>OW052035.1:3982500-5310000 GCA_932526305.1 Epicampocera succincta | reverse complement strand
AGTAGTCGTAGTAGTATAGTAGTAGTAGTCGTAGTAATAGTAGTAGTAGTCGTAGTGGTAGTCGTAGTAGTAGTGGTAGTCGTAGTAGTAGTGGTAGTAGTAGTGGTAGTAGTAGTAGTAGTACTTTGTGAACAGGCCTCGTACCTGGTGAAAGTGTTGACAAAACTTATAATAATAGTTTTAGTGGATCCCTCGCTCCAGAGTATCTGGTCGTTAGTACTTACAGAAGTATGAACAATAACAGGCAGGTGTTAAATACATTTGGCATAGAAAATCTTAAAGTGTGTAATAAGTCAGTGGTTCCGGTGACAATGTCAGTAGTGAGTCAATAGTCCACATACGATTATGTTGGATAAAACAATCAAGCTGAAGTTCCTGTCTAAATTTCTAACAAATTTTATTCAATAAAATAAAGACATTCGTATTCAAATGAAATTTCTCTAGCAAATTAAAACTTTTTAAATGATTCCGACTTTCTAAATTGTTTTTTTTTCTGCTCTAAAATAGTTCTTAACCTTTTTAAACTCTTTAGTTTTGAAATTAATTTCAGCATTTTTTTTAACATGCAAAAGGTATCAAATAAATTTCTTTTATCTATAAAATAATTCATGATTATTTAGAGCCATGAACTTTACAAGAACTTAAGACACTTTTATTGAGAACATTTATCTCAGTTGCATGTCTCAATGTTTGTACTTTCTTCATGTTCCGGCCATTGAAAGTTTGTGCTACAGCTGGAGGGTGGCACTGAGTTTGAGGGGACTTGCGCCTGCACAGCATGTGAGAAAATATTTCAACTGAAGTAAAAAAGTAATAGACGCAGGGAAAAGGGTCAATTGGTTGGCAAGGATGTGTCTTTACGCTATTCGAATCAGTTTCTTCCTACAATAGACACATATTGGGGAAACGCGTTAATTGTAAAAAAATTAATTTGCTGTTTTGCACGGATTCAATTACGATTTTTCCGCATTCAATAAATTTTTTGCTTACAAAATTTTAATTAAAACTCCTTCAGCAACAACTTTAATAGACTCAACAAAAACTGTGTTAACTGAAAAATAAAAATATTTGCTGGCAAGCAAACTTTAAGAGAAAAATCACAGCTCGATTAGTTTGTAAACATTTTTTTACCTTTTTTCAAATATTTTCAATCAAATAATTCACTGAATTAGGGAAATTTTAGTCTAAATATGGATCTGTAAAAATAGAATGTACTGAATCAACAAATATTTTTGTTGCAAAATAGAACATTTTTTGTTTGTGTTTGTTTCACATAGACTTGTTCCTTGGACCACCAAATACTTCTACCGGGTTGTTTGACTGTAATCAGCTGACATTGAAATCCAATTGATTTCAATCAAATTGAATGCATCTCTTTGATTTCAATCACATTGAATGCATTCTGATTCAAAAGGAAATCTTATCATAAGTGCAACATTTTGTAATTGAAATCATATTTAAAATAATTTTTTCAATGCAATCCTGCGATTGCTAACTATTTCCCTGAAATCCCAGCTATAGAGAAATTTCAGCGTTATATTTAATTTGCTGTTGATATTTAGTAGCTTCCACCTAAATCTCTTGATAATCTTTATTTTGTTTTGCGAAATTAACCGACTTTAGTAAAAACTTCGCTTAATTTTTGATTAGACAAATAAAAGTAAATGAATGATTATTGCTGCTATGGCTTTATGGAAATAAGTCATCAGACATACATATAAAGTGAAAATAAATCATATAAAAAATATTTTAGTTTCCATTGCCTGAATTTATTTATTATTAATATTGGCTTTTAAGAGCAGTAAGTTCAAGTCAAGAACAATTTTTTTGCAATTGATTATAGTCCCTCCCACCGAGTCCATTTTTTTCCGAAAATTTACAGCCAGCACAAAATTGTTTAACTTTTTTGTGTTCAATACGTTTTTTTTTTAATTTGCAAATACAAGTTTTTAATATCAATTACCAAAACTTTTCCAAGGTATGAAGATTTAAATAACAAGTTTTTTTTTTTTATTTTACTTGAACTGTTCATGTATCTTTTTGTTGACTTATATTTGGATTGCTTTGGATTGCAAACTGACTTTCAGACTACGGAAAAAGTTTGCTTGGATTGGAGAGCAAATATGTATGTGTTGCAATTGCCACGTGTAAACCCCCCGTATAGAACATTTTGAACATTTTCAAATTTGTAAAAGAAAAAGACCCGTTTTAAATTTATTACACGAGTTCTTGTATGTGCAACTTATTTTCCTTCTTCACAACAAACAAAAAAAAAAAATAATTAAATAACTTTAATCTAACAATTCCAAATAAAAACCGATTAAAATCTTTTCGTTACAACCAAATTGCTAAATTACCCGAGTATGCGTTAATACGAGTATGCAAAAATATCTGTAATTTATGCCGTCCGAATTCTTGGAAACCTTAATTAAAAGAATACCACAAATCTGGAGTTGTTGTTTTCTTTTTGCACTGCAGTGTACCGCGTGCTGGTACAAAAGTACGAAATTTGTTTTTTTTTGTCATAATACGAATGCAACCGCCACAAGAGTCATTGAAATTTGCACACTTGATGTTTCAAAAACTACAATATCACACAATTTTCTGTATGAACTGTGAGTACACGTTCGTTTTGGCAATTTGCATTTTTAAGGCAGCGACCGCCATTAAAGAAACACTGAAAGGTTCTTTTCCAAAACTTACATACAATTATGTACGAGTAGAAGTTGCATGAAGTGCAGTGTATAATTTGCATAAATTTCGCATGTGTGTTCAAAGTTTATAAATAGATATTTATTACTTTCGTTTGTAAGTTAAATACATATTTATGGCATATTTGTGAAAATTGCATACAATAGCAGGGCGAACACTCAAGCTGACATTCACACGCCCAAATGGCAGCAGGCACAATTAAAGTTTGGGGAAGAGGTTAAATTTTGGCAGGGTTGCCAGTAAAGGCACAAGAAAATCATAAAGTGGCTATTAGTAAAAGTTGTTCGTTGTTTGTTTTGAGACATTCACAACTTTGAGTTGGCAGCACTGCCTTGTTTGACAGCCAGCTCCTCTTCTTCCCTTAAACAACGTTTTTCACCTAATAAGATTTTTATTATTATTGTTAATTTCCTTAGGAAAGATTCAATACAGAAATTTTAAAAATAGAAAAAAAAAATTTACTTTTGGCTTGTAATTTAATAATGGATAGATTTACACCAGAGCAACGCTTGCAGGTTGTTCTGAAGCACATATTGATATTGAGTTTCTATTAAAAATATTGTTCCCTTTTTGGCGGAATAAGCGAAAACTATTAAGCAAAATTTTAACAAATCACATACAAAACTGACGCTTAAGGTGTCATTTGCAAATTCAAAAAAAAAAATTTTAAATAATTTGCACACCCAAATAACAGTATGTGGCAACTTTCGAAATCATGTGTTTTTATTTATGTAATTTGTAAAGTTAGTTCGTTTTATTGATTGCGCTGCTCAATTAATAGAGCTTTTTTAATTGAGTCAAGAGATCAATTAAAAGAGTATGGAGCAAAGGATTTTTCGCTTAATAACTGCAAAAACCATGTATTTTTAGAATACTTTCTGTAGTACATATCTGATGAACATGTGCTAAAATAACTATGTGGCAATAATTAACAAAAAATCGTGCAACTGAATGGCTTACGGTGTGGCAACACCAAAAGATCAGCTGTTGCGCTAATTTTTAGTTTGTCTTGGTTTTTAGTGACTGAAAATGGTTCCTTTCAAAAACCTTTCCTTTTATATATTAATCAAAAAAATAAAAAAAAAACAGCATCAAAAATGAGCAGTTCGGGCCAGATGGGATTAGAAAAAAGAGTCTTTCTAAAAACAATATGGCACCATTGATTTCATGGTGTTCTTGCCACCAATAACAATCATTCTTATGCCACGTTTTTATTGTGAAGTGAAATTAAATAAAACATGGATGTTTTTTTTTAAAGAAAATTAAAATTATTTAATTTTTTTCTCACAATATCCCACTGTCAAGCGCTCACGAATACGCAAAAATATTGTGCCAACAAAACTTCAGGTACTGCCGTTTAAAATTGTTTCTGGTTTTTGTTATTTCCTTTTTTGCAATTTGACCTATAAAATATTTTTAAATAAAGTTGTGGCTATTAATTAAGAAAAATAAAAATTATTAATTTGTTTTCTTATGAAAGGAAATTTTCGTTGCTCATGTAGTGAAATGCAATCATATGATGAGTCGTTCTTTTTTTTAACTATAATAATATATGTGTGTGTGTGTGTGTGTGTATGCAGATATATTTCCAGCCTCAGGCAGGTGAGACTCTATAAAATTCATATTAAATTGCAGCGTTATTTTATAGCCTTTTAATAATATATTAAAATTTCTTACATGTAAATAAAACCGTAGGTAAGCAGTTTTACAATATGAGAGAACAGATGTGGTCAAATTGATGGCCCGGCCAAGGCCATGCTGAAAGAAAGCTGTAGCAGTGCCGGAACACGATTTGTTGGGCCATTTGGGAAGTCCACACGAATTGATAGTGTCCTCTTTTTTGGTGCTTAATATTGACAGTCTGCGGGCTTTACTCAAATTTATTGCTGCAATAGTGTTATTTTTTTCATATGTATACTTTGCTCCTATTTTGAGCTCAACTGTTCTCGCTACACATACGTTACACATAATTGCTATTGAGCATTCAAGGAGACAGCAAACCAGCCATGAATGATATTGAAAATATTTATGTATATTTTTTTTAATGGATTCATTGTGGTAAATCCTTTAAAAATATAAGTATTTGCTTAAGTAAATATGTGCCCTGAACTTTAAAGAGCTTTTCAGTAAAAAGCCGGAGTAAAAATAAAACGTTGCATTTCGTTCTTTGCTACGGGTTATTGTGGTCTCAGATTGAACGTAAATATACTTTGCTGCTGGCTGATTCCTACAACAACAAAAAAAGGAAGAGCTGCAGTTCCGTACACAAACTCAAGTATTGATTTTGTGAAACCACATTCAAGTGGCAAGCAATAAATAAAAAATTGTCCTCGACTCTAAGTGAAACGAAAAAAACAAAAAATTATCAACTGAACGGCTGCTGACGCTTAAATAATATGAAAAGTTTTCATTAATATTTAACAATCTTGTGTGAGAAAATTTAATTAAGGAATGCTTTTCCTTTTTTTTAAGCTATAGCTGCTGTGAACACTTTGAGCGGTATTTAAAGGACATTAAAAGGAGTAGCATAAATGTATGTACATGCGGAAGACAGAGGGATAGCGAAGCAGGTATGAAACTAAAATAGATTGAAAAAACCGAAAATTTAACAAAAAGAAAAGAAAGAAGTAAACACTCGTGCTGCAGAGGAACTACGCGGTTGCTCTACCTGCAAAAGTGTTACATTTTCAATCATACTTCCAGTTTGTTACTCCTGTGACTCGAACATCCTGCGAAAAATAGACATTTGAATTTTGATATCAAGATTGTAGCGTAAAATTCAGTTATTTTAATCACACAAAACGTTTCCCTTTCAAAGAAACGGTTTCGCTTTTGCGTATTTCTAGTTCTGGGCCATAGAAGGTTGTTGCACAACTCTAGTATGGGAAGGAGAGCTTGAATTTGCTTGTGTCGTTACTTTCGATACCTTTGAATAAGAGTTAAATGTTAGGGCGTGGACCAACGTGTTCCTGGGATTTTTTGAAACGGAGCTTGGCTAAATGTTAAGCAACTCCTAAGGATATAGGGTGAGCGTGCTCTCTTTTCAGGCATTCAAATGTCCTCGAAGGGCTGTCGACTTGCTAAAAATATACTTGTTTTAGTAACGAGCGTAATAGTCCGAAATAGTGGGCAAGTTTTTTGTTAGGCCTCTTGTTATTTGCAGAACGTCGGCTTGACGGCTCTAGATGTCTTGTTTTGCTTGACTTACGAATATATTAAAAGTAATCGGCACCAGTCTATTCCTTGCCAGGCACATGAAGGTTGTAGTGAGGCTTTGACACAATCACATTGGGAAATAGGTCTGTCCGTAGATTAGGGCCTCATGGCCTCGCATTTATAAACGAGGCCTAAAACCCATCCATAAAGTCCATACTCTCTACTCTAGGCTCTAAAGATATTCTAAATGGCTATTGGCAACAGTGGGTTTAAAAGGCCCCAAACTATTTCTCAAAATGTACGACAAAACATCTCCTTTCCCCAGCACGCTGACGCCAGTCATGCTTGATCTGTAACAGAAATGCAGCCAAAACAAAGTCTAAATAGATCACCCTTTATGTTCTAAGTGTCTCTTCATCATGCTTCTGTTTAAAATGTTTTCTAAACCTTGATATAATTAGAAAATAATTTGCTCTTTAAAGTTGATTTCCTGCCAGTGAAACCGTTTTGCAATTAACACGTTTTCGCTAATAAAAAAGCAACACGGTCCTAATACCCGCACCCAAACACACACACACACACACACACACCCACACTAACTCACAAACACAGACAAATACTTGCACGCTAAAGCAACCTGAACAGAATTAAAAATTAATTAAATTGAACATTAAGGACTCGTAACATTGTTGTGAAAGCTTATGAAATCGCTTGATAGCAGTTCCCAGATTATCAAAGCCATGTGCTATTGTGTACAAAAGCTGCTTATTTTAAGTGTTGAAAGTGTTTTAAAGCCAGCAGACATGTTTCGTTTTGCAGCCATTTCGTTTAAAGCGTATTCTAAATAAACTGGGGGAAAGAAAAGCGAACTAAATGGGTAAACAACTGCTGTTCCAGCAGGAGAGCGCTCATTATTTAACACTTTATTATGTTTGAAAAATGAAACTTACACAAGATAATTAAAAATTGAATTATTGGCGACACTATGCTAAATAAATGGAACAATTTACTGGCGTTCTGCTCAGTTAGATTAGAGCCAAGCCAGATAGACAATTAAGATCATCATAGTTTCAATTAAAAGATGACATCCACTAGTTACTGAGAAGAAATAAAACCATTTGTTGTTATTATATAATTACATATATATATATACCTGTACTCTTACATGTATAGCAGCAAAAGATTTGGAAATTAACTATAGAACATGTTAAATTTACATGTTTTTTAATTATTCTATTGTAATTATTTTGTGGAATGCTTCAATAACGACTTCCTATAGCAGCCACATTGTTGCAACTATAACTTTTCAATTAGGAGTTAGTAATGCGATGTGTTTGAGTTTGAAATCATCAGGGATGGATATTGCGTTTAAGTCAATTTGTTACATTGCAAATAGTTGTTCTGGCAGAAAGACGTGTTTCGCCTGCTTTAGAACTGTTGTCAGTTTGGTGGTTAAACTTGAATATTCTGGTTACAATAAGAATACACAAAAATGAAATCTCGATGCTGCTCAAACTAAAAAAAGACCTATTTAGAAGTCTGACATACAGTTGCAAACATAAAATGTGCAACGCTGGCTAATCTTACAAATAATATTTCATGGTCTATTAATTATCTTATTTTTGTTTCTTTTTTTGACCGGTACTCAGGGTTAAAACCTACGTTCTCTGGACTATTGGTCGAATACTACTGTACCAACTCATCCATCGAGTCAGCTATTGGATTAATCCAGATTGAAGAGACCCAGGGAGAGAGAGAGAATTCGAGGACATATTAAACAGGTGTTTAAAAAGTCTGAGGCGCAATCCTTAGAAATAGATTAGTGATATTATTTCTAAGGACTCCACCTCAGACTTTTGGAAAAAACGTTAGACTTCTTCTTATTTTTTGCACAGGCCTCGTAACTTAATGGTGTCGCAACAATATCTGGTCTAATTTGCTTTTTCTTTATAACATCTTCAGCTAAAGACTTTCACCAGGAAAATTAGCAAAAGGAAAAATATTATAAACGTTCGTTTTGTCGGAAAACAGAAACGCTTCATTTTTCGGTTTGTTGTTGTCTATTAAGATATTTTTTTTCTAAATTTGCATTAAAATTTTCTTTTTTCACATTTTACTAAGACTTTGACTCTGTGTTTTGTTTCAACTCACTGTCATTTATTTCCTATGAACTAAAGTTTTCTAAGCGATTTTCTGAAAATTTAGCAAACATTTGCCTTTTTGAAGAGAAAGTGAATTTCGTATTACAACAACAAAAAAAGTCAAAAATGCTAATATTCTTATTATTCGTTTAACATTTTGTAAACTTTGACACAATTGCGGCTGCAAGAACTGCAGCAAAAAACATAAATTTGAATTAAGCAGAAGAACAAAGTTTACCATAAATAAACCACATTAAGCCAAAGGAGAAAGGAGAAAAAGGCAAAATTGCAAAAAACCACAAGAAGAAAGAAGGAAAAAGTGCCGGAAATGAACGCGACGGAAGCGGAGGAAAAGAAAAAAAAATAATACAATAATTTCTTTGTTTTGGCCAGTGAAATGAAATTCAGCAAAAAGCAGCTAAACAATGCAGCTTAAAAGCCATTTTTAATGGAACCTTTAACACCAACATTAAGCATATTTTAAGGTTTCTCTATTTACGAAACGCCTCCTCTTAAACACAATTAACAAGTTTTTGTTATTTAAAAATTAAAATTCCTAGAATTGAAGACACAATTAAAAATAAAAATAATGAAAAAGACGGTCGCCAACAATTGTCACATCTTGCAATATTGTCAGCAAAATGTGTGTGCAAATATCTTAGATCTGTATACGATGGCCAGCTTTGTCGCACAACGCTCATTGTTACAAACGTTACTCAGTTAAGAACTATTTTTCATGGCTCTAAATCTATTCTGAACTATTTTGAATTTTGTTCAAATAGAAATTTAATTCCCTGCATTTTTGCAGTGAATTCATTTCATGTAAAGCAATTTTTTTTAGATCACAGCTGAGAATGTCAAACTGGTTTGACATTTTCGGTTCAGTAAGAATTGGCAAGTCATTGTGAGTCCTGCAAACGCCGGAAAAAGGCTCCCAAAATTGTGCCAATCGACTTTGAAGAAAAAAAAACTGTTCGTAAAGTTCGTCTAGCGAAAAATCGGGCTAGCGAACAATCCGCCTAAAAAAGGACTTTAGTGCGCCTTAAAAGCCAGAAAGCCTGTTTGTCCATAATAATATATTTTTACAAAATGAAAAGTATTTTTTTTTTTTGGACTGGCGAAATAAAGAATAAAAGAGAAATGAACGAAATTTGTATAATTAACTTTTGAATAGCAGCAGCGGCAATACTGTATTGATCTTGACGCAAAAATTACTTGCAGCGCTTTCAAATGCGGCGCATATTAAAATTTATGGTATTGGAGTTGCGTTAATGGGTGCCTTCTTAAGTGCTCTAAAGGTTCCTGCACATCATATCACAATCACCCAAATACTGAAAAAACATTTTAGTACGTTCATAAATATCCAAGCGCCAGATGTCACTGACAGAAATTGTTTTAAATGCTTGAGTACGTTTTAATCGAAACAGCAGAGGGGTCCTTAAAATGGAAGAGTTGTTGACAACTAATACGGGAATTTTTTAGCTTCCGGTTGTCAACATAATTAATCGATTAGTTCTGGGCGAGTAGCAAATATTTTGAGCTTAAAGTTTGTTTTGAAGTTCTATCTAAAAAAAAAAACGCTAAAAGAAATGGCAGCACTGGTGCCAATGTCTAACACTGGATGTTCAATAGCACACAACTTCATTTCCATAAACTTCAACGTAATCAAACATCTTCTAAAAGTTGCCTTTCGTTTAAGCATTTCTTAAAGGGCAGAAATATTTACGATGCCAACCATTTCCGAAACGAATCAGGTGAACCAGCCAGTTTGTTTGCTCACCCAAAATAAGCACAGATGGCCTTTGACACGTGTGGTTTTTACGCCCAACTACTCTTATCGTTTCATTTCGTTATTTAGCACATCATCAGCAAGTAGTTCTTTGTTGTTTAGCTGGATTCAAGAAGAAGGCAAACAATCAAGGTGGCGGCATTTGGAGAAAGTTTTCCAGTTGATTTATTTGCTATTCAAAAGCAGAAAAACAAAAAAAAAAAACAAAAAAAAGGAAGTGGAAGCTCAAAGCAAAATTGCTTATAATTTTCTTATCACTTCAATTTCTGGCTAAAATTGCGATAAGAATTTTTGTTTTTTTTTTCGTTTGCCAGGCATGATTTTGTCAATTCATTGTGCTGATAGAGAGAGAGAGAGAAAACTTTTAAGTGACAGTGCGTCACAATGAAACTGGTACACTGGTTTTTATTTTGTTTTAGTGCAAAAAAAGAAATTGGAAAATTGAAAATAAAAGTAAGACGGATGGCAACTTTTTTTTTAACATTTACTTTGCTTTGATCTGGCAACGCCACTCCAATTGTTCGTGTAACTGCGAGTAATAACCAGCCTTCGAATTTAATTATAAAGTAATTATTCTTGAAGATAATCTCACCAACTTTGTTTTCAAAAAACACGGATCGAGTCACGTTTTGTCAATGCAATGCCGCCTGACGAATCTCAGTGGGTTTGTAGTAGTCCCTCATATAGAAAAACTACGTTGCCCTACAAAACGAGAAATCCGCTTCCAAGCACTACAAATACCAGTCAGCGCACAGGTGCTGTTGCCAACATTTCTTTGAATCTGGGCTGGATGTAGGCTCCAGTCCCAATGTCAAACTAGTTGAGTTGTAGTCTGCGAAGAGGCGTAGCATTCTTGGGCATGACGAGAAATTGCCGGTCTTAGTTACTGCTGCAAACTTTCAGGGCCGGCAACATGGCGTTCATTTGATGTGCGAACGCCGGTTGTATCGAATAGCCTGAGTCAGCAATCAAGTGCCAGCGGTATGCGTTACTTCTTCCAAATCGAAAACAGCTGCACAAGATTTGCTTGTTTTGAACATTCCGTTTCACTATTTGTGGACCTCGATAGATCTCAGAGAATAAAGCCCCTTAATTTATTTTTAGTTTCCATTTTATAGCTGCCTAATAGCACAATTTTGAATATCATTTATATGACTTGGTTTCAATGTTTTTACAATTCAGGGGGAAAGTTTAATTTTATTTGTTGCAATTTTATTTTAATCTCTATCACAAAAACATACAATAAATAATTTATAACTTCCTAATGTACTTGTTTTTTGTTTGTCAATTGAATTTATATTTTGTTGCAAATTTGACCACATAAAAATGTGAGGGGAATAAAAATTGTCATTAATATGCATATAAAAATAATATAGGAAAATGCAACTCTGTCATGAAAATAATAAAAACGAAAATTTCAATAAAATAGCAGTTTAAAATAAATTTATCTCTAGTGTTTTTTGTGTATTTCTTTGTTTTGTTGTTTGCACAGTTTCTTGGCGGCCCTGTGCAACCATGTGTTTGGCACTCATGTGGCATTGACAAGTTGATCATATTTTAATGCCATTAAATAATAAATCAAAAAATGAGAGTCATTTTAAATTTTGCTTATTAAATTTAATACCCATATGATATGATGTGATTAAAGTGACAAAAAAAAAAAAAACACGAAAATATATGATTTTCTTTATAATTAATGTGGCGCAAATTATCCAGGGAGCTGTAAAATAGGTTCTTTGAGCAAATTTGTCATGCAGTTATTTAAAGAGTTTGCTATTAATTATTGCGTTCAAAAGATCTGGATAAAAATGAAATAACAATCGACTTAAGAACGCAGGAACATATTTGCAAGCGGCTTGGCCGTTCCTGACCTATTATACTGTTGAGCAGGTCTCTTTAAAGCAACACACAGATCAGTCACGAGAGCAAGAACTAACAAATAGTATGAATATGAGGTTTCAGTAAGACGGCGCCAGCTCAAGCAATAATGGCTTAAGGAGAAGTTCTTTCACTATCTGCTCATTGGTCATAAAATAAACACAGACAGAAAATCAATAGAAAAATGTATCTCTTAGGTTTTTCTCCCGCCCCGTTTTGTGATGTTATTCGTAAACATTAATTCTTGTAAGCCAAAACTACAATTAAGTAGGCAGCATTAAACTATAATATGTTTTTGTTGTGTCAGTGTGTGTGATATCTCTGCGAAACGTGAAATGTCAGGTTTTTGTTATAATCAAACGTCACTTTTTCACTCCTGTTTACTTTTGCCCTTAAATGCGTCAAGAACTCTTTGTTAAGAATTTTAGTCAGCAAAAACCCCTAAAAGGTTTTAGAATGACTTAAGTTATATATGTATGTATGTATGTATGTGTGTGTGTGAATGTGATTTGTAGAACACAAAAGCCCAAAATTTGAAATATTTAATTAAAAGTTACATGTTCTATTTTTAATCTCCACAACGGAAGTGACAGCAGTTGGTGAATTTCTTTGATACATTTTGTTGCAAAAAGAGAGATTTTCTAAATGCTTAGAAAGATGTAAAGGCTCAAGCGTAGCATATACTCCCACACACACACACATACATACATACATACATATTTACATTTACATACGTCAAAATATGACATCAACATCATGACTGAAATTCTATGCACTTTCGCTTAGTTCTGGTGAAACAAGTTGAACTTTGGCAAAAGCAATTATTTATGGCAACAACTTTGAGCCATGTGTGTCAGTGTTGCATGGATTTCGTCAGTGGCTTAGTGACACAAAATAAGTCATGACAGCCCAGTCATAAAGACAAAGTTTTCATCTTGCCATCTTTATATAAGCAGTTTTATAAAAACTAAAAGAATAGAAATAAAAGCGAAAAATATGTTTGTGTGTTTTCTATTCGCTATATAACGATGTTTGGTAGGTGCTATCCGTCCCAATAAAAGATCTCTGTGCCTGTTTCATGATCTCGAACGAGAATAGCGCGACACCCCATTCGCCGCCCATTTTAAGACATAAGCGTGAAAAGTTTTTGCTCATAAAAAACTTATCATTAAGTATCAACTCGTTGTATTTTTATCGCTTGAAAAGTGTGCGAACGTAAACGTTCGAGATCGTGAAACAGGATGATAGTTTTTATTAAAAAAATATAGTTCCGGTATTACAGGAACTTTTGTGAGAAAGCAAAAAGCACAAATGTTACTATTAAAATTCATATTTTTTTATGATTTTAACGAACTGTTAGCGGAGAAAGGATTTTATTGAATTGTAAAAGATTTTGTTATATTTGTAGTGGATTGGCACAAAATGTGACTAAAATCGGCACAAGTAAAAGATTTACTTAATTTTTTTGTAAATTAATTAATTTATTTATTTACATAATAATATTATGGTAACAGAGTCTTTTGGTTTATAACTTCCGTAAAATCTTTAATTTACGACAGTTTTGTAATAGATTAGTAAATTTGGTTTCTTTAATCCATTATTATTTTTAAATTCGACAATCGGAATAATAGTAACTAATAACAATGCTCTTTTGCAGAGTTCCAAAATAGAAGCACATTTCTAAATTTAAATTTGGTTTCTTTAATCTTTTACAATTTTTAAGTTATACAACCACGATGCTTCGATCTTTGCAAATTTCCAAACAAAAAACACTTTTCTAAACTTAAATTCTTTAATCTATTACAAAACTGTGGTAGGTATTTCCAAATTCGATAGTCACAATAATGACATTAAATTTAAATTATTGCAAATTAAAATTAAAAAAAAATTAAATTTTGTAAACTTTCTTTTTCGCTTCGTTTTGAAATCCGAATTATTTTTATAATTTTGTGCGCATAACTTTACACACAAGTTGCATGCGTTCCGATAATTGGTGGATAATTATTTTTATGAGAGACGGACTTAGCCGGGCAAGTATCTAGAAATAGTTGGGCGAGGAACCCTTGTTTTTGTTTCAATTTAAATCGTCACACTTTCAATTCCCTTGTTTCGTATGAAAAGTTTTTCGATGCGAGAAATACAGACCCGAAGTATTAGTATTTTTAATACCACAAACAAAAAATGCTGACGTAAATTCGCCAAAGTTGAAATGAAGTATATTTTTCTTTAATCTATTTTCAAGTCTAAAATGAAAAATTCTTTTTTTAAGGCCTCAAGGCGAGAAAAATATTTCTTTTCTTATATATACAAATATAATAATAGTACAATACATGCGTGTAATAAGTGCCCCGCTGGAAATTCGATTTCACTTTGTAATTTACTTGCTTCATTTGTTCTACGCTTTTCGTCAGTAATCGAAATACGAGTCGTCATTAAATTGATGTTGGCAATAAAAACGGCAAAGAAAGGAAAAACAGCAGCAATAAAAAAAGACTGTTAGAAAAACAAACTTAAGTAGATATTTGTTGAAATGATTTTAACGAACTGTTGGAATTTCTGGTTCATGAATTTTTAAATGTTCTTAATGGAATTGTTGTCAGCGAAAAGCACTTTAATCGATTATTTTCAAATTTCTTTGGAGCACAGTTTTCGCGTGGAGGCGTTGCAAAATGTGGGCTGTATATCTACATAAAACATAATTTTAAATGACCTTTGAAGTTATAGTACACACACAATATTGTCAACCGACAAAGGCTTGTGCGTGTCCGAACGTTATTGTTCGCCCATAATTTGGGCAGCAAAAAATTTTATTCCTGACCATAAGGAAAATATGAAATTTAATTGAGAAACTTTCTAATGAAATTTACAAAAATTAGTCAGTTTCACGAAATGTATATTTTTAAAATAAAATTTAGGCAGTTGCACAAAATTTTATACGAAAAATATGACTTTAATTTTTTAAGATTCATTGGAATTGAAAAAGATTTAAAGGAAACGGAGACTGAGAAACTTTGTTCGATTTTTAAGCTGAAACTGAGGAATTGTGAAATTAAATTACTAAAATTTTATGTTGCAGTTAGAAAAACTTCAAAGAATCTTGTTTAAAATGTGAAAAATTCAAACAAAATTTTGTTTAGCGGCCAATTAAAATTAAAAGAGAAATTGAACAACACAAAAGATTGAATTGACAATAAGTTAAATTTTGACAAAATTCTGCTAATTTTTATTTGAATTGGCGAAAGAAAATTGTTCAATTTCCAATTAAAATTTGATAAAGTGTTTGTTGGGATTGATAAAACTTGCAATTAAATTTAACTTTTTAAGTTCAAATATCGAGAAATTTTTAATTGAACTGGAAAAAAATAAAGATTTTTAACCTAGAATTTAGAAAATTTCCCATAAAAACGAGAAAATTTGTGCTCAAATTAAGAATGTTGAAATGAGAAACAGAGACCCGTTTGTGATTATTCTAACTGATTTGAAGGCAAATCATAATCAGATATATTAATCATATAATCCCGCCTGTCATACAAAATCAACAATTACCTGTAAAGCCAAACATTTATTAAAAGTAAATACAATAAATATGACTACAAAATGGTGTCCATGCCAAGTTTCATTAACTCCTCCTCTATGGTTTATTTGAACATTGTGTGAAAATCCCTTAAGTACTCTGCACTGTTTCAAAAATTTCATAAAAACTATTCTCCAACTTCAAATGTGCACGTGTTTGTATCAAAATTAGGGAGGGCCAGTGATGCGTGACAGCGAGTGAAGGAGAGGTAAAAGTTTTAACAAAATGCTGATTCTGAAGGGGCTTTCGAATTTTAAAATTCTTAATCAGTTTTTGCCGGTACCCAAAATGTGGACGAACGTTACGGTTTGACATTTTGAGCGAAACGCTTAATTATGTCGGCAGCTATTTTCCGAAAATATTTAACAAAAATTTCAAGCGTCAATTCATCAATCAATCAGATCAAGTTAACAGAATAATTAATATGCCGCACGAAAACACAAAAATGAGGAACCACCTTAATGTTCAAACCAAACTAATGGAATGGCTGTAAATACGGTTGTAGTCAAATATTTGCAAGAAGAAAAAAACTAAAAATTTTAAATCTGTTTTAATGAAAGTTAACGAAGTCAGCAATAAAAACAAACTACTTCAAATGTCAGTGGATTACTAAGTTATAAAATTTTAAATGTTAAGGGAATGTTTTTAGAGCAAAATTTTATTTTCATTGGCAAGTAATTTAAGTATTACTCGTATTATTATTGTTTAACATGGCAAAATGTGGGATATTTAGATTTGCATAATATCATATACATGTGAAATAAAATAGGTACATATTTTGATGAAATTCAAGGAATAAAGGCCAGAAAATTTGTGTGGCAGGCATTGAGTCTTGTAGCCGTATTCCCTGTATCTTCTTTGAATTCTAGGCCAACACAACAACGACAACAGATTATTGATGTTTTCTTAAACAATACGCGAGTATTATTTGCCCTTCATAAAATTCGATATTTTTTTTTTAAATTTGCTCTTAATTCTCACTTAAAATGGCGTTTAATTCTCACGTTTAATACACATCAAATACAATAAGTTTCAAGATTATTTTAATGACAATAAAAAAAAAAGAGAAAAAAATGAGAAAAAAAAATATGTGTAATAATTTATTCGCATGTAAGTTATTCAGTGTTTTTTGTTTTGCCTACATTGTGAAAAGGGGGAGGAAAACGGCTGCATGATAAAACAGAAATATTGTGCAGAGAACTTTAATAACAAATGATTTATATTTTAATTCCAAAAAGGAAATCACATGATATTTTTCACATCGATGACAACGAAAAAAAAAAAAAAATTAATGGAAAAATTTTACGATAAAATGTTTTAACTTTGGTTTGGATAAAATTTTCAATAAAAGTGCCAACAAAAGGTGGTTTTAATGTGCACTTTTTTATTTATCGTGAAAAATATTTATAAATATCTTGTAATCCATAAACGAACATATTGAATTCATTTTATTTTTGTTCGTTAATTTGGCGCACAATTTGAAGGAAGACAACCTATTCATCCTCTTCATTTTGTGCTGATCATCGGTCCAAGTCTTCAAACATGGCTTTTTTTGTGCGTTTAATGATTGTGAAATATTAAAAATAATCAATTTTATTCGTGGGCTTCAATGTTCCTGTAAAACCATTTCTCCGCTTCTTACAAAAGATAATTGGCAAAACAGGGATGCCTTGAAACAGCGATACCGGTGTAGGTTGAGATGCCTGCCTTGCCTGAAAAATTGTAGAAGTTTACGGGCGAGTCTGGTCTTATTATTAACAAAGACAGGTACTAAAAATGATACTAAAAGAATTTCCTCCCGAAATCACTAGTTCACCATGTGCGTTTTAATTGTGTGCTTTTTATTGTTTAAATTAAAAATAGAAATTTCAAGCGCAAATAACAAGATACTGTAGCAAAAGGAGTTGAAATTTGTCCTTAATGTTGTTAAAGCAAGTCAAAGTAATTTATTGTAATTAAATCTTAATCACAAAATCACTACTTGGTGCTGGTACAAGGGCTCAAATCCCTTGCATTTGTGTACGTAAATATTTATTACATGCATATGGGGAATAGCTTTATTAGTCCCTTCTTCTAATTGTTTAACAAATTAATTTCTCCTAATGCCCTTAATCCAACTCAATACATTTGCAATTCATATGAGTATTGCGTGAAAATATTCATTAAGCTGCATGTATTCTCTGTGCATACGTTTGGGTGGGTGTGTATATGCAAGTAGACATTCGCTGGTGTGTGCATTAACACACAAACACACGACTGCCTGTATGCGCTACGTAACAAGAAGCAGTCACCAATTAAAAAGCACTCATACGCCGCCAGGGACTTTTACTAGTTGAATATGATGGTCACATATTGTAATTGAATTATAGAGAGACTTGCAAATACTTAAATATAAAGTTAATTTAAAAGCGGTTAATTTTAAGCAAATCATAAAATAAATTCAATGATTTTGATCAAGTTTTATACAAGACTAGTGAGAGATTTGTTATACAGAACTTCGTAAATTTTTATTATTATGAATTTAGTATCTGATGGGTGAGTTGTTGAAATAAACATAATAATTTTAAAACTAATTTGCTATTATTTGTTGTAAGTTTTATTCTATTTATATTTCGTTGATGTAAGAATATAGTAAAAGCTGGTGAAATTACTCGTCAAAATTCATAAAAAGTTAAAAATTCACAATGTTAATACATTTGCAACATATTATAAAGTTAAGGGTAAAGATTTTTTTGAATGATAATTTCAAAACGAGTGCAACGCATTTGGCGAAGGACACATCTACGATTAAGTATTTTAATTAAAGCACTTTAAAATCGGTATAGGCCTTTAGCCCTTACTTTTTTTTACCAGCGCCTTGAGCTTTATATTGTTATCTGTCATAGGTGACAATTGAAATAATTATAAATAAATACTATTTATAAAATTATTATTATTATTATGGTTATTTGGATCTTAATGTGACTAATGCCAAGAACACAACTGGAACCCGGCGCGACTTTAGACATTGAGATATCGTTTTGGAGAACACAAATTTGTTGTATCTACCGCAAAATGACTGCTGCCGCTGATTTGCACAACTCTAACGCCCACTGTATATTTTCTACTATAATGTGATTCTATATTCATACCTGGCACATGCGGCAATGAAAAACTTTAATATTATTAAGTTTTCTTTTACTACCAGACGCGCAATAAAGTTTTTCTTTCTCCTTTTTTTTTTTTTTTTGTATGTTGTTGCTGTTTCAATTCATGGCAAAAATACTTTTTTGCAGTTCTTTTTTTCCTCCTCCTTTTTAACATTTTGCCTTTACAACTTTAAGTGACACAGTCTTCGTTATTCGTAAAGTTGCAAACATGTCGGCAAATGTATATTTACACAGAAATAAGGCAAAAATAAAAAACAACAACAACAAGGAAAAAACTTTATGTGCTTTTTAGATAAAAAGATATCAGGGAAAAGTTTTACGCACCTAGTAAGTTTGCATAAACAACTGAGCTGTTAGTTTTGCTTTATTTTTGAGATTTTTATATCTTATTTAACAAACTTTTGTAAAGAAACAATTTCATTTGAATAACATTTTTTGTTTGTTTGTTAGTTTGTAAGTGATACACAAGATTTAACTTGAGAGGAATATTTCATTTTCATTTAACTTGCAAAACAAATGATTTAATTTTATAATAACTTTCTTTTCAAAAGTTAATTGAATGAGGAGAGATAAACTAAAATACAATATCTCTGGTTCTATAAAACATTTGTCATGACTACCAGCTAGCAAACACAATAACGGTATAAATAATTTTATAATGCTGTTGTTGGGGGGGGGGGGGGGTGGGGGTGGGGGGGGTTGTAAAAGCAGAAGTGGTACCACAAAAATAGATGATAAATATCACATTCATAAAACAAAAATGAGTCAAGAAAAAGCAAATACTTAAAAAATTAGCCATTTCCGGTATTGTTGTGGCAACAATACTATGTTCTCCCGAATTGTCACTACAAAATCATTGTAAACAAAACACACTTTGTAATGCTTTAGTTTTATTCATTTAGATTCTTCACGTTTTCAGAAATTCCAAAATGGAAAAGGTATTGAAATAATTGTGCATCATCTTTGACTTTGAATAGTTTAATTTTTTTTCGGGCATTTTTTTTTAAAAAAATCACTTTGTCCTGGTTTAGTTTTTCAACAGAAGGTAGAATTTGTGTTAAATTTTCTAAAATCGTTTCACAAATATTTATACGCCTTTTTTACCTATTGCAATAATATTTTCCCGCAATATCTCCATATTATCGATATCAAATAAGGAGCCCAAAGTTTGTAGCGTTGACTGGACTTGGCAGCGTTTGCAAAATCGTCTAAACTTGGCTAACAAGAAAACTACCGCTACACGAAGTGCGCCAAATAGAGTTACTGCTTGGCCGGCTTTTGCACTGGCATCGTCCTTAGACGACAGTTTTATATTTCATACCTGATGGCATTTATGGATCTTGCCAATAGAAAAGTATAGATTTTTTTTTCATATCGCACACAGAAATTCCTTTGTTCCAATTCGATATTTAACCGCCCCGCCCCTGTTGAAATGTCCTTCATGTGCTGCTGTATAACAGTATTTATTTAAGTTAAATGGCCACAGAATTTCCATTTTAAGGTTTTGTATAACTTAACAATAAAACAATTTTAAAACCGCAATCATGTAAATTTTTTTTTTCTATCCCTAAAATGGGTTTAGACCAAAACAACAACAAGGCCATTAATGCTTTTTAGTTTGGCGACAAACAAGTATCAAATTTTACTGCAGACTGGTGTTGAATACAAATTGAGTGGTTATAGCAGACATCTAAGACAACAAATGCAAAAAATTAAGCTGGTGGTGCCATGGAATATATAAAAATATATCCGTGGCAAAAGCGATTAGGCCTGCTACAAAAAGGCCTCTTAAACATCCACTGAAATTGATCACATGTCCAACAACTCTGCTGTCTTATCAATTGTTGTTGTTAACATGTAATAAAATACGCTCGAAATCAAATAAAAGTTTGTTTAATTTATATTCTAATGAAGTTTTTGTATTTGTATGTCTGGCAACTCTCATACATTGTGTGAGAGCAAAAATATACTGATGAGTTGGTATACGGCCATATAAATATACATTTTCACCAGAAAATCAAAAAAAATGTGTTTCAAATTTGCCGAAGTTGTAAAAAAAATACGGCAACGCTTATGAAAAGCAGACGAAGGTATTTAGTTGTAATAAAATAAAATAAATATATATTTTCCCTTGAAAAACAAATAGCTTGTTTTAAATTTGCCAAAGTTGTGAAAAAAATACGGCAACGCTGTTCGTGTTGCCGTTGAGAGTGTAACGTTTATCTGCCCTGTTTCAAGCTTATGAGAAACCCTACAGTAGGTGTCGCGAAATGTCTAATAATGAATCACCTGTTTGTTGGCCAGCCATCAAGTGACTATAATCTTAGGACTCTGTGCGGTTTTATTCAGGCCTTTTGCAAGGTCCATTCCTATTTCATGCTTACTGCTGTTAACTTGCTTTGATTAAGAGCTTTTAGGTTTCCGTATACATGTTTGTCTACTCTTTGGAGCACTTATTGGATGCCTTTAATACAAACAAAACTGGCAAGTTCCCATTCCCTTCGACCATGTGATGCACAAGTACACAAAAACGAAAAACATATTGAGCGTTCGTGAATTTTGCTGTAAATAATTTCACTCGTTTGTCATAAATTTAGAGAACAAGTCATTTGACAAGGGCCAACTTCGAGCCGTAATGATGATCCCGGTGATGGGAGCGAATGTAAATTAGATGTTTGTACTACATGTGAGTGTTATTTGTTGACAGAACTTTAGCGTAGACGGGGCCACTTTTACGGTTTCTTTTTATGTGTTTTAAAACTTTGCAAGATTTGTAAGATTTAGTTCTAATAATTATTATTATATTTATAAGCGAAAACGTGCATCTATTTCATTACTGGCAACAAAACGGCAGGAAAAAGCTCCTGGCTTCAAAATCCAACAATGATAATAAAATTTCGACTTCCATTTCCGCTGGACTTTGTTTCATTTTGTTGTGTTCCTCTTCCGCTCCTTGTGAGCAAATTAATGCCAACAAAAACTAACGGCCGGTTTTCAACACAGCGCAACATATTTGGCCAACGATTAAGGATTTACTTTAAACTAATATTTTGTTTTTTTACTATTTCGTGTGGTTCATTATTGCAGCTTTAAAGCAACAAATTGTTTTCAGCAAAAACAATTCCTGCTATATTTTTTAATATCGTCTTTGGAAACGTTGGTTTTTTGGCTTTAATGTCAGTAAATATTCACCTGTTTGTGGGCCATTATTTTTTGAACTGACAGCCAGAAAGCAAAATAAAATGTTTAATAATCTGTAATTGCAGTTATTTTATGGAACACTTTAGCATTTTATGATGGATAGCAGCTGCATTGTAATTTGTATTGCAGGTACTATTGCAGGCGATTTAATATCTACTTCAGTTCTCTCTTTGGGAAATTAAGTTCTCCCTTTTAAAACTTGGTTTTCGTAGCAAAAAAAAAAAAGATTTTATTGTATTTTGAAAACAGTAAAAATGTACTTTTACAAGTATTCAGCAACACGCTGTTAGTTTGGTGCTGAATCTATTTATAATCAGTACGCACAGGTATTGCTTTGGCGTATTCCAAGCTGGCCAGCTCTGCTGTCGGAGGTATAGAGACGAGCAGGTGGAAGGGTAAACAAAACCCTTAAAAACTATGGTATAACTTGGTTTGTAGCGGTTCTGCCGAGCCCTTTACCAAAAGATTAAGTTTGAGAAGGAGTAGCAAGGCGCCCCTTGAAGGCCTTGCAGAAAGATATCCTGGTGTTGGTCATTGGTTAAGGTGCCTACTTTGGCTAAAGTGTTTTGAACGCGGTTTAAGCCCAAAAAGCTGTCCCGTTTATAAATCCCTTAGAAATGTGGAAATTTTACATATATTTTATATATTTTTTGTACAAAAGTCGATTTTCTCTTAAGCTCTGGAAGTGGCTTGAAATAATGCCAGATCTTATATATGTGTATATGTGATGCAAGACCATATTGCCAGCGATCAAAATGTCCTGTGACAGGCCCATTTTCAATATGACATTCATGCAAAATTTATGCATAATTTCCGGAACAAATCATTTCTGTGATACATGATGAATTTTTAAAAACTTGTCCATTATTTTTTCCATCTTTCACTTGCACTTCTCTTTGAAATGTGAAATAAAATAAAAAGCTATAGCATAAAAACTTCTAAGTGTTTTTTTTATTTATTTTAATGTAAATACATACATACAAAATATGCACATGTTTATTTGCATACATTTTATTGTGATATTAAATTTTTTTTATATACGACATTCAAATATCCTCAGGTGTTTGTGCAGGCATTCAAGCCTTTATTTGTTCGTAATAAAACAAAAGATTCTATACACTGATTCGATACACGATAGAACAACATCAGCAGAGTGAAACAAAAGAGCCAGTGAAACGATGTTGTGTTCAATAAGTTAATGTATAAAAATAAATAAATAAAACAAATGGTTATATTGTTTGAACGCACATTTGAATGGAATAGAAAGAAAGGCATAAATGTAAATATACATGTATACAAATATTTAAATAAACGATTGCTAACAAAAAAATTTAAAAAGAAGCATTTTGATGCAGTGGTTTAGCCTGGCAGCGCTGGATTTTCTATCTCCCGTTTCTGGAATTTGTCTCTGAAAGGATCTTGTCAGCTTTTCGCTTCGGCCTTCCCTTAATAGCTAAATAATTTTCTTTTATTTCATGATGTGATATTTTATATAAAAATAAATTAAATGCCAGAATAAAAATTTTGTATAAAAAATCGAACCAGGTTTTATGTCTATAGTTGCAATTCACAGTAAACACAGTAAAGTTATCTGCTGACAAGGATTATTTCTCATGGATTTTAATCAACTTTTGCCTAATTAAAGAGTGTGAATGTGAGTGTAAGAGAAGGAAAAACTTAGTATTTGTTCTAACAGTAAAAGAATGTAAGAATAAATGTGAAAACAAAATAATTGATATTTTTATTAACTTAAAAGATACAGTAGTTTCCGGTTTTCTGGTTTTTGATACGAAATAGTTATTTAAAACTAAAAATCTCTCCATTTGGGCGGTATTTATGCCAATTAATAGTTTAATTAAAGTTATGAATACTTTAATTGTATCAACACAATTTTAATTGTATCAATTAAATTTTTAATTCATTCAATTAAAAGCTAAAAATTATTTTTAAAAACACTAAAACAGTGGAGTTTTAGCACCAGGTCAGGGCCATTTTCAATGCTCTTAATATTGTTTATTTTGAATTATTTGGTTTTAGTCCCGAAAGATTTATTTGAATAGCGCCTGCTGCACTATTTTCTCAGTGTACCACTTATTTTTCCATTATACCTTTTAATTTTTAGGCCAAATGTAGTTTTGTTTTGAAATTTAAATTGTGATTTGTGTTTGTTTTAAAAATTATTTATTTATACGATTTTGTATTTTATGTCATTCTAATTTTTATTTAAGTGTACGATTTTTTTTCTTATTTTATTTGTAATTTTTGGGCAAAATTTAATTTATTTTTTAAACTTTATTTATATTGTCATAAGTTTTGTTTGTTTTACAAATTTTTTATTTATGCAATTTTTTAAGCGATTTTATTTTGCACGATTTTTTTTACGTCCATATTTGTCTTTCTAATTTTTAATTCGCTTTACAATTTATTTTTAACCATTTTTTGTTCGTAATTTTTAAGCCAAATTTAATTAAGATTTTAAATTTGATTTATAATAGTTTTTCTTTGTTTTTGAAAACTTTTATTTATACGATTTTTTTGTGTAATTTTTTTTTTTAGTTTGTCTTGGTATGTATCGTTTCAACATTTAAGTTGCTGTACAGTTTATTTTGCAATTATTATTTTGTATGTTTTAGACAAAATTTTATTCTGTTTTAAATTTTTTTTTTTAATTTAGTTTTCAACACGGAGTATTTAAAAATGTTGAATTAATTGTTTTAATCATGTAAACATTTTTTTTAATTTTTTATATTATTTATTGTTTCAATTTTTAAATACAGGCAATTGTTTGTTTAAAGAATAAAAATCACGAGTTTAATACAAGAATCTACAGCAGCTGTAAGAAACTGTGTTCATGACATTTCAACTGCTCGCCACATTTTCTGGAGAAATTTTAAACCGACTTCTAATAACTTCATTTAATACTCCGGCAAAATATTAAATTTTCAATATGTTTCATGCACACAGAATAATTTAAATTGGCAAAACCGACTCTCATTATCTGCTTGACATCCCTGCAACAAGCAACAGCAGTTTTGAGAATTAAATTACAGAAAATGGTTTTGGAATACTGGCAAAAAAAGGGGGAGGGGATGTGAAAAATTAAAAATTCCAAGCACAAAGCGGCAACAACTTGTTGCCAACTAAAAGTATATACAAATTTATACAAATAAATACGATGCCGACTAGAATGAAAACTAAAATTCTATTTAAAATTTTGTCACAAACAGCAGTCGTTTCATCTGCCACATCCTTAAGTGCCACAGATTATTCCCTTCACCCAATGAACGAACAGATAGATTCTCGTACGTGTGTATGTGTTTAGCTAAAGGTACTAAAACAGCCATTAGTTAAGATATTACCCAGTTTAAAAGCAGCTGGAGAAATAAATATTAAATGAAAATTCCCCAACCGATTAAAAAGACGTTTGCCAGAAGGGAACTTATATGAGCGAATGCTTACAAACTCTACTATTGCCGTTTACAAAACGGAAAAAAAATTACAATATAGAAATTACTTATTTACTTGAGGCAAATAAATGATTATGGACAAATATATACACACATACATACATACTTACATGTAGAAGGGTTTCTCTATTCGTGCCCTTTCGTACATATTGTAGTACCAACTCTGTCAAATTACCACGAATGGATGAAGCGTCCCAGACATGCGAATGTTAGAATTTTATTGTTTTGCTGCAATCGCCTATGTCAGGGTCAGGGATGGAAGGGATTGCCTTGAGCCCATTAGTTCTGTAAACAATTAGCCAAAATCCGTTTCAGCGATAGAACGCTAGTCCTGTTAACAGAATGTGTGTGCAGGAGATTTCCGGCCAGTCGTCCTTTCTGAGATCATGAATTTGTCGAAATTTGCATCGTGGCCTGAAAATATAAAATTTCCAATTTCAACTGTAATTTAAACGATCATAGACGAGGACATGTGCTGGCAGAAGAGGCCTGCATCAGTTAAATAAAAAAAAAAACATTTTCAGCGATTAAGCTAATTGCAGGTTGCAGGGATGGGGCAACGAACAATCTTAAATTATATTGTATTTTTTTGTTATATGTTTTTTATTGAACAGAAATTAAAATAACAGCAGGAAAAAATCGAAAATTTAAAAATATAATTTTGACACCATCGTTTTCTAGCAAATAATGCCTAAAGCAATCACTTCCATGCATTAAAATGAAATCCCATGAAATACAACACTGCAAAGCAACTATGATCATTCCCTCTCGTTGTGTTTGTTTCTTTTCCACAAACTCAAGAGTTTGCAAAGTAGCCCTTTAGGCGCGCCAAAGGCTTTCAACTAAGAATTTTGATTTCTTAGTGATAAAGAAATAACGTATAAATAAATAAATAAATAAATAATTAAAATATTTTTATGATTTTCGTAACAGTAAAATAACTTTCAGTTTATGAAAACGAATAGACAACGAAGTTTTCCATTGAAAGTGAACAGGACCATAAGGACACACAATAGACGTATAAAAATGTTGCCGATGTTTGCAATCAAACTTTTTTAATTATAAATTTTTTTAATTAAAATATAAATTATGGTGAAGGCAAAATAAAAGCAGAGTAATTCTCACTCATTAACATTTCAGTCAGGTTCATATGCTGAACGCAATTGGGTAGCGACAATAAAAGAAGTGCCAGTATTATGAACATTTCTTGCAGCAGGACTAAAAGACAAAATTAAACCATAATAAAACGCCGAGCGAATCGCTGAAACTGGCAGGCGATTTTTGTTTCATTTTGTCATTTATATATTTGGGCAGGAAAATTTAATTTAATTTTGAGGCGCTCTAATATGAATTTACCGATTCATAAGTCATCTCAGTATTCCGCATTGTTTGAAGAAAATTCAATCTTTGTAAATGGAGGACTAGAGTTGAAAAAGCTTGCGATACACTTGTTAGCTTTCACATTTATAAATCCTCTCTTGCCATCAGCTATTCGTGTATAATTTCGTGAATAATTATCCGCAGTTTTCGCATATATGGGCGTGCCAAACATGTTTATATTAGGGTGGTCCTGATCGCAAGTTTTACTTAAAAATATCTAAATGGTGATTGTTGAAGTTACGAGATCTGTTTGATGCCAACGTGGGCTTTTATATATCCAGAACTGCAACTTTAAATCGAAAATTGGTCACATTAACTATCGGCAACTATTCGATCGCAGTGACCAGTCTGAGGTGATGCTTGAGCATAATTTTTTTCTATAAAACCCATCAGGGAAATCAAGGAAAGGCTGGATAAATATTATGGGACTCTGTAAAATAAATGTTTTAAATTTTTATTTTATTTTTTTTATTCATAAATAAGTTTTACAATTTTATAAATTTATGCAACTTTTTGTTTCATGAAGATTTTCAAAAAAAAAAAAAAATTAAAATTAAAAAAATTATAAAACATTAAGAAAGAATTAATATTTAAATTAATATTTTGTTACAAAAGTTTAATACAATTTACTAAAAATATATTTATGTTTAAGTGGAATATAAATCATATATTTGCATTAGAAGTGTTTCTATATTTTGTAACAGACGACTTTTGATACGAGTTTTGAATATAGAAATGGCATTTGTGTGACGTAAATGCGCAGATAATTAATATATTCAATAGGTCCAGCGCCAAATTGTACAGATTCTTTTAATGTTTTTAAAACATAAATTAACACCCTTCATACAAACCTCGTATAGGCAATATATTGCTAGGGCATACCTTGGAGGTAAGTCCAATGTGGAATACCTTAAAGGCAAATTAAATGAAAGTTTTAACGCCTTATTCTGAGCAGATCGAAGTGACCTTAAACGGCTACGCACTGTGCAACCCTATACAGCAGGAAGGTGAGAAAAATAAGAATGAACAAGAGATGGATAAATTAGTAACTTCGTTTCGATGCTAAGTTTGTTCCTGAATTTCTATAGTATTCCCATTCAAGTTTCAGTGGTTAAAAAGTGGTCATAGCCGTCCCAAATATGTAAAATGTTCAGTTCACAAAAAAATACATTTTTCTTAAGATCTCTCAAAAATCCTGCAATCGGGCTGACTCAGGTGTGACACAGGTCTGCTTACTTGTTGTCCCTTAACAAACCAGCTTGGCATTGGCAGGGACCACCCTATTATTGTTGGATGCCCACACGATTTTTATGCTTTTGTCTTTTTCTCATAAATTTTAATCATTTTTTTTTAATACACATTTACCTACTTGCGCTCCAAATATACTTGCACACATTCACACATACACACACATGAAGATCGACAGAGTCATGCCAGCCTTTTGCATGGTTTATAGACCGGATTCAATATAACGGCCATAGCAAAAAAAAAACAACAAAAACATAAAATCTTGTCGATAAGACCAGGAAGTTATAAAAAAATATTTGTGAATGTCTCTTTTGTAAGACGAAACTTTTAAAGGGAAGTAAAAATAAATAAATTGAGATTGGAGGACAATCTATTAATAACCATAACAAATTAATTTAAACAATATTTTATTTACATATTGTTTAATTGTTTATCGAAATTTTCACAACAACAACAACAAAATCAAATGGTTACTTTAATTGAAAATCATGTTTTAGATGGATTAAACAAAAAGTCAGCCAAATTTGGTGATAAGCGCCTTATTTTAATAAAAATCAGCATAAAATCTCTGAAGAAAGAAATTGAAAACTGGTCTTTAAGATTCAATCGGCAAAAGCAAAAAGTTCCTATAAATATAAATATATAAATGGAAATGCTTTCGATGGACCAGTTTAGCGACTTTGGTGCGCATCGGTCATACCTTTACAAGCCCAAAGCTGTTAAAGAAGCATTAAAAGGCAAAGACAACAGCCCATTATACAACAAAAGTCCATACTAATGGCTATGAGAGATGATTTTAGCGCCTAAAAGTAAATATTTTGCGGCCATTTCTTTTGTTTGCCGATATTTTATAGGGAACAGCAGCACAGCACTTTAATGTGTCAAAGTGTGCTCAATACTCTACTTATTTAAAGCAACTCCAGCGCTTAAGTTTACTTAAGAACTTCAACGCCTAGAGGTATGTTACAAACTCCATATTGCTAAAAAATATAATAACGAATTACGTTTTAAATATCACTTTGAAGGTTATGAATATCACTTAAGTTTTCAAAAACCTCCACGGCCACATTTTAATATTGCGGCATCAAAAAAAAAGGAGGAGCTTTGGCGCCTAAAAGTATGCTGAGTCCTTTTTGTTGACAATAGCATAGGAATTTTTAAGCAACGTACACACAAAGAGTATAATCTCGTTTTTAAAATAGCAAATAAAAACCAATTGAAACTAAATACGAAACTCGTACCGCGTTGCCACACACAGCAAGCACTGAACTAAACAATTTCCTTTGGCTGAAAAACTTATTATTTCCCCTCTTCAATATGTGTTAGCAATTCAAAACCCTGTATTGGGTTACAGAACACGTTTTTGGAAAATATTTGCTTCTGCCTTTGGGCTAAGGCTCCGCAAAATCCTATTATAATATTGGAATTTCTATGGCACAAATTAAAGGTATTGAGCATGTGCATGCCAACAGCCGAACAGAACAAAGTTTCACACATTTGCATGCATTAACACTGGGCACATTTACATAAATTACTTATATCAACAAATATCTGCAAGAAAGAACAAAAAATTGTGCAAAAATCCTATAAATTAAGTTTAAGTGACAGTAATTCTGGGGGCTTAGACGTGACAAGTCATATAAACCCAGAGATTATTTTACAACAGCAAAAGTTCCTTTAGCCAGATAATTTCGTATATGTATTTTTACTTATTTTGTATTTGACTACAATTGGAGATATAAACAAGTGTCACAACACTGACACCCAGATTAATATGAAAAGTGTTCATATAGAGTGCGTTGGTTCTCTTTTACGTGTTAAGTGCTCCTAAAAATATGCAAACATTTTGAGGCTCAAACTTTTGATTGAATCCACTGAGAGGGTAAACAATTAAACGCCGTTGCCACTACTATTTGCTCAACAAAGAAAAACCTTAAAGAAGATTATTTTCTAAATATATACATGTGTTCCAATGTACGTTGCCGTGCATGCATGTGCATGTCGTTACATGTTGTGTGCCTGTTGTTTCTGGATGCAGAATGAATTCAAACGTTTTAGATGCCGCAAATCAAGTAAATTTTGTGTCACAATTTGCCGCTGATAAGGCAAATCCATCTGCTTCTCACTATATACAGATAATCGTATGTATATCGTTTGGCACCACTTTGATTGAAAATAATTAAAGCCCTTAATGCAGGTGAACCGATTACTTTTGCAAATGCAGCCATGGGTTACTAAATACTTATATCGCCACCCGCTTTAAATGTTTTATACGCTTAAAATATAAATTTTCTTAAGCACTTCCTGGTTTTTACTGGGCTTAAAACAAAGCTTTGGACTGTGGCTATTGCGTTATTAGATGATACTGATGAAATTCGAAGACTTAAAAGATGTCTTTCAGCAGTTATTTTTTGTTTTTTTAAAAATGTATTTGTAGTCCTTGTCTTTTGTTTTAATCAATGTTTTTCTTATTATCTTATTGTTTTCTTTTAACTTAATGCTAAACTTTTAAAATTAATAATTACTAATAACTGAATCTTGATTCTTTTTTCTGTTAAATTTGGATTATTTCTGCAGTTATATATATTTTTATATGTGTAACACCAAACGACAAATCAAGTGTGATTAGTTTTTCTTATTATTTTAATACGAAAAGTTAGATGGCAAAAGAAATAAAATACAAAGAAAAAAAGCAATTGAATGGAAAATTTTAAAATATATTAATAATAAAGACAAAAACGATAATCGAATGTACTTATTTTCTGAGCCGACCTCGTATATGTGAATTTTCTTGACTAATCAATAGATCAGAAATTAATTGCCTGAATTCTTAGTTACAAAAAACTGTTATTTGTTTATATGCGCAGTATGTATTTTACAACCACATATTGTCAGCTGAAATGCAAACCACCTAAATAATAAATATTTTTTTTTTGCTATTTAAAGATAAATGAAAACGTCATGGAACTGGCTGTGGCAGTTACGCACTTTCGATTTATCCGGTCTGGTGTGAAAACTCTCGTGTTTTTAAATCCCGAAATTTCTGGAAACTAAAACCGTATGACTTCAACTGAGTTAAAGCATTTTCTAGACATTTTGAACGTCTTAAAGTTAGAAGATTAATTCAATTATAGTTGTTGTTTATGGACCCCAGGCGATTTCAAATAAAGTGATTTTCAAAACATCCAAGTTTTTTTAATAGAAGAGTAAAAATCGCAGAAAACTTGTCTGTGGTGGTTCATAATCGGCAAACAAAATCAATTACGCACTTTCAGTTAGTTACATAGTTGTGCATTTCAGCCTAAGATATGCATATATGTATGTACATGTGACTGTAGAGTAGTTGTTCATTTAAATATTTAACACAACAATTTATTTCAGTTAAATCTTAATTAAAAGCCATGCATTTTTTTCGTGTTTATTCTGTGCGGAAAATTCATTTGTACTCTAACAAACAAATAACTGGGTTACGACATAATGAGATATATATATTTATATATATATATAGATAGCAGTATTATGTATGTACACATATTGATTAACTATAATTTCGAACATGAGAAATTGTTTAATATGTACTTTCAGCATAATTCAGATAATTGTTTGCGTGTTAATGATATTAAAAACAGAGATGTTAATAAAATGATTGAGGTTAATGGCATGTGAATATAACAATTAAAAGTGGGGCGGTTGGGCGTTTCTGTAAAAAGGCCAGACTTACATTATGGTATATCTGCGATAATAAGATGCAGGAGACAAGAGGCTGAGCAACACTTTTAGCAGGGTGATAAAAATTTACAAAAAAACCGTAGATGAAGCGGTTTGCGGAAGGCGGAAGGGCCAGTCTAATCAATGCCTTTCGTAGCAAGCAGGTTTTGCCTTGTGGAGCTTTCCAAGCCGTGGCATTCTGTCTCTGGAAAGTTCATGTATGACTTCGGTTATGCGTGTTCTGGCGAAACCCTCACCAAAGTTCAATTGGCAGAACGGGGACCAACACGCCCCCACAATCTCTTTTGGCAATCTGGGTTGTTCATTGGTTGAGGAGCCTATACTTGGCTGAAACGTTCTGGTTATGGTTTAAATCTTAAGAAGCAGAACGAAGAATGGCTGTTGCCTTGCGACAGGTCTGTTTTTATACAAGCAACAGGGATTGAGGCAAATGTACAGGCAACTCTGGTTAAGGCCCGATGTTCCTGCGTATATTTCAGGCTACCAACTCAGGAGCCCAGTCATTTCGCTCCTTCTGGGGAAATGTCTGAAACAGCAGGGATTAGATAGCCCAAGCTCTTTAGCAAGGGGCTTATGAGTTGTGCCGTGCAGCCATCTCTGTGAGCCTTGCAAGCCACATGGGGGCGCTAGTCAATCGTCACCCAGGACAATCTTATCTAGTTATGCGTATTTCTCTTCTGCAAACATTTAAATGTAATTTTAATTTGTAATATTTATATTTGTATATATAATAATATAACTAAATAAGTTTAACATCACGCCAACTCGCTTAATATAACAAACAAACTTTGTTATTACAACATGTGCTTTGCAGCAAAATTGCCAAGAACAGCAAATAAATAATTGATATTTCTTTTAGAACAAACCTTAAGTTACAAAGTATCTATATAATTAAGTGCAGACGAAAGCGCAAAAAACACCTGCTCACGCAACAAACTCACGTTCATACTCCAGTGACTTTCAACTGTTGGAATTACAGCGTTAAATGTTTTTGTTTCTATTATTTTGTTACTACGTCTCTGGCAGTAAACAAGCACAATTGTGCTTGAAGCACTTTAACTTTTATTGCTTAAGCACTTGTTTTTCTTTTTTCCTTTTTTTTTTCAATGCCAAAGTTAAATATATTAGCCAAGTTTTTAAGGTTTCCGTTTTCGGTTAATAAAGTTTTTTACTCTATGGACTTATACGCCAAGGAACACAGTGTCTTTTGACTGCTGAAATATTTACATATGAAAAGAGAGTTTATATACTAGATATATATATATATATATATATATATATATAGTATATCTGTTTGTTTTTAAAGGTTTCAATGGCAAAATATTTAAATTTAATTGAAACAAACAGCCGCGGAAAAAAAGTCATGCGTGCAAGACTTGTGACACTCTCCATCACAAAGCCGGTAGGGTGGCAGAGGTGGCTTGGTGTGCTTTAAACTGGGTCCTTTGTTTCGAGAAGGGGGAGGGGAAGGGGTTGTTGATACGGCTGTGCAAGCATCTTCTTGAACATTCAAAATATGTTTATTGACAGAATGGGGCCTCTGGGATGCCTGCAAAAAGGGCTTCTGGTGTTAGTTGATTTGAAACGGGCTGGCTCCGATTCAAACCTATAAACACAGGCTGGCGATAGCTACTGGCAATAGTGGTCTACTGTCGGTTGTCCCCGAACCTGCTGCTGTTTTGTAACCGATGCCTGTTAGTCATTAAAACTGGAGGGTGGAGAATTTTTTAGCGCCTCTGGTTACGCTGTTCCTTTGGAGTGGCGGGTTACCAACTCAGTGGTGCCCCGATTTTCTTTCACTTTCTTTTGTTTTCCTGCTCTTAAGCATTATTGTAGACAATAAAGTGTCAAACAAACTAATTCCAAATTTCCTGTAAAGTGTGGAAATTGCAACATTTAGTCAACAGTGTTATTTCTTTGCGTGTAGAAAACCAATTTGTTTCAAAACAAACAAACAAATACAACAGATTACCAGAAATATAAATTTCTTTGTAAAAGCCTAAATAAATAATTCAATTATTTGCAATATTTTAAGCTCGATAAACTGCAAAATGATATTTGCAAGTTTTCCCTAAACAAATATTCATACATACATATACATACATACATACATACATATATATGTATGTATATGTATGTACATAAATAGAAAATATTATTTTGTACACAAAAGAACAGATCTATGGAATTCTTTAGATTTTTCCAATATTGGCCGCAACTGCAAATATCTTTTGTAAAACTTATGAATTTGAGAATTTGTTATAAAATAAATTCAGAACATGAACGTTCATGTTCGTTCAAGTTGCAACAATATTTATTGTGTATGTAAGTATGTACATACGAGTATGTGTTTTGTTTTTGGTTTTTGCAAATCTCCAGCATTTTCATAACTTCTCGACTCCGGCAATGACCAACGTAATTGCTGGCACACAAGAGGTCATGCATGCAGAGGTTGAGCAATTCGTTGGCTTTCAAGCATAAAATATGCTTGAGTTGTTGTTAAAGCAGTCAGACCCAGCACACATTTTAACAGAATTTGGCAATATTTTAGGGAACATTTTTCCATAACTGTTAACACCAGTGTAACCACCTGGTGATTCACCATTCCGCAGGCGCCGCTCTGTGGTAACTAATTTGTTTGTAGCTGGTGGTAGCAAAATTGCTGAATGTTGAGCAAAAAATCGTTTCATGTTCATACGTTTTTGGCCTCAAACAGCACCGTAATTAAGCCTCAGCGACTTTTTTTCTGTTGCCAAGACCACAGAGAGCCATGAAGGATGTTGTTTTGCCACTGAATCGCTGGTGGGGGAGCTCAAGGACCGACCAAAAAGTTCCTTTCAGAACTTTATTTAGAAACTATTAACATATAAAAACTGCCGGATATTTTTGCTGGCCTATAGACACGTCAAGCAATTTCAGAGCAGATTATTTTACTGCCAGTATTCCATTCTAGCTCGGTTTGAGGAAGGCCAAGGGGAATTTTATCTCAGTATAGGAAAAAAACCCGTGGAATCCTTCTGCAGGAAACGGGCGTGGGCAAACAAACTGATATCTAACATAAAGAAAACTGTCTGATTGGACTTGGTTTCACCAATCACGGCCCAGCCAAGAAGGCCACGTGCCCCCTTGATGAGTCGAATTTCAAATTCTAAAAGGATTTTCTTGTTTTTCGCTGCGGTTACGGTGTTTGTGCGCCAGGTTTCCGAAATTAATCTGCCACATGACATGAACTATTCAATGAGCTTCTCCAGCAGACTTTGTTTAAATTTGCCCCCCCCACCCCCCAAAAAAAAAAAAAATTAAGAAAATATTATTTATTAGTTCTTGATAACTTCAATGTTTGTAGCCAAGAAACCTGCTTCCAGCAACGCCCACAATCTCCAACCTAAGAAAATTAGATTTTAATAACATCTTTATGATGTTCCAGCAACTTCTGGAGCACAATCTCTGCTCGAACGAGGGTTTGAACAGAGCAAATCTCTGTGTATTTTCAATTAGTGTGTACGTGTTCGTTCGCCTGGGAAGGGAAGGGGGGGGGGGTGTCGGGGGTAAGAAAGTATCACTGCGGAAAATCATCTTAGGAAAGTCAATTAATTGCTAATTATGTATGTCACGATTATTAGAACAGACCAACAACAACAAAAATCGATACATTTTAACACGGCAAAATACAATAAGAGAAAAATTTCAAAGAAACTAAAATAAAACTTCATCAAATCGGTAAAGATATACAAACACATATAATCAGAGTTTCCTATTTATACGATTATTGCATAAATAACTTAAGTTTTTTGTATATAAACCGTGAGGTAAAAAACTAAAGAGAATGATTTTAATTTTGAACTAAATCAATCAAAATGAATCAATTTGGAATGAATTTTGTTTTGCTTAAAGCGGGTGAGAAATATAGATATCGATAATTGTGACTTGACAGCTGAGAGGAACTTTTTATCATCGCATTTTTCCACCTCGAGGTAGCAAGTTTAGGATATATAAAGTACTCTGCTCTTCCGGCTAGAGAGTGAGAGCGAGAGGGAGGGAGGGGTCCCTCGCTGGGTACGGCAACCACAACTGTAGCAAGTTGTGATTACCATGTTTTTGTACAACCTTCCCTTAAGCTCAATTGGCAGCATGGGGACGAACATGCCCCTCCGATGCTTTTTGCCATTCTGTCGTTGGCTATAGGTTGAAGTGCGTACCTTGGCTAAAACGTTAACAGCTACCGAGGTAGAACACTATCTTGAGGAACCTTGTCCTCGATGTGCTGTTGGCTTGCAACAGTCTTTGGCTTAGGAAGGAAGTAGATGGTGGGGAATGGTGTGGGGACACCAACTCAGTCTCTTAGTCTTACTTTAACTGTGTAGGGAATTACTAATAGAAGGGGTTCGAAATCCCGAGGTACCGAGCAAGAGGTTTGTGTTATGAGCCGTTGAGGCCGATTCAACCGCTGTAAGGTTGGTCCACCGTCAGATAAGGCAGGGTGCTGACGCATCATCATCATCACATCTCAATTTAAGCGATAAGTCAGGCTTCAGATCGTTTTCCTTTTTTAAAAGAAGAAGTTTTTAATGTGTCTTAAAGAATTAAAATGAAAAAGTAAATTGCGGCAAATGGTCCTTCATCTCACGACAATTTTTGTTTTTTTATTTCATTCCACTAGTCACTTGCAATTTGTTTGTTGTTTTTGTTGTTGGGACAGTTGCCGTTTGCCAACACCAGTTGTTTTCTGTGTTATTGTGTTCGACTCCATCTCAGTGCGAGTATCATGAGCATTAAAAGGAAATTTTAATTTACTTATTTACAGCCATCCATGATTAACTCTGCTTAACTTTTGTCCAACTAAATGCGACTAGTTTTCCCACATTGATGACACATTTCTGTTGCCCACTATAGAAAACAAGTGAGTTGAAACACGCCCTTAAGGAGTGAATGGTATCACTTAAACTAAATATTTTCCACTTGTTCTGCTTATATGTACCAGCAGCGCCGGTTGTTGTGTTTACCCGTATTTTCCAACATTTGTCAGTTTTTTATTTACACATAAATTCCTATTATTGTGGAAACTTCCAGTTCAAAGAGTGGCAACAAAATCCCAGCACAGTTTTGTATTTAACACTGAAATAGTGGAGCAGTTATCGTGATTATTAAAACAATGACAGACAACTTAGCAAAACTGCCAGAAGGATTGTTTTACATGCAATAACGATCTGCAAACAAGTTGTGGCAACAGCAACAGCAGCAGCAGCACCAGCAACAAATAGCAACGTTTTAGCAGCTCCTTCGAATGCAATCCATAAGACAGATTTTCTTTATTTCATTTATTTATATTTGAAATGAATTTTCTGCTGCTCTAATCAGAAATAAGAAACCAACGAAACAAAATCTGCAATGAAGGTCTATTCTTCAGTTAATTGGAGATTATTTTCGTTGCAGCAGATGAAATATGGCAACAGAAATGGGGGGACAACCGACTAAAAGCCTTTTCAAGCTTCGCGGGTTGCGTACACTTCTTCTATTTTCGTTTTTTTCGCTTAGGTTGGTACATTCGCCTGGAACATAAGTTCACATTTTCAGCTATTTCGTATGTTAAGTTTGTTTGCGCTTTCGGCAATTTTCTGCTTTCGAGACGAGTTTTGAGTAACAAAACAAAATCGTTATGGAGAATCTTCAAATCGCTATTAGAGAAGATGTCCTGCAAACTTTTTCTCGGAACTGCGAAGTTCATTCGAAAATTGCTGGATTTTGATCAAAGCTTCGTAATTCGTGGGGCCAAAAACACCAACCAACAATTATGCCTCAATCAGCGTAGTCGGCCGCTTTATTTTGTTATGCTCTTTTTTATAAACCTTAAAGTAGAAAATTAAAATTAATAGGGAATTGCATCCTTTAAGGTTTACGGTGAGCCCTCGCATAAAGTTGTGGCATGCTCGTACAATGGACCAGCTTTGAGATTTTCCCACAGGCAATTCTATTCTAATCTTCAATCATCATATTTTTCATGGTTACTTTTGCAAAGATACAGAGATCAAATCTAAACCTTGACTTTTTGAGGAGGCGACGACCCTGACTCCTACATCGGATAGAAGTTACATGAAGGCCGCTATTCTGGTCTGCAGCTTAAGCTTTAAGCCTATTGAAGTCCAATAAGAAAGGTTCATCATGGCGGTGGCCAGTTCACAGCATACGAGCTGTTTGAGCCTGTCCAATACGACATGATGTGAGTAGCAGCAGGACAGCGATACTCCTATTGAAATTACACTTGTTTTACCTTGGAGCTGCATAGTCTCTATGTGCCATCTTTTTTGTGGCATTTTCAGTATTCAGTATTACAGATCTCTACTCGACGAATCCCAATATCTTAAGCATTAAGTTCTGCAGCAACACTTGACACTATGCCGCCTTCAAAGCACCCTGTTGGTAGACTTTTATTTATGATACATCAGGGATCCTGCTTGTGAATTGTGCAGGCAGGTAAAACAATTATTTCCAGCAACTGCTCGTGGCCACATATTGTGTGTTTAAAATGGAGATTTTCTACAGACTTCCTTTATGTGGCAACTTTGAAACAAACACATGTTCGATTGGCAAGTTTTTGCAACGCTTCCTGTGCCCTTTAAAGCGCCAAATGTTATGCTCCTGTAAAATAGACACATACCCCAGCGCTGGACGTGCTCGAGGCCGTGTATAAAAGTATTTTTCCTTGCACTGTGGTACGCTATTGATGAACCCTACGTCCTGCACACATGCAGACAAATGACTCATATCCTCATGAAATGTGACTCGGTTTTTGTTTCCCAAAAGTTAATATTGAATAAATTTAATCGCTGTTTAAGAAAATTTTTTAAGGACTTTTTACAAAATTTAATGGCCGCAGTGGTTGCTCAAATCTGTGTGTAGATTTATTTAGAAACAGCTAAAATTTTAGGACTTTCTTCAGCTTAAATTATTCAAAACATTTCCTTCTATGCCGTTGTTTTGCTCGTTGGCTGTTAAAATGTTTAAAACTTTCAAAGCACTTCCGTCCCCTTTTCCTTTTATTACATTCCAAAATTTGTTTCATGCAAATTTTGTGCATGTTTAAATAGCTTCTCCCATTTAACTGTTCCGAAAATACTTAAAGCCAACACGTAGTTGCTGTACAGCTTTAGAAATGCAGCTCGCCGAAATGGCCTTAAGCAACTTTCAAATGGGGCACACAAAAAGAAGTATTTTTCTGTATTATTTGTGTTAGATTTTGCTTTGACGTCATATTTGCTATGGTTACATACAGCTTAGAAACGAATCTTGTAATTAGGATTCGTTTGCACAATACAACAAATATTGCTGCCTACTTTAAGGGGTTTTATAGGATGCGGAAGTGTCAAATGTTATTTAATTCTTAGTAATGAAAAAAATATTACTGAGAGTTTGGTTTTGTTACATTGCAGAGCTAAAGGGTGTTTTTTTTTAGAGGCAGCATATGCAGAAAATATTAATTTTTTTTAATTGTAGGGGTTTGCTGAAGTTGCCGGCTGTTGCGTACCAGTTGCAATCGACCGATGATCTTAAGGTCCTTCTAACGAGCCCTTGGCTCAAATTCAGAGAGTCTTAAAAGCAAAAGGATCCCTTTTTCGACCGAAAATAAAAAAAAAAACTCATAGTCCAAAAATATAAATAAAAACTGCTAAAAATATAAAAGTTCTTAAAGACATTTAATCAGCTGCATGCAACTAAAATAGAAACAAACAACAGCTGACAAACATGAGAGAAACGAGAGAAGTATAAACAAACTGCTCCATGGCACAAAAGCTTTAAGTTACACATAAATCAACATTGAACTGGAAAATCTTGAAAGATTGCAAAAGGAAATCAATATTTATTTATTATGAAATAATCAAAATAAGAAAAAAAATTATAAACAATTTCCAACTTTTTCTGCCTTTTTATTTATTTTCTATATGTTTTTGTTTTTCTTCCCCCCGTTTTTGTGCGTTTCGGACAGGCAACTACAAATATGGCTTGAAATCTTTTGGTGTTTGTGTCTCTAGTTGTTGCGGCCTTATGAAATCATAAAATATTAAACATCCGCCGGAAATATATGTTACAATGGGATTAGGTCATATTTTTTGAATGTAAGTACGTGATTATTTTGTTAAAACTGCCATAAAATTATTTATTCTGGAGGGAAGCGAACAAAAATAAATCAATTTCTGTACAAGTCTTAAGGATTTTTCCCAACTTTGGACTTGCATTTTATAAAAATGTTCCAGATTGAGAGATGTGGCAGTTTTATAGTATTTTTATTTTAGTTTAATGGTTTGTTGTGATCGTGAAGGCGGGTGTTCGCCGGTATTTCGAGCAAAGAAAGCCCATATTTCTGTTTGGCCATTAAATTTGAGTGCAGAAACTTATGCCAGGTATGGATACACTCAATCTAAGAGGGCTGTTTTTAGGCTACAAAAGTTCTCTTCTGGCGTTTCGAATGTTTGTGAAGATGAACGTTCCAGATTGGAAAATAACTGTCTCGAGGCCTCAAACACACTCGCCTGTATATTCCCCACCATGTAGTTCCTTCAGGTAATTTGCATCATCATACGCAGACCTCTACCTACAGATCTACCAAAGCATTATCCTACATTTTTAGCACCAAATCACAGTTACAGCCTTGCAGCCAACACCAGGATCCATATTTCTATGCATCTAAAGGGCATATGGGTGCCAGTTCTGTCTATTGGCCGCAGAGCCTGTATGAACTTCATAGACTTTTGATTGACGTGCCCCTTTCCTTTCTGTCCCCGAATAGCAGAGTACCTTGCAAAACTTGATTCCCGGAGGGACTTACTGGGAGAAACACTATTTCTACAGTGAATTGCAACACGTGGCTGCCGACTGTTCTCCCATATCCTGTCTTAAGTCAAAACTTGTTAGTGTCATAAAAAAACCCCAAAGTCGGCCAAATGCACCTAAATATTTGTTAGTAGTGCGACATAAATATGTTTAAGAAGAAAGAAGCCATGCGAGCCTTTTCTTTTTGAAATGCAATTTTCCCCAACAAATTATACGCTCCAGTGTAAATGTGGCTCAATTGTTGTCTCATTGTCTTAGGAAATGTTTTGTAAGGAAGAAAGAATAAAACCATCAGCAAATCATTAACCTCATTTTCATTTCATGGTCGATGGTTTCGGTTGGAAAAATAATGCGATATTCTTTTGCCGGCATCATAATAAATTGAAGTCAAATATTCCACTTGAACTTCTGTTCTTTTGTATAGTTTTTTCTTTCAATCTCAATAAATGGAAAATGACATAAATGTCTTGAAAGCACAACAAAATAAAACCAATAAAATGCCATTCAAAGGGAGAGAGAAGGCACGACTTAAACTTCTGGCTGAACAAAATTTAACTTCAGGATAAAAATGTGGCCAGAACTATAAAATATTAAATAGAAAACTTTTCAAACAATAAAAAGTTGTTGATTTAATGAGCATTTTGTAAAGTTAAAATCATCTTCAGGGAATCTTCAGGGGAGGGGGCATAATTTACAAAATTAAATGTCTATCATTATCGCTGCTTAAGCTGATGGATGCTATAGTGTCCACGAAATAGCCCTGCCCCCTATTCAACTGTAAAAACTACTACTATTTTACTCAAATAATTTACTTGGGCCGCGAATCTACTGAGCAAAACATTGAACCTAATATTTCATATCATTTTGCTGCCTAACGTTTACCATCGATTGTTGTTGTTTAACTGTTTTGCGGGGCACCCCTTTCAAGTTTCTCGGCCCTCATATTTGTGGTTTATTTGTAGTGTATAATGAACAAATTTTTATTTTTCTGGGCAGCTAAAACTACTTAAAAACTATAAGGACCGCATTACGGCAAAGTGGGATTTGACAATAAATCATGCAAATTATTTTGTTAGAATAACCAAAAAAGAGTGAAATAAAAAATGTTCGGTTGTTGTAAAAGTAGTGGGTCGGCCAAAATATTTCATTTGAGTGCTGGCATCTGGGTTGCAGGCCATCATGCAAAAATATTATATTGTTTTTATATCAAATTTACTTTTACAGAGTATTTTGCCAACTGCTTCTGAAACAAGCACCTACAAAATTGTATTTTAAATGTTAAAAAAAGAAAAATTAACGCTACGGAAATATAAGTTTAAGACATCATCATAAACTGTTATTTAAAAGTTGTAAAGGAAAAATACAGCAAAAATTATTTAATTTATACGAAAGCTGCGTTCTTCTTGTAAAAATTCTTTTTGTTTTTGTACATTTTTATTTTTCTTAATGGAATCTTCACCTCAAGAACATTTTTCTGCCACGAACTTGACACGATTTTGCTTTCTGCGTTTCCTTTCACTTCACACTTTTATTGTCGTTTGTTACAAAAAAAACCAAAAAAAAAAAAAAAAAACAAACAAGAAAATACACCCAGAAATTGCCAACCCGAAGATAGAACTGCTTTGACTATCAAATGAAAGAATTGGCGTATTTATTTTGAAAATGTTTCTTTTATGCAAATTTAGATGTTCGCTTGATAAAATGCAAAAATAATTCATTCATTCGTTTATGAAGAAGAGCTTCGATTGCGATGTTGTGTCGATTGAGTGTTTCAGATATTTAAAATGTGGTTGGGGGCTAAGACACATACATACATACCGATATTCGTTATTCCATTTTGTAAACTGGTAGCAGCTGTCACCCGCTATCGTACGATGTCGAACGATAACGTTCGCCAGCAGAATATTGATGTGTTTCAAATTAAGAAAGTCTACTTTTCGGGCTATAGAAAAGGAGTTGTTCCTCGGCTGTCAGGGCAACCAAATTTTATATGAACTTGGTATCACAGGGTCTTGCGAAACTAGTGCCTAAGTGGGCTGAAACGTTCTGGCTGCGGCTTAAGCCTCAAACATAGCAAGCGGCTTTGATAAATACTGATAATGGAGATCAATTTTCAGTTTTTCTCAAAAAATATTTCATCAATTTCTATTTTATCCCTCCTTCAGCGTAGTCCCCCCCACACCTCCCCCGGGAATTTTTTTTCGTATGTCCTTGAGTTCTCTCATCAGTACGGATTTCTTGAATTTCTTGACACATTATTATTTTCGCTTTTAAAGTGCGGGGGCGTCCAGGTCGAGCGTTGCCATTCACATCTGCTTGTACCATTTGTACACGCTTTTCGAACTCAGGAGTACAACCCCAAGAAAGCACACGATAATCGATCGCATGTAACTAACCTACGACTTTTTAAAATCCAACTTATTTTTTGAACACACCTCGTATATATTTAAGATTTATGTATAAGTATCACAAGTAGGGAAAAAGTGCTCCATAAGCTCGTTACTTTATTACAGGTACTAATAAATATTTACATATGTATGTATGCAGCTCTTATTGATTTATTTTCCTTTTAGATCTTGTTGGCCTTTCATGAAGTCAATAAGATTCCTTATGTAGCCGAAAAATTTCTCTTTGATATTTATCCCATAATAAGGAATTTTTAATTATATATTGAAATATGCGAGAGTATCTTGTTTTTATGCCGTCGCCAGGTAATAGTAAAATATTTTTACTTGCAGCTAAACCGAAGTAGAATGCAGAGCAGAAAAGGAATTTACGATGTTTAAAGAGAAATTATTAAAATTTTCTTATGTATCGCACGGCAGAAGAAAAATCGTATGAAAAGTTCAGCAGGGCCAGCAACAACAAGTTTCGACAACGACTGTTGCCACGCTGCTGTATCCCGGCTTTTTTTTTATTTCACTTTGCACTTTTCCCTCAGCAGCCAACTTACGAGTCAGTCGGCGCGATGTTTAGACAGCGACATTTTGAAAAATTGTCAGAGGGCTGTCGGCAATCATTTAACTTTAAAGTGGTCATTTAAAATGTTAAATATTGTTTTGTTAAACGTTCAGATATGAAATTGAATGAACAATTTAATGAGAAGTGAGGATTTAGCACACAACAACAATTGTTGTCCCAGCTGAGATATGACCGAAAGCAACTGTACAAGAAGAAGAAGAAGAAGAAGAAGAAGAACAAGAAAAATCAATGAAACAAAAGTTTTATGGAATGGCTGGAAAAATCTCCAGTATTGGAAAGTTTGGAGACGAAGAAATTAAGATTAAAGCGAAATCACAACAAAGTCCCGCCAAACTGGTAAAAGTCCCCTATAAAAACTGACTGACAATATCTAAAAATGCTTGCAAGTGCCTTAAAAAATGCCTAATAAAATGCAATGATAAAATTATTGTCAGTAGAAAGAAAAGCACAAGATAATGCTGACCAGAAGGAAAGAAGAAAGTGCAAACAAATCGAAGCGAATCAATAGGTTTTTGGACGCCGTTCAAAGCAAATTTAACACAAAAACATTTAACATTTGCCTGGCGGACTACAAGAAGCTGCAGCAGCCGAATGTCAACACACAGAGAAATAATTCCCGTTAACATCGATTTAAGTGTAAATAAATTATTTAGAACGTTGGCATCACTTCGGCGAATCATGATCCTATTTAAAGAGGATTTACACGGTAATACAAGTCACAGCTAAAACCAAAGAGAAAATCATATGAAATTATCTGCGTAATTGTTTGTCAAAATGAGATCAAAAATCTTATGACAGATTTTTTTACATTTACCTCATTGGTAACAGGCCTAAACAAACTGAAAGTTTACATAAAAATACAACTCTGATCTAATGATGTGTGAAGGAGTTTGCAAAAATTTTTAAAAACAATGAGAGCCCTAAGATTTTGTATGGTTTCAATATATAATAAGTTTAGGCGATACCATCCGTACACAAAACTTTTACTTATTGTACGACTTGTATGATCGTCTATTAGCCATTTCAAAAAGAGTCGAACATATGGCGCAGCCAAATTTGAAAGGAAATGTCAAAATTTTTAACCTGCTAATTCATGTACTTATATAAATAACACGAGCTCTATTGTACTTGCAATTCCAAAGAAGTTGCAGCATCTGAACCGGGTTTAAAAATAAATCTCTTACGTTTGGTTTTACTATATCTGCATAAATCATTTATGTTTTTGACATGTTCAAAAAGAAACAAAAAATAAAAATAAAAATACTTTTGCAAATGCCCTAAATTTAGCTTTTCGAAAAGAAAAAAATCCTAAATTCTCTTAAATGCATAACACGCAGCTTAAGCTCCTTGTAAATACTTCAACAAAGTTCTTAGAATATATTTAAAATGATGTGCTAAAGAAATGCGCTTATGCTTAATGTGGCTTCTGCAAGTTGCATACAAAGAAATCTGTCTTGCCATATGCCAGCTGACGACAGCAAGTGAGATGCTGCTGAGCAGGTAAGTAAAGATTAGTCAAGCAAAGGGTTTCTTATGGCGTCGTCAGTAATAGCAGAGTGAGCAAAAATGTGTCATATCATAGGAAAAGTTCCACAGAGCAACCAGCAGGAAAGTGTTCAGCAACAAATTTATCGCACTATTATTGTGTCAGCATATTTTTAACTAAAAATTCTGGCAAACGTACGAGCATTTTTCTCAGTATCTTGTTGAAAACTATTTCATTTTCTTCGATTACTTCTCCAAATAGAAAATTAAATAATACACACACACACACACATACATGCAAAATAATTTACATCTTTATTAATGGTATTCAACTTTTAAAGACAAAATTTATAAAGAAAAAAAAACCATTTTGCTAATTATGGCAGAATAGTTTAAAGCAGATAAAATCATTAGGCTGGGAGACAGCGGGGGGACAGTAAATGGTTTCGCGGCCGCTACAACAGCCAGCCGTACGAGAACTGTGTCGTTCGCGAACGACCGGGTTAAGTTGAACGGATCATTCAAATGAAGGCACTGAACCGGTCATTTGACTCATCGGTTTTCGTTCAACCGTAAATTAAACTAGTTGCAGTTTTTTTTTCACTTTCGTTGATGTGTTCATCAGCTATTTTCAGTAAATGGCCAGAATAACAAGTTGACGTACCTAAACGTACTGTTCGTTCAAAGTGCGGATCCGTCTTTGAGAATTCAACGATAATGACTTAATGACACTCAAATGAAAGAGCGGGGGCACAGCTTTAATCTTTTAATCTATAAATTTATACCATTTCATTGTTCGCTGTTCATTTTCACTTCATTTTCCGTCCATATACATTTCGTTAAACCCTCAAAACTTGGCGAAATTCGAGAGAGTAAAAGGACAGTTGGCCAAAAAATTGCTGAAAGGCAGAAATAAACCAACATAATTTTACATTTTTGCAATTTGAAATTTATTTAAGTACAACATCATAAAAACAAAACATTTGCATCACTGGCAACAGCTGGAAAAAGTAAAACCATTTGTTATTTATAATATATGACAAATGTCAAATCCGATAATTATTGCAGCATATATTTTACAAAAACTTTTCATAGTGTCCAAATGATTGTAGAAAAAGTTGTTGCTTTTTAGGCAACTGTTAAGCGAATTCCTTTTCTGATAAGTTTTTCACTATCCTGGGTAAATAAAAATCAGCTGATTAATTCATTTTCATCCATGTGATTGTAACCGTTTCTGGGTAATTGCATTTCTGTTCCACTTGGACATGTACAAATTTATTTAGTTTCTATATAATATTACAATATATTTAACATTATAATTGTTTATGAATTTTGACACAATATGCAGGAAAATAATATGGAAATCGTACAATAGAACAACAAAACCTCATGAAGCATCTCTTCTGCAGCAGATAATATTTCAAATATTTTCTATGATATTTTATGTTTTGCTTGTTAAATAAACGATAATAAAATTGTAAAATTTCTTGTGGTCTTGTACAAATTCTACGGCCAAGAAAATATTTTAATTAAAACAAATTACAAGCATATTATTCATACAAACTGACAACTCAACTGAATATACTTTTGTCTCTCTCTCTCTCGCTCTCTCTGGTCTGTTACTCTTAAGTATAAAATTGTAGGGAATAAGAATTCATTCCGACAATCGAATTTTTTGTGGCCCGGCAAATTTCCTCAGTTGCCACAACTATCACATAATTTGAGTTCAGTCACTGCAAAATATATTACAATAAATTAAATATGAAATTTATTGTAAGTTTGAGAAACCCAAGTAAGAGAAATAAAAAAACTAGGACGATTATACAATAGTGATAGTCTGACGTTATGATGCCTTGAACTGCTGACAGTACGAATTAGAGAACTCAAGTTGTCGGGCAAGGAATTTTCTATACAGAAACTACTATCGTATTATATAGAATAGTTTGGTCGAACGTGGAAGTGTCTGTGCTGGCGTGATTTTCACGCTCTGCCTGAGTTCCATGCGTAATGCCAACGTTGGATAAATTTTGAAATTAATAATAAATCTTGTTATTATCTCACACGTTCCTTCTGGTTTTTTTTTCGTTAACTTTAAAGATGGCAAATATTTGAGGAAATAGACTTTTTGCACAACTTTAACAGCATCAATTTTACAAATTTTGTTCTGAACAAAATATATGTTTTTAAAGTTGCTCTTATTTTATTTACATAGAATTCATTTTTCTTTTAGTTTTGTTTTTTTTTTACTAAAACACGACAAAATCCTTTACTCTTCCGTATCGAGAAAAAAAAAACAACAACGAAGAAACACAGAGAAAATCCAAAGTGTTGACAAATTGTATGCAATAAGCCCGCAACTAAACATTTCGCAGATTTATATAAAGCCTGCGGTTTTCTCTCCTTTTGATATTTTTATCATCCTGTTGCAAACAAAAGTGTTACTTTTCGCTGGCGAAAATGAAAAACCAGTGAGTGAATGACAACAATGACTTTGATGGTTCTGCTGCTGCAGAAAACTTTGACAAAATGAAAACGAGGATTACGTTTTTGTTTTTGTTTTGGTGTTTTCTTTTTGCTTTTTAGCTTTGTTGCTTTTTCTTTTGTTTGTACACTCTTGAGGACAATTATTGTTGTGGTTTTTGGTTTTCTTTTGTGTTGTGTTGTGCTGGGCTGGTGCAAATGTGTGATAATATTTGCTTTGAGATGGAGCAAAGTGAGTGATGGATAACTCACTATTTGGTTGAATCTTGGCTGCTGCATCTGGTGGGGAAAGTGAGTGGCTTTTAATATATTTTTCATTTCATATTTAACTCCAGTGAAAAAGAAGCAATTTTATGTGCAGAAAACCTAAATCTGTTAAGAAGTTTTGCTTATGTGCATAAATATTAGTTTGTGGGAGCCGGAGGAAAGTCTCACGCTGAAATGTAAACAAAAACCAGAGAGAGAGAGAGAGACATACTCGGACTGGCATATATCAAGAACAACCAAAATCTCAGCCGATGTAGGAATTAGAATCCCTTTATTACATACAAATCAAAGTTTAAGATGTAGGCCCAGGAAAAAAATATGTCAAAAGTTGTCACACTATCGGAAGTTTTGATATGTTTTGCAAATAACGGTAAATGCCAGTTGGCTGTGGTGACGGTAACGGTGACGTGTATGGCGGAATAATTCTCTCGGTTATACAAAATGAAAACACTTTCTGACACGGTAACTTCTTTACAAGGGCCATTTAATTTACATAAATAACACTGAAATTCAAGCAAAGAAATCGGCTGTTTGCCGAAAAAACTAACACATGTGAATTTAAAATCACAAGTGGTTTGAAATCCGGTGATTTTCAGAACGCACTGGCTTTATGTGGTGATGGCTGAAATATTTCGTTTTCTAGCAAGAATCTTATAGGAAAGTGATTTTAAAAGAAGAACGATTTTCTTTTTTATTAAAACATATAAAACCGTTTGTGTTTGTGCGCGCCATAAATTATAGTGAAGACAGAAAGAAACTCATATTATGAACTCACTGTTTAGTGGAGCAACCCGCCCTTTCCAGTTGGGAGAAATTTCAATATTATTTTTAGCACATCTCCTGTCACCACTTTTTCATAATTAATTAGAGCAGAAAACTTTTGTTCTTCTCCAACACCAGTTTTTTTTTGTGGCAACTCTTCTGCTTTCAAGAAAACAGGTGAGAGCAAATGCATAGTTTCAGTGGTGCCACCTCAATGTACTCGTACGTATATTTTAACATAAACTACTCGTACATCTTCAGCGGGCAAAATGCAGAAAAAAAAAGAAATGCTTCCCTATTTAATGCAAATCAGGCAAAAAAAAAGTGAAACATGATTTATGATAAAAATAAAAAGAAATTTCCATAATGAAAACTCAAACCTAAATCTAAAATAAAATAGCGATGTCGAGCAAAAAGGAAAAAATAAAAAAAGAAGGAAATACAGTTAATACTTAATTAAGCGTGACATTCTTTCCTCCACTTGCGCAGGAATTAATTTCTTTTTTAAGCACGTGCCCAAAGTGCTGGTGTGAAGAGGTGTGAAAATATGTTAAATATGAAATGAAATGTGTTTATAAATAAAACCAGGTCATAATGAAAGTATTAAAAATAGTGCTTTTATTATATATTATTGTTCATCTGTTTCTTGATATTAAGGGCAGAAATTTAAACACTTTAAAATACCAGCAAATGTGCTGAAAATAGCGCATCAAAGGGTCTAGCAATGGGCCTTAAATTTAATATTATAAAAAAATTTAAATACAAAGTTTCAAAATAATTCTCTTAACAACAATTTCCAACAGCTGTCAAAGTGAACAAACTTCAACAATATTTCTAAGATCTGGCAATGAAAAATATTGCCAACGTTCCGTTCCAGCAGCTCTCACTGTTGTCAAACTATTGTGTGACCAAAATTTGCCAGAAATCCCAAAATAGTCATATGCAAGGCCAGTGCTGCCAACATGTGTACATGGTAATGTGTGTAATAAAATACAAGCTTACGAGGTCTGGCAACTGTTGGACAATGACACTGAAAAGCGTTTGCGCTTAATTTTTGGACTTCTGTCGATATTCTTTAAAACCCACAAATTTAAAGCGTTTTTTTCCTGAGGGTTGGTTTTTTGCTTTTGCCTGAAATGTTTATTTAGCGCAATAACTTTTTCGTATTAGATGTTTCCTGTTTTAAAATTTGAATAGTGCCTTCATGGCGTCCTGGTATAACCCCTCATATTTTGTTTGGGTCTAAAACAAACATTTTACTGTTTATTGCTGTTGCTTAAGAGTTTTCAATTCGAATTTATAACTTTTTTAATAAACTTTTAATTGCTAAAATTTATAGTGTATTTTTGTTTGTATTGGTCTGGAAAGTTGCTGGTACTTCCACCAAATCGCACTAAAAAATATTCAAAATGGAAAAACAACAGCAAAAACAACACTCGCAGGCAAATAACTTTAATTAAAACTCACTAGACCAAAGAAATTTTGTTATTTGTGATTAATGAACAGAATAGCAATAAATAAATTAGAAAACACTGGCAGTTGTTAAGCGTTTTGTAATAAATTTCCATATGGTTTTTTTCTTCAGCATTTCAAAAAAAAAAAAAAAAAAAAAAAAAACATTAATGACAGACAAATTTGAGCAATTAAAATGTTTTCCAACAACTGATTTGCAATTCACAAGGGAATAAAAATGACGACTATAGAGTTTGTGATTGCAGCTGATTGCTGAACGTGAGCATGTGGCTGCAACGTGAGCATGTCGCGGGGGGCATGATCATAAAAATTAAAGCATTTAACCTGCTTGAGATGACACAATAAATGATTGCAGTTAAAAATATGTTTTCTTTAACTTATGCAGGTCCGTTCTGAAAATTTCTTCATTCGATGTCACGTGATCTGGTTCTCTTGTTGTTCTGTCATTATTTTTCTAATATTAAAACGTTTAGATAATAATTTATGGTAAAACGGTTTTAATGTAGTTGAACAGATTTCGCTCGAAATTGGACAAGGAAAATCTTAAGACTTAAGTTATTAAAACGATTTCTAACCTCAGTTCTCAGCCCTGAAGGTGATTGCTTCTTGTGGTTGTTTCTTTTCAGTAATTTGCTTTGTATCAGTGTAGTCTATAGAACGTGTTTTGCATTGTTTTATTGCTGAATGCGTTAAAGTTTCTATATGAGTTGCCGTCAAAAAATAAATATCTCTCCAACAATCTCTTGAACATGACATCGATACATTGTGCTGTTGTAGCTTTAATGCGTGTTAATGGACTTGAAGGTTTCAGGTTGTGAACAAAAACTGTTTTCATTCCAAATCGTTGTTGATTTATGTTCTGTTGCTGGCAAGTTTTTATTTAATTTAAAGCTGAAAAAAATAAAATTTCAATTCCTTAACAGCTTCGCCTTCAACGATTTAAGTTAAAGCCGGTTAAAAGTTAAGTTTTTGTTTCACACAAAACGAATCACGAGTCATCAAATGACCTTTCCTAGGGACTATTTTACGAGAAATCGAAGATAGAAATATCGCACAGATTCAAGATATTTCGGCTGGCAAATGAGTGGCAATGCAAGTAACAGCGTATAAGAGAGTATAATTTCCTAAGAATTGTTTGCTTGCAGCCTATAATATTATTATTAGAATTAATTTTTAAAGCACTTTAGTGTCGTCCAATTTAATTGCCTAAGCCCTAACGATTCGCATTTGTAGACAAAAAGAAGTGCTCTTCAGACTAACAACATGTTCAATTACCTCTAGCACATTTTAATATTATGCTGTCATAATTTTGCTTGAAGCAACCATGTTATGGTCAGTGTAAACCAAGTAATTATTGTGACAAACATATTAATGCCCAGATTGGGCACATTATTTATGAATACTTTGTTACTATGGCTTAGGGTTTGAATTGAACGCTTTAGCGTTCTAATCATAAACGTCAAAAACTGCGTGACAGTTTATTTGACAGCTAATCTTTTCGTAAATTCTTTGAACTGCCAGGCCGAATTTCAGATAAATAATAATAATTGGGTTTAACTGTTCAGAGAGTGAACCTATTCATGATAAATGTGAAAAACTGAATACAATATGACAGCTCGTCTGACAGCTAATCCTTTTGCCAGCTTCCTAAATTTTATACCTTTTATTCTTTGGTTGGTTTTATAATTATTGTATTTTCTATCATATTTATGGTAACAAATACATGTTTAAATAGTAAAAATTAAGTTAAAAACCTCTAATCCTTATTATGATGACAGTTAAACATATTATTGTTATTATAACTTGTGTTATTCAAATGGCCAATCCATTTAGTGGCTGGCTGTGCTGAGACCAATTCAATTTGCTGCAGTGAACTATTTAGCTGCCATGATTTTAGAGACATGACTGGGCATGCCATTGTCAAAATGAGGCTCCTGTGTTTATCTGCTGTTTTCCGCTTTTGGCTTTAATACAAACTGTTATTTTTTGTTGACGCGGCAAGTCAAAGGACCAACAACTTTTTGTGGTTCCCAAAAGCCTGAAATAAACAAAATCAAAACCAAGACGGAGTTTTAAGCTCAACGAAATCCTTAAATAAACTTCTGTCCAAATCGTGAACAGTGTTTATCCTCCCCAAAAACTTTCATTTTCATTTGGGACAGAAAATAATCAGAAGAAAACATAAAAATATTAAATAAAAATCGAACAGCTAAAACAAGTCCAACAAACAATTAAATCGATATTTGTGTGATAATAACAAACTCCTACAATCACACAAACAGATATTCTGTAACCAAAAAAAAGAAAAATTAATATATATTTGTTTAAGTTTTATTGGCATTTTAATGTTTTTTTTCACTTTAATGGCTTTTGTATGCCAGTCACAAATATGGCTTCTGCAAGGATCTTATACGCGCACGTGTGTAGCTGTGCTGTCATATAAAATAATAAAACATATTATATCCGCCGGATGTACTACATACAAGTTACAACAAATACATGCTCATATATGCAGGCATGTACATACATATGTGTGTGTGTGTGTGTGTTTTATTTTGCGATAGGATTATTATATACATATGTATTTATGTAGGATATTGTGTTCATGGGGATACGTGATGGTTTTGTTTGAAATTTAGTGTAAAAAGAAATTATCTCTTGAAGAAAGCACAAACAATAACAACATCTATATTTTTGTTAAGGGCATTTTTGATTGGAGTGTAAAATAATATTACAGATTTTATGCTGTTCGTTAGAAAAAAACAAAAAAAAGAAAAAAAAAACTTTTCAGTATTTTGAAATTTAAATACAGAGCACGTCCAATAATACGCAGCTTCAGCTTCCTTTTCATGAAGTGCCACTAGTGTGAAAGGCCATTGGCTGTTCTATAGCACGAATCAAAAACTATTTATTATTCTATAAAACAAATGGCGGCATTTTGGCATAGAATAGGAGCATTTTTGGTCAAAGGTGAACTGCATACCAGTCATCAGTTGCTATATATTTTTGTGCCAAGTGTCGGGGCTTTAACTTTTGTTATACTTAAGGAACATTTTGCGATCTTTGGTTTCCTTCCAATAGTTTCTTTTTTTTTAACTGCAACAAAAACAATTAAAAATTTTTTTTGGCCAAAGGATTTGAAGAACAACAAAACGAAGAGAAAAGAGAAAAGAAAACAAAGAGTGATAGATTTGGATAGGACAAAAAGCACAGCTACTAGCAGTTTATGAAAACAAACCAGGGATGGAAACTAAAAAAAGTCGAATTTGAAGTATCAAGCTAGAAAATTTTCGTAGTTTTACTATATAAGAGGATGAGTGTGGGACCAACATTCCACTGGTCGTAGGTTCGAGTCCTACTAAAAACCGTGGCCTACACAACTGAAACACTGTGCAGAAACAGAAACTATTTATTCTAAAACCAAAGCAAAATTTATTTATGTTATCGAGCGACAGTTAAATGTCATACCCAAATAATTGCTTTGCAACAATTTGCCCAAACAATTGAACACCTGACATTTTTGGCATCGAAACAATTTAAGTATCTCTCTTATCTCTAATATTGTTGTTGTGTTCAAATTTCTCTTTAAGCTGCTGCATTATTTGTTGCCAAATATTCGGCTGCTGGCAATTCAAGTGAAACTTAAAAATGATAATTCCATTTGAAAATATTATAAAGCAGTTGTTGAAGCAAATCACCGGAAAAACGCATTTAAATCGTGCATTTGGTTGTCATTTAATCCTTAAAATTGAAACAACAACAACAGCAACAAAAATTGTTCAGCTCATAAATATATTGTCATTTTAAAATAGAATGTAAAAAATTTCTATTAAAATTCATGACGCAATTATATATATCATATGTGTGTGTATGTATGTAAGTGTTTGCTTAAGGGGTGAGGGGGGGCAGAAAACGCCTGAATAGACAACTTTAATTGAATGTTTTACAATGTTAAATTGAAAGTTTGAAGTCTTATTTAAACAGCAAATTTTGTTTCTAATTTTGAACAACTGGAAATTAGCCTCCACTTTAAATGAGTTTTCGGTTGTTTGATTTTAATTTTTAAATTTTTTTTGCAAAAAGTAAAATTTAAGCTCGAAATGCACATGAAATAGATGCGATTTATGCTGGAACTTATAAATAGTGCGGAAAAATAAAAAATTAAATTAAATATGCACATTTTTAGATCTATATGCGCCATGTTAAGAATTCCAGGCATAGAGTTAAGGACAATATATATACGAGGTCGGTGCAGAAAATAAGCTGAAATTTAATTTTTTTCAAAAAAAAAATTAAATTATTTATATTTATTAATAAAGTAGTCCCCCTCGAACACAATCCATTTGTGTCATCTTTTTCTTCCAATTCCTGAATCGGTTCTGCTGCGCACTTTTTGCAGTGCCCTCGTATATATGAATGTGTTTTCGAACGGACATGTTTAAATTTTGCCTACATTTCGAACGAACGGAAGCAGTTTGTGAAATATCACGTTTGTTTCAATAACTATTTTATTTATTTGTTAAAGTGTAAAAACACACACACACACTCACCCACACACACGCTCGCAGCCAGAGGAAACTTAAAAATATTTGCAAGTGTGTTGCCACCTTCATGCAGTTCCTGCCTGCAAATGTTTTAACATTTAAACACGTCGCATCACCGTTTAAATTATTAACAAAATTTTTTATAAATTTTATATTATAGGAATTGTGTTTAAGGCGTAAATATATTTTGGGACTTTGTTAAGGCCAGTTACATATGGAATATTATGTTGCAGGGACAATATCGAAAGCGGATGTGCAAGTTCTTGGTATTTTCGAGAGAAAAGTTCTAAGTTCCAAATTTGGCGCTGTTTGCGTTGATGGTTGCTGGAGTTTCTGGCTGTACAGTGACATGAGTCTAACCAAGCGTCTGCGGATCCAGAGCGCATGGAAAATACTGCTCCAGTCTAAAAGACGACCACAGAGCCGATGGCGCACGCCAGTGAAGAGGAACCGCAACCAACTTGGTGAGCAAAAATTGCAGGCTGCCGGCTAAACATCGTGCCAGCTGCAAAAGCTTGTTGGTTTGGGGCCCACGTTCTCCACGGACTGTAGCGCCAAAGGAAAAAGAAGCAGAATATTATGTTTTAATGGATTAAAGTCTGAAGTGAAGTGACATTTTAGGGCCTGTATTACAGTACAACGAATTGGCTAAATTATAAACTCTATCAACATGCAACTAAAACGAATTTAAATAGCATTATTAACTTATTGTACTATAAAATCTATAGAGTCCAATAAAAGGTATATCCTGTTAATCATTTACTTTTTACAACAGAGTCCTTGAAAGAAGTGGCATTAAAATCTATTGAAGGCCAATTCGTAAACAAAATATTTCAAACTCAGTTTTATTATGAATAAAATCTTCCTGTTCCCTTTTTTTCGGAACAATTGAAATGCAGAAACACGTTTAGAACTAAATATTTATCTTATTATTTTTGTTTATTTTTGGCTATTAAAAAAAAAACCAACCGCTTTCCCGTTTCCATCCCAGAAGGCTGGATATTTTATCTAAATTTATTTTTCTTGTCAACTTTGAAGTGCCAAAAACGTGGGGCCAGGCCAGCAACTGGATATTTTTGTGTTCTTTTTCCATATATTCTTAAGCATGTCTTTACCTTCCACCTGTAACGACAGCCCATGCAGCTTAATAATTTTCTGAAGGAAAGAAAACGGCAGCAAAACCAAACTTTATCGCCCTTTGAGAAAGAGAACAGAAATACTATAAATATTTCAGTTCTTTCGTTCTTTTATTACTATTATCTGAAAGGAAGCCGGAAAAAATTTCATCAAGTGTGTACTTTTATCTCGACTCGAACGAAATAGTCTTATAAGCAGAAACTTGATGACGCAATAACTAACAAAATGCTGTTGCATAAAAAGCAAAACGCGTGCCAAATGGCTGCTGGTTATTTATTCAGGAGCTGTGGATAAAGCAAGAGCGGCTACAAAAGTCTCCCACCTCTGCCGTTCTATGTGTCAATAATATACATAAATAATTTGGCAAATAATAAAACTCATACACGAAGGACCTGTTCGGGCAATAAATTGACATGTTGTTGCAAAAGTTATTAAAGTGAAATTTGAATTCAGTCTCAACACTTTGCATTTCCCCAAAGGAAAGCAAAATCTAAAGTAGGCATTTTTCCCCCTCAAAATCAGGTCATGTCATTATCTTTGTCATCTATTGTTTTGAATTGATGACATTCTGAGAGCAGGCTGCAAACAATATTATTAAATATGATCAGGGAAGTCAACAATATTGTTCAGCAAATATGAATAATAAAAGAAAAAATAATATAAATAGATTTCGTGTCGTGTTTAAAAATAAAACCTACTTAAGATTAACTAATGAATTTAGCAATAATTAATTGAAAGTCTAAAAGTATTCATAGTTTTGTTTAATGTCATCATTTTGTTGTCACGAAAACTCAGTTATGGTCACGTCCATAATGTTATGGTCCTGTTTAAAGCCAACTTTAGCAACAAACAATCATTTGATTGTCTTAAAGTTGTAAACAAAAACCATGTTTTTGGCTACAGACGTTTTACACAAACCCTTTTTGGCCCTATTTTTCTGTTTAAAGTCATCAATTTGTTGACATGAAACCCTCGTTATAGTTGCGTCCTGTTCAAAACGAACTTTAGCAACAAACATTCTTCTAATTGTCTTAAGGTAGAACGAAGAAACCTTACCACGTTTTTGTCTACACACGTTTCCCACAAACTCTTTTTGGCCCTATTTTAGAATAAGCCCTCAACTGACTAGAGATACTGTTTAACTTCACGTCTATTGGGGTTGAAATAAAAATATTAACATTTCAGCAAAATAATTATGTATATCATGATAATTTTATTCTCATTCCTTTTCCCTTAACAAAATTGATTTCAGTCGTTTCGGCTCTGTTTTTAACTGTAGACTTTTGCAACGAATACCGATTAAAAAGAGGCGGGGGAAGTACCAAGTAAATTATAATATCAATAATATAAATACTATTTAGAAATTCAAAATTTACTGTGAGTTGGTTTCTAGAGGGATTACGAAATAGAGTCCGAAGCTGACCAGGCAGTACAGCTGTAAAACTATAGACCGCTGTCGTCATCTATAGTTTCCGTAGTTTCTTATAAAAAGTTATCGAAATTTAATCATAAGTGCACTAATTACAAGGCAGGTGTTATTCAGACATCCTCTGGTGGCAGGATGAAGGTCATACGAGACACAGGTGACCGGAATCAGTGCTGAAAAGTGAAGTGACAACCGCCAGTCAACAAGCACAAGTCACTAAAATCTAGAGCAAATGTTGATGGCGGCGCATTAAACGCCATAATGGCGATGGTCCTATATAAAAAGTAGCAAAAAGTGTTTTTCTCGATGCAACCGACTAAAATTACATTATTTTTAACACTTATAAACAACATTTTATTTAACTATATACAAATAAATATTTGATTTTTTTTATACCATTTTTCCTGCATTCTATTACAGACACTTTGATGTCACTTCAAAAGCCGTCCTGATTCAAACAAATTCAAAGAAATTTATGTTTTCTCTAATATTTTTAATGTCTTGTTATTTTGGCTTTAAAAAAATATTTGTACTTCATCTGCCAGCATTTTTCCACTTAAGTGACAGCATCTGTATTTTATGGCATTAACAAAATATTTCAATCGTTGTATTTCGTTTTTAGGATGACTCTAGTGCCAAAACGACAGTTTTTATTGCCATAAATATTCAAGAAACACCTCCACAGAAAAAAAAGGAAAATTCTAGTCATAAAAGCATAATCTAAAGGAATATCAATTATTGGCTCGTCGCATTTGTTCGTGATTTATTAGCCAAAATGTCAGTGTGTTCTTGCGTTTAGAAATCTGAAATATGAAATCTTTTTTTAAAACTAAAATGTTTCATTATATTACGCAGACAAAAGAGATGGTAAGTTATAAAAGCGCTGCGATTTGCGTTGTTGTGAAAGGAGTAATAAGAAAATTGTTGGCCACTCTTACAGGCTTATGGCCTAAACGATGTTTAAAATGTTGCTGAATAAAAAATTTCAAAATTGAATCGTCATCAATTTCGATAAACAAAAATTTTTTTTTAAAGCATTAATTCAATAAACCGTTAATAATTGTTATATACCACATAAATATTATTAACATTTACAGATATTTTTATAAAGGAAAAAAAAAAACAAATTGTGCCAAAAATACTTTGAGAATATAAGAAAAATGAAAACTAGGATGGCAGTTATTTTGAAGGCCGGCAAACGTGCTGTTCATTAGTGTCCACTAGCATGCATTGTTTTTCCTCATTGAGCAAACAGTTCAAAATGTGCAAAAACATTAAAGCAACAATCTAGAGTTATGACACTATTGCAGCAAATAGGAAAAAAAATGCGTGACATTATTTCATAAATCAAAACAAGTAACAATCAATTCATTAAATTTTCTTTATATAAATAGAACAATAAAAAATGTGCTTAACATAAAAGTTCATATTTATATTTTAAAAGAAACAAATTGTATTTGAAATCAATTTTAAGAAAATTTTGTATGAAAACTTTTATATAAAATAAATTTAAACTAATTTAAGATTTTATTAAAAAGTGGTGGAAACAATGAATGCAAACGTTTTTGCTAAATGTATGTTTTTTTTCTTCTTATAAAAATTATTATTATTAAATAAACGAGGTCGGCTAAAACAAACAAGAAATGAAAATTAATTTATGGCAAAAAACATTTATTTATTGTATCAACCATTTTCTCCTCTTTCAGGGTAGTGGCTTGTGCCAGCGTTTCTTCTAACCCTCAAATATATAAACAAGTGAAACTGTGAACACATGTTCGAGACAGGGATACCAACATAAAGAAACGATAATCACAAAATTTTTAAATTCCCCTTATTATTGCGAATACACCAGCCAGTTTGAGTTGTTGAAAACTTGTTATTATGGTCGAACTATTCCGACTAAAGATTAAATTCTGAGACTCGTAGTACTGAGAGTATTAGTTCATTACACACATACAGACATAAATATATTTATATCCTGTATATGATGATATGGTTTTCTCCGTTGTTGAACTATAATTTAAATAAAATTAACAAACGTGAAAAACATGCACCGAGTCAAGCAAAACTACACCAACATGTACAATTCAATTTCAGTATTATTTTCATTTTTCCATTTTCAAATTTATTTGCTTTAATTAAATTGGTTTTTATACACGTATGATTTTGCTGCTCAGTTCAGTTTTGGTTGCAAATGTTCTGGCCGGACTACAAATATTATGGCTGGCAGCAAGAACACTGTTTTCCAGCAGGTGGTCATTGGAATGACCAGACAGTTTTGTTTGTTACGGCACTGGCGTAGAACTCAGTGTTGCCAGACAATTTTTATTTAAGGTTTGTTTGTAGTTTTGAAATTTAAGTGTTTGTTATTTAATTTTTCTAAGAAAATTTAATGTCCCAGCTGTAAAGTACTAAAACGCTTTAAATAAACTGTGTTTTGCAGCTTTGGGCGTAATAATATTGTTCATTAATCAATCAATCAATTAACTAATTAAGAACAAAAGATGAAGAGGTGACAATCAAAATGAAAAGAGAAAAAAGTATTCATGCATATTGTCAAACAATAAATTATTTGTGTACATTCATACATATTGACACTAATGAATGTTTGCTCAAATATGCAGCTTTAAAAGAATTAATTTTATTAATTTCATTTATATAAAAAAAGGACAAATTCTTTGATCCACCGGTTATGAAATATAATATTGTGCGTATGCAAAGATGTCTGTAGTGGCTTTGCTGCATGCCACACATTTGAAATGTAACATTTTTCATGGCTCTGGCTCATAAAATAGGCTGACAGAATGTTGGTCTCAAAAGCTGCCTCTTCAAAGAGGCGAGTTTTTGTATGCGATATGAAACACCAGCCCTGACACCGGCAATGCTTCCAGCCAATCTGATTTTCTTTATTACCGCAGGCACTGGCTGATAGTTCCCGAATCCGTAAATACTTCTCTGTGTAATCCAATTTGGGTGACCCGGTTAAAAAGTTATTACATTTTCCATCGCAAATAATAAGCAGAATATTTAAATTGAGTTTACGAAAGTCTAGTTTTGATCCTTCATGTGGACATATCGGCCAGCCTACCACAAAATAATCAGCATAATATCGAAATTGAGCCTGCGCAAGGTTTGGCTTACAAAAGTGAAATTTTCCAAGGCAGTATTATTTAAAAAAAATCAAATATATGTACATACATACATAATACACCAAAGGGAACAAGTTCACACTTTGACTTTTCTTTTTTTAGTCAAAGCGATCTTTCTGTATTGCAATAAATTTATGTTTCCAAAGTCTTAAAACAAATAAACATATTTGCATTTTAAAATATTTTCAATCCCAGCCAATAAATTAAAAATTGTGATTTACTTGGACTTGTTAAGTTTTACACAAAATGCTGCACTTCGTGCCTGCAAACGCTTATGGTTTTTCCTTTTTTTTTATTCTTTGCAGCTTGCAAGTGTCTCTGTACAGATGAAAGGATTAACAAAAAAAAAAACAAAAAAAACGAAGAAAAAAACAAAAACACCAAAAAAAAAAATCTACATACAAAATGTTATTTTACTGACCTCAGATAAAAATGCATTCTGTTCATGTTTTATGAAATTTTATTTAAAAATAAAAATATGTACTCGCAAGTACACACACACACACACACATGTGTGTGTGTATGTATAAAACATGAACTTTCATGCTCGCTCAAGTTGCAACTACTCTGTTGGTTTGTTTGTTTGTTTGTAAATACAAAATAAATTTCCATAACTTTTCACTCAGCCAATGACCAAAATAATTGCCAGCAAACAAAATTTCATACAATGAACCTACAAGTAAGAGGGCAACGATGGCAGCAGATTGCTGGCATAACAACAAAATGCAAGATTCTTTTTATTGAGGACAACAACAGCTGGCAAACAGTTTTGTAAATATTTGGTTGTTGGGGAAAAATGAAGTGTCGCATTTTCGTCTTCCGGACGATAGCTGAGCCTATAATTTAAAAACTGAAGCAGTTTTGCATTGTTTTTTCCCTGTTTTTGGTGCAGCAGGGCAGGGCCGGGCAAAGATGCTGGCAAATTTGTTCCCTTTTTTTACCTCTCACTTTTCGTATTAATGATTTCGTAACAATTTTACGCCGCCTGGAAATCATTCCAGAATCAGTCTTCAATAAATGTGAGGCTCTAAAGCAATATCGCGAGTGCATAAATTTTGTTCCTTTGCATCGTACAACAGCATCAATATTGTAGTGGGTCTAAGCCAGTAACACCTTCAAGAGTCTTCTATACTGTTGTCCATAGTAACATGATGCAGATTTGAAGTCACCAATCAGTGCCTCAAGTGACTGGCGAACGTTATGTGCGTGCCGTCAGAAGCTGCAAGACAGCTCAAAATGGAAGAAGGAACCCCAAAAAAATTAGTAAAACATAAGATAAAGTTTGGGGTGACACTTAAATAAATTTTCGTATTCCAAGAGTCGACATCGTTGTCACATTAAGTCGATATTAAAAATTAAATGGTTGTCGATAAAGATGAGACCAGCAGCAAATTCGTTTACGTGGACTCTTGGAAATGGGGGGAATATATTTTTACATATTTTCTTTCCTTGGGCAGCTTCAAGTTCATGATCTTTACAAAATTCTATTGTCAGTGAAATTATATGGTACCTCCAAATGATTGATAGCTCCGAAAACTGCTCGATTTTGCCTTTGCCACAATATTGCCAGACATCTCATAGTCTTGAGAATATTCTAAATTGTTATTGTCTGCTAATTGATAGACAATATAATACATGTCGGACCCCATTGTTGGAGAATTATCTCTGTCGGCAGGTTGGTTTATTGTTTGGCAATCAATTTATAAGATTTTCTGACATTCAGCTGATCAATTTCGGGCGGCAAATTTTTCATTGTCCGGACATTGCCAATAGTTGGTCAGATCTTAAAATATTGCCAGATCTAGAAAATAGATTGTTTTGTGTGAGCTTTTCCCTTTACTAATGTAACAAAGAATGGGCAGAGTCCGTTTGAGCTGCGGCCAAGCCGTTTTATTCGATTATATAGTTTGGCATCACAATTAACAAAAACTTGTGTTGGGTATCAAACAAAAATAATTTAAAATAAATATTATTTTGGCAGTAGGTCAAATATTTTCTATATATGCACATACATAAGTCCATAAATTCTTAAGTTGTATAAAACTATTCATTTGTATGCAGATTTTATTATGAAATGATTACCCTTTTTAGTTTGACAAAATTGCACACATCTGTTTAAACAATATATATATATTTGCCATATCTTTTCTTTAGAAATCGAGAAATGTTCAGGCCGAAAAACGAGGCGCTTTCAAAAATCAAAAATCTACAGTGAATAAAATATGTATGTATTTCGTTTGTCTTAAATATCGATATTGGAAAAACTTGTTCGCAGCAAAAACATATAGATTACAGATTTCTATAGAACGCACATAATTTAGAGGATAGATTCAGTGTTGCATTCCAGTGCACTTTTTATGAATTTAAATTTATATGTAAATAACTGTAGCGACGTTGGCCTATGACACTATATTTAGCAAAACAGAGTGGTGCGCTCCACTTTAAACGCGGACCGTGAATAGAGTTTTGCCGCCGTTAGAAGTATTTACGAACTTTTACGTTCGTAATAGGGAAACAGCTTAACAGTTTCGACAAGCACAACCCGGTTATTTGTGTTGGATCATTTAATGTTCTTTTTGGTGAGTGATAACTTTGCGGTTTATTTGGGTCTTAGTTGTGTTGCGGCGTAGAACAGGAAGTCCTGCAGAATTTGCACAAATGGAATCAGCAGCATCCAGTTTGAGTCTTTTTTTTTACAACACATATTTCACAGACCTTAATTGAGTGGCCTAAACGGGGCTAAACTTTTTTGACGGCCGTTTGAGCCGAATTTGGGGTGAAGAGACCGTTGCAAATTCCTAATGATTTGTGCTACTAAAAACAAACGGCTCTCGAATCTGACTTGCCTGTCTTGGGAATTGCTCTAGTTGAAAAGATATGTATGTATGTGTTGTTGTTGTCCGAAAATCACAACTTGCAACAAAATTTTCATTTCACAATCTCGACTCTGCACGAAAAGTTTCTAAAGCAAAAATTAGCAGAAAATTGTTATATTTATGCATTTCCGGCGTTGTCATTTTCAAATCTGACCACTCCAATTCATCCCACTGGACCTATTCTCCAGTTCAATTTCTTTTATTTTTCGTGGCTCTCACCACCAATAAATATATGTAGATGTAGATGTACTAGTAATTTTTTGATTCAGAAATTATTTGCTGTTTGAGTTCGAGTAGAGCAAACAGATTCAATTCCTTTTTGGCTTATTTCGCAGCTAAGCCAAATTTGTTCCCTACAATACTGGTATTTAATGAAATAATTCGATCTGTAGTGCTGCACACAACACGGCGACCAACTGCTCTTTGCTCCATATCAACCAGTTTAATCCGTTACAGTTGACTGTTTTGATTTATTCTGTTGACAAACTAATCCATTTTATTTAAGAGTTTTGATATAATGGCAACTGAAATGATTGTCAAATCAAGCAGCATCTGAAGGGTTACAAAACAGAATGAGGTTTTCTTATAGGGAGCCAGAAAGAAAAGAAAACAAAGGAAAATCAAAGCAAAAAATAAATTCAATGCTGTTTCGTTTGACTTATTGTCAGATTGGTTATCAACATTAGTTTTGCTTAAGCTTGAATGAACTGAATGGTAAGAACGAACTGACAGCAGCATGAAGAAAAAGTAAATTACACAAAATATAATTATATTTTGTTGAAATGGTGAAACTCTGTTGACATTTATTTATTTAAATGTATTAGTTTTTCGCGTGCTTTTCAAATTTATAGTGGTAAAAATTCTATTAGCAGTTAATATTTTCTTATGACAGAAGAGAACCAAAGATTTGTGCAGTAATCGCCAGCGTGTGACATAAGACGTGTATTCGTGCAATTGGCGCCGGTAGATGTTGCCGGCCTGTTGTTTGGTTCACGCCTGTCTAATCTATTGTTTATTCTTCAGTTAGTGATGCCAGATCACCATTACAACTAACATGCTGCCGCAGCACATCCAAATAGTACAGCTTCATGATCACATTGAGCGCTGGCTAGTGAAAGTTTTGTCTATTTTACGCCAAATACGGTGGTATTTCACAAGCGACTCTTACACGCTTGGTGGCACAGACTTGCGGCAACAGGCGGACGACAAAGATGGTCAGTTTGAGCGAGAGTATCCAGTAGGCGCACAAGAACTCAGCCTTTCGCATTTTTAACAGCTAAATGATAACAATATAATATAAAACAACCATAATATGGTATTCGGTTTTTGTTTGTGTTTTTTTAAACGTTTTTATTTCTTTGAATTCGCTCTCGACTTTTTTTTTGCAACATATTTTTGCAAGGCTTTCAAATCTACTGATGATGAGCCGGACAGCACCTACGAAATATCCGCCCACTCGTAGAGACAGCTAGAAAACACTTTGTGGGTGCGCCATACATTTTCTACTTTATTTCTTGTATTTTTTTTTGGCGTATTAAAAGAAGAGCCGGTTTTCAATTATAAACCATCTTCAAATTAAAACACAACAAACACATTTGAGTTTTTTTCAAATAATTTTGAAAATCTTTTAAACACAAAAATCATAATCGAATCCTTAAGCAACTTTTTCTTCTCCAACAAAGAAATTTTAGATTCTGCTCACACGTTTCGCAGTTGCAATTTCAGTTATAGAGTTTTTTTTTTCGTATGAAGTTACGAAATAGGCGCAATGAAACTCAAAATTATATTAAACAAACTTAAAGCCACCCACTTTATAAACAATTGTTGCAAACGACATGTCGGGTACGTGCAACAATTTATCACACACGCACACGCGCAAGAAATTTTCGCACGAATAACTTGTGCTCTCATAATTTCCGCTGGAAAAAATTTCATTTCGTTAATAGAGTTCAAATTCTTTAAATTTTAAGAACAACAAATTGGAAACACTGTTTCCCATCAAAGTTTTCGTGTTCGTCAAATTACTCTTTGCAAATAGTCGACGAAAGGTGACCGCGATCTCTTACAGATAAAATAATCACAATAGTTTTTCCGAGCGAATATTTCCCATAAATTATTGCTCATCTGAGGGCCAATGTTTTGTTTTATGTTAAACAAAAATAGAAATTTCTTTTTATTTAAATTACTGATTCTGTGAAGCTCCAAAACTTTCTGTTAAATTTTTATTTTCAATTAAAAATTGCATTGTTTTAGCGAACATATTTTTGCAACAGTTGTCTTAGTGGTTTGTCATAGATCCACAACCAAAAATTCTGAGGCGTCAAATTACTTGGCCGGTCTATATCTCACAATAAATTTGTAGCCAACTTTTTTTTTGCAATAAATCTTTGGCTGTGATCGTCGTGTGACATGTACCGTCTGTATGTCTTTGAAATCACATCTTGCCCATCCACAAATCAGTAATCGTACTGCCCTCATCAATATCCAGGCGAGTTCCGTATTGTTTTTGGAAGAAATAAAGTCAAATGATGCCAACAAATGTTGCCTTTCTCTGCATGTTTTGAATTCTGAGATATGAATTTCAACGACAGCTCGATGGAGACTTTCTCAGTTGGATAATTATGTGCATCATAAATAGCACGAAGTTGTCCAGAAGATGCAGCAATCGATAACTGATTTGGAAAGTTTCCTGGCAGAGTGCTTATAGTGCTGATGCTTCGCCAGAAGCGAGCGCAAAATGACACATCTTTTGACAGCTATTGGGCTTTAAAAACTCTCTTTATTTAAGTGATAAATAATAAAATCTACAAACATTTTCTAGTTGGGCTTTAGCAGAACATTTCTAGCAACAACAATAGTGATTGAACCCTGCAAACATATTTTAGTTGTGCTTAAGCAGAACATTGTTAGTAACAACAATAGTGCGAGAGTGTTTGCGTGAATGCGATGGTAAACAATTTCTGATCAGCGGAAACGTTTTGAAGTTGGAAGTATTTTCTAAGGTCTTCGGTACGACGTTGCCAGGCATTTGCTATAGAAATTTTTTTCAGTGCATTTTACCCAATAGGACGACGAAAGGTATATCTTGATCCATTTATCCGGCACATAAATGGGACAGTGATGATGGCGACGGGCTTAAGTTCGACAATGATTTTTACAAACGTTAACAAACGTCTTGCTACAGACACCCCACTATTGGTGGCACAACAATATCGGAAATTCATTTGACTGTTTGCTGGACTATTGTGGACCGGCGGCGCACTATGGTGTATGCGTGGCTGTGCTATATTTTCGCCAAACCATGTATGTATGTGCGTGTGTACGCAAAAAATTCCTTGCATGCTGTTGCTGTTGTTGTTGGTGCTGTTTGTTTTTGTCGTTGCTTGTAAATTTCATTAGTGAAGTCGCTGCTGTTCCAATTTTTGTTATTCACATATTGCAATTTTTTGTTTGTGTTTTGTTTTTTTGTGTTTCTCTTTTACAAGCCCCGCATGTACCAGGTGATCTAATAACGAAAAACAACAAAACAAACCCCGGCGCAAATTTTAGGTACCAGCAAAAAGTTTTTTACCAAAAACTGGTTAAATTTAAACAAAGTGGAAAACGGAAAAATGAAGCACAACAGAAAAGTGTTCTTTATGGTTTCAGGTCATGTTTTCGTGTGCGAGTGCGTTGGGCGCTGTGCGGCGCGGACCTTAAGCACATATTGGATTGGTTTGAAGCTGGGAGCTTAAAGTGTTAAATGAAAAATGAAATTTATTGGCAGCAACATTTGGGCAAATTTCAGAATTTTGCTTATAATTAACTAATAACCGATTTAAGGTTCTGTGTTTTAAGAAATTCTTTTAATTTTTTGGTTTATTTTTTATTTAAATAAAATTAATTAATTATATTTGCAGTTTTCGTGTCAAACGTATAGAAAATTATAAAAGAAATGATTTGATTTTTTAAATATCAGGGCCGGCGTTCATTCTGGGAGCGTTTTCTGATCGTACTCTCCAGCCAGAGGTGTTTTGCAGGTTCGGCGATTTTTTGCTAGAGCAAAAAGTGTGTCAAGGATTTTGCCTAAAACTTTGTGTTAAAAACAGAGCGGCAGACGGTGTCCTTTACTTGGAAAAAAACAAAGTATGTATTTATAAAGTCCCTTTTTTAAGGGCCAAGACAATCGTTCTCAGTGCTCAGTCACGATTTCGTAATGCTGTAGAACATTATTTTCACTTAGTCTTCAGTCTTTTGGCTTAATTATTTCTGTCTTAATTTGTATGAATTTGACTTTCGTAATTTAATTAAGAAACGTTCTATTTGCTTTTTCCCTTTCCACAGACTTACTTTGTGCTTGAGTTTTTGAACTCATTTTTTCTTCTGTTCGTAGAAAAAAGAAAACAGCAACGGCCACTGTTGCAACATCTAGTAAAAGCTACAACAACAACAACAACAACAAAAACCGTCTCCTTAATGAAGCTTGCTACGTTTTATAAGTATTCTTGCAGCAGTAATTTAGTTTTCACTTTTTGCAAATTTTGTGCTTTAATTTAGTTTTTATACCTGTTACATTTTTTTCGCCAACACTAACGAACCTTCTACTTCCACTTCCAGGGTTTTTACTCAGAGAAAATACTTTCTGATTAAAACAAAGAAAAAACAAAAAAGAAACACAGAAATTTAAATGTTTTAAAACTTTCAAGACGATTTTGTTGGCATGGCAACCTGCTAATACTCTTCGCATTCATGCTGCTACTTAGTAGCTCAACAAAAAGCTGCAGGCAATACGAGTTCTAAATATATTTTCATTTCTTTTCGAAACTATAAACAATGTCAAATATTGACGGATGAATATCGCTTGAAAGTTTGTGGCAGACAACAGCTAGAACAGCTTTAAAGCTTGCAAAAACAAATATGTATGTATATTGTTAAATATTTCCATAAAACAGGAAGGAACCAGAAAATTTTTCTACGAAACCCGGTTTTTTAAAAGATAAAAACCGGTTATTTTCTGAACAAAAACCGGGTTTTTTCTAAGCAAAAAGTCAAATTAATTGTTATTGAAACAAATGGACAGCTAAACTCTTTATAAAAAAAATATTTAAGGCGAGCTACCCTAGAGCCTTGTCCATTATTTCACTTTTCGGTGGCTCTTTTGTCTTGTGACTTCCAAAACTAGAGTTGTCTCGCACACTAGAAGTTTTGCTTGAAGCGTTGGCTTCCTGTGCAAAACTACTAGTTGCTTTCGAAAGGCCATTATAAGGCGCACTTTTTTCCAAACCTTTGACGTAATAAGTTCATTTAAAATTTCTTCACTGCATAATTTAAGGTTTTTTATTTCACTTATTTTGTTATTGTCTAAAGCACAAGCGGGACTGTGTTATCAAAGTCCACCAGCCGAAAGAAAAAAAACCAAACGAAAAAGTTACGCCAAGGCCACTTAAATTGCTAAGCAGAAGGAGAAATGCTACAAACGGTGTAACATGCAGCTGAACTTGTGAAATTTTTGCAGATCCAACCGCGAAATGTGGTCTGGGCTGCAGCAGAGTTGAATTTAATGGCTTTTGGTGTTTCGCTTAGTTGAACTGACTGCTTTCCGAAAAGCTTTTTCACTCGCGTACTGCTGTGCCCGTTTACAATATGGCTAAGAAAAAAATGTCACCAAACGAAAAATAAAAATATATTATTTCTGCAATTGGAAATTATAAGGACTCGGCGAAGCGAAAAAGTGTTGCTGGATAGCAGGCAAATTAAACAAACTTGATGCTATTTTCTCGTTTTTGGCAAGTAAGTTCGCACAAGATACGGCCACACATAATCCACATATCGCTACCTAAAATCCAAAAAAACGTATCAGCAAAAAATACAAAATTAATTAATTATTATTAACTTTTTCTATTGTTAAGAAACTAAAATACATGTTTTACTGCTTGTCTTTAGGAAAATTACTGAAATCTCTTTTTCTCGTTAATTATTAGTGTCTATCTTGATAATATAAAAGTTAAAAGCTCCAGAAATTTGTGCCCATTATAAATAGAAAATATATTTTGAATTTTTTCATAAAGTTTAATTTAAACTAAAATTTAAAAATTTTCACCTCAATATCTCAAACAGTTTTCATTTTATATAGTTGTTTGCTGTTCCTTTGCCTTTCAGGTGACGATATGCACATATGCTGTGTATGTATATGTAATTAAATCTGCAGAATTTTGTCATAGCTGACAAACGCTGCTGCCTAAAGTCCAGATATGACCAAAAACATTTAAAAAAATAAACAATAAATTTTCATGTCATACCCTATATTTTTGTTAAGCCAATTAAGTCTTATTAATATTTCTAAAGTCCTAGAGAATTTCTTACAATGGCAACTGCTCAGTTCTTTTGAATTAAGATTTTTGTTTGTTTTTTTTTTTACCAATTTTATTTTTAAAAACTACAAAACTTTAAAGCTTTTTAGTCGTCTGCAGATACTTCCCAAGTCTCGAACCGCAAACAAGTTTATTACAGGGTGCAAGAAAAGCTGGGTTAATTTGCTAAATTTTATTATTCTATCGAATCTTGTGTTAAAATAATGGAATTATATCAAAAGATATGTGATAATTTTGACTATTTATAGAGGCTTGAAATTTTATTTATTATAGATAACAAAATTTTCTGTGCGTGTAGCTTCAAATACTGGCCGGAGAGTAAGTGCGTGCCGTGAGACTTCGATGGTCTGTAATGGTCGAGACCGGGACTAACAAATTTTGAGCAGTTTTTTTTTTATATAAATAATAAATTGTCCCTTTTTTCATAATAAATCAAAATTCAAAATAAAAATAAACTGGAAACATGTGATTCGAACTGCATTTATTTGATCTGATTACAATAAACCAAATAATAGAGTTAATCAGTATTAAACGATATAAAATATATATATATATATATAAATCGTTGTAAAGAGCAAACATATATGTACATATCACGGATCATCAAGGCTCCACTGTTTGAACTAGTGTGGCTACAGCAATATATATTAAAAAACGCTTATTCCTCGTGCACTTCTTATAATGCGCTTTTAACTAATGCCACAATTAGTGTTGCAACAGCTGTTGTAATTAGCCCACACGTTAAACAGTTAATAAAGGTCTTCTACTCATCAAACAAACAGCACAAGCACACACTTCCCCTCCGGGCCCACCGGCGTATAATAAGTGGGTTCATGTGAATTGCTAAAACTCCTTAACAAAGTATTTAATTGCAATGACTTTGTTGACACAGGGTCTAATAATGTGGTGGCATGCGCCAAAAAAAAAACAATGTGTTGTAGTTATTGTATTATATTGAAACTTTACTTAACATTTGACAGGTGGCAGGCACACAAAACACCTTCTAGTGCGTTTTGTTTTTGCTCGTTTTTTTTGTTTTGGCAAAACACCAACAAATATGTACGCACCGACATATGCGTGTGTGTTAACTGTATATTTGGCAAATTAAGAGCAGTGCTGCCAACTTTTAATTGTTAATTTCAGAGAAATACATCAAGAAGTTGCAAAAACTTAGAAATACTTTTGATTATAATTAGATCAACTTTTATTTATTTCATATTTATAACTATTAAATTTATAATAAAATAGTATCCACAAAAAGTATCCACCGGCCTGAAACATTTAAAAATTGTTTAAAGAAAATAGTTGATATTTCCTTAAAATATATTATGAATCTTTTCATAGTGATGTAAAAAGTTGCGAAGACTGCAAATAAGCAAAAAATTTAATATTTTTTATACATATAATTTGGCAAAAATATATATCTGTGGAGTTTTATCATAACAGCTTAAGTGCAGATAAGGCGCAAATAAATTTTTGCCAGACATTTCAAAGCAAAACTGCATAAAATAATTATTATTATTAAAGAAAAAGAAAAAGAAAAAGAAGAAGAAAAAAAAAAATTTTGCTGAAAAAACCTAAAATATTTCATCAAATTAATAAAATTAGATGAAGGTTTTGTTATGATCAAATGCCACAGTAAAGTTATGGGCTCAGACCATAAAATAACTTTTATTTTAATCACTTTTATATTTATTGTCACTTAAATAAAAAAAATTAAATTTGCGAAAAATACTTTTGCCTTTAACACAAAACAACATAATTTATGTCTATCGCTAATTTGAATTTGTGGAAGGCTTTTTAGTTCGCGGGGTTAGATATTAGCGGACTGTAAATATGAATCGTTTGTTTATTATGCAGCGCCGTTGCACGATTGAGCCGCACGGCCACATGATAAAACTTTATTATATGTTTAATTTGATGGCGATTTTTTATGGAGTTACAAACTTATTTTTTTTTTGTTCTTCACTTTAATTTTCGACTAGAAAACAGCAAATCTTAATTTGTGGCTGAGTGCCGCCCCAGCCAAGGCAAACCCCTGAGTTAGAAAACAACAACGAACTCTTAAGTGCAACATTTTCACAGTGAAAAACTTCATAAAGGCAGTAAAAGCGTGACAAAAAGCGCTGGATTGGCAACACTGCTTAGGTTAATTTTCACCTACGCAAACTTGTGTTGAGCCAAATTAAAGAGCAGCTTCTTGTTTTACTTTTGCCACATAAATACTTTGAAGATGATAAACTAAAATTAAGTACTGCCACACAAGCCTTAAATACAAAAGAACTGGTAAAAATTGTTAAGGAATTTTTTTAATTAAAAAGTTTTTTGCCTGGAAAAGTTGAAATTATTGTGGAGGAAAATTGCACAATTAAATTTGAAATTATTTGATACTTTGGCCCAAAAGAAGTGCAGGAGCTGGAACAGTGTAGAATTTGTGTATTTTAAGGCCAATAAACATTTATTTTATTATCCTTGATTATGGAATGGGGTCCGTATTACCCAGCTAACAAAGCAGTGTCTTACAATCAATGTTGTTCAGAGTAGAAAAAAGTCTAATAAAATGCTTTTTAAAATGCAATATTTTTCGATTTAAATACCCATATCGTGCGGCATTTGTTCTTTGAACATTGAATGCATCTCCTTTCTGTAATTGTTCTTTCCTCCATAGTCACTCATTGAGTAGCTCCAGGAAGATCACGTTCAGCATCTTGTTGCCTAAAACTGACTCCAATGGAAGTTAGAATATAACCGATATGTTATAAAATGAAATAAAATTCTTGTCAAATATAGAAATTATAGACTTTTAAAGCTGATTTTGTTTATTTTGTTTTGTTTATTTAAATGTTTATTAAAAGAACCACTTTTAATTGAACAAGAAGTATCCCACGTTGTCATCAAGTCACTTAAAACAAGATGTTGAATTTTTGTGATGTGCCAGTAGTTTTATAATATATACAAGGACACTGAACGGCAGGACTCAAGCTCATTTATGGAAAATAACAACAAACAATATGAACATATTGTGACGACACGACTGCACCTTAAAGAGAAACAACGAAATCATTTGCTCTGATATTGTTGCGTATGAAATAAATTGGATGTGTTTCGGTGGAATTGTTATTAAAATGTTAATTTCGTGTTGGCCAGATAGAAATGTTTTCATGTTTTTTATACATATAAATGTACATACATTTATATGTACAATATGTGTGTGTGTCCGCAAAGTTTAATGTCAGCACGTCTGTTTATTTTAAGCATTTAATTTCATAAAGTATTTAACAAATTTAACACAAATAGTTGCAGACCTCTAGTAGCTGCTATATGAAACCTTAAATTAATATTCATTCTAGCCTTGGACGACCAAAGAACTGAGAGAGAACTATTTGCGTTCATTTAAGCGGTAATTCATGTATCACGTCATGAAATAAGTCTTTTCGTGTAAAAGCAAAATGTATTGAGTGGAAGAGAATTTGCGTTGTAAAATTTGACAATTTTAGAAACTTATGAGAAACTTATTTTCATCTCACCAGGGCCGTATTTTACACTAAACATACGAAGCACCAACAGAATGTATTGAAGATTTTTTAATTATTGTAGAACGGAACCATCAGCTGTTTAATTTGCACAACCACAAACACACCAAACAAAAAACAAACAAATCTTCACTTATTTTCCATTTTGATTTAAAATTATATTAAAAATAGTAAGAAACTATAAAAAAATTATAAAGAAAGTTATAATATTTTGACTGTACAAAATCGTAATACTTTGTATTACCACGTAAACAGACCTTTAAAGGGGACTTAGACGGTAATACAAGTCGTACGTAAAACCAAGGAAAAAATCATATGAAATTTTCTTCGTATTTTAAAAATGAGAATAAAACTTTTACGACAGATTATTTTACTTTTATCGTATTGTTAGAAGACCACAACAAAGTAAAACTTTACATAAAAATACATCCCTGATCTAGTGATGGGTGAACGAATTTTCAAACATTTTTGTGTGGTTTCATTACAAATTAATTAATTAATTTAGACGATACCATCCGGACTCTTCTCTCCTCTACTCAAAAATTTCACTTTTCATACGACTTGTATTATCGTCTATAACCCCTTTTAATAGCCCTCACTATGCCGGCTGCCCCATTTCAAGTCGTACTCAAAAAGAAGCAGCAAGTTTTCTTCTCATGATTGCTGATTGTTTTAAAGGAAATGTTTTCTATAGTTTGATTAGGCCCATCATATGAGCTGCTGCTTATGGCATATGGGACAGGTGGTAAAATTAATATGGTTTAAAATTTTAAGGCCCCTTTCGAACAACTTGCGTCTCACTCTTGTCAATTTAAAGCTGTTATTTAACGTGTTGTTTTATATTGTACAATTATCGAGGAATAGCAAAAGAAAGTTGGATTTCTTTCCTTCCCCTACCGGGACATTATTTTGCTTTAATTAAAATGTTCCCAAGAAATTTTTGTTTTTAACTAGTGGAAATACATAGAAATATTTTCTTTGTTGAAGAAACTTAATTAAAACAATACAATTTTTGTAACAAATTATAACTGGCACTGGGCGCTGATGTTGTTGTCTGCTAAAGCTGTTTTAATTACAAACTGCTGTAACATGTTGGCAGCATGCAAAATACTGCTGCTGGCAATTTAGTCAAGTTGTCAATCATTGTTTTAATTGCGAGTTGAGAAACGTTGCTGTCACATTTAGTCGCAGCACCAACATAAAGGTATTTTATTATATATGAAAGTCTGTGTTTTCGTTTTCTTTGAAGTTGTGCTTAATTGTCACCAATTAAAACACAAACGTGCACCCAAAAAGGGCAACAACTAAAAGTATCATCATCATCATCATCAGCTGAAGCGTAGCAAATTGTTTGTCATAGTTTTGGTGAGCGACGCTAAAGAAATACATAATAATCAAAAAAAAAAAAACAAAAAATATAAATATAATTTTGGTGTTAGGAAATTTTTGGCTGGAGAAAGAATAGAAAGAATAGAAATGCAACTGGCAAATGGAAAACTATTTAATCGTGTGGCATCGCAACAACAACCATTTACGCTTAATTTGCAGTCTTTTTTCTCTAGTTGGGGACCAACTAAAAAAATATGTCATGCGATAGGAAAAATTCTCGAAAGCTCAAACTTTTTGAAATACCGGACACATTAAAATTACAAAATATACAGCCGATAGTCTTAGTAGCTACTAGTGCTCTTTGATTTATTTTTATTTCTTATAAAGGATAATAATAATAATAATAATAATAATAATAATAATAATAATAATAATAATAATAATAATAATAATAATAATAATAATAATAATAATAATAATAATAATAATAATAATAATAATAATAATAATAATAATAATAATAATAATAATAATAATAATAATAATAATAATAGTAATAATAATAATAATAATAATAATAATAATAATAATAATAATAATAATAAATTGCAAGAAAAAAAGGAAAACTTGTAAAACATATTGGCTGGCTTGGGAAACCATTTAATCATATGGTAAGAAAGTTTCTTTAAAAATATCATCAAATTTGAGTGCGATCAAAGATTTGCTGAAAACAAAAACAAGAAAATTACTAATACGGCAACGCTCTGGGCCATTCTGTTAGTATTCGGCGGCTACACACACCAACTACGGATCTCTTAGAAATATAGTAGAAAAAGAAACCAAGAAATTTAAAAACTAAAACCGATTTCTGGCAAATAAAAAAAAGACATAAAAAAAAAGACAATAAAAACACTCTAATCTGAAAACATTCGCTCTGAACACACCGCACCGCTAATTTTGTGCTACAATTTTTCCCCTGTACCGCAAATTATCTATATTTATTATCAAGTCACTGTTATAGTTCATACAAGTCAATTTATTTATTAAGACTTTTTTCCACTCTATCTCCAATAAATTTATGCCATTAATAAGGAAAATATTTGATTTTGCTTTCCAAACACTATGAATGTTGCTGGAAAGAATTCCTTTAGACTTTACTGCACACGGTTTGGGCGCGCTGTGTGCAAAACTGTTCACAGTGAAACCTGATTTTATTTATGTTTTAAAGTAAAACACATACATACATATTTATGTATGTATATAAATATAACAACACAATCGTATATCATATCATATCAATTACTGGCTAAAATGTTGCTGGAGGTGTTTATTTATTACCAACAAAGTAAACATTTACAGCTGAGTTTTCAACAGCCAATCAGCAGCGATGGCGGCCACATAATTTATGGTCAGTAATTGACTTTAAGTAGGACACCGTACGATGTACTTCAAGCCAACACACTATGGCCCAACTTTGCATAGAAAATTGTTTAGTTTTAATGAAATGTTCATTATTTTTTTTTATATATATAAAATAAATAAATAATGAAACGTATTTTATAAATTAGAAGAAGGTGTTAAAAGCTTGAGGTTTTGGAAAAGTCAAAAATTGGTTTCCTCACTTTTTTCTATCAACTTTCAAACAAACAAACAAAAATCACTTTAAATGTTCACACAAGGAATATAAAAGTCTAAATAAAACTGGAAGATTCATTGGAATAGCAGGATGCGCAATCGTATTCAGTTCATATTATGGCATGGACATGGTATGGGAGTAGGTGGATGGGGATGGGGATGTTTAAAGGATTTTCAGGTTCCTAGATGCCGAATGAAAGCAGTTCAAGACAGGAAAAAATTATTAAGATCGCTTCAACTAATTTCAGAGCAAACCAGCTGATTTAAACAGAATCATTAAGGCGAGTAATAGATGAATTTCGAACAAAATGGTCTGCCAATATTATTAAATCGTATTTGATGCAGAATAACGTTCCATATATTGAGGTGACGTTAGAATGGGTTTTCGACTCAAAGACAATATCTCTCGCTTGAATTAAAACTTAAAGCCGAACAGCTGCTGGGAAAAATTTCAAAAGGACTCACTTCAACGCGACAGCATATAAAGAAGCCCACCAAAGACCTAAATAATGACACTGACCCACCAACAGAACTCCTTTAACTTGGACCAGTTTTTTGTGGCTATAAGTTGATTTTGAGCAAAAAAAAGATGAGAAAACATTTCCTATAGTGCAACTGAAACTGTAGTACTGAACACGCAGACTAAAGTTTCAAAGTTAGAATAAAAAATTAAAAGAAAAGTTTATATGTACTCGGATGTATCACATTATGCGTTTAATTAAATGAAGACTTTGATTGATGTACGAATTATTACATATTTTTCTTTTTTGAATTGTAAATGATAGTTTTTTTTTCCATATTTAAAGAATTGAAATAAAATTTTTTGGTTAATACAATATTATTTCAGAAGAGATTTAACTTTTGACGCATGAACAGATAAGTTGTCAGATCTTACACGTATCCAAAGAAAACTGCCTCAAAATGTCTGACAATTATGTGAACGGCCAGTTTTTGTCTTACAACGATGTCAGATTAGAGATTGTCAATTCGTTGTTAGACATGCGACAGTCGTGACAGGACTCTAAGTTTCCACTGTCAGATAATTGTCAGACATTATATTATTATTATTATAAGACAGGTGAGTGGAAACATTTCGGTCTCCAACGCAGGAAGGCGCTTTAGTAGCCAGCAAAATAGTGGCATATTTTCGTTGATCCAGTTGTCTGAGGCTGCCAACATCCTGCTGTTGTTCTTAAGTGTTACATGGTAGAAAATTTTCAGTTGATTCTAATGAAGGTCTGATATTCTACTCTCTATAAACTATATAGACTTTTAGAAAGATTTTCAATCTGATGTACAAGATGGCTATTAGATTTTGCCTGCAGTTTTAAATTTCATCTTATTTTTGAACAATTCTCTTATATTTAAAATACATAAGTTTTATATTATAACCTTAAATTGTTTTTAGGTTATAATGAAACATCCAATATCTTCCACTATATATATATATATAACTACATATATAAAATGTTTTTTTTCAGAAACTGCTCGTTATTTTGTAAATTTTTGCCAAAATTTTATATATCCCCATTTAGTGGTTCTTTTTCACCTTTTTTTGTGCCAAAATTGTTTTCGCACAAACAAAAATTTATTTCAGTGTTTGTGCGCTGTCCAGTGCAGCTGCTTTAAAAAGAATATTTATTGTTTTATTTGTTTGAAATTATTTGAAGTGCTTTTAAGCAATTTTATTTTAGAGTTCGAAAAATACGATTTTTAGTTTTTGAAGGCAGAACACTAAAAGCATTTTTGCTTGCTGCTTCTCCGTCCGCCAGACTTATCACGCCAAAGGGTATTTCATTAAGCGTACATGTGTTAATTTGTCGAAGTCGTTAAACATGTTGGCTGTCTTCGACTGGCAAATTTTTTTTAATGGCCTCCCACATACATAAATATAGTGAATGCCACTTAAAATCGTTCGCAAACTATTATTTGGATATACAAATGAAAATCACAGTAAATTTATTTTGTTAAAAAAGAAATACAACTTTTGCCTTAAATGAGAAAAAGAAACAAGAATCTAACGGTATTTCGAATGTACGACAGACTCGTTGTTTTTCTTTGTGTTCTTGACGGTGTTGCCCCATTTTTAAGTTTTAACAAAACAATAATATTGCCGAACTCTATTGTAGACCCTGAAAAACTTTTATTAGTTCAGCACAACTATTTTTAATAATTAAATTTGTGTCTTTGAATACCAAAAGCTATAAAATTTACATTCTGGTTAAAAATGCAATGATGTTGTCTAAATATAATTTAAATTTTGTAAAGCGAAAATGTAAAAATATTTTTGTATTCATTTTCGTTGGTTAATGGACAATAAAAAAAAAAACATAAAACTTCATGATATATTTCAAAAGGGTGGTTCAGTGCATATATTTCAGTTATATGTCATGTTCCGGAAATAAACCCAAAAGTCCAGTTTTCACAAGATTGCAAATCTTCAAATAAAACCACACTTTTAATGCAGTTTTATATATATTTGGATGTCGAAATTTCCGTTTAAATAATTATATCCATTATAAAAACTGTTTATATCTTTTACAATTCACACTCTCACTACAATTAAATACAATTGACAGTAACATGTCAATGCTTTTGCTTCCGGCCGCTTCATTCAAGTCACATATTCAAAAGTTCTTTTCACTGTGGTCTCTCGCGAACGTGATTTTGCACATACAAAATCAACGTGACAGTTGTAGTAGCTACAGTTTCGTTTTTGAAATTGGGGCCATCGCACCAAAAACCACATCAAACAGACACGCGTTGGAGAGACTTTTCAATAACAGTTCTTAAATTTTTAGAGTACCAAACATGACAGTGATAAAAATGGGTCTGGTTATCACTCCCGATGATATTTCGATGAAATTCCATATCCATCTGGCGCTCTCCAACCAAAACCGCATCAATAAAAGCCTGACATTTTCGATGGTCTCGATGCAGAGATGCAAATTATTGTGTTAATTGAACTTTAAGAGCCTTTATGCTAAATCTGGGGTAGTGTGGTTTGTGGGATGTCTAGACCTCAATTTGCCCCAATACAGCAACAGCAATATTTTCAGCGCTAAAAATTTTCCATCAATTTCACAATTGCCGTCGGGGAAATGTTTCAAAATCTCCCTAAACTAAAAAACTAAAACAAAATTCTTTAGTTTCATCATATTCAAAACTTTATTGAATTTATATTAATATGGTTGCGGCAACAATATTTTGGTTTGCTTAGAATTTGCTTGTGTTTGCGTGAACCTGTCTAATAACATAATTTTGAATATGATTTATCTACACATGTTTGTATATTTTTGCAATTCTACTGGAAAATTAAATTTTATTTGCTGCCATTTTGTTTTAATCTCTCTCTCTCTCTCTCGCAAACTTCTCATATACATGTCAATAATTTATTACTTTCTAAATCATCAGTGTTGTTGTTGTTGCTGTTTTTTTTTAGATGTCAATTGAATTTTTGTTTTAATACAAACTTTGTTGTGAAAAAAAATGTTAGTTATTAGTCGGAATAAATTGGCCAGTGAAATCACCTGAAAATTGCATTTTACATGTGAATATATTTGCGAAAAATATAAATAAAATTAAAAAAATATATATATATGAAATATGAGCCAAAATACTGATGATGTGTGTGTTTTTCCTGTAGGAATATATTCTAAAATAGCTGGGACACCGTACGAGTACCACGTTGCCATCTAGGCAGAAATATTAATATGATAAATTCAAAAGTAGAAAATATTTTCAAGCTTTTTCCACCTTTTTTATGTACATAAAATCAATTAGAATATATAATGAAATTCTATTTCTAAATATTTTAAAAATGAGAACAAAAATCCAAAGTCAGAATTTTTTTCCGTTTATATTTTTTAGATAATAAAAAGCCGAGAAAAAGTGCAGAGAAAACCTTTATTTTAAAGAAAGAGACATATTGCACTATGGTTATTTTATGTGATTATATAATATTTTATATTATTTTATTATTGTACAAAAAATTATCAATGTTGGTATAAAACTGCAGCCATGGTTTAAAAAACCAGAGATAGACAGACTTCTGAGTTGCTGGGCCAGCAAAGTTTAGCTGCTTAAATCCTATTATTAGTCGAATCGACTAACATTGTATTTTGATTCTTTTTGAAAAAAGTTAGCCTAATTGGCGTTGCTAAATAAAACTAAAATTTTTACATCAGGATTTAATTTTTTCAGTTATTTTTCCTTCTTGCATAAAATTTATGTGCATAAGTTTTAAGCTGATTAAGTATTTCGCCAATTGTGGCTCTTTTTAACAAAACCTTTTATCCAGCAATCAATATGCTTTTGTCAAACATATAAACCCGGCCAAATATTCGGAGACCGACATTAAATTTAAATTTAAATCGTAAAACGAAACTTTTTCTCTATTTAAAATGCAGAATTAAAAACTCTATAAAACTCAATTTCCGGCGTTGCAGCGAAATAAAACGAAAAATCTCTCTAACAACTTTTTTAATTAAAGTATCGTTTAACAAATTCTCATTCGTATAGTGAACCACAAAAAAAGAAAAAATAAACTGCTTTCATAAAATCTCATTGTCTTTTAATTAAAATCAAAGTTTTGCTTTTTATCTCAATTCCAAGTGAAGATGTCTTTTCAAACGTAACTGCTGAGTATTGATGATGTTCATCATGTTACATTTACACAATTATCCCTTTAGTCGCTTATGGCTCACATTTATGTTTAATATACGAGCAGACACACACACACACATACATTTTGCTAAGTCCAATGTAACACTTAAGCGCTGGGGCATTACAACATCCTTGGCACTGCCAACCAGGATACAAAAATCAAAATTAATACAACAAAATAGAGACGAACAAAATAATATGAAAGGAGCAGTTTTTAATTATAACGAAGCAAACATTTGCAAACAAATTATTGCAGTTTTTGTTATTGTTACGATCGTATTTGAATCCTGTGGCGTTTTCGCTGCTTATAAATTGCCAAATAGTTTTCGTGTTATATCCAGGGCGGCAGAAAGACATTTTATTTACTCAACAGGGACTGCATTTCCCAGCCTGAAAGTTCCCGGAACTTACGAATACCGGGTTTTGTGTTATACATGACTGAGAATTCCCAAACGTTTTCATACAATTATTTATATAATAAATACGCTGCACTTAATTATACCTTCATTTGTATTTCCCCGCGGGGAAATTTATCAAAAAAGGGATATTGTGTTCAGCCAACATTCCCCACAATTCGCCCATTTTTCGATCACTTTGCAAGTTTTACCATAATGAAACTGTTTAGTGTAGCCGCTACGTTTGTGTCTGCTGGCTCAGCAAATAATGACCCAACACCTGTACAATGAATCTGCGGAGTTTATGGCCGCAGTTAAACTGAACAGGCTCTGAGTACAAACAACACCGGTGCAACTTAAAGCGAACGAAGCTAAAAAGGGGGTAAAGGATGACATAAAGTGAAGCGTCAGATATTAAAATAATTCCTTTTTTTACTTGAAAAATCCAGGCAATCGATCCATTGCGCAGGGCACAGAACTTTGTTGAACTGTCTGCGGCGGCTTCTTACAAAAATACGGAGCCGAGTTAAGAAATTTTCATTGATTGTGCCAGATGTGTTTGCCCTATTTTAAGCAATAGTCTCGTTTATATTGTTTTCAGGGACGGTGGTCCGTTGTTGATTATTGGCATAGGCCTGTGATTTCGGGACAACCTACAGGAAAGACTGTAGAGGTGGCTAATTGCACCTCTGCAAGAGATGACACACTCCCAAGCCGTTCATGCACAATGTGCATCGTTGCGTTGGCTGCCGGCCTCAAGACCGATTCCCCTGAGGGATCGCAGTTCAGAAAAGTACGCATCACTCATCAAATAGTAACTTTACCTTGCGGGGGCCTTGGCGTCTGATTACTGAATAATAGACAGTAAACATGACGTTTACAGGCCGTGTACATCACTTTACAATGGGCTGGAGACCGTTCCTTAACGAATACAAAATTTTCTAACAAACCATTTTCTTTTATAATGTATAAGAAGTGCTTTAAATATATTATAATATAAATAAAAAACATTTTTAACATTGTGCCCTGAAAATGTTCATTGGGTTTCCTCTACAATAGAATGACACATCCCATTGCTCGTTTCTCCAACCCCATAAGATTTGGCGTATCTCTGAATGTAAGAATAAAGCTTCTGCCTGCGAGTGTAATAAGAATTGCGTATCAGTGTCTGATTATCGAATAAAAAGTATGTAGATTTTTATTGATATTTGCGTTGGTAATTTGTGTTTCAAGCGCAACTTTGCGAAGAGCATTAATATAGCGCTTAAGGTTAGGGTAGTGCTGACGCTTGAAACGTGTCCAATAAAACAAAATTTGCAGATTATAATTCTGATAAGTGGCAGCGACTTTGAATAGCGCATGAAAAGTAATATATTTCAAAGTATTTATTTTCAAAAGGCTGCCCCGAACGGCAGCATGTAGCATGCAGCATGTGTGTGCAGTGGGGTGTGCCCTATAGAAACACTAATGACAAGGATTTTGCCACGAACATCTTTTTACGTTATTAATATATTTTTTTTCATAATAATATAAAAGAGGAGTAAAATTACTTCGCTGAGAAAAAAGTCAGTGAGTTTTTTCTAACTAATAAAGTTACGCCTGAGACTAAAAGAAATATGACTAAATTTTCAGCCAAGACTTTGTGGGGAAATGTACAGGAGCAGTTAAGTGGCTAAATTTTCGAAAGTCCATGCCAGAAGTTAAACTTGCCACAAGGCGTTTGCCTGATGCGATGGATGAGTTGTTACAGTATTCGACCAACAGTCCAGAGGTGGTGAAAAGAAAAAACAATAGCCACAAATTTTTTCAATTCCAAAAACATCATCTGTTAAATTCTGACTTACTCATCCCTGCAATAGAGAATAAACAAATAGCGAAACTCTATGCCTGCCTTCTTTCCCACCTCCCCAACCCAGTTCTGGTACAGTGAGTGCTACTGCATATGTAGTGGTTAACACCTGAGTACTGGCCCCAAAACTAAATATGAGATCCTTGTGAGGTTTAAATTAATTTAAATAAAACCCAGAATTAAAAAATATATCTCTTACTTCAGTTGATAATTGATGGGATGATTTTCAGTTTCAGCAACTCAAACATTATTATGTTTTTAGACACTTTCATTATTTCGTTATTCCAATTTTCTACTTTATGATGTAAAAGTTTTCGCTTCCCACATAAATTTTTTCATATTTGATTTCCTTTAAAATTTCGTTACGTGCTAAAACTTAATTTATCTTGTGTGTTTTAAAAAGGGAAATAAATAAGAGCCAAAATAAAAAAGAATTTAACAAAAAAAAAAAAAAAAATAAAAAAAGAGAAGAAGAAGAAGAAGAAGAAGAAAAATGAAACTTTAGTTTAATGACAAGCTTCCGGTATTTTGGCAGTTTTGGTATGAACATATTTTTCGGAGCTGGTAGCTTTTATGCAAATAAGTTTCATTTTAGCTTAAACACAGGCACTACAGAGACAAGCAGCACAATTTGAATACGACACATTTTTGGGGGCTGCTTTAATTTAAGGAAATAATAAATTTTCAAAATTTAATTAATATTATTAGGTTTTACTTCTAGTCTTTAACTATAAAAAAAAAGTTTAGAGTGGCTTTAGAAAGATGAACATGTGAACTGATGTGAGAGAGAAAAATATAAAATATTACAACTTATAAAACATTTATGTGCGTTAAAGCGAAATCTAGTTGAAAAGAAATTTCGAGCCAAGTCTAGTAAATTTTGAAGAGTTTTTCCACATCAAATTAAATCTTACTGAAATCTACGCAGTACCAAGAGATGCAACTGTGATTTGCTTTACATACAAATTTTTACTTAAGCCACTTAATGGTGCGTAGGTGATATCCTTGTAGTTTGGTCCTCACACATAAGCCAATGCAGTCCATAGCCCTGTCACTAGGGCGAAACACTGCATATTGGACTGCGAATTACAACTCTGTTCAACATAATTGCAAAACTTAGCAGCAATAGAATTTTGCTGCTTCAAAATTTTAATTTGAAACATCTTATTGCACGAAGGATATAAAGAAACCCGAAAGCCGCTTAGTGTTCATGACTAGAGTTTAAACGGGACTGTTGTGGCGATAAAAAAAAAGTCCAATAAATCTCCCATTTATCTGCACAGAATTGTGCAATTGTTCCAAATCAAATATGTAAAATGTTTGACACAAATTCTTTTGCTTTTTTAAATTGATTGTCATAAAATGTGATGCGCCAGCAAAAACTATATAATAAGGCGTATCATTTTACACAGTCGTGTGACATAAATTTATTACACTTTATGGCATTTTTCTTTAGCGGTTAACCGCATTTCAATGCATATAAGCGAAATACTATATGTTTGTATGTATATGGTCAATTAATTGTGTTGCTTTAGTAGTTTTGTTTTTTAAATATGTTTAATAAAAACAAAAAACAAAAAAAGCAAACAGTTTTTTTGGTGCAACTAATTTTTTACAGCTTAAGAAAGCGGTTTTTTTAAATATTCTTTGGCAAGTGCAAGTAGATTTTAAGCATTCAGTAGCAAAATTACCCCCATTAATTAATTTCATCACGTATAAAGGAAAATAATTGAAATGAAGTTCCTAATTTTAATAAATTATGCGTCAAGCCCGTCCACACTTTATGTTGCAGATACTGAAACACAAGGCGACTTTATAGAACAGGTGGAATCGACAGCGCTGCTGATGCCTTTTATTTTTAAATTTTATACTCTCTCGAATGTCGACAGTTCAAAGCACAAACATTTAACCACGACGAAATATATACTTTCGAATTGGACCTACTATGAAGGCGCCTTGCTCAGATAACAGCAAACACAAGGCGTTCATAAATGATAAACGAATGTATAGTTTAAAATGTGGTTATCCAGCAACAAGTCGTTGATTATCCAGACAACAAAGAAAAAAATTAACTGCATGTATTTGGGTTAGTAACTACGGGCTGATAATAAACAAACTTCTAAGCTGGTGACATATAATTTCTGCCAAAGACCTGATTTACGAAGCTGCCATGATGGACTAACCCATGAACGAATTGCCTTTGGTTTTGTACGCCAAGTCGTACGATGAACCCGCTAAAGTTCAGAAAGCAGAGTGCCCCAGTTAAGAATGAGCCGACACAAAACAATTTACCAAAGACGTGCCAGATGCAACGAACTAGTACAAATAAATTAAAAAAAAAATAATAAATTTAAATGCTAGTGAACTTTGGGCTGAGCAGCAAATTCAAAAATCAAATTCGCTCTCTACTTTAATATCTCTGGCACAAATTAAGACCATCTCTGTTTTTGAACAAAAACTAAATAAACAAATAACTGCTCATAAAATTTCAATCTTTTTCAAAAACAATATAAACAAAACAAAACTTTCTGTTTATTAAAATGTCAATTTGAAATAAAGTTGTGGCAAACAGCAGTCATCTGCGAGTGTAATGGGCAATCATTTGAAAATTTGGCATTCAAAGAAGAGACACGACAAGCGACGGAAAAAACAATAAAATTAGAGAAGCAAATGGAAAATAAGTTTTATATAAGAAAAGTTTATGTAGTGGAAAAAAGAATGAAAAGAGAAGAAACCATATTGCAAGTGGAAAAGTTAAAGTGCTTTCACTTTTATTAACCCCTTAAGAGCTGGTGAGTTTTAGATTAAGTAGCAAAAATTTCGAAAAATATCTGTACTTTAACTGAAGTTCTGCAGTCGAACTGAAGGATTCGGAATTGTATGATTCCTGCGCTGTCACGTCTATTGAAATGACAGAGACTGACTGAGTTTCTCAACTCATCAAAGGATGTGCACAAAATTAACCCTTTATTTACATGTGAGCAAATTAGCTTAAGGCAAGCAAAAATTTATGTTGCCAAGTTAAAGCAACTTTAAATCAATCCCAATGTTTAAATGAAGACAACTGCGCGGTTGTCAAGAAAATGTCAAATGTGGAACATATCCAATTTTGCAACTGTCCGACATCTTAGGAATTTCTTAAAACTAGATGTGTTTAAATTGACTTGAATAAGAAGAGCAGATGACAGTCAATTCCTCAGGTTTGCCAATCATGCAACCTTTAAAGCCGAATGCAACATTTAAAGCTGAAAATTCTCAATAACAATATTATTTACTTCTGATTTATTCTGAAGTCCGTTAAATTAATAGGCCTTCCGGTTGGCGACCGGCAATCAATTGTCCGGATGTAGTTTTTACGGTGTATCGAAATCAGGACTCAAGAAAAGTTCTTCCAGTTGGCAACAATGAACAGACAACAATAAAATAAATATTATCGCATTCGTCTGGCTAAAACATCAACTATATAAATAAATGCCATTTCGATATTTTCCATTATATTTTAATTAAAGTGCGAGAAGGTTTTGTTTTTGCTGCATTTATTCACAAATAATGACACAATATTTATTGGAAAAATATTTGTCACGCGTCGTGTGCCATTGAGGCGGCTGAAGGATGCGCCCTGATCACACAAACTCTATAAATTTGCGCTGAAAAATAACTGCTTCATCACCGTTAAAGATAAAGTATTTATGTTTTCAAACATATATTTTTACATATTTATTTATTTAGTATAGTGTGAACACTTTTAATGTACATAAAGTTTCGTTTGATTTTGCTATAACATTTGCTTTATTTAAGTGAAATTTATTTAAGTTCTGTGAACGAAAAAGCAAATTGTTTAATAAAAACTTAACTGCTGGTCTAATTTTGCTGTGAAAACTTTGTCACGAACAAGAGTTTAAATTCAATTTACCTGCATACCGGTGTCATTATTGGAAATATACTTTTTATAACCGAGCGCAAATACAACTGGGCTCTGAAATCTATTTTGTAGTCGCATACGTGACAACATACAGAAGAGGCCGAAAAGCACACAATTGAGCACAAAGAAATCTCTATACTCATATCCTGAAAACCAAACAGTTACAGTTTTTTTTCGTTCCTTCTATCTGGTTGCATTTGTAGATGCTGCGCTTAAAGATTTGCTGCTTAATGAACTTCTCGTTGGGGGTTTTTGCTATTGCAGTTCGTTTTCATTCAAATGAGACAGCAAACGACAACAACAACAACAACCAACTTGGCGTAGTTTTAATCACAAAAAAGAACGATAAGAAGCTTCCCATTGCAAACGAATTTAAGGTGTCATTTCTTTTTCTTTTTTTTTTTTTTTGCTGCTCTGGATTTCGGTTTGAGTTGATCAAAAAACAGAATCTAATGAAGTAGACGTTTCACAGGGAGCACATTTAAGGGCACCTGAATTTAAGCTGCAGCACAATTGCAGCCATACAACTGGTCTTTGAAGTACACAGGAGCACAAAAGTGTAAAAAATTTTCAAGGTTTTTTGTGTCCTCGTAGCAAATACTTTCAACATTTTGCTTAAGCCCTTCGAAGTATTAAATACTTTGTACGGCAAATCATAAAACTCTATTTATATGTATAACGCAATTGTGGGAATGGATGTAAGAAAATCGTAATTTTTGAGCATCTCAGGAGTATCGAAAAACCAGGATTATAAATATATACATATATGCAAAGTTTGAGCCTTATTTGTGTTCTTGCCTCTGCACTGATCTTCCCCCACCAATATTTTTTTAACTGCTTGAGTGTTTTTAAGCCATTTCGTCAATTGCCTTTGACTCGCGCTTATCTAATAAACGGATTTCCCACCGGATTTTCTGATCTTCAGCACATGCTAGAGTCCTTTTTCTGGACTTTGGCTGTCTTATAGCTTTTTTCGGATGTACCACATCCGGTTATCATCATTCTGCTTGCTGTCCTTTAAGGGCCTTCCCAATGTCGCATGATTCTTCGAAGCCCAGTAACTTCTAACATTTCTACGTACCGGGTTTGCTGGTGTAACCCGCCGCGATTTCTTTGGCATCAGTAACTGAATAATAAGCAGCCGATTAAACGGACATCACGATTGAAAAACCCTTTACAGGAAAGAGTTTAAACAAATGTTTCTCAAATAATCGCAACCATATTTCTGATGTTATATTTTATAATTTTAACACAATAAATTAAACAAATTCATTATGTATGAAAATTTTTCAAATGCACAATATCTCCGTGTGTGTGTATGTGTGTCTGTGTACAATAAACCTGAAACATTGAAATAAATTGAACTGCCACACAATAATCAATCCAAAAATATTTAAATGTGTCCAGACAACATTCAATTATTGTCAATATTTAAAACAATCAGGATTGTTTACAGATTGTCAATGTCGCGTAACGCCATCGAAATTTCTGAAACGATAATTTACACTGAAATTAAGAACAAAAAAAAAACGATTTAAATGAAACCAACAATTTCTATTTGCTATTGAAAAAAGTGACAATTAAAATTAGGAATATTGATTTCATGTGGAGAAATTTTTAAATAAAATCCAAATGAAAGTTATAAAACTTCAAATGTTATTAAGTATTATTTTTATTTAAATTAAGGACACGCAGAAAAAAAGTAAAGAAATCTTTTGATTTTAGTAAAATTTTTAAAAAATAAAAGTTAAAAAAAACATTTCAAAAAAATTATTTTTAGCATTTTGGCCATAAATTAAACTGGATTAACAAATTTATTGCTAATTTAAAATATGTTGGATTTCAATTGGTACTTTTTGAGTTGGTACTTGACACTCGAAGTTACATTTGGAATTTGTTCAATATCAAAACCTGGGCCAATTTTTTCATGGCATTTCTTTCCACTTGATATGGAAACTCCCATCGCTGGCTCATTTAGTACCCAGCGTTATAGTTTACGCGTATTTGTGGACTTCAAACACGTTCTTTATGGCCTTTCTTGCATTAATGATTTCCATGGTGCTGTGATTGAGGTCATTTAATTTGCTCTCAGCCGGTCTTTTGCTGTTCAGAGTCTTAGTGAAGTTTGACATTTCACCTTGCGAGAAAAGTCCTTAATTTTATTTGCATGTTTTGCATTGTAATAATTAACAAGTTCTAAATCGTTTTGCTGTGTATAAAAACTATCTTTTCTTCCTGCCAAATTAAATTTAACCCCAGGAGTCTTGATGTTTTCGAAGTGGTGTTGCACCAACTACATACGAGTACGGCACACAATAAAGTTGTGCAATAATTTTATTTTATTTTTGCATTTGTCGTTTGCAAAAATTTACAACTTATTTTGTTTCTTTTGTACCAACAAACACAAATTGTTCGTTAACAGAAGTTTGCATGAGCATTTACTATTCCATTACGCAACTCCAAACAAATTATGTGAACAACAGGCCAAACGAAGCCCAAGTCAATTCTAGCAAAATTTCACTTTAATTAGAACGAAACAAAATATTTATAAACTACGAAACAGGGTTACATTATTTAAAATAACAAAAGCCATTACCAGGCAAAAATTCCATAAACGAATTGTAACCAAATAACTGTTTGCAGTGCACAAGAATACAACGCTGTGTCAGAGAGGCCGTCCACCCACACGTGCATACACAATACTTCGTATAGCAATTCGTTAAGTGCAAAACCGCGCAACTCATAATTTTGCCATTTAAAACTATAAATGAAATTACTCGTATTTCATATAGTAAAATATTATATATTTTGTTTATTAAATTTAAAAAATTTCCCATTTTTATGACATGAAATTTCGAATGTTTTGTGAGTTGTGTGGTTTGGCATTTCGGCTAACGATTTGCATTTCGACAAAACTGTTTAACTACATAATTCTTATAGTGAAATGAATTTAAAGCGAGTGTTTAATTTAAAATTGTTCTCCTCTAAAGAAAGCGAAATAGTCTCTATAAAATGTGTGGATTTTCGTCGTGTTGAATTAGAATAACATTAATGACGTTTTAAGTCCGTTAACGTTTTATATTAAAATAACATGATTGCCTGTTAATGTTTATAAATGTTCCTTAAAAATCGTAATCGTGGAAATAGTTCGAAGTTTTAAAAACGGCAGCCCACAAGTTGCCCACAAAATTGCACAGTAATTCCTAGATAAGGGCCTCAGATTTCAATATCAGAATGTAAGCAGCTGACGGCTTTATATTTATATATATTAAATAAATATATGTTTTGTATGTAAATAATAAATTTTCCACAGACGGAAATTTTCGAATTTTTTATTTCATTTTTCTGACAAACTGTCAAGTTTAAAGAGCAAAATGTCATATTTCTGCGCTGTGCAGTGTTGTATTTTTGTTAGTCCAGTACAAAGAAATACACAGTTGCATCGCTTGGCAGCAAATACTTGTCAAAATGTGGCTGGATTTGACTCGACAGCTGGTATGAGCTGAATCCGCAATTTGAGGTAATAAATGTACTATTAATCCGCAATTGCCAATAACTTACGAGTGCAGCAAATAGCCTCAACTGACAGAACAAAACAAATTGCAATTTCTTTGTCTCATGTGAACAGAGATTTGCGAGACATAAAATGCAGCAACGAGCCAGTTCCCTGGCTGGCGAAAGTCTTTGGCCAAACACTTTGCACTTAGATCCGGTGGTAGTGCAACAAATAGGTGCAATACCAAACGCAGTCAACGCTGAGTACCACTATTAAATTATCTGGCCGATTTGAGCGCTCTAACACACACCCACATACACACGCCCCCCCACAGATTCTATAGATTTCAGATATAAAAAAATCCTATTTAAAACGAAAATTTAGAGAGACAAATTCAGGTTTTTTATGCCGCCACTTAAGTCTTTCACTTCCAAATACCGCTTCTGTTCTAATTCCATAACATGATACTTATGCTCTACATGGCAGATTGATTTCGCACAAAACAATTTATAGCTGCTCAGCAAAATGAAAAATAATAATAGAAACTAGATACCACATCCATACAGACGTACATAAATATATAAAATATTTTTATTCATGTGTGAATGCACAAATGGATGCGAAATATTAGCAAAAAAGTGCATCTGTTATGAATAATGTGTCTCTGGTGGTGTTTCCTGCTGCCATTCACATGCGATTTCCGCAAATAGTGAGTTCTTATCTGTAGCCTCCAACCAGATATATCATATCAATTTGTATATACCGATACCCTTCATGTGTGTGTGTGCATGTGCAGCAAAATGCAAAATTTTGAAATAATAACAAGCAGTAAATAAATGAAAAATATTTGGTTTTGAAAGTTTTGTGTTGCGCTGCGCAACGCCTCCAAGGACAATAGCAGAATTTGTTGGCAGCGAAAAATAGACAAAAAAGACAAAAATATTTTGAATGATTTTTGTTATTTAAAGTTTCTCGTTTGTTGCACAAACGAGTTCCTTCCAAAACACTTGTTGGTTGAAATGGAACGCCAAACATTTAACGATTTGTTTTTATGATAAATTGTAGCTTTTGAACTAAAAAAAAAAAAGAAAAAAGTTAAAAGCAAATAGCGGCCAATGAAAACTAAAAATTCTTTGTCCAGCAATAGACGACAAATTTATGAAATAAAATTTGGGCAAAATTTATAAAAAAAAAACAACGGAGTTGATTTTAACAGCTTCAAGGCTAGATATCGTCAGCTGGAATGCAAAACCATTCAATTAATGCTTTTATTGTTTTGGCGAAGCAAAACAATAATAATAACATGTCGTGGTACTTTGACTATGATTATTATTCGTTTTTCACTTTTAGTCGTAGTTGAACACTTTTTTTTTTTAATTTACAAAAATTTATAATCGATTTTATTTGTAAACTAGAGCATAAAGCCAATGATGTGCGTTTGTTATAGTTTAATTTCCAATCTAAAATATAAGAGATAATATTTGGGGAAAACGTCCTTTGCAACACATTTTTTTTTTTTTTTGGAATTCGTATTTGCACTTGTCTGCACCAAATATTCTGTAGTGTTGCTTTTTACTGCCATACGATCATTTGTAGAGCTGCCACTTTTTGCATTTACGAAGTGCTGCATTCACAAGCAGTCCCCTACTTTTGACTTTCACTTATAAAATGTCGAATTTTTATTATAAGAGAGTAAAAATTGGCCAGGACATGAATATTTAGTTTTATAATCGAAAAATTTGGCATTTTTGTTTGTTAGTTAGTTGCAAGCTTTGGCCTGTCCGCTAACGATATACAAACGTATGTGTATAAAATCATGTAGTATAACTTTTCTTTTTGTGTGTTTTTTCTAGCTGTCTATATGTCGATAAATAAGTAAAACTTTAAAACAGGACTAATCTATTTTTTTAGTTTTTTTTTTTTTTTTAACAATAAAAATATTGTTCGTGTAATTCTCATTGTCTTTTTTAAAAACGCTGGAATATTAAAATGAATGTTTGTAGCTGATTGGGTAGCACGCGACTTCCACATATAGACAGCTAGAAAACATGCAGCTATATTTTTTTTTTATTTTTTCTTCAACTGAATTTTGTTTGTTTTTTGGATGGAAAAATTTAAAAACGCTGGTTTAATATAAAAGTACGAGTACAATAATAAGCCCTCACTCGTCTATATATAAAACGTTAAAGTGAAATATTGCCCCTGTCGGAAATAAACAATTTCGCGCACTACACAACTAAGTTTTTGGCAGGTAGACAATTTTCAAGTTTTGGGACGTTACTTGGACTTGCAATACTGCCCTAATTTTGAACAGAAGCCCTCGTAAGCAGTGATGCCAACAATTAGGCTTCGAAATTTATTGCTGAACGGGTTAATAAATCGGATCACAGACTGCCGCCACTGGCCAGGTCTACTCACGAATAGAAGTCGATAGTGTAGATAGGAAAAATGAATGAAATGCATACAATAATGTGTACACAAGTACACAAGCTATCTCTCTTTGTCGCTGAGTTCTGAGTGAGCTTCCTAAGTCCTTATGTCTTTGTTTGTATCCATAGAACAAGTTTATTTGATTTTAAGTTACAAATTGCTAAAATCACCAGCTCACGATTGAGGTTATGACCCCATTATTTTCGCTTAAATGACAGCAACTAGTTTTGCTATAGTTTTGCGACACGTTTTCGCTATTTTCTCTTAACAAAACACACATCAACTATTCTATATAGCCAGTAACGCACGTACGTCTACTATTGCTTAGTGTTTCAATGGAAAAAATGCAAAAAGTCCACCAACTCAGCTCACTCTTCTATTTAACGTGAAGGTCCTTGATATGAAAATGATTTCAATATGCGAAATTTTATCACGTTAAAATGCGATGATGCATCACGTATTCGAAGAAATCAGTTGCTAAAGTTTTGCTTTTACCCAGTGCTCGATTTAAAGCAGCGTGAAAATACACTGTTTACAGCCGACAGCGCTGTTAAAAGTTGACAGCTGTTTTACAATGAAAGTAGCAAAATAGTATCTTACAAGACAAAGTTATTTCTTTTAAGGGGGATTTCATTAAGCGCTTTTTATCTGTGAGTTAAAGTAAAATAATGAAGGGGCTAGATTTCATAGAAATGCTTTTATTCTTATGAGGGGCACATTAATGCCCTCGCAAAGTATAAGTTTCCTATATGCTTAACGGCTCCTGACTCCGGTGCATAAATCAGGCTGCATTTACTGGATTGTCTAGCTCATGTCCACTCTAAGAAACTTTATGTGTTATACGCATGGACACGATTTTAGGGGTTAGTTGTCATCTCTTCCCTTTTTCCCCCGCCAATAGAAAATCCTTTAGAACAAAGTGAGCACAAGATAAGGTTGTCCCAGACAAAAGCTAATTCTAGTTAGAATATGTGTTTCAAGAAAAACAATTTACGTTGTTTAAAAACCAGCACATAAAATCAACATGGTGGTCATGTTAATTTGTCATTTGATTTTTCCCTTCTGGTTATAGCAGAAGGATTTGCTGCGGCAAATGGTGTTGCAATTGTTCAACTTCAACACAGCAACTGTTTACAGAACTGTTGTGTTTGTTTTCTGTGCAACATGTAAATTTCATTAATGAAGTCAGTTTTTGTTTTTCTCTCACAATGTTTTCCTTTCTGTTGCTTTCCTGCTACAAAATTTATGTCGGCCACAGTCGCAGCTGTCTGCTGTTTGTTCCGGCCTTCAAGCGGTACATGAGGTATTTGGAGAAAACAAAACCGGCATTAATTTTGGTTCTCAAGAAAAAGTTTACTTGAAAAGTAAGCAAACTGGTGCTGGCGGAAATAAACACAAAAAAAAAAAAACAGAAAAAGAAAATAATGAAACAAATTTAGGTTTTGCTTCGCCTTCATGTCTATTTGTTAAGCCATCGAAACAGTTCGTTAGAAAATTCAATAAAACAACTTAAATTTCGAACAAATTTGGGTCATAATTTCACGGGGGGATACACAAAAGTGAAGCTTCAAGCAAGCAAATATTACAGGGACATGGTCACACTTCAACCCACTCAGACTTGTTGAAATCCTGTGGCGCCCTTTTCACTCAACGCACTATAACTTTTTGTACATACTTCGCCCAGATTTATAGTGAATTACCCAAAACAATTACATACATTTAATTAAAATCGAGTGACTGTCATAATTCCAAAAAAAAAAAACAAGAAATAAATGATAACAGCTTAAGTCAATATATGTTTGGCGGATATTTCAATGAAAACCTGCATTTAATAATAACAAATATTAAACCAAAATTACCAAACAACGAGTTAATCAATAATACGACAAAGAATTTTGCCATATTTTCTTTTAAGTAATAAAATTAGATGCACTTTTTGCAAATTTTATAAATCGACTTAAGCTGTTGTGATAAAATGCCACAGAATTAATTTCGAATCATCTCTATTCGATTTTGGCGTCATAAATTTGAAGTCATTAACATATTATTAGTCCTAATACGGCGCATATTTGTAAGGTTACAGCCAGCTGATTTATTTTGTTTTGCCATAAACGTCACGCCCCTGCACCAGCTGGCAAAATGAACGCTAAAACCATTTATTCATAAATTAATGAAATTTCAACATAATTAATTATAATTTCCAGGATTTCGTTACGCAACAATAACAACAAACTAAGGCCTAGTTTAGAACTTGCAGTTATCGTTTAATGCTTTAAATAAATAAATAAGTAAAATCGTAGCAATCGTGGATATTCCCTATTAATTTTACATGATTTTATGTGGAAAATCAATATATTTCTATACGTTAATATGAGCCTAGGGGGAGTGTAGGGTGGACTATAAGTCACCATGGGATTTAAAAATGTAGTAAATTTAACGTTTATTGATAGTTTTAAATTAAAGGTTAATAAGTTAAAAAAGGTTAATAAGTTTTTAACAACCCTGTGGACTTGATATCATATGAGATATTCAAAAACTTTATTTTTCCGTTGTACGTGTTCAACCAACAGCAAACAAACTGTTATTTCAAAGTTAAATCAATATGATTAAAACTTGATGCTTTTGCTTTTTGGCTAAAAATCGGGTCACGATATAATTCCCTATTCTAAAGCCTTAATATACAGTTTAGAAATAATAGAAATAATAAACTATAATTAATTAAATGAGAATGGAGTAGCAGAATTTTTATAGACGAGAATCGATTAAATCATAAAATCTGTTTATAAAAAAAAGGTGCAGCAGCCAGAGACTTAAAGTGTTAAACTTTCGCATAAAGATAAAGTTTTCTTTCACGTGCTGCGGTCATATATTCGATTTGCAATTGTTCTTGGCCAGTCACGTTGTTCTGAAACACACTCTGCGGTACAAAAGACACCGAGCTGTTCCGTTTTGGCATTCCGCAATTGCAGCAATCGTGTCCTATTGTGTTCAGCGTGCATTTCAGCCAGACGTCTGCGTCGCTGATTGCCAGCTGCAGAAAATATTAAATGTAATTTGTCCGACGGAAAAACGGTTTCTCATAATTATTGTAAAATAAAATTTTGGGCAAAATTTGATGTCAAAAATTAAATACTCAAATACTGGCGTTGTGGATGCTCTAAATGCTGTTTATTAAAGTTTATGGAGTCGGTTTTTGGTTAGTTATTCTATTTGTAATCAGGGCTTGTTTGCCACACAATGAAAATGTTGCATTAATATTGCAAATGCAAATTTAAAGGTATGATGTTCATGTAAAACAATTAAATTAAATTTGCATTCTGTTTATTTTGCCTGTTTTAAAATAATAAATACAATAACATGCTCGTGCATGTTAAGCACACACACACACACACATATACTCGCCTACATGCATACATTCATATGGAACGTAACGGTTGTAAACAAAATTGATTAAATTGCCGCACAGATTGTTGTTGAAAAAAAAAAAACGAACTTGTGTAGGTGAACAAATAAATCAACATTTTTAAGTTTTTTTCCTCTTCTTTTTTTAATGAAAGATTTAAAACAAAACAAACTTTGAAAACAATGATTATTTAAAAATTCAACAAGAATTGATTACAAATTTAATTACACATATTTCTGTTTTCGTTTTACATTCAACGCAGCAAAAGTGTTTATTTTTCTCATTTATGCTTTTGGACGGCATTTTTTATTGGCTTTCAGCTCTTCCATATTCTAGCAAAGTTTAAGGTTTCGTGCAAAGAAGTGAAGTTTGCTGGAACTTTGCGGCAGAATTGTGTCAAGTGTCACTAGATACTCGTATAAAGATTCATGCTGCTTCTGGTGCCTCATTGAAATCTGTACTAAATTATGACAAATTACTGTTTAGACTGAACACTTGGCAATCATTTGCACTGATTTTGTTAAAGTATCATACGATGGCATGATTGCAAACGTGTTCACACTGCCACGGAAAGGGTTTCTTTAAAAGATTCTCTTTACCATTCTTGGCAGCATATTATGCCTGACAGTTTATGACACGAATGATTGATTCAGATTATGTGATATATTTGGTGAACACTATAAACGGTTTTCGAACTTTATAAATTATCTACGAACTACATTCAAGTTGCAGAATTTAATGTATGTATATGGGTAGTTCCATGTCAATGGCATATAAGAGTGCAGAACTTTATTAACAACTATTCGTTCATGCTGTAGCGAACGTGCGATATAACAAAGAGGAAAAAATTCCATGCAAAATGTATGTCTTATTTAAAAGTGGAATATATCCGGTATTAATTCTTCAATATCTCGTAAACTAAACGATATAAAAAACATATTCTTAGATCCACAAATACTTATCAGATTATATTTTCTTATAAGCTTGACATATATTCTAAGAAATATTAAAATAATCATTGCAAATTAACAATTTAACATGTTTTTTTTTTTTATTATTGTGTATTCAAAAAAGAGATCCACAATAGAGGGCGCACGAGGCCTGTGGTTTGCTATATGTTATACCTGTTTTCTTAAAAACTAACACAACTCTGTTTCTAATTTTTGTTTAATTTATGAGCCCCTGATTTTCATCCTCTTCACTCTTTACATCGCCTTCCTAAAATGAAGTGCTATCTCCCATTTGCCACAAAAAAAAAAAAAACCAAGAAATAATTCATTTTATTTGCACTTTTCAAATGAAAAAAAAAAATGACAGCTCAATCAGATAGAAACCCCCAAAATAAATAATACCAGCGTTTTGTGATGTTTTGTTAAGTTTGAGTTTGACTTATTGCCAAATTTGCTGTCACCATTCACTTGAGCTCAAATGGAATATTTTAGATGGCTTAAGCAGAAAAAAAAAGATTAAATTAAATATAAATGTATGTAAATGTTTTGTTGAAATGATACCAAAGCAAAAAGTACCAAAAAGATATATTACAGTATTAAAGTTGATGGATCATCGTGAAAGAGTCTGTGTATTTTTGTATAAATGATGGACTGAATTTGTTTGAATGTTGAGACATTTTAAAAGTTATTTTACGAAACAGCAGAGTTGTTTTGGTTTTTAAAAAAGTATTAAATTTTTTTTTTATGAATTTAATTCATAATTTTATTAAGCAAAAAATTCCACCGTTTCGCGAACAGTGAAAAATCAACGTTAGTCACAATTTTATGGGAATATTTCCATTAAACAGCTGACAAAAAAAATAAATAAATCCAATAAATAAACAAATGACAAGAAGAAAATTAGAGCAGTAGAACTAAAGTAAATAAAGGGTGTTTTTTTTATAGAGGTAAAGGAGCTTCGAAATCTTATACATGATCGCCACGGCTGGCACGGACGTCGTCTAATCTGGAGCTCCAATTTTTGACGACTTTTTCCCACATTTGCGGCCATATATCGGCAATAACGCGGCGAATGTTGTCCTCGAAGTGGCCAATTGTTTCGGGCTTTACATATCGCCGCTGAAAATAGTCGAGCGGCGTTAAACCGCACGAACTTGGAGCCGTTCCATAATTAATCGAATTAATTGTTCTGATGAACGATTAAGATGACCGTAAAATGGACGCGATACGTATTTCGAACACAACCATGATTTTATTTTCAAAACAAATTTGCACAATTTGGAAGCGCTGTTGAGGCGCCCGTCTAGTCAAACATTAAACACTTGACAGTTTGGCCGCCAATTAAAAATGTATTGCCAACTTAAAGTTGTATACCTCTATAAAAACACCCTTTGGAAGTAAAAAGAAAATCTAAGAAATTAGTACAGTACGAAAATTATTTAAAAAATAATTTACATTTTTGCTGAATTGAAAAATGAAAAAAATAACAGCCAAACAAATTTTGTATAACAAGTTATCAGAACTAAAGTCCTTTTCCAGGCTTTAAGGCTTCGTTTACACCTCTATGTTTTATTTCGCTTGAAATGTCATGCACATACATTTTGTGTGGCACACAATTTTCTGTTATGAAAATGGCAAAAGTGCTTGTATGTAGGTTGTATATTTGGGTCACTTATTTATTTCAAAAACATTGTGCTTTATTGAAAGGAATTAATTCACTTAAAAGGAAACGTTGCGTTTCTCATTCCTGCCACCAGACATGCACGAGCACGCCGAACATTCAGTTTAACCAAAAGTTTTCAACAAGAATTGTTTAAAAATAAATATTTTAAATTAATTTTCCGCCATCAAAAACTTAAAGCTGGTGGCGAAATGTTGGAAAAAAGGATATTGGAGTTGAAAGGCATCATTCAATTTAATGATTGATTGAATGACAGCAGAAGAGTGCAGCCAGTGGCCACCATCAAACGCCAGTTGGATAAATTAATTTTATTTAAAAATATGTAGTGTGTGATGCATATTTTTAATAGTTTCTTTCTTCCCGCTATTAACAACAACTTAAGTGACGCGTGTTCAACTATATTCCCGGAAATGCTTTAAATTTGCCGGAATCGTTCAACGACAATCAAGTGTTTTTAAGGGAAGTGCTGAAAAGAAAACTTACAGCAGGTTGTCGTTTTAAATATATATTAAAATATAAGACGAAATAATGCCAAATAATGTGAAATCCTACAGGCTTTTTATATGCAAGTGAAATACCAATTCCACTTGCTTTAGTTGCCAGGGGCTCACCACTATCCCTTATTTCACTTACAAGACTAGTTCTTACTATATGTAAAACACACCCACAACATTTTAGCCAAGAATAGTCTCTTCAGCCAAATGATCAACATCAGGATATTTTCTGCGAAGGCATCCCAGGAGTAATTTGGTATCCCTTCGGCCATTTAGTTTCGGAAAGCGATGAGCCTCTTATGTTTAAAATAGGCCAAAATTAAATATTTAGAACTTTTCTTTTTGCCTCGCATTAACAGAAATGTTGTTTTTCTTATGTCTTCTTTCCCAGCATTTCATTTCACTTTATTTCGAAATACTTTTAGCCAAACACGTAATCAGCACTAAAATTTTCGAAACACAATTTTCCAACTTCCTTCAAACAAGTTTTAACTTAACTTTTTCGTAATTTTTATTTTCTTTTCTTTTTCTGTGCCAGTTAATTTTGTTACAAGCGCTGGTTACATGAGGACGAGTTTGAAAACGAAAAAGAAATCCACTTTCCACACAGATACACATTTCGCTACAAACAAGTGCATACTTTAAGGAGTTTTTAAAAGTTGCGGAAATGTAAATGAGGTCATCTAGCCTCATATTACGATTTGACAAATTCCATATTAAAGAAAACAAATGTATAAGAAAATAAACATATTTGGTATTAATATATTCAGGCAATTTTGTGGAATGTCCTTGATAGGAGTATTTAATACAAACGATTTTTTCAAGGTCTCACAGTTTTTGTATAATATTTGAATTGTATATAAGATATTTGAAATAATGTTCAACGGATTTCACTCAAACTGGGTTTGTTTATACGAGTTACATAAATGAAGTCATTTTATTAGCAAAACAGTCGCAAGTGCTGGCAAACGACAACTTAAATCATATAATAATAATAATAATTAATTGCGCCTTTTTTTTTTGCCAGCCTAAAAATCGGCTTTCATTAAACTTATTAGATATAAAATTATAGCAGTGTTTTTAAGCGCCGGCAAACCAAGGAAGGATCCTCAATTCGTTGCTATACCCTGTGCATGGAAGTTTATTTTAAATTTACGTGAAATGCGAAATGCAAAACTGTTGACATTTAAAGGATGCTGAAATATAAAATGCCCTCAGCTGGGCTCTCGCTGTCAAGTGATATTAAAAGGGGGGATTTAGAACAAATGGCGTAAACGTAAAAGAATCGGTCGTAGGATTTTTTTCTCAGTTTTAAAATATGGAGATAATTTCATATGAATTTCTCTTTGGTTTTACGTACGACTTGTATTACCGTCTAAATCCCCTTTAAGTGTCAGTTTACATTAGGCGATTTCTATTGCCGAGTGTTGCTGTTTGCACATCACACATCTTATTGCTTGTAAGAATAAGAAAAATAAAACGAAAGGAAAGTTTGTTTGTACTCATCTCCTTTGCCCCTCATTGCGTTGCCTAAAAATTAATCAGCTTAGCTGAAAGAATTGCCTAATGTAAATGCCTACTAAGTTGCCTGTAACAAAAGATTGTAAACAATTTGTAAATAAAACCAATTAGAGAATATTTTGAACATTCAATTTGCCAGCGATTTTTTCTTGTTATTGTGTTCGATCATTTAGTCTGCCTTGAATGGCAAAAGTTTATCAATAAAATTTATATTTTTGCCATATGGCGAATATGTATGTACGACTAACAAGAACAGTCCACTTAGTTGAGGCTTCAACGAGTACTGACGCGTATTGTTGCTGGTTTAAACTCGCTGAATTCGGATGATGCACATAAAAACCTCAAGAGACAAAAGACCCCAGCAAAAATCCAAAACGCAACCAAAACCAACAATAAGTATGAGTCTTGTTCCCCAGTTGGCATAAAATAATATAAAAACCAAAAGCCGTAATCAATATGAAAGAAATAAAACGCCAAGAAAAAATTCCACCGCCTACAAATTGTATATTAATGACGTTCTGTTCGTACAATTTCCATGTGCACTTTCGCTGCCAACAATAGAGAGAAGTATGTACGTAATTGAAATGCTCAAATTGAACTCATTTAAAAAGGTTTATTTACAATTATTTTATGTTTCTTTTCACATTCACCGGCAGTAGAGCAACCGAAAATGCCATCTTGCATACACAATGGATTTCTATACAAAAACATACACACACGCACACACACAAACGCGCGCGTACCCAAATGCATTTTAATGTATGTATGTGTGCATGTGTGTGCGTGCGTGCGTGTGTTTATGTCTTTATTGTAATTCAATGTCTGCGCTCTTAAAACTCTAGTGTTAATTTCAATAACATTCATTGTTTTTTAATGTCTCACTTACTGTTATTGTTGCTTTTCTTTTTTTTTTTTTTTTACTGATAATGGTTTTATTGTTGTGTTGGTTTTTTTTCGCTTTTTTATTTTCTTAATGCTTTTTTTTCTGTTCTCTCCATTCAAATTGTCAGCGACAGTTGCAATGTTGGTGTCACTGCTGTTGTTGAGTTGACAGGATTATTGATGTGCTTTATGTGTAAACGTTTACGAGGCACGTAAATGCGAATTCTGCGCTTGAGTTCGACCATCATGTGTTCCGAATCGCATGTTTCGGCTGAGATGTTGTCATTAATGCCACAACCGCGCACACTTGTACAATTGTTTATAAAAGATTACACAAAAATTGTTCAACATAAAAATATTGAGGTTATGGTGCTTAATGCATACACCGATTAAATTGAGTGTTGCACACTTAGATCCAAGTGCGATAAGTATGAGCAAAAAAAAAAGACGTTATATGTATGTATGTATTAAGGAGATCAAAAAATACTTGAAAAAATCAACAAAATTTGTTGATTTGAGTGCCGCGATGCATGAGTTGGTAGAATATTGAGTCCTATCAAAATAATAGCCAAAATTAAAAAAAAAACACGCAAAATACACAATGATTCCAGGCAAATCCACCTTAAAAACAAAACAGAACAAAAACTTCGATGTTGGGAATGTTGGGTTAGATTAATTGATGCTTTTCCTGCATTGATGTGATTTACCAGCGACCTGAGAGCTGTGAGGAATATCGTTCCAGAAACTGATAACTGGCTGCTGTACCTAAAATAAAATAACCTTTTACCTCTATTAAGAGTTGAGAAGTTAAAATATGATCGGCTCGTGCTTATTATTTTATGCCAAAATAATACAATCCTTAACCTCAAATAGTCATCAAATTACGTGCCATAAACTTTGTTTACATACAAAGAAACCTGAACACATCTGCTCAAATCATATACGTGACAAATTATGTTATTAAAAGTCACATTTAGTTTTGTAAAATAGAATTAAAAAAAAAACAAAAATATGGAAACACTCTTCCCCATAACCTTCTTCTGGCCTAATTGACTGCATATAGAGGGGACGAATCCCGCCAGTTTTTGTCACATACATATCATAAGCTGATAGTGTGAACGCTAAAATTTTGTTTTGAGCATGTGACAATTTGAGTACAAATTATGATGATTGTGTTCAGTCAAAATGAAAATTTTATTTATCCCATCTGCAAAGTGTTACCGGCAACTCACAGTAAAAATTTAATGGCTGTTTTTAGCTGCCTTCGAAAAACTTTAGTGCTCCACCGCCCGCTGCCCTTTAATTTAATAATAAATATTTAAGTTTTTGATTCGGTAAAAGAAATTTGTGGCCTTAAAGCTTTTTAATATTGTTGTTGCCCGCCTTCCGCTGCAAGAATTCTGATTTATTTATTTATTTGCATACATATACATGTTTCTTCCCCTTCTTGGGTAAACACAGTAGTTTTGTGCTTCGCAAATGAATTCTATTTACCGTAATAGAAATTTAACTTTCATAAATATTTATATTGCTCTCAGCTTTTAAATAACAATGGCCATTATGAACGTTTCGTGTTGCGTTTCTATTCCACTTAACCATAAAACTTTCATTGTTTTGCACCATCTTTGCGGTTTGCGATTCTGAACAACTCAACAAAAAACCAGCGAATTAAAAATACGTAAATCGAAAGGTAACAGCAGAAAGTGCTAAGTTTTAAGTGCGATTTTGCTGTTTTTTGTGCGGTAAAAATTGAATTATGAAGGATTTTGTTTGGCTTTTACACAATTTGACTTCAAATTTAAGTTTTTAAATTCAGAATTACAATCGTAAAGTTATATGTTTGTGTTGTAATACTTAAAAAGTCGTTCAACTTTTTGCTTAAGATATACAAATCGTAAAATCTCCAGCAAATGAATCAACTGTGAATTGATAAATTTTCTCACAACTTTGTTCGCGGAACAAACGATATCTCTTATGCGACAAATTTATACCAGCTGAGATGCAAGTCTGCCATACGAGTTAACTAATTCTGTCATAAGTTTTGCTTTATAGTTTTGCATTGGAATTGGAACAAGGAGAGGTGACAAGACAATATTTTTAATGCGAACCGAAAGCAAGAGAAAAAGACAAGAGGGTAGAAGAGTGGCAACGAAACACGTTGCATACGAAAAGAATATGCGTGACTATAGAACACCGGCTAATTAAAGTAGTTCAGCAGATAGAAAACCTAAAGAGAATAGAACAAAAATCCCATATCAAAAAGTTGGTTCTTGTCAAAACGCGACTCAGCTCGAACATGTGTGAGTTTTTAAAAATTTCTTATCGTATATATTGTTTTACTACATTGTTTTATATTTTTTAACATCCTAAATAAACGTATGCACATATTTAATACTTTTGCTTTTAGTGACGAAAATGCAGATGTACTTTTGTCACGTTCCCACAAATAAATTTCACCATAAAAACTGACAAAGCACAATTTTTGTCAACCATAAAGTTTTCACATGTGTAAAAAATTAATTTTTATATACAACGTGATAAAAAAAAACAGTGCACGTGGTGTTATAAAACTGAATTGAAAAAGTTACATATATAGATTAAATTATAAAAGGAATCTCAATTTTAAAATTTACAGCAAATATTTTCTTCCTTCAAAATAAAATTAAAAAAAAAAACGAAATGCAAGCAAATGAAATTCTTTTAGTATTTGGTGAATCAACGATACCACCCTTGACTATCGTGACCTGATACTTCAAGGTCTAAGTAGACATCTATTCTATCGCTTTCACCGACTGCAATCTGTCACGTATGTCAAGGTTTTTTCGTAAATGTGACAACTGTAACATAAACCTATAAAATACTGGACATCACTCTCATATGTCAAAAGTTTTTGCAGCATCTGTGCGGCAGTTTTTCGGCAATTGTTCCATTATTTAATTATCTGAAGATATACTTTTCTTATGTAAAAGTTTCAATTTGTTGAGGTGGAGAAAATTTTAAAACTCCAGCTATAAAAATATAGACTAAACGTCAAAGTTGCGTGTTTTTCGATTGTATTTGTGTTTTTTTTTTGTTATGGTTTTTATTTGAAATTTTTTGCTTGGCTATTGTTTTTCCACCCGAGTCCTGGGTAAGCATCGAATCTGCGACCTTTGGACTGTTGATCGAATAGCAACTCATCCATCGTGGCACTCATCAGCATCAGTTACATTCTGACATACTCATCCCTGCAATATAGAATAAACACTATAGAGTGAAACACTACTCCTTCCCAACCCAGTTCTGGTACAATGCCCTGTATATGTGGAGGTCGTGTCCTGAGTACTGGTCCAGAAAAAAATCAAGTGTAAAGCCTAAAAGAAGAGTGCAGTATACAAAAATGCCTTGTAAAGAAATTCCTTTGGTATTTCTCTGTCTGTAAATAGTTTCAAAATAATTCTTGATTTTGGTAAGTAGTCTTCTTTTCGGTTCTGAAAAGCAGCAACTGGTTGCTGGTCAACAATAAAATTTGCCATCACTGCAGTAGTGACAGGACTACTTTTGTCGCCATCGCTATCGCCGTCGCCGTCGCCGTCACCTTCTTAGACTAATCAAATGTGGTGCTGCCAATTTAACAGGAAATGCGATATTACCCGTAACTAGAATTGTAAAAATTAGTTTTTACTAAACAGAACCGATCACCAAGAAGTTTAATTATCATAAATTAATAATTAGCAAGAATTTTCGTAGTTTTGAAGTTCACAACGCAGCGCCAGAAATTCAATTGAAAACAATAATAAATTTAATATCAAGGATGTTTCAGAACAACCAATGAAATTGACAGCTCAGCTGTTTAGTTGTTTGGACTAGGAATTAAAAATGTTCAAATTGACAAACAAAATACTTGATCATACTTGGGAATTAGTCCAGTTTTGTTTTGTTTTTTACGATTTCGCTTTGGTGGATATAGTAAAACATATACAATAAAAACATGCCTACGGATTGATGGTACTTTGCATACTGTTAACATTTATGGTATTTTAGATTTTCAAAGCAATAATTCAGATTTTATGGCTGTAATAAATATTGTTTTTGTACTTCGTTCAAAACGATACCAAAGAAAAATTGCCAATTTGAATAAAATATTATGTGAACCTGAAAAGTATTATGTGAACCTGAGCACATCAGAGGTAAAACAGGAAAGAAATAATCCTTCTAACCTACAAATAAATTATGAACAGAACTAAAGCTACACTCAGGGCACAACATTATCAACTTTTACAATATATTCGACAAGACAAATAACTGTTGCAAACAAATTAGGTTGTATGGTTTTTTAATGCCCCATGTGAGGGGCAGCTGACAAATTTATGGCCTCAGACCCAGCAGCCGGAGGGGCTTAGGCACAGAATAAATCGATAACAATCAGTATTTTAAAGTTTTCGGGTAAGAGATATCGATCTAGATTGGTACCGGTCCCCGGAACATCCGTTTTGTATATTATATATAAATAGTTTCATCTCTTTGAGTTCGTTTTTTACACAAATTGTTTGTAGAAGTGAAAATTTGGGGTTTCCCCCAAAACATATATGTCAGATGCTGTGATTTCTGCCGGGAATATCGTGGACCCTGAGGATGGGGACAAAACACAGATTTTCGGCAAGGTTTTACAATTGAAAACCAAAACAGAGGTTTTCCTCCGGGTAGAAGCAAGACTCATCCAGCAGAAGAACTTGGAACTAAGAAACCTCACTCTGCTCTCATTTATCAGGTAATTTGTTTGCTAAAAGTGGGGGTAAGAATCCTTAAACATATTGTTTATTACTGACATACACACAAAATGTATCGATATGCTCGGTATTATTCATCATCATCAATAATTTTGGGAAGGGTCCGGAGTATTAAATCGGTGTGTATTCTAGGCTTCTAGTGTGTTGAACCGTTCCTGCAAGGTACTCGTAACATTCGTTCGTAGGAACAGCCTTAATTGTTTATTTTATAAACAAATTAGTTGTCAATTGTCCCCGAGTAAGATTTATCTTTAGCTTTTGCCATACTTTGAAATTTCAACCGAAATACACACAATATGTATGTACACACATATGTTGATTTATATCTCTTCGAAATATAACAATATCGATTATACTCTCTTATAACATGGCAGTAGTAAATTGCTCTGCTTTGTTATTTTTAACTGTCACTTTTGCCAAATGTACTGTTACATTTTGAAACTTACAGTTAAGTAGATGTACTACTTTGACAAGTTAAGACAAGAATATATCATTGTGCGCAAAACTTCTACTTAAACAATCATCAGGATGGGAAAGGAGTACAAGTATGAAACCCATATGCAGAAAGCAGCCATCCATCTTTTTCAATTGAATGTATGTAGTTCGAAAACACAAAGTACTCGTACATTTGCATGCACAGACATGCACGTTTCTGATTTTTATTTATGTTCTTGTTTTCACAAACAAAACTGTAATATAAGATTTCGTTTTCTTACATTCTTATTTGAAGAAAATTAATATTAAAAGCAGAGCAAAATCGAAACATGACAATATAAAATTTCACTTTTGAAATATTAGTTCACTTGTACAAAAATTTCTATAGCTGTAATTGATTTCGAAGTGTAAATATCATACGAAGCTGAGAATGATTAACTTGAGTGAAATTATTTTGAAAATCATAATTTCAGTGAAATTTTTTTCTTTCTTTTCTGTTTCAAATGTTTAATTTTTTATATAAAAAGTGTGATTGTGATACAGTCGCAAATGTATGCGCATCGCTCACTAGAAATCGCACATTGCGTAGACCAGAAAAGAGTTTTCACAGTTCTAGGTTATGGTTCCCACTTCGTGGGCTCTGAGCTAAAGGGATGCAGTTAAATACTCGTATGCACGGAACGTGTTCTGAAACTACTGAAAATGGGCCATTAGTTTAGCCAAAACCCCATCCCCAATAAGATGAAGACCATTTCTAAATAAACGGTGTGACAAGACCGGTGAAACAAGTCCGGGCAATGACAGTGTCAGCTCCAAAAACTCACATGAAAGTTCTATGTCGGAATGCATTACACCGATTTCCATCACAAGTGAATTGATAACGCCACGAATTCGATCGTTTTTTAGTTGTGTTTTCACTGTGTATTTCTAGAACTGTAACTAGAACTTGAATGTTGAGCTTTTTTCTTTCAAGGCTACTGTCCGGTCGAACCAACAGGTTCAATATCCGTTAACTGGCACTATATCTTTTTGCTGCTAATCGTATACAAAATCGTGTAGCCGTGCCGCTGTGTTGGCCGCATAATAAGCGTGCAGTTGGCAGTCCACTGCCGCTGATGTGTTCAGGAGCCTTGTGGTTTGGCTCTGCCTACAAAATGTATTGTACAGATTTGTTCAGGTATTTAAATGTTTATCACAGTTTTCTGAATTTTTTTTGCCCCTCAATAAAATTTAAATCTATTCCGTATTCATATATTGTCTGTTACGAGCAGCATCTGCTGATTGTTCAGAACATGAATAAAAATAAATATATTTTTTATAAAATAAAGTCTCGATACATGTGTGTCTGTGTGTTTGTGGATGTGTGTCCTGGCTTATCCTCCTTTAATAACACTTTTGTTATTGATAGAATATGGGATGTGTGCAAATAAAGCTGCTGATAAGTAGCGGTTGTTTCACGAAAAGCCTGCCGCATTTATTTCGGCATCAAAATATTTCAGGCGTTATTGTTTTTCCATGAAAATAATGCACATGATGTTGTCGGCCACCGTCACATAAACGTGAAAGCCTTTTGTTGTGGACATACAAATAACAACACCAAGTACACGGGCTAAAAGCTTTTGTATTATGCCACGATTTGTTGCGAAGCAGTAGCCTTGTTTCATATTATTATAATGACTATTAAATGCAAAATAAACAAATATTTAATTGAATAATGGAATTCATTTTGGGGGTATTAGAAAACTATTCGTGTAGTTGATAAACGAACTTTATCTCGCTGTTTGCAAATTAAGAAACTTGAAAAATATCATTAACAGCAAGTTTAGCTTTTACGCATAATGATTGAAATGTCCATCACGTTTGTTACCTAAAAAACTTACATACACTGCCGCTTAATTTCAGTGAAAACACTTCTAGGCTTTCACTTCACTTTAATATTTTGCAGAGCACGAAATGCCTGGCAAAATATGTTTAAGCCATTTTTAAAATATTGGTTTAAAGAATTCCTTATTAATAAATTCAATAAACGCTCGGCAAAAATTATATGACATTAAAGTCGTTCATCCCGATGAGGGAATTACCCATCACTACACCAAGCCGAAGACATTTTAAGCGCTAAAGTAGCCCTCAATTAAGCTGCACTTCCGCAGTTGTTTAAAGTGCATAAAACGTTCATGTGTGTCTTTTATTGCACAATTTTTTTTACTAATGAACTTCTCATCTCTGCATTCATTAACGCACTTGAACAGACATCAAAGTAAAACAGAAGAAGAAGAAAAAATGTAGTTGCAATCAAAAGGATTTGGATTAAAAACATGTTGCTCAAATGAACTTAAAGTGCCCGTAGACAAGTTGTTGTTGCTGTTGTTGTTTTTTTTCTTTAGCATTTTAAGTTTTTCTTTTGTTTTGTTGTTGTAAAGTAGAAAAGCAGCTAATGAAGTAGAAGTTGTTTTATGCAAAGCATAACCCATTCCAAATTTTCAACCCTGTACGCATTAAAATTGCAGACACTGCACAGAATACAAATAGAGTAAAATGGACCGAAGAGAATGTTTCAAATTGTTGACTCCAATTAAAGCTAAAGTTTATACACAGCAATAAACTATAGAAATATGAATAGTGCAATTTTATTTAAATATTTAATTTATATTCTCACATCACACTGATGACAATTTATTTAACGTGCTAGAAAATATTAATTTACAAACGAACTAAATGGGAAGGAAAATGTTTTTAACACAAAATTTCTAGCTGAAAAAAATATATTTTACGCACAAAATATGTCAACGATTTTGCGGCTTGTACAACAATAAAAACAGTCATTGGTGAACTCCTTGGAGAACCGCCCAAACACACAAATACAATATAGAAAACAACATACACTCATACATACATAGATATCCATCACGTGACTGTGGCAGTTTTAATTCAAATTAGATTTACAATAATTTTACAAAATTAATTCAATAAAAATTTTTGATAAAAAAAATTTTTTTTTAAAGGCGTGACACGTTTTGACATTTCAAAGCTGACAACGCTGATTACGATATATCAAGTATGGACAGCAGTTTTTTTCACAAATGCCGCCTGTCCGCTTTGTCGCATTCTATATGCCCATGAGAATTAGGCTAAAATTAAAAACAAAATAATTGTTGGTTCTCAGAAACCCATTCTACGAATGCCTCAATCTCTGTCCCTAACTTTTTAAAACTTCATTGTTGCTTATTTGGCAACACTAGTTTCTACAGTTTCCCTTTTGTTTGTTTGTTTGTTTGTTTTTATACCTCTTGGATACATGAACAAAAAAACAATTCATTAATTTTGTAAATGTTTGAAGTTGATGGTGGTTTGTTTGCTGGATTTCTGAGAAAAAGCTCCTGAACATAAATAAAGTTGTAACCAATAAAAACAACCAAACAAATTTAGAAAATACGAGTACCATAAAGATTTTCGCCGTAAAACTACTTTAAACTGAAATTGGATGTAGGGCCGTTGATGAGAGGCTGGCCACACAAATTTGATGAAACAACAATTTGATGGTGTGTGGCCGTGGCACGTTATTAACATCAGTTCGCTACAAAAAACCAATGAAATACAAATGCCGCCTTGCAGTTTCCCTGATCGAATATTTTAATTTTGAAAAATTGAAAATAGGCATTGATCAAGTGTTCCGGGAAATTCCAATCACTGGCAAAACATTTGAAAAAAGAAAATTCTTTTTATAAAATATAAAAAATTATGTATAAATCACAATCGGCTGATGGCGGCACTATTACACAAATTCAGTCAAGTGCTCAGCACTTATATATATCCGTGCCACCGTAGAAAGCTGCAGGGCGAACATTTGCGCAATTTTCTATTTCGTAAATAATGGCAGGACTTTTTAGTAAAAGGCACCTTTTTATGGCACATGCCTTCCCCTTTATAGTTTTCTTTTTTAATAATACTATTTAATTGGAAAAGTCTGTGTACAGGTGCGATTTCTATGTTATTGACTATTTTTAAATTAATGATTTATTTAGTGCTGAACAGTGGACATGTGAGTACAGCCGCTCTCAACAACGAATGTCAAATTATGTCCTCTCTAAAGTTTAGTATTCACACACAAAATGTCCTATTTTAAGTTTAATTTAAACTGAAAATTGTTTTCCGCTTGCAACCATAAATATTTTGTGTCCTTTTCGTAACCAAAAACTAAAGTACATCTGAAGTTTCACCACCAAATCTGCTTCGCTTGAGCAAATTATGCCGTAACAAAAAAAGTCTTTTTGTTGCCAGAGAATTTGTATACCTTCATTAAATTTATTGTGCCGGCAACCGCAAAATGGTAGGGCTGTGGCCAAGGTGCAGACAACCGATTTAAAGTAACTTTATGAAACATTATCACTGCATTAAGATGCAGCATAAGATGTTGCAAACGATTTGAATTGAGCAAAATGAGAGACGGAGGGTGGTGAAGTATTTAGTTCTGCTTCAAAGCTCAGCCCAGTGCTTGATTTAATTATAAATGAAGTTTGCTGCAGAACAGGCAACTGAGGGCTAATTGTGTATAACTGCTACTGGATTTGAAAAGGTTGAAAAATCAGCCGACAGTTCATAATAAAACACAAGCGGATTGAATGAAGAGTTTTGCCCAAACCGACAAATCTGCTGCGGCTGATTGTCGCTCGCAGCACATTAAAGGCACGAATACTCTGCAGATTTCCGCCAAAAATAAATACGTTCGAGTTCCATAACAACTATTTTGAAACGTTAGAACTCCAACTTTTTGACTTTCTTCGTTGTAGCTGTCATATAGTTTTTGTAGGGAAAATTTTGCTACGGACTCACTAAAAGATTCGTTATATTCGTTACTTCTATCGAAGTTGCTCTGTACTCAACTACATACATACATCTTTCTTGTAAATATTTGTGTTGTTTTCGGAATATTTAATGTGCCCTATTGTGACGCTGTTTAGTTTTGTAATTGCCCTTCAACATGTGGATGGTATTTGTTGTGTAAATACTAATAATTTCAATATACAGATATTGTAAATATTTCCTCTAATCACAACAATTGTTTTTGATGGCAATTTTGTCGCATAAAATCACATACATTTAAACATATACATATATAAATTAATTTGATATGTAAATTAGCGGCAAAATAGTGTAAATAAAATTCGCTGGATTAAAAACGAAATCTAGAAAATTAAGAAAAGTGAAAATTTTTTACCATATTTATATTTTCTTCTTGTGGTTGCATCAAAACTAGTGTGTTTTTACACGGTAGGGAAGTTACCCCCACGCACAATCCCCGAAACCTGGAGGACCGGATCCTGGTTTAGAGCCCTGGACAGAGGGGATTCGCTGCACACTTTGGTTCACCTCTAAGCGGGTGCTGTAGGGGCTATCCAGGGGCGCCACGAGGAGGCAGTATGTCAGCTTGACCAGTCCATTTTCAGGGATCGCTGCTGGCTTCTCGCCAGGTTGAGAGCAATCAACAACTTTGCCCTGAGTGCACTGGCCCATTCCCCAGGTTCACCACGGACTGTAGCGCCAAAAGAAGAAGAAGAAGAAGAAGAAGAAAATTTTTTACCAGGCGGTCTGGCCTGATATTTTTGCACGAAATTTTGACAGTTCCATGTGGTTGCCAGAAGCAAGAAAAAAAAACTCAATGTTTTTAAGTTGTCTGTATTAACCCCAGAAAGGGTTAAACTACAACGGGTTTGGCAAACGAAATGCAAAATTTTACGTTTGCACAAACATTTTGCACTGTGTAATAGGCCTGTTGGATTGTTGGCGTATAACTGCTGGACTGAATAAATTTTATTGGTTCTTTAATTCTGTAGAGTTTTATCACCAACATAAATTTCTGGGCCGATATTTTAATGAAAAACTGCATTTATTAAATGAAAATTAAAAAAAAAACCTTCATCAATAATTCGAAAAAGAACTTTATCCCACAAAACATGTAATATTTTCTTAAATTAATAAAATTACATGCAATTTTTGCAAGTCTTAAAATTCGACTTAAGCTGTTCTGCTGAACTGTCACAGAATTTATACTGTTATTTAACAATTATTAAAGCATTATTGTAGGCTTTAATAAATGAATTGCAATGAATGTGTTAATTACATTTTCCATTGTGTCAATTGTGCTATTTATTAATCAAACAAATTAATAAAAATATTAACGATGTAAACAAAAAACATGTCTGTTTATGTTTTTCTGTTAATTCACAGCTGACGGCGAAAAAAAAACTTCTGCTTAAACCAACAAATGGAGTCGTTTATCTTGTTTTTTGTCATTTATTTATATTTTGTTTGTTTTATAAATACAAATTGATTTTTGATTAAGGGCTGGTAAATGAAAGTTGTTTTATTTAAGGCTGAACCATGTTTTCCATTTCTGCTCAGACTTGCCTTCGCATACACCTGCCGAGAGAGGGGCAGGGATGCATTTTTATGTTAACAAAATAAACCAAATAAGCAGAGAAGGCCGCAGTCTTTAAATCCGCAGTTTTTATTAGATTTTGCTTGGCTTTTTTTTCAATCGCATAAACGTAAAACTAGTCCTAAGACATGATTATTATGATAATTTGTGCAGTTTAAGTTTTATTTTTTTTGCTGCAGTCAATTTTCCAAATTAATATTTATCTTGATTTAATAAGTTTTAAATAAACTTTGACAAACTGTTAAGTTTTACTTAACAAACAAAAATCTTCATGTGCAGAGAGCCAGACACACGCACACACACACTTGCACTCACTCATATAAAATAGGACACACGAAAGATGAAATAAATATGAAACACAAACTTTCAGGGCCACTCAAGTTGCAATAACTTTCTGTTTATTTGCTAAGAAGCCGGAAAAAATAGAAACTCGATTTCATTTAACTTTTGCAATGACCAGAATTATTACCAACAAAATTAAATCTATTGCAAAGTGTTGGATCAATTATTCAGGTTTCAGAATTATTGTTCCCTTAAAATTTTGTTAAAGACTAATTTTTCACTGACACAAAAGTTATGATGAAAAAATCATTCTTTTGCTGTTTGGCGGAAAGATTTAATTTCCTCGAAGCTGGACAATTGAAGACATCTAGTTGAAAATACTTTGCAAAGATTTTTCAAGGGCATATAGAGACAGCTGGAACATATTTTGTTTTCAGCCCAAGAAAATAATAAACAAATTTCCTGCTTTTTCTGTTTGTTTTGATGTCTATTTATAAATTGTTTTATACAGTGCAACACATAAAGTGTGCAACCCTTTTGTATTTGAGTTTCTAGAAGTGCTACTCCAAACTAGCAAAACCGCCTTTTGCAAAAGAACTTGAAATGTGTTTTAGTGTTTAATTTTGTTAAAATATTGTCCCCAAATGTTTTGAGCGGGAAAAACCTTAATTTTATGCGACAGTGCAATTCATCGCTGCCGTCGAAAGGACTTTCTTAAAGTAAAGCAATCTTTTCTTCTTCTCAAGATTTTAGTAAATAAAAAATGTATATTAAAGTTTTGTATTTCTTTCCCAATAAAAACCGCATGAAAATGGTTCACAAAGTTCTTTATTTTTGCTTGGCATCTCTCTGTTTTCTACTATTTTCGTAAATATTCGTTTAGGGTTTTGCCCCCCTCCACAAAATTGGAAAACTCAATTTTATCCTGTTTCTTTTGAATCAAAAAAGAAAAAAAAAAGAAGAAGTATAATAGACACTTAACTTCCTTGAATATTTATTTGGCTCTTCTTTAGCAAATAACAATAGCCCAACATCATCATTTTCTGGTTCGCTTCTATTCAGCACAGCCCTAAAATTTTATTTTATTTTTTTATTATTTTTGCTTTATTTCCTTGTAGTAGATATAAAGTCCAAGTGTTTGGTTTATGTTTTTCAACCCCTCATCGTATCAAACAGTTGAGAGTTGCAGATGCGAGAGTAGTTCGGCGATGCTGGGACTTTGTGGGTCAATAGAAAACAAAACAGCGTTGTATTTCTTAACATTAAAACCTTGTTTTGGATATTAATTATAGCAAAATTTATTATTAATAATAATTATTATTATTATTCGTGATTCGATTAACCGGGAGGAAAAATGTATAATTTTGTAATTCGTCTTAATTTTCGTTTTCCTGTCGTGTTTGAATACTATTTCCCAAAACTTTTACTCTGTCATCGGGTAAAATCGATTATTCGGAATGATTTGCGCTGCCGACCATTGCCTAAGATCGAGGTCTCATTGTATCAAAACATCAAGGAAGTCGTGCAACGTTTTCTAATTCTAATTTATATATCTTTATATAGATGAGAGTAAAAATTGGACATAATCAATTAAAAAATCGATTTCAGGGTTTTTTTTTAAATACGTAGTTTCTCTTTTCAGCTAACCATACGTATTCCAAGTCATATCAAAGGAGAAGTGACCCACTAAGCGCATGACACCTGCTAAATTTTGTATTCTAGAGTCCAGTAGAAAAGAAATTCTACAAAAAAAGAAGGCCATTTGCTTTTTGTAGAGTTACTTTTTTTAATTTTTATAACTAATAATTTCTTTTTTTATTAATTTTTATCTTAAGTTATTTTATTTATTTATTAATTTTTATTATTAATTTTATTAAAGGATTTTTTTCGTATCAGCTACAAACACCAACCCCAACACAAACAGAAACACACAAACGATCATCACTGGCTCTCACAGAAGATTTTACGGCCACCGGGTCGTATAATGAATATTTTGATTTTTATTGCATATTGCGTTCCTTTGGGGCTGCCCCTGTTTCTAAATAAGACTGTATGTATGTAATTCGTTGTTTAAGACCAAATTCTTGAAGACTTTGCCATTCCAACTTGTGAATTGGGGGTGACAGCAAAGAAACTGAATATATTTTCTCCAAATCAACTGAAGAGTGTTTCTGTCACTTGTAGCCGAGGGAAAGTTTGTGTTTATTCTGTCACGTAATCACAATAAAAGTGTGTTAAGTAGAAGAGAAAATTATAGATATACAGATAATGGAAGCTAAAAACTGTTTGTACATGTTCCATTTAACAAAATGTAAATAAGCAAAAATTTTCAAATGATTTGAACTGCAAACAGTCTAGATAATTGGAAGTGGAAATATACAAAGGAAAATTTATATACCAAAGATTTCTGCTGATGCCGATTTTCCGGGTTATTAAGTTCTAAAGTTTTAAGAAAAAATTCTTAATATTCTTCAAAAAAAAAAAAAAAAAAAAGAGTTTAAAACTGGAAAATTGTCCAGCTGAAATGAAATTCGAGACTAAAATAAAAATATATCAGGTGATAGAAAATTTCAATACAAGAAAAAAACTTATATTTTCTCTATTACTCGAGTTATAGGCCTTTGACATTTTAGTAAGAGTCTCATCATTATACACTCAATATGTGTGGGTTTAAATAAAACTCAGTCGTCGTTGTGGGATATCTGCGAATAGGAAAAAAAGAACTACATAAAAAAATTGCAGTCAACGCTCTTTTGGAAATTATCCTACATTGAAGTTATAGCACCGAATCAGCGATCAGTCATTTAATTTTGCAACACACAAAATCAATATAATTAAAGCGGGTGGGCAAATTTCTATATAATTAAAAATATACTTATAAAATAAATTGATGGGTTCGGCTACTTCTCGAGTTATAAATTTTGGTCATTTTCGTTACAAGACTATTTGTATAGGCAACATTATAACGTACCTGCGCCCAACGTCACTGCAGAAAAAGCGGAATTTTCTGTGGCATTTTTCCTATTCTATAGCTTCGAGTCATACCTGTGCAAAACTTTACGCTCAACTTCAAGTGTCAGACAAAATATTAATCTTGCCTTAAAAATCAAGTCTTTAGACATTGAACCTCAAATGCGAGTAGAGAGCACATTTCAGGCGTTGCACTGTGTACTGCGATCAACACCGGCTTCGGCAATCTAAGACTTCTTCCCACATTTCCTTTGAGAAATACACAGCAGATCAGTTTATGCCCTTAATTTTATGATTTGTACCACAACCTTTCCAAACCATATCTCTCACATTCAGAAACCTTTTCACTGCAATTCATTGCCTGGACCAACCACTTTTTTCCCGCCTTTTGAGCGGCTTAGCCATATTTCATACAGACAGCTGGGGGTTAATTGCACTTGATTTTTTTTGTTCTTAGTTTATAATTTTGTTTTGCTTTAAACTCTTTATTTGGAATTCTGCTTATTGAAATGGACTTGCAACCAATAAGTGCAAATTGACTCTTCGGAGAACACATCTTTAAATGTCAGTGAACAAACACTTTTGCTGGTGGACGCATGGACAGCCATTCGAATAGTCAGAATTAAATGAATAAAAATGTAAAGTGTGACAGATCAAAAGCTGCACAAGGGATAAATTCAGCTATTGGAAAATTCAATTTTGACGCCTTAAAGTGAAGTTGGCTGCAGATGAAAATTATAATAATAGTTTTCTTTCGTCGATTTTTTTTTTAAATGACTTATTAAACGGGCTGTTAAATTGATTTAGATCCACTCTCAGCCATTATCACACTCAGCCAATCTGAGATTGGACCAACTTTGCTTAAGTGTTGAGTTAAGAACATATATTTTTGACCAACTGCCAGCCATCGCATCAATTTTTATGGGACTCCAACGCCAGCCATTAGTTTTGTACAACTTATGATCGGTGCTGCTGTAGCAACATTCACACATTTGAAACAACAAATATACCGAACACTCGCATGCATATAAATTGTGACACTTTAAGACAAGATAAATGTATTAGCTTTGACATTTGCACTGTTCAGTGATGCATTTTACTCGTTTACAAATAAAATTGTCGCACTAAAGAAAGATGTGAATAATAGTAATAAAAGAGAAACGTCGAAGGAAAAACGCATTAAATTGGAAAATTTATCTTAGATTTGCACATAAATGGTTTTGAAAAATAAATGTATGAAATAACAACTGCGAAACCCTGTTCACATAAATTGCAGGCCAGGCAATAGAGTAATAAAAAATTTCGCTGCACCGGGCGAGTCAACCAGAATTTACTTTTTAAAAGATTATATGTATAAAAAAAGTCAATTTTCAAAATATAACTTTATTAAAATATAAAATTTGCGAAATATATTGTATATGTGCAGTTTTTGTGAGACTTCAATCATGTCGCAGCATGTCTCTTATCGTCTGTTACTGTCAAGCGAATTATACAGGACCTTGTTTTGAAATTCTGCTGCTATTTCAGTGCATTTGCTTTGTTATTCCCTTAGCATCGACCTTTAACGATATCCTTTGAAAACAGCTTGACAATGATTTACATTGATGCCGAAGTACCAGTTCCAACACCGATTCATAAGATTCATAAGACACGAGAGAAACTTTTCACATAAAGTGTAAAATAAAATATTTAACGTTTTCTCGATTTGTGAGAAAAATGTGTGCGAAAATAGACAATACTGGTCACGTTTTTATTGCAATACTTTTATGAATCTAGTGTCAAATCAAAACGAAACCAGCAACAAATTGTGCAGCAACACAAAATGCAAATGAACTGCGAAAAATATTTTGAAATAAAAGAGACAGTGAAACATAAATTTAAATTTAAACGAAAAATATATTATTCTGGCCATAATTAGTGGCTGAAAAGAATGATCGGCGCAATAGGCTGCAGCTGCTACTAATCGATTTAGTATATTTCAGCTGATTAAGACTCCATTTCAACGAATGTTTATTAAGATATAGTTTTTTTTTTTTTAAATTAATTTTGATATTAAATTGTATAAAGTTTTTTCTTCTCGCATCGTTTTGATATGCCCATTATTTTGATATGTCTTGCGTACACACTTTTTCTCGCATCTTTCCACTAACTCTTTGGGACCCAACAAACCGCTTAAATGCAACTCTACAAGCATGTAGGCGTATGTGCAAAATAATGCCATGTCGATATGAAAACAATTTTGTTCGGCAAATCCTTTTTAGTCCTTTAACTCAATTATATAGTCGTACATTAATATTTTGGTGTTTTGTGCCTTTTCGTTTACATCAACTTTTGGTGGCGGGAGGGGCTCCTGAGACACACACACACACACACACACACACAATTTGCTCTTTTTTTCCTTTTTTCTTATTTACATTTACATCCTTTGCTGGGGCCAAAGCAGCTTGTTAAAATACGAAACGTGTCCCATTGGACTTTCGAACAATTTATGAAAATTCCCTGACAAAGCAATTTTTATTTGTCCAAATTTTTACAAGTCATAATTTATTTTCATAATTTTTCTTGCAAATTCTTCATTCTGGCCGGCAGCAAATAAAGTCTTGAGATTTAAAGTCTCCTAAGAGTTGAAAATGTCACATTGTTTTACTGCAAAGGTGTCCACTCAGGACGAACAACAAAAATTAAATTATATATTCAGCATTCGTGTCTGCAGGAATATCTTGCAATTACAAATGTTTTTCAACAGGCAAAAAGCAAAGAAAAACTTAAATTTCTTCTTTTGCTCTGGTCGGCTTCGTTTTACTTATTTCATTTTGTTTAAAAGAATTGTGACAGACATTTTCACATTTTGCCACTTTTAAGCAGAAAACGTTCATGCACTTTTTTTTTTAACAAAAATCTAGCTGACGAAGTTTGCATTATTTAGCACAATATATGTACACTGAAAGAAACGGCTGACAAATTTGCTTTTCTCACTTTTGCAAAACAAGATAAATTATTTAAAATTAAGCAACTTTTGTTGCCCCCAACATATAAATTAAATTTAAATTTTTTTTAAAGTTACAATCAGGCTCTAGTTTTCCTCAAGTCTGTACCATTTTAATGAAAAAAAAGTCGTATCTCTTGGTTGGTGTTACCAAGAATCCGCTGTGATTTTCGGTTTACTTTTAGTTCGTTAGTCTGGCAGCTCTACCAACTTCGATAACACTGAAAATAACAGGTGCTAAAGATTCAGCTTAACTTTAATAAATTAATTGATAGATAAAAATATATTGTTTTTTTTATTATTTTTTGTTTGATTCATGAATATGTTGACGATATCAATGGAATTTTTTCGTAAGAAAAAATTGAAAAAAATATATATATAAATTTTCTACCATCGTTATACTCGACAAAAAAAGTGAAATGTATTAAATTGTTGAAGTTTTAGCAAAAAGGTCGTGTTCGATTCAGTGATTGATTGAGCGGCATCGAAAAATGGCTATAAAAAGTTTAAAAAATGCTAATTTTTTGCTGTTCGTTGAAAATACTCACATTAATTGGAGTGTCTGGATCGCATTGACGTCAAAACTCAGCAGCTTTTTGTCCACCCCGTTACAAAATTTCAATTGCAACCAGATGCGGGGAAATTTAATGCCGTCAAGATTAAACAAAGAAATTCGGACGAAAAACATGTGATGTTTGTCACGTGTCAAATGAACCAACATGTTAAATGGCCAAAACAAATGGACGAATCTTGATTCACGTAAAAACCTGCTTAATAAGGAATCTTGATTCAAATAAATTAAATTGAAAATATCCTGCACTATATCGTATATTTTTTCAGCTGTTGATATATGAATCATCGATTTAATTGAAAGAATTAAAAACCATATATATTTTCAATGGGATTTTTTGTATCCTCAGAGTGACAAATATTGATCAATTTCTGCTGGAATCGGTACTAGATGTAAGTGTGTGTCAATGAAGGTCTTTTAATTTTTGGGTTTTTGGTAACCCAAAACGCGATACTTTTTTGCAGCAAATTCAGTCATTTGGAAAGTAAATCTGAGCTGTTGCAAACAAAATACCAAAAAGTGAAACAAAATCCCAGATTACGTAACGTAACGTAGTGCTTACGTTTTCTTAGCTCTGATGAATTTTTTTATTTGTCAAATATTTTTGAACATTAAATTAAACTAAAAGTATGATTATCACTAATTACCTCTTTTTACCACTCCTTCCTTTCGCTGGGTTTCTTTTTCCTGATTTTTGAGTTTAAACTTGAATCGTTTTTATATTTCAAAATTTTCTAGATATTATCGTCAACATTAACTCGTTTTCAGTATAACCGTCACTCAGCCAAACCAATGGGTAAACGCTTTGTCTCCTTTTACCACTGGGTTTGAACACTTATCAACAGTTTAGTAGGTTTTCTTATTTTCTGTTTATGAGTTTGAACCTCAATTCTTTTATTTCTCCAACTTTCTAAAGCATTAAATCACTTTCAGTATAATTTGCACTTGACATATCGTTTTACTTGTTAACTATTTTTACCACTGGGCTTGCCAGCCCTTATTAAAAGATCTAATAAGTTTCTTTATCTCTTGCTTTTGAGTTTAAATATCAATTTTCTTATTCCTCCAACTTTCTAAAACATTAAATCACCTGGAGTATAATTTGCACTTGACGCTCCTCACTGAGTCCTTAAACCTTTTTGCCACTGGGCTTGCCAGCCCTTATTAAAAGATCTAATAAGTGTCCCTATCTCTAGGTTTTGAGTCTAAAAACTCATGTCAACATTTGCGTAATTAATGCATTTAGACACACACACACACACACACACACACACGAAGTTTTATAAACTCATGTTTGTTTGTCGTGTTCAACAGAAAATTCTTTTATTTACGACACAAGTCGACTCCCTTGTTCGGTTAATGCTCGGCATTGAGGATTTTTGTTGTGTAGTTTTTCGACATTTATTTCACATTTGGGGACTTCTCTGTTTAATTTGCACCACAACACGACTGTGATGATAAATTAAAGTACTTAATATGTCATAAATACGAAATCATTTCGGGGATTGTGCGTGTTCATGTGTGCGGAGCATAATTGTGTTAAACATTTAATGCTCTTGTGTTTGAATGTAATAAATTATTTGCATAACAGGGTTGTATTTGTTAGTTTGGTTAAAACATGTTCATTATTTCCAGCATTATGATGTTTTGTTCGTTATCACTGGCAGAGATTTGTAAACAAATGGCTGATATTGCGGAAGGGAAAGACTGCGCGAGGCAGAAATAAATGATTAGAAAGTTTCTTTCAACTATTTTATAAAGAAATCAACTCGGAGTTTGAGTTTAGAAAAAACTATTTTCTTTTGGAAATCTATAGTGAAAAGAAAAGCAAAGCACGCGAAATTGTTTAAGTTTTAAAGCGAACACCTTAAACTGGGCAAAACTTTGGAAAAAGTTCTATAATTTTTTTAAGTAGGCGATGAAACTCCAGGTGATTTGAAGTGAAATTGTAGACTCAAAACGTGTTAAAAAAAACCTATTGATTTCATATCTCATTTTCAAGTGGTTACAGACAAAAACGCAACTTTTTCTTCTTCTTTTCCAACTAATAATTCTGAAGCCCATCTGTTGGCTGCACCGGTTGTTTTGGATAATGACGTAACGGAAACTGTCGGATTGTCAGCCGCTGTTGACTGACATATTTTTCTTAATCCTAAATATTGTACCATTTTATATAACGACGACGGAACGCCCGCAAAACAGGCCGGCGAATAGTGGGTTTGCATTCCCGAATCAAATGAAAAATCTTATCCTTCACAAAACAATTGTCACGTGAAGTCAAATTTCTTGCCATCTTATTTATCATTTATATAACATTTTGCTTTCACACTATCACACTGGCACCTACAATATAATTTGATTTTCTGCGACAAATCTTAATACCAAGTACCCGCATTATAGTCTGAAATGTCCCTTTAACGCTACAACGCTGGTATGCAGCTTGTGGCTCAAGTTAAATAAGTTTGACTTTAAAAAATTCCAGTCTACTTTTTGTGCGTGTGTGTATGTGAACACCGAAGCTGTCAACGTTACTTTCACTCCACCGTCAGCCAAATTGTCGCAAAAGTAAAAACTCTCCCTATTTAAGAATGATACTTTTTTTTTGCAACGCTCTCGTTTTCTTGTTGCAGGGATTTAGTTATTATTTTCTGTTGTCCTTTTCTTGCTCTTCTACCTGAAAACACTAACGAACCTTCGTTTGTGAATATGAAAGAAAGAATTTCTTCTAATATGAACGACTACAAGCAATACAAGCAATCAAAGTCTTTATACTGCGTTATTTGGTGTAGCTCAGCAGGATTGGAGCTCTGGAAGGCAAAGCCGGAGAAAAGTTCATTTTATATATGAAATATTTTTTTAATTTTTGTGAAAGTGATATAAATTTATTTTTGCACTCAAAATTAAATTGTTAAACCAACGAAACTTATTTTTCTCGCTAAATTGAAGTAAAAATTGAAATTTCACTTAAATACAGTAATGTCTAGATAATAGGGACATCTTTAGACCACAAGAGAGTGGTGATTATGGATGTTAATGTCTGTTTAGTTGCTTTTGCTACAAAAAAACCTCGTAGAGGGCTTTTCAGTTACTGTGGGTGGATGTTGGCTTCCTGTGTTGGCCATGTTCTTTTTCTGGTTTGGGTCTGTCTAATCTGTTGCTTGTCATTCAGTTAATGATATACTTTTAGGATCAAAATGAATGGTCACATGGTGCATGAAAACCTAAGATGGTGAATTCCTCGCCGTGTCGCAGGAACTTGAGCTTTCGCTGGTGCCAACTGGACAAATGACCAAAGACAAAGCCGTTTGTTGGCTGACTGGGCTTCGGAAGCATTTAGAAAAGAACTCAGCTTTAGTGACGAGGCGTCCCGAAAAAGGAACAACGCCCGCCCACTTGTGCTTCACCAGCGGCACTACGAGTACATCCACAAAAGGTTACTGCAGATTTTGCGCTGGCGGCGCCATAGTTTCATACTTTGTTGAAAACGAAAGTTAGAACATTATGATAAACGATTTCTACAACGATATGAATGAAGCCAATATTTGGTTCCAGCAGGACTGTGTTAAGTGTCACACACGCCAGTCACGATACACATTCTGCTTTCATCACTCAGTGTGTATGATTGTCTTCGCCAGAGGTGACATGAATTGACCGTGTCATTTGATCCAACTAAATTTTGTTGCCGTGGGATTTCCTGAAGCGTCAGGTCTAAGGTAAAAAGTGGCAATCGAATGATGCCCTGAAAGTTAAGCAGAAACCGGGTTCATTGCTCAAATTCAGATGGTTTGAGGCTGTATGAAACATGTCAAATTAATTGGCTTTCTTTCATTTTTTTAATGTGACAACAAACACAAAACTACGAGGGTTGTGTACAGATGCACCTAAAGTAGGTGTCAAATTTACTTTAGGTAGGAATCGAACCTACAATCTCTGGACTGTTAGTCGAACACTCTACCAACTTACCCATCAAGGCACTCCCCTCCCTGCCGCCATGAGAAGCTGCAGCAGTCATTTAAAAGATGTTGTAACAAAATAATTTTGTTCATTAATACTGGACATCTACAACTTGTTTTATTCGATTTGAAGATTTACCCGCCCCTGGCTAATGTCTTGGGGGAATATTTTATTTGTCACCTGACCTTTGATGGGCTATTCCAAATGGAAGGTTTTATTGGAATTTTTGTTTAATAGAATTTCCTTAGAAAAGTCATTTAAGAAGTTCTTAATGGGCCTAATTTCTTGTTATGAATATGATCCTGTTCTCATTAATTTGATCAATTTAAGTGTTTTAACCAGCAAATAAGAACTTAAATTTTCGTATATTCATTTCAAACCGCAAAATCCTTTAGCTCAAGCTTTAAGTTTAAGATTTTAAGATGAGAAAATATTGCAATGCCTTCACTTTATCTTTAAAAGTGACATATGAGTACCTGAGTTGTAATATTCCCCCAAGATATCATCGCATAGAAATACAATATTATCAAGGGAGTATTTCATTTGCATGCACTCGTATTCAGGAGCATCTCTGGCTGTTGTCTTGCAATTATTCATACCGCTCTCACTGGCATGTACTCGCATTATCCTGAGCTGCATACATACATATGTGCCTCATGGAAACGTGGGTTTCACTTAGAGCAGTTCCACTACACTACCATTTTTTTTTTTAGCCCTCTTTGCTTGTAATGCAGTTTTAACACTTTGTAAATATTTCAACAAAATACTTGGCAGAAAATCTCAAACAGACATTATTTGAATACGAATAGAAGCAAAAAAAAAGGAAGAATTGTAACTTCATGCTCCTTGAGGGTGTGTGCATAAAATTTCTTTTTATGCAAATAATATTTAAAGGAAAAGTTCTTACTCCATTGCAAGATGACAGCCAGCAAGTTGTTAAGCAGGTAAGTAAAGATAAATAAAAGAGAACGCAATTGCAAATATTTGACAGCCAACCTTTTACTAGACTCGCAAGCTACTACAACCCAGTAAACATTTTTTCTTCCTTCGGGCGAGTCAATATGAAATTTATGTGATGGGCACCATGGTATGGTTGATGGGTAAGAGAAAAGCGCCACGTCATGGTGTCATCTAAAAGTTTACATCCAATCCATTGTGGCTTTTGTGTTTCTCTCCAGCGGAACAGGTCTTGGGAAATAAATGCCACACTGAGGCACTCTGCCGGCAACCAAAACTGTAGCAAGTTTCTACAATATATGACTTCAGTTGTCCAGGTTCTTCTAAAACCAACTGTTCAATGCCAGCGGACCTGGGACATGGCGTGAGATAAGGATCCTGATGTCGGTCACAGGTTGCGGTTATTACTAAAATATTTAAGATGCTGATAAAAATCTGATCTATTTTGGTGCTTCAAATTTCCCCGAGGTCCTGCAGTCCTGCAACAGACTTCTTTCATTCGTAAGAACTAGATGGTGGAAAATTTGTCGTCCAGTCTGGTTATGACCTGCTGTTCCTTTCAAATTGTGGTGCCTTGATATCCAGGTGCTGACACAAATCAGTTCTACGATCTGAACGAACGAAAAAGGGGAAGCTATTTCCCCACCTGAACCAACTAATTATTGAGGAAAACAATCAATACACACGAACACTGAGGCAGGGGTAGTTGGACAGTCTTAGGAGATATGCGTTGATATCTCTCGAAACTAAACGAAAGGCTGGCTATCTACAAACTGGTGAAGTTACTTTGCCCATGTCCTGAACTGATTATGGCGAGGACTTTTAGCCGAAATGCTATTTCTGGGATGGAAGCATAAAGAACATATGTAGGTATGTTGGCTGGCTTCCGGATGTTGTACGAACTTTGGCCGTTGGTGAGCTGTTGATTAGTGCACCTGAAAACTTTGGCCATATCAAATGTTTTTCTAAAGATATTGCAAAAATTTACACCTCAAAGAGATGTAGACAAGGAAATATTTTCACTAAACATTAACTAAATAATTTAACTACTAAAAATTTGTTTAAAAAAAAACTTAAGCAACTGCACTTAAAAAAATGTAGTGTTAAATTAAATATGTTTATTATTGTACAAAAAAAAAAAAAAAACATATCTATAATATTTGCTTAATTATATAACATATTAATATATATTTATTCAATTAAAGTATTAAAATTAATTGAAAGCAGTTGCAGGTGAATTAAATAGGCCACTGCAATTAAGACTTGAAAGCAATTTTTATTAATTCTGTCCTAAAGAAATTTGAACGCGATGTTAATTTGTTCAATTTAAAACTTATTTTTTATATTGAAGGACGACTATTTGATGTTTAAACAACAGTAAAACCCCGTTAAAACGAACATTTGTGTGGAGGTTTTTGAAAAAAAAAAATAAGCAAGTAGAGGTTGAATGGACTTGCCTTGATGGCAGGCATGACCGTATTTTAATCTGCCATTTTAATCAGTAATTTATTAATATCACAATAAAATCTAAAAGCAAAAACTTGCAATTGTTGTTGTGTTCATTACGTTTCGTTTCGTTTTGTTTTTGGTTTTTTTTTTCTGCCAATTACTCATGAAGTAGCAGCACAAAAACTTTGCTTTGTGTGAAGTGCCACCAGCTCATGCAATATTTAATTAGTTTTATGACAGCAACTACTAATTCTCTACTCAATAAATATTTAATTGCATAAATATTCATTCAATTCCCGTTTAAACACAATTAAAATATTGAAAACACTGTGAGAACCAGCGATGCCAATTTAGTGCTTTTTAAATTATAAAAGTGCACGATTTTTGGCACCTAAAAAATTCCCTGAATCGCAGATATTATATATTCAGTTCTCTCTTCTCTGGCGTCATAAAAAATAATAATAATATGAAATCAAAAATGTGTGGCATAATACGAGGTCTGTTCAAAAAAATAAGCTAAACTTTCGGTATCCGCAAAAATAGCAGTGACCCGGGTTTTTGCAATCCTCGAAGCAGTTCTGATAAGAATTTCTTGGTATTTCCTTGAACACCGTCCATACCTTTCGAAGACGGTGGCTGGAGCCATGACTACAACAACACGCTAAATTGCTTGGCAAGAGCCGAGTAATAGGCCAATATTCTCAACAATTTTCCATAACAAATCTCTTCTTCACCTTCTCAACATTTTTATCGGCTGTTGATGTTGATGGGACGTCCAAGACTATAAATAAAATCAGATCTCAAATCCTGTATGCACAATATATACAACTATAACTATTGCAGGTAATGCTTTTTAATGCGTCTGTCTCTGACACAGTTGGCATCACTGATGTGAACGTGCCAGTTCTTGCTCACCACTAAAAGTAGGAGTAAGACCAAAGCAACATTTTTCTGTTTAAAATGATTTCTGGCAGGATGTAAATTCCAGCAAATTTTTATTTTGCGTTCTGCAGATACTTTTAAAAAATAATTAACAAAAATTTTGTTGTAGAACACAAACTTCTGTTAACGAAAAATAATAATGAAAAAATACCCGCTTGTTGTGAACGGTCCTTTTCACATCGTTTAACGTCAGCGTTCCATCCAAGTAATCCTAATCTAGTGGGATTCCTTATAGCCGTATTTTCCATAGTTTTGCTATATAAAATAAAACAGACTTTCAGTTCTGTAAGTACAAAAAGACGGCCAACATCGTATGCCGGAACTTTGTGTTTATTTAAATATAGAGTTAAGTCCGGAAGCAACAGAAAGGAGTGTAGGCGCACATGTTGTTTAAAGTGTCCTGTTTGCTGTTAACACTTTTTACAAGTGCACACAATGTACAGAGGTATTATTGGTATAAAAAAAAAAAAAAAAACTAAAACAGAAAAGAACGCAAACACCTTTAAATGTGAATTTTTGCAGACGGCTTCCGTTCGATGTAAATGCAAAATGCAAATATGTGCATGTGAGCGGCAACAAAGACATGCACGAACATGTTTCCCACATGAACAGTTCGTTATTTTGCCGACTTTAAAGCTTTGATATATCTTTTCATCAATCTATAAATTATTTTAAATATGTTAAAAATAGTTGCCGCAAAATCTTAAGTATTTGATTTGTTTATTGTTTTGACATTTCGGGACCATTTAGTTCTGGCAATACCACAAAGAAACTTTTTACTCTGGCAGCGCTAAAACTGAAGTGGGACAAACATAAATCAGCTGCGGAATTCGAATGCTTAAGAGCGATGTTGGCCAGTTTAGCAATCTCAATGGCGAGCCATGCCAGATCACACGATTATCACAAATCCATCAATCTGAACCAATTCTGATGCCAATCAAATACCCTGCAGTTACAGGATTACCTCATTCCACAGAAATTTGATGGCCTCAAGATAGTGGAGAGGAACGTTTGGCAACGCCAAAAATCAGCTGTATTAATTTCGGTTTATTTTGTTTTGAAAATGGTTTCGTATCTGCCAATAAAAAGGAAGTATTAGGATAAGTATTTACAAAAGCCTCACTGATCGTATGCCCACTGTGACACATAATGTGGCTTTTTTCTTTTCTTTTTTTTTTTAATTCACTTTTGCTGAATATGTTGGCACCGCCTGTCAACTTGAACAGCGAACACAACAAATATAGCTGGATTTTTGGCATTTGGCCTTTGTTTGGTTAACTTAAGCTAAAGCACTCGACGCGATTGCGGCCAGAGCCTTTTGCAATTGTGAATTGCCACGATTGGCCTTTAAAAATACGAAAAAAACTGCTGCATTACGGAAATTAGACTTTATTACGGAAGACTTTTGTTTTAGTCTTTTGATATCAACTTGTCATTAGAACCCGGTGGCCTGTGGCAAAGCCCTTTTATCTGTCATCTGTAAACCTTTTAGCATATTCAATATGCTGAAGCCTGCCGATGCTATTCCATGTGCAGCACTTTAATAATTTACCAACCAAAAATGTAAACAGTTCATTAAAATCATGTCGACCAAATTCGATAAAAGTTTGCCTTCGGATTTTTACCTAAATATGTACTTGTACACACACACAGACATACATCCATATGTGTTTTGAGTTTCTTTCTGCTGTTTTTGTTTCATGCCAACATTCATTTTGTTGCCTTCCATAGAACTTTACAAATTAATTAACTTTTTCACACAGCACGAACAAATACTGACAACAAACAGACAAACAAACAAACAAACAAACAGACCAACAATCAAACAAACCCATGTTAAGGGAAACAAAACTTCAAGTGTAGCTTAAATATAGACAACTTGCTTTATACTCGTATTTGTAACAAGTACTAAAACAACAACAAAGCACGAGTATGTTGGCATGTGCCTGCTACTGTTTTAAGCAGAATATTAACCCTTTTTCGTGTTGCCATTTTCGTCCTCAATCATGTTTTCTTCTTCTTGACTTGCTTGAGTTGCACGACTAGTGTTTTCTTTTATGCTTGTTTGTTTGTTTGTTTGTCTTATTCAAGCAGCAAAAGCCTTAGGCTTGTATGTCTGTTAGTGTTGGGCCGGCTATTCTTCTTCTTCTCGACTGCAGTACTTTTAGCAAAACGTAAAGAGTAAGACACAATAATAACAATCTTTTTGTAAGTTTTTGGTTTTTAGGTTGTTTTTTTTTTTGTCAATTATACGTCGTACATCTGTACATACCTCGATGCCTACTTTGTTGGCAAATCTTTTGGCTTAAAAAGGAGAGGAAAAAAATTAATGCTCGCTAACAACTTTAGGCCCTATTAGGCACCACAACGAATATTAACGTTTTCGTTGTTCAGCAAATTTGCAATTGAACATCATTTTGCTCTCGAATGCACGACAGTTTTTTTTTTTTTTTAATTTATTTATTATTATTTTCGATGTTTTCAAAGGCCGCCGGGACACGTACATAGAAGCCGTCATGCATTGTCCGTCGCCTTGTGCTACTGACAACAGCAACTGAACAGCAACAAAATTTGTATTATGAATGGCAACTTTTGTCAGTTGCCAAGAAGTTGTCGAAAACGGTATTTAGCAATAAGAATTAAAATGTTTTCCGCCATTGAACTGTTTTTGATGACAAAGAAGAAAATACACAAAACACAGCATTCATGGGAAAACAGTTAAGAGACAAATCTTATCTGTGGTGTCGAATCGGAGGTGTCGAATTTTTAAAATTTAATAATTTTTGAAATCTGAAAACAATAAATAATTAATTTCTTATACTTTAAATTTAAAACTGAGGTTGCCACCTTTAGTAGCCAGCTGGCAACGCCACTGAAGTTCGATTGCTTTCCGACAATCGAGCCATAAGTTAAAGTTGAGGTAACAAAGTAGGGCAACTTTTAACGTACGCCAAGCACTTTGACAACTTTCTGTAAATTTTTTCTTTGTTTTGATTGATTAAAAGAACGAAAATATATATATATATATTTTTTTTTTATTGCAACGTGAAAAAAATCAGAAAAACTAGAAGTGGAAACAATAATTGTGCTGGTGAGTCTTCAAAACTTGGTGGGGATCAGGTTAAATAAGTGGCACGCATGTGCTAACTCCTGCATGTGTTATACGCTCCTAAGAAAAGGAGATTGTACGCCGATTTTTCAGTATAGACATCAAATGCCGAAATCAAATTGTAACAAATATCTTGGATTTGCCACATTAAAGCCAAAAAAGAACAGATTTAATATCAAGGCATTGGACATTCTACGCTAAGCTTTGAACATACCACATATGGGATACAACTATGGGGAACTGCGCGCAATTGAAATACAAAAGTACTGCAGCCGATACCCACCTACTTAACAGTTATAAAACGAGGTATTTTTTTTTGTTAACATTTAAACTTTGTTGAATCAGAAACACGAGCAGTTTCCACAAATAAAGCATTTATTTGTCGTGTAATCAATATCAACACAAACTTAAGCCTCTGATTGAAATAAAATGTTTGCTATTATGTTAAGAGTTTGCCAAAAAAATATCCTTATTATTGAAATAATCGCACATATTAAAGTGGCTTCAAATTGTATCAGTAAAATTGATATTTACACGCTTTAAGCAGCAGCATAAAAATACAAATATATATTTAAGTGGCACTTTATTTAAATGCTGCAACAAACAAACGTCTACTACATTTTCATATAATTGCTGAAATATATATTTGATTTCATTTGTTTATCCATAACACTTTATTAAACACATTAATTTTTAGTATTTGCAGAACCTTTTACAGTTAAACATTTAAATGCAAATAATGGCAGGTGTCTTTTTCTCTTTTTTCAGTAAAATATTTGTTGTAAATGTAACGTAATACCATTTAAGGAGTGTTCGTCGATTTGGTAATACTGGGTTTTATTTAACCACCGATTATAAAAAGCTGATAAATTCTTTACTGCGGATAGAAGGCCTACACGAGAGCAAAGCAAACTTACGGTGTAATTCAAACAACCCGTTTGTTGAAATCCAAATCATGGTACAGAGCGGTTAAGTCTATCTAATAACCTGCTCGTTTTCGTCTCATTGAAGTGATTCATAATAAGAAGCATCCCCAATGATTCCATATAGGGCGCATCGTGCAAGCACCTTCAGCAGCAGTCACTGCGATACCGTGTTCCCAGCATATAGAAATCTTCTCATCCTAATTTTAAGATAATTCTGATAATTTCACTTGCGCCAGGTTTAAGGTCAAACGAATATTTTGTATGCGCCGCGGAATGCGTTCAATGGGACGAAACAGGTAATTTTCGTTAGTAATGAAGGTCAGCTCAGTTGTTTTGTCGCATTTGCAGTGCAAATAAACGTCAAGCTTTTACCCAGAAATTACTAGATACATAGAAAATTACTGTTTGCAGCACTTTAAGGACTGTCAGAGTTTTTGATATCTAAGAATGGTGATGGGCAGAATGTTGGTCGGTGTCGTAACGGTGAACGGCTTAGAGAATTCATGAGAAATTTATTCGTATCTCAATTAGCTGACGTTAATTCTGATGGCAGACAGAGTTACATGCCACACAGCCGCTGGCCATAATCAATCAAAACTCTAAGAGAAATTTGTCTGATGATAAATTTATCGGCCAACAAAAATTATCAGCTCACATCAAATTTCTCGTGGGGGCAAAAAGGCTGAGATCATTAATATGTATGGGCAGAAATTTTGCTGAGACAATAGCACCATCGGCAGGTGGATTATTTTTATACAATTATCGGGCATGGCTGTCACAGATTGCCGATATAAATTCGCAGTTCAGACAATTTTAATTTTTCTTTCTGAGAAACCAGTTGAACCAACTAACCGCGGAAAGAAATGAAACAAATGAAAATTTGGGGGGAAGTGACTCAGGCGTAGCCATTAGAGTTATTAAGCCCATAGCTCCAAATCTGCTATAGCGTGGAATCATTTCCATATTATTGATGAAATCGATGCTTTGAAAAAAAGGAAGGTGCTCAAAATATCGAAATATTGGGATATGTCACAATACAGGAAGGAGTTTTGGAAAAGGAAGACAACGCACCAGAGACACTAGTACCAGAGAAAATGTTTCAACTGTTTGGAAAAATATTGCCAAAACTAAGAACGAAATGAATGAACTAATGTTTCCTGATATTTGGCGTATTGCTTTTGACGTATTATCAATACCACACTAGTCAGCAGCAGTTGAAGGCATATTCTCAACACAAAATGCTGTAAAAAGCAAAGAAGTGACAGTTGCTGTTTTAATTATAATATTTCAAATGATCTCATAAAGTAAATTTGCTTTATCTTAAAAAAAAAAAAAACTAATCGAAAGCTTTATTTTTAAATATATGTAATTACGTTTAAACTTAAGTAAGAACTGAATTAAATTTTTAGTTTTTTATAAAAGTATAAACCATGGTATGAACTATATGTATGTATAAAAGAATTTTTTTTGAAACTGAAAACTATATATAAATGTACCTTTTGTTTATGTATAATGCAAAAAAGTACTCTTTCAGTTACAGTTCAGTATCATTTCAAAATTTAAATTTTGCAACACTGATACACATTAATGTAAGTAGCTTTTTTTTGTTTAATGGGAAATTTGATTATGTTATTAACATACATACATATTTACTTACCTTCAAAATTTCCCCGTTACAGCTGACTGTTTAGTGTTATTGCTACCATCAAGGGCATTTTGGAGGGAAGAAAAAAATTTAAGGTGGCAATGCATTCCTATGCATAAATATATACAGAGTGTCAGTTTGCACATCATTTTAATTCTTTATAGGAGTTTGTGTGTATGGATGTGCATACATTTCTCTTTGAAATTAACTCTGGTTGCTAATTTAACAGTTTACAGCTAATTTTATTGTAAAATTTACATACATGAAAAAGTTTGTTTTATTGTTGTAGAAATGGGCTAATAAAGTAAAAAAAAAGTCTGAGTAAAATACTTCGTTGTACGAACACAAGAGAGATTTTTTGGTGGGTCTTTTTTGTTCGTTAATATTTGTTTGTTTTCTGTTGCTTGGCTTGTTTTTGAGTTTTTTGTACATATACCCAGTTAAATTATACATTCGCACACACGTTCATACATCCATATTTATGGAAGAATACTAAAATGAACAAAGTCGTTTGATTTGTAGAGGATGTTTGTATTGTTTTAGGATGGCATATGTTTAAAATTTTATTATCACTTAGTTATTTTAAAATGAAAAAACCTTTTCCATAGTCTTCAGTCTAGTTATTTTAACCCGCGTTTTTCTTGGCAGCCATTCAGTTATTTTTGAAATGTGTCTGTTATGCTCTAATCATATGTACTGAAGTATATGATACATACTGTAGTGTTTTTTTTTTTACAAAATACCATTAAGTCTTTTTTTGTTCGCCATGGCTGTTAATTTTAAATGGTGTTCACTTGATATTTTTCTGCCAAAGTTTTGTTTTACACAATAATTGCTTTTTTTTCAAATCAAAAGCCTCTTTTATAATAATAGTTTATTTAATAAGTTTTAATGAGATAATTTGCATATGCCACAACTCAGTTTTTATATCAATGCCTACTTTACCGCCGAAGTGGGCTCTTTGACGTCTACAATTTAACTTTGCTTTTTCACCACTATCAACTATATGTGTACATATATAATGACTGTCAGCGTTGTCAACTTTGACAATTTCGAATAAATCAAAGTGGTGAAAAAAATAATACACCAAGTTTAAATATTTTTTATTTAATATGTTTATTGTATTAATTTTGCATCAAAATGTCACATATATATCTTTTCTTTACATAATACAAAACCATTTGACTTGGTACGCTCTAACCATCAGTACTTTTTGTTCTCATTGTGGTCTATAAAGTTGACTGTAAAGATGTCGCATTGAGCTGACAACGCTGATGAATGCCTTACATTGCATTCTCTTTAAATCTTTCTTCTCTCAGCATTTGCACATTAACCAGCGATGTCAACTTAGCGTGTTTCAGCTATACCATTTTTTGCTTCTTAGCGTCTTAAATCAAAAGAAATAGCTGGCCATACAATATTAAGAAGAAACAACTTGTGAATGAGTACGTGTATATGTATTTGGATTCCAATTAATAACACGAGTTTGATCATTAAAAGAAAAACATTATACCCGTCATCTTTTTGCTAATTCATTGCTACTAAATGAAACTGAAAACAGAGATGGTCTACTTAGCTCTTGAGTTCGTGAATGTTGTTGTTATAAATGCTTATGCATGTATGGATGTATGTATGTATATCCGAAAAGTAATATAAAAAAAATAAACGTTGTTGACACTGGACTCCAGACTCGCAACAATAAAATATCATATTGTGTTTTAAGAAAATCTGCAGTTTTATAAAATCTATTTAATTGGCTGCACCTCCTTCTAATTAGATTTGTATAATACGAATACGATCTGTTTGGTAGTAGTTTAAAATACTGTGATGGAGGAGCCAACGTGTTGTGATAGACGAAATAGTGATCTAGACAAGTGTTTGTGTAAATAAAAAAAAAAAAAATATATTCTTTTCGAGTTCATGTAATTGAATTCACAAAAGCAAGCAGAATTTTTTGTGTTCTGTGTAAGTGAAAAATGCTAAAAATTAGATAGTGAAAGTGAAAACTCAAAGCGTACATACATATATACTTGAGCATATGGCAGTTGCCAAAAGCAGCGGCAGGCAGCAAGTCCAAAGTTTGCGGTAAGTTTCACTAACCACCCTAAATGACAAGCGAATACTAATAAGAGCTCTTGTTTTAACTTCGGCATGCATTTAATTTATCAAATTTCCTAAACTGTGCGGTAGTTGTTGTATGAGCTCGAATAAACGGGAAAATGGTCGGCAAAGGGAAGCAAAGAATTGATCGGTGGTTTTCAATGCATTGAATGAAACTGAAATACATACATACATTTACGCCCATGTTTTGGTGGTTTCCCAACCAACATTCTATGATATTAGAATATTAATATACATATAATAAAATCTATGAGTTCATACAACACTGTCAGTTTTTGGTGCTTTAGTGAATTCCGGGCTATATCCCCTGCTAAATACGCGGTCCATTTCAGTCTTCATGCATCAAATGTGTATCTAAGAAATTTAAGGCGTTTTGAAAAATTATTTTGTTATCTTCATTTTCATCAAGAACATCAAAAGCATAAATCTTATTTTTATATTTCTACACAAATATGTACATATATACGTATGTATTCACATGTGTGTGTGTGTGTGTATATGAGTGGCACACATTTTTGCATGTACTCGTATGTATGAATAGAACAACCCACACTGAACAACTTTGGTATAAATTTTGGAATCGAAGCAGGTAGTTTTGCAAATTGAATTGTTTGCGCACAACATTTACTGCCAGGATCAAAACTATACATAATTTCTATTTCACTCACGTACGGTCGGTGTACGCAGTTTTAGCATATGGAAACAAAAATAAGTGTCCCTTTGTTCTAAGACACTAAGCAAATATTTCATCCATATGAATTCACATAAATAATTACACACACACACACACACACACACGCATTTTAAAAACAATATTAAATTTCATAGATTTCATAAGAAATATTTTGGTTGAATGATGGGATGACGGGCAACAAATGAAATGTTGTCCTGAAAGCCACCTATAAGGCAGCAATAGAATTTTATTCTCCACATATTTGCAGATAATTTTTTATTAACCTGGAAATTCTGGTTCGCCCCCAAATGTAGATAAGTTCCTTAATGCAAATTTCAGTACCCTGATACGGAGCTACAGACAAAATATATAGAAATAGATGATTATATCTATTCAAGAATTTTTTGAGGCAAACGAAAGTTCACCTTATCTTTTGAACAAATGTCGCATATGCAACAAAAACTTTAAAAACTGAAGAAAACACCAAATTAGTGTAGCAGTAGGCTTTTAATTTCCATTTGTAAACACGGAACATGGCTGGTTGCTCTAGAAGTGCTCCTAAATGACACAAAAGTGCTGTCATTTCAACATCAGCAGCTGCCAGCTCTTGTCTTCACACAATTAGAAAAATATTATTTTTTAACTGCATAAATCCAAAATCCTTCCTTCAAGGTGCGGGATATTGGCTTATATGAAAGGCAAATGCCAGGTCTAGAATGGCCGCAAAAGCTAAAAAAATAAACAATATTTTTCATTGAAACGATTTTTCAATAAAATCACACCAATGATAAAATTGTGTTCCCTTTAATAGTTGTTATATTCGTCCAATGTTACAGTCTCTGGGTCTACATCACGGTCGCCCTAATCTTCATTTGGTTGCCCAATCTTTTGAGTCCAATAAGACTACTACACGTCTGATAACGCAACGACAGATCTGCCAAAGATATAGGCACTGCGGATGAGGCGCAAAATCAAATGCATTCCTGGCAAAATTCAATGGACCACCCTCAAAGTAAACGATGCCATATTTAGACAATTTGAGGACAAACGGGTAGTTGGGAAGATTCCAAACCACATGTGCTCTATGAACATTTACTGCACCGCGAAATAATACTGTTGGGCTAGAATTTGTGGGCTGGTGGCATTAGATATTCTCGTGCAGGTCAGCAGTATTTGTGGCACCACTCTCGCTAATTTCGCTGCTGTTCATATGATCTGGTCTGGCTAAATTAAACAACTTAAGACCAAATCAAATCTTTTAACACGCTTGACGTTCCACAATAGCCACTTAGCAAATGCGCCCAAGAAATCTTGCAGCCTGCAACAACTGGCGCATGAATTCCAAATCAGCAAAATATTTGTGCAACCCAGAACTGGAAAACCAAACCACTTGCCGACAACACCCTCCTAAACGCTGTCGTCGTAACAATATGTTCATTGATGTATTTGTGGCTGTTGTATTTCACCCTCTATCAGGCTGCGCTTTTCTGTTTTGCATTAATTGAACTTAAACATTTTGACAAAAATATCTCTTTTTCATGCTCTTTATCTGTGGCCAAGCAAAATTATTTACAAATATTTTGTTTTCCCATTTCTTTCCCCTTCTAGGAAACATGTTTTTGTTTGTGCTCGGTAACAGTTTACTCTCGTTTGTTAATTTGATACATCAGTCATGTAGCAATTGAAATTGCTGGCAAAAATAAGCAAAACACAAAAAATTCAGTTTACTTTTTAGTAGTGGGTGTTGAAGGGCGTACCCCCGGAATGGAACGAGTATCTTTTAGTATTTGTGTCTCCAAAAGCATTTACTATGCTCTGCTATGCAAGATAGATAGTTATCATGTTGTGTCATGTTTAGACAGCAATTTTGCAATATGCTGTGATGTTGGGCACGAGTATTTGTGTTTACTTTAGGTGTACCCTACACTCGGCGCCTGATGTTGAGCGTATTGGTTCACAACTTTTTCTTGTTGGCAGTGCCTGACAAGCGTTCTAATAGTTAGTAAATGCCTAGTGTTCGTATCATGCTCATGCATGCATTGTGTAGTGAACATTTTGTAATAAAAATGGCTCAAAAAATATGTAATTCGCCTCTAATAATCAGAAACTGATCGAACAGATAATGGGGCGGCACATCCCTGCACGATTTTCAATTGTTGGCTCTTGATTTAAAATCTTACAAACTTAAAAAATTTCGAAAAGAAGCAGCTCTTACCCAATTAAGCCACATGAACGATGTGGCAACGTTATTCCGCCAACATCGCCGCAAATTGAAAATGCTAATAAACTAACAAAAAATAAAGCTGCCGCTTCCACTGCTTATTGGTATTAGTCAGTTACTGACAACAAAAACAAAAACCTCAAAATATTTACTGCATTGTAGGGCGAACAATTTCGTTTACAAATACCGATATTATATCTCTGCTTGTGCATATAAAAGCAAAATTCGTAGCGCTTAAACCCAGCGAAAAATATTATTATTTTTCAGTATTTCTGAAATTGCTTGAACTGAAGTTGCATTTGTTGGTAGAAGTTCATAACTGTGAGTTGGCAGCACTGGTTTATTTGACAACCCATTCAACAGCTGACTGTTGCCTCGTGGTCTGCGTGCCCTCTTTGTTTAAAAAGGTGACGCTCATTCTCATAAAAGAAAACATTTCTAAATGAATGGGCCAGTTAAAAAGCAACATTGCAGAGTTTGGGCCGATACCAGTCAGCATGAAATACCAGAGCTTCCTCTACTTTGTGAAAAACTGACTGCTGACCCTACTGACACTAGGCCGTACCATAGTGAACGCTACAAGACACTGACTATCATGTTTTTTAGACCTCAATTGGCTGATGAGTGCATTAGTGGCGTGTAGTTGCAACAGGACCGTATGATTTAATGCTGGATTAGAGATTCTGTATGAATAATATAAACTGGCCACAGAGATTCCTTTGTGTTATAAGAGGCTGAGGGAGTGGTTCTGCGAGAGCCTTGGCTTCAAAATCAGTTTCTGCCAGACAACTCACTACCAATGACTAATTTATTGGGGTAAGAGCTTTTAGCCACAGCACGCAGGCTGTTGTGACTGCATGTCATACTGACGCAAGTCATGGTTGGGGTGCCTATCTCGCCTGCAAAGCTAAAGCTTTGGCTTAAGTCCAAACACACAGCAACAACGTGTTGCTAATCCGTGTTGATGGTGATGCTGTACCTCATTTTTGGTTATAGAAATTTTTCTTGAGCTGCTATTGGTTTGTGAAAGGTCCCTGAGCTGTAGCTTAAGGCCTGATATGCTTTAAGGCTTTCGGATTAGCAGTTTCAGTTGCCTTGATTTTCGAACTATCCAGGCTTGTAGGAGGGACTGAAGAGCTCCAGCTATTTTACAAGGGCTTTGTAAATATTTCCAAGATCTAATGCAGGTACGAAGTTGCCATCAGTGTGAGCCTGGTTTTGTTATGAAATGTTTTTATTTTGCTGGGCTAAAACAAACAATAACTCTTTATAGTGCCAACGACAACATTCAAACATTTTCGCGTGACCTCATACATAAAACTAATCGAACAAATGATTCCAACAACTGAATGCAATTTGAAGCAACTTGTATAGATGTATATATATAATGGCAAAATTGGAGAGGAAAAAATTGCAGTTTGTACAAATTGCGTAAAATGATACACAAAATAGTTTTTGTTTTTTTTTATTTACAGTTTGAGTGTATCAATTTATCTTTTTAGCTTTAACTACAACTAAAGCAGAAACTTTCCAAAAAGAAAAACTAAAGTAATTTGAGTAACGGAAAAACTAACGAATTAAAAATCATTTTACGTAAGAGGAAACAACAACACAATTTTCAACGGCTACCAAAATTCAAAGAGTAGAATGATTGGGTTTTGAAAAAAAAAACGCGAAATTAATTTAGTATTTTTAGGTTCACCGGCAATTGTCCGGCCCATGATCTAAAACATTAAAGTTCGCCAGTACAAACATTTGAAGCAACAACCAAAACTGAAATAATTTTGTATGAAACTGCCGTAACGTTCGCGATCGACACTTAGTGTTATTGTCATTGTCATCATTGTGTATGCAACGATTGGGATTTGGGCTGCCAGAAGTGAACACAGCAACCAATTAAATGTTGTTGTATTTCAATCAAAATGGCATAAACGAATCCTTAAAATAAAAGGAAGATTTTGCTCAAGACTTGACATGGTGCTGGTTATATTTTCTTTGAACGTCTAATCGCCCTTATTGAATAACCTTTTAGCTTAAACTGCAGGCAGGGAATTCACGTTCAAGACCCGATATTATGTGATATCTGCAGTTCTCGTTTTTATGCTTCACACTATTCACCAGAGATCCCAACACCAAATCGTAGAATCTTCTTAGCTGAATTGTCTGTAAGAGACCATTTGGCAGATTTACTGTCTTTCCCAAGAACATGTCGAACCTTAAAAATCCTGATTTAGCGATTATATATCGTTAAACATTTTCTTTGATCAAATTAGCGAATAGGATTTATTGTTGGAATTTTGTTGTTTTAATTAATTCTGTGCCGTAACGATGATTGTGTGAATTACGTATTCAACAGCATCCGTGATTGAATCCACGAACAACAATCAACCACTTTTTGTGCACTACGACAGGCTAAAAAATTAAAGAAAATGTTATTAGAACTATGAAAAGTTGTATATATTTTTTCGGCCAACTTTGCAACACGCTGACCATTTAAGCCATAACAAAAACAAAAAAAAAAAATTTAAAGAACATAAATCTCTTAAAGTTTTGTCCAAATGGAATATTTTTCCATCGTCTTTGTTGCGGACAGGAAAAGCTTAAATAAAAATACCAAAAAGTTGTTGCTGCGAATGTTTTTCAACTGTTCAGAAAAATATAGAAAATATTTTTCTCTTTCCCCCCTACCCCTTTTTTTTTTTTGCAAACAACACAAGCATTTATTTTGTTGACAGATGCAATTTGGCGCTACCAGTAGCTATTTTCCAATTAAAATTTATGTTTGGTTGTTAATAGGAGATTGTATTTGTATTAAAACTGGAAGTCGCTAAATTAAATTTCAAATGGTTTAACCAATTTGCTGGTGCCGTTGATTGAAGCAGGTTCATGCATTTCTTGTCTGATTGCATGAGAAATCAACAGTTTTAAATGCACTAAAATTAACATATTTGACTTCACTGAAATCGTATTAATTAGTTGGCAAACAAAGACTTTTTATGCTGCTCGGTTTTATTATTATTGAAAGTGCAATGAGAGCACAATGAAGCTGAACAACAATTAAAGTAAATGAATTGAAGGAATTGTGTTTTAATATTCACATTTGTTGTTGTTTGCTGGGAAAGTTTACGAGGATTGTTCAATAATCTGCAACGTTCAATGAATGTCAAATCCAAATCATGCTCTTGAGCAAAATGTTAATAAATTTAAGTAGGTTAAAAAAGATCCACTGGTTTAATTTTAAGCAGGTTTTGTGTCACTTATAATAATTTGTTGTGGGGGACAGAAGTTAGTTTCACGGTCGCTGTACCCCTCATTAGCTTCCAATTAATGTGACTACCTTTTAAATGTCTTAAACTTCTCTCCATTTTCTGGCTAAAACGTTTATGTGCTTAAGCTTTACTGTTAACTAAGTAATGGGTGATTTATTTATATCGTTCTCTATTTCTTTTCGTTGGCCCAGATTGCGTGTATGGAATTATACTACCATGTTATAATCATTATGAACTATTTGGCAATTTATTAGGAAAATATTTGCTCAGCGTAAACGTATCCGCATTGTTCAGCTCTATTAAAACATATGCTATGCTTTTTTTATTAAACATGGTCACACTGGTTGTCTGGCACAAGTGACCATCAACAAGCACGTTTATATTATTTTATTATTATGGCCCTCTTCAATGTTCTGATAACATTTACAGGTGCACGGTGTCTTAAAGGCCAACAATTTAATGTAATTTTAGCTTCCGATATCTGGAGGCCTTGACGTTAAATTCTTTTTGGAGGTTATGTAAATTCTTAGGTTCTCATCGAAACATCGATCATTATTCAAGGTGGGTGGTAAATTTGAAATAAATACTAAAACTGTGCATCTAAAAAATGCAGGACCTAAAACAATCAATCGCGGTCGGTGCTGGAACGAAATTATTTCGGAAATATATTGAGCTTTATACAAATTTCGATTTGAAATGGTTGCACCCGTTGCAAACTTTCATTTATAATGTACGTATTCATCGTAAACAATTTTATTATACTATTTGCTGAAAAATAAGAACTTAATGAGCAAACTTTATCAAAAGCCTCTTATGCCTTTTGGTGTCTTTATATCAGGGAATTATTCAGAAGCGCATTTTTCAGTTTTTCCTTTGAGCATTTTAATGCCATAATTAATGAAGAATGTTAAGGGAAGAATATACAGAGTGCTATTGCAACAGTGGCGCCAAAAGGCAAAAGGATGATACTGGAAATGGCAAATTTGACTACCGGTGTGTGCTTGTACACGTCCGAGATTGTGGTAATAAAAAGTACTAGAATTTTTTTTAATTGCCTTAAATCTTGGAAACCTCATTTTAATTCAAATTTTAGAATTTTTAAAATCACAGCTATTTTTGAAAATGCATGACTTAAGCAAGGCCAGTGCTTATTTAGAGACCAGCACTGCCATAAAAGGCAGGCTCGGCTTGACATAATTTAAGCGAAATAAATAAATATATTGTATAAATTTACTCCGCTGTTCACGCTTAAATTTGTCTGAGTTCGAATAATAGTAAAAATCGTGCATTTGATATACCTTGTGGATTTGGCCGAAGTGGAGACTCCAAATTCGGATAATTTTTTTTTTTTTTTTGTATTGAAGTTCTTTGTCACACAACTTTCATTTGAAGAACATATTTTAATACAATTAAAAGAACAATGTATGTGTGGGTCGAAGTAAAAGTTGTAAGTTTGAAATAGGCGCTGGTTGGCAGCCTGTGTTTTTAGCTGGCGTCTGTGTAATCTGTTGTTTATTATGCAGCTACTGATGCGCAAGCGCCATGACAAGTTACCCGATGGAACAGCATGTTCGCACGCTTAAACTTTGTTTGCAAATAAGAGTGTTCCTTATTGCGAACTTTACGTGTTAATGTTTGAAGCATAAGCAGTTGTTCCGGTTCCCTGATGTTTTCAATCCTTTGAAGAGAGGGGGAAAGCGCAATAGATCAAGTCATAGAAAAGTTTAATGAAAATTCCAAATCTGCTCCACGGTGAATTTTATTATTTGCATATACAAAATTATATGTTCGTATGCCACAAATACACACACACACACACACACACTTGTGTATATGAAAAGGTTATCGCTCACACGTAAGACAGACATTTCGTACAGTTTCAGTTATACAAATTTATTGCATTCTGTCTGTTCAGCAGCAACGGCGGCGTATACGCAACTTATTATTTAATGGCGTGTTACGCGTCCGTACGTCCGTTTCAAGTATTGTAGGTTTTTTAATTATATATATTTATTTATTGTATTTTGTATTATTTTATTTTGTACTATATTGGTATAAATTATTTAATTTAATTTTTATTTTCAACAGTTTTTTGTGTTCTCTGTCATTCATTCCGTTCATATCATATGCTGGTATTTCGCCGGTGCTACCCAAGTTATCAGTAGACTTGAAAGCCTTTGCAAAATATGTTCAAACACTCAATTTTATTCTCAATTGTGTATTGAAAAGTCAATAGGAATTGAAAGAAAAAATGTCTAATAACAATAAACGCTTTTTTTTGCTTGGTGAAAATTATTTTCTATGACAATTTAAATTAAAAAAAGTATTAAAAATTTATTAAAAGTTTGGAAGATTTTGAGCAGTAACAGAAGACAATCATTTCCAATGATGTGTGAACAACCACTTTTGGGCCAGTTCTTAATAATTACATAAAAAACCATTTATTTAATGCATTTTTCGTTTAAACTTTTTTCTGCAACAAATAAAAACTTTTCAAATATGCCCTTCACATCAGCTCTGAAACACAAACAGATTTGATTCTGACACATATTCACAATTGTTTTAAAAGATAAACTTAAGTTTGTACGTGATACACAAAACATATTTGCATTGTAACGAGCACATGTTTCTTTTACATCCAACAATCGTGTCTATCTGCAAATTTTTATTTATTTTTTTGGATATTCAAGAAAATTTGGAATTTGTGTATAAAAACGCTGTCAAGGTTGTAACATACATTTTAGGGATATTTTTTGTAATACTTGTTGCTTACGTTTAAGTTTAAGGAACTGTTGAGAATATTTGGAACACAAAAAAAAAAAAATGACTACAATCACGTGAAATGAAAGTTAAATTAAACTATAGTTTGGTGTTCGTGAGAAACCAAATTGTTAAAAAATTACAACCAAATAATTATATGAATTTTGCAAATTTAAAATTAATAAAGTTTGTTGTGAAGCAGCCAATGACGTGCCTTCGTTGATAATATATATATATTAATATATCGTAAATAAGGTACGCTTTGGACTGTAAGAAAAGCCACTTCTTAATACCCAAACAAACAAAAGAATTAATTTTAATTTATCTATAAAAATTTTCAAATCCTAAAACTTCTCTTTAAAAGGTTTATTTTTAATTTTAGAGGCTGCCCTTAAATCAGTCAAGTACTTTTTTAAGAACTACAACATAATTTATTACTATCACATTAAAAATAACCATCTAACACTTTATATACATGATTAATGATATTCGTGTGCTTAATTTCTGGGTTGGTTGCACACATTGTTTTTTTTTTTTGCAATACAGTTGAGGCTCCTTTAACCAGGCAGCTTCTTGCTTTGTTGTACAACCTCTATTTTATTACCTTTATGATACGTGCTTGTTGAAACTACATAAAAAGAATATTTTAAATACATGTGGTAGCCGGTAGTAGCCATCCCTGTGCTGTCAGCACTACTACATACCAATTACTCGGTACTCAGCTTGAGTCGTACTCCAAATCTGTGTATTATCCACAAAAAAGTATCATATACGCCTATACTTAAGGCACTTCTGTTCACTTCATTTTATATAAACTTTTGTGTTTCTATATGACGCCGGATAGTCGAGGCTCAACTGTATTTGACACGGTTACTAGTCATACCCGGTGTGTTTCTCGAACACACATATTTTTTAGGTGCACAAATACAAACATTATGACCACAAATATAATAAAATTTGTGGTTGCACAGCCACAATCGTTTACATATAAACTGCAGCACATTAACCAGACTCAACCGCAGCTCCAACTCCGCAATGTTGAAACAAAAGAAACTGGAACAAATAAGTCTGCAGTTGTGCGGGGGAAGGGTGTGAGTTGTGAACGGGAGGATGTGAATTGTGGTTCGTTCGATACCTGTTTTGTAAAAATAACTGCTTACATGTCGTGTAATTTAAGCCATGGAATTTTAATTATACCGCAATTAGAAACAATTTGTAATTAATAGGAAACTTCCAGAAAAATCAGAATTAAAATTCAAACATCTTGAATGTTTTCTCCATTAAAAGAACATTTCTTTGAGTTAATCAACATAAACGAGATTAAGTCGTAGCATCTGCTTTGCTCTTAAAACATTAATGCTATCCCGTTGGAATCACTTGTTTGGTGGTGCCCACGGGAAACGAGTTCCCCGATTGTGCTGGCAATTAAAACTCTAGGAAATTTCTCACATCACTTCGATTGTGCGGTTTGTTCTGAAATCTCCGCCTAAACCCTCTAGATTCATTGTCTTCGGTATCCTGAGGTTGGCCATTTGATTCTGGCGCTTTTCGTAGCTGTTGTGGTTGTAGCCTAAAATTGCAGGGCGGACGTTGATGAGGTGCATGAATGTCCCTCCAGCTGATGGTGTCCTGCAACAGATTCCTGTTTTCGCCGGGAACTGCACATGGTGGGGAATCATCGGGCGGGTAGTGACTTGCAATTTCAGGCTACGCAGTACCTAACCCCAACTCTTGAGCAGGAATAGTGCGCAAATAACAATAAGTTACCACCTCTGTGTATCTGGGTGGGCTTGACGAGCCGTTGGTAAAGTTCTACCTCATCAAATTAGGCCGCCGCGCCAAGTACTGGTGTAGAGGAATTTCACTAGTTTCCAATAATTTTTGTCCTTCCATCTCCAAGTTTTATCACGAAAATTTGAAAGCCAATAATATTTTCTTCGTAATACGCTGATGAAATGAAAAGAATTTGAATTTTGTGGCCAAACAAAAACATTTAGAACGTTGATGTATTTGTTTGTAGGACTCTTAGCCCATCGATCAAATTTATAAACCGAAGTTATGGAAAATTGGCCCTTACGCCTGCGCAACCACCATCAAATTTGCAAAGTTTGCCTTTATATATAATGGCTATAAACCCCTTTTAAGTAAATAAACCCCAAGTACTTTATCTCGTACACGAGTATATTTTGTTTTCTATAAACTGAAAGATAAGTAGCGCCTTTATTTCGCCTGCCCCAAATAAGTGGACACTTTTTCCAATTTTCTAAATAAATTGACAGAGATATTGGAATTTCCCCCTCCAACAAAAATTTCTAAACAAATTTCTACTTACATATATTTTTCATTCATTGCGTTCTTCTGTGGAATCATGACCGTTGGTGGCACAACACCCAAATATGGTCCTGCATTTAAGCATCAATAGATTTGGTTTTTTGTTTGGTTCTTAATTTATTCAATGCTGGATCATATCGAAGATGGCTTTAATAACGAACAATTTGTTTTCAAATTGACCTCATCATCGCATCGTGTCTAAGGGTCGTTAGCAGGACAGCACTGATGGCTTTTAAACAAACAAAAATAACACATTCGTTGCTTACTACTTATTGTAATTGCGTCAACGTTCGTTTGTACTCGTACTGTTCTGCAACCATTTAAGTTTTTGTTTTTGCTTTTGTTTCTGTAAACAAAATTGTATTGTTTTTATGCTGTGTTGGGTGGGTATTTATCTGTTGTTTTTATTCATGACATGACAAACATTAGCAGGACAGTCATACTCATGTTTTCACTTCTCTCTCTCTCTCTCTCTCTCTTACTCCCTGTCGCTGCATAATTTTGCTGGCGAACACACACCGACATGCTGATAGAAACAGAGATGGTTTATTACGGCTTTTGTTTTAAAACCACCAAAAGAACATTTTGATTAGATTTTTAACTACAAAACCGTAAATGACATGTCAAAATGATTGATTAAAACAAACAAAAACAAAAAAAAAAGCAATTCCAATGCACACAAGTTAAATATACAAAGAGCAAATAAATCAAATGACAGAAATTCGGAAATGCTGAGCAGGCAAAAGTTCAAAACAGGGTGTAGCACAAAGTCAAGATGTGGCTATTCTTTCATATATTGTATGATTTTGGCTTCGCAAATTCGCAAGGAATTAAGTGAAATAAAGTTGATTAAATGCGGTAGTTTTCGGCTGTGGTTTGTAGACTTTGAAAGCTGGCGAGCTCAGTCTGGGCATCCAGTTAAGCAAAAAGCTTTGCAAAAGGCATATCCTTTATGAAAAATATATATATATGTATGATATATTATGGCAAATGATTTTGAAGTTAAGCCGCGTTAAGTAAAACAAAATTTTCTTTTAAGGGAATTACGGGAATGACACTAAACCGTTCTTAACTCGGATGTACAAGTAAGGGACAGGATTTGATATATGTGATCTGTGCCAGCAAAGACTTAAAGTGCCTAATTTTTAAATATTTTCCCCCTCAAAATATTTAAAGATTAGTCCGCGCACAATCTTAATTGTAAATAAAATAAAAAAAGCTTTTCACAAAATTATGTTAATATATTTTATTACAATATGATAAAAGGATCTACGGCAATTATGGTCCATATTTTCAATAACTCTGAAACGTAATTGAGGTACAAGGTAGTGAATGTGCCGAATTGACTGATCCTTTAGCTCTTAAATTGTTCCTTGGCTTATTGGTGTACACTTTTTCTTTTCAACATACCCAAAGAAACACTTGCACAGGTGTCAAATCGTGAAGTGACGATGTCATGATAACATGACCATTGAATTTTTCCCGTGCACGAAATGCATTTGGTGTGAACGGTAATTTTTGCAAAAGGCTTCAAAAATCTTGTTGTACTGAAATGCTGAAATATTAAATTAAGTTGAGCAAAAAGTTTGACGTTAAGGAGTGACTTGCGCCCTTATGGTTGGCCCAGCCTTTAGAAGGTTGTGCGCCAGTCAAATGAATTTAAGATGATGAACATATAATGCTGCAGCCACTATATTACAGTGCCCTTTACTGGACCCACAAATATAAATTATGTTAAAAATTTTTATAAATCTATGTAAATATATAATTTATTAAAGTCAGTTTAAATTTCATTCTAATATTCGTTAGCATTTCCAAAAAGACATGCACAGCACTTTATCCTCCATTTCACTTGAGTATTCATTTTCCTTGAAGCCTTCATGTGTCAACAATATGTCTTATATTTATTTATATGGTTGTACAAGGCTCGAAGTACATAAACAATGCATAGATTAACTGTTTTACTTGTGCCAACATTTGTCAAATATGGTCTTTGCTCTGAGACATGTACAGAGTTAATAAATGCATGTCAGGTCTGTAAATGTCAAGGTAAATTAACAAAAGAAATGTTTTTAAATATGTTGGTACAAATTTGACAGCTCAAGTATTTGGCTTTAATAAAATTTATGAATGTTTTGCAAACGGGGTTTCCTTAAATGTCAACAAAAGACGAGCCATTTCAATGAAAACAGACGTCTGCGTGCTGAAGGTTAATGTTCCTGCAGGGAAACACAAATGAAATCATTTTACATACATACGAAGGCCGTTTAGCTTAAACTGTAACCAGATATAAAAGTAAATAGCGTGAGAAGTTCGCCAAGTTTTGTTACTTCACTAACTTTATCTACTTCCCATGAAAACTACTCATGGTATGTGTTGCATATTTTTTGCGTTTTAGGACAAAAAACAAACCTCTAAACATCGCGGCATCGCGGCATCCTTTTTTTATTTACTTCAAATTAAGTCTCAAAGCATAAATTACTCATTCAAGCGTCAACGACCAGATAACATGAAGCGAAAAATTACACTACCCAGCAAACATTTTTGTGTGTTTTTGGCGGGACTGCTGGGAAATGTAATTCAAAAGAAATACAGGCCAATTATTAGTGCAGGAACAGAAATCGAATTACATTCGCTTATCCAGTTTAGCTCTTCAGCCCGTCGTCAGCACTTTCAAGTGATCGAATGAGCGAATCTCAGAACCATTCACACGATGACAAGTAAAATGATCTGGCGAACACAGTGACGCTGTGCGTGAGACAGCCAATTCAACATCACTCACAAGATCTTGACTTTTCTGCAGATTATATCTCGTTGAACCGTTACCGTGGCCCATTTCATCGACAGAATCGTGGACATTTCGTTTAAAATGAAATGAGTGAAAAATAGAGAGGCTAAAAAAATACACATTCCGCCTATAAAAATCATGCCCTTAGAAGTGTAGACCGAAACCAGAGTCCAGAAATTGTCCGTTTCACTAAAAGCTCTATTTTTTGCTGGGTATCTAAATACGTTTTATTGTAACAAACGATTGACAATATTTTTTGCGACATTTTATTGTCAAGATTGTCGTCTGCCTTTCGAGTCTTGAAATGTTTAGACAAGCACATATTACAAGTTGAAATGAAAGGAAACGTATAGCAGACATGTGACATGAAATTAAGGACAAAAAAATGAACTTCAAAGTTCAAAGTATTCTTATCTTTTGCGTTTCGTTGGGCTTTGAAAACATACAGCAGCTCATTGTTGAAAATTAGATTTCTTGTTTTTCTTTTTTTTTTTTGACATTTCTGAACTTCAATAAAAGAGACAGAGATATATTTTTTTGTTAGCAATAGAAATGTTTTGATGTTCATTGGTTTAAAAATTGCAAATATTCAAATAAACCAGGGCAAATTAATAAATAAAACGAAACATGAATATATATACATACATACATACATATATATTTGTAAACTACTCCTGAGTTAAAAAAGTATTTTAATTTAAATTTAATTTAATTAAACATCTAATGTAGAGGAAATTTTTGGTCTAAGTTTCAGTTAATTTAAAGGATGCAACGAAACAGGAAACGCTTAAATTGCATTTAAAAAATCGTTGAATTTAAATTTTTCCTTGCAAGTTTATTTACTTTGTTAATGAGTTTTATCAACGCAATTTAATTTAAAGTTTAAACAATTAAATGCAAATTGTATTTGATACCACTTAGTCTAATTTCAAAACTGGCTTTACTTTAATTGAGAATCATGCATGAACATGTTCACGCACAAACTTATACTCGTTTAGTTTTCCGCTAACCAACGCCCCACAAAGTGTTGCAACAGTTGTTTTAATTTGTTTACAGCTAAATGTGTTGATAAGGGCTGGTAATTATCAACTGGCAAGTAAGAATTGTTTAAAAATATTACTACAAACAGTGGAACCTGAACGCTAGGTTGGAAAAATCGCATATGACTTGGCAGGCATTTTGGGTGCGTTACAACAAGTGTTGACTGTTGTTGGGTAACAATTTTTTTTCATTTGAATTTTACAAGGATACTTGTTCTCAATAGTTACATACGAGTAGCTGCTCATGTTAGGCTAATTGGACTGCGCTACAGTGGGACTATGGAAAGTTTCGCGCCAGCTAAGAAAATGCAATTACTTAAAAACATGCTCAGCATGAAGGGTCCACAGGTTTTTTTTTTTATTTAACAGGAGCCTAGAGGAAGAAAACAGCAAATTGGGCAGTAAATCTATATATTTATTTATTACCTTTTAGCTTCGTACAGTTTTTCCTGATATTAAAATCCATTATGCGAAGACTAACTCTTGATTGTTGAAAAATTTTTTGCCACTGAAACATTTTTTCACGTTTGGCAATAGTCTGAGAGAGAGAGAGAGAGAGAGAGAGAGTTCGTTGTGCAATTATGACCTTGCCTAGACCTGTCCACTGTTTTATCCATGTCCTTGGTCTCAGCTGCGAAGTGGTCAGCCCGAGTCTCATTCAGGATAACGAAACAACACAAAAACTAGTTTTTATGGCGGTGACCAAACATTTTATTGCTACATCTCCACGGCACTGGCCTGTTCTATAGCTCACGCACGTGACATATGCCTAAGACGACAAGGAACTGTTGTGGAACGAATATGGATGACATACGGGGCGAACACCCTGAATTTGAACTGTTTGCCTGGCTGGATGACGCGGCCCTTAAGGGTCACTCCGACTTCTTCTTCTTCTTATTTTGGCGCTACAGTCCGTGGTGAACCTGGACTTCTAATGCGTTGTCCCACAGGTTCGGAATCGAAGATTCTACGGGTCGGAGCAGTATTCTCCATTCGCTCTACATGGCCCAACCATCTTAGCCGTTGTATCACTCCGATCACTCCGACTTAAGCCACCCAATTTGAACACCGGGCACAGGGTTTTGCCTTGTCATACATTTCAGACTTTGTAATTCTGCTTTCTGGGTCATAGAGGAGTACAAGTTCCGTGGCATTTTAAAACTTCAGAAAAGTCATACATGATTTCCGATTTGTGGATCCAAATACTACTGCACTGCTAATTGCATGTGAAAAATTCCTGTTGTAGTAGCGAACTGGCTGGTAAGCAGCTACGCATGAGTCCGATTAAAGTTGCTGCAAGTCCGTACAGAATACTGGTGTTGTGTACCGCTTCCACGAATTTCCCGAGAATTAGGAGGCGCTGCCTTAAATCACTTTTACAGTCTGTTAAAGCTCGGCTTTTGTGTTTTTTTTTTTGCTTCTTTACCTGATTCATATTCAACTTAAGTTTGTGTTGCTGAAAAACAACTCTAGGCCACTGTGTTGCTGCATACAAATTAGACCAACATTTGAAAGCAAATATTGCAACTACTGCTAATGGATTTTGTACTCACAATTTTATTTTTTCGAATTAAATTTAAATAATTTTAATCAGACTTCGCAAAAAAAATAAATTAAAGTTCAGGCAAAAGAATCTCTCTCACAAGGTGAAAACTCTATCAACGTTTTTGTTTTAGTGTTTTGGAAGGAAATGAAAACTTTTATTGCAAAAACTCTTGTTTATTTCAAAAAATTTATATTTGAAAACTGAATTTAAAGAAAAGGGGAAAAAGTTAATTTCTTGCGCTGATTAAATATTTTTTTTTAAACAATTGAGTTAATTTAATTGCTTTAAAGCTATAGAACTAAAAAAATATGAAAATATGGTTTTTGTGTGGTATTCTAGCTGTCTATATGCCTGCTAGCAAATTATACAGCTGGTTGTTGTGTTTTTCGCCCGCCCCTTTAAAAATGTTTGGGGCAAAATTGTAGGGGAACCGAGAAGTCTAGAGTCTGCTGTTTTTTTTTGTACGGAAACAATTTAAAGACATTATAAGTTGGCCATTGTAATGTCCATCTGCTAAGTCGGCTTGGCCCGCCCCCCGTCCCCTTTTTCCAAAATTCCAGCCGAAACTTAAAACAATTAGTTAAAAATCGTGACGAAAAATTCGCCGCACGTCACAGTTGTGTTTTTGTTCATCAACTTTATTTTGCCAAGTTCCGTTACTTCTCGCTCTAATAACATGCGATTAGGCAACCGCTTTTAGTTGCTTCAGATATCGTGGGTCAGGCCTTACGGTGTTTCTTTTTTGGGCGAATGAAGATTTGTCTGAAATTAAACTACTCAACATTTAATCTTCCTCAAAATCCCCACAAAATAACTGTTAATGTTCAACTAAAACTTTTGTTCTGTCTCACATTCACCTTAAAACAACAACAAAAAATGTGGCTGCTTTTTTCCTGCAACAACAGCGCGTTCCTGCACTGTGTTCTCAAGCAGCACACGAGTACAAAGGATATTTAATTTGCCGAAACCGAAAACATTTTGCCTTCACAGGCTTCAGCATCCAGACAAAATCTTACGCACATAAAAATAGTAAAAAAAATGTAATAAAAACGGTTTACGAGGTGATAAAAAAAAATCATTAACCGAATAACTTAATACCAAGATTTTGTTATTGTGCCTGTTAGTGCTTTTTAAGTGATCGCAAATTGTTTTACCCACCTTTGAACAGATTTCATCATCACCCAGAAGCGTGTAATTATTTTAAAGTCAATTGTTTTATATTTTGCGGACAAAAAAGCCGGCTTGAAAGTAACAGCCACTAATCAGTGAAAATTAGCACTTCTTTCGCATAAACCGTTTTGCCCTCAAGTGATGGTGAAATTAATGGCCGAGTTTAATGATAGAAACACAGAAGAAAAAACCATTCAGTAATTATGACAAAGAGAGAATAAATAAATAAAATATAATTTCACACAAAAAAAGTAAAAATATAGAAGAAAACATTAAGAGAGAAGAAAACACATAAATTGAAAAAACTAGAAGAGAACAAATTAAAAAGAAGAAAAGCGACGGAAACCAAAGAATTGGAAGAAAAAACAAAGCAAGTGAAAGTTACAAAAATGAAGGAAATAGAATAAAAAACCAGCCAAAAGAAGAGATCACAGAAAATAAAAAGCAAAGCTTAGAGTCTAAGCCTCTAAGACAAATAGAGAGAAAGAAACAGAAAAGTGCAGCAGGTTAGAGAAGAGCAGAGCAGATTGGAGTAGAACAGACTTAAAAAAAAGGGAAAAATACAGGAAATGAAAGAAAAAAGATGCGGAAAAGAAAACCCAGAAAAGAGAAAATAAAAAAGTAGAAGAGCAGAGCAGAATACAGCAGAGTAGAGTAGAGCTGAGTAGAGCAAAACAGAAAGATGTGCAGCATATAATTGAAGAGAAAAAAGAGTAAAGAAAATGAAAAGCAAAAGGGTACTACAATTAGGAAAAGAAGGGGCCAAATAGAAAATTGAGAAGAAATAAAAGAGAAAAGCAATACAAAACAAAGGCAGAGAAAGGAAGTAAAGAGTAGACTAAAGCGGAATAGAAGAAAGTGGAGTAGTAAAGAAAAACAGAAAGAATATAGAAAAGAACCGAAGAGCAAAAAAGAAAATAGGCGATGAACTGCTCAGCTGTTTTCAGTTTTATTAAATTGTGTATTTTCCATTCATATTTTTATTTTGGCTTTAAGGTGTGATCGTGTGACAACGAAATGTCATAGTACGTTAGACTATCTGACAATCATTTAGCCAGCAGCCTCCAATTTTGCACACCAAGTTGGTTGAGGTGCCTCTCCACTTGCATGCGCCATCGGTTCCGTGGTCGTCCTCTATTGTTCCATTGGTTCGGATTCGAAGGTTGGAACAGTGTTTTCCAATTGCTCTGCATGGCCTAGTCGTTGGATCCACAGACGGACTATAATATGATGTATAGTGTAGCATCTGAGAGGATCTTTTTATATTATATATAATATAATATAATCGAAATCATAATATTACATTTCTGAATATCTTATGCGGTTTTTTTTGCATTAAAGTCTATGGCACGCGGGCTTGCCCAACATTATCAAAACATGTGTCAGGGTCGTTGATTTACCATAATTCTAGAGCTGAACTCCGCAGAGGTATGAAGCCAGCCCTTGATCTCATGGTCTAAAATTTGCAGCTAAAGTTGCGCACATTAATTTCAAAATAACAAAAAAAAAAGATTGCAGGAGCTGTTGCAGAATTTAATATGAAAATTCTTATATTATACGATATAACATGAGCATTAATTCGTTGGCAACTTAAAAAGCCAACACAATTCATTGTCGTCCTTACCAGTTTTATTTCGCATAGTTTTGCAAATCCTTTTAAAATACACCATGTGGGCTACTTTAGAGAAAAAAGGAATTAATTTCTTCTTTTTCCACAGAATTTCTTTCCTTAAGAATTTAGTTTTTATTTTGCAGTTGCTCCGGTAACAAATGTTCACTTTACCAAACAGGTTTGTGTTCACATTCCCATCCAGGCGATGTGTGTGAAAGCATAAAAGTGTGTTGCCACACAATACATGTGTGTGGGTTGTGTGCATGTGTAGGTGTGCAAACAGGAAGTGACAAATTGCAATTTTGGAAAGTTTAACAAACAGGAAAATCAAAATGGCAAAAAATGAACAGAACTTTTGTGTTGCAGGCAGTTCTATGTTGCTGGTAGAGCTTAACAATTGGCAAATGTGCAATAAAACGATAATTTCTTACGTGGGCCAGCCAAATGCAATAACAGCTGTAAAGTTTCTTTTATTGTATTTGTTGCCAACAACTGGGACTAATATTCTGCTGTAAAGATTCTGAAATCTTTAAACTGCTGTTACATTTTGTTTAATTAAAAGTTTGATTAAATATTCGATAATTGCATTTAAAATTTTGTTAAAGGTTTCTTAGTTTAGAATTCAGCAAATTCTTCGAGCACGAACTTTTTAGAGTTTTGGCTGCCGTTCTCTCTATACACCGAAAAGCAGATTGCCAAGATCTGAGAAAGTACGCCAAGGCAAAACCTGTCCCTCCGGGAAAGGCAATACATATAGAAGCCTAATGATAAAAAGTCTGTTCAATGGTGAACACAAAGATATCCCAAAGTCCGCCACGGCCATGCTTTTCATGAAATTTTCCAACAGCAATTCACATATTTTAGGCCGCATGTCCTTAATAGCCTCACGACTTTTGTCTTTGAGGTCATGAATTGCAGGCAGACTTATTTTACCAAGAAAAAGTTAGACCAAAAGAAAAAAAGTAGCCAATTATTACCGCCTTTTTGACAAATCGCATGGCCAGGAAACCCTTCACCTACAAAAGTGATGTCATCGAACATTGAGTGGCACATCGGTAATCATTGTACGGTAGTGCAACATATTCGCCATAACAGTTGTTGCCGCCACACAAAACTGTTGCACTTGTAAGATGAAGAGGCTTTTCTGAGCTCTAAAAGCAAAAACTGGTCATTGGTGCAGTGTTGGCTGTACTGGGAAACTGGTTTGCATTTATATGCACGAAGTTGGCTGCATGTTCGTTTCTACTCAAAACAGTAGCAATTTTAAGGCAAAATAAAATTATTTTTGTGCGACTATTAAGGCAAGAGCTTGAGCCACAAAAGTTGTGATGTATGAAACCGCTGGACTGCCACCAGCAAATTCGCCTGACGTTGCCAGACGTTAACAATTTTAATTTTTTTAGCACATTAAATTGGTTATAATTACTTTTTTACCCAATAAGCCCCCACTAAAACAGCATGAAAGCAAAAGTTGTGCCATTATTTATTGGATCTTGCTCCTCACTAAAACCATATGCGCCATGTACGGGTAAAATGTTGTTTTTTTCACAAGTGCTTTAGACTTTAATTAAAGGGATTTATGTACCAACAACAACAAAAACACAGAAAATAGGATTTCCAGAATTTAGTACAATTAAGAGAAAAAATAAAAAAAATTTACATGAATTCCAGCAACACAAACATCTACAAAAACCTTAAAAAAAAACACACACACACACACGTTTTGGTAATTTCCTGCAACAAAACAAATACTATTATTATTATTATTATTATGGCAGTTGTTATGGTCTTTCGTTTGTTAATATTAGAGTGAAATAAACCACAAGATTTGGCATGACTAAAACACCAGGGCTGTTTAAGTGCTGGCAGTAAGAGGAAAAAAACAAACAAACAAAAAAAAAAAAACCAAATAAAACGGAGCAAAAATACATGTTGGGCTTAAGGCAAAATATGCCAAACGATAGAGACAGAGAGCTGGGACTTAAACTTAAAGCATTTAAAGTGGCTAAATGCTGTTTGTGTAAAATGTAGACTTCGGAAATCTAAAATGTGTTTATGGGCTTTAAGAATAATTCAAGTTATTTATGGTGGGTTAAAGCCTCCTTTCCATCATAAATTATTTAAGATATCTTGTGATTTTGAATTGGAAACTGAGTTTAAAGTAAATAAAGCAAAACAGCTTAATGAAGTGCTGGCCGCAAGAAAATGGCTCATATAAAAGAAGACAATATAACAAATTTTTGGTGCGCTGTGATCTGCTGGCTATACTGAAGCTTGAGTTGGCCAAATTTATGCTCCACTACTGTCTGTACTAAAATATAAGTAACTTTTGCCCCCTTCCGGTCGCACTTACCACGCACATGCACCAGCACAAGATTCGCTTAAGATACAGTGATGCCAACCTAGAGCTTTTGTTACTACTTTTTGTTGCATTTCGATGCCTGAAAATGCCAACATTTGGTCCTTAGTGCTAAATTATGAAAAAGCGGCTGCCTGGTGAATTTTCAGTTCTTCGTTGGAGACTTTAGCGCTTTTTTAATGTTTTCAGTTATTTTTCTAGTTCGGCCATTTTTAATCAATTACACTGGAACATTTTTTTTACAGACTTTAGGCTTTAGTTCTTGGCATGAACTTGTGTTAGTGAAAATTTGTGTTCATACCGGCGACCTTCACATTTAGATGTGTGAAACGTAACTTTGTACTGGATTTTTGAACCCTTAACAAAAAAAAAAAAAAAAACATGGTCACGTTCTATCAGTTGGCTTTGATTCAATTATGTCACAGCGTGTAACAATTTTAGGCAATTATATTCCCACTCACGCCAAACAACTGAAAGGTCTTTTCACTTTTGGCTTTTTTCCTTTTTTCGTAGAACAAATAAAAAGTTCTACGATGACAAAAGAAACTTTATGAAAAGGGGCAACGAAACTTTATCCCGAAATTTGGTTTAGCAATTTTTGTGTGTTTCCCTCTTAAACAATATCTGTATCTAACATGTGCTAAAAAGTTTTTATTTTTCTTGCAATTTTCCACTCATTTTACGGATTTTTTTCCATAAAGACCTAAAAACTTTTAGGCGAAAAACCAAAAAAAAAAAATCAAGAAGCAACCAAAAAAAAAAAGGATCTTTAAAAATAGTTTAAGGGTTTTAAAGTTTTCTTTCGTTTATTTTAATGATAAGCTAAACACTCGAAAGTTGTACAAATGTCATGCGGCGAAGAAGGTGCCTCACGACACGTACGCTTTGTTGAAGGGCAAAGGAGGAAAAAAAACAAACAGATTTTGGGCCAACGACACTAATGCTTTGGGCCCAAACAGATGGAAGCGTATGTTTATATAGGATCTATTTTAGTTAAGTTTTGTTTTGATTTTGTTGGCTCAAGAGTTCTGGTCTATTGTCAAAATTAATGATTACAATCTTACAGAAAACGGTGTGGGTGACAGGACAAACAAAAAAATCAGAAAAGGGTTTTTAAATTATCAGTTTTTTGTTTAAATTTTCACAACGTATCGTTGCTGGCCCTCAGGGAACAATTGGCTTTGGGTAAGGAAATAACAAGGCAAAGTTCGGTGACTTTTTTTCAACTTTAACAAAAAAAAAAAAAAAAATAAGACTTGGAGAAATTGGATTACTGGCTTTTTCACTCATTCTCTTTATTTTCAGCCCAGTTTCATGAGCTCAAGCGCCCAAAATAGATACAAGTTTTTTTTATTATTTTTTATGACAAGTTGATATATTTTGTTTATACTTTTCTTGGCATCCTTTGGTTTTTAAAACTTTTTCAGTTACTTCTGTTGGGATCTTGAGCCGCTCTTGCTGCCAGATTCCTTTATACAGTTCTTGTTGGTAATAATTCCTTTTTCTGAACTGTTTGTGTAACCAAATGCTGGCACAGATGTTCCAAGAGGGCTGGTCCAGCTGTTGTCCTAGTAGCAGAATTTATGTTTGGGCTTAAGTTCAACTTTCTGAATGATCTGAAAAAGAAACAAATTTCGTTATCATTGAAATTACACCAGCATTTTGATTCGCCATAAAACTTTGCAACGACATCTGTTCCGTTAACAAAATTTAAACGTATAACAATTATATCATTTAGTTGTTTGATTAATTTGACAGGAAATAATTATGTAGATTTACGAATGTTTGGACAGAGTTTTGCAATTAACAAACTCAGTCATGTTGCGTAATTTTAGTAATAGTGAAGCAAAACAAACTAGTAGGGTGTCACGTGACGACATAACAGATTGATATTAAGTTTGCAACAAAAAAAATTTAAAAAAAGAGAAAAAAAAAATTATGACATAGTTTTAAAGTCGGCTGTTGACAGCCCCAACAGCTGCTGCAAACTGTTTGAAATTGCGGGGAGTCGTGCTCCCTGCTCCCTAATTAGTGGCAACACGTACGCAAAGTTGTTTCTGTTAGCATTACAAGGGGATTATAAACAAATGGAAAAATGTTATTTTCCAAAAAGCTTTCACCCAAAATGTTGCAACTTTTACAATGTCGGCTTAATTAATGTGTGTGAATGTGAAATATTTAACACTTGTTACCAAATGTTTGTTTGGCTGCAGGACTTAGTTGAAGTAACCAGCAAGACTTGTGTTTTTTTTTATTGGTTGTAATAATTAAGGGTTAAAGTCAATAGAGAAACTTGCTTTCTCTTTTTTATACCCTTAAATTTTGATCACAACTGAAATAATAAATTTCTACAGGGGTGTTCTCAAGAAACGCTTCCTTTTAAATAGTCCACATTTTCCATAATTGTCTTGCCAGTTGACAAGTTAAATTAAGCTTTTATTGAAACTGGAGCGATATACGCATCATCAAGGCCCTAAAATGATTAAAATTCACTGTAAACAACAAACTATAAAGCATTTTGGAGTCGCCCCTGAAGCATTTGATCTGCCAGAAATCGTAAAAATAGTGGACAAACTTGAGTTATTGATACATGCTCCTGCATGTCGCTCAACAGTGAGTGAGAATACTGCTATTGTTGTAGCTGCAAGTGTTAAAGGGAAGGGCAGAGTTTTAGTCCAGCAGCTTTTACTTTTTAAAATAACCAGGGCGGATCACAGTCGACTAAAATCTGCTATTGAAGTTTTTATTACAGTCAGAAAAAAAAGATCCCTAAAGCGCGTCAAATGTGCTTCGAAGTGCCGTTGTCTTGCAAGTGCTAGTGTTTGTTTTATCAAGAATTTACTAGGGCAAGCTTCATAAGGTATCTAATAGGTCTTTAGTTCTTCAATTCACATGTTCTATTGCTGAATCTTCGGCGGGGTCCCTGCTCCGATGGTAGAGATGGCAGAGGCCAATCCTGTTAGTAAGAAAGTTTCTAAATGATTGAAGACAGTCAGAAACAAGATATTGTCACTTAATGGACTTCATTCCTTCAGGCGCTAAGTTGGCTAGACACTAACGCTCGAATGTTAGGGACTGGTTAATATGATCTGTTTAGCCAGAGGTGTGTCAAAGTACCCGTCATATAAAAGAATTTATATCCACCAGCCCATACAAGGACTGCGCTAACTAGTTCCCTCCCGTCATGTCTGTTAGCTGCACAAGAACTATCGCTATCCATGACTATGGTTTTACAGCTGACTGTTTTCGTATTTCCAATCAGAGACACTTGTCAAGTCATCCTGAATCGTTTAACGCCAGATCCAAAATAACAGTGACTGTAACTCGTAGCCAGGGCGTATAAATGCCTAAAATCATACATAACAAATAAATGCCATTAAATTATCTGTTAGACTATAGACAAGAAAATATTTCATTACAACAATATGTCTGTCTGGTACTATAGTTTTAAGTTCTCAAAGTTCTAAAGAACTACAAAATCCCTTCTGTCCCACTATATCAAACGCTTACGTTCGGCATGAGTACTGCTGATGAGCTTTTCTTTTTAAAAATTATATGTATTTGCATTTCTTTGTGATTTTAAAACAGTTTGTTTTTATTAAACAAACTTTAAGCGGCTTCCACGGGCTATTAATTTTAATTACTTTTATTAACATTTATTTTGCGGCCCAGCACCGCCATTTTCATCATAACAACAAAGTAACATTTACTTATTTATTTATTTATTGATGTTCTCTATTAGTTTTAAGCCCAGTGAGATTAAAAATCATGTTTTACTGGCAGTTTAAAAATTTATAAAATTTTTTACACTTTACACCAGATGTTCAGATTTTCAGTTTGTTTAAATGTTAAAACATTCTGTTCAGTTGCCGAAATGCCGCAGATATTTTTCAAGTATCTGTAGGAGCAGAAAAAAACTAATTTTAAAAGAAATATCTGTCGTTATAATGAGAAGGCAACAAAAAGGAAAAAAAAACTTATAACTCGCTAAAGGAAACAAATAATTAATAGCGGCTTAGAAAATTGTGCTCGCAATGAACACGACAGTGACACATATTTTTTTCCTTCAGTTTTTGATGACAAAAACATTTTCACAGTAACAGTCAAAAACAGTCGTTTTGAACATTCTGCGCTTCAGTTTGTTCGTTGTTATATATCAAAAATTCAAATACAATGGACTCAAAACCAAATATAAAATACAAAATGAATGGTAAGTGATGGTGACAAAAGATACAATATCTACAAGAAGCACCAAAGAAAAATAAACACCATAAAGAAGAGAAAAATGAATGAATGAAGGAAAGGAAAACGTAATCCGCAAGACCGAATGAGAGACTATTGTTGGACAAAATGTGCGGCTACCAGTTGCAGCGCTAAGAAATACAGACGGCACTTTGACATCAGGAAATGCTAACGGACTTTTAAAGGTTAAGGCTTAAGGGATTTGCGCTATTCTACAAAGACCAGCCTTAAGCTTAAGCATGTGTTTTTGAAAGAAATTGATGCAATTGCAGGAATATAAATGGAAATAATAATAATAACTAATCGAGTCTGCCCTGTGCACCAAATCGTTTTTATAAACGAAAAGTTTTTACAAACTAAAAAAATTTCTTTTTCCCGTTCTACAAAACATTCGAATTTAAGTTCCAATAAAAAACAAAAATCTTGTCTTTTTTATTTTCAAGAAACACATGTTATGCCTTGACAGAGCTGCCAAGCAAACTATTAATAGTGGCAGTGCTGTGGTTTTGCATATTATGCCAGGGATGCCTGTTATTGTTTTGTCATTATCTGCAAAACAAGTACTAAGAATGTTGGTGTGTCTGTTAATGCATAAATATAGTCTTGAGAGCTTATGAAATAAAAAGGGAAATTATAATGTCCTTGATGTCTATAACATTTGTTTAAACGCAAGACAATGTCCTTGGGCCCCATTTTTCATAATTTAAAGAATCATAAGCAATGTAACATGTTTACTGGCAGAAAAGATAAAAAGGCAGCCAAATGTTATTTTTCTTATATTGTATATTTTTAGGTTGGAAATTTATATTTTTAAAGAAAACAACTTAAATAAAATTTGGTTTTAAAATGGTTTTATTGAATAATGGAAATTTATTTGATGTTGGGCAAATTGTTGCTAAAACCTGTCAAGGAGATTGATTTAGTTTAAAAGGAAATCTTCGAAAGATGAATAAGAACTTTTACGCGTGAGTTATTGAAGGCCGCAACTTGCCTGGCGTGGCTTCAAAGTATTTTCCAGGGTTTCTCCAGATCTCCTGCTAAAAGGATAACATTTTCTGAGGAATATTTTTTTTGATGCAGCTTTACAAATTTTCTGCTCTATTCGGTCAATTTTAAAAATTCTAAATTCATATAAGACAAAATATTAAAGTTCTTTAGATTTCAGTTTTAAACATTAGAAATAGACTTGATTTGTATTCTTTATTTTTTTAAATTACATTCACAAACAACTGAAGACCATAAATCACCTGCCAAACAATGGCTTTCTTTTTCACTTGGTTTTAAAGCACTTTTCATTTTTAATCAACATCGATTCTGGCTTAATTAAAAGGTTCAATGCTAAAAGTACTTCGTCCTTGTTTAATTTACCAAATTGAACATTCTTCTTTGCATATTCCCCATGAGTTCGTAAAAGAAAAATTACTGTTTTCTACTTTTTCTATCTTAAAAATAAACCAAAAATGTCACGGAAGCGTGCAATCGAAATTAGAGAAAAAAGCAAACCTAATGGTGGTTTGGAAAATGTTTTAATTTTCGCTTCGAACTTTATGCGAATGAGCTGAAAAAATTGTCATACTCGTATTAAAAAGAGAAAATGGTTTTACCCAGCGGTAAATGAATGTGCCTGCCTGCAAAGGACGTGCACAGGGACTTTCTTGGGCTGCTGATAGTATTTTAAATTTTCGAAAATATATTTCAAAATTAACGTTTGCAATTTGCCAGGACCGCTCGCATCCGAACGAAATCACAGCTGTGTATTGAAGTGAAAGTCGTTGGCAAATTATTATAAAGTTTTCGCTTAACTTATCGGTTTTCTGATAAAAAGAAATCAAAATATTACTAAAGTAGATGTTTAAGAGAAAAAGCCGGATTTGATGCCCCTGTGTTTTTATGCAAAACGTTCAGGAAAATACACAGGTCTTAATATCAAATTCAAAAATTTACTTAATAGCCCCATAAATGATAAATTCCAAAATATATCATTAAATTAATTAATTTAGATAAAATATATGTTTTATAGCAAAATATGTATGTGGTGGTTGTTTAGCTGCACGATAAATTGATTGGCCGCATCCTTGGTCCTTATTTCCTGCGACCAGAGCAAACAACAACCATGAACCAGCTAAACATCAATAACATTTAGTAAAAAAAAAAATTTATTGGAACAATTTTTGATACATATTAACTAACACTCGAAGAAACATGAATCGTGCAAGAATATGGGGAGTGCTTTAATCTTATTATTTAGTTAGATTTTAGCCAGAAATAATAGGAATAACTGGATAGCCGGGTTTGTTTTTTATAAGTTGTTAACAAAACGTTCTTCGAGGAGCACCGATCCTCGATGTGCCAATTGACAGTATGGGTGAAGCTTGCGGGAGTTGCTTTACAACACTAGTCTTGCATTAACCCTCCCATTGCTTAGCTTGTCCAGTCAAACTAGGCACAACTGCTCCTCCTTTCCCCAGCAAGCAGAGGCAAAAAAAAAAATGTGATTTCCGGTGGGTAGAGTGTGAGTCTTAGGAACATATTTCACGTATATAAGATGGAAAGTTCTAATTACACAACCAGCACTAAGTGCGGAGAGCCACAGCTTTCTTGCACTATTGCAACTCCGTTAAAAAGTTTTATATTGCTGTCTTTTTACCACTGGGTATACATTAATTCGCTGTATACATGTTCAAACACACAATTAAACATGCTTGTGTGTTAATGTGAGTGTTAAAAAATGTTTCTGGCACTGAAATAGACGTTAAAAGTGATAGCAGTACTATTGACATTATCACTTACAACGATACAATGTGGCCACACTGAAGTGAAGCTATAAATTTATATTGCGCTTTAACACCAGTCGGTAAAAAAAAAAAATAAAAAATTAATTTACAAAAATGTCACAAAAAATAAATAAGAAAGCGAAAAACCAGGCGATAACTGCAGTTACTTTTTCCCCAGGCTTAAACAATTCATGCTGAAGGAACAGAAAATTTAAAACGATAAATGAAAAATATTTTTTTAGGTCGCTTTTAATTGATTTTTTTGTTTAAATAAACGGCTGGGTCACGTCTTCCCAACATCATAGTTGAAGGGCCGCGACGAAAGAAATGAATGTAAGGAAATACACAAAATGTTATTGTCTTTTGCATTAAAGATTTTACTCTTAAATTGAAAAAAAACATTATTTATAATCAGGCACTTGAAACATGTTAAATTTTCTGAAGGAACTGCCAATTTTAGAACGGAAATAATAATGTTTTTGCACGCACTACTTGAGTAATAATTTTGGGGTTGTTAAGAAGCTTTTAAACATGAAAGTAAATTTAACGATATTGGGATTTGTCTTATACAAAAAAAAAAAATAAATGAAATGTAATTAAATAAAAAATAGAGCGGTATTTTTGTGTGGTTTCTGGCTGTCTATAGTCTACAGTGCGTAAAAAATAATACCGATCTGTTTAAAAATGAACTAAAAGGATTTCTTTTCCACTGATTCTCTGGTCACATATTCTTGTTAAATTTAGTTTATTAGTCATGCTGGTGGCAGCGATTATTGATTCAGAGATCGAAACTGTGACATGAAAATGTCCACGATATTCTCTTTGCATTAAAATAATTGGTCGCTGATTCTGGTTATTTGTTCAGTTGTGAAACTTTATTCTCCATATACATTCAAAAATATATTAAATAAAAAATTATTAAAAAATTAAATAAAAAATTAAAAAAAATAATTTTTTTAAAAATTGTTTAAGAAAAATTAATAAAAATAATTTTTTAAATAAAATAAAAAAATTAATATAAATGAATAAAGAAATTTTTTAAATGAAATAAAAAATTAATATAAATAACTTTTTAAATAAAATATTTCTTTAAACAAAATATTTCTTTAAATAAAATAATTATTTAAAAATATAATAAATATAAAATATATAATAAATAATAAAAAAATAAAAATAATGAAATAAAAAGAAAAAAATAATTAAAAAAATAAAAATAATAAAATAAAAATAAAAAAATATAAATTAAAAGAGTATAAAATAAAAAAAAAATAATATAAATATTTTTTTTCACTTTGAAAAATAAAAGAAAAAATATATAAAAGTAGTTCGGTATCGACATCGTTTAAGCGAATATGGATTCAAATAGATTTTTTCTTTGAATGGACAATATAATAAAATTATTTTTGTTCTGCATATTAGTTCCACTTTAGCAATAAAAATTATTTCAAAATTTATGCTCTTTCTTATTAGATTATTTAATTCCAACAAATTGAATTGAATCGCCCTCCACAAGGACGAACACATCAATTTTCATGCTATAGTTCATAATAAACCTAAATTCGATTAAAAATATTAACTTTTTTGTTGCAAATTTTCCCGTTATTGCACAAACCTACAAATAAGAGGCCTTAAAGCAATTATTTGTTCGAACCGCCCCCCTTAAAAAAAGGCTGCATACAATTCAACTGATTTTTGAATAGAGGTTAAGTACGATTGTATTGTTAACCCCAATCATAAACAAATCATAAAGGCTTGCAAAACCTAAATAAATTTATTCAATACATCATCATATTAACAAAAGCATAACCCAATTGATCATTCATTCATTTCTTATCGACTTGTAGATGGACATTTTCTTTTCGGAAAATAATTTTTTTTATCGAACTATTTCTGTTTATGGATGGTTTTCAATATATGATGTTTGGAGCTTAAAAATTTATCACAAAATAGGCAAAATTCAATAATACTATAATTTGTACTGATTCTGCGAAAAATATCATCTTTCTATTTGACAAATAAAAAAGTAAATCTTAATGCCATGCGGCAAAGCAGAAAAGACACGCTAAACAAGGAGTCGATCGTATCAACAGGGTCGATTTCAATGTTCATAAGATCCAGGGCGTTGAGAAATTGGTAACCCTTTTAACGCCTTTTTCATGAACACATTTTTCATGAACGCGAACACATTCTCAGGAGGCATTCAAGTGCCTGAGTTCCTTCTTTTACCATACCGAGACATATTCTACTCCATGCGATCTCCTTAATATTTATATGCTTTATCAGCACTCTAATAGATTTTACTTTGACAATATCCAGCGTCTTGTTTCCGAAACCCAAGTCTTTTTGCGTAATACATGTTTATCGCCCAAAGCTCAATCAGTTGTTGTGGTTGATTGGGAATTCCTTCTTCAGTCGTATGTCCGGCCTGTGGACTAAACCACAATGAACTTCCCATGTAAGCTTCTCGTCCATTGACTGCCGTTGAAAGTTTTTAGCCACTTGGGCTCCCGAAAAAGCATTAGAAGGACACAAAAATATATGTTTTAAATAAACCAGAGGACATTCTGTATATTTTATGTACTTTGCAAAATAAAAGCTTAAAAAATAATCTGAAAAAAGAAAAATATAAAATCCTTATTTTACTAAAATGTCTGCTCCATATTATTGTACAAACTTGAGTCTTTGGTCTTGTTGATTTCTCGATTGACAGAGTGGTTGACAACTTAATGATGTGATTTTATTAGTTATTCAGGACAATACAAAAATTGAATCTTAAATTGGTATGGAAAAACTTGTGTACGGTTCTCTAATTTTTTAAATAATAAAAACGAAATATTGCCAACATTGGCCAGCCAGCAACTAAGATTATTTAAGCGGGAGTTCACAATCATTTGAACCTTTAAGAAGCTGAAATTGTGTTTATTCGAACAATAAAAAGAAAATTGAAAATTAGGAATTCTGTCGAAGAATGAATTAATCATATATCGGATATGTTTTCATAAGAGTATTAAACGCGCTAGAGTTGTACTCCACAGGAACACAAAAGTCGCTACAATTTTAGTTCTTTTAGGCACCATTTAAAAGTCCAAAGTAAAATAACTCATTGAAAGCTATTCAAAAGTCTTCTCTATTTTATTACATGATTTGTACATTTATAGTTTGAAAAACAAATCATGGCAGTATCTTGCAAACTTATTCTCCTTCATTAACGTTTAAAGCCTGATTGAATATTTAATAACTTTATATAGTTTATGAAAAGTTTTTTTTTTAACATTCTCATTTTTTTTAATTTTGTAAATAATATTATTTCCAACAATTACACTTCGTTAAGTTTTAGCTTGTAATTGCATTAACTTACAACCAATAAATGTGTCAAAACTAATAATTTGTGATAGAAATTGTGAGGAGGATAATAAAAAAAGCAAAAGTAAAAAAACATAATTTCTATAATAACGAATAAAATGCTTGAGGCAAAATATAAAAGGAAATATAAAAAAATCTACAGTACAAACAAAATAGGAATTAGAATGTAACATTATAATTATTTATATGTTTTGACCTTAATATTAAATATTTAATACTCCTGAAGATACACACAGTGGCGGATAAAATAATAAAAGGGATGATACCTTTATTACTAATTCTTGTTTTAGGAAACTTAATACGGCGCCACTAAAAACCAAATTGAATAATAAATGAAATAAAAAGATAAAATATACTGAACATACATGCACTCACAGATATATTCATTAACCCATAAAAACATGCACAATAACACAAAACTTGTGTTCGTACTCTGAAGAAACCTGGAGACAAGTATCTCCAAGTGATGACTGTTGCAGGCTATTTCAATGCTATTAACTTTGTCGGTATTATCTCTTACCACTTCCAACCCTGGTAAAACGACCCTGGTAAAAGTACTCTGGTAAAAGTACCCTAGTAAATTGGTCGGGTAAAAATACCCTGCTAAAAGTATTGGCCCAAAGTTATAAAAATATGCTAGTGAAACACATTTTAAGTGGTATAAGTATTTAATTAATAGTGCTCTTATAGCTCGAGTGTGTTCCTAGTGACAGATATGAGTTAAATATCTGTCACACAGAACATTTTTACACTAACACAGAAGTTGTGGTAGGCCAGTAGTACCCATATGTGGGCCCATATGCTCCCAACAGAACTTGCCAGTCAGTAGTAGCGGTAGCACTACATTATTCTCAGTGACAAGTCTAATTTAAACGTCCACACAGAAGTTGCCCCATTGTGTTCATATATCGCAGTCAGTAGTATTAGTAGTTCTAGTGTATTACCAATGACATGCACGTCTTATATACCGATAGTCGAGAACCTTGTAAGACGTATAATATGTCAGTTGCTTCAATGTGGCTCCATTGTCTAAATACTATGACTCCAAACGAACTAGCCAGTCAGCAGTGAAAATATCTACATCACTACTAGGGGCAATGACAGGCACGTGTTAAATGTCTATAGCACAGATTATGCTTAAGACCAGGCTTAGTTTATAAAACTAATTAGAGTATAGAAACCCTAGTAATAGGTCTAGCATCCATATACGAGTATAACTTGTATATATAAATGTAATTCTATAAGCGATTTTGTACCACAATTAGTAAGTTTTGTTGTATAACACCAGTTATAGGATAGACGCCCTAGTGATAGGTCGACAACCTATCACTTTGTAGCTTTTTTATGTTAATCGTTCAAAAGCACTCCATTAAACTCGTTACACGAAACATCAGCCACTGTGCTTTGGCAATCTGCCACGTGACTTCTCCTGCTACCGCTAATTTTCAAACTATTCCTAAAAACAGACTTTAAAGGAAGTGTAATTTTTTAAATTGAAAAATACATACAATCACTTCATTTTTTTTACTTCTATTGCAATTCTTTTTTTGAAATTTCCTTTCCCATTGTTAATTTTTTTAATCATATTCTTTTTAATTTCTAAGAGCTTCTTTTGTTAGCCAGCAGCCGAGCACCTTGTGTCGAAATGACAACAACGAATAAAAAGCGAAGCCCCAAATAAATTACAATTTTCTGCTGCCGTAAAATAACATGAAAATTCAATTTGTGTTTTTGATTTATTTTTTTTTTTTTTCATAAAAAAGGATTTTTAAGTTTGTTTTAGAATTGTTGAGGCTAAGAAAACAGAACTGAATTTTACAGTATCCACATAAAAGTTTGCTCCTTGTTGTAAATTTTATTTAGAATGGTCTTCATTAGTTATTGATGCTCTACCGTTTTTAAAATGAGAGAAAAAAAAACCAGGAAAAAAATGTGTAATAAAAAGGTCAATCAAATTAGAACACAAAAGGATTTATGCGTACAAAAAAAAAAGGAAAACTTTTATTTTGCTGCTGCTTATTGTTTAAGAGGATTTAATGGAAAGAAATGCAAAAGTTTGAAACCATAATGATGAGGAAATGTAACCTTTTTTCCATTCTCTGCCTTTTCCTACAATCAGTGATAACGAAGGGAGAGCTTTTGCATTTCTATGGAATATTAATTTAAAGCAACGAACAATAAGCTGGCCAACGTCATTCCTTCTCTTCTCTTTTTTTTTTTGAACTTTGTAATTGATACTGATATAATCACTCAGTTTAAATAGCAATTTATTTAATAAAGTGACCAAATCGGGGGCTGATGGTATTAAAATATCTTTTTGATAAAAAGACAGACAGGGTTTTTGGGGCGTCGACAGTTAATGGAGGTCCAGAGCTTTGAAAATTGCATTGGAAAGCATTTAATTAAGATGATTGTGAAAACCAAAAATTCTACATGTGAAAACAGCAAAAGCACTAAAATTTATTTTAAAGTAAAGATAAAGAGGCGTCGGAACCTGCGCGGTACATAGAAGTCAAAAGTTCGAAAATTTGTCGGGAATTCATTAGAAAATTAAAACCAAAAAAACTTTAATATTGTAAATGTGTACGAAAACCAATTAAATTCAAGGTCTTTCAATAGGACCCTGCGAAATTTGATAGCTGAGGCGTTCTTAAAACTATATCTATCAAATTTGGAGTCACTCATTCAATTTCTCATGTCAAACTACTACTTTATGGATGGAAGCATGGGACAAAAGTTGCAGGCGATAAAATGTGGCGTCCAAATAGTTATTCTATAGGGACAACATATCAAACGTTTCGTTCATCTGCGCATTTGCAGCATGATGTTGAAAACTCTTTGAGGCAAAACTATAAATTTCTTGGACATCCCATAAACATTCTGTTTCACCTACATTTAATGATATGGAACACTTTCGGAAATAATATATTATACACAAGTGAAATGTAGAACTGGGTCTTGTTCTATTCCATGGACTGCAAAAGGAAAGTTTTGCCGACTAAATTAATATTATAAAAAAACAGACTGGCATATATCTCTTTTACAAATGTTTTCTGAATGACTTTACGACACTAGTAAAGGACTGTGGATTGGAGTCATGCAGGAGAGGGGCAAACAAAATACACCAGTTTCTGAAAAAAAAAAAACTGAGAGCACAAGAAGCTGAAACTGAAACAAGCGAACCAAATTTTATATTGGACAGCACCACTTTGCCGCTAGTTTTGTCGAGATGCTACTGTATTAAGGATTCTATCAAGAACAGCTCACCCACCTCTTAGATGTTGTAACAAATAGTTTAATATCGTTCTATAAGATGTTGGCTGTTGATACGAATCTGTTTGTGAATTATTACCTTTTCTTAAAACTAAACCCTCCTAATTTTGATAATAATAGTATTTGCGTACAGCTTAAGCATTCAGTTTCTTTCCCATCTATTTTCGTATATCTGACCACCTTACGAAAATTATTTTAAATGTGGTTACTAGTTAAAACTAAGTACTTTGCTTTTTTGTTGCAAGCAAAAGCTTTTAACATCTGCAACCACCATATTAAGTATTCGCAACTACACAGAGAATGATTCTAATGATTGTAAGAATGTGCAGCAGCAAGTTTTAAGTTATTTAAGTGCAGTCAGGACAAAAAGATCTACTTAAATACAAAATGGCATCAATAAAATCCCTGCTAACCCACAAATGCCACTGCATTCGGCACTGTGGTCGAAACTAGTTAAAATAGACGCTAAAAAAACCAAATATTTTTGTGTTCATTAAAAGCAGATGCAGAGTATGAATTTGATATTTTAATGAATGCGGAACAATAATTTTAAACTCACTGAAAATCAGTGCGTGCAAAAATGCTATACGCAAAGTATAATATCTGGTGTGATAAAATCGGTAGCAGTAGGAACAGCAATCGCATCAACAGAACAGCAACTGGTGAGATATACCAGGCAGTGGTAAATTTACCATACAGTAACATTGTGGATAGTAGTAAATAAAACCTTGAACTTCTGCAAAATGCCTGCTTTAAGCTCGACACATTTCCACCAGTATATTTCTAGTTTTATGACAAGTATGTCTTCCAAAGATCCTCTACTAACTCCGTCAATTTATCGAATCTGAAACGTCATTAGACATTTCCTTCAACTTGCAAACGGGTAATATTCGCATAGAGCTAAATCTGCAGAGCAATCTGGTCAGGTTGGTGTCTTGTTTCTAGCCGTATCCAAGGCTACTTTCCCTCATCGGACAGTAGTTTGTAACATGGGGACTATTAAGTTTTGTTTACAAAACTGATTATGCCCGAAATGTTTATGGTGAATCGATTGCATGATTGTAGATTTAATTGCCAGAAATCGTTGTATAGTTCCGCATGATTGTGGTGCTGGTGGTTCTGGTGGTTCTGGTGGTTCTGGCGTTGAAAGATTACGTTACTGTTATACTGAAACGTGCGCCACCACAAGCGAGGGGCTGTTGGGCAAAGTGCCGCAGTTTGTCAAGGGCAGATGTCGTTAATGAATCTCGCTCCACCTGCTGTTGGGTGAGAAAGTTCATCTAGTGTGTGAGATTAGGTTGAACGAACTATAGTTCTATGAATGAAATCCATTGTGCCAAAGAATTTGCCACCCGTGTACTACTAATAGGCCCTACAGGGACTGCACTGAATCACTCTTATAATCATCTCTAGTTCTACTCTACGCTGCAGTTATCCCTCAAACGAGTTATAACTTCCCAAAACCAGTCGAATCGTGCAATTTATATTCAAATTTGTCAGTTCAAAATTAGCAGCTGTGAACGATAACGTGTTTCATTTCACACTATATTAACCACTGTAACAGCTATAACGTATTTATAAGGGTCGTAATGAATAAACAGGTAACACTGAATAAATCCCCAAGTAAACTGAAAGACAGTTGCCACCACACACACACACACACACACACACACACACACCCACATATGCTCGTACATTGTTTGACCAACACTTGCTCTATGAAAGAAGTGTGTTTAACTAAAAGAATCTACTTGAGCTGAAAAATTGCCACTATATGTTAAAAATTACTTCACTTATTCTCATACTTTTTGCAAAATCTGTCTCACTCATTTCATGTAATTTTACTTACGCTTTATCATTATCCACATACCGATGCTCCTGAACGTTAAAACATATTTTTACTTTATTTCATTTTCATTTTCGTTTTGTTTTTGTTTTATTACAAAATTCACTTAACATGTAAAAAGAGGATGAAACATTGTCGCAGGTGTAGAATATGTTCGTATGGCTGGGAAGCTGTTGCAGTTTGTCAAACTATATCTGCGTCCAAAATGATTTAAGTGGAGTTTCTGTGTGCGAAACAAATGTACGAAAATTTCAAGGCATTTTTATTATATTTGTTCGGTGAGTTTTCTTTTTGTTTCATTTTTAGATATCAGGATGTTTAAGAGTTTAAAAACAAAGGAAAAACTCCTGGCTGCGTATGAAGTAAAGGGCGAAAGAAATTCTTTGCAAGTCATACGAGAAAAACATTTAATAAAACAATTGTATGAAATAATCATATTAAAGATAAAAAATAAATTATATGGCTGTGATAACAATGTTATGACAGTAACATACATATAATGGTTGGACTATAAGAGTGTAAATCAAAAACATTGTTCTTACAAATAAAGCAGCTACAAGAAGCACAACTCTGTGCGTTAGCCACAAAAACGAGTAAAACAACAACAATATTACTGTATTATTCAACCGCAATATTGTGATCTTCAACCATATTATCATTACAGTAATAATAATAACTGTAGCCTACAACAACAAGTATGAGTTTAATATCCGTACAATTGTTCAAGCTTAAAATATCACTAACATGATCCCATTTGTAATAATTTGTTCTGGCCTAAAGTCTTGATTTCATGATGAGGTCTAAAAGAGCTGGGGAAAAAAAAGAGAGCTCATGTCCTTAGACAAATGTGCAGGCCATCTGTGAGTGTATTGTGTGCTCTTTTGTTTTTCTTATAAGTCCTTCAAATCATATAACATATCAATGAATAAATCGATTAATTCTTAATTCGGTTGATGCCTGAGAGAAAAGTTGTTCGAAAAGATACTAATCTGGTAAAAAAATTGAAGTTGTATGGACCGATTTTTGTTCTTGAAACTAAAAAAAATTATTCAAACTTCAACCTCAAGCCAACAAGAGGGCATAAAACTAAAATGACCCTTATACCAGTCACGCGTGATATGTCAAAGGCAAAAAAAAAAAAAACCAACAAAAACCGGGCTTAAATTAGTCACCCTTTGTGAACACTTTTATTTATAGTACTTTATTCTGCTTTAAACAGACATATAAGAAGAAACAAAACAAAAATTCTAAAATTCTAAAATTCTCTGAATTGATATGAAATCGTTTGATTTATGTATGTAGATATTTTTTGCCTTTTTAGCAATTTTCTGCCGTTCCAAAACTTGGAAAAAGTTATTAAAATGTTGTGTTTTTTTTAACAATTTTTTCTGCTCTTTTGTTTCTGGCTTGTTTTATATGCAGGGAGCGCCCATTTGTTTCACCGCTGGCTGGTAAAATATGAAACGGTTTTTTTTTCATTTCGTTTTCATAAATTGACATTTGAACAAATATTTTGTTGAGAGAGTTTCGGTTTTGTTTATATTGTATTAAAAGAAACAAACAAAAATTACACTGAAACTTTATGAGCACATTATTTATTAAGTAGTTCATTGTTTATTAAGTTTTTTTTCACAATATGTTGTTGACCTGCTTTCATGTTCATTTTAACATTGGCCGTTGTAACATTAGCGAACGCTTAGCATGGCTGACAGTGGGCAACGGAAACATACCAACCCAGCTGGCCCGCGGAAAATAAGAAACAATCAAAAAAGGGTTGAAAAATTTGAAATTTTTTTCGCTTCAAAGTCCAGCCTCCGAAACGCCTTAACGCCTATTTAATGTCATAATTTTTCTTGCCAGAATTGTTTTTGTTGTTTTTTTGTGCTATAACAAATTGATTGTTGCCATTGTGCATTTGTTGCCCGTTGACATAATGCTCCTTAATTATTCCCACTTTAAAAACAAAACCAAAATACATTTTTTCTCCATATTGTTGTGGAAAAGCAGGCACAGCTTAAGTTGTTTCAAGCTTTCGAAAACGAAACAAAAGAAGCTTTTGTTTTTCTTTTCTGCTTTTCTTGAGAAACAATTTTGTTGTAATGTTGTTGTTTTAAGTGAAACTATTACCAAGTTTAAGTACATACTCTTGTATATGTCAAAAGCAATCTTTTTCAGGTTTTTTGTGTACTTTTGTCTTTTAGTTTTTCATATTATCACATAAAATAACAAAAAGACACTCACCCAGCCACTGTTTACACATTTACTGAAACAATTCCCTCTCGGTAGAGGCAGCATACTTGTTTTTTTTTTTTGAAAGATATGTATATAAGACATGCATAAACATGCACATGCATGCATACATATTGCAAGATTGAAAGATGTAGAATTTGCAGGGCCAAAGTACCAGTAGCTGGAACGAAATTAACACGTGCAGGTCAGGTGAAGTACATGATACCAATAATTCTAGGATATGATTTCGATAAAATTTTGTAATAAATGTGATAGATCTTTTAACTGTTTTAAGCAAAACGAATTACTTTAGTTTTTATAGCCCCGAAGAATGGCAGAGGACTCTCTGAAGTCAATCGATCGATCTGATAGGATATATTTTTTTTTTCGGTCTGTTTCACAATTTCAGACACTAGTCCCTAATAACTAATTCGGTCACCTTGTTGTGCATTTTATTCTTTTTATCCATTACACACTCTCTTTCTCTTTAGTATTCTGTGCTGACACTTCCACTTTCCATTTAATGGCTGGTGTATGCAGATGTTTATTAAAAAATTTTTGTGCCTAGAATGTTGAAAAAAATTTATAGCTAAATGTCTGCTGCATTTTAGGTCAAGTTGTGTTCTCTGGTCACATTTGCATATTATGGCATGGAACATCAACTTAAGTTTTGTAGAATAGATATTTGATGATTGTGCCTTAAACTTTCATTTCGAGCCAGGCCATAACAAATAATTAAAGTTGTATAAATTGTGGCCTGAAAACCAATCACGGCGTTGGTGTGAGTAAGTGGAGCCAGACGATAACAATAATTTTATATCAAAAGGCTGTTACATAGAAAATACTTGTGAACAAAATCGATATTATTAATTTAATTTCTCTTCAAAATGATATTTTAGGAAAATTGTCATTAAGTTGGGCTTAAAACTTAAAAAAGAAGGTATGTAAAGTTAATACTAGACAACGATTTACGTCTCTTTTGGCTGTTAAGGTCTTATTTACAAGTATTCTGTATGGACATTTAATTCTTGGACAGCACAAAACTAAATTGTCCTTTAGTTACAGTTCGTTGCAATGGCGAAGTTTTGAACAAAACGAAAACATTAATTTTAGTGACAAAGATTTATATTTAATGTCTATTTTCAAAAACGGCTTAGATTGACTAAACAATAAATTTCATAAAAAATGGGAATGTCGCAAAAGAAATTGTTGTGAAGTAAAAGAAACAGAAGTAGACATTCGAATAATTTTCTAAAAATAAATTAATGATAAACACATGCGTATGCGCATGCGAGAAATTTAAAAAAAAATTAAAATAATTTGTAAAAAAAATAATCGAATAATTATTCGAATAGTTTTCCAAAAAAAAATTATTTATTTAGTAATTAGCAAATTAATTGGAGCAGAAAAAAATGATGAAGAACCCGTTTGAAAAATTTAATGGAATATTTAATTTTTAATCAAATGTATAATCGAATAAAAATTTTAATAATTTTCCAAAGCAAAAATTAATCGCTTAAAAGTTTTTATTTTCTTCCAAAAAAAGCAAAATTATCGTATAAATATTTGAATAATTTTGCAAAAAAAAAATTAATCGAATAAAATTTCAGTAGGTTTTTGGTGGAAACTAATAAAGAATCCAAAAATTTATGAATAATTCTCTTTAAATTTTATTTATAAAATTATTAATTTTTCTTCGATTAATTGAATAATTGTCGAATTGTTTAATAAAAAAAATTCATCAAATTGAGAAAGTAGAAAGGTATTATTTTCCCGGCTCTAGATGTTGCACTATATAAATAAAACTTTTTTCCATAACAACATTATTTTTTGTACTCTTATTTCAATATTTCGGATAGCGGATATTATGAGTAGACCCCTACAGTAAATATCTCTAAAAATGTCTAAGCCCGATAAATTCTCTTGAGACTGACAGATTTTGAATGCAAATGCTTAACATAAATGATATTTAGACGTCCCGCAAGTCACAATTGTACTTGCTGAAATTGGAAAGAACACAAATTACTTAGAGAAAAAAATTACACATATTTTAGACTTCGTTTAAATTCTAATAGACTTTGAATATAATTTGCAAAAAATAACTTTATAACCGACCAATTTTAAAAAGTTGTTAGAAATGTTTTTTTTCACGGTTACACGGAGAATCCATACAATTCTGTTCTAAAATTAAATTCATGATAAAATCTGCCTTCTGAAAAAACCTGGAAATTTAATGCATTTTTTGTAGGTTTTTTTTTTTTTGAACACAGAAAACAGAATTTCACTGCGTTTCATGAAATTTAAAGACTCCGACGAAATATGTATATGGCTTTAAACACTCCATAAATTTAAATCTCACTGCAGATATCCAGAAATATACCGCGCGCACACACACACACACACAAAACACAAACGTATCCCATGGCATCAGCCGCACTCAAGCTGTAAAAGTTTAATTGCGTGAGTGATAATTTTCACAAGAGAACAGTCACTTAAACCTACGAAATCAAGGCAATCACTTGCAATTTGTCGATGAAAAATTTCTGCTTAAAGTACAATACAAAAGACACAAAAACTTAAATGCCCGTCGTTTCACTATTAAGGCTTGAGTAAGATTTGGAAAACCAAAACAAAAAGTAAAATCCTTTATAGACCTGTTTGCGTGCGGTTGTGTAGTGCGTGCATTTTGACCCCATCTATGCGCTTTACTGAACTTATGGTCGATGCGTGTTTTTCGTGAACTTTTGCGAAAGCTCATCAATAATACTGTCAACTCAACAATAGCAGTGACAGCAATAACACCAACGACATCATGATTGTCCTTAACAGTTTGAATGGTTTGAACAACAATTACACAACAACAATGACAACAACAACAACAACAACAGCAGCAGCAGCAGCAGCAGCAGCAGCAGCAGCGTTTATTGTATCATTGTACAAAAGAAACAATAAGTGAGACATTAAAAAACAGTAGATGTAAGTGAAATTAACACTTGGTTTCGAAAACAGAAGATTCATTAAATAACACAGGCGTGTTTCCCTACACACACACACACACACACGCATGTACATGTATGTGTATGTACATATATGTGTGTGTGTGTGCATGTACTTTAATCACTTTGGCTTGGTAAACAGAATAGCAATTTCGTTTGCATATTTGTGAGACAAGAAGAAAGAAAATTAATGAATTAATTTTTAATTTTGATGACTTCAGACTTCTACATAATTATCCTGATTTATATCCTTCCCACCTTTATTAATATATTCTTATAATTAATAGGCAAAGCGAATTTTTGGCGCGAAAAAATGTTCCCCGAATAAAGAAAGGGAAAATGTTTCACACAGGTAGAACTTAAAGACACTTTGTATATAGTTCGCCTTCAATACCCTTGCTACTGTTCATGTGTAGGCACTGTCTCTCTTGTGTTCATATGAATAGTAAATATTAAAAGTAAAAAAAAAAAATAACTTTATTTACTCAAATATGTGAAAAATAAATTAAAGCACCAGCGTGCAAGCGTAAAAATATATGTATAAGTTTTATGACACTAGTCTTCAACTTCAAGTGTTTAAGTCGGTTTGTTTGTATGTGTGTTTTGCCTATTTAAATATATTGATTTCACATTTTCCTTTTTTTTGCCATTCGTTTTTTTTTTGTAACTCATCAAGGCTATAAAAACCACAAAACCGCACAAATAGTGCCGTGTTGCGGCGTTGTTCTCCAGCCATTTATATTTATTCTGCCACTGGCTGGTCTATTTGAAATATATAGATGTTTTAAACGAAAATGAAATTACTATATAAAAACTTTCTCTTGAGCATTTCGCAGCAGTGATACAGTTTTAATTCTTTTATGATTGAGGTCAAGGATAAAGGCAAGTGGGAGAAAACCTTGAATTATTAACAATTTTGTTTGAGTGCTGTTGCGGTTGACTTAGTGGAAGTTGTGTGTGATACAAAGGATGCGACAGGAAAATAATACATTAAGGCCGTTTTCACATCCCTATAAGATTTCTTTTTGATTTCTATCCGTTCAATCTAGAAAAGATTTTGAAAGATTGTTAATGATTGTGAATCCGTGTTGTATATTGCGATATTGCGAGAAAAAAACTAAAGATTTTAAGGAAAGTAAAATGAGTAAAATTAAAAGAAAAATCTCGACTATTTTGTACTCCTGATATTCAGACTCAGAATCATTGTCATGCCAATTTAATCGCTTAGACATATCCGCCGTGAACATGAGCTAATATCGCACGAATTTGAAAGGTAAAGATATTGTAAAACTGTGATTTTTGATGAAGTTTTAATAGTAAAGTTTTATTTTCATTTCCCTCAAATAATTACTTTCTAGCTTTTCTTTTCTGCTTTTCATGCGTAACAGTTCAGGGGGACAACAATGTTACCAACAAAAACATATCGTTTTTAACCTAATCCCTGGCCAACAAATTGGGGCTTAAACGTTTAATTTCGCCTCTTTGTACTTGCAGTTGTAAATTAATGGATTATGCTCAGTACGGCGGGGGGCAATGGGTTGGGGGAAAGAAATCACACCTACTATTTCAGCCGAAAAGTGTCAGGGCTGATAAATTAACGCCTTCGTTATTTCGTTGAACCTTGTGTGGAAACAAAACAAACAAACAACAACCACAACAACAACAACAAAAATAACAACACATAAAACACCTTTTAATCAACCACTATAAATCAGTCAAACCTTTGACGTCATCATATCGGCCAACACAAAAATGTTCATGCACGGCAGTGAAATTCTCCTAAAAGTAAAAGTAAACATTTTTGGGGCTGGACTGACACAGTTTTAGTGCTAAAGCCTTGACCCCTGTTGGAAATAAATTGCTGGGAGTAAGAAAAATTCGAGGCTTCACATCCATTTATTTGGTATTTAAGCAAAAGAAAAATGGGCGTGAAAATTAAAAATTGCTAAAGAATGGTTAAACACATTTGATGGCCAAAAACCTACAAGTTGGTGTACTGTTATGGGCACTACCCAGCAAACATAACCTCACACTTGTAAAAGAAGAAAATCATCGTCTATAGAGAAAATATTTAAAAATTAGTTTGAGGACTCAACACACAAGAAGTTTACGTAAATCATTTACAAACTTGATTTATAATTAATTTTATTATCAAATAGATATATTTAAAGGCTGCATGACTGACATCAAAGATTCAATTTACACTTAATGGACTCCAGAAGCATAAACTAGCGAAAATAAAAAAAAGCTTAACTAAGAAGGAATCTAATAATAGTGCAAGTTCCGCATTTTGGTAGCATGACGCCCGATATCGAATGAAATTTCTAGTAGTTTGGGGCGAGAGCGTTCGTTAGCGAGAAGTAGAAGTGGATAAATAGCATTTTATGAAAGTTATAGAACTTTTGGGGTAAGGTTTTCTTACAACTTCACTACTTAAACGAATAGTCATGTCACACGCTGCCCTAAACACTACGACTTAGCATAAGTGAAAATGTGAAGAGTGGAATTGAACCTTTCCCTGTCAGTCTAAATTTGATTCTGAATTTCAAACAAACACAAAAAGGATAATGATTTAGGAAAAAAGTCGTAGTCTTATTAAAATAATTAAAAGAGTAACAGCGGCTTTACTATTTTTGGACTTTAATTTTACTGAAATATCATTTAAGGGGATTTAGGCGATAATACAGGTCGTACGTAAAACCAAAAAGAAAATCATATGAAATTATCTCCGTATTTTAAAAAATGAGAATAAAAATCTTACGACGGATTTTTTTACGGTAAAAGACCAAAACAAAGTAAAAGATTACGTAAAAATACATCCCTGATCTAATGATGTCTGAGCCCTAAATTGTCATCCGTATTTTCGCTCTTCTACTTAAAATTTTGACTTATCGTACGACTTGTATTACCGTCTAAATGTCCTTTTCTTATTACCATTTTAGTTTGGCTTTGTAAGAAATCTGTTACATATTACTTAAGAATTACGATACGATCTATATCGTATACGGTAAATTGCTTGTATCGTATGCGGTGATACGACTTCAGGACTTGAAAATAAATATACTTTAAAGAATAAGAACTTAACAAAATTTGGCCTTAAAAATAGCAAATAACTTATCAGCTGTGACAGTGCTGCCACCTTGTAGACATAAATACAATTTTTTTTCCATTTTTTATACACAAAGCAGCTTACAGTGTTACCAGCTTTGCTTTACCATTACCATAAAATGCTACCAGTGTTGAATACACTTTTAACGCCAGCCGCTATATTTATGTTCAAATCTTTGCGCGTGTTAAGATATTCATCAAAGAGTTTCCTTTCCTACTGGCACTGAGCACTAACATTTCTAATTTAATCTAGATTTATATGGAATATACAAAACGATTTATTTTCATGTATTTTGTTTTCCTGGGTCATTTCGTTAAATGTGTGAAAATATTTGTTTAAGCAATTAGTCTTTGATCCTGCAGTATTCTTGAAAATAAATTTATTTTTATTTCTTATATTAAAAGAAATTTTTGGTATTTGCTCAGGGGTAGAAATTTATTTATATACATTTTGGTAGAGCAAACGCTTATGCTCAACTTAAAGTGCAAATTATTTGTGGTAATTTTTTGTTTCTTCTAAATTTATGGTGTAAAAACAGGAAACCATTTTGTTTTTGGAGTTAAATTATATAATTGAAGCAAATGATTGTGATGTCTGAAATCTGATTAACACTCATTTCAGGCACATTTTACTGGCCCGATTTTTGGACTTTTATTGCGATTTTTTTTACAAAATCCAGTAAAAATCTAATTACTTTACATTTGCAGTTTCGCAAGGCTTTTGGCCAAAATAAATACACTGCCCTCCCTGTAGTTGGGTGGGTGCAACGAAAATTCTCCAATGCTTTTTCTCTGCGTGCATGCACTAGTTTTTGTAATCTTTACCTAAAGCAATTAAAAGAATTGAAAAATATCTGTATTGATAACGATTACAGATAATGAGAAATGTTCATTAAATAATACCGGAGCAAAAATTCAGTGTTTAACGAACCAAATACAAAAAAAGAAAAAGAGCAACTGGATGATTGGTTGCCTGCACTTCACTGAGATTTAATTTAATTTGTTGAAATTTTATGTGGAAAAAATCAGGCAATTAAATTACTTTGAGTAAATTTTAATTAAAGAACATCTAACGGGGGGTTACTGGCATCAATATTTTTCTCGGTTGGTTTTTAGCTGGTAAAACATGTGCATTTAAAACCGAAAATATAATATTCGAAAGGGTAATTTAAATACTTTTGATTTCCATAAACTATTTTAAAATACAATACAAGGCGATAAGCATTTTGTTTTTCAGCCAACAAAAAGGATTTTAATTATGTAATGACGCATGACAGGATCAGCTGTTATTTATGGTGAAAGAAAGTCAAAGTCAGTGTTCAATCGTTGACCACAAATAGTAGTACCGGCAATTGCCATATTAGTTTTTGTCGCCAAAAATTGTTGCACTAGTTGACATTTGCAGCTGCTAAAGGGAGAAAACAGTGCAGTACACAAGAACACTGATGGAGGGGCAGATATGGTTAATAAGTTGAAAGTTCGTATGGAAATTTAGCAACAACTTTCTATCCAGCACTGATGCCCCTCTTTCCATCGATTAAACGTCTATAAATTTACTTTTATAGGGCTTTGTCCTGTTATTCACCAACAACTCTTCCATGATTGGAAGTCTATATTGAAGATATATTGGAAAAATATAGTCAACAACTTGACAGATCGAATAGAGCAGGTGGCGGAAATAATATTGTATTTAAAACTAAATGGCAGGAAATTATCTGCCATTTTATTACAATATATTAAAAAAAATCACTTCAATCCAACAATATTTCTGCCTGGTATTAATATTTAATAAAAATTTAATAAAAAAAAAGAATCAGGAACAAAGTGCTGGATCCAGATGACTGCTCTGAGCAACAGCAGAGCTGCAGTAGATTTTGTTATTGTATAATATTTTGTTGATCCTGAATTCTTCCAAACCGAACAATTTTGTGTCAAGCTCATAATATTTCACTAACACACTCAGTGTATCCCAGCTCTGCCACACCAACATTATGCACTATATTTACCTTTTAGATAAACGCAAACAAAATGAACAAAAAAACGTATTTAAAAGTATTTAGTAGTTTCATGGTTTATAAAATAAATAAAATCATTTATAATTAAATGATAACTGGCTTTAGAGCAACCAGATGTTGGCATTTTTTTTTTCTTTCTTTCTTGTTTGTTTTTTTTTGCAAATATTTCAATGTTTAATCTTTTTTTCAAACAATTTGAAAAAGAACAAAACTATAGTGTGCAGATATTGGCAAACAAAAGTGTTTGCCTATTTGCGGTAGTTTTGGCAAAAACTATAATATTTTAATTTAACCAATTAAACATGAGGGCTTTGTAGGACTTTGGTAAAAAAAAAATACTATTTTAAATAGAAACAATTGCATTGATTTTAAAAATTTACCTGAAAAACTATATTCCAAATACGAATAATTACTTCGCTATTGTTTAATACAATTTCCAAGGATAAGCTGTGGATTATTCATTTTATTGTTTTTGCAAGCGCACAATTTAACGTTAAAATAATTTTCATTGCAAATTAATGCTTCTTTATGTGATTAAAAAGGGTTGATTTATTTTAAATGAATTTAAATTAATTCCTTTCAGCGATTTCCTTTCAGTTACAATCAATTTTATAAATTTTTAAAACTTCTTTAATTATTTTTGTTGGCAACAATTTTGCCTGTTTTTCTCTTACATTTACGGGGTACTTCCGTGTTAAAGGCACCTGCCATAAACAGACACTTTTTACTCCCAAAATAATTCTTGGCATTAATTAATTTTGCAATGTTTTCCACTTGGGGACACGGTTTTTAATACCAAAGGACATTCTTTTCTCCCCTATTTGTAATTACAAGTGAATTGAAAACATGTGTTTTGAGATCACAAGTGAATTGAAAACGCGCGTTTTGAAATGACATGTGACGTAATCACAAGTAAATTGAAATCATGTGTTTTGAGATCATAAGTGAATTGAAAGCGCGTCTTTGAATTGAAAACATGTGTTTAGAGATCACTAGTGAATTGAAATCGCGTGTTTTGAAATCACATGTGACGTAATCACAAGTAAATTGAAATCATGTGTTTAGAGATCACTAGTGAATTGAAATCGCGTGTTTTGAAATCACATGTGACGTAATCACAAGTAAATTGAAATCATGTGTTTTGAGATCACAAGTGAATTGAAATCGCGTGTTTTGAAATCACATGTGACATAATCACAAGTGAATTGAAAACATGTGTTTTGAGATCACTAGTGAATTGAAATCGCGTGTTTTGAAACCACACGTGATTTAAAAAGTTGTGTTTTGAAATTATTGTACATGGAAAATTAAAACATGTATTTTGAAATCACATATAAGCTAAACGCAAGTGTTTTGAAATCACCGGTGATTTGATATCAGGTGATGTTCAGAACATATTAGATTCGTTTGCTGATCCTTTCTATTGCGAAAAGTGAGGGTCAGATATAAGTTTTTAACTGTTTTTTAGCTGAAGAAACCAAAATATTTATATGTATTATTTACGTTTCAATTGCTTCAATTTATCTGAATGTGGATTTTGCATTTCCTAATTTTTTGCATAGTTTATTTCTGGTTTTGTTTATTTCATTCACTTAATGTATTTACATTAGAGATTAAAATTAATTTTCATTTAAAGTTATTTCTGGCTGTCAGTAAACATGTTCGAAAAGCAAAATAAAAAAACGGAAGTTGTTTCCTCGTGTTGGGATTTACCTCTCCGGAGCACATGCTGACTTGTGTAAAAAGTTAATTACCTAAAATGACTTTACAGTTTTGGCGCCTTCAACAATTTCTATTTGAATTGCAAGAAAATTTGAAATTTTATAATTGAAAACGTTGTAACGGTGAATGACAAGAACAGTTGGTTTGTGTTAAAGAATAAGTTTTTGGAAAAAAATAATCAGCTGAAATAAAATACGTGTATTACAAAGAATATTAATGTTATTTAATTGGTTTTAATGTTAAATTAAAAGTAGGAGATTTTGTGCAGGAAAAAAGCTGAAATATTCTGTATATGGGCAAAAACTAAGGGGCGAACGACTCGATCGTACGCGTTTTCGTGTTAATACACTTTTTGGTTTATCAAAAGCGATACCTTCAACTATGGCGAACACATTTCAAAAATTTAATAAAAAAATACGTTTCATAATCAGGGAATGATTTGCGGGCAAAATATTACAAATTGGTTTTGAACCATTGACGAATCAATGACTGGCTTAATTTGAAAATCCAGAGCTGAGTTCGAATTCACCATAATGTACCCTGGAAAAAAATCAATGGCAGTGATGGATGGTTAGCAAATTATAAGAAGATATACGATATTCGCCATCTCAGAATTGGTGGCAAAATGTTTTCAAGTGAAACATGACAGGAAAATTAATGAAATGCGCACTCCGTACAAATTTATATTCTTTAAGCAAGTACTTCCAATACGTACATCAGTACGAATTAGTTCTACATAAATTTTTTTTTTCAGTTATAAAAACTATATGAAGAAATAAAAATATGATAATTTTTCGATTTATATCTTTTTTTAATATAAAGAAAAATCACTTAAAAATTTTAATAGTTTGAAAAAGTTAAGTTTTTGTTCACATTCTTCGATATTCTACTGTATTATATGTCTAAGCTAATGTTCTATTAAGAAAAAACATGGTTTCTGTACTAGTGCACATTTGCCAAAGTTTAATTTAAGTATCTTGTTTAAAACTAAAACCTTTAAAATTATAATAATATTTTTTGTTCAATCTTGATAAATTTTAATAAAATCATTTCAAAAATTATAGAATTTTGTTTTTTTTTTTGTTCGTTCCTTAAACTAAATAAAGTAAATTTATGACTTTTTATTGAATTTAGTGTTGAAATTTTCTTTTTTTCTTTTGTTTCGTTCTTATTTTCTTTTCTTTATTTTGCGTCTTTCAAGTCTGGAACCTTTTCTTTTTTTGTGTGCAATTTCTATGACAATGGCTAAAATAATTTAAAGCACAACCCTCCTGCTGTGCTCTACTTAAAGTCAATTACTGGCCATAAATTATGTGGCTGCCAGCGCTGCCGATTGGCGGCTGCGAACCCTACTAAAAAAAAACGTTCGCCGCTTTGATTATAAATAAACAGCTGCACCAATATTTCTAGCCAGTAATTGATATGATTTAGTGTTATGTCCTGCTTTGGCTTGTTTACGTTTTGTTTTATTATTTTAATGTGCAGAAAGTAAGACAAATACACACAGAATTTAAGTGGACGACACTTTCGAGTTCATATTTATTGAAGAAAAAAGAATAAAACTTAAGTCAAACCAGAAACGGACATATCTCATTACGTCAGTGCCCAGAACCCCTTTATTGCGTGAATGAATCTATTGCTATATCGTGAATACACTTTATGTTTTGTGTGGTTTTGCCAGTTCCTTTAAGCCAACTACAGCTTCCGTTTTTTGCATATGTTTGAACAAAAATGTTGTTCAATTTAAATACTAGATAATATCAAAAGATTTGAGTTGAAATTGAAACCACTTGTAACTTATTATTAATTTAATCACCACATTCGTTTGCTGTGCTGCCACTGAAATACTTGTAAATTAATAATTGATTTAATAAAATTTTAATTATTTTAGGCAAGATTTGCAAGATATCGGGCTTTGCCAGTGGGCTATTCATATTTCGTTCATAAACCTTAAAAGAGGCAACAAAAAAAAAGAATTGCCTTCACACATGTTTGTTTACATATTTACACGAGCCTAATTAACTTTTCTTCATCTAATTTGTTCTGCCAAGAACCCATCGATGTGTTGTTGTTAAAGCTTAAAAGAATTCAGCAACATAATTTTACCAGTCACCGCATCACACTCTACTGCCTGACATCCAATTAAATCGTATAAATTAATTGTAAATCTCATAAATTATTTATCTCATAATTCTATACGAATTTCATCTGTAGGCACCTTTAGAATTCTCATCCAAGTGTTTGCTTGTACAGCTGTTTTGTGGTTCGCCTAATGAATTCTATTGCAAAAATCCACAATCTTTTGCGTGCTTTTCTTTTTTAGTGTAAGAAACATGTCCAGACATGCATAAATACACAGATTGTATGTTTGTAGGCGCTATATAAATTTTGCATCTAGATATTGGCATACATGGTTATGTAATGGCGTTTGTGACGCATCTGCTGAGCAGTAGACCTCAATTTGGTTTGTCAATCTGCATATTCAATTTCGCCACAGCAAGCAACGGTGACAGCAGCACATTCTCATATTGTATGTAAATATGTTTTGGTACTACTGCTGCCAGCAAGAATTAATTAATTATTAATCATTTATTTGTTTATGGCGACATCAGCATATTTGTGCCTATAATGTTATTCTTGAGAGAGAAATGTTATTCATTTGCAGATAGTACGTGGAGAGTTTGTTCATTCCCCGACTATTTATATGTACAATATATCCAGAGCAGCCAAAGCCTTAAATCCAACACTGGTGCCATCCACTACAGGGTGGACTAAAAAGATTTCTGAAACTTAGTACTTGATTCTTGGAAATTATTGAAATTCTCTCTTCTTGCCGGTAATTATTTATTGCGACTGCGTGACAGTATCATCAATACTTTAATTCAAGAGGTGCGGTCATAGCTTTCACCAATAGGAATTCAGTGAGCCGTTTCGAGAAATCTAGTCTAGTGACAGAAGTTCCTGAAACAGATGTTCTTCTAAATTGTTGGACACAACTTCATGTCATAACGCCCAATTGGCCATTTTCAGAGCTATATGGCCGATAATTTTAAAGCTGTGTCTTGCTATGCATCCACATAACATTTAAATAGTGTAAATACTATTATCGTAACACCATTAATTATAATATTGGTGGTTCGTGTTAGGGACACTTGGTAGTACTACGAAATTCGGCTTTAAAAAGATTTTTTTCTTTCACTGATGATCTGTTAACGAACTTGCAATTATTTAATCTGATTATTTAACAGTGATTTTTTTTACTTCATTATATTATCTGAGATTGTTATATAAAGAGTCCAAAATGCCTTCTCATTCAATTTTTTTACATTATAACAAAAATGTGGTTGTTTACGACGAAAGTATTATATTATTTTATTAGAAAAACATGGTTGCTAATGCAATAATATGGTTGGTTAATTTAATAATATGGTGGGTTAATATAACAATATGGTTAATTAATACAATAGTATAGTTGGTTAATGCAATAATATGGTGGATTAGTAAAACAGTTTGGTTGGTTAATGCAATAATATGGTTGCTTAAAAATATAATATGATTGGTTATAATAATATCATGATTACTTTATATTTAGTAGTTTCAAATTTTGTAAATTAGGACTGCACAGACTAAACGTATCGGCCATATGCCGATAATGGTGTCAACAGTAGTTTCTAACAGTCTCTGCGACGAACTGTACATGACCCATTGCTTCACTTAGAGCATATCTGTCAACCAGTACGTGTGAGACGCAAGACTTTCCGAACCGCGAGCTGTTCTTCCCTCCAGAGCTGGTTTAAGATTTTATTTTGTCATGGTAACATGTTTATATAAGAACAATTATGGTTATTTTGAACAAACAAGGTTATAACATGCCGTGTCATAGCAATGATATGGTATATGCAACAATGTCATGTTATTGAAAAGAATCATATAATTTAAGAAAATTTGGTGAACAAGAATAGTGTTTTTTGAGAAAACATATATATTATCATGGTAGATCATGGCAATGTTATGGTTTATATAACAATATAACACGATCAGTTCGAATCATATACATAATTTAAATATAGTATAATGTTCTTAGCATATCTTCAGCTCAAGCATGTATTACGTTGTACATGAACCCAAAAGTTTAAAAAATCTGTTACATGAATTTTTCCTTTGAGAAATCTGAATCCACCATTGAAAATTCTAGCCATCAGCGTTTTCAATATTAAATATTTGAGCTTTCAAAAATTTATTATATTTCATATACTCGTATGTAGTTCTTTCTTCGTTGCCACTCATAAATTTATTTTATTAAGCAATTTTGAAGCCATCGTTAACATTAATGGAATCTTATTAAAAAATGTTGTTTCTATAACTTCTGCCATATTAACACATACATACATATTTTAAAAATAACTTAAAGCAAAATGAAATGGTGCGGAATTCAAAGTTCAAAGCCCTTTTCAGAGCAAATTAATGGTCTGAGCAATATTTATGAACAATAACAATTTAGTTAGTAAACTAAGACAACATCGACAGCTTCTGATGAACACAAGGCTAGAAATTTTTGCTGGCTTAACAATTTTTCATAAAGGGTGATTTTTTGGTAGATCAATGATTTTACATAATGTGGGAACATATTTAGCATAATATGATTTGTAAGGCAATACTTTTACTAGTCAGCTGTTTGTGAAGTTTTTTTAGTTCATTTAATTGTTGGCACTGACGAAAAATGGCCTAGAAAAAGATTAAAAACTAAATTAATTTAATTTGTGACCGTGAAGTTTGATCATCTGTGCATTTCTTTAGTTTAAAATAAAATATAAAAAATATTTACGGAAAAATTCATAAAAATGGAAACTTACGCTTCCATTTTATCACCGAGTTTTAAGCTCGTTTACGTCAAATACTCCCCAGTGTTGCTTTTGCGACCACCTGACAGTTGCAGTGCTGCCACTAGTTTGCATTTGCGAACATGCTGCCTATCATTTGCAACGCAGTGATACATTTACTAAAATTCCTATTTCGCTGCGAAAAGTTTTAATAATTTCCATTAGAAAAAAAATTACCCTTTAATACACGTATTATGTTTTAATTTAATATATGAGTGTCTGCCCTTTGTACACTGCTTTACAAGAAGAACAAGAAGAAGAAGAAGAAGAAGAAGAAGAAGAAGAAGAAGAAGAAGAAGAAGAAAACTAAGAAGAAGAAGCAATGAGAAACAAAAGCACTCCATACAGACACATACATACTACATATTGTACAATTTGATAGACAGGCAGAGTTGTTTGTTTAAATTTCAAAACGATGTTCTAGAAATAATAGACTACAATTTTCCACACATACATAAATATTTATAATAATGTCTTTATCGAGATAACAAGTCCATTGAAGTGAAAAACTTTAAGACAATAAATAAAACATAATAAATTGAAAATATTTTAAACAGTTTCTTATTAAACAATTTTTTTTATTTTTATTTTGCAAAAGAGAGTAGACATTTTTTTTCCCAGCAGTTTGACAGGCCATTAAGGTTCACTCTCATATCCTGATAAATATATTTAATAGGTGGCCAGGATTGTGCATTTTATTCCACAAAATTATTTAATACTAATTTGTTAATTTTTTTGCATAATTACATTTGCAATTTTTTTCTTTTTTTTGTAAAAATTTATATAAAACCGAAATGGTTTTCCAAAGCAACATAAAATAAAGAACATTTTTATTTAATATTTCCGAATTTTTCGCTTAATTTTTTGTGAAAAATCAAAAAGTCTTCCAGCTTAAAGAAACTTGCTAGAATCAATAAAGTTTCCTTTGAGTATTTTTTTTTTTTTTTTGTATAACATTTTTCTAGCCTTAAAAAGGTAAAATTTCTCAAGGCCCTGGCTATCTTCCCAGGACTGTATCAGCAATGATAAAATGTAATGATAAAATCTGCATTTCAGCCAACTCTTTTGCCACTCAGCCATTGTTCCGAATGCGAAAACGTGCAAATCCACAGTTGGTGCCTTAAAATCGATTCGATTTCTCCAACACAACACCGCTACTGCTATTATTGTACATATTATGCCTTATAGGCGTTATTTGAAAAAGGCCTGTTTTCCACTTAAATGAAAACGAATAGTGCACAGAATGTGAAGTTTTTGGCCGTTAAGCAAAACCCGAAATAGCGAAGGAGAAATTTTATTTCTTGTGTTAAAGCATAAACCACCTGTTTCAACAAAACGATGCTGAGCACAGACACAAAATTGAATAGTAAGTTTTCTTTTTATTATTATATTCCTTTCGTTGGGGAAATAAGTCCTTACAAATACGTTCAACAATAAATAAAAAGTTTCCTAAAGCCACAAACACGTTAAATCCACTGTTTACAGGATGCATTGAATCGAGCACGAATCACACGTTTCACCGCACAATTCATGTACACACTCGCTGCCGCGTACGTGCACCCAGGACACACAGCACAACATTTAATTTCGTTTTTGTTGTTTTAATACAATTTAGGAAATTATAAACGGTACTTTAACAATATTTTAGTAAATTGTTTTATGGCATTAGAGTTGGTGTGCGAGTAGTACATGATTTGCTATTAATTAGATAATGTGTTCAAAAGGCAAATGAGAAATATTTGTGAAAGTTTGTTTTTCTCTTTGGCTAATCAAACTAATTGAGTTTTGTTTCGCAAGAAACGAAAAATCTTAAGCTGTTGTTGTATTTGAGGGCAAAAAGTGGGGCAAATGAAGTGTAATCTCGAAATGTGGGGGGTTGCTTAGGCCAAATTTTATTGAGTGCAGCGTAATTTGTTGTACACTGTGTCCCCTGGAGGATTTATTATAAATAATATAGAAAATTCAAAATTTGGAACAGTCGCAAAATACAACCCTGTTATTTCCCTGTTTATTTCAAATTCAACTAGATAAAGAATAATAAAATCAACTGATAATTATATAATTTTTAAAATTAATTAATGACGTGATATTTCTCTCCTAGCAATTTGTTATAAATAATATAGAAAGTTCAAAGTTTGGAACATAATTTGAAGCAGCAACGCTGCATTCGCAAAATACAACCCTCTTTCATTTAAACAAATTGGATGAGTTTTTCCAACACATGACATTTCATCCTGCTTATTGCAAATTCAACTAGATAAAGCATAATAATAGTAATAATCAAATATAAGTTTTTAAAATAAATACTGAACTGTGAATTAAAAAAACAACACCAAATTAAATTCGGAAATTTAAAATAAATTTAAATTTTTTTCCAAATATATTCATTTATTCATCAATTTGTAGTCTGTGGCCTTCACAGCGGTAACTTTCAGATTTAATGGAATCGTGCCAGCGTTTTTTTTTCAGCTCTCACAGTAGATGGGATGTGCAGTTCTTGGCATGTGTTCCAGCTTTCACAGCGATTGGGCTGTGTTCTCCTCAGTGGTCGCAAAACGCCGTCCTTTCAAAGGTTTCCTCAATTTTATTAACTGGAAAAGATGTCAGGGGGCCATATCTGGTCAGTACGGTGCTGCTTTAACACCAAAATTACAGTTTTTGTGGTAAAAATTCGGAAATTTTGGAAGGGAATTCGCTGCTACGCCCTGCCTGCCCCGTAGTTGTACAGCATAACCCAATCGATATGCCGACATCCTCAACAACTTCTTTAATAGTGATGCGATGATTCTCCACAATCATTTTCTTGCACGTTCACAACATATGAATGTGTTGTTGTTGTTGTTGTTGTGCTGTGCTATGGGACGTCCAGAGTGTCTTGGAAAATCTGCAACGTATCGGAATTTCACAGCGGCAGCGAAATTGCAATACTTTACAGCTAATGGTTTACCAGACTTTAGAGGTAGTGGTGTATTTGCAAACGTGTGTGTGTGTGTGTTTGTAGCATTTACGTCCATATTATAGACAGTTTTGTATGTTATGAAGAAGTTGGTGAAACTTCTTCATAAATTCTTATTTTGCCAATTTATTATCAAGTGCAGCAACAAAATTTCCCTAATGACATTAAACCCCCCACACCAAAAAATCAGCCAGCAACTAAAACTGAAACATAATTAATTCCTTCTAATGTACAGATTTCAACTTTATAACTTTTAATTATTGCAGCAAGTATTGCGTGATATTTTGTCATTTACCACACGTAAAGAAATTGAATGTAGTTTGTTAACATTTGCAACATTAAAGCAGGTTACGTGCTCTTAATCAATTAAATTCCAATCGCACGCCCCAATGAACTTTGCGCTTAACCGCAATTAGAAGGCACAGTAATTATACAATATATATATATATATATATATGGAATATAATGTAGTTTTCAAAATTCTATGAAGATGGCAAAAATGGCTTTAATTTTATGAATAATTTGTGGAATAAATTCTTTGCCAATATGCGGGCAAACGAAGCGGCAAATAAATTTTATTACATATTTATCTTAAAAGCGGAATTCAAATCGTTTCTGTTACGCCGAACATGTTAAAAGTTATTTTGTTTTTTAAAAAGTGTTTTTCTCTAACGGCCATTAATTCTTTGATTTGCATAACAAAATTTTATCGAGAAACAAATTTGTTACAAACTTTGTTTATAACTAAAACTATAAAATTCTTAAAACGAAAAATAACCTAATTTTCGAATTTAACATTTCCGTAATTTTGAAGACCCCCTAAAAGTATGCGGTCGTAGTTAAGCGCATTTGTCTGTGTGGATGTGTCTTGCAGGGAAAATGAACAAGTTCTTGTTTTTTCTTCTTATTATCAACCTTATTTTCTTGTTAATAACGCATATACGAATACTGGCTGGCAACAAAAATGCCAAAACACAGGAAGTGTAAACTGAAAAACATTTTTTCTCCACAAAATCCTTTAAAGCCCTCACGAAAATTGTGTTTTAAACCGTAGAACAGAATATGTGTGTTTAGCTGAAGTATGTGTTCTACGTAAACTTAAACGAAAATAAGCAAACTTTTTCAGTTCATACAAAAATTTGCATAAAACAGTAAAGGAAATGTCTAGAAAAGCGGCAAAAAAAATGTAGTGAAAAACTCAACGCCCAGCAAGAGGGAAAAAAACATTTATTTAACATGGCCTGAATTAAAGTTTTAAACGTCAATTCTTGCCAGAAACTTATTCAGTAACATGCTCGTGCATGCTCTTGTAAATGTATGATATATGACTGATGTTTACAAAAACAAAAAGTGTTGTAATTAGTTTATGAACACTTTTTGCACTGCAGTACCATAGACGAATTTGAGAACTAAAGAAAGTGTTTAAAATTGCGAAAAAAAGAAAGAACAGAGTTTATGGGTTGAGTGGTTCTTCAAATAAGTGGCTTGCAAATTTCTAAAGCTCTTGTCAAAACAAAAATTGGATATATGTAAGTTAGTTGTGTAATTAATACATCGATATCGGTCCTGAGGATTTGTGTTTCTGTTTTTGCCATATTTCTTTAAAATGCATAAAAGTTATTGGGGGTTTCAAAGCTTCAAAAATTGTCCCATTTAGGGCACAACAAGATGAGGGGAATCGGGCAATCGCTTGGATTACACCATGCATATTTTTTTTGGAAATTTTGGCCAAGAAGCGTGTGGCAAGCGAAGCTCGTTCCCAAACTGCTGAATTCTTAACAGCATCGGGGCATATTCGTAATCTTCTGGCCAAAACGGCAACGCATTTGTGCCCCACGCAACGTATTGTCCCACTGTGACTTTAACCTGTTGCCAAGATTGAAGAGGCCCCACGAAAGAACGGCGTTTATCGACGATTGCTGCGAAGAAAATATGTTGAGAAGGACTATATTGAAGGTTTCAAAGTAGAAATTAATAATTAAATAAAATTTTTTGAGAAAAATTAAAATTCGCTTTATTTTTCGGACATGACCTCGCAAGTGTGACCATTGAGCAATAATTTACAATGAAAACAATAATACACTGCCGGCAATAATAATACACAATATTGTTGACTTCGTTTTAATGTTGCTGCAACTATATTTTAAAATCCTTTTTCTTTCTAAAGTCTAATCTAATCTAATTTAAAAAAAAAAAATCTGAAATTTTCTCAGCTAATTTTGTAATAAAATTTAATTTTCAAACATGTAATATTAATTTCTACATTTTCTAATTAAAATTCATATTCACTTGACTCGGAAGCTTTGGGATTTCGTGTCCTGTTTGTCATCTGCAACCAAACGAAAATATAAAAGCAAGACAAAAGCGAAAAAAAAGAAATATCTAAAATATAAAGCCAACAATTATGCCATTATAAACTGTTGTTAGAAAAGAAATATAAGAAAAAATTTCCTGCTGCATTTGCAATAAACACCTTGGGACTCGATGTGCAGCAAATAGGTCACTGCTTTGCGCTGTAACAGATTTCCCGATTTGGTTTTTTTTTTTTTTTTTTGTATCGCTATATTGTGATTTTATAATTTGGGTCGAAAACAAATACAACAGGAGACTTCCTGTTCTGCTGTTCAAACATTTTGAAGAAGGGAGAGGAAATATAAGTGCTTCGCACAACAACATAATGATGAAAAATTACGAAACAAGATACATTTGTGGCGCCAACATCCTTTTTTTCAGGACTTAAGTTTATTGTTTTTTCATAAGCAAAGAAAATTAATTAAGGCTAAAGAGATTTGGTCAGAATTAACTCAATTCTGGTGAAAATGTAGCCGGTTGCCAGTTGCCGGTTGCCGGTTGCCGGTTTCAGTTTTCTAATGTTTTCTGGGTTGAAGATACAAAATACTACCCCACCGTCAGGTTCTGTCCTTATCTTTTTTTCTAACAGAAATAATTAAATCCGAATTTATAATGCACATATAGTTTATATAGTAAATTTATATCCCATTCCTTGTTAGGATCTAAGTCTACAACAGTACCTTACGGTGCCGTACACTAAGGCAGAACCTGTTGGGGCGTGTACTACAGAATTATGATAAGTCATTTCTCCAGGCACCAGTTGAACGATAGAAACCTATATGACATGTGTTGTCAGCAGAATGGCCAATAAGACGCAACTGCAGGTTGTGGTTCTGACTTGAGGTGGTTCCCTTACAGCTACTGATTGGATTGGGGCATCATTGTTTATATTCAGCCCAATATGTGTGGCAGAATCATTGAAAATGAAACCACTCGCAGCAGCTATTTGAATCATGTTGTATGCCAAACAAAATGGCTTGTGTGGTATTTTTAAATAAAAGAGGAGTTCATACCTTCTGCATGAATTGTCTGATTATTTTCCAACAACTAACCGGCCTCTTAGAAAAACCCTCTACATATATTGAGATTAGAATAGTCGAGGCATGTAGTCGCTTAACTTGAGAACGGCAGGAATTAGAAATAATGCTATGGGAAATTCTCCCCAACTGTATTTCAAAAACAAGTAGTTCCCGTATTAAGCCCCTATTCTACTAGTTCTTGAATGAATTCTTCATTCATTTGATTGTACCATGTCAAACTACAAAATCTCAATTGTCAACATGGAATAAATAAATTTCTTTGCTCAATTCAATGGCTGATGCTTGTGCTGAAGCGTTTCCAGGAATTTAATTACACACATAAAGTTAATTGTTTGTGGCGGAGAAATTTCGAATTAAGTTCACGTTAAACGAAATACATTTTCTTTATACTTTCATAATTATACCCTGGTCTGCTCAGCTTTGGCAATTACTATTTAAGTAATAAGCCTGATAAACGGCCGTAAAATTACACGAAGCTGTCACCTACTGTTGTCATTTCAGAAGGTCAGAGACAACAAGTGCTGCAACGACGAAGTAACAAAATGCAAACAAATAATTTATGCCTTGTTGTGAGCTGAAACATGTGAAGATGACATAAATTCGCTTTAACTTACAATGGCCAAGTAACACTTAGTTGCTTACGAGCTGAACAATATAAGAGCGTTAAGTAGAAGAGCTTATTGTCCCACCAACTGCTATTGTTCTGTCAAGTACATATTACGTGTAGCATTGCCGATATAATAGACCTGAAGGTCTTAGCAAGTCAACGGACAAACTTCATTCTCTTGTTGTAATTTCGTTTTCATATTTTAATCATGGAGATTTGCGATAAATTATTCGTTGTATTAGAAATAGAAAAGTTTTTGCCGTACGTAAAAGATGTCAGAAATAATGTAGCACAAAAAACTAAATTAGAAAATCCACAGGGCAACATGTCCTTGCCATCAATTTGACTATGAAAATCTCTGAAAAATGGCATCCACTTACAAATTCTGTTTGGCTACATATTATTTTTTTCGGCTCAAGTATTCAATATACAGATATTTGATTTGAGCAGGAGCAGAATGTTTCCGAGTAGTTGAGGTTTTGTTCGAAATATTATTTACATTTTCACATCTGTTTGTAAATTTTGTTTCCTGGACAACATCATTTTCATGTTTCCTACATCTTAACCTTAATGTTTAATTTTACTAGACATACAACTGCAGATATATTTACTTCCGATTCAGTTTTACTTAAGCTTGTGCGTGACAAAGCGTTTAATTTGAAAATTTACAGCCATTGATTGAAAAACTTGGAAACAAAACACTGCCTGGTGCTCTTGCCTTCTTTAGTGATAAAAAAAATGCTGAATCAAATTACGAATCAAAATGGCCTCAATTTTAGTTTCTGTTCAGAAAAATTTCCATATAATTCGATAAAATGTGGTTTTCAAGTTCTTATCCACTATATCTCGAAAGTGGAGTGTTATATTGTTTAAATAAATCTGAGCAAGATTTATTTCATTTAGTTTTTCGTATAATTAATCGAATAAACATTTGAATATTTAATCGAATATATATTCGCATGATTAATCGTATTAGTAATCAAATATTTAAGCGAATGTAAATTCCAATAATTAACCGAACAAAGAGTCGAATGCATATTCGAATAATTAATCGAATATATTGTATGTTACTTATTACATTTCGGTTTATATTAATTTTAGTATTTAGCATATAATGCACAGAGTTGCATTAATACAAAAAAAAAATTCATTAGATCAATCGCTTTAAGAAAAACGCCTGCATTTTCCTACGCAGTACGACACCGCCCCACTAATACTACAGATGACTCTCGCACACGGCCAGTAGTACAGCTCTGCTTGATTGCACATCATTCTAATAATAAAGTTATAGTGAGCCAGTAAACCCAGTTGATTTAAGCAACGCTTTCTTTTATTTTTTTTCTGCAAAACTGTCATTGGCGCAACATGTTGCTCTTCCCTTCCCTTCCACACTTCTATTTTGAATTTCAAAAATATTCAAATTGGAGAAAATTCAAATAGCAGAGTTTTGAGAACTGTTTCGCACAATTTGCATGTTTGTTTTGTGGAAAATTATTATTCAAAAACGAGCGAAAATATGACACGATATATGAGGAAGAAAAATTATTCGATTTCCTTTTTTCATGCTCTTAAATAAAACTTTTCTGCCAGACACTAAATTGTTTGACAAAAATGAGAAGTAAAAAAGAGAGAAAGTTTCTTTGCAACTAATATTTTTAGTTCGATTTTATTACCTAAAATTTCTTGAAAGTTCTTGTGAAACTTTTGCTCTGCAAAGTCTTCCGTAACCTTAAATAAAGATCAATTGGCTGAATGTGGCCCCCGGATGCCTTAAAAAGGGGCATTGGTGTTGTTCATTCATATGTCCGTACGTTACTGTAGTCCTGCAACAGAATTCTGTTTTCCTAGAGAACTAAAGGATAGGGAACGGTATGGTGGCCTTGCATTCGAGTTTAAATAGGTCCTGCTACAATGTTTGCACTCTTGACATGTCTAGAAACGAATCATAGAATTTTTTTGTTTTGTAAAGAAATAAAAAAAAAGATTTCCAGTTATATTCTTTTGCTTGTCAGTCAATTTTGATATACGTTTTCATTGATTCTTTAAGACCGCATTTAATTTGCAGTTTTTTTTTTTATATACATATTTCAGAAAAACAATTCCACAACTTGCTTTTTTCACATATCAAAATCAAATTCTAGTTTCATTTTATTTGCGTTTCGTTTATGTTTTGTACGATATGGAAATCTATTTCAATGCTTTTAAGAGAAAGCAACAACAGTTTGCAATTGTATCCATTTTTGTGCTAAAATATTCTTATAATCTTTGCGAAACAATTTTTGTCCATCTTAATTCCGCTCAATTAGAAAAAAAGGCAACATATTGCAATTCAATTTTCCATAAATTGCAAACGAAAAAACGAAAGAATAGAAACAAAAACAAAAACGAAAACGAAAACTATGATATCCTTGTCAACCAATTTTTGCTATTTTTTTATTTCTCTGTTTTAAATTAATTCAAAAAGTTTTGTCACATATTTGCTTTTATATCTCTTTTGTGCCAAACAATTCTACGGCCAAAAACATGCGTGTGTGTGTGTGTGTGTGTGTGTGTATAAAGCAAAAAAAAAGCTGGAAATTTAAAAATGATTTTTGTCTTTTTAATCTGCTTTTTTTGCCATTTCTGGTTTTAGGATCAATATGTAAACTTTGGTATTCACATTCAAATGATACAATGAAAAAGCCACAAAAACTTTTTTATGCGGTTTCTGCAACAAAAGAAGTTGAACAAAAAAAAACAAAAAATACAATAAAAAAAAATGTGCTGGTTTCGAAAGCTATTAAAAATCAATTTTTAAAGATTATTCGGTCGAAACTTTAAATGGAAACTTTAAGCTCAAAAAGAGGCTTTTCAATAAATTACTAATATTTTTCTTAAACTATAATTAAGAGGTCTGTACACAGACGGAAAACGCATGTGTGTGATTTGGACTTTGAGACTTTGTTGTACTAGACACCAGCAATTTTGATGTTCTTGGCTTGGTTAAGCCTTTTCAAGCAAATGGCACAACTTTTTTCGATCATATACCACGAAACCAACAACTACTCGTTCACGGAACCCAGCAAAAGCTTCGTATGAAAAGCATTGAATCAAAATGTTAATAAACCTATTCTGCACTATTTCCACTTACACTTTTCCAGTAATTATTTTATTGTCATAATTAAAATGTGTCTATCTATTTAATATGGTTTAAATTTGGTGTCCGTTCTCAATATCGCCAAAAATATTTATGTACACCTTCGCATAAAGGAAAACAAAATTCCTTTTGTCTTTTGCTCCAAGGAATAAAAAGGAATTTCATTTATATTAATGAACTGATATGGAATATTTCGTTCAGTGAACGCTTATTTGGTTTGTTTTTAACATCAAAAAAAGAGTTCTATTTTATTTTTTACTCACGTACAAATTCAATGTTTTTTTTAGAAGCTTTTTAGCTAATTGTTATTAATGATGTTAAAATTTATGCTTCGCTGGAGTTTATATCAGAAAAGTTTAAACAATTACTTCAGCTTACAACGAAATGAAGATAAATTATCAATTATTGGCTTTCGGAAACAGGTGTAAAAAGCTTTTATTCATTAAAAGCAGCATGAGCAAAAAGGTCAAAAGTTTGCCATAAAACGAATACGAATAATTTGTTTAACATTTTTGTGAAATACATAAAATATATACAAATAATAATATATTACAGTTTACAGTTCAAGCTGAGAGTTGTTGTTGAGAAATATTCTCACTCTCTCGCTCTCATGTAGAGAGCCCGCCATGCAACTGCATATTGTCCAGACGAAACTTTCGTGTGAAAACAATGGCTCCGACCTGGCTTTATAAAAACATTTTTGTACGATTATTTAACTTATTAAACTTAAATAAACAAGATATAATTTTTATGAATAAAAAACATTTCATATATATTATATTATTGTTGTTGTTGTTGTTAAACTTGATGAAACTTGAATACTTTCTTGTCCGGTACATGCTTATGCTTGATTTTAAAACATACATTTAAATTGTTTAATTAATTCATTGTCCTTAAAATGGGGTTCTGCTCAAGTCTTGCACAAAAGCAAGTAATTTTATTTGCATTTATATACAATATTTATAATATGCTGGCCAAAGCAGCCAACACAAAAAGCAGAAAAAAATAAATAAATCTAAACAAACATTATAATGTTTAAAGGAGATGAGCACCGAAAAGCCATTTGAAAGGATGAAATAAAAAACACTTCAGACAAGAGACAGACAAACTCAGCAAATGGAAAAACAAAACACAAAACATATTCTGTTGTTGTCAAGCGACAGGCTTTAGCATTTCACAGAATGTCGCTGCGATTCTTAAGAACAATAAAAACTTTATGAATGACAAGAAATTAAAAGCATTTTTAAGCACAAAAAAAAAACTAAAAATAATTTTTTTTAAAACATAAACGTAAATATATAAAATACTAAAACAATTTGCCCAAAAATCCAGACACTGTTTGAGATGTCGCTGGAGTTAATGTTGTGGCGTCTATATACATATATGAAAGCTTGCTTGTGCGAAAGTGCTTGTGTTGCGCTTGTGACTCCTTAATCAAAATCCCAAAATTTCGTATCGTTAGCTGAAATTAAAAACCACATAATTAGCACAATACGCGAAATCGTTTACACAACATATCATATTTATATTATTAAGAAAAAAACTCATCCTTTTTCTATTTAATTACTCAAACTGTTTTTATTCTTCAAAATAAAACATGACGTATAATTAAGACAGGCTTTAGAAGCACTTACGTAAGTACTCTGGACTTAAATTTTTGTTTATGGCTAGACTAAACTAAGCTGGTTGCAAAACATAATTTAAGCCGAAAAATTGTATTCGGTTTACAAAAATATGACTTAAAATTTCTGAAGGACTCACGTCCGCGAGTCTATTTTGAGCATATTTTCGTTTCCAATCTTATATAAAGTTGCATCAAACTGTTTTATTTATTTGCAAAGCAATAAATAAAGAACTTAAAAGCCTTCTCACAACGACAACGGCAAATAAACAAATTGAATGCAATTATAATGGTTGTTATCTCTTAAAGTGATTTCTGTCTCTGCTGTCATTTGTCACAAATTAATTGCAAGTGGAAATGATTTTGTAGTAAAATTGATGTTGTTTTATCATTCTATGTCTGCAAGAGCTATTCCAGGATAAATGTTTATTATAAACACTTAAAATGGCCATTAAATTTTATACTTTAATGAGATGAATAGATGCAAAGATTAACGTTGTACTCGTAATTATGTATATGACATCGTGATAAAACAAATGGAAGAGAAAATGAGTCGCTGTCGCCAACAATAAAAGAAATCTAATCATTTGGAAATTACACTGGAATAGGACAAGCAAAATTTAAGTTTGGAGGTTTTGATGGACTAGACTGTATTTGAACTGCAAGTGAATTGATTAGATTCATTTATATTTTTCCAATTGAAAAGCGAGTTCGACAATTTAGGCTAGAACATATTCCAAGGGCTACTAAAGGCATAAACGTGGTTGGCATGAATTCTAAGTCAAATCAATTTGCAGGAAATTGTATGTAACAACCGGAATTTAGTGCCTAAAACAGGTCAGAATTTATCTTGACTAAATTTATTGTGATTGTTATCAGGAATAGATATTCCGTTTCCCATAAATCTTAATAATTGAACTGAGAAGAATAAGGTTTTACTAATCAAAATCACAAAAGATAAAAATCAAAACATAAATCTGCATAAACCCAAAAAATATGTCAACAAAATAAAATTACTTATTTTCTTAATTTGAAAAGTTCAACATGAAGTATCCAACTGTCATAACATTTCTCCCAATGGAGTCATCACGGAACATACAAAAAAGAAACCTTTTTTTTCTTGTCCTGTTTGTTGTTGGCAGATGTGCTGGACAAGTGAATGTATGGAAAAACAAAATATCATAAAAAATATTTTATACCAGGATTTGTATGAAACTGAAGGGCTTATTTTATCATATGGTGGGAGGTTTCTATACGAAATTATTCAACCTGCAAAAAGTTCATTATTAACGAAAGAAACTCTTTAATATTTTTTCATGTACTGGTTATTCCAGCTTGAAAGCCCAAAAAAAAAAGTTTTTCCCAAGAAACTTTGGTTCTCTTGTCAGTATAACAAAACAGGTTTAATACAGGACTTAAGATTAAAGGCGGCGTAAAAGTCGCTTTTTATCTTCAAAAGCTTTCTTTACCAGGACAACAGGTTGATGAGGGCATTTCGCCTTCCAGACCTTAAAGATTTAATAATAAGTTTCTTTAGAAACTCCCCAGCTAATTCATCGTTTGAATACTTAAGCTTCTTACTATTTATCTTTGGCTGTGGCCGCACTTTGACTCTCTCAGCATTGCATTTCGTTTAGGTTACGCATATAAAAGCACAAATCACTTAAAGCAGACAGAAAAACTTAATAGTCGTTTGTTAAGAAACAAATTCAGCGAACCTAAAATAAAGGTTTATTCAATAAGAGCTGTAAGGTATAGGAGTAAGGTACTAACAAAATCCTCTTTTCTTTTATTTAAAAGGACCATGCCTGCCATTCTGTATAAAATATAATAGTATTACTGAAATGTCCGCCGCAGGTTCTTAAGTCTTAATTGACTTTGCCGCACAGATGCGGCTGAATTTGAGCAATGGTCTGGGTTATGTTGATCTTAAGGGGATCGCTCGACGATGACGTGTTACCTTAGGAAACTCGATAAGAAAAACTCTAGAGAATTGAAAATGCACCATGTCGATGGCCAATTGACGTCACCTCTGCGCTAGATAAATATAGCCTGAAATCGTTCATGGAGAATTATGTGCATCTACTTCAATTTGGCTCAAAAGAAATACGTTATTGTCATTCTGCAGGACTCGCTGTAGACGGGGATAGTTTTACCAGCGTCGTATAAACCAGTAACGCCACTAAATGCATTGCCAATCGATGAATTTCGTGTAGATGGGCAGCGTCTCTTATGCAGCAATTGAACCTGTAAACGTGGCCATTCAACAATTCGTCCTCCCTCTAAACACGTTTTTTAGTCAAAATTGCGATAAACTTTCATTTTTATAATATATACACATATACAGGTACAGCATAAATTGATCGCAATCTTGGAGTGAAAGCTTTTTGAGATGTGACCTGAAGGCAACCAGATGTCTCATTTTTATTTGTAAGCAAAAACCTATTGCAAATTGTTTAAAAAAATATATTTTCTGCGCAAATGCCTCAAGGACGGTGCAGGTTCTTGGACAAGGTGGGCACGTGGGAGTTTTACTCCTACAAATAAGAATTTGTTGGGATTCATTGTTAAGTTATTGATTCCTTAAATATATTTATTTATGATTAAGGTTTATTGTATGTTCGTTTGCGATTTATGTTCAATCCTTGGCGTCTAGACCAAAATTCGGGCAGCATTAAATTAGTTGTACATCTCTGGCACTTTAGTTTGTTTTGCACAAATAAATTTTTGGCCAATTTTGTTTACAAATATAAACATTTAATTTACCTTTGAAATTTTAGTTCTTTATCATTGATCAACTTCAAATATTTTATGTCCTCACATTTGATTACAAAGCAGCACATAACAATCTATGTTGCTTATATGATTTTTCCCATATGGTCACACTATCAGTTAACAACTTCAGCAATTATAACAGCTGCTATTATTGTGCTTCATGTGCTGAATTGCCATAGCGAATTCATATCGTCTTGTTGGGCGAAATCTGTTGTCCGTTCCCGTTGCGTTTCCAGCACGATGCGGACTTAATTCTGTCAGCGCTGAACGTTATTTTACTTCAAAAGTTTTATGTTATTTTTCCTTCTATATCAGCATTGTTATTGGGGGTTTTTTTTTGGGGGGGGGGGGGTAGGGTGGCTTCCTAGTCACAAAAATAAAAAAGAAAACTACACAAAATCAACACAAAATCTGTTGGGAAAACAAGAAAAGATATTTTTATGGATGAAAACTGAATTAAAAAACTTTTTCTGTGTTTTAAGTTTTCTTTATTTTTGTTGTTGTTGTTTAAAGTTGCTTGTAAAATTTCAACAGTGGAGCTGAGCAGCGTTAAGCCATCATGTTGAGACAGTGAAGTGTAAAGTTTTTTTTTTTTTAACGGAAAGAATACGAAATTTTATATTTATTTCAAGACACCAATCTTGAGCTTAGAAATGCTTAAGCCCGCTCAGATTATGTTTTTACTAGCGCATATATGTATATATATCCCACTTACAGATCGGCTGGCAGCAAAATTTACTTACTTGCATTTTAAAATAATATGTCTGGCAGCTCTGCGCTTTTGACAGCTATTCTAAAATCACGTTGTAAGGGAAAAGCAAATAGCAAGAGATTCGTGTAGTTCGAACAAGTTTTCGTTGATAATATTTTCGCAAATAGTTTTTATATGAAAATAAGTCAAGTGAAGACTTTGCCAGTCGAAGAAACTGGTCCTTAAAAACTGCTTTAAATTCTAATTTGGCAAATGATGGCCGAAAGCCTCAACTTCTTGGCTTTAGCTAATTTGTTGGTTCTGACACTGTTCTTTGAGGCAGCAGCTGCAAATTAGCCAACTCATTGACCATAATTGTGCTGCTGCAATTCTCCTAATTGTTTTCAGATGTCAAGTTTAAGCTTAAACTTCGAAATATTTGTAACATTTTTAAGAAATGAAAGAAAACAGAGTTACTCCGTCCTATTGCCAGCACTTAAATAACTTTTGGCAAATATTTCTCTAAATAAAATATTTTACAGAAATTCTTGTAATTAACGTTAATATAGAGTAGAGTCTTTGCAGTAAATTGTGTCGCTGCAAATGATGATAGAACAAAAAAGAAATATGTATATAAAATATTCGTATTGCCAAAACAATTTTGCTGGTTATTATTGCTTTAATGGCAAATTGTCGTTAGAGGTTGCCAGCAGGCGGAAAGTGGCTTCTGGCAAATTTCATCAAGTTGTCAATCGCTGCTCTGATTGCGACTAGACGAAAGTAGCTTTTTTTTTGAATCCGTTTCTTTCATATCGTAATGGCGTTAGATTTCCTGCAAGTCTTTGAAGTTGAGCAAAATATTGAGCTTTTAAAACATAAAGTCGTTGTGTTCAATGGCAGCATAAAGAAATTTTTTTTGTGATGCTGTTGTTAAGTTTTATTAGAAGAAATGGTAGGTAGCCTATACGAAAGCCACAAAAACAGAAAACAACTCAGTATCTCAGTATATTTAATCACACAGACTAAAGCCGGGTGCTGCCCCGCTGTCTTAATGCTGTCTATGGTTATCCCTTTCTATAGCTATTTATAGTTATTTGTTTATAATTTAGTTATTTCAAAATAAAATCAATTTTCTATTTCCAAAAACTTTTTTTAAATTAATCTCAATTGAAATGAATTCTTTCATTAATTTGGCCGTGTCACTTATAATTATGAATCCAGGAATTTATTACTCTTCCAGCTGGAAGAAAAATAAACTTTGGTAATTGCAATTAATCTAAAGACTATAAGAAAATCAAAGAGTGGACTACATCTAAAAATGTAAAGGTTTGTCAACTCCATATCAATTTATAGCACAATCGATGACAACTTGATATTAAAATGAAATATTTCTCGGGTATAAGACCCGGCAGCGGAGCTCTCACGCAGATAATTATATCAGGATGTGACACATAATTTTTGGGCATTTTCCAAGTTGGCGCTTATTTGTTATTTGTGAATTTTGCCCACTTCTGGTTGACAATTTCTATTTCACTGAGTTGTTTTGAAGATTTTCCAGCAAACAAAAAACAAAAACCAACAAAAATTCACATTTTGACAAGTTGCCGTTATAGATACTGACAAACCAAAAATGATTTCTCTTGATGTAAAATCACTCAAAGCCGCCTATTCCCATAATATTGATTATATGAACACAAAACTGGCTTTTCCCTTGGAGGCATTAAATTTCATGTTATCGTGAAAATTCGCCAGGTGTGGTTAATGCCGTACTATCGAAATAATTTCTAATATTATTTCTTATAAAATCTTAAAGCTGTCACAAGTCATTGTATACATTCATATATATTCTGCTTTATGCTGTTTTTTTTTTTCTTTTCCAAACAAGTCCCAACTAATTGCTCTTAATGGCAAACATTGTTTAAGGCTCCGTCCTCCGTGAAAATTCTTATCTTGATTTACATATATTACTTTTTCATTTTAAGTGAAGTTGTATATATATTAGATAAATAAAATAAAAACCTTTTGCCACACAAAAGGAAACCATAAGTTTTTGCTTCTCTCTCGTTTTATCAGTTTGTGTAAATTTCATTTCCCTTTAAGATATTTTAATTTACGTCTGTACTGTTTTGCTCTTTGCCATAAATGAATAAAAAGGATTTGAGTGCTTTCAGGCACTTTAAGCCCAGACAAAATTATTTTGTTCAGCGCACAGGTGAAGTTGTGAAACTAAAGGGTTGCATTTCTGATGGGCAATAAATATTTTTTTTTATTATTTTTATGAGGAATTTTTACGAAAAGAGGCAAAATGTAAAATTGTTTTACACCAGCACTTAGTTGACCGGATGATGGACCAGTGAAGTTGTTTACGGCTCATCACTGTGCCGCTGGCAATTTCTTGTTCCTTGTGCCATAAAATTCCTGGTCCGAAATCTAAAAGGGGCACATGGCTTCAAGCGGATTCGCCTAATGTTACTCACTGTCCTGTTCCTTAATAAAGCAGGTATCTATTGCCAGTCATCGACACCTAAGGGACACGTTTGTAACCCTCAAAGCAGGGCCATGCGCCACGCTAACGTAATCACGACAAACCAGCATCAGAAAGTTTTATGTCAATACAGGCACCTCAGGAAATATCAACCCAGCATCCCGATACTGACCTGATCCCACTTCCATCAATTAACCCTTTTTTAAATTCCTGCACTACAAAAGTCAGGCATTACTTTTGTAGAATCATGGTTAAGCGTCTGCTACGGTACCCCTATTCCTTTATGCCACACAAACCAGAATTCGGAATACCCTAAGCCCTATAACCTGCTTGCCCAGGTTCCTTTGAACCTTAAAAAATTCGTGTTAACGCGGCCAGTGTTAATAATAATCGTTTTTGAAATGGACGTTAAGAAATTATAAAATTCGTAACTTTTTTTTCTTAAATTGAGAAAAAAAAATTATTGTAGTCTGTCGCTGTGCTGAAGGGTTGTGTTTTAAGTGGTTCTTGCTAAACATGCTCATGCATGCTCCATTTTTATATTCATGCTTAACAACTTTTCTGGTTCAGCTTTCAGCCGCACATATTTATTCATTCATCTGCTAAAATAAAGTACTTACCTCAATAGAATAAAATTTAATGCCTTAAAAGAATAAAATCAACTGACATTTTCATGTTCAGAATAAACGCCTCGTTTTGCACCCTTTCAGTAACAAAAAGGACGTTTACACACAAAGCGCAACTTATGCGTATTTCAATTAAATTATTTTAAACGAAAAAAGAACAAACAAAAAAAATATATATGACAATATTGAAAATTATCAGTAATGCACAATAAAACACTGTCAGCAACTCAGAAGAGACGAAGAGCTGGAAAAAGTTTGCAACGCAAGATAAAACTTTGCTACGCAAAGCGGATGTAAAGAAGTTTCAGTCCAAAGGAAATGTAAGAAAAGTTGCGTTGCTCCAGTTGTTTTTATTAAAATAAATGATAATGTACTCTTTTGTTTCAATTGGAATTTTTCCATCAGCAAAAAAGTAGCAGAGTAAATATGTGTAAGTGTGTGTCTGCGTGTGTGTGTGTGTGTGTGTGTTCGCACCAGTACGTTGGCAATCACACCGGTTCGTATGGGGAAAGGAACAACGAATGTACTTGTTTATGTAATCTCCTGTATCTTACTGTCTGTGCAAGGAAACTAACGAGATGTGTCAGCAGGAAAAAAGGCAGCTTTTTAATGCTGATGACAACAATAATTTTCAGACACATTTACGCAAGTGTTTAATATCAGCATTACACTCCTACTTTCAGCTTGAAACTTAAGCAAATATTTTGTATTTAGCGCAATGAGTCGAAACATATTTCATGCTACACGTGACTTGCTAAGACAGACGGTAAGACGACTATAGGCAGGAAACAAGTCTACAACCTGGGGACTGGTGGTACCCAACTCATGCAACTACATAGAAGTTCCAGGCCTTGTACAAGTTTTTCAATCGCTTTAACTAGAAAATAAGGAACTGAGAAAAAAACTTTTCTTTTGTAAGAATCAGTCGCACAAAAGGTTTCATCACATCTTAAGACGTCGCATCATTTGTTTCTACCACAGAAAAGATATAAAACTGTCTACAGACGATTATCACGTTTTTTAATATTTCCGATTCTAATTCGAGAAAAGTCCTGGCGGGTCCTTTTCAAACAAATCCTCAAAAATCTGACACAATTTCAATGTTTCCTTTCATTTTCATTGTTTTTCTTTTTTTTTTTTTGTTAAGATACATCGTAAATGTCCTACAACTGAGTGAAGTGCCAAGTTTTGTCTTAGAATGTTGTCCTGTAAAGGACTGTTATTCCACTCCAAAACATGACTATTGTCAGGTATCAGAGAATCGCAAGAACGCTCTTCAAGGCCATGGTCTGATAGTTGCCAGATATTATAAGCTATTTTTTTTTATTGACTGTCACGCCACTCCATTGACAGATAATTATGGGTATTGGCAACAAGGGAAACCTTAAGTCTTACAATCGTCCACCTCAAAATTCTTGTTGATACATAAATTTATTGTCGAACGATTTCCAGTCAATGAAATTGTAAGATTTTCTCAAAGTCGTCTAATTTAACAATTTACTTTCGTTGAGTGCCAAAATGGATTGGATGGTAGCGTATGTGACCAATAGTCTGCAGGTTACAGGTCCGTTTCCTACCAAAATGATTTTCAGTATTCGTTGATACGAAAAAAAAAATACAATTGCTTAAAAATTTGTCATTGTCTTAAAACATTGTCAGATCTTACATTGTTAGATTTTATAGTATTGTAAGGATCTTACAATAAAAGATCTGACAATGTTGTAAGACACTAATATTGTAAAATGTTACAGTATTGCCAGATATTTTAGGATCATGTATAATATAAGATCTGACAATTTCGTAAGATCTTACAACATTTTTAGATCTTGCAATTTTGAACAATCACTCGTTTCTTTTGTTACACCTGCAATTAAATAAAAAAAAAAAAAAACTGTCCTACACAAACAAACAGGAAACCGGATTTTTATATTAACATCCAGTATAGGGCATTCAATATTGCACACTCGCTACCTTATGATATTGTGCTTTATTTATGGGTTCATGTGTGTGTTGTTGCATGTACCTTTTTAATCTTTTTGCGTGTTTATGCAAAAGTTTGCACATCTAATATGACAAGAGCCAGCCTGCAAATGAACAACTTCAAACAGTTATTAGGGCATGCATGATATCGGAGCAGGCGGAAAAAAATAATATAAGATAAATAAAACGAGCGAAAATAATGAGGAGAATATATAGAAAAATATGTATGTATGTATGTGGACGTATCTGGTGATTATAATACATTAAGAGCAGCAACATTTTTGATTTCCTTTATGTGCAGTTTTGTTTTCTTTTCAAGTGTTTGTTTGCGTCAGTGACAAAAAAACTTTTCCTCAACAAAACTTTGACTGCACCCTTAAAGGGTCACAGCTCGGCACATACGAGCACACACAGACTATATGCGGCGGAAAAGTGTGATGTGCACATAAATATGTATGTGATTTCATAAATTCTTGTCATACACATCAAGACATCAAGACACACATTGATAAAGTCTGAAGTTGGCAGAAATACCATAAGATTTCTTATCTTAATTCTATTATTTGCTATTGTTTGAAAAAAAAAAACGCCTTCAGGTTTAAGGGAAAAAATATTTCAGAAACAAAAATTGGTCACATCATTCGTTTCATTCTTTTTCATACTTTTTAAACTATTTTTATAACAAGCAGATTGCAAGACTCAGAAAATTTAATGTGCGTTTAATTGTTATTAACAAACAAACATTTGTCTTCATAAAATATTTAAAAAAAAAATTTAATAATCAAGTATTTTATAGTTGAACAATAAATTCCTATTTTTATTTCAAATTAAAAATAAAACGTCAACAAAACTTAACATTAAGAAAATTTAAAACTATTAAAAAGCAAAACAGTCAACGAACACAATTGTGCCTACAGATACCCAGCAAACACCTGATTTAGTGCTAGAATAAAAACACACTGTACCAATTGATATCAAGCACAGCCTTAAGACGATTTTGCCAAGAAAAAATGTTTAACTTTTAATTTGAATTTGTCTTACAATCCGCTGTAGGACAGCACTTGAGAGCAAATAGAGAAAATTTATTGAGATTAACATATTTTTCGAGTTGCTGTATTTTCAAAGCAAATTATCGCGATAATCACTTGTATTATAATTAACAATTCGAAAATGGTTTAGAGCTAAAATTATTTCCTAAACAAGCATTTGCCCTCAGTTGAATACTTCGAATTGCTAAGGATTTAGATTCATATCCGTAAGAATAACTTCTTCTTTTTGCGCTGTGTTTTGTCTGCCATTTTCAAAGCAAAATCGTACAATATTTGACAGTAAATTGAGAAAAAGTTATACATATTTTTAAATCAAATGCAAACGTTTGAAGTTTGAGCAAAAAATTTGATTTTACTTTTTAAATATTCAATACGAAATTCAGCCCCAGTGTTTGCTGGACACAAAATCATGCGTGTGTGTGTGTGTTTAAAATGAAAAATTTTATACAAATAATGATGCATAAATTGATGGAATTAAGAAACTTATTAGCATTTAATTTTTTTCTTTTCATAATATTTTATATTCTAAACTTGATATACATTTAAGTCAATTACGTTTAGAACTAAATAAAAATGAAATTTTAAATGGCCTGAATCAGAGTTACAAATTAAATAATAATTTTTTCATTTGAAAAAAGGCCCTGGATTTTTTCAAAACACTAATGTTTGGAAATAAGCCGCAACAAAGTTTATAATTCATTTTTTGTTATGGGACAAGATCCTCTAAATGCGTTTCTTTGGCGTTTGTTGCAATAATAATTTTTTTTTTATATACAAATTTTTTTAAAGCTAATGAGAATTACTAGTAGTTAAAGAACACACGATTTATATTCAGATGTAGAAGCAAAGAGGTGAAATCTTGTAATATAAAAGAACCGAAATTACAATTTGTTGTAGTGTGAACACAAGACAATCAATTTAGTAATTTTAAGTTAAAAACAAATTAAATTTTAAAACAACTTTTTAAACTTTAATTGGAATTCAAAGCGTGCAAATAAACCTTCTTTCTTTACATGACAACAAATAAACCAATTTGAAACAGCTTCTTTGTGTTACAGTTCATTTTGTTTTTTTGTTTTTGTTTTTTTTTTAATATTATTTTAATTCCAACATTTCTATAATAACCCATTTAAAACCAAATAACACATCAATTATTCATTTGATAGGTTAAAACATATATATATGTATGTGTCTGTGGTACCAGCTTGGCTCTTTCTGGGATTTTCTTTTCCATTTAGATGCAAGCAAAATGCATCACTGCACAGGCCAAAGTGTCAAAGCTCAATATAATTTATCTAATTTCAAAATTTTGCAATTTATATGCAAGTTGCAGGTTTTGTAGAGCAGAACATGTTGAAGTGGGCATGTGTGTGCGCCTCCCCACAGAGTAACAAATATTTTACCAACAGAAAGTTGGCAAAAAAAAAAAAGATTTTTAAGGTTTTTTTTAATACAAGTATTTTTTTGGTTAACAAAAATGTATTTAGACATACATATATCTGCGGTCTACAAAACTGAAAACAAACACAAAGAGATGGTGTAAAAAAAATCAACTCTGTAGCTGTTGAGGGTTTTCGATCGGGTTCGGGTTGGAGTAGTTTTATGTAGCAAAGCGGACGAGCTGCCCCTCGTTAACGCTCAGTACTCAGCCGTTAAATTGATTGTTCCATTCCATTCGTTCAGTAATTTTATTCCGAACCTTGACGATGCCAGCAACAACACATTATCGGCTGCGCAATGGCCGTTTTTTCAATTTGCATATTACAAAAATGCAATTCTGATCAAAAATCCTAAGACTTGAAAAGAGTTTCCAAAACTACAAAAACTCTTATAAGATGTGAAATTTGCTATTTACAGAACATTTCGCTTTCACACTATCACACTTGCACGTGTCATCTGAGTTTTCGACCAGTCTCTATACAAAGTACAAAAGTATAGTCTATACTGTAAAATAGTTTGTTGGCAAAAATTTGTCTTCATATTATAATATTTTTTTTAAGCTGCCAAAATATTGGATTATTTTCAAATCTAGGGATTTCTTTAATTAACGAAAACGCTGCAAAATGAAAGAAATGAAACTTAAACATTAACGGTAAATATCAATGAAAAGAGAATCGAGGTTAATAGAGATGCGGTGTTTAGAAAGTTTAAAATCATGGCTGGCTCCAAGGCGTACAGAAGCCACAAAAGCTGAGCGAATAACAAGAATTCATTTACGAAAAGCCAATAATTGGCTACATGGAATTGGGCAGGTAGTAAAAAGAGCGATAAAAGGAAATGCGGACAAATACAACAATGAATGAAGTGCAAAATTTGGCGGGAAATTCCTAAAACAGTGGCAACAATGTTGATGAAAACTTTTAACAAAAGTTTTACATGATGCCAACAGAGTGAGTAAAAGTTTTCGACAGCTGCCAACATGGAGTGATAAAAATTATACGACAGAATTATTGCAGAAAAGAAATCATAATGAAAAACAGTGTTTTGGAAATTTCATACGTGAGTCTGGTAAATTCATTCTGGTAAACTCAACAGGCCAACGTAACACACATACAAACAATCTACTAAATTCAGTAATTCATTTATGAATAAAGAATAATACTCTCATACACTCGTTTTGAGTTAATCAAAAGTTTAATTGATATAATTAAATGTTTATTCGTAGTAATTAAAACATTTATTGCCCATAATCAAAAACCCTAAAAAATATCAATACTGACATATATAATCCTGTTGATTAAATTGTATATATTTAATTATATTATTTAAAAAATGTATTACATACAACCAAACAGTTTAGAATGAATTAATTTATATAAAAACTGGAAAAATAATAATATTCTCTTATACCAAAGTTTGATGGTTAATTATATTAATTGAAACCGTTTGTTATACACAATCAAACTCTCTACTACTGAAATTGTTTTGATTTATTCAAAAGCGTAATTGAGATAATTGGGTGTTTAATTATATTAATTAAGTTAATTAAGTTTTTCATTAATAAAACAACAATTTTTTCTATGGCAAGCTTTTAATAGAGTTAGTAATTATTATTAATTAATATTATGTTCATTAACACAATTTATTGAAAGTGTTTACCGGCTTAATTAAATTTTTAATTAATAAAACAACAATTCTTTCTATGGCAATCTTTCAATTTAGTTATTTTAAGGCATAATTTTGAACTTTTCGCTTCTAACTAATCTCTACAAAGCAAGGGATGACCTTCTTAAAAGCGCTATGATTTCAAATCTGGTAAGATTTGACATATAGTATTGCGGAAAACTCTGTTCAAATCTGACAATTTAAAGAAAACCTTTCAAAGCTAAACTTTCCAAAACCGTGAAGCCACTTCGAATTGCTGTATTGCAACATGTTTGCTCATCACGACACTGATTAACTGGCGAGCAACCTTCTCCCAGCCATTTAAATTTCTTTCGTTTTTTATTCGCTTTTATTCAAGGGATATTTATATTTGTTTAACATCATATAAAATGCAATGCAACAAATCGATTAACCTACTTTCTGCCGACATATTCAATAAAGCAAATCATTTGCCTTGCAATTCCATTAAGGACATTTAATAATTTATGCAAAAGAAATGCAAATAATTCATTTAAATCAAGTGCTTTAAAACTATTTCAAAACTACATACATACATTTGTGCATATGTATTATTTTTATGTTTTCTCTTACTTTAGTTGTTTGTTGACAAATTAATTAACTTTTCAACACACACACATGCCTACATGCAGATGCACGAACAGACAAACTGACAGAGCCAACGAAGCCAGTAACTGGCAGGCAGAAAAATAGACTTCGGCCAAGTGAAGACATATTGATTTGCATTGACGGCATGAGATCAACAGTGACATACAATTAAAAATTGTAGTTAAATTGCAAACACAAGTTTTCTTTTCGTAATTTGATAAGGATTTTCTATAAAATTTGGTAATTTTTGAGGGTAACATCTCAATAGGTGTTTTGTGTTTTAGCGGCATAAGAATTATCGCTATCGATAACTGTGATGTGACAGCTGAGAGGGTCAAGCCTGGCAAGTCATCATGAATACTCAACAGCCCCCCCCCCCCCCCCACCCACAAAAAACCACTTTAAGTTGTGGATATTTCCTTGTTAATAAATCTGTTTCCATGACCATTTTACGGCCAACATAATCGGTCTATTTCAAGCCAGCAATTCGCGCAGTTCTCTAGGGTTGCATTCACGGCAGCCGAACTGTAATCCCTCTGCTTTCTATAATACACCTGCTAGTATCGCTCGCTCCTGGCCCGATTCCCAGTGTAAGAATATCTATATCATATACTTGACCTATCCGGCATTACAGCGTTGACCCTGCACTAATGTCTTACATGTTTTAAGATGGGCGCCAGCCAGTTCATTCGTGTTTTTGATGAATATCGCAAAAATTTTTCGGATATACGGTACACATTTACGAATTCCTTGTTATTTCGGCTACAGAGGGCCGCAATTACCGCCATGTAGACATGACATGATTCTATTGCTATTTTATCGGCTTATAAAACCTGACATCATCGTTTACAGAATTTTTGAAACCTGATGTGTCTAAAAACTAATTTAAGACAAAGTTGTTCATGTCGTCGAACATAAAACATTCTATTCGATGATGTAAAAAGCCTCAAAGCCTCGGCGTAGGTAGGAAAAAACAATGTCACATCCTTGATTTGCACAATATTTTAATATAAATCCCATAATTTTTCAAAAAAAAAAAAAAAAAAAAAATTTTGTAATGTTGAAATTTGCACTATTTAAACTGTAGCTTATGGTGCTGACCATAGCACATGGAGCTGACAACTTCCAACAGAAAGTGGGTAATATTGTCGTTGATAGAAAGCATTTAATACCTGACAGTTAGAAAATGGACCAAGAACATTAAGAGTATGAGTGTGTATGAGATTTTTTTGAGTGCGGAATTTCATACAAGCCAGTAAAAGAGATGGTGTCGCATTCGATTGGACTCTTGCTTTGCAGCAATAAACGGTAATTAAACTTTTTGCTTAACTAAAGCGAATATTTAATTTGTTTATATTAGCAAACTTTTAAGTATTATTTATTTTAATAAAATGTATGGACGTAAATTAAAACGCAATTTAATTAATATGTTAAAATTCTCACTGATATTAAAACTTTTTTAGTTTAAGTTTCTTTTTCTTTGTGTAATTGTCCAAACCTAAAACACACACAGTTATTTATTTAAGATTAGCACATCGTAAACTCGTTCATGTTTCTAATATTTTCCCTAGTTGTTTGAAATTCTTAATTGCTTTTGAATTTCTTAAAACTGTTGCTATCGAAACTTTAAATCTGGGTATTTTCCATTCTAACACTTTTATAATATTCCTGTAGAATACACTTGAAGAAAGAAATAAATGACTTGTATGAACTCTTTCCTATTCTGACACTTGAACTTATTCACACTTCTCTTTTGCTTTTTCTTTTTCTATTTATTTAGGAAGATGCACATAAACGTGAGCATGCATGTGCATGTTACCTTTATATTCCATTTTAAAATATGTGTGATTAGTATGGAGGTGTTTTTTTTGAGATATTTTAGGTCAACAAAGTTTAAAATAAGAAAACTCAAGTCTCTTTTGTGCATATTTTTGCTATATTTACCCTAAAATTATCAGGATAAGATGATGTTGACAATATGAATACGTACATTTTACAGCAAAGCAGGGAGTTTCTCAAAATACAGGAATAGAGTTCTATGAAAGAAACCTATTGGAAAGAAGGAAATTATGTTCTTAAGTACCAGATCACATCATAATTCTTTGATTTCTGAGGTACTGATGGGCGTAGCTATCACGAGAGACTTGGTTTTCAAACTGGAGCGAGGAAGGAGCATTAATTTTGTTGTGAACAGTTTGCGCAAAGCTTAATTGGCAAGACAGAAATCCTGAACCAATGAAGAATGATGTGTCTATCTTGACTGAAATGTTGTGGTCGTGGTCGGAAATCAATCGCCTGAAGGAGCTTTTCCTCCAGTGGCACCATTGTAATCAATCTTTTGCAGCCTGCCCCTGGAAACGCGGTTTTTCTTAAGAATTCACTTTTCTCGGGTAAAGCGGGATACTAGTTGCTAAAATGTCTTGTGTTCAAAACCTGAGAAGCAGATTTTTCCTAAGTAACTGCTTTTCTCGGGTAAAGAGGGGTACTAGTTCCTGAAATGTCTTGGGTTCAAAACCAGAGAAACTTTCCGCATGTTGTGTAGGATCTCTGCAATCCTTCACCAAAGATCAATTACTTAAACGGTAATCACCCACCGCTGGCACGTGTTTCCCTTGTAGATCACCCTGGCGCTGGTCACAGTCGATGTGCAACATACGATGAGATCTTCAATGATTTCGGTCTACAAGTAACGCGCTGATCATACAACAGTTCTAACAGGCTTGATTCATCTCAACAAAAGTTCTGCTGGCAGCTGTAGCGTTTGTTATGCTTTAAGGAACGACACTCCAAGTATTATAAGAAGAGTATTTAGAAAACATTTATAAATAATTAAAATGGATGGCAGTGAAAAAAAAAATCGAATATACTCGTAACTGAACAAGAATGTCCAACATCCTGCTTAAGCAAAACTTTGACTTTAATCTATTCAACTTTTGAAAATGTCCTTTATTGCTGTAAAACAGAAAATTTAACGCCTTTGTGCTGTCGTGTACAAAAAATAGGTGACAAAACTTATGTACTGCAGTATTGCATTAACTTGTATGTGTTTGTGTGTATGTGTCTATGTGTCTATGTCTTCCGTTAAGTTTTATGACATATTTTACAAATAAAGCAACAAAAATAATAATGAGTATAATGGAAAGTTTTCAACTTTGACAAGATATAAAATTTACGATTTTTGTAGCAAAAGGCCAAAGTTTTGCACTCGAAAGCAATAAATGAAAATAGTAGCAACAATAGCAGCAACAGCAACAGCAACAGCAACCGAAAACTGAAAAACAAAAACAAAAGTTTAAAATTAAAACATGACAACATTTGCTACTCCTCTTTTGTTCCACATTTTACTGTCATTGTTTTCGTTTTAATGTGTCTTTGTGCTCAATGTGTTACATGTACACGTTTATTGTTACCTTTTATATATCTTGTTAAAAGGTGTGATTGTTTTTCGGAACATAAAATTTCCTTTCTCTACACCACCAAGTTTTCGAGTAAATGCGAAAAATAGAATTACTTGGCTGTTGATTTTCTTCCTTTCACAAAAGGGTTTCCCCTTTTTTTCGTTTGCAAATTGAAAACTAATTTTTTGTTGTTGTGTGTTTTGTTGGTACGTTTCTTGATTTCGGTGTCGTGTTAGGACTTGGTGGCTTGTGTGCCACTTTTTCGAATCGCCTGCAGTGTGTTTTAATGAATGCCATTGTTTGATTCCAAGAATGCATGTGATACGGTTTCGTAAAATAAACATTGTATTTACGGTTGGGTTGTCATGACATGTAAGTTCTTTCCTCCATAAAACAAATAAAAAGAAGGCAAAAATGTAACACTAGCACACTAGCATTGTACAAGTTTACACCATAATAACCTCAGTCATAGTTTAAATGATTACAACAGCTGGCACTTTGAGTAGCAAAGAAGGCGCTGTAGTATAAATTTAAATTTTTTCTAGTTTTCTTAACGCTATTGAAGAAACCAAAACACCAAATTGTCATCGTTTTGCCTGTTTTGCCAAAAAGGAAATTGAATGTCATAGTATTGCTCTAATCTTGGCAAGGGATGTGGTCCACGCTGAAGCATGCCGGTGCATGCTTCTATAATATAATATAGTATAGGCGACTGTTTTAACACCATCATTATCTTATTACACCGAATAAGTGCCTGTCTGTGTTACACAAAGCAAAAACAAACTCAATTTTTCATGATTGGGAAATTTGTTTATTAAACGAACATTTTATTTCAATTTACCATGATGAAAACTTAATTACCATCCATTGTTTTTTTTTTTTTTTTTTTTTTTTGCCCACATCAAAGATTGCACAAGATTTTATTTGCATTTAACAAGACTTTTCATGTTGTTGTCATGTTTACACTTGATCTAAAAAACAAAATTAAACATTTTTAAAACCAAATGAACATAATTTCTATATTGGTCATTTTTACAGTTACAAAAAAGTGGGTGGAAAAATTTTAGTATAAAAAGTAAAAATTTTGCTAAAGGCGTCCTAAATAAAACAAACAATTGTGATGAATCGCAAATGAATGAATTTGGGCCAGTTAAAAGTAAATCTCTTCTTAGCCATAGGAATTGATGGTGCAGAGTTGCCATAGTATCTATCAAGTCTGTTCTTGGTTTCGTTTTTATTTGTTTTAGGCAAAAAATAATACTTGATCTACCCACGAAATACACTTTTTTTCATTTTGCTTCAATTTCATGAGGTTGTCCGTTTTTAATGGCTGTCAAACGCCAGAAAACATTTGACTTTAGGCAGTGTTTTTAGTTACTGGGAAACAGCCCTCGTATACGTATACAACAGCTGCTGTTATTGTGTTTTTCTTTTGTTCCTCCATTTTAAAAGTATACGAGCAGTTTGATTCGTTAAATGAAACTTGAAAATATTGAGTTGAGTCCTTGAATCGTGCCGTCGTTTTCTCCTGTTTTTTGCTCCCAAGAAAACGTTCTTGCAACGTTCTACGTTTCTACGCCAATACAAAAACATCTGTGACTTCTTGATCTGGAGTGTCTTGTTCAACTATAACTTTTGTCCACAACATTGTTAACATCTTGACCCTGGATAAGGTCCTTTGCTGCATATTTTTAAATCAGTATTTGTAGGTCCATTATATGGAAAACTTTAACTTCCATTATGCTGACCTTGTGCTCATCGATACAGTTTTGTTCGCCTATTTTCTCTTCTCGCTGTAAGCGTTTAAGCTATTTTTTATTTCCCACAAACATTGCTTTTCTTTAAGTGTACCACAAACAACATCTGACAGCTTGTTTTTGTATTAAAAAAAATAAATATTTTCTCATTTCAACAATTATGTTTAACAAATGCTACTGTTAAATAAAAATTATAAACACTTGTTTGTGTATATTTTAAAATTATTTGTTTAGGAAGAGATTTATTCATTTAAATATTTATTTAGTTTCAAACAGATACTTAATGCTCGTGTTATGCTCAGCTGTATTCAAAAAAAGTTTTGTATAAATTTGCATTCATAAAAAGTGTAACACACGCACACACACACACACACAAACACACATGCATAAATAAATATATAAATATTTTGAAGTAATTTAATCAATAATTATTTGAAGGATTTTGAAAGTTATTTGCTGAAACAGTAGAGCGAAAAAATTTAATGAAAATTGCAAAATTATGTCAATGCGGAAAGGACATTTTTGTACAAAACTATTTATCTTTCATAGAAATTAGATGACGAAGATTTCATACATCTTATTTCAGTAGGTGGCAGTTGGGCAAAAATTCCACCTCCAAGGCGCACATAAAAGCCAATTTGGCTGCATAAGAACACACTTGGAATAGAACATCTTCCGTCCGATGCTCACCTGACAGTTCAGAATCTAGTATGAAAAACTTAAGGACAACAAGCGTCTCGCCTTATCCCGGCACCAAGTAGGTATTTACTGGATCAGTCATGTGGATCCTCGAAGATTTGGGCATCTGCCGGTGTGTCAACTTTAAGCGGGGTCTGGCCTAAAATGAGCCTTCGCACTGCCACTTATCGTTGATCCATTATTCTTAACGCCTTCGGGGTTTAATACATTCAGGAACCGCACCAGCAGCTTAAGTGGAAGTTGCGCTCAGAGTCGCTCCAATGTTCCCTCATGCTGAATATTAGTCATTTGTTTATCATTTCTAATATGAGACTTCCTTCCGTTGAAGCTAAAGGATACAGTGTATCAAGGGAAAATCCCTTCAGCCTTTCAGGATTCCAATAACTCAGACTAAAGTAATTTGATTCTAAGCCTCTAGGCTGTTATGCTCTTTGTGACCTGCGACACTCCAATATAGACCTGGAGGTGAAAGTGCAACTGCCTGGGGCAGTTATTTTATTCAATAACAATTTTATATTCTATTAGTTATGAAACACATCAATTATATTAATATCGTCTTAGATTTTAACTCTCATATAATAAAAACTATAGGCGACAGTCGAAAGTACGTATTTGCAAGAAAGTAAAACTGTTAGTTACAGGGCCAGGCGTTTCAACTCGCGCTATGTATGTATTTATGTATGTAAATGAAGTAAAAGAAAAAAACTTTTAAAATGAAAGAAAATTTAGAAGAAAGTTTCATTCAATTCCAAAGCGATCGGTTGCTTTAGATGGTCGTTTTTTTTTTGTGAACACTGAATCACCCAGCAGTCATTACGAAACAAGACTCAAGTTTTCAAGAAATGCCCTTAACTTATCCTCAGCCCACATTATATCGCTTTGGAAAACAACATGTAACATATTCTTCTTTGGTGAAACGGATAAAGAATAATAAAGAAAATGTGTGCTGGGTTTTCAGTGTAGTTCATATGGTTTGGTTTTTCGATGCCAACATTCTGTTCTCCATATTTCTGCCAAAAAGTTTTCTTGACAAATCTTCACCAGAAGTGTTTAAAATCCTGGGAAAAAAAAGATTCTCAAATAAAAACGTGCTAAAGTTTCATTTAATATTTGCTGAAATTGAATTAATTTTTTTGTTTGTGTTTTTTTTTTTTTCCTTCTTTTTGGTTCCTTGTTCATTGAGTACACAAATGCTGCGCAGCATTTATGTGTTTGGTTTGGCTGACGGAGTTGTAGCGATGCCAAAACATTTTAAAAACCCATTTAAGTGTTTGTGCATTAAAGCGTACGAACAATGAAAACTCTAAATACCTGTTGAAGGAAAATGTGATACAACATGCGAGTACAATTGCACATGTGAGAATTTCTGATGACGTTGGAAATATTTCTCGAAATAAATACTGTAGAAGTTTTGTTTTTACACACATTTTTATGTTTCGAAAAGCAAAAAAATATATATCCCAGCATTCGTTTAAATTTAAGTCCTTTTTAGGCAGGAAAAATTGTGGCTTAAAAAAAAAATCATGTAAATTTAAGGATGTGTTTCTGCATCTCGAACGTTAATGACGGATAAGAAACAGACTTGTGGAATAGAAATTTACAATCAATATATTTTTATTTTCCTTTTAACTGTAAAGTGTCAGGCTAGTGGAAGTTTTCTTCTATTTCTCGCGTTCGAGATCGCGAAATACCCCTCCTTGATTATGCAAATGTTTCAAAGGGCAATAGCTATAACTTCTGTTTGGTGAATACAAATACACATATAACGATATATATTTCAAGTCGGTACATTTTCTGGTAAAAAAAAAAAAATTTTTTTGTATATTATTTAAATGATCTTTAAAAGGTTTAGAAATGGTAATTTTTATAAGTTTGTTTAAGAAAGTTTTGTAAAAGCCTTGAAAATATGAACATATTTTTTTGCTATTTTTTATCCGCCCATCCCTGGTATTTTAAAGATTCATTTATGTACAACAAAGCGACAGCACCAGCATCCATTAACAAAACAAGACCACATCAAATGGAACCGTTCATATGAAATTCCCTGTGAAAGACTGGATTTAGTTGGCAGAAACCCATTTTTCCTAAATGAAGCCGTTTTGCTTCTCTTTCATCCCAAAAATCAAAGAAATTTCATTTAAAATTAATTTGCAGCCGAAATGATTTTTAAATTAACAAGAAGAGCTACAAACGTTAATAAGACCCAAAGCGTTCATAAAATGTTTGCCATTCAATGATATACTTTTCCGCTTCAGAAGTTTCTGTTTCCACAAATCTGATTTAAAAGCACCCGTTACAGCGAATTACAAAGTGCCGTAACCATTCAGCTCAAGTCAGGCAGAGATTTAACAAAAGAAGGCTGCTGCAAGGTCACTTAAACAGTTTTCTAATTATCCTATGGAAGGCGAACGTTAAGATTCGCTATCCTGGGACAGCCGCAAAATGTAAATACGCCCTGCCAAACTTTGAAGACGAACGGAAAAATGTTTTGTGTAAAATTGCCAGTCAGTTTAAAACTTGTTCAATTTTGTTTTTGTCTATTTTGCAATATTGTTGTTGTTGGTTTTTCAAATGCAAACAATTTAATAATTGAAGCAATTTGATTTGAGAAATAATATTCTACATATTTTTTTCGAAACAAAAATTTTTGCATGTTTTTTGCAATTGTTGTTTAAAAACCTAAAAATTGCAGAAAGAGCAAAACAATTTACACAAAAATTTATATTTTATAGAACAAGTAATTTTATTGCTCAAATAAATAATACAAAAAATTCATTTAATTGCTAAAACACACACACACACACACACGCACACGTTTGTGCACGCACGCCCGACAAAACATTTGTTTGCCAAATGAAAACCAATTTTATTATACATTTTTAATTTTCCAATTAACAATTGAATATAAACCACAAAGAATATAGAAAAACTGTGCACAAAAGGACAGCTTTTAATTTTACAGTTATTTGCTTTAAAAGCCAAATAGAAAATAGAATAAAAATCACGATATTATTTATCTAATGAGACAATTTCGAGGCTACTCATGTAAATATAATGGACTATATTCATTTTAATTATATGTTTGTGCCTGCTGCAGCTTAAAAGGACGAGCAAAATACGAAAATTAAAGCTAAACTAAATGTAAAATTAACCTGAAAACATGTTGATTTTTTCAATAACTTAAATATACTTTTTTTCAAAAATACTCACACGTGAGCGAAGGGAAGCCATAAAAGTATTGTGGTTCGGAGAGATTTCCTTAAAGTCACAAAATCAATTAAAGGGATTGTAATGGATGGAAATTTTTTTAAATATAAATTATACCAAGTGGCATCACAGCTGGCACAATCTGATTATATTTTATTCACCCATACGTTTCGCAGTATGTGCAGCCGTATGATGGTCTCAATTTTTCCTGCTTTAACTTGCAGTACATGTTAAACGCTGGTACTCTGCTTGCTAGATTGTAGAACGGCACCAGTTCCTGGAATAAGTTGGCCTTAAAGGCCACAGACAGGTTTGCCAGGACTATTGGTGTAAAGGAATCTTTATGGAGGGAGGAATGGAATTTCAGCCGGCTCTCAGGGTGTGTTCAATGCAGGGTATCTTTATAGCAAATTATTCGTTCACAAAAACTTTCTTTAGGTAAATAAACACAGCAGAGATAAACAGACATAATGGCAGATCTGTACAATATAGTTACTGATGTCGTAACCTAAGTCCAGCCTAAGTCTAACTTTAGCTGCAGGTGTATGCGGGCAGCAGGTTTCTACATGTAAGTCCCACCTCGTAGTTTTGTACAGACGCCAGCATTTAGAACTTAGTGACGAGAAGGGAGCTTGACTTTAAAAAAATTCACTTGAGCCAAGACCAAACTGTAGTGCTGAAGGCTGCAGGTTGCGGTGCTGATGCCACCATATCAGCGGGTCTTCAGGCTGTAAAACAATTTTAAAAGTGTTGAGCATCTTTTACAAAATAAATTTTACTGCTCTTGCATTTTAAAAAAAATCCTTAAGCCTGTTAATCGTTTATTGAGATAAATTTATCTTATTTGTTGTAATAATTTTCTACCAAAGTTGTTGCTATCAGTCGTCCTGTCCTCTCCAACCGTTTGGTTGTATTTCTGCCAAATCCACTTATAGTCCTTAAGAAGTCTGATAAACTTTAAAGTGTTTTATTGCGCACATTTAACTTAAATTGTTTTCCAATGAAAAAAGTTATTGCAAATGCTTCAAATTTACATTTTTCTTGCAGCCCCCATTCATTTTACTTGTTAAATAATTACACACATACATATTTCAGTTTATTTAATATAGTTTGTATAGTCGATGTCCCCCAGTTTGTTTGCCTGCAGATAAGAGTTTTTGTGTTAAACAACATTAAGCATTTTATTGCGTTTCAAGTGGCGTTTTGAATCGAACTGGAAATAGTGTAAACAGCTTTTGCTGGGGAGCGTGTGACATGCGATTATTGTTTTCAGCACAATGGCAAATAATTACAGAATTTTCATAAAACTTTACGCCTACACGCACCAATAAAAACCTCTAAAGAGTTTCTAATTTTGCTAACTTTCTTCCAGCGTAATGACCTATAATTTTCAGGCAAAAGACCGACCGCACAGCTGACACTGACAGACAAATGCCAGCTGTGTTGCCAGCTCCTTAGGCTATTCATCTTTTCGGAAAAAATGTTTAATGCACTAGACATTATGTGTGATAAATTGTAAAATTATCGGTATATGTGCATGACAAGTTGGACATTTTGCATCAACGGTGTCCTGCAAAGAAAGACCAGACCGGTTTCTGCCAAATGTTTTATTTCTCTTTTGTTATTTATAAAATTAAAAATCTATATCTGATTTTTTGCTTGTGTTGTTATTAAACTGAACATTTTCCTCAGGCGTTTTTAAACTTCCTTTCATGCCTGAACCACCACCTTAAAGAAATGTTTGAATTTCCTAATACAGACACAGTTTAGCATAAACTTTTAGCCAATTTAAGCAAAACAGAAAAGAAAAACACAAAGACCGCTGTTGATAATTTATCATCTTAATTCTGTTGGTTTAAAAATGAAATGTACAATTTTCTATTTTCGTTTCAAGAGAATTGAAAATATTAAAGTTTTAAAAATGCCTGTTAGCATTAAAGCGATATCATTAATTTTCTTAAACAAACAAACAAACAAAAAAAAAAAACGAAAACGAAAATAAATTATGATGTCGCTAACAATATTCATCATTTTCGCCTGCCCTTAAGCAGTTTCAAAGAGGGGATAAACAGTCCGCCGGCATTATTTATTTTCACATGTTTTTAAGTCAGCCGGATGGCTCTGCTGGGAAAGTATTCAGGTTCACATTTATTTATATTTGTGTTAAAAACAAAACACCAAAAAATTAAAATAAATTTGTATTAATAGAAAATAAAAATAATATATGGGAAATTATAATGGATATTTTTCTTGTATAAAATATCAATTCCATAAAACTTGTTCGGGAGTAAATTTAAAATTTATGAGAACAAGCTTTCAGGCGTATAAATAAATATGAAAATAATGGCATGTATCGGGGCTATTTTCTTACAGAATTCTATGACCCAGAAGACTTTAAAACTTACCCCCACAAAAAATACTAAATAAAAATATGACTGTTGGGCAGCAAAAACTGCAAAATATTGAATTTTTTTCTTAACTGGCTAAATGTTTTTATTGGTATTTTTATGGTATTTTTATGGTTCATGGAAAGCTCATTTTAAGGAGCGTTAAAGCTAAACAGGTCTTTTGTTAATAATTGTTTTTAATGTTCATATAAATGCGTCCATTAATACGTTCTTAATTTTTTAACTTATTTATTTATTTATATGTTATTTTGCTTTTAAGGCGCAGACCATATACCAGGACAACGATTAGAAATTGTTAAAATGTTGTACCAAATTCATAGTTCTGTTAGTGATTTATTATTGATATTGAATTTCTCTCCAAATTATGTCCTTAATTTTTGGTTAAAGAGTTGGATTTGGATTAAGGATAATCCGCATGCTGTTGGCAAAACACTATTACAGAAAATGTTGGTTTTGTTGCATTTTATGGGATGGCAGAGTCGTTAGTCCATGAGGACACATGACCGACCGACATCAGATTTAAACATTAAAGTCACTTATAAAGTTTCATTGATATTAAATATATATATATGATATATCTTTGTTTTATTATGACTTATTTTTTGAAAAATTATGAATTCTTCACATTCTCGTTGCATGTGTCCAGATAAAGTCCAGAAATAATGAAAAGGAATCCAGTTTTTATACAAAATAAACAATTTAAATCAATAAATATTTTATTTATAACAAAAATTTCTATATACTTTTCATTTAATTTCGTTTCTTATTAAAAAAAAAAATCTTTTACATTCTTGAAAAAAGTTCGATTCGTTTCCCTCCGAATTACGCAATTTGGTTTCAGGCGATACGAAAGGCCACGTTGTCACAATTACATTAACAAATAAATATAAAATAACAAATACTTTTTGCTTATTTGCAAAAAGTTGTTTGTTTGATGTCACATCATCGAGATAAAATCGGGTTTAAGTCTAGACTACAACTTCCTTTCTTTTATTTGCAGTTTTCAATGCACATTTTTGCCACTTCGAAGGTTTCATATTAATCATTTTTATTATTATTATGATTTTTTGCTAATTAAACATTTCGGTTTTTATGCTTCTTCATTTATTGGCTTTTTAAAATAATATATTTATAAATAATTCGTGGAAAATTAATTCAAAATGTTTCCATTATTAAATGTAAGTTAATTTGAGTTATATTTTGTTTATAATTTTTTTTAAAGAGAAAATAAAAAAATATGAATTATATATTCATAATTGACTATTTTGTGGAAGAAGGCCAAGAAATATTAATTGTTGGCACTTGAATTAGATGTATAATTTATAAATTTGTAAATGTATAAACTTTTACAAATCGCAAATTTCCATTTAAAAGAAAAAATTAATAAAACTGAAAAAGCTGGGCAAAAGAGTTGAAAATATTTAAGGCTTTCTGAGCGGTTTTAGTTAAATAAAACGGCATATTTTAAGGAGTCGAATCCTCTGGGTCGTGGGGGCAAATTTTTTACATACTTTCAGTTTGTAGTTGAGCAAGTGATTAATGTGGCAGGTGTATTGAGAGAAATGGTTGATGCAGCAACTGAAGCGTTACAGATTGTTTTTCTTGTTTATTCCCAAAATCAACTTTTTCGTGGTTCATACTATTTTGATGTCTCTCCTCATACATCTCCCAAATATTAATGTAGAAGATCAAAACTCAAATTGAGCTGATTTTGATGGACCGCTAATTACAAATTCAAGCTAAAATTACAATATATTGATTGGAATGTCTTGCATACCGAATTGAGTGAAACTTAAATACAAAAATGTCTTGAATATTAGTAAATGCAGCAAGAAGTGATTGATGGTTAAACTCACACTTTCCCCTCAGACAATTGGAATAGAAGTGGCTGTGTACATCAATGCTGGTTACTGTTTCCTTTTTTTGTGTAGCTCAGGTCTTATAACAGTGTTCTTGTATTCCCTTCTGAATCAGCGGCCTCGTTGCCCTCCCTACCATTTAAAATGATGATCAGCAAATAATTAATAATATTACAGGCGTTACTGCATTCCACACATTAGTCTTTTTATTTTCTCCACTACTTTAGTTTTTTGTAGCATAAATTCTGTACACAGCAAACCCCCAACCAGCTGCTACAGCAACGCATTCCGGCCACTGCAGCCACAAATATAATAGTGGCCGCAAACAAGTAACAATGTTAACTGCAGACTTGTTTGGAATACAAATACCGTGGTTACTGCCAGCACAAGTGCCGGCCAACAGACACATGGGCTGGTTTTTGCTTGTTAAATACTCTTTTACGTTCTCATCAAAAAAAAAAAAAAAAAAACAAAAAAGGAAAGGAAAAACTACATGCACCATAAAACCACATTTGTATTTGATATCCATAATAGGACTGGAGACTTTAATTCTTCTCTGGGAAACGACTTTTGCAATAGTGACTAACAAAGCACATACGCGACACAAATAAAATTCTCTATAAAAATGCAAATTGTTCCCAATCATTTTATGAGTTCTGTGCCCTTAATGTGAGCGCAACGTTTAAGAAACGTAATGACCATTCATTCTTATAAGCAGTGCTTTTCCAATAATTGTTGTTATTGTTGTTGCATTGCAAATCTTGCCAATTACGTGTCACTCTTATATTGCTGAAATTGTGCCCTTTGAAAATGTAGAATATTTCTTTTTCTTTTGCACATTTAATGACGGAAATTTTTATTCATTTTCGAATGCAACTTTTGTACGGTGGTCTTAACAAAATATGAAAATACAATATTGAGCAGGTACTAAAAACCATCATTTTGGGATTTGAAAACACGCCGTTTTTAGAGCATGTGCTTTTAAAATCACATAATTGATGTATCTTCTTACTAATAAAATTATAATATTTATAATCAAAAGTTGGAAGAATGTCATACTATTTCGCGTTTCAGAAATTTTGTGACTTGAAAACATGTGATTTTAAAATCACACAAGCGATGTTTCTTCTGCATTGCAAAGCATATGTCATTTACAAATTAAATGTGTGATTTATTTTTCTGTTGTTGTTAACATTCTGTGACTGCAAATTATAAGCGGTTTTAAATTCACACTTGTGATTTTTTTTCGCTGTGCGCAAAGCCACTTAATTGTATGTATAATTTAAGAAACGAAGTAATAGGCTGCAATAAAACGGAAGAGAAACTGAAAATAAGTTTTTTGTATTGCAATAAAAGGGTGTCTTTGTGGGCAAATTAAATCTGAACTCGCATTAATTTGCAAAATTTTGATAACCGACTTGCCAAAAAGGTGCTCGATATTAATGTTTTGAAAGTTTTAATAATTTATGTTTTGCTCTTACAGATCAATTGAATTCAAATATTTCAATAAAATAATGGAAGAGAACGGAACTGCCTTCTATTTATTGTATCATTCAGGTATGTATTTTTTTTCATTTTTTCTTTATACACAAATTAAAAAAAAAAAACCAAACAAAAACCCTTTTTCTATATTTTTGGTGTCATTTTTAATTCGAATTATGATAATGCGGTAGATTGCGTATACGCCTAACAGTAAAATTCAAGCGCCCCCAAAAGTATGCTTCGCATTTCTCGTGAGTTCGATGAGTTTATCAATATGAGAGAAAAATTAACTTGTGACGTATGCCTAATATTTTGCTATATTTATATTAGTAATACGCACCAGTCATTTGAGTCAAATACTATAGAAGTGTAATTGGTGTGAGTTTTTCGCAATTTGAAAATTAGTCACGCTTCAACAAAGTGAGTGTGACTAATTGTTCAAACATCGTGATTCATTCAAACGCGAAAATTGCCTTTTTAGCTTTTTAAAAAATTCTTTATCTGAACAGATTGAAAAACTAATTTGGAGGTCTATTTATGCTAAACATAAATTTTCGTTTCGTTTTTTTGTCAATGCTGAGCCTAAACACAGAGAGGCGAACATAAAATCAAGCAAATACTGACCTCATAAAATCTAAATGGGATCACGCATTTCTTTACTACCTCTAACTCAATAATCTGTACTTTTGCAATGCAAATGTTTATACTTTTTCCGCATACAAAGAGCTCGAATAGTGTCATGTGCTTGCAAACAGCTTAAACTTTAAGTTAAAATCAACCGTTTTCCTCATTTCAAGTGGTCAGTCGTGGCAGTTGACGTTTTCAAAGACCTTCTCTAGAGAACTCTCTGTTGACCATTTTTATAGTTTCATAACTCTGGCAAAATTATATAAAATCATAAAGGGATAAAACTTCTTCTTCGCAATTTAACATGGAAACGTTAAATTCGTGTTCGACGTTTTATGTACGACCTTAAGAAAAATATAAACCAAATTGAGGAAAGTTGTACAACATAATACTATACTTTGCAATCTCTTGCACAACCTGTTCTTCGTTGGTTTGCACAAAATGTTAGCAGGATGTTTATTTCTTTGGTTTCACTTTCGTTGCGTTTTTTTTTTTTTGAGATTCAGACTTTTATATAACTTGAGAAGTCTTCTTCTATGAATTATATTTTTATATTTTCCCGCAACTCTTTCAACGTGCTGGAAAAAAATTCACTAACCCAATTCGTATTAAATCCTTAATTGTTAGTGTGTCCACTGTGCAATAACTTTGTACTTTGTGCCGCATTATTAGTAACCAGCATTCTCGACTAACAATTTTGACTACTTGCAAATACAAAATATTTTTATGAGTGTATTTGTGTAAACAACTCGTTTTCGTTTTACCAACACCCAGCTATCGCTAATCCAATTCACATTTTTTCTTTGCTTTTAATAGAGAAATGTTTAAGTACCATCCTGCAGTTATTCCGAATTGAAATTCATTTCGCTGCGCGATGCTGGTCCTATTCCAAAAATATTTGCCTTCAATGTGACCAAAGCTGAAATCGTCATTCTTTTGTTTCCATACCACTTAATGCAGCCACAATTAATGTACAAATACAGCAGCCATTGCCATGGCAATGCCATTTGTATAGGACGCCATGTAAGTTTCTTTAGTAGGAAATCTTTGCTGGTCATTTGATTGTGCTCATCTGTGTTGCATGTGTTGAAATGTTTAGGTTGCATGGATGAATGTGTGCCTGCATTTAACTAAATACTCGTGTGCCATGCAATAATCGCATGCTGATATCGAAAAGGCAATTTCGGATTGCTTTTGAATGCAAAATAACCAACCGCAATAAAGCAAAATGATCAGCAGAGAGACATTTTTCGTTTTGTCGTTTCAAAATTCAAAGGAACAAACTGCTGAAATGCCAAACACAAAGTCCGCAACGAGCCATTCGACAAACCAATGATTTAATTTTACTGCAATTAATTTTAATTTGAAACTGTACCAAAATTTGCTCTTTTAAGAAACAAAAAGAAAACGTTTTTGTATTATCTTTCAAATTTCATGCAATTGAATCTGAATTGAAAGTGTGTGCAAAGAAAATAGGAAAGTTGTTCATGCACAACGAATATTTGCAATTTAAATTGTAGTTTTTATCAGTTCGTTAGAAACTTTGAATATTTTGCTTCGCCTTAAATAAAAAAATCATATTTATACCTGAAAACCATTTAAACCTTCGAGCTGCTCCATAATTATTCTTATTTAAGCAAAAAAAAAAAATTACAGCCTGAAACAGAAGTATTAAATTGAAGAAAATAGTTTTTATAAAAGTAAGAGTTTGTAAAAATTTTATAAATTTGGCTTTTTGAGGTTTGAATATCAAACGAGTGATTTGAAAATCACAAAAGTGATTTGAAGCAATAGTTTTTACAAAATTACTCGCATCTCTACCTGAATCATAAAAATTGTATAAATTTAGCACAAGATTTGAAATTCACATGTGTTTTGAAAATCACAAAAGTGATTTGAAGAAATAGTTTTTACAAAAGTACTCGCATGAATGAAAGTGAATTATAAAGTTGTTTGAATTTGACATAAGTTTTGAATATCACATGTGATTTGAAAACCACGAAAGTGATTTGGAAATAAAAAAAAACGTATTGAAAACTTGGTTTTTATAGAAATACTCTCATTTTTAAACTAATTATAAAAATTGTATAAACTTGGCATAAGATTTGAAGATAACATGTGATTTGAAAATCACAAATGCGATTTGAAAATCACAAATGCGATTTGAAAATCACAAATGCGATTTGAAAGTCACAAAAGTTAATAACATTCAAATTGAGTTTATAAACGTCAAATTATTTCACAAACGACTGAACGTGCCATTTTGGCCATTCACAGTTCACCAGTGGAAAAACGGGGCCGAGGTATGCAATTCCACTGTATTCTTAGTGAGAGTACATTTCCTACCATAAGCAATAATCACAATAACTATTCATTGCAGATCTATCACCAGATTCGTTAACAGACTTCGCCAAAAAAAAACTCTACCTTTTCCGTTTAAAGAGAAAAACATAATCTGCATTTAACAACGATTTGTTTGGCAGTCTAAGGCAAGAGAAAAAACACTCCTTTAATTTAACTTTCAACAAAAAAAAAAAAGGAAAACATCTAATGACTCTGTAGCTGGATTTTGCGTTTCATGCTGAAATTATTTTAAATTTATTTAACTCAAATGGTTAAAATCCAAATAATTTTTTTAGTATCTGCTCGGATGCAAATTAAAGTTTCTTTCTTTTGCTTTCAGAGGAATAACTTTTTTTTAAACATTTTAGTGGATTTTGCATCTTCTTATTCAACATCATGCCACAAGCAACCAATTAGTCGGGCATTAATTAAACGATACAACGTTTGAGTTGATGCCAACCATAGTCAGACATTGTTGTCAGATTTTTGTCTTCTGTTAGTGCGATATATAAAAAAAATTAATTAGTTTCAGTGTTTTATTTATTTATATTTTTCTGTTTTTCGTCAAATTCCTGCTTTATTTTCCTGTACCCTACTTCGCGGTTTTTTTCCCTTATCTATTTCAATATATCACTCGGTTTGTGCTGGCTGCAAGTCTGTGAAATATGCAACAACTGTATGAATGAAGGCGAAAGTCAAAAAAAGCTATTTGAATGGTTCGTTAGAAAACTGACATTTCTTAAAAGATATTTATTTAATCATCAATTTCTATTTTGTTTCCCGCAAACATATTATATGTTGTGCCAGGCTTTTTTTTCCAATCTTCGAAGCAATTTTGTTATGCACTTTATGGTATGACCTTCAGCTCCCAGCTCCCAGCTCCTCAATTGTCGTGCGTCAATTTGGGAACAAAAAATTCTTAAGACTTTGAAAAAATCATTGGATACCTGAAGGTTTATGTCTGTTTTTGGAGGCAGCACCCTTTAAAATCACTAGACTTTATGAAGGTGCTTCCTTTGTTTTCTTTAAATTTGTTGTTATTTTCTGTACCGCCGGACTCAGAATTATGTACCTTAAATTGTCCAGCCGCGCTAAATGAAGTGTATTTTGCTGTCTAGTTCGCTGTGTCGACGTTCTTAATTGTTTAATATTTAGCTTCGCTCTTTGTTGAGATATTTTATTTTGAACAAAAATTGTTTTTCTTTGCTTTTTTTTCAAATTTAATTTGGTACACAATTGTTGCATGTTGACTTGCACGCAAAAGCTGCAGCCAAAAGAAGGAGAAACGGTTCACAAAGGAATTAGGTTTTGAGGGGTTTCCTCATGAAATTTTCTTCTTGTTCTATTTTTTAATATTATAGTATTTTGGTGGCGCAGTTTTTTTTTAGTTTTTTATTTTTAGCTTAAACTGCAGAACTGTTTTGCGTGAATAAATTTCACTTTTTTCTGCTGTGAAACTGCAGACAATTTAATTCAAGTTAAATATTGTTGGGGTCCTTTTTTTGTTGTAGAAATTAATCTCGGTTTATCCGTTATACTAAATGTAGTAAAAGTAAAGTGGGTTTCTAAAGGGATTATAAAGCCATACAATTAATTACATTTGTGTACTTTATATGGACATTTGAAACTTGTAAAACTGCTTTGAAAATGAAACCAAACAAGTTGTTCTGGTTATTTTGTTTCCACAGAAAAAACAAACCATTTGAATTTGAATTTACCGAGAGTCTCAAGTGGGAATTCAATTTTTGACTGGCAACTGGTTTAAAAATCTCTGAAAACTCGTCACAAATCTAATTTGGGCCAGTTGAACAAACATTTTTCTCCTCCCCTTAGAAACTTTTGTGTGATATAACAAAGAAAAAATTTCACATTTTTCAAGCGTTCAGTTACGATTTTTGTTGCATGCGACACTTTAAGAGGATTTTCCACATTCAACAAGTTCTTATATCATAATATTTCTACAGGAAAAACCTCAGCAACAGTTTTTGCATATGCAATAAAAACTGTTTATTGAAACGACGAAAATTTTTGCTGAAAGGCAAAAAGTTTTTGAAAAAAAATTCATTTAATTTTTTTCTGAGTTCAAAAAATAAATAAATTTTAAATTTTAGAAATATTCCCTTTCAGATTTGATGCACTTCTGATGATTTTATTCTGTTTTTATCTCTTCCCAATCGTCACAAAACGCCGGCTATTCATGCGTTTATTCGATCTTAAGAACAGCAAAAGGTCTCAGTTGTCCAAAACCTGGTAAATACAATGCCTGAGGCATGATTACGGTCTTGCTTTTGACCCAAAATTACGTGCTTTAAAGCAATTTTGGAAATTCATGCCCAAAGTTTCAATTAGCCAACCGATATGCCGACATCCTAATCTCTACTCTATAATAGTGACTCCACGATTTTCTATAACAACTTTCTGAATTTAAGAAAAATTTTGAAGGGTCAATAAATTCCATTTTTTTGTTTTTATTAATAAGTTTCACTTTTGACACAAAATTTTATGAAAATTTGTCCGAAAAAGGCAAATCGCCAAACACGTAAAAGTGCGACGGTATTTTGATCGCGACATTTGAAAATTCACCTTATTTTTTGAACAGACTTCGTACTTTTAGTCTTTGTTGCTGTATTTCACTTGTCATTCGGCTATATTTTAAAGAGGGATGCTAAAAATTTACTCGTTTAACACATTTCGTATTTTTTTCTTCTGCCACCTGTGCAAAATCCTCAACTAATTCCATTAATGCAATGAACAAAATCAGTTTTACCTTCTCCATGACAGTCGCCGTTAATTAAAAGATCCATGTTGGTGAGCAAAGTTTTTACCTTAAAGTTTCTTGTTGCATTCAAAAAATGTTTAATACATTAAATGGGGAGCCGTGATAGTTTCAATTTAACTTCAATATGACCCCAGTTTTGTTTTGAAAGGTTGTCTTGGGCAACGTTTTGTTGGCGTTTTGTTCTTTCTGAAATTCAACTTTCCTGCTTAACAAATCTAGAAAATATTTCTTTTAGTTGCTCAGTTTATGGCATGAATATAGTCGTACATAAATAAAGTCTGTTTTAACAACGATGTCATTTGTTGCATGCTGTTCTCTTTCTTTTTTTTTTGTTTCTTAGTTTTTCAGATTTGCTCTGTACACTTTTGCAAAGAATGTTGCTGCAGAATTTGAACGAGAAGGGTGAAAAACTGTTATTCAGTTGATACAGTGCAATTTAACACTAAACAAAAAAACGAAAAAAGGAAGAACTGTCTTGTTTTCTTCGCGTTTTTTGGCTCAAGTGGCAATTAATACTTTTTTTTTTGCGATGATGCAAAATGACCGGAAAGCAAAAACTACGTCAAACTGTGAAGGCTACTGGAACAAATGAGTGAATGACTGGCGCTATGGCGAAATATTATATGAAAGATGTTTCATAAGATGAAAAAAAACGGGGCAAAATATGTTTGTTACATTCAACCGTAAAACAGAGGCAGGTAGAAAGAAACTTTAGAAAAAATTTGTTGCCATCTCTCTCGTTCACTTGTTTCTGCTCTTTCCCCCTCTGTAAGCTGGTTTTTTCTTTGCTGCTTGGCTGCCAGCTATACGGCAAATGTATAGCACACAACATTTTGGTGTAAGATTCAGGGTTCTAGTTCTTCTAGTTTTTTTTGTAAAATGTTACTTTCTTGGTTTCTTTTCATTTTAGTTCTGTGCAGCATTGCCAGGGAACTACACCAATTTATTTTGGCCAAAGGCAGTTCTACTTGTGACTTAATATTTTATTATCCCCTTCTCTTTTTATTTGCATTTTTCGCAAATTTTGCCTAAATTATGCAAGTCAAGGCTTAGCGTGTTCGTTAGTTATTAGCTAAAAGAAAACTGCAGGAAAAAGATTGAAAATATATATGAAAAAATGCAGATTAAATTGTAGATAAATGGCCCTTTATGGCTCATTAATAGTTTTGAAAACGATTGATTAATGGCTGTTTTGGCTGACAGTAGTTATTAACAAATTAAAGGCCAATAAGACAGCAGTCTGGCAAAGACACGGAGCTGGAGTGCTGCAGACAAACTTAAATTACGTACAAGATCATCATACGGCACAGAAATAGATGACATCAGTAACTTTTTAGTGGGTAGTTATAAAACATGAAATAGATATTCAAACTCGAAAGAAATGGTTTTCGCTTCACATTACCAAAATTTAGTTACTCATGGATACATCCAAAGTGAAAAAATTAAATATTTTAAAGCCCATTTTAATAAGAGAACTGAAACATTAATAATAGTTGTAGTGATAGAAATATCTATCATTACAAATTTTAGAAATATATTATAAGATATGAGCTGGAATAACCATCATGACAAATATAAGGAAAATATTAAAAAATGAACTCAGTTCCAGGAATGAAAGGAAATATATTAATAACCATGGCCTTAAATCTTTTTTTCCTCATGATAGAAATATCCATCATGACAAATTTAAGAGTAATATTAAAAAATGAGCTGAATTTAATGAATTAAAAGAACTATATGAATAACTATAGTCTTAAATCTTTTTTTTTTCATAATGATAGAAATATCCATCATGACAAATTTAAGAGTAATATTAAAAAATGAGCTGAATTTAATGAATTAAAAGAACTATATGAATAACTATAGCCTTAAATCTTTTTTTTTCATAATGATGGAAATGTCCATCATGACAAATTTAAGGAAAAATTTAAAAAAGTGCTGGCTTTAATGAAATAAAATAACTATATGAATAACTATAGTTTTAAATCTTTTTTCACAATGATAGAAATATCCATCATAAAAAATTTAAGGAAAATATTGGAAATGAAATGAAAATGCTAACGATAGTAAACGTTTGATGTAGTGGGACAGGGGAGTTATCTTGTTTAAACTCAAAGCATAGCCATTATGAAGAATTGAATAATTTAATTGCTTTAAAGCTTTGAAATTAAATGTTTAAAAGTTTTATTTTCCAAAAGTTTTTCAATGCCATATAAATTAATTATAATTAGTGGGTATTATGAAAAAGGGAGAAGTAAATACAAATAAGAATTTTAGAAATTGTATAATATTCGTATAACAAAAGACATCTTCGTACTTAAACTCATGATTTAATGTCTTTTATTCATCTTGTCCTTGACAAACTGGCCATTAAAGTAATGAAATCATACGCAGCAAAAACACTGCGATTATCAGAGCTCTGGCAGTGCGTTGGGAGGTCTTTTGTTAAATCTACACTTAGTATTTTTTAACACCACCAACTGCTTGAAGGCTGGAAAGTAAACGGAAAATAATTTACTGTTGCTGCCTTGTCCACATAGAAACTATTGTTGCAAAATGTGCGTATAAATTCATACTTAAAGGAAACGGAATTCCCTCCGAAGGAAGAAAAAAACAAAAACCCCACCACAGTTGCGACAAAGAAGTTGGAATTTGTAAGAGAACAGCAGTAAAAATAAAACAGAAGGGACGACTTTATTTCTTCACAACGAGTACTTTTGATTTAACTTCCATTAAAGGGGATTATTCTTTATTGTATGTATTTTTATAAAATTGCTGTAAGTTCACATTTTTTACATTTGTGGGAGAGGAAAGTGTTTTGCATTTCTAAAAGGTAGTGGCACGAAGATTTACATTTCACTAAACGATACACTAAAGCCATCATCGATTTCAGCAGCATGTGCGAGTTTTTTATTTTTATTTAATTAGTGCTTTAGGAAAATATAAATTAAAAACATTTAAACGCAATTTGTGAATAGGAAAAATATAAGACAAAATGCCTTATTTGCATAGTTTAAGAGACGTTGTGACTGTAAAATTGTTTGACGCCAGCAATGCCTTAATTCCAAGGCGGACCCCAACTCTATTTGGTGAGTTTTCACACTGTCTCCATAATAACTAGATGGCAACTTGTTGTGTTATGTGAGAACGATTCGAAAGCTTGAGCTTTTTAGTCCCTTCTGCCAGTAATTCCCTAGCCGATAAAAGAAAGACCAATCCGAAATCGTCAGGGAACATCAAGCTTTAACCAACTTGGCTGTACATTCCCCGCCCATTTAGTTTCTTACGAGGAATAGAAACCTGTTGCAAGTACCTCATGGCAAATTGCATCACTGAAGGTATGTCTATCACTACTTCAGTATCTACCAAGGCCTTAACCTGCCAGAAGGTATCGGCCAAGGTAGGGACCTCAAACAAAGATCAACGCCATCAGGAGCTCTCTTTTAAGGTATTCCAGGGACATGTTAACCCCTTTTCGGCCAACTGACTTTTGATCAAGAATCTTCTTAGCCGAAGTCATACAGAAACTTCCTAGAGCTTTGGTGGCCTTCTCCTCTTTACAACGGAATGCAGACTGCTTCAGTTTCAATAAAACCTACATCCCCGGTAGAAGGATATTAATAGAAAATTACAGAAAATTAACAACGCCGCTCTTTAGTAAAAAAAGGGCTTAATAATAAATAGAATAGAGACTTTTTTTAGTTCTTTGAAAATTTGTTGTTTTTGGCTGTTACGATTCCAGAAAATATATCAGCCAGTGTTGCACCTTATAGCCTGAAACAGTGTTGCAGCCATACATAAACCACAAATCTGCAGCTCAAGCTTCTTCTTTATTCTTGAACTTAAGCCCACAAATGAATCCTGTACACTTTTCTTGGTAAGTTTTTCGAAATTACTGCTTTCATCGCGTTGAAGCAAGAAGTTTAATCATTTTTAATTGAAAAAGCAAAATTCTTTGAAGTATTATAAAAGTTTCAATCACACTTTCTTTCTGTGTGGAAAAGAAATTGTTGCTCCTCCAGCGAAATAACGATTTTTCTGTTAATGCCCTAAAAACATTATACGTCTGTATGTGCATGCAAAACTCGTAAAGATTTAGCGGCGGAACATATCGCTGCCGTACCAACGGCAAGTCATACACATTCTAACGCACACGAATACTTGCCACTCTATGCAAGTTTATGCAGTTCTTGTTTTTTTTTGTTTTCTTTTTATTATTATTTATCGCTTTTGCACACGTAGATCTTTCAAAGTGTATGACATGCCTGCTTGCAACATCCCCGTGTTGTTCACCATACGGCTGCTTTTGGCACAGTTGCACTCCTTGTTCTGGCTTTAGGCAAAAAAAAACATACCAAAAAGAAAAATATGGAAAAAAAGAAGCAAAAATTCAGCTGCCGGCTGTATGATGGAGAGTTTAAAAGTTGTAGAAATATGTTTATGGTTGGATGAGCAAATATTTATGCGCAAAGGTGGCGTATTTGATTTGAGTTGTTTGGGGGAATAGTGTTTTGAGGAGGGCAAGCAAATCACGTGATTTGCTATTTGCATATTAATCGGGTTATTTTTTTTCAAGTCAAGTTTTATTTTACTTTAACTAAATATTTAAAACTTTATAGAAATTCTTTAAGAGCCTAATTTTTATTTAATTACTGTTCTGATCTCTAGTATTTTATGCTGGTTGTATTTATATAAAGATCGAAATATATGAATAGTCTAATTCATAAACGATTTTGCAAAAATTAATAAATATGAGAATCTCAATAACATGGAGCCAGAGTATCGCAATATTCCAGGCAGAACTAAACGCGATACTGAAAACTGAGTCAATGAATGATTAACATGTGCCTGGCATTGGGACGGACACAGGCGCTACAGGCTGCTTTATTCGCATAAATATGAATAGTGAGTACGTAGGACTTAGTAACACTTCCCTTCAAGCAGCCTGGTCTGGTGACTGGTTTTATTAAAGCCTTGAACAGCGATGGTGGCAGTAAGAAAGGCCATTCAGGGCCAAAACACCACTACTATTCATCAATCAACTTAATAGCGAAGTGTATTAAAGTTTTGTGCGGACTTGCGCTTTCGCACTCATATATCCCTACCAACAAATGAGTGCACAAACAGTAGGGATCTGACTCCTGAGAACGGCCCTTTGCACTGCGTTCACAGAAACACATGGAGTAAGTGACTGAAAAATTTGAAAAAAAAAAGAAAGAAAACGGCCATTTTATGAAACTATAACTGAAATTTGCTGACAACTTCTAAGAGCAGTTTTATGCAATTTTTTGTTTTGTTTAAATTTAGTGGTGATGAAGGGAAATTCGATTCTTGCACTCCTGCACTTCTACCCCCCAAAAAAGTATTCGTATCGTAATTTTAATATCTGCAGTAAAATTTGCAGTCACCCCAGCACCCCAGTGAACTTGTTTGTTACGAATTTAAGTCATATATTATTCAATATTTAATGTATGCATTTTATTTAAAAAGCAGGTTGTACGATTCGTGTGCATACAACCACTTACATACACACCTACATACATACATACATTCATTCATACATTGATGTAGTAGAACGCAAAATACTTTTGACATGCATTCTTTCATTTTACCTCAGTAACATGCTTGAGAAGAACACGAAATTATTACTTAAACATTCCTTTTAGCCAAAGAACACCTCCTAGAAGCACGATAAAGTTTTTCTTCCTCTTTCTGTTTTTTTTTTTTTTTTTTTTTTTGCTGTTTGCAAATTTTTCATGTCTTCTTCACCTTAAGATGCCATTTACTTTGCGGAAATATTTGTTTATGTTGGTGTTAAAATGGCGTAAAAACGTTGAAAAAGAGAAGCGAAGCGGAGATTATGCCGCACCAGGCCAACACGGTATCATGCAACTTTCGAAATATTTGCAAACAAAATTGTGTTCTATTTTAGACGCGAGAGTTAAAAGAAAATAGAATTACAAAATATACATATAACCTGAAAGTATAACTGGAGACCAGCAATAATAGCATTTTTATCCCATGAATATTTTTCAACTGCCATCTTTGAATCTCTGAAGGCAAAAACTTGAAAGGGATAAATTTGTTTTCGCTTTTCTGCAGCTTATGTTGGTTAAATAATGGTTTTTATTATAAATAATTTCTTATCAAGTACAAGTTTTGAACAAAACACTACAACATACAGCAAAAACTTTAAAGGAGTTTTGCAAAATATTAAACAAAATGATGCGAATAAAACGTTTGCACCAGAACAATTCACTTTTGAATTATTTACATTTCCAGGCTTTTTGAAGATGAGCTCTCGGCATGTTTCGAGATGCCTTTCAGGCTGTTTTACACTGCAATATGTCTCCTGGGACGAGGTGAAACACTGGCTGCACAGGACCATTGAAAGGGGTATATTGACCATCTACAGAACAAAAGAATTCAAAATTCAGAATTCATCCAAAAAAAGCAAAATATGAAATTAAAATCATTAAAGTTTTCTGAAAAGCTAAAGACCTCAAGTTTGAAAAATATTACAAACATAAATTGTTATATATAATAAATTGATTCTGATGAAAATCAAGTTTAAAACTTAGTTTTGCCGCCATTTTGTGGGAAATAAAACATTGAAAACATTATGTAAATGTTCGCCATGACTTGCCTGGAAGGCGCCCATCCAAACTGCTCAATTTCTTCATACTCTGGTGCATAAAATGTTGTTGAATATATGCGATGACAGGGTTTTATTGGTTTCAAAATCCCTTGCAATGTCTGGCTTAGCCCATTAGTATTAACAACTTCCACCCGAAAACTTCTTTAAATGCAGTTCAAATGTCCAATGTGGTCATTCTTTTGAAGTCACAGATTGTGGCTGTCGATATTATCATGTTAAAAGACATACATAATCATGGATCTATAGGACTTATCGTGTCACTGATGGTCCTAAAAAAATATGAATAGAAGACGCAACTGGCCTTAAATTCGCCCTTAACTGTGACATTTTTAGTATAAATTGGACTTGAGCTTCAACTATATTGGCAAAGTACATACATTTATAATTTGTGTGTGCAGAAATTTCCCCTTTTCGTCAAATGTGCCTTCCTGATGCCCGCTCTGCCCTGCTCCTTGAAAATAGCCCACATTTTCAGCTGTTGTGAGAAAACATCTCACGGCTCAGCTACTGGTTGTATTTCTTCAAACTAACTTTTCCTGCGGCAAGATCAAGACGGATCTGGTAAACTTTATCATGCCAGCGATCTTATGAGCTGCCTGCAATTATTTCAATCGCTATAGGCCACAGTCGGCCGGAAAATTGTTCAAATATTTTCATATATTTTAGCAATTGCTGCAAGGACTGTTTGACACCTCCATCTTGACAATTTGACAACTCCTTTCCTGGAAGTTTGGCGGCATAGATTGGATAAATGAAAGCTTTAAGCTGCTTTAATATGACCGCTATATGACCCTGGAAACACTGTAATATCTTAAATTTTAATAAACAATCCTACTGTTCACGTTTTTGATTCATTATTTTCGTTTAGAAGTTTTTTACTTTAAACTTGATCAACTTTTAAGCGTTTTGCAATTATTTACAATATAAATTACACAATATTAAAAATGCTTTTTCTAGTATGTGAAACAGAAGCCTTCAGTGGCGCTCCTTTAGTTTGAATTTTTTTTTTTTTTTTTTATAACAATAAATTTCAATAAATATGACACCATTTATTTGCCTCTTCAACAGGCCGGAGATTTCAACGAACTGGATTGCTACAATATTTTAACGGAAATTTATTTAAACAAATTTATTATTTAAATCCTTTACCAGCAAAATAATGAAACCAAAATTACCCTGGTCGTACATGAATATTTTGTATGCGAAGTAAACGGAAAACATGAAGATGAAAAATACATAAAATAAATTATTTAAAAAACGCTAGAAAAAAAAACAAGACTCTATTGAAACATTGAAAAATACATTCAAGACAGTTTGGCGTAGGCAAATGTTTGCCAATTTCACCAAAAGAAAAAAAAATAAACTGTATAAAAAGCCCAACAGTTCTGCGGTATAAAATCAAATTTATTTATTTATAAGATTTTTCAACAAAAAAATATTCTATAATTTGATGAAATTTTGAATTAAACGATCAAACATTTTCCATAAAAATTTGCCGTAGGGATCGTGATCGTGATCGTCTTAAAGCAGAATTAGTTTTTACATGCCACTCTGTTACAAATCAGCTGTTTTTTTTCTGCTCAATTGAAAAAGGAGGTTTATTTTTATTGTACTTTTCGTTAAAATATGCAAATTTAAATAATATTTATAAGTATTAGTTGGTTTTTTTTTACGTTGAAAAATTGAAAAACTTGCCTTCCTTAAAGATTTTTGAAAAAACAATTCAATTGGATGATGCAAAACTTATCGTGTCATTGGGAGATAATCGTAATTTGAGCCATTAATTAAATAAATTAAATTAAATGGTCGTTAAAGTTTCCAACTTATATTCTGTGCGATAGTTAAAGAAGAAAAATTGGGAAAGAGACAAGGGAGAATAAAGATAAAAAGAACTACTTTTAAGAATAGAAAGTTATTCTTTCCAAAAATATTTGGCTGTTAAAATGTATCTTCATATTCGTCAATCATCGCCGGCACAAAAACGACTCAACCGTCTGCGGGGCAAAAAAAAAGAGGAAAATAAATAAATATCTTTGTAATAATATGAATTACAGATGTTGCCACTTAAATATCTTTGGCTGATATAAAATATTCCGACTTTGCATATAAAACAGGAGTAGAAAAAGTTAATGTTGTGTTCTCAATTTCAATTTATTCTTGTAACAAGAAACAAAGCGGATTTATTTCGGAAAATAAAGGGATCAGTTACCTAAAAAAAAAACAAAAAAAAAACCATAAATAATATAAAACAGATATACAATTATTTCACCCATAATTATTGCGCTGGAGGCAAAAAGGCCGCCTAAAAGACTTTAATTATACCTGCGCTTAATTCCTGTCTCAGATTTGCATTCTGCAAAAAAAAAACCCCTTAAAAATTGTTAGAAAAACATTTTTTTCATAGTTTTTTGTTTTAAAGCGCAAATGTTACAATATAAAAACAGTTTTTCCACTTAATCGAAAAAGTAAATATTTTGCCTTGAATCAAAGTTTGAATTAAATCAATAAACATGTTTTGTTACAAGATTAAAATATAACAACAACAAAAAATTGCAAGTGGCAAGTTTTTCCAAGAACATTGAAAGCAAAACAAAAACAGAAAATCCAGTCCTTTGACGTAAAAGATTCTAATTCTGGTTATAGGAAAATTCCAAACTACTTTAATTTAAAAATATACGAGATGTGTTCAAGAAAGAAGATGCATTTTTAGTTCTCCTCAGATGTCATACAATTGTGGCCGCCAGCCCTTTTAAATTGTCCTCTTTAAAATAGGCCTTGCACGCTTGTGGCCAGCATTGTTTCCAATCCTGGAACTTCTTTTCATTCGGTTTTCATGTCCTCAATCATCAAAGAATGCCGTCCTTTCAATGATTTCTTTAGCCTTGACAAAAAGGAAAAATTCGTTATTTTTTTAAAATTTCTGGCGATTGTTGGAGTCGGTACTCGCATATTTATAAAGTTTTTACCACTTGTAAAACAATTTTCTGCTACCAGGTACCATCACCGTATGCCACTGTTAATATATCAACTGATTTTGAGCTCTTAAAGTTCATTATTTTACACATAATTTGAGGCAAATTTTTTGAGGCGGTTTTTTCTACAGCAGAAAATTGCCGAACACACAAAATACTGGTAACTTTTAAGCCTCTCACCAACTAAAGAAATATGATGCCAAAAAGGTGGGCCTGTAATGATTTTTGTTTGAGACGGTCCATCATTTTGAAAATTCGCCTGATGGTTTTAAACAGACCTCGTGCATATTTGTATGAATTTTCTTTAAATGCTTCTCTGTCATTTGCTATATTTGGCAATTTTATTTTTGGCAATATGCAGTGATTTAAGACGGCAAATTAAATTTTCTCAGATCACCACAAACAAGGACATAAAGAGAAGAGCTGCTATGAAAATTTCTATTCAAGATAAATTGGCCGAAATTGCATTTTTCTCATTTTTGTTAGTTGAGTCCAAAAATATTTCAAGACTGACTTTACATGTCTTGCATTTAATGTGGACATATACAAAAATTTTTTTTTAAATGTTATTGTCTTGGACAGGGAATAATTTTTTTATTATGTATTTTTGTTTTTGGTAATGAAAAGTTTTTAATGGCAGCTGTCTTTAGAAGTTTTTAAACTTTTCGCTGAATTTCTTTACACAGATTAGAATCATTTTAGAGAAGTTATCACTGTAATCTGTTGCCACACAACCGGCCCACTGTAACAAACTTTTATGACTACATATGCTAAACTTTTCTAATACCAAACACCAGCCTCTGGCCCATACAGTAACGAAGTGAGCAGCACAATAGTGTGCAGACATGTGTATGGGAGAGTGTCTTACATTCAAGTACGATGGACACCGAGGGGGAGAGTAATGGATTTTTTGGCTTACATTTAGCCAATTCTTGAAATGGCCAACAGCTGGAAACGTATGTTGCGTTCTTTTCTTGTTTGTCTTTATTTCATGTATGGAAAAAAATTTACTATCATTTTTTTCTACAGCAACATTTCAACATGAAGGCAGACACCAGATGTGTAAAATTATATAAAATTTAAGTGTTTTTTTTTCAGTTTGCCTTTATCATAATGTTGTAAATGTATTTAGACCAAAAGAGCAAAAAAGAAAACACCAAAAAAAAAAAACGATTTTAAGCAGGCAATGGTTTGGTCAGTTAGATTTTGGCCAATATTTTTAAAGCTGGTATAAACACTTTTATTTTCCAACATGAGCTCAACAAAAATAAAACAAAACCAACAAAAAAATGTAAGAAAATATGGAAATTTGTTGGGTGTGTCCGTGTCCAGCCAAAATATGTAGAATGGTTAGCAAATAATAACAGCGAAGCACAAACTGTTCCTGAGAAATTCGACAACCACAAAACAAAATCCAAAAAACACTCCTCAATTTAGCCCTTTTTTTATACGGATTTAATAATTTTTTTTCTTAATGAAATAAATTTAATATTTTTAATAGAACCTAAAAATGTTTTAATACCTCAAACCGCTACTACTTTCGCTTTCCATAGACCACAGGCTCAATGTTACGGATAGAGTTTGAAGAGAAAGAGTGTTGCAATAAGAGCGGTTAGATATTGAAAATAAGCAAAACAAACTTTGTGAAGGATGTTAAAGAAATTCGCCATCACTAACGATAACGATACAACGATATAATATAACAACGGATCAAACAGTGGTCCCAGCTTTTTAGGGTGGCAGGGGCGTGAGTGGTTCCACTATAGCTGATTGTGCTGCTGAGACACCTGAAATTTCGTGGGTTAAAAACACACGATCTTGATGGGTAATTCACGTTGCCTTCGGGAGCAATATTTAAGTCCGTTTGAGCAGAATGTGAACGCCGGTTTCCGCTGTGTGGCACGTTCAATTTGGACCAAAAGAAATCGATTATTGTCATATTTTAGCATTCGTCGTTGGCAGTGAGGGTTCACTTCGTCCCATTTACGTAAAACTTGTTACCGCTTAATCTGCCTTAAAATAGTGCAAACTTTGCTCTGTGCAACAATCATTTTGTTAATAAAATTGCTTGCTTGCGCCCTCGTGCTTTGCAAAATAAGTATTTAAATAATAATTAATAGATTGAACAGACGCTTTCAGCACAAGATGACAGACACGAGGCTGCAATATTTACCCGCGTCAATTGAAAAACCCTTTATATTAATATATATTCCAATAACGGTGAATTATTTCTAAGGACTTATAAATGCCTTAAAACTAACTTAAAGAAAGTGAATTTCTGAAACCAACTTATTAGACACAACCCGATTTAATTTCTTACACTTAGAAAAAAGTTCAAGGTTTTCAAGGCAACATTTTCTGTGTATCAATTTGTTCATATAGTTCAAGTTGTTCACAAACGAAAGAGAAATTTATTTAAAATTAATTTTAATAAAATTTTGCGGAAATTATCGAATGAAAATTCAATAAAAAATTCGGCCACAATTTATTGAAAAAATCCAAACGACATCCATAAATTAAGCGCTTAACCTCTATTTTATGGAAAAAATAACATTTAAAAATTCACCAATTTTTTGAGATCATTAAATCTAAAATTGTTGGGTTTTTTTTTTTTGCAAATTGCGCCAGTCTTTAGCTGTTGGCATCAACTCTGTCTGCTTTGAACAATTATATTATAAATGATTCTTTTTTTTATATGTCTATAAAACGTTCGAAAAAGGCCACCAACTACTTAATATGCAAATATAAAAAGAAGTTTGAGTCCTATTATAAAAAAAAGCTTCTAATTTTGATTTGTTTTGTAAATACTTTGGCCCGAAGTTTTATTTTAAAGCCAATTTTAATCTTTCATGTACATATTTGCATATTTAGTAAATAATTGTCATAAACTTTTTTTATAAACTTTTTTTTTATAAACTTTTTTTATAATCGTTTTTTATAAACTTTTTTTATAAAGTTTTTAAAAGACACACTGATGGCAAACCCTGAAAAACTTTTTCTTTTGTGCTATTTTTGTATGTGACAAAATATATTTTTTTAAATATCAAAAATTTTTAATACTTAAACTCAGTTTGCAGTAACACTGTAATTATTTAAATTTTAAATATAGACAAACTTCTTGGAAAAGAAAACAGCATGAAAGTCGAGTGATTATCCAATAAAAAGTTTTTAACTGACATAGAGCGAGTCAGGCCGAAATGAGCTAAAGACAAACAGTCAACGAAACAAGCAAATTAAAATGTATTTTCCGTTGCCTTTTAGCAGCTGAAACTTATTGCTTTTTTCGTTCTTTTCAGTTGTTAAATGTTTCGTTTGCATAAAATTTAAATGTAAATGTTAAAAAATAAAACCCAAATTTAGAACCAGTTACTTTTTACAAGGAATTACAATTTACTCAGTGCAAACTTCGTTCCAAGGCGTATGATTAATATTCGATGGCTTTAGAAATAATCATACGTTGCAAACAATACGATTGATTACACATGTGTTGCAGTTAATAGTCACTAACGAATATCATTCAATTATCTGTGTAGTAAATAAAATTATCGATAACTTTTCCCGTAGAAAAGAAAAGCTATCGGTTATTCTTTTCATTGGACTAGCAAAGTTATTGATAAGGTTTTTTATGGCAAAAGTTTTACCGATTAAAAAGCAAAGATTCATTTGAAGTTTTGGTTAAATATTTTTAAAGTAACTGTTTTCATAGAAAAATAAATTTTTAATGCATTAAAAATTTTTACAATCGACAATTAAATTTTTTTTTGAGAAAAAATTAAATTTTTGTTAATTTCTTTTAAGAAAAGTAAAGTTATCGATAACTCTTTCTTTTAAGAAAAGTAAAGTTATCGATAACTCTTTCTTTTAAGAAAAGTAAAGTTATCGATAACTCTTTCTTTTAAGAAAAGTAAAGTTATCGATAATGTATTTTATAGCAAAGTTTTTATTATTCAAAAGGAAATTTTTGTATGTTAATTTTCTTTAAAAAAATTGTTAATTTTCTTAAAAAAAAGTAAAGTTATCGATAACTGTTTTCATATCAAAGTAAATTTATCTACCAAAAAGCTTTGCCTACGAAACAATGTGTAGTATTTTTTATGAAAAAATTAATTTTTTGCTAAAGTTATCGATAACTTTTCATAGCATAGTAATGTTATCGATAAACTAAAGTTATCGAAAGCGAAGTTTTTCCAACTAAAAGTTAATTTTCTTTTAAAAAGTAAACTTATCGATAACTTATTGGGAAAGAGTGCAGACTGCAATAAATTTTTAAGGAAAATTAATTGATAATATATTGAATATCATTTCTATGGAGGAGTAAATTTTTTGGATAAATGTTTTATGGGTTAGAAATTTTTAGCTGAAACTTTGTTTTTTTTATAGAGAAATATTACTATAAATTTGTTTTACTTTAGGAAATTGTTTACCTGGCCTCTTTTGAGAAAAGTTTTCATTGAAACCAAAATCGTTTCACTACTTTTCTGTGGAATAGTAAATTTATAAGCAAATTTATACTGACGTCATAAATCTGGCCTTGAATTCTTACAAGAGTATTTTCTTGTATGAAATCTAGCATTTTGCGTGTATCACAGTCAATTCAACAGTCCTTCATTGCCAACTCTCATTTATTATTTATTTCAGCTTTTAGAAAAACAATGTTTGCGTTATTTGCAACGATGTGACATGCAGCAGTCAGGTTTGATTTACACCTTCATCTAGTTGATCATTTATTTATTTCCCTTAAGAACTTTGGCATCTCTAATTGAAAATTGTTTAAATCAATTGCGCTAAATTGTAACACTAAAAGTCCTTAACGGTATAATTTGCTCTTAAAACTAAATCCTTACATAAATATATATCTTTTCTGATTCTTAGTACATTTTTTGATCAGAAAACATTATTAAATAATGATTAATAATAACAACATTTGTGAACCACTGCCTGTTTAAAAAAGTATTGTAGAAGAAATATTTCGGAAATATTTATTTTTCATAGTTTTGTCCAAATATCTTTTCCTCTTCCTTTAGGCGGTCGGAAAAGCCAAGAAACAAATACCAAAGTGGTATTTTTTTTTTTTTTGGTTATGGTAAAATTTACGGCAAAAATGTAGAATTATTTTTTGGCATACAAAAATGTTCATTTATCTTTGCAGTCTTCCCTTTGTTGACAGATACAATTGAGTTAAAAGCAACATTTCTTTTGGCCTCTCACAATATTTCCATCACACTTAGGAAGAGATGCGTATGTGTGTGTGTGTGTGTGTTTGTGTGTGTGTGTGTGTCAGGTATTACTTACCCTGACAATAACAGAATTGGATTCGATTTAAAAGGGAAAAAATGCAAGAATTTTTATTTCCACTGACAGTTTCTCCTCTCTACCGGCAAATTAAATTCCATTGGTTTTACATAAAAGTCGTGCTTTTTTCTGTCTGTCGCTGCTGCAACATCGTGTCACACAAATTGCGCTTGAGTAAAAAAGTTAATTTAATTTTAATTGCTGTTGTGTGTTGTGTTGTATGTGAAATTAATTTACCGAGACTGTACAAACGAAATAAGTTTAACGTATTAACTTTCATTGAATTCATATTTAATTAGTTGGAAAATGTTGCTTTTTACAATCTCTCCTGAGATTTGAGGACATTAAAATAATTGAGATAAAGACAAACTTAAGTTGTAAATGAATTTGCAAGACATTTGTCGAAAGTAAGAATAATAAAAACATTTATATATGTTTTTTTAAATCGTGCACAATTTACAAAGTTATACATGTGCCGGCCACACAGCACCATGGCAGGATGATTTAAAGAATTGCAGCAAGTAGAGGGTGTGTATATAAGACCGAAATTTGAACAGAAATACGATGCTCTGGCCAGGGCATGAGCTGAATTATGACAGCAAAACAAAAACATGCAAAAATAAGAGCAGAGAAAGAAAAAAGTGTTGTTGGGTTGTTTTATTTGTTAATACCATTAAACCGCGGCAGCCATCCGCGCTATCGGAGCTTTACCTGTGGGCCTCTGTTAATAAATAAAGTGATTGTATTCCAACGTCATAAATGCTTTTGCATGTCAAAAGTTTTAAGTTAAAGTTTTAAGCCAAGACCCTTGTCAGAATATATAATCGCACTAAATGCTATCAAACTACGAGTATTTGAATATTTCCCCATTCCACTTCAACTCAAATTGACAGGTGGGAGCGAGTGTTTCTCTCTCGCTCTCTCTCCTGCTTTTTGTGCGTGCGAGTGTGTGAAAGTATATTAATAAACTTTTCTGTTTTTTTTTTGTTTTGCTAATTTCAGAAGGTGCCCTTATAATTTATTACACAACTTTTAACTTTGACTTCTTGTTAAACTGCAGAAACACACAAGTGTTGTGGGTTACAGCAAATCTGGTTTATTTTCAAATTTATTTAATATTCTCAGTTTTAATATTAATCTCATACATATGTTTGTTATAATTTATTTTGTCAAACTTTTTAAAAAAGCTTTCAAAGTTAGTTTTGACATATAACCATTTTTTTTTTTTTGCTTAATTTCGCCACAATATTTGTAAAAGTGAGTATTAGGGCGATGCCACCAACAAGAAAGGGAATATATAAAAGAACAGAAGTTCTGTGTTTCGAATTGGCATCAATCATGTCGTCTGGAATGTTGTAAATGTTGCAAGTTTATTGTAATTATTTTGAAATAAAATTTTAACTTGAATTTGATTGATGGAGGTGGCAAATATTTGTATTAAAGTAAAATTGTTTTATTAACACCAAAATACTAAAAACTTATTGCATTTATAGATACATTAAAAATAATGACTCTGAGAAGCTGCACTTAGAAAAATATTTTGCTTTGTAGAATTCATTTAGTAAAAATTGCTATATAATATTTACACACATAAAATATCTAGGAAAAAGGAAATTTTATTGGAGGCGGAAAAGACTTTTCCGTTTTTAGCAACTGCTGACTAATTTCTAAAAATACAAGTATTTTATCAACAATAAAAATGCCCAGTTAACATTTCGTTATCGTTAAACAGCGATGGGTTTGTTACTATTGAGAGCAGCGAATCGAATATGAAATAAGGGGTGAATGCATTCGCCAAAAGTCTGCCTATCTATAGAACCTTTATTTAAGAGAGCGAATCATCAGCTGCCCTTCAACTCTCTTCAATTTATTGATCGAAAAAAAAAATTCAAGAAAGCAAACCTCAATTAACTATCAGCTTAGATCCACACAAAAGGACCTGATTGATATGTAAAGGTACAGCCTTTTTTCTGCACTTATACGTTCTGTAGGGGATTCCAAAAGTGGGGCGCAGACTGTTGGAAAAGTTCTGCTCCGCCTAAGATCTGCAGGGGATGTGCTTTCAGGCATCTGTGATAGACAATTTGTTTTGATGATTTTTCCGAAGAGATCCTTAAGATGTTACATGTTTTGGTAACATATTTCTCTTGCATTATGCAAAATTTTAAAAATATAATATATTTGTTTATGTGTATCCAGACGGCTAAGGAAAAGAATAAGGACATTTTTTTTGTTTTGTTTATACAATACATTTTTGTTTAATTAGAAAAAATTAAAATTCTGTTTTAAAAAGTAACAAATGGACACGATGACTCATTACTGGACCCTGCTCAACTCTAATGCTGCTCAGCTCAGAATAGTAACGCTTCGGTTACGTGGGTTTTCATAACAATTTCCATTTCATAAATACAACTCAACATTCGTAACTCAATGTGTGTGTCCATTGGATAATATCTACCCAGAGGAAATTTATTTATTCACTTAAAACTAAATTAAATAAATGATCTGCTCGAATATTTACGTTGCTCATGCAATCATTTGCATTTGTTGAAAACTCAGAACAAATTAACTTAAATGTTTGTACATTATTTGCAACCAGCTGTTTTTATGTTGTACTTGTAGTACAAAATATCAAATGAAAACTGCCATAAATGATTGTGTTGATTAAATATGAAATTAAAATTGTGGCGCAAAAGCAAAGGAATTAACAATTTGCAGGTCCTAACGGCGAAAATAAATTGCGGTTAAGTGAAACAGTCGTGTTGTTCGGCATTGAAATACAATTGCAAATATTCGTAAATTTGGAAAATTTCATAAAATTTCATACCTACAATAAAGAAAAATAGTTTCTGTGTGTGGGTGTGGGTGTGTGTGTGGATGTGTTGGTTAAGTATGAAGCTCCCACGCCAATAGCTCGAACAGTTCGGTTGGTATTTTCCAAATTGTTGCTGGTCATAAAGAGGACATCAATTGTTGCTGATGTAAATCAATTTCACTGTCTGTTTTCAAGTGGCGTGATATTCTATCCGTTGCACTGTTCGCACAGTGGTCAGATCGGCTCAATCTACATACCAACTTATAGTTTAGCCCTATAATAATATAGTAACTTTAGCCAAATTAAAATAATGTTGCCACAACAATATTCCTGTTAAAACGCCACAATTGATTTACTCGATTCATGTCAAAATCTTGTCTTTGTACAATCACTAGTAAATTCGTTATTTATTATTTGCCTTGACTATTGCGGACAGTGACTTCTGTAGGTCTTCTGCTTCTTTCTTTAAGCAGATTATGAGCTTAAAAACTAGATTTCATTTGTATAACTCAATTCATTCGTAGTTTGCGGCTTAACAATATGTTGTCAAGTGAATAAAATTAAATTGAAGCCTTTTTTTTTTTTTTTGTTTGTTGAAGTTGTTACTAATTTAGCCAAACTTTATGTCTTGTTCAGAAGAACTCAATTAAATGACTTAATCGGCTTGTTGTTAACAAAAACTTTGAAATTGTTGTATTTTGCTCATTTTTGTTTTTTATTGAGACTTGTTGCTTATCAAGCCAAAAACTAACTTCACGTTGTACTTAAGGCTTCCTGCCTTGTATTTTAACTAAGTTTTTTGGTTGTCAATTTTCATTAATTTGTGCACTAATTTGTTTTATAACGAAACAAAAAAACAAAAGTTTTTGGAAAGCACTGGCCTGCTTAACGCACATTAAACCAGAGCCTCCAATAAAAACTAAACTATTAATTAGTAGAAGATACAAGCCGCCTCTATATAGAGTGAGGCATAAACAAGCAGACTTATGCCACTTGCAAACTTTTGCACACTTGTACGCCCTCATAATTAGTTTAACATAAAATGAACTTATTTCATGTCGGTGTGTTGGTTTGGCTTTGAGGGATGAGTGTGTGTCCTTTTGCAATCATAAACACTAAATTCTCCTCTGTTTGCAAACACACAGCGCATAATACGTAAAATACAATTTGAGTTAGTGTTTCGGTACGCTTGTGGAGACATGCTTATAGGTGACTATATAACTCAAGTAAGTCGCTTAAATATGCCACCGAAGAGAACAACATATTTATTGTTAAGCATCACATTTGGCTGGGACTAATTTGCAAACGATTTGATAACGTTGGCACTCATAGAAATTATTATTATTTCATTGTCTTTGAATAGTTTTTATAGTGTTTATAAATAAATTTAAACTAGACTTTGTCTAGCACCTATAAGATCTTAGGTCATTTATCCACTGAAGGTATTAAACAGCAGGATTTCCGCCGGCAACTGCCACCTCAGCAAACTCCAACCCTTCTCACTGGTTACTCTCAGGTAAAATTTCTGACGAATAGATTTTTATACCCAATCAGCTCTACTGCGTTTCTTTCTCTTGGGTTTTGCTTAAACAGAACCAGATGTTTTGCCTGGTTTTATGCCCTCCCAACCGTGTTGCTCCTAGAACCTTACCGAACCGTTTAGAGTAACCTCAACTCCCATAAGACCCTTCCATTAATCTATTAGACCTTTGGCTATTAAATCTTTGTCTAATAGGGGACTGTTCAGGCGGGTTACGAACCAAGTTGCTTTTAAAGAAGGACAGTTAATGACTCGTCACTGAACATTATGCTTTCAGGGCCAGAACCTGCCGATTGCCAGAAGTTACTTAAGATATTTATATATGATGTAAAGATTTAGCACAGTTTTTGTAGTTCTCCCAGGATCAATCTCAAGGCGGCTGTCTACTTTTCAGGCTCGTCAAGCTCCTGCAGCATAAACAAAACAACGTCAACTTTATTATGAGCAAAATTGAGGATTCTGGCAGGTAACAGAATGTTAGAAGCAGCAATTTTGAAGACAAATCACTACAGTTTTCTCAGTTTTTCGGATTTTCTGTTTCTTACGAATGGATGCACAACCCAGACGTTTCTCTGTTTCATAAATATTAAAAGAAATGTTGCTGTAATGAGATCTTGTTACAGAAAGCTGCATTATTTTAGGCAACACACGTTCATTGACTGAAGTCATGCATTCGCAGTCGATTGGTGCGTGTATCGCAGATTTCAAAAAAGCAAACAAATAGTGTCATAATTTTAATTACTCGTAGATCATTGAATTTTTCACTTCTTACAATCAATTATATTACGGCAGGTATTCGTTCTGTGGAAATAAACTGAGTGTAGAAATATTCTCTGCCACTGCCAACCTAATTTTCTGAATAACTGCAGGAGAGAAGCAAAACCTGAGTGCTGGTTTCATCTAAAGAAAAACGAAGAAAATCAACAATATTTATCATGAAGAATTAGATGTATTTTAATATGGCATCTTTCATTTCGCCAACAGTGTGATTATTTAAATACCCCTGTTCATATTCGCTAAACTCGCAGCCATCACACAAGCTTTTTAAATGAATTTCTTTTCTCAACAAAGTGCAAAAACACTTTGTCATATTTTCGAATTCAAGTCACTTTTTACTCCATCTTATCATTACGACATCAAACGTATTAAGGACACAAAGAAGTCGTCTTGAACATCAAGTTGTGTGCAGTAATACGAGTATAAGATGACAGACAACACAAACCAGATACCAGATGATAATTTTGCACATCTTTTGTGAAGACCTACACATGCAAACTAATTCAACTCACTGACATTTTGAGCCAGTTTACTGGCAAACATACGCCAGTTCTAAGAGACTTGAAACCGTCTTAAAGCATCAACATCGTCCTCGTCTTCTTTGCTGCAGCTGCTATTGACTCCAACACACAACAACCAGAGCACAAAATGCTGTTCACCGCACAGTGCAGCAGTGCTTGGGCTGTAGTGCACATATCGAAGAAAATACTCGTACCACAAATAACTTACGTTTCAAATACAAATTAAACGTTCATTTACATACAAATACAGATGTAGATTTCATTATTTATCACGTTTCTGTTGTTGTTGTTTTTTGTTTTCCAACTGAGATTGCAAAACTTTTGCCCAAGTCTGGTTGTTTGCATCGTCTGCAAAATAATTTTCCGTAATTATCCTTTTCAAAACACATTAACCAACCCTTAAGGAAGGTGTTTGCAAAATTAGCACTTTCGTACAGAGACGGCGAACGGCATTCGAAACTAAAGGCATCATAATTACAGAGAATAAGGAAATAAATAATCGGCTGGGAATGAGAAATTCTAATTTATGAATCAGCATTGAATTGTTAACAATCTTTATACGAGTGTAAAATAATTGAAATTGTTGAAAACAAATCTCTACTCTTTATAATTTTCTATCTGGCTGTTGTCGTGTTGTCGCAACAAAAGTACTTTAAGCTAAAAGCCACTTTATGCAAAGCCGGCAACAGAAATGTACAAAATTTGTGGTATAATCCCTCTCAGTTACGAGTACGAGTACTTGTCTGAACACAATCAAAGTGCTTGCAACATTTATTGTTGGCAACAAGCCGTAAAGAGCATAATGTCTGCTTTGGAAAATTAAAAGAAAACATAAATAAATTATAATGCGAATAACTCTTTCGAGCCAGCTGATATTCCAGTGGCCAGCTTGAGGCGCTTTTGTTGCGCCTCTTCCCAGCCATAAGAGTTTTCCCAAGAAATTTATCGCTTCCACACAGCAGTTTCCCCGACGGTTGAGAAACCACATCAATCACATAGTGGGTGCGTGTAGTTCGGTTTTTGTTCTGGCTTTGATTGATAAAAGTCAAAAGCAGCCCAGACACGTTCAAATAAACATCAATCATTTAGTTGAAGCAAATCAAAAAGTTTTGATTTGTGTTTTTAGTTGACAAAACCAGTTTCTTTTTACCTATTCTACATCCATCGTCCGGCAGCATTCGATTTATGATTGAACTGCCACTGACTCAGGCACCATAAAAAAATATAAAATATTCGCTATTTAGCCGACATATTCAAATGTTTTTAAACACCTGGGCGAATATTTTTCCGATTATTTTCACAATAACAAAACATTAATCGAATATCTATCTTAAATCTGTATCTTCGTTTAACAGTTTTTGCACTGAACTCCTTAATAATCAAAAGTTTATCAGCATATTTGGTGTTTCGGTGCTGAGTTATGAGAGCGTACGACCCACAGTCCAAATGTCTTAAGTTCGATTCCTACCAAAATCTTTGGGAGCTTCTGCAGATAAGCAAAAGTGGTCGCAGTTGTTTGTTCAATTTCCCTTTAAACCTTTCAAGAGAATTACATGCCTTGAACATATTACAAAATAGTGCTTCTAAATTTTCGTATTGTTTGTTTCAGTGTATGGCGTGGAAAGTCTCCATAGCGCGGGAAATAGGAAAATCTAAATCGTAAAAGAAATAATGACAGTATTCTTTTGTTATACCGCAAATCAGCAGACGTTATTTCTTTTAAGATCTGAGAATATTATTAAATAATGTGCGAAGTTTCAATAATAGAAATAAATTTAAAACAGTTTCAGGTTTGAGGTTATATTATAAAGTAATTGTTTGTATTGCGCCTGGCAGACGCATTCCAAATTGTCTTCTTTCATACGCCATTATTTCCTTACAGCGATGCTTATTTCAAGTTGTGCTCCGCTTAAAAATATCTGGGTGCCTTTGAAATAGCAGTCAAATAATTATAATGCAGTTCTGCAGCAGCTAGAAAAGGTACACAAAGACAAACCTTAACGATTACATGATTTTATAGTTTTATATAATAATTACTATTTAATTGAAACTTTGAAAACTTATGGGCTAAAAAACAGCATTCTGGCAAAATTCTAAATTGAACTTAAGTTGTAAAAACATCAGGATAAAAACACTTAAGAGCAACCGTCGAGGCAAAAATTGCCTGTTTTATACTCGTAAAATCCTAGAAATACTCCCACATATTTTTAATATTATTTCTCGTTCCTACTAATCTGGGCACTTGTTTATAGGAAGCTAAAGCTGTTTATATAAACTGAATTCGTTGCGACATAAAACACAATTTATTTATTTATTTATTTTTTGTTTTGTGTTGCTTTTATTTCTGCACTGAACTACAAGCAGGAAATTGTTACCTTGTTTCCTCCACTTTACTGATTACAGCAGCAGCAGCAAAAACAACAAAAACAACAACAGAAAACAGTTAAAAAAACAGCAAGAGAGAGGAAAGCCAAAGATAGAAATTAAATTAGTTTTATAAAATTAATTTGAAAATGTTATTCTTTAGTTTGCCAGCATCCCAGCAGACATTTTTCGTTCGTTCATTTTATTTATTTTATTTTTTTCCGCTTACTGACTTCATTATTCATACGACTATATACAATGTGTATATTTTTCGAATAATTTTTGAATACAATTGTTTGCTGGGTGCATTTGCTGCTTACGGGTTTTTATAAAAGCCAACGATTTACCCGCTTTATCTATGAAAATTTAGTTATAATTTCACTAAAACTTTTTACCATTTACAATCCAAGTTTGTCTTTTGATTTTTTTTCTAATGGCTTAACATTTATTTATGTCTGCGTTTTTACGTCTATTTACAACAACATGCACACACACACACACGCACACGCCCTGTTACAAGTTGAACTATATAAAGAACAAAAAGTTGTAAGTTTTTATTTTTTAATTAGCGTGGGAGTTTGGGAAACAAAAACTTCAACTTTAAAACGAAAACTTTTTACAAAATTCTTTGCTCTTCAGCGAGAAAAATATAAAAAAAATAATTAAATTATTAATTAATTTAAAATTTTCTTGTTTATAAAATGTTTGTTGCTTAAAAAATTTGTATCACCCACCGACTGCATAAATTTTGCTAATTACGGTTTATATTTTCATTTTAACCAGATATTATTCGTTAAGGAAAGTAATGAAAATTTTAAATACAAGAAAAATTTAAAGTAGACAACAAATTGTTAAGGGAAAACAATAACTGAACTTTAAAAACAGGACGGACTGCTGCGAAAAGCAGATATTAAGAAAACCAAATTTCTGCTGGAGACAAGAAGATAAGAAGATCTCGTTGAATGCGAACACCAGTTTAAACAGATTCAACGGCAGCGTTATAATATATTAAGTCGTTTTGCCTGCAGACCTCTATATCTGACAAAGCAAATAATTGCTTGCAAGTGCGGCAAACTAATAATAAATTCATTATGGAATTGAGGATATATATTTACAACGTCCGGCAAACTAAAGCCAATAGAACACTGAACCGTGGTTGGCACTGGGGCCCAGGGGATACAGGCTACTTTATGCTTAAATGGTCAGCAGACAGGGCTTGGTAACACGCCTATTGTAAAAGCTGGACCGGTTGCTTGATATATTAAACGCTAGAGGGGAAGCAGGAAGCACCATAGATCAATAATGGTGACACTACAGAGGCCCACACTTTCACTCCTCCATTCATTTGGCTTCGAACAAAACTCTTCTCCAACTGAAAGATTAAACTTTTTCGTTTGGAATTGAAATGTACAAAACAAATTTCTTATTTTTTGGTATTTTCTTTAGAAAAATTTCCAGCCTGTATGAACATTGTGGCCACTGCTTGTTTAACCCCTGGATAATTCAAAGATACCTCGTCCATACGAAATGAAGCGTAACTGTTAAACCCGAAAGTAGGCCACAAAAATTTTCACTAAATAGAACTTGAAAGCACACAGAGAAAAAAAAGCAAATGCTCACACACACACATGCAAACAATTCAATATAAAGTTTTAACAATTTTCTTCCGTTCTCAAGTTTTATTATGCTTCGTTTTATTTTATGGCCTTTTTATTACTGCAGGCCATGTTAAGCCATTTGTTAAACCAAATGAACGTGAAGCGATGGCTGAATGCATGAAATACGGCTGCCGATTCGTGGCAATATCAGCTGTTTTTTTCTCCTGACAAAAGTCCTACATGATAAGAAGCATAAAATCGACCAATATGTAACACAATTTCTATAAATTTTAATTTGAAGCAGAAGTTGTCTTTAATTTGATGCTAAAACAGAACTCGAGTTTAAATTTATATTATTCATGGACAAAAAATAAGTCATAAACTGAATGGCCAATTAGAAGATGAAGGGGAAGTTTTCTAACAGAAACATGTTGCAGAATTGCAAGAAATAAGGAGTGCCACTATTTTATACTTTGGACTCGAATGCAAGCGGGCCCCGAAAACAGGTTATTGTATTATGAGATTTGTAAGCCAGGCCGAAAACCTTCTCTGCAGGGCTCATTTTTGCGGCTCCCGTTGGACGACAAAATGCTACTATTTCATTTAAAGTTAGCGGGCCACACAAGGCGTTTAAGCGCCGGTGTTTATAGACGTTGTGCGGTGTTTTAATGAAGAGCAAGAGAACCAAAGATTTAGCAGATGTTGATAGTTTTGTAGTGCATTAAAAGCACTTCTCTAAGAACTACTTGCAATTTGGTTTCGCTGATTTTGTTTTAAGCCTAAAACTCTTTTCAGTTAATGCACTGGCCGCGGTAAATTAGTGGCTGGTATTTGCTAACAATTGGATTTGATGATTTGCTTTATTGCCCAGAATGCAGTTAACCCCATTTTTTGCACTTAAATTATTGCCAGCACGTTACTTTTATAAACTCCAATAAGAGAAACAAATTTAATGCTTAAATAAAATGCTATACAAAGCACAAAAATATTGTTTTGCTTCCGTTCGCCATTAAGGCCAAAAAGGGAAAAAAATATCGTATATTAGTTTTTTATGCAAGAATAGTTTTAAGGAACAGTAATTTGTGGCAATATTGGCTGGCTAAAAATATCGTTGGTATTTCTTTCCTTCAGCTTCTTTATGAAAACCAATAGCCGAACAACCTTTTAAAATCGTTTAACCATAATTTGGCTTTGGAAAATATGAATAATAATTGTTACCTTTTAAATAAAGTTGCTTCAATGCCGTTGCAACGAGTACTTAATGTGGTGTATCTTTAAATTTCAACATAAAAATCCGTTAGTAAGCCAAAAGTTGGCATCGTCGAAGTTTAACCACATAAAGCAATAAATTTCCATTTCATTTCGTGCACACAAGCATTTTTACCCTGGTTGGACTAAATAACTTTTCAATGCTGCAAGCATTTACAGTTGTAGGCAAAAGGTGGCCGTCATTTAAACGGACAAGACTTTTTGTAAGAGTTTTTGATTCAATACACTGAAACGCTTTTCATTTCGTTAAAGCTTCTGTATTAAGAGCATCTTGATTTTTTTTAGTCACGTCACGTCACGTTCTCTGGGTTCGGGAATAGGGCTGGAGAAGTGGTTTGGGCTTGTACTCTGACACGGCAATAAAAGTGTTTCTTTTTTCTTTCTACTATTCCACTCTATTCGTTTAATTTCTCAGCAGAGCTTTTTACTTGCATGACGTGACCGCATCAGCTTTTACCGAAGGAAGAAGGACTTGTTGGCTGTCGATCATTTGTGGGCAAAGTTAAATGGTGGAAAACGAAATAAAACATTTCATTTAATTCTAAATTACCGCCATTGGGCGCCTTAGCGGGCAAACATCGGTTTCACTCATTTTCTTACTCACTGTTGTCAACACTTGAAGAGCAAAAAGAAACATGTTCGAGCTTGTTCTGTAGTGTTACCGAAAACTGTTTTTACTTATTGCTAATAAATGTTCTTGGATCAAAAAAAAAAAACTTACATGGCTTCACATGTACATACTTACATATGAGTATGTCTGTGAAACCATGTCTGTTCTGTTGAGGTCACACAAGTAATAACCGCTTAAGTCGACTTCGGACAAAGTTTATTTTCACATTTTTCTTTTTGAAATCTTTTAACCACAGCAGCATGACTGAAAGGCGCTGCCTGAACTTAGTTGGGTATTTGAAACATTTTTCGCAAAATGCTGAAAGCGACTTAAACGGTTTTGTATTATGAACAGAGAGAATTTTTATGCTTGTGACCACAATTTCTGGTATGAAGTATATTTTCATATACATACAAGCACATGAGTATATTAATATATACTTTGGAGTGTCTATATGTTTTTACCATTTCCTTCCGTTTGTGGTTCTTAAATATTTTCTCTGGCAGAACAGCAATCAAAAGTAAAAGGCGCGAAATAGTAGAGAAGAAATTAAAACCACAAATAGTCAATTCAAAAACATACACATGCAAGCCCAACTACAGTGAGATTTTTATAAGTGTCTGGTTACCCAATTGACCATGTTTTGGAGCCAGGCAAGTACAGATTTTAGAAATAGATGTATATCAGCATTTGCCATGAAGGCTGACGATGCTGCTGGCTGGCCACACAAAGTTCTCGTGGCACAGGAAAAACGCTACTCCCTTCTGTCGGCAGTTGTCTGAAAAGTTGAGGTTGAGTTTGGGAATTCCAAAGAAACCGCCGGCCTTAACTAAATTATCCACCATCCAGTTCCTTGTGAACACAAGTATCTGCTGCAATATAACAGCGCTGCAGAAATAATCAGATCCCGGAGAAATACAGGCACACACCACCCACACCTACATATATCATTAGGAATTATCTAAGTCCCTTTCTGCGATTTTAGGCTTAACCTACAAACAGCACCTTAGCCCAATTACAAACGCCAGAATCCCTCTTTTAAGGCATCGTATAGTCCAAAAATACTCCTTTAAAACTTTGTCCTTAGCAGTTAACCAGCCAGTCAACTCGGGTTTATGGCCATGTGGTTAAGTATGACAAGAATACGTGAATTGAACGCTATATTCTTAATAAAAGAGATATAGAATGCGATAGGTGTGTTAAAACTTTGATAAACAGGAGGAGTTTCACCACAAAACTTTGCTTTGCGTAATAAATTAACTGAACGGAGTGTCATGTCACGACTGGAACATCTTGTTTATCAAATAATCGGGACGGATCATGGGTGAGCTGAGTGCTTTGGTTAAAAACCGTTCAGGAATAAGTTCTTAAAGGACCAATCTCACATGTTATGGCTTTTGAGCAGTCTAGGGAATTACTAGCAGGAGAAACAAGGCACCTCAGCTCTACCACAGACCATAAGTTACTATCTATCTGAGCATTACCCGTGATGTTGACCACCATTAGATTAGGTTTCCATGCCAGGTATTAAAATTCATCAGAAGTCACGTGTCTCTTGAGTCGTCAGGAACCTGAATAATAAAACGTTGGACCGAATTGTTTATGGGGTGATGCTATAAAGCACTTAAATTTGTATTAAGTGCTGGGGTTGCTGAGCTATTTAAAGACAGAGTGGCTTTCTCTCTGCTAGAAGGGATTACATAGGCCAGGCTCTTCATCAAAGTATTTAGCATCTATATAGGAACCTAGTTCCTTCCATAGCATAATATTTAACATAAAGTAAACTTTCATTATGTCTACTGCTGATGAAAGTCGAAATTACTTGTAGTACTTTGTTCTTACTTAGAGAACAGCCCACGTACGTATTTAAGCAGCTGGCATTCAAGTTTAATATGTCTTTTCATTTTACTTGTTATAGCATTCGCGCTTGTAGTCATTGTATTCATTGTAGCTTTTGTTGGCTTAATTTTAATAGAAAAAAGAAACCTCAATACAAATTAATTTGCATACATTTGCATGATATTCGCTTTTTGCATTCATTTCTCCTTCCCTTCTTCCCTTCTTCCTTTTTGTTTCTTATTTTTTTGCTTTGGTAACCGACACTTGCGCCATCAAATCATTGCATGTTTGTCCATTTGTACGCTTGTAAGTCTATCTTTAACAACTCGTATTATTCTCGAAATTACGAAATACTGATTAAATTTGTTGTGCATTATAGATACTGTTCGCTCTGGTGTTCATGTCATTCATTGTATTTGTGCTGTGCATACGATTTCTATTTGCTTATTTGTGTGTGTGTGTGTGTGCGAGTGCATGTGTTTTGAATTCATTGATAGAAAACAAAAATTAATGGCTTTCAGTTCGGTTTCGTAATAATTTTCAGTATGGAACTGCATAAAGGAACAACATTTTGCAATTGCTCTGTATTCGTAAATGTGTTGGTATGTATTTCTTCTTTTTTTTTTTTTGCACAATAAATTTAGAAATTTCGCAAAACTAAATTTGCAGTTAAAAATACATTACGGTTTTAGAAAAGTTGGTAGAAAAATGTTCTAATGTTGTTGAGTTTAATCAGAGATTAGAAAGAAATTGAGTTTTTGTTGCGAAATAAATCATTTTGGCTGTGTTAGTTAATATTCAGTATAATTTAGGGCAAAATGTTGTTGTTGTTTTGTATTTATAAAATTTTTGAAAGATTTATGTTTTCAAGCGACACCAAATTTTGTCGTTCTAATTAGAAATTTCTTTTAAAAACTTCAGCTTTAATGTGATTGATGTTTGATTGTTTTGATCATAAATTAATAGCAAATCGTTTATTTTTCAATTCAAGAAGAAAAAGAAGTAAGATTGTTTTAAATAGTTTTTTGGTATTGCGCAGTTTTAGCTCTAAAATTGTCGTTTTGAAAAACGATCGAACGAAAGTTAATGTCAGTTATTATTATTATATGTCAAACCTCATAAAACATAGAAACCAGATTTCTATTATTTGCAATCACATGATTTCATATCGCAAGGTTTCAAATCCCCTGATTTAAAATGGATTACCGGATTGCAAATCGCATGGTCAAGTCTCATGATTTCAAATCACATGGTTTCAAATCACTGGATTGCAAATCGCATGGTTTCAAGTCTCATGATTTCAAATCACGTGGTTTCAAAACCTATCATGTCCGATCACATAGTTTCAAATCACCTTATTTCAAATCGTATTGTTTTAAAATTACATGGTTTTATATCACATGGGGTTTTATTACCTGGTTTAAGACCGCCTGGTTTCATATTACACGAATTTAAATCGCTTGGCTTAAAATCACTTGATTTCTAATCGCGTTTCAAATTATATAATTGCAAACGAAATAATTTCAAATTGTGGCTTTAAAAACACTCTTATAAATTTTTTGCTAGTTTTATAAATCACTTCCTTTGAAGGAAGAAATTGGAAACCTTTAAATCCGCCGAACACCTTCTAATCGAAAGTGAGATTCGTACCAAATACCAAATTGTTCACTGAAATAAAGTTCTTGTTCGAAGGAAATCGACTTATTAATTGTGTTGGTAGCCGGCGGATTTTAGTTCATGAACGGGTTGCTCTTTATAAGGAATTATACGGAATTCAAGCACAACTTACCGAATTAGTCTTAGCGCTAAGATAACTGCTTTGAATGTCTTCTTGGTCTCCTTTTTAATTTTACGCTTAAAACACATTCCCGTGGTTTTAAATTAATTGCTCGTCAACCTTCTGAATAAAGTTTATTTTCATTTCATCAATATTCCATAGTTTTAAATTCCTCCAGCCTTCTCTAAAATGACTTGCAAATTACACTAAGAATATTGTCCGGTGCGGTATTAATAACATTTCTTACAGCCTGAGTTTGAAAGTTAAAGTGTTTAGTGTCATATAAAGTATGCTTTATTAAGTTTCAGTCCATTCTTTTTCAAATGCATAGCGCTTCACACGAGTATCTTCTGGCCAACCTCAGACATAAATTTCAGCAGAAACTGCTGCAAAAATGTTCTCTTTAAGCTGCTTTTTGCTTAATACCCAGAACAACATTAAGAACGCTGTAATGAAAATACATCTAAATTATTGGGAAGCAAACTTTCACACTCAAGCCAGATAAACATCAGATAAAAAGAATAATTTGTGAACACGAAATAATTTCATACATGTAATATTACAAAATGTCTAAGTCGTAAAATACAAGACACAAATGCGCCGTTCAATTACGCTATAATGTTCCATAATGATCACTATTTCGTTGAAAGAAAGTGTGAAATAAATTACATACGTTCCACTGCACTCTTTCCTACAGCAGACTTTCTGCCACAACATCCGCTTAAATAGATGAAACAGAAGAAAACGTAAGAAAAGAAGAAAAAAAGTCATGAACATAGACTCGTTAAGGCTCTCCCTTTTTTTCGATTTGTGCTCGTATGTATGACAGCGTGACTGTATTGTGCCTCGCTGTCGTTTATCTATTGAAGCTCTTGCACCGCGTTGGTGGCATGAACGAATGATTGTGTTCGTATAAACCTATAAATGAACGTTTAAACGAAATTGCAATGAATACTTATCATGCCATGTAACACTTTTCTAAAATGTTGCAATTTTCTTCTCAAAAAAAGCAAGAGAAAAATAAAGAAAAACGAACAATTTCAGCAGGCAAGAAAAGCACAGTAAGTGGTAGCATTAAACTTGGGTTGGCAAAAAAAAATTCATATATATATATATATATATATTTCGAGAGATGTGTTAAAGAATTTGTGGCAAATAGGAAATCTTTTTGCCAAACTGCTATGCCGCAAGACGTTAAAACAGCAAATCCGTGCCAGCAAACAATCAACCGAAATGTTGTACCCGCCACCAAATGCAAAAGAAAATATATTTAAAGTTTAAAAAAAGTACCAGCTGTTAGTACCCGGCCTTGTTTTGGCTTGCTTTTAAATATTAAAAGCTTTTTTCACACTAAAAACCTTTTTCAATCCAGATAAGTGAGATATAAGATATTAACTAGAAATATGACTATAAATTATAAAAAAAAATTAAATGCACTCGCTGAGCTGCAGTGACTAACGGCACATGACAAGCGGAAATAATTGCGAACTCTTTGTCATATGTGTGACTCCCGGTACACGAGAAATATGTACCCCAATCCTGTACGTTTGTAATTTAGCCAAAATATTTTAATATAACCTAAACTGCCCAGCAGCTTTAGGTGGCCCCACAATTTTTGGTTCATCTGCTTTTCATGGATATGTAACGTCAAAACTCGTACTGGTACGTTTCTATAAAAAAAAGTTCTTGCAATACTTTTTTAAAATTTAATATAAACTTTCTGGCTGCTGCTTTTTATGCGCCTAAAAGGAAGGAATCTAAAAGAATGGCAATTTTCTTCAAATGTTTTTGACAGCCATTATCTACTAAAAGCCGGGTTTTGTTGGCTTATTGTAATTTCACTTTCCAGACATAAACACACATTGTTAACTATAACAAAAACGTTTATATTTATTCTTTTTAATTCTAAGCGTTTCATTTAATTCTTTAAAAGTCACCTACTTTAGTTTTTTCCCTTATTTTTTGCTATTATTTTCGTTCTTCTTCTACTAACTCGAACTTTATGTTCATTCGTTCCACATTCATTTGTTAAAGCTTATGTTGCACTGCGGGCAAAAAATACGAAAAATAAATCTGTAAATACAAAAGAAGAAGAAAACAAAATGCAAAAATAAACAAACAAAAAAAGCTCAAAATCTAGAAACCTTGTAACTTAAAAATGCTGCTAACATTGTGGCGCTTTTTTAAATTTTCTCTTTTCAGATACATATATTTTTTTTTTTTTTTTTTTGTATACTTTAAGCATCCTTTTCGTAGTTTTGCTCGGTTTTTATGGCAGAAAAATCGAAAAGACACCGTTTCTGGCTGCAAAATCAAGCATCGAAAGGAAGGGGCCATTACCACAGTATGTGGGAGAGTTTTATTGTCTATCTTTCGTGGCTTTAAGTTTTAGTATAATAATAATACAAATTTTTCTATAATTTGCATTTTAAAGTTGCCTTTGTAAACATGGTCAATGAATAGTTTCGTTAAAATGATTAAAACTTTAATTATGTCAATTAAGTTTTTTAATCCCATCAATTAAAAAGTTTAATTCGATGTTTCAGCATATACATACGACAGCAAAAACAAATGTAAATTGGACAGTTTTATTCATACTATTCTTTTGCTTGTTGTCCCGTGCAACATTCGCATGCATCGCGTTCGCCAAACGGCAACAGTGTAAAGATATATTTCAAGTGCTGGTTATACAAATGCACTCATAGTTTGTACTCCCATTTAGTTGTTGCCGGCTGAGAAACTAAATAACAGTGTTTGTTGTACTTTGCCAAACTCATGCTTACATTTATATAGAAAAATATAAATGTATGTATATATAGCAAAATATATATATATTTTTATGGTTCTGGCATTTGGCAATGAATTTAAATAAACTTGCTTGCATTCGTACGCTGCGGTATGATTTTAAAGTCTCGCTATTTTTTTTTTTTTTTTGCTTTAATTTTTTTTTTTTGACGGCATTGCAAGAAAGCAACAAATTTCTTTTAAAGATAAATTACAAAAACTGAAATGAAACTTTTGCTTTTCATACACATACCTACACATATTCTTAACATACTTTATTCAAGTGTGTATTATAATTTTATCAAAACGTTTGAGGCATTCAGAAAGAAAAACACTACAGGGAAACATACATTTATTCAGCTATGAGTTTTAAAATGGATATTCAAAAGATTAAAGCAGGTTTAAGGAACTGAGTCAAGCTACAGCAGGAGTCTGCTGCTGAACTCAACTGTGTGGGTATGAGTCATTCATTAGCGCCAAATTAAATATTTACGTGTATTCAGACTAAAGTTCGGTTTTGTTATTTCACCCAAAACTTTAATTAAATACTTTTCAAGTTTGGGGGGGACAGCTGCCTGCTTCGCGGTCGCTGCTCATGGTTTTTTAAAGCATCAAGACCATTACAATGTTAAATATATTCTATTTAAAACTCTGATTTGTATGCATCACATAACAACTAAAGGTATGTTTTTTTTTTTAAATGAAATAAATTGAAAGGGCGGCCAATGTCATTATGTTGCACGTGTAAGATTAGAAACAATGGCCATGTATTCCCAGAAGTCCAACATCTCAAGACTTCGATGCATACAAAAAAACCAGATTTAAACGATGGCAGGAGTAATAAGAGTTGTAGTGAATGTAGTGGTCCCTGGCTTATTTCTATATAGCTGCCGTTAAAGGATATGTTTAAGCAAAAATTACACAATCTAAACCATATTCTCATCTTCATATCACACGGTCATGCCCTTAAATCATGATCACAGAATATCTAATATAATATTAGTAAGATGACAAGTGTAGTCACCCTCCTGAAACCATCACATCATATCTTGTAATTCAGGCCAACAGAAGTTGGTAATTATTGAATTTTAGGACCAAATACGCTGGAGAATGGCCTCTAGTTTTTCTTTCTGTAGTTGTAGTTAGAACTACAGCCTTAGATTTTGAGGTAAATACTAACTTTTACTACTATTAACAATTTGTATTAAACCTAAAAACCCAGAGCTAAACACCAAAAATCTCAACTTTTGAAACGAAACGGTCTTTCGAAAATTTTTACACTTTTCTTTACTTTTGGGTAAAAAACAATTATGATTTAATCCTACGGTCGAAGCCTATAACCTGGTAAAACAGGTGGTAACTTTTGACAAATATGTGGCCTTCTAAATATTCGGAAACCCCTAAATGAAACTTTTTGGCTATCCAGCAATCTTTTGGGCGACAAACTACCAGTATTTTCTGCTGAAGAGGAAAGAAATCGAAGAGAACTCGCATATTCGAGTTGACGTATGTACATGTTACCCACTGTACGCGTACGAGTACGTACATTCGTATGTGCAAAATATGCATTCAGCTGAATGCATTTTATTCCTTCGCTGTGCGAATTCTTATGGGTATGAAAATAAATTTTTGTGCTACCAAAAACAAATAAAAACAAAAAATGAATTGGTAAAAAGAAAAGTTCAAGAGAGAATTTTCACCAGATTCTTATGCTTCATTCTTATTAACAGTCATGTGTGTGTGTGTGTGCGTGCAGAAACGTGGATATCGGAGTGGATTTTAACAAATATACGAAAATTTGTATAAGGCAAACAACAAATGTGCTGCTGGCAAGTATCATGTTGCAGTTATAAATGTAAGCAAAGACTTCAGAGCATTAAGAAAGTCACACAGCCACTTACGAATATTTTTTACCACCGCCTTAATTTGTCCACAACATGTTTTAAAAGGTTTTATGTAGTTTTTGCCATTGTGTTTGTTAAAAGGACGAAACAAGATATTTTTGCTTTCAATGTGTATTAAAAAAAAAAGAGATTTAAAGGGGCTTTCGCTATTGACAGATGATTAAAAGTGCTGTCAGTTTTTATAAATTTTGTACGGGTTTGAAATCTTGCGGTAAGGCAGCCATCTGTAACATTAAATTGGAAGGTTGAGAGGTAAAATGTAAGACAAAACTACATTTTTAAGAATTTAAGTTTGAATTTTAAAATTGCCAGATTAAGTTGTGCTTGAAATCTACCTGTAACTGAGGCTCTGAAAAACAAACTATTGTACCTTTTTGTTTTGGAATTTGTTAAAAATTTTGCTGATTCAACTTATTTCCGATCATATACTATTTTTTGTACGCTGCTTTTATACATTATTTATAGGTATAAAATTCAAACCCAAAAATTGCCCAAGAATGTCAAATTCAAAATTCAACTGCTTTAAGAAACAAAATCTATATATAAAAACGTTTGTCCCCAAGACCCCCAACGAATCATAAAAGCAATTCTTTTAGCGAAAACTTGTTTGTTATACTTTTATGGCAATTTTGCCGTACACATACAGCCATAAATATTTGAACTTAAAAACATAAACTTATCATGTTTTAGTATGAAGAACAACAAAAAGGAATATGTGACACTTCAAGTTACTGCAATCAAGGCAGACAATCGTTTGCCTCAGCCATTATCTAAACGCTTTATAGGCCTGGGGAGACATAAACTAAATCAAATAAAGTAAAATTTTTAAACCCGAAAATCCAACTTTCATATCACACCTTTACAATCAAACACTCACACACACACGCGCGCGTTGTCGTATCCGTAATTGCTGCCCATATGAATTTCTGTAATCAAAAGAGAAAATAGTAAAAGAAAAAAGGCAGAGTGAAAAACTCAAAACGAAAGACAAGGCCAAACTGTGCTGTCGCTATGGGCCTGGTGTCCATGGCTTTCCGCAGATGTCGTCATGTTATTTTGCTTTGGGTCAAAAGCTTTTTTAAAACAAAAACAGCAATACTCATAAAACATCTAGCGTAAAGGTAGCAACACACATAAAAGATCAAACCTACACACACGTACACACATGTTTTGTCTGTGAGTGTGTGTGTGTGTGTACGGTGTATGAATAAATAAAATGAGAAATGATATTCATATTTAAGTTCTTTGGATACTTATTTGCTAAAGCAAAAATATGAGCATCCACACATCATAAAATAAATTATTAAGGCAGCTCACTAAGCATTTCTCTCTATTTTTTTTAACTTATAACACACACCCGAACACACACAGGACACAGACACACACACACACACACACACACACACACACAATCATACACACCTCCTAATGGAATGGCTAAACAGCATCATTTATCCTTCCGTGCCTCTTCAAGCAGCAAAATAGTGTAGATGTGCGTTTAATTTTTGCCGATGAGCAGATAACATCAGACCTGATGAGCTGCCTAACTGTCCTCGTTCATCCTGAGTTTACCTTGGGCCAAAAACTGAATTGTTTGTTTGTTCTAGAAGTAAGAGGACTAAAAATATTAAATTATATTTATCAAAACAACCAGCAGCGCAACAAACGGCAAAGAAAACACAACAATAAACAAGGTTTGGCATGAATATATAATTTTTTGGTTGTTTTTTTTTTTTTTCGTTTAAATTATACAACAAACTGTTCACATGTATTCAACGCCACATATTACATTGTGTTGTTGCAAAAAGAAAATTTATAACTTTCGTTCTTAAGTTTCAAATGGGTTTATTTGCTGACACCACATGGACTGAAATTTTATTTATGTAGCATTAATACAGGGGCCTTTCCATAAGGGCTTTCGCGGCGAAAAATGCTGGCCGACATGTATCAAAATTAGATGAGGTTATATCTATCAAATTGGCGGATGTAACTGTTTTATCATGCACTTCCGCAAGCCTTGTCCATTTTATGGCCTGCATAGTATTCCTGTGGGGGCATTGGTGAGCCGTCATCCACATCACTGTTGCGTTGTTGGCACAAATCAATTTCAAATCTGTGTAGTTGGTGAATTTGTATCGCTCTTCACAATCACGTAATATCCCTGTGATAAGACGGTAATGCGAGCCACACATGAGATATGTTTCATAGGGCACTCTGTACGAGCGATTGCAGCACATGGTCACCTCAGGCAGAGCTTTAGTGTCGGTTGAGCAACGAGTATATGCCCAAAGCGGCTATTTTCTTGACGCAGAAGGCATCAACTTGTGCTGAGTTATCTGCATTCACCAGTGACTTTTCTCAAGCCATCAAAAAATTATCAAGAGGGGACAAATCACACCGCCATGAAGGTCATTTTACGACTGCATGCCTCGCATCCAATGTACCGATGCTTTCTCATTCTGTTCAGCCAGCTGCATATTAAACGTGTACATGGGACAGATAGAGCCTGTTCCTTACCTTTACTACAGTGATATACTTTTTAGGGCCTATATTTCCTCGAAGTATTAACATTAATCCATTTTTTAGAACTTATGTGGCCTTAAATCTATTCTATGCGCCAGAAAAATCCAGAACTCTTCTATAAGTTGCTCGAATCCATGACTGAGTTTCAAAGTATAATCATGAGGATTTGCCAGAGTTTGATCGTCCTTCCAAAAAACAAAAGAAAACATTCGCTTAATTCATTCAACTGCTTTACAGAATGGCATTTAGCAAAACGTGTAACTCAATCTGCAAGTGTTGTGGCATTTCAACAAGCTTCAATTACAGCTTAATTTCTATTTTCAATTCACACACATTTCACACAACTGCAATTTGTCTCCCCATAAAACATGATCCATCCGGTGGCTGTCCCTTTTACAAACAATCGAAATAATCAAACATAAATTCTCTTCCAAACGAATCCCCTTGTGCGTTAATTTCTATGAAGGCTGTTTAATAAAATTACGTAGTTCTAGTCTAATACACGTACTAAACGTTAATAATATTGTATAAAATAAAATGGTTTTTTTCCCCGTTGTTTTTATTGTTGTTAAATGAAATTTATGCAACAATAAACACAAACAAGTTCAAATTTAATACAAGTGGGCACAATAAAATTGTCATAAAATCTAACAAACCGTAAATAACTACGAAAGCACTCAGACTCGGAGGAAAACTTACACAGATATGCAAACACACACACACATATACACACATACACACACATATACATGTATGTATGTATTCAATAAAAAGTAACCATTTATTTATACTTGCGAGGGTAAACAATATAAATGATTAGAAAATAATAATAAAAGAACGACGACAAAAACCCGCATGGGAGGAGTTTTAATTTGCGAAAAAAAAATTGTATTGGCAAAAGTGGGTAGTGCGGGGAGCGGGTTTTGTTATGCAATACATTTATTTTACCTTAAACTTAAACTGGGTCAAGCTAATGAAGCGGGAGCTGATGGCTCTTATCTTCAGCCTGTCTTCTTTTTTATATATACAGCAAACCAAAGAACTACATACATTTGTATAAACTCCGGAAAGCGGGGGTTTCCCCCCAAAAAAATCGAATCAGATTTGTTACATTATCATCGCCAAATAGCGGAGATCCTAAATGTATAATATTGCAATATTTCACTATGCAGGTGTGGCTAATAGCTTGGAGAGCCCTCTTAGTATGTCTATTATTCTGATTAGTTTGAGTTTCTTTAATTTTATTAAGTTTTTCTCTCTACATTTTTCGCTGTACATCCTGTTGAGGTCTTTAAGCAACTTTCCAACCATCCCACAGTCTCACTTAAATTGCATAAAACGAACAGTTTTTATTTATTTAAATTGTATGTTTTTTTTTACTGTTTGCAAACACGAATGGCTGCACAGTATCTAAAACATTCTGAACGTCATAAAAACGAGTGCGTAGATGTAGATATTATTAATGCATAAACGCACTCAGATTACATACGCCTCTTTGCGCGACAGGTGATGCAATTGATCAACTCGGTTTTAAATGTTAATGAAAACAATTTGACTTTAAGAACAATTGAATTGAATGATGTAAAAAATTGTAAAACAAAAAAAAAAACCTTAAAAATTTCCTTGATCAGAAACAGAAAAACATCTATTCTTGCTACCACCTCGAAAGAGGACGTAATTTTTACAAATGACGCTAAAAGTCTGGCGTATCACATTTTCACTTAAACAAACGCTTGTTCGTTCAATTTTAAGACTAAGTTGCTCGCGGAGGGAGGCATTGATTTAAAATATATATTTTTAATATCACAAAATGTGCTTTAAACAGTTTCTTCATTCTCGGCCTACAAACTCTCGGCTTTTACTTTCTGTTAAATCTAAAAACTGCAGCAGATGTCAAGTTCAGTGCAATATTAATTTGCGAAAGATAAATAATTCTTGGGGCTTAACAACAAGGTTGCCTTACATGTGGCTTAACAAGCATGAATAGGTGGCAACTTCTAGTACAATGTGAAGGCGTTATATAACCACCGAAATTTAGGGCGGTATAAGCCCTTCTGCTAGTAATTGCGGACACAGTGCACAAATTCGAGATGCCTGTGTTGGCAGCTCCAAGTCCTAAAGGAGCGGCTTAATGTTCCTTTGAGATTACAGGCTCGTTTGTACATCATCATATCAGCAAACAAAAGGCCCCTATTAGCAGCCTTTCTCATAAAGAAATTAATGCAGATACGAGGGTTGCTTTCTGACAGCTTTCATAACTGTTTTGATTATGCAGTTTTAAACAATTTCCCATAACGAATTTAATACTCATATAATAATTTCTAAATAATCTGTTCATTAAATGTTTTTTTATTACAAACATCTACAGAGTTTTATCATCATCAACAGCTTCAGTCAAGATAAAATGCAAATACATTTTCGTCAGATATTTCAAGGAAAAACTGCATTTAATAATAAATGTTATTAAACCAAGAGTACAAAAACAAAATTTATCAATAATACCAAAAAGAATTTTTGATCAAACACAACATGTCATATTTCCGCAAATTAATGAAATTAAATGCACTTTTTTGCAATTTTAAAATTCGACTTAAGCGGTTATGAAAACCAAATGCCATAGATATTATTTTGCTTAAAAAATATGTAATTTTCGTTTATGTAAAACATGTTGGAATAAACTAAAGTTATTTTCCTACTATCTTGATGCTTGAGATGCCGGAATAGTCGCTAGAATTTCAATAAAAATATTTGTATCGTATCCATCAACATGTTGACTGTATTATTGCTTTTTGATGACAATATGCTTCGCATAATTCTAAAATAAAATAAAAACAAATAACAAAAAACAACAACAAAGTGTTGAACACAAAATAGACTGTTTATTGAGTGCATAAATATCAGGGCTGGAAAGTTTAAAAAAAGAAACACAGATTTGTCATTTGGCCACCGTTTAGACATGAAAGTCGCAACGCACTCACACTTTTTCACTAAAAATTACAAATTTTGATTACTATGATGAAAGTTAATGCCCGGAAGTCGCTCACATTTTTTTTACTGCGTCTCAGCTTTCAACAATATTTTCCAGAAATTAAACGTTTGACGCTTTCAGAAAGCAAAGTGGCAAAGCAATAAATACTGTTGCCACCTACACAGACTTGTACACAATTGCAACACTGTAATAAAATAATAGTTATAAATTTAGCTTCTTTTGTACGTTGGTTCGTAAAAAGGAATATATCATTTTTGTTTAAGTAAGACAATTAATGTGTTTTTATAAACATTTTCTTATTAACTATTATTCTTATTTATTTTATTTTCAACTATTGCCTCATAAAATTCTGTCTCTGTTATTGCATTTTGACTTTCTTCCGTTCTAGGAGTGTAACAATTTTTATAACTCTGCCCCATGAAGACTTTTTTTTATAAAATCAAATTTCACTCTCTTATGAAGTAGGAAAAAAAGTTCGAAAAAATTTTTTTATTTTATAGAAATTTTTATTTGTACTCGTAAAAAAATTTTAAGAAAGTATTTCTTGTTTAAATGTAGGTTTGGAACTGTTTCGACTGGGATTGAAAAAGCAACATTTTTTAAATCCCCATTAATTGCTGTTTTGCAATACGAAAACTGTTGTGCTGCAATAAAAAATCTGAATAGAATAGAAATAAAAATCAGCTGTTTAAAATAAAATAAAACAAATATTTATAATCCTACAATTTAAATACCGTAATTCACTATCGAGCGGCTTCAAATTCTAAAACACACACTATAATCTTTTTCTTTGCTCATAAGCAAAATATATAAATTCTTCAATATTTTTTCCATATTACACATCCCTGGCAGAAATATACAGCTATTCTTAGAGCGTAAGTTTCTTAAGAAATTTATTGCTTTCTTCGCAACATGTCCTTTCGAGTACATGTGAAAACTTGAGCCATACATGTGCTGATATAAATATTAATACCCGCACAAGCCTGCATGCAACATCTGCATACGTACATATATTCCTGGGCAATAACTCCAACATCCTCGTCATCCGCACCAGGATTGTCATAATAAACCAGTACAACGCTGACAACAAACAGCACATCAACAATTCATTATGAATCAATAAATATTTGCATACAATAGTTTTTTTTTTTCCTGCTGCTTTCTTTTGTGTTTTATTTTATAAAGACAACAACAAAAGACTAAAATCTTGACTGGAAGACACGTTCGGTAGCAAGAAACTAAAGGAAGTACCCACATACACTTGCACACTTACGAGTACATTAAAAATTGCATTTAATTAAAATCTTAGTAGGCAACTCACTGCGATGTGCTGGTTCCCTAAACCAGACTTCAGATGGCAGAGAATCAGCCGGCAGTGAAAATAAATCCGTCTTTATGCTGCCACATGCATCCGATTGAGAGCATCAAATAATTACGCTTTGAACATGTCATCATTGTTGCATAAGGCACACTTTCAAATTAGAGTAAATGGAGTTTGAACATTTTAAATGTGTATCAAGGAAAGGCCAAATATGTGTGTATGTCAAAGTGTACAGGGTGTCTCATTTGAATGTTTAGACTTGTTAGATTTGAGAAATTTAGAGTTGCTAATTTGGGAATTTTTATCTGGGAACAATTCGCAACACCTGATATATTTCATATTATAATTATAATTTCGGAGTTGAAAGCCAAAGCAGCTGGTACTCCTATTTTTTTTTTATATATATAATAGTTACAATATTTATAATTTGTATATGTTTGTAAGTAATAATAATAAATAAATAAAAAATTTTAACTGTGTTAAATGAAAAAAAATGTCGACAAAGTTGGCCAAGGGTTTACACTTGATATTAACTCTAATATAATATAAGAGGGGAGAGGAAAATAATACAATAACATTTCATTCTAATGCAGTTAATCTCTACAAAACCTTCTATAAGCCAATGCCGGTACGAGTATTTAGTGTTTCATTTTAATTTCAGCAGGTATCAAAAAATCACAACTTTGATTGATAGATTTTCAGCATATTGAGTTTTTCGTACTTGCGTACGTGTAAACACTGCTTTAAGTAATTGTAACAGTTGTTCGAACAACAACACGACGATCCTGTAACATGAGTGGCAACATGCGTGACTGCCAATATGGCTTGCGAGTTCTGTTGTCAGCAGGCAATTTTGTGCGTTTGTGCGTGTTGTTGTTTCATGTGCATGTGTGGTCCGTGTTCTACAAGTTGCGTAAAACTTTGCTTTCATTATGTTTGTGGTTTTATATTTGGCAGATTTTTAGTTGTTCTCTTTTAATCTGTATGTCTTAACACTACTGGCATATAAAAAAACCGCTGGCCTCTATATCTGCCCCACCAACTAATTTATATATTTGAATGCTTTTGATTTTGTACGATGGAAAAGCGATTTATTGGCTTTATTTTGCTTAGTTTTATGACTGCAGATTATATTATATGTTATATGCATTTACTGAAACAAACGAAGTAGAATGTGAAAATAAATTAAAACAGAGTTGTTAAGACTTTGTGGTCAGAGCATTAGTCAAGCCTTAAAGAGGCTTCTTGTTAAATGTAAATTGAACGACAGTTTATATGCAAAATTAAAATTCAGACAGATTTGAATGGGCGTGGCCTAAATTAGTGAATACACTTTGATACAAAACAATTAAAAGTTAAAGAAAAATGTCATCTCTAATCAGCTGAGTTTTAACCCTGGCAGGTACAATCGAGTCGGTTTGGAACTGTTGCTTATAACGGTGTGTATAAATTTGATGTTTTGCTTGTCAGAGACAGACCCGTCGATAGCTTTCCAGCGGGAAACATATTGAGTACATTTTTTACTGCGTTTTTTTTTACGATGAGAAACAAAATGATTCAATCGAACCAGTCAGGTTTGTGCAGAGCGGCTCGTGGGGGCGTATCTTTTGACTGAAGAAAACTGATACAAAGCGAGTCTAGGTTAAACATCAACAAAATTGCTTTGAAAGTGTTCAATAAAATATGTGGCACAGATTTTAGCGCCACAGTATATGCCGATAATGTAATGATGGGGTCATGCAAAAGATCTGCATAAGGATATGTTCAGTGCAATATTTGAATTCCTTCCAGATATACTATTGACATATTTAATCCTAGTAATTATCTCTGGAATACCGCCGACTGAAATCTAGTTTAATGTATTAATTATAACATGAATTTATTTTTAATAACACTGAGTGACAAAATTAATTTTAAGAGGTTTAATAAAAAAAAGAAACACTTTTTTTAAATCCAATTATTTCTCTCATGAATTTAACCCATTTAATGGAGCTTAAACAAATTAAACTTTATTTATCGGAAGAAAAAAACATAAACATTGTTTGCAAGTGTTACTGGCAGCAAGTGCGTGGCATATTTTGTTTATACTGATGTATAATGAATAATTAAACTGAAGTATTCACTTCATTTAAAAATTATGATAGTGGTGGAAACGAACAAGGATTATTTTCTGCTAAAATGACAGCAATTGACGAACGCTAATGGCACCGCATGGAATCATGTGATTTTCAATTGAAATGGCAAACAAAGCGACAACACTGAAAGAAACACTTTTAACGGCAAAAGTTGTTTAAAATAACACATTTTAATGCATTTTTTGGGGCACAGAATAAATACCCACAAGTCCAGCTTAACAAAATACAATGATGTATTAAGAACAAAACTGAAATCTAAAAAATATTTAGAAGTGGGAACATGACATTAATGATTTTATTCAGACGTGCAACATACCATATGTGTGGCATTAGCTGCAAGGCACGCACCAGCGTTCTACTAACACCTCATGATTTTAGGCGTTCATATCACCTAATTCAGGCCCACCTGTAGTGGCCACACTAACTCGGGTTACATGGGATGCTACTTGTCTTCCAAAATTCGACAATTCTGAAAAAATCGCTTAAAAGCATTTTATTTTCTTTCTTTGCTCACCCACAATCGATGCTTATTTGCCAACCTGTACCGGTTCACTTGGATTCTATACAATTGCAGGCAACTTAAAATTCACTAAATCATTCTTGTGAGTGATTTAAAATCCTTTTTTCCCCGATACAATACATATGTTTAAGGACAGCGGCCGTTTTTTTAATGGATCTTGCGCTTCGTTGTCGAACGGCTGTTGGCTTAATGTTCACTGAACCATTGCACGCAAATTTATCCACCACACCGCTAATACTCTTTCCGTTGAGACGAATATGGCGATGCAGAATGTTTCTCAAATGCAGCTCTAACAATATGGCCACCATCAACTATCAGAGTTCGCTGGCACCTCTTTGAAGACCCCGTAGATGGGAAAATGTCTTGCGAAATTTAAAAAACCTCATTTCTTATTTATGCTAAAAATAATTTTAGTCTCTTTCCCCTGATAACTGCGGCTAAATCAGCAGATGCTTCCACTTAATTTCTTCTCTTATGATTCTCATTCTCTAATAAATTTTCATTTTTCCTTAACAATCGAAAGGAAAAAGAATTTTTAAATTCATTAGAAAACATTTGCTTCGTAGCTCTGTCTGTTTCTTCTCTTTCTAATACGTGTAACAACCGCATTTGCCAAGATGTCATAATGTCAATGGTTAAACAATATTGTTGCAGGTTTTATAGATACAATGTTCAAATAACTTTTGCAGTGAAACAGCAGGCCAGCAATCCAAATGTCGACATGCATGTGCATGTCAAACAGTTTCAATACTTTTTGTTGTTTTTTTCTTCTTGCTGTTGTTTTCAAAGGCAATCTGACAATGCATTTGAAACTATCGAAGTGACAATTTCCAGAACATTAAATCGGTTAAAATTAAATAGATGAGAAGAGCAACAAAATATGTAGTTGAAATAAATTAAAATGAGGTTATTTATTTTTTTTTTTTTTTTTTTTTTGGAAAACTTTCCCGCCTGGGCTGGCCTAATTGCTAATGTGTCTGTGTAGATCTGTATTTTACGATAATGTTTAAGTTTATGGTGTCGTAATGGTACGAATAAAATAAAATGGGTTAAAAATAAACTGAACAATTATCCATTGAGCGGAGGCGCATAAAAAGGCAAAATGTTATTATCGATTTCAGTCCAAATGTTAGCAAATATTCAGTGTTTCATTTTCAGCACAGATGCATATTTTTGCGAACGAGCATGTTTGTGTGTGTGTGTGTTTGGGCCCGACAAACAACATTGCATTAGTGGTTTTTCCGCTTGTTTATTTTTATACCCAGCAGCTTCAGGGGCAGGATGCTAAAAGATTTGAAATACTGCAAAACAAAAAGGTATGACATGTTAATGAACTTGGAAAACAGATTTAAGATTGACGATTAAAGATCCTGGTGCACAGGGGCCTTGTGAAAACAAAATCAGCCTATTCAGATTGAATTTAAATTTTTTCCTTACACAACTCAGTTCCTAAGGCAAATAAGTTGCTTTTCAAAAACTTTCGCCCCTACAAAAATTTCTGCCCAACCTGCAATTCAATGGACTTGTGACACAATACTAGCCAGCTTGTGAATGTGTTTATACTCTGTGGCATCTGTGTCAACTCGGTGTGTTGCGTTTTGCCTTCGCTCTCCACGCTCCTACTAAATATTGCAAACTAATTATTTTTGCTGAAGGGTTTTGAAAGAGCGACTTCTATGGCGTGCAAATAAAAAAAAAATGACACTATTAAGGCAGCCTTAGCAATTGGCATTGTGGTTGTTGCATGTTGGCAAAATTTAAATGCAAACTCACATACTGGTGCATTGAAACTTGTTCGGATGTTTGTTGTGCTATATCATTTCTATGGATAAATAAAAACAATAAAATACAGTCAGTCAGTGAAACATTTGTTGAATTTAAAAATGCGAATGCGAACAATAAAATTTATATGAATGACTCAGCGTTTGCATTTTTAAATGACTCTGAAACTGTGGTTTGACCTTTATTCAATAATATGCGTTAAAGCAGCCAAACAACACTTGCATACGCACACGCACACACACACACACACACACACACACACACACACACACACACACACACACACACACACACACACAATATTGAACATATTTACATTTAAATCCTTTAACCACGCAAGTAATACAGGCACTTGTGTTTGTAATGAAAGCCTTTATTAAATTAAAAGAAGAAAAAAAAATAACTTAATCTGGATCCTTTCAATTTCTAGGCCACATGGTTGGAAATTTTAACAGGCAATTATTGGACTTTAAAAACTATTAGTCTTATTTAATAAAAAAAAAATTAACTTGAGTGGAAATTTGCCTTTAAAAAACAGAAGTCCTTAAGGCTCTAAACAAGAAAATGATGCATCGCACCAAACTTAAAAATTGCAATTTCTGTGTATAAAAAAACCCGGCTCAAACCCAAAACAATAATCGCCCAACCATAATATGCTTATGCCAACTTAAGCTATTGTCATAAATCAAATACCGCTAATCATTGACAACTTTCGGCCAACGCCAACGCTGTAACGCAAACATTACACTTATTATTCAGAATTTTAAGTGTCTTTTATATTTTCATTTAAGTTCCTGCGTAAAAAAAAAAACTTTGTTTTTTTATTTTCTATTATCAAAAAGATAAACAATTATCAAAATTTCGGCAAAACATTCTTTTCCAGAATGCTAAATTGATGATGTTCGTATTGGTGTCTATGTCGTTAGGCAAAATGCTAAAACACGTTACTAATATTTTTGCTATTTTCCAGTTTACAGTAGAAACCAAATTAGAACATTTTATAGAACTTGTACTTTCAACTTTCACTTATTAAATGAGAGTTAAAATGGGCGACGAAATTGCTATTGATATGATTCATAATCGATCAAAAACTCGATTTCATTTATTTTTTTGTTAGTTACATGGTCTTGCATTTCAGCCAACTATATACATACATACATATATTTTCAAGTTAATGCTTAACAATTTTGTGCAAATGTAAATTATTTTAATTTACACCACATTATTTATCATTCACTCATACTATCACAGCAAATTTGTAGTTTTTACATTAAACTTTTTACTTCCCTCATTAACAAACGTAAACACACAAACGCACAAGCACGCACATGCATGCACACACACGCATTCAAATACATAACGAAAATAATATAAAACAGTTTTACAATTTTAATTTAATAGTCCATTAATAGAACGCTGCAAATTGTTTGTAAATTGATTTCTGTGCGCCAAAAACTCGTATCTCTTTTAGATTGATTATGGATGTGTGTGTGTGGGAGTGTGTGTGTGCGGGTGTGTGTTTGTATTCGCTTTGAGGAATGCCTGAACAAACACGTTTCCTATGAGTTTATGCAGATTCTATAGAATTTAAATAATAAATGTCTAAGTTCGCCTGCTGTTTGTTTGAAAATTTGTTTGGAATTTTTCTAATTATTTGCCAGCTGGATGTTCGGCATGGAATTTAAATAATTTTATTTTTATATTGTGTGTAAATTGATTTTTCTTAAAGTTTTTATGTGCTGTAGTTGTTTAAACATTTGGTTAACAAACGTTTATTGTCATAACGACTTTTGCCAACAATTTTGAACGGTTGCACATTCGGTGGTCTCAAAGAGGTTTGTTTTTTGAATTTCTTTTTCAATTTGAAGACCATAAAAAAAATGCCCTGTATTTCTATATTTTTTAAGTGGAGCTGCGACATGAAAATGCGGTGCCAGGCATAAGAAGGTAATGGAAAAAAACCATTTTATAGCAAAAAGTTGTGCACTGTAGCATTTGTGCATACTGGCTGCATCGTTCCGCTGAGTTCAAAACCGCTTTCCTCCACCGACAGTATATCAGTTATGAGATAAGCCAAACAAAAATAGCGCCCCAAACACAAGTTATACTAGAAATAACAGGACAACAGAAAAAAACCAAATTTCTATTACCCTCAAACGCTTAACAATTGGCATACAAAAATCAGGTACTTACAACTTCGCGCCCACTGTCTTGCTCTGTTCTGTACTGGTTTTAATACCAAACAAACACGTTAAACCATTTTGTTTGGCACAGAATGTCGCCACAATCCGTTTCGGTATTTATTGATTTGTAAATTTCGTTAAATCGTGTCAATTGTACTTTTCAATGCTTTTGAAAAGGATATTATGGTTATTTATAAAATGACCATATGTTCTGTATGACTACATGTATGTACATACATACATGTATCCGGGCATGTTTATGTGGCCTGTATCCTTTAAATGAGATTATCATTAATGTTCCCTCTGAGTGAAAATTATGATATTTATATACATACATATACATATATATAGATATGTAAATTTGTAAATTTGAATGGCGGTTTGCGTATATGAAATTCATATTTGATATGACATTTTAATACGAGTTTAAGTATGACTGTGTTTGTGTTACACACGAGAGCATTTATCGTATATTTAATATGTTGACTTGTAAAGTTTTAATGGTTTTATAAAAAATTAATTAAAATATTCTTAATGAACAAATTAAATTAAGTTTAAATGTCAAGTTGGCATGGCATGATAACCTTTCATAATTCTTATTAATACAAACACTCTCTTTCACACACACACACACACACACACACACACACATTCATATCCGCGTCACTCCACAAAACCATCAAAGCTGCTATCAATTACTGTTTATTAATTGACATTGAAAATGTTTGCTCTGACTAAATATTGTACTATTTTTAATTTCAAGAAACGATAAAAAATATTAAACTAAGAAGCAGCGAAATTTGTATTTGAAAAGGTGTAATAGGGAATATATTCCTGTGCACTTTTGCTGCAGGCAGCATAATAAAGTTTGGCGCTTTATGTTTCAGCTGCATAAATCTACAACTTAAGAAAAAATCATAAGAAAAACCCTAATGGAAACGTATACCACGATATTTCATATCCAGTTCAGTTCGCTACCTTATAAAATGGCCAGGCTCTTCAATTGCTTGTGTAGAATGCCCCCTCAATATTCATATAATCGTCATGAACAATATCCACTTACAAATCATAAGAATTGGCTAATCAACGATCCATGGGATCCGATGTCATCGAAGCAGATGGCTTGATTGACGCCTTTTATATCGTATGATGCGGTATTTTCTCCACCAAAAATTTTGTTTCTTAATAACTGGGTTATAAAATTAACGGTAATTTTTTTTTTTTTTTTGTCAGTAGTAGCAGCTTCCAACTGCTGCCGAACCAATTCATCGACCGCAATTTGTTTTTTAAGACGCAAAGAAAATTTTTTTTATCTGTGAAAAGTTCAGTGCTACTGCGCACCGCCACGAATCAGAGGCGATGTTACAACAGCAAATGGCAAGAACTCAAAGATTTTCACATACACACGCATTAGTTGCCTAAATGTGTGTTCTTTCAGCAACAACAAAAAAAGTACACATTAATTACTTCACAACTAAATTTCGTTTAGCAAAAGTATAAAAAAGAAAATAAAAATCTTAAGTATTTAATTTTAAAATGCCATATAATATAAATGGTATTAAAAACAAAAACTAACAGGCACTTTCCAAAAACCAAAGCAAAGAAAATCATACTGACCCTATTTCAACTTTGGCAAATTGTTCTGACAAAGTTCTCGCAAGCCTCCTCTCTGATACTTGTTTTAAAACAAATTTAATAAAGAGCAAGAACTGAGCTTGCGATAACCGCATAACTTTTAGAGAAACTTCATTTTAACAATTTCATTGCACCAAAAAATATAAAAATATCTTATATTAAATAATGTTAAACTACCGGCAATAAATTACAGGGTTATACAAACAATTTATTACAGTTTTTCGAATGGAAAAAGTAACACTTACTGAAACATTAAGGTGGTTGCATTTTTATTTCGGATTGAATAAAAAAAATTTTTTAATATCTACAAAAATCATAATATAAATGGGCTGGAAAAAGCAATTACAAAGATTTACATTTACCACCCTTTGCGGCAACGCGTTGTAGGAGATGGCCATAGTTTGAACGGCCCTTTTCTTCTTAAAGTCAAATTAAGTACATACGCAATTTAGAGAAAATCCATTTACAGATGTTGTGATAAAATGTTGGTTTTTTTTCCTTGTCTGATTTTATTCTTTCATATCAGCTTCAAGATTTCAAACTTTTAACAATCTGTCCACAAACAATTTGTTGTTTTGAAAAGAACTTAAGCAGCAATAAACCAAAGTTAGCAAGAATAGCAAAAAACAATTATTCTTACTTCAGGCAACCTAAAAAAATATGCAGCATTTGGCCTAAAAAGAAAAGAAAAAAATTTAAGGCCCCAGATACTAGGAATTTAAAAGGAAATTATTACGAAAAAAAAATACTGGGACATGTAACAAGAAACATTATGCAGATTTGTGGAAACACTGCAGCCAACCCTGAATGCTGTACGGTGGCCTTACGAACACAAATCTGCCCAAGAAAAGTCAAATAAGCGCAAAGTCTTGCCTAATGGCGTCCCTGACCAAAATATAATTTAAGCTGTACAAAGAAGAAAAAAAACATGTACAAAGAAACTACAAAATATCTAAATTAATTTTTCGAAATAAGTTTTGTCTAGAGCACAATGTTTAAAATAGAACAATAACATTACACTGAGAAAAAATTGCAGCAAAAGCAGTCGTGTACTTGTACGAAATGCATTGAATTGGCAAATCTTACTGTGACCAATCATGGCTACACACGAAGCATTTGAAATGTGAATACGAAAGCATTTCGTTTTCCTTTTGCAGAAAAATATTCAATTAAATTTCAGTTTTAGCGACACTGTCTACTTAAAAAAAAAATAATGTCAAAAATAACTGTTATATGGACCGGAATAAAATAAAAATCATAACAAAACTGTTACTTTGTTGATTTAAACATAGTTTTTACATACATTGATTAAAACTTTTTTGTGACAAATAATCCAAATTTGAATAAAATAGTGCTCGATTAGTTCTGTGTATTGCAACTCTGTGCTTTCTTCGTATATGCTTTTGTATGCATTTGAAAACAAAAAAGGAAAATGACCAGACTGATGAAAATAATTTAAATGACGAAAAACTAACAGCCATTAATTCGATAGATGTGACTTGCCACCGGCGTTCCAGCGTTGCAGTTTTTAATGCTTAAGAGAAGTGTTATGAACCCTCTGGCCAGTTAATATCTCGCTTCATATAAAACAATAATGATCCCAAATTATTTGTCCAGAATGTTGAATACGGAATAAGTTGCGTAGGGCAGAGGCTCACGTGATGCACAGGCTTGTACATGACGTCAATAATGTCGGTAGCCTATAATAACCAAAAAAAACATAACTTGAGAGTGAGCGATCATATGCCGTCATTAATGTCAGTCATTAATGTCAGGTAGTCAAAGGCGCTTGATGTTCTTTATAAGAAAATTCAAGAAAGAAAGAAATAGGGAAACTATATAAAAAAAAACCCTGGTTTTCCTGTCCTCTTTCTAAGGTACAAAACATATATCGCTCCAGCTGATGACTTTATTATATGCACTTATATAAGATCCCAAATGGGCTACAAGTCTCATCTGTATATGGCCGATGTTTCAGTGTTTATGCTTTAGCTATTTGAGTGCAGGTGCGGGAATACGAAATGGCTTATCGTTGACTCAAGGGTAATCCAAACTATTGATGCACACCGTACGCAGGAGCGTTATGCAGTTCAGTTCCTTACTCTACCGAAATTTTAACTAATGACATTTTGGCTACCGTTTCCTTAATCCAAACGATGTGCGCCATTTCTATTAAGCTTGTCTGCCACACCATACATGCGGAATGCACTTGTAATGTCACTTTTACTTCACGCTGGTTGCGGGTGAGCGTGAGAATCACTGCGAAATAAGCTGTAATAAGGTTTTGTGTTTGGTACCCCAAATTCAAATGTTCCTGCTTTCATGAGCTGATGTCGCTGGGCACGTATACTACAGATATTTTCCATGACTCTGAAACTGAATATGACTAGCATTGCTGGCCCTCCCCCTCTTCCTTGGATTTTCTTATTTCTGGCGCAATGCATTGAAAAAGTGACGGTCATCTTCTGAGTTCTGAGCCCAACTATAAAAAACAAAAACTTTCCATAAATTCATTCGGTTCAATCAGCAAGAAAACCCCCGTCTGCTGACGTTGCATTAACGAATTCGTTTGTGAAGCACTTGACTCACAAATCAACATGAACTTTTCAGCAGCATAAAGCGGCTGTACATCGTCAAGGCAAACCCATCTACCTCAAAAGAAAGTATCTCAAGCGCAAACATTTACATACATAAATAATATACTGGAGTGCAACCCATTTCATCATCGCACAACCATCTTTAAGTAACTTGCCCTGAAAATTCCAGTTGAGTATCATAATTGAAATTTTTAATTAATTTTTTAAATGAAAAAAAAACCGAAAGCTGTGTGCTGTCAACAGTTTTGTTATTTCAATTTAAAAGCCAATTAATTCTTGTAAACAGTTTTCAGAAAGTGTTTAAATAAATTGGAAGCTAAAAAAAAAAGTTGAATTCATTTTCAGGCAACTGGCGGTAAAATCTCAAGAATTTTCTGAACAATTTTCTCTTTAGCAAAACGTTTTGTCTCATTTGTTCGAATGCCATTGGCTGTTGTTTCTTATTAACAAGTTTATCAGCAGACAGTAAATATGTGTTGTCAAAATGGGCAAAAATGGTTTTAAGTAAATAGATATTTTTCAATCAAAAAAAAATGCTGCTGGAAATAAAGTACAATATCCACCAACATTTAAATTCATAATTAATGTAAATGTAAATTATTGCCTTCTACTTTAATATTTATTTATTCGGTTCAAATTTTTTTAATAACGTTTTGTGTAATTTTTTTTATGTTGTTTATGTGTTGCAAGCAGCTGATTTGTTTCTACAGTGTTACCCAGAAAATTTGTTGGTAATTTTGCGCATGAAGAAGAAGAGGAAGTAGCAATTTCGTCCTCAAAATATCCTTCACTTGCCCAAACTCTTAGCATGGGAATGGTGTTTTAGTAAAATTTGCACCTCATGCGGGCCGGAACACCGCTAATATTTACACAATTAATGGTTCTGTCTGCATTAACAATAAATTCTGCACTAAACACAATCATATTTCTTTGGCACTGACTTAATAGCTTCCGAAATATGTATCTTGTTTTGTTGTCAACTCGCACCAAATTAATTGAAGTCAATTTCTTGTTCAAAGTTTAATTATTATTGAATGTTAATCAAAGTTTAATTATAACTGAATCAAATTTGTTCTTCTTATCTTTAACAACCTTAAATATTTGTACAATAATATAAACAAAATCTATCAGAATATAACATGTAATTATCTTGATTAAAAACAGTGTAAATATATTTTTGTTTAATTGTAAGATTTGGTCAAGTGTAAATGAAATTTTGCAAACAACTGTGCGGTTTGGTTTCAAATTCGCCTGGATCACGAGTACAACTTGCAACATTTTTGCCTGCCTTAAAACTTGATGTTGTCTGTAAATACAAATAAATGATTTTACATTTCCTAGTGAGAGAAAAACTCAATGATTGAGATTGCATTAATTTATTTAATAATAAATAAGAAATGTCTACGGACACGCAAACAAACGGGGTCAGTTTGAAAATTATGTGATCTTTTGTATAATATAAAAACTGTACAATATTATCCTCTGAAGTGTCTTTCTCCAGTGTCTTTCTTATTATTTAGGAATACCAAATATTAAGATATTTTAAGGATCCACTTTCTTTGTTTCAAACCAATTGCCACTCAGTAGTTATTTTTTTCCCATTTGGAAGCGCGAAAAAGTTGCAAAGAAGTAAATCTGCAGATGCTGGATGTGTTGGCAGTTTGTAGCTAAATTCCAGGGGCTTATTATGTATTATGTAATTATCAGGAAAAAAGTATTTAATAGAAGAACACGTTTTTCTTCAACAGAACAGTTTCATTACTCTTTGTGCCACAAACGCCCTGTACCCAGTTTCTGCATTCCTCCCACTGAGAAACTTTTCACATTAAACAAGGGAACTTAAGCAATAAAGACGTAAATTCAAACAAAAGGTGGACTGGATCACACATCTGTATTTCTGTACATTTGTTAGACTAGAATCAAGTGGCCTTATAATTATTTTTGAACTCCTGTTTATAGACAAATTTACTGCCACTTTTTACAAATTTATTAAAACCTTAAAAGGCTGAGCACATATTGTGGTTTTTCATAGGCAACATTCAGCTCGTAAAAATTAGTTGTATTTCTACTGAAGGAGAATTATTTTATTCGTAAGTTTGTGAACTTGTTGTTAAAATTATCCTTTTTTAAGGATCTTCTTAGTTATTAACTGAACTGTCATTTATTAAAACAGAATGAAATATTTTGGTGGTTTCATCAGAGAAAATGTGAAATATTTCGTTTAATTAATGAATTACTTAAAAAGAAAATAAACTATATAAAACTAAACAATAAATTAGTTTTTAAATACAACAGCAACTTTTTGCCACAAAATTACTAAATAAACATTTTTTGTTTTCTAACACGCAAACTAGTGCGAATCGTGTAACAAATTTTAAGCTATAAATGGCAGAAAAATTTACAAAATTTATAAGTACAAACTTCTAAAGATGTGGTGGCAGTAAGGGGGGAAAAAAAAGAAAAAATGCTGAAAAATAACTTTCAAAATAAGAGAGAATAAAATAATATCAAGCCAAATTGAACTCAACACAAACATTCACTCATACGTGGAAATATAATTGCACAAATGTGTAAGTTTCAGTCGCACTGATGTTTAAATTCTCTGTGTGGTGAGAGACTGTTGTTGGTTGAGCTCTTCTTCAAGCCAACACACACTCTAATAGAGCAACACACTTTTACGTTTATTTTTGCCTGCTTTCCATTCTTTTTTTTTTTTTTTTTTTTGCCAAGTTTTGCCAAAACACAAAAGCAACGAAAAAAGTTTTAGACAAAACAAAAAATTGTTACGAAAGTGTGTAATTTATACTCATTCATACAGAACAACAATAAATTTACATACACTGATGATGAGTCTAGAACCCTGGAGCCTTGAATTACGCTTCACTGGCCTTAAGGATCTGAGTAAACCAACGACCCAACGGCAGACGAATAAAAAAGACGAGATGAGAAAAAAATGTCTCTATAAAATTTATTCTAATACTTATTAAACTAAAGCAACTCTGGGCCCACAGAGCGACAAGCCGATGAATAAAAGATTTTGGCGTTGGCTGCAGATCAAATATCTCTGAGGAAATTAAAAGCTTTCGCCTGTCAAACTTAAAAAAAAACTTAAAAGGAAAAATTCACGCACAGAAGAGCAAATCTAAGAAAACACACTATTTATGCAGGATAATTATTACAGGGGTATTAATGGACTTAGAGGAAATCATGCCAATTACGAATTTGATTCGTGATGAAAATCCTGGTTACCAGCAGGAAGAAGAAATCCTTTGAAACTTTTTAACATGTAACCGAAGTTGAATAATCAGTAATCAAGAGTATTTGAATAAGTAAACGATAACCAGTTGTGGTCAATTAACTAGATTCCTCGGGAGTCTAACGATTTTAAAGCCAAACGAATTCTTTCTTTTTATATTAATACGATTAGTTTCGGGCTTTCTATGGGTTTGAAATCCAACAATTATTGTATAATTAAGCTAAAGGTTGCCACACTTTAGCTGGAATAGCTCAATATTGACAATACTGCTAAAATAAACTACTCTAAAAATGTTCTTTCTTAAAGAACGTTTCTTTAATCTATAGCGGCGTATGAGCAATACTATTATACATGATATTTTGATACTATATTAGTCATACGTCGCACATGATAGTTTTTGCCGCCCCGCCATAGAAGCAGACAAACAATTTAAAGCCGGGAAAGTAGTACAATATAAAAAAATAAAAGTGGATTAAAAATTCGTCAGGACATCCTGCGAAGCCACCGTTAAGCCTAGAGTTTCTTCAAAAAAAAACAAAATCAGCTAAACGATTGGCATCTCTGCTGCTGTGGGCGGCTCTAGCATCATCGAAACTATTTTCTTAGTATTGTTGTGGTCGTTTGACCTTCGAGACTACTACATTGCTTAAATGTCTTAAAGGATATGTGAATTTAAATCATACTTTATAAGTAAAAAATGCACTACATGAAACTCAATTGTACACAAACATAAAGCACAAAATGTTTTATATGTTTCCGCCTTGTATAAACAGGAAGTTACTAAATGCCTAAAGAAATTTACTAAAAACTTACTCAAAACTGAAAGGATCATTCGAAATTCCAGCAGTCTTTTAGTGATATTAGACTACAGCTAAGCGAACAGATAATTTTTAGGGGGGTGGCCAAGCGAGTTTAACAAATTGCCACTTTATTTGAAAAACAATTCAACAATTACCCCCTTCAAATGACATGTAAAAATCTATATAATTTGCCTGATCTGAAAGCTGAATATAAACCAGTTAAATACAGCAGCATATTTGGCTATATCTTTATGAATACTTTTGTCTATATATATATTATCTCACTTTATATCAAAATACTTTAAAATACACTAATTGTATTAGTTGCCATTATAGCGGCCGGTTAGACGCTGAGGCAATAAATTTCAACTATTGAATTATAATACTTTATATGTAACAAAAAATATTATAATACAAAAGGGAAAATTTACATTTTATCGCAAGTGCCAGTTTATGAATATTAAACCGGTTTCTTTGTCTGCATAATTTCATGTAAAACAAGAACGACATTTTGTATGTTGTTCTTGTTGTAAAAGAAATTATGCCAACGCAGGAACCAGTTCGATATCCCTAAATCTTGTGTTTTTAACTCATATATTTCGAAGTGTTAATAGTAGTCGTTCTTTTATTAAAATTTTTTTTTTTTAATAATTTTGGTTTCTGTTTAGGAAATCACATTTTCTATACAACTTCTTTTCTTTTCGTAGAGTATTTGTTAAATTTGTTTCAAGTGTAAATTGTTATTTGATACGAGTATGTAACATATGCTCGAGACAGATTTAGCTTTAATGCAAAATTGTGGTATTGTTTGGTACCAGTTACTGAGGGTTTTACCTGATTTCAGATCTCAATATTACGTTGTGTCAATTGCATTGAAAATTGTATTTATTTTGATAATATTGTACAAAAACCAATAATAATTACTTCTGTCTGTTCACTTCATTCTTTTCAAATTGCAATCTATTTTTATTAAAGTATATAAATAGATTAAATTGCTCGCCAATAAGACCTTTTTGCCCCAGCAAACTTGTCTAAGAACATATAAAAAACACAAAATATAAAAGAAAAAATTGCAAAAGGACTGAAGGCAGACAGACCTTTAGCAACGCTTTTCAGTATTAATGATTGTTTTTCATTCTTTATTGTCGTCTTTTAAAGTGTATAATTTTGTGAAAACTTTTAAGAGTTTGAAGAAAAATCCCTGTCCCACACCGCCATAACCTTGTGTCGTGACACGCACGCACACTGAACAAAGTGGTAGGAAAAGCATTCCTTAAATGGCAGTTCAAAGCAGACTTTTTGAAATTTGATTGTCGCACGAAAATTTTTCTAAGTCTTTGCGCACTTATGTTTGTACAGTTTCGCCGTAAACTGCTCTTAGTGGCCACTTAAGAGCAAAACTCTACAAACAGAGCACAAAATGTTGCACGGCCTTTTCAAAACAGATTCCACATTCATTCAGCTCTCGGTGATGGCTTTCAGTCGGCTGTAGGTTTCAAAAATTTGAAATTAACAGTTTGCGCCCGCAATTACCGTTACAGTTCGACTTTTTAGAGTCCACAAAAGGTCGTCAAACATTTCAAGGTTATTCGACTTTTGTTACAACGACACAGTTTTGTGTTGGGTCCTAGGACAACATTTTTTATTTTGTTCACAATGATAAAAGTACCCTGGATTTTTAGGTTGTGTGTGTGTGTGTATGTGTGTGTGGGTGTGTGTGTGTTAGTGTTAGTGTTTTTAATTAAAATATTGCTTAACGAAGAGTATGTCATTGATTTATCTATTTTTTATGAACTGCTTTTCTTTACACGCTCTACCCCTTTAATGTGTGAAATTTTAAAATGATATAATGAATCTATTAAAAGGTAAAATGAGTACAATGAATATACAAATACTTATTGCAATAACATGACTGCGAACACAATTAATATATTGTACATACCTGGTTTGGCATAATCGGCCATAAAATTGAAAAACAAATATATTTAACGCATTCAGCTGGATTGCGGAAACTCGCCTCATCCATTCCTCTTTCGAACAAGTAATGACTGTAATTCCCGCTTATGTTCAAGTCAATTTCTTGTATGAACAAATTTATTGCTTCATTGGCAGCCGCCTACACCTAAATTGAAGGTGAATGAGTTAAAATACATCATATGTAAGTCTTTATAATCAACTGTCGGTTGGTTTCTTGGCTTCATGAGAACTCTCGACACTAGCAAAAGAAGAATATGAACTTTTGTCTATATGTTTCTTATTTGCGACAACCAAGTTACCAGCTTTGATTTTCTACTGTCATACATCCTTTACCTGATTCACCACATGCGTTTATTCGTCCTACTATTCAAGTTAAACGTTTGTGGTATTTAAAAATGTAACATTCCATGTTACATAATCTTAATTCCAAAATTTTTACGTAAAAAAAAATATCAGAAAATCAATCAATTAAGAAAATTTGGAATTTCGTCACTTGCTTTGAAAATTCACTCCAACGCCCTCACCCTTTTGCCTTTATAATTTTTTTTTTGTTTATTTAAAAAAAGTTATACACATTTGTCTTTTACAATAATAGCTTAGGATCCCGTTTTAAGTTACAATTTCTGCCGGCCAGCCAATTTCATCTGAGACTTTCCGGGCCGTCTACGGCCGAGACGACTGCCGAGATATTTGACTAAAACGAATTTATAACGCAAAATATTCTACTTTCTTATGAATTCTGCGTCTGTGATGTACAATTAATTAATGATTAATAAAGGAAGTACAAAAAGAAAAGTTTTAAGAAGAAACAAATATGCAATAAGCGAAATTGTTAATGATTTCCTTGGAAGAACTTAACTTTGTTCTTTTTATGGGCCATCACAATATAAATAAAACAGACATAAAAATTCTAGCTGGCAATCAAAATTTTATTGCTGTGTTCTTTCTTATGCGATATTTTCGACGACTTTTAATGCCACGTATTTGTATACATTTTAATGTGTTATGAGTCGTAGTGCCCTTTTAGAACATGTCGCTCAAAATAAATTAACTGTAATAAAAAAAAAGTTTTATGTGAAAATTGTTTCATTTTCATTTCGGTGAACTAATTTTGAGCTTAGAAAAAGAAGCGACTGACTCGTAACGGCAACTAGGCCCATAAATGACATGTGTGTGAACATTAGACCAACTCATCCTGCAGGAAGCTGAAATAAACATTGACTGAAATAAACTGAAAAGTTTAAATTTTAACCTTTCAATGCAAAGTATCAGCAGATAAATAAGCGGTTAAAAAAAGTAAAACAAAAAGAGTTTTAACATGAACTGTGTAAGACCAAATATTCTTGAAATTTGTTGAGCCGTTAAAACTGCGACCTAAGAGAGAAAAAAAGGAATGCAAAAATTTATTTTATTTATTAAAAACTCCTTTTTTTACAGCCTCTGTCTCGTTACCAATCAAAATTCTTTATTTTAATATAAATTTATAAACACAACTTCATGAATCATGTGCACTTATCCAATTATTCTCTTACAGCTCAAATAAGTCGGATAATGTTTTACAATTATATAGAATTTTTATACTCATTTGAAAGAAGTTCTGCCAATTCTGGTAATTCTGATAATAACAAAATTCTGGTAATAACTTTGCTGGCGAATTTTTTGAAAACACGACTTAAATATATTATTTAGATATAATGATTTTTTTTATTCCTATATATTCCGCTATGAATGCATTACATTTTCCATGAGTCTTACTACTATATGTTTATTTGGAGAAATAAAAACCCCAATCATCAAATTTACGATTCTTAGTTTAATGAATTAAAACTAAAAAAGTGTCATAAAAATAAAAATAAAAATAAGGGTATGACGAAATAAATAAAATTATTTATTTTTCCATGCATTAATGAAAAGGAAGTGCTACGAATCTGTTTTTATTAATAATAAAAAATATTCTTTTTTGAGCACCGGTATTTAATTAATTGGCTGAAACTGGAAATGGCTTCAAACATCAAACAAAAAACACGCAAATTTACGCTTATAAAGATGAGTGCACTTAAGAGAGAGATGCTTGTAACACACAAGTATAAAATATATAATTTATGTTGTGTTACAAAAATCATAAATTAGCATATAATTATTTATATCATACATAAATATATTTGCACTTCATGTACTTGTTTATGTTTTAATGGGAAGAAATAAGCACTTGCTTGCTTATACCTGGATCTGTGCCTCATGTACATGTTTGGTCGTTTGTATCTCCGCGTAATCGCATGTTTCATTCTATGAATTTTTCCAGTCTTAAAACATTCGTCCTAAACGAAACTTTTATACCTTATGGGTTAAAAACATGTCTTTTAAGGTCTGGCTGATGGCTGATTTAAATCACTTTTTTCATCCGGCATTTTGCATTGAGATCACTCATGTCTTTTGACAATTCATCATACAAAGATCCTCATCTCAATGTTATTCTGTACACCATCATCAATCTAATGACCACTCGATTGAGAATAGTATCTGCTTATTTGGGTCTCAATGTACTTTAGCTGGATGATATGCAGCCAATGAAGCCATATTGAGCGTTACAGGATAACAAATGGGACCTGTAGTGGGAAAGTGTGGCTGAAAAGGTTGACCAATCGATTCGATGCCGTGCAGAGAATTTAGGTTTTTATTTCTTTGAAAAGTTTTGTAACGGCTCAACACACGACCGAAATTTTATTAGTGGTCAAAAGGTATTTTCCATATCGCATCAGCACCTGCCATGTCAGCCTCATCTGACATGATCTAGTAAATAACATGATGTTGTCCACTAAATCAGATCACTGCCGCAAAACAAATACAGCGCTAAAAACATTCTGAAAAGCGACCACTACCCCACCCCACACCACCCCCACCCCCCCGCCGCCCACCCTCTCCACAAATTTACAATTAACTGTTTCTGTCGCGCTTTAGGTTTCAGCCACCGCCTTAAGGCTTGAAACATGGCACCTCACTAGTAGGCAGAAGCTCAAGCTGAACGAAAGATTTTGGCGGCGGCTGCAGATCTTTCATTTTCGGCGACGGCTTAACGGCTCTAGAACTTAAAAAAAAAAACTCGCATATTTTGTATCTAGGAAGGAAGGAAATGCAAGAGAATACATTATTTATACAAGGTCAGCAATTGTATTCGCTGTTATGTCAACTAGAAGGTGGATATAATGGAAGTTATACCCATCCTAAGGTGTGATTGTTAGCTACAGATATGGTGTTCATTGAGGTAGCACACTGACGCCTGCGAAGCCAGCGTCGTTATGCACCCGCTCATGCTTTTATTGTCCCCTCCCCTCAAACTAAATCTCACTCAATGTTGCTTCGTGCGCTCTAAAATACTATTAAGAAAATTTATATCTTAAAAGTAGTTTCCTTTTAATCCCCCAAATAAAACATTTAATACATATTTGCAAAACATTCGCCCATCATGTTACAAATGAAATAACAAATTCAAAACGTTTTACGCCTTTCGGTGGTAGAGTGTCAAAAGGCGAAAAAAACGAAGAACAGGAACAGGAACATACTCTCATAATAAGTGGGAATGCATAATTGGAAAACACATAAACCAGAGCATGAAAATAAAAAGTAGTGGCAAAAAAGCAAATTCACACATTTCCATACAAAATTATTCATTTATTTAATACAAGACTAGAGAAACGGAAGGCATTCATACCAATTACAAAACCATTCTTTATTGAAAATAATATACAGAAAAAGAAAAATAAACAATTCAAAACAGCCACTAAGAAATTAACATAAAATTTTGAAAGCTCCTTGCAGACCTACGCGTTTGGTAAATAAAAAGAATTAGCTGGGAAGAGTACAAAAACGCTGAGAACACAATTGTATTAAAGTTGGAACGCAAACAGATTTACATAAAAATGCCAAAAACGTACAAAACACATGCAAATGGAAAATTAGTTAATTTTCTTTAATTTAGAATCACAAAAGCAGCACATTTGTAAGGAAAAATTGGTTGCTTCTTTTTTGCTGTTTTGTTGTTTGGCTTTCGTTTGTTATTCAGGCAATTTTCTTTATGGACGCTTCACATGTTGCGGGTACAAGAGCATTTCGGCCAAAATGGCATTTCACTTTTATTACAGAACGATTGCAGGATATCAAGAATTTGTTTTCTGGCTTCAAAGTGCCTTAAGGTTGTAGGTAAATGTTATAAAGACAAAAACAGCCACATTCAGAAAATATTTAAGTTATATATTAAATCGCCTGAAAGTAGTTATTACCTACATTCATATTTAATGAATAATCATCCACAATATCTACATCGTATGGTTGGTTAAAGAGGGAAATTTGCCCGGTAGTTGGTGATTAAAACTGATTGACTGCTTCTTAATTGAAGCCTTTAAGCTAAGCTCTCACTTCATGTGCCACAAGCTGCTCCATTAGCGCAAAGATACCACTAGTCGCCTCGATATAGTGATTTTTTTCTCACTTTATTTCCTCTATAGTGTGAACACCTACAATTTTCCGAAAATTAGGCCCGAAAATGGAGTCAGAAGTAACTCCATTAGCAGAAAGATGCCCCTGTATAGTATGAACACTGGAAATTTGTTGAAAAGTCAGAGCTCCTCCTTTATTAGCAGGCCTCTTATCATGTGCCCTATACATGTAAACGCTTACAATTTTTTCTGCAGCAAATGTCCGACACCACCTTAATGGATCAATGTTGGTGCCACAATAACTGAAAACTAACAACAGTTGACTATCATCTTTCGCTCTGCTTTAACAGCTTAAATAACTGCATTATCATATGATGTCTGCTTTAACAGTTTAAATAAGTGCTTTGGCACGGCTAAGTCAATTTAATTGAAATTGTTTTGGTCCTTCTGCCTACTTGCTTTAGTATTATCTCTTATCTGCAGCAAAAAAAAAAAAAATTGTGCTTGCTTCAATCATAATAATGAGCAAAAAACTTACGCCTTAAAATGGCCGACATATTTGTTAGCAAGCAGGCACATGCATGCCGGCGCTTGCAGGCAGAAAAACATTTTATTATTACGAATTCCATGAATTTTTCTGCAAACTCACACATTTTCGAACAGAAACACTTACTTTAATTTTCTTTATATACATAATTGAATATTTCATATTTTTTTAAGAGGTTCGCATATTCGTGGGGCATAAAACTCGGGTTTTTTTTTTTTGTAAAAGAAAATATTATGAGTCTGGGCAAAGTTTACTTGAAAAATGTAAATTATTTGCTAACAAATTTAATAAAATTACTTAAAAGTTTTTATTGTACATATATTTTTTTTATTGTTAAACAAGTTTTAATCAAATTTTAAGAAGTTTTTTTAAAAGCCATAATTAAATTTTATTACTATTGTATTATTGAAACAAAAGGAAGGAGGGTGTTTTGTTTTGCAAACGCAAACAACAAACTGGCACAGTTTTAGGAAATTTTCAAGTTATTTGAAACTTCAAGATTCGTCCCTACTTCACACCTTCAGTCCTGCTTTGACTTTTAGTACCCAGAACTTACTTACAATCGCACTACTCACCATTTCACTTGAAAATTAAATGAAAGCAACTGAATTTATTACTCACAAAAATTCAAATTTAAATGTAACAAAGAACAAAGAAAGCAAAAACAGGATAAGTTGAAGTTGAAATAAAAAATTAAGAAAAATCGTTTGCTTCAGTGTTGCAGTAACTTTAATAAATTTCACATTTCCTTAATCAAATCCATTATTAAATTACAGGGAATAAGACAACAAAATACATAAAACAAGCATAACAATTGTTTTCTCTGCTTTTTGTTGTTTTACCTTCAAATCTAAGCAGTTTTGTTCTCTATTTATTTTGCTTTACGAAATAAAGCAACACAGCAACAATAACATCAACAACAACACACTAAAATCATTACGGTGATGTTTGTCGGTTTGTTTGTCAGCTTGTTTGTTTTTATTGTTCTGTTCTTCTTTTGTGTTTTCCTTTGCCAGGCTTTCGAAAGGATGCTGCAAAAACAACCTGTAAGCAAGAAAAACAAGAAATAAGCAAGAGGTATCTGGCAAAAGTTATCGCCCCAAAGTTGGGTGCAGAATGTAAAGTTTCTTTTTATGATCTTCAAAAAAAAAAAAAAAACAGCAAAGAGATTAGATTTTCTAAAGAAGTCATAATTACTGTTACCTTTGGCGCTGAAATCCATATTAAGTTGTTAATTTTGTTTAACAACTAGAAAAAGTATAAAAAAAATTATTTATCGTATGCAGCTGCCAGCAAAGATAAAGGATCAACTTGTCTCTATTATATCCAAGAACGCTGTGTTATGAATAAGTCAGGGTTCAAGGGAATGGCCAGAATCCGCTCTTGATTGATTATAAATTTAAATAAAAGAAAACACAAATATCCAAATAAAAAAGTTTTCATTTACTTTCATCTTTTTTTTTTTTGTTGTTTCTTAACCCCTTCATACAATCAAACTTTCCTCATCGTCGGATGACGAGGATATGGAAAATAATACAACAGGATTTATTTAACATAAAACTAGAAACTAAATTTTAGAATTTTTTATATTCAAACTTTTGCTGCTAGAACTTTTTTTGAAAATTTTTTTGTTTGTAAGTGATTTCGCTATTCGATACGTATTGAAATCTTATTCAATATAATAGTTTAGGCGTTATCGTAGACGGTGTTAGACCCTAGAGTATCCCAATTGTCTTTGTAAAAATGGAGCCAAATGAATGAAAGTGCACATTGGGTAATTCATGTGCCATATGAAGGACCAAAATTGAACCTTGATTTCTATTCAATTTTCATTTTCGATTTATAATTTTTCGTAGAATAAGATGACATCTTTATTCAGGATATATGTAGCTGGTGGCCTTGCATGTCGCTGCTTCATTCGGTTACTCTGCTTTACAAATGACGTGTCTCGGTGAAGTTTGAAAGTGGCATGATTTTAAGACTAACCTCGTGTGTTTATTTCTATTATGTTTCTACCAAATATATACGAAGAATAGAATAAGTTTTTGAATAAAAAAAATAAATAAACAATGAAAAGTGCATATACTTATAGCTTGTCTGTGTGTGTATGTGTATGTGTGTGTGTGTTTTAATTGTGCACCTAAATATGTAGGAGACAGTTCCTAGAAAACTCAGTTTTAAAGTTACTCAACAAGACAATACGCTACATCATCATCTTTTAACGAAGTTAAAGCACATACTCCTATGGCTCCGTAAATAAATGTTTTAAATGTATGTACGTATATGGATATATCTTCTGCTAACCCAGCAAACATTCTGGGAAATGAAAGTAATCTTCATGTTGTAGTCATTGGTTGGTGATGTAAAGTTACATCAAAACATATATAAATTTGATAATGTTACCATAACACGAGAACAGCCAAAAAAATTTAGATAATTTCTTAGCAAGATATTTCTTTTTGTGTACGAGTACGTGTTTGGTTCTGTCACAGCCGATGAGAATAAAGTGCATCGTTTGGCTGTAAACCCGCCAGCCAAAATGGTTGTCTTGCAGGCCCCAAAGAAATTTGTTTAATTAGCATTTATTAGTTGGGCATAAAAGCCAATGATATTATTTTTTAATGTTTCAGGTATTTACAAACTGCATATATTTTACCAGCTATCGCGGACAGTATATTAATAAACTTGAGAATCATAGTTCTTGTTTAGTTATAATTTCAAGCTGCACTTTTAGGCATTTGCGGTCAAATAAGAAACAAATATGTTTGCTGGGCCTTGATGCACGCAGGTGCATGCAGGTATTTGCTGTTGGTTTGTTTTTGAAAGTGCTTGGGTAACGAGTACTTGAGTTATTTTTATTTCACACATAGAAGACGTTAAAGATGTGGACAGCTGCGTGTATAGAAAAAATACATTCGTTAAGGAACAGTGATCTACCGTTAAAATGTTTGCTATCTATTTATTACAGTGTATTGAAGACAAGGCGGGGTGTTCTATGAATTTGTTTGAAATCAATAATAAAAAAAAATAGGTGGTTTTGTATAAATATTTTGTTTTAAATTAATGGCTTATTATGCACAAAGGAGTGGCTTATGCGTCGCTGGTGCTGGTTGGAACCGACAGTTTAAATATTCGAAAGAAATATGTAAATATTTTTTGAATGCCTCCCTCATTGCCAACAACTTTTTATGGCTCGACAAGAAGCTTTTGCATTAATTTTCGCAACAAACTGACTTTTTATTTATACACTTATATTTTAAGAAAAATATCCCACTGTGCCATGAACCTATATTTGGCACAAAATGTTAAGCTACAAAAGAACGTTGGCGTACAATCAAAGGATAACAGTTGAAACTAATGAAAAATATTTATGCATTCATAACACACACACGCTCACGCAAAGTCCCTGAACCTACACAAAAGGTTAGCAAATCCCATAAAAACAAATAGACCAGGAATCACATGCTAAAGTTTAAAGTTAAACGAAAACGTTTCCCACCTCCCCCCACTCTCAAAAAAAAACCCACATTCCTAAATATTTAAAAATTCTGGCATGAATTTCCACCAGCTCTTCGGCAAATGCGAATTTCATGCATGTATTAGTTGTTTGGTAGAGTTTTCTTAGCACGCACTTAGTGTTGGTAGTAATTTCCAGTAATTTCACACAGATTACCAGGCACAACGTACGATCCGCACCGGCAAACAAAAGGACTGGCACCGTGTCTGAATTTCTAAAAACGTATGAATGCGTTCGTGAGTGTGTGGGTGTGAGTGTGGGTGCGTGCGTTTGTGCTTTTACACTCTGCTTATAATTTTCAACAAACAAGATGAAATCTAAAATGAAACATGCAAACAAGCAAAAGCAAAAAGTAAGAAAAAAAATCTACTCACTCAAACAATGATTGAACCAAAATGTGTGTGTTCTCCACACCGATTTAAGTCTTAGAAGTGGGAGTTTTGTTGGTGCGTCAGCGCTGACAACACACAGTGTGCGAATGTTTTAAAAGTACAGAAATTAGTGCCACTACATAAATTCTTTAACAGCAGGAATTAAAGATGCATACATGTTTGTGCTAATAGATATGAATGTATGACTGGTTACATCCTTAAACACAAAACAGCCACACAAAAATCACAAAAATTAACTTTTTATCTACACATGGTCTGCAAGGACAGCAACAAATATGATACGAACAGTGAGTAAAAATAGCAACAACAAAAAATTCCAGCCTACAAGCTGTTTAGAATGATGTGTAAGAATTTGTAACCGGTCACGGGAGTGGTTTGTTAGTGATAGCTGGCATTTAAAATTATCACAATTTGCATCCAGCTCTTTTCCTGTTGCCATTTTATAACAATTATTGTAGTTTTGTTCACAAACATACTGATATCCTGCATTTTGAAGCGAAAATTATAACGACAATGAAAGAATATTTGCATTTTGTCGACATGCCGGCCTATTTCTTCTGTCATTGCAAATTATTTAGATTAGTGTTGCCAACATATCCCACAGTGCCTGAAACCAACACTTTGGTGAAGCAAACATTTGGTGATCGAATTATCTTTAGAAATTGGCGCCATCAATTCGCCACCACCATCAATTTCATGTGATTGGACGCCTTGAGGCTACTTTTTGTCAGTCTAGGACAAGCCGTGACATACCATGAAATTTGTGCACTACATTGATATACATAAATATGAAATAACAGCTAAAAATAGTTCAAGGAAGATTTTCATATACATAAATGTATATGTGTCACACTCTGGTGCGTTGTTGCTCCCAATGATTTCCTCCGTACGTTCACTTTAACCCAAAATATTTGCAGGGGTGAGTAGAAATTTCAAACAAATAGTTTAAAAAGAAAAAAAAAATTGCGAAATACCACTTTTTTATGCACAAAAAAATACATGAGGCATGAAATATGGCCAGAAATGTAGGAGAGAAGTGTCGAAAAATGTATGTCAGCTTCCTTTGCCATAAAGGACTCTTTTTCTATTACATTATAGGTATATATTTAAATTTAGCAGGCAGCAGCGCTAAAGCAAAATTACAACAGCACAAGGATATTGATTGTGAAAAATTGTTAAATGTATAAATAAAAATATTGTAGAGACATCAATTGTCCAGGACAATAAGAGTTGGGAAAAATTGCCACCTGAAATACTAATTTCTATATTGATTTTAGAACAGCCTATAAGTTATTGTAAAAAAGTGTTAAGTCGAATGGCCTCAGACCACATAAAAGCATATATGTTTACACGTGTAGATATATATTTCGAAAGGAAAAGAGAAGAAATATTCCTACATTCATACATATATTTTTTGTTTGTGCGTTTGAAACTTTTTTGAAAATACTGAACCATATAGTTTTTGCGAAAACCTTGTATGGGGTTTTATACTCTTGAACGCATGTTCTCAGTCCTCACACACACGTTTGAACTTTCAACACATACACACATATATTTGTGTAAATGAATGTACAATGAATGGGAATATTCGTGCATAAGTATTCATGATAAATGAAAAAGTTAATAGCAAAATTTTAGGTGTATGTGTGTGTGTGTGTATGTGTGTGTTTTTTCTGCTGTACCAGCATGAATTCAAGCAAATATAAACACAAACACCAGCACACTTTTAAACTGACAGGAATTTCCTTCATTTAAGACAATAACAACATGATTAGTGTAAAAACAACATTAATAATTTACATGAACATAAATGTTTACCAACACAAATACAATTACATGCACATGTGCAAATTTTTATTTGCCTGCCCGGATCTTTACAATTTTAACATTAAAGTGTTAAGGATGAAAATAAACGGAATGGCAGGAAAGGAAAGTATACGAACACGTCTAGATAATAAAATTATATTATTAATTTTCGTTTACAATTTTTGCTTATTTCTTTCCTTCTATTTTAATGCGTTTTACATTCCGTTGCTGTAAAAAGTTTAATGAGGCGTTTCTCTCTACTACCTGTATTAAATAAATTCCGTATTACAAATAAGTGGTTAAAAGTAAATTGCGAGCACTAAACTGCCATGTAAAAGGATAGTATAACAAACGTAATTTGTAAAGTTTTATTTTTCTTGCATCGATAAATTTGTGCCAGTGCAGCAAAGAAATTATTATCGCAAAGAAATAGAATGAAAGAATATTTATGGTAAAATATAATGTTTTCGATGGGGAATAAAGGAACGTGGCTGAAACGTAAAACCTTGTTAATACTTTTAAACGTTTAACCTTAAACATGCAGCACATAAATGCCAACCGTTCAATAAATTCTTTAGGGGAAAGTTCAAGAAAGTGGAGAATACATATTCAGCGCGACACCACAAAAACACCAAGACAATTAGCAAGTGCCGGTGTTTTACAGCACTAAAAATCACTAAAAAAGATTTGGGGGATCCCCGAATTCGGTTAGACTCCCTAAAAACTCAGGCTTGAAGGAGAATCTTTAAATATAATTATTCAAAATGGTCCAAAAATTAGCATCAAAATGGTTTCTCTTAGTTTAATTCATTGTAAATTTGTGCTGTCATTTTGCTGCTTCTTCTTTTCTACACTTAGAGACCATCTTAACTAAGGAAAAGCTCAAATGAAACTAGAAGAGTGCCCAGAAAAAAACTTCCAAACGCACCAAAACAACACAACAGAAGAATGTGTTAAACAATGACGGAAAAACCTCTTCAAGCCAATTTAAAACCAGCAAGTCCTGAACTTGCACTTGCAAATAGCACATTTTCCTTGCAAATCTTTCTCCAGCGAAGAAAACAATTCTTCTTTAAAGGCAAACTAAACGCACTTAGCTAAATAAATAACTATTATCCGAGGAATCAATCTTAGTTTGCGTAAGTAAGACATTTCACTAAGCATCTTAATACTTTTAACATTAACTTGTGCAACTAACAGCACTTAATGCTCCATCAAAATCCAAAAACGCTTTACAAACAGTTCTTTTAATCCAATTTCAACTACAATAATCTGTACTTGTTATCTTAAGTTTCTACTTATGCGATTACTGTTGTTTTGTATTATTCTTATTATTATTCTTATTATTATTATTATTCTTATTATTATTATTATTATTATTATTAGTTTGGTCTTTTTTATATTCATTCGTTTTGCTTTCTGGTTGTAAATTCATAAATTACAACTACAAAGCAAATCTTTACTAAATCACAAGACGGATACAACACAACTGCCAACAACAAGGACATCGGAGTGAAAAAACATTTAAACCACATACACCACCCAGTACCCACCACCAGAAAACTAGTACAAAAAAAAATAATAAAGAACAAAACAGGAGAAAAAAAATTTCTACGGAAACTTAAAAAAAGAAAATAAACAAATCCAATTCAATTCATTCAAAATGCAAATGCAATCAGTGGCAATAATTGTACTCAAAGTCTGTGTTTATGGTTGTGTGTGTGTGTGTGTGTGTGTGGGTGTGTTTAGAATTACTGTTACATGGTGATGGTATAAACAACAGTTAACTTTCTACCGTTAGGAAATTTACGACAGCCAACAACTTTCTTCCCAATTTTGATTAAATGTCAACACAAACAATTGGCAAGATGAATACCAAGGCCTTCGTGCTCTCCAAATGTTCCAACTTAATTGATTTGTATTTTAAAAGTCTAAAGAGATTCAATAACTTGAATACCTAATTTCCAGCTGGGCTTTAGAGAGAAACAGCAGGCAGCAGCCAGCAGTTATTCAGTCAAGCAAACGGTAGGCAGGCAGGAGGCAGGCGAGCAGGCAATGTCATTGAAATTCATGGAAAATCAAAACATAACCTCGGAGTATACAGCTAGAATAAAAATTGGAACGCAACAACTGCATGCACATGCATGTATAACATTTATAACAACAATGCCGATAACAACAACAACAACAACAACAACGGCCAGCAAAATGAAAAACAAAATCAAACATTGAAAACTCAAAAGTGGTAGTTTTTGGTTTAGTAGGATACTCATTTATAAGCACACAGCAGCAGCAGGGAGCAGGGAGCAGGGAGCAGGCAGCAGGCAGCAGCACAAACATGCTTTTCTATACTTGAACTTTTTATTTTTATTCAAGCTTACAGCTTCAAGCATCATTTTGTTATTTTTTGAATTGGAAACCATTGAACAAATCTTTCGTTAGCACAAACACACACACACTCACACACACACACACACACACCGACAAACTACTAAATGGAACAGAATGAATCGAACAAATCAAAACAAAAGAATACAAAAAAAAACAACTTACAGAAATCAAATGTACATGAAAAATAAAACAAAAGCCATTCACAAATACATATGCACATACATACATACACAGTACACACACGACTAGTCCCACAAAGGATTTAAAGTAAATACCGGAAATGAAACTTTACCAATGTCACTTTCATTTTGTTGCTTTTTCTATTGCCTTCTTTTCATTTTTCAATACGTTTTGAGCGAAAGCATTCAACTAAAAAACTTAAAGTTTCCTTTCATGTTGGTTTTAAGTTTTTAAAGTACCGCTTAACAGTTTAATTTATTGCGCCTAAGAGCTGGCAATATATTTATTTGTTGACTGCCTGTGTGTGCTGTTGTCCTGGAATGTTCCCCAGTGTGTACGTATTAGGGCGCTACTTTGCAGCCTAGCCAGCGAAATGTTTGTTAATAAATACTTTTAACTCTAAACGACTTTAGAATAAAACAGGATCATATATGTAGGACATGTTTTCCTTCTTCGTAAGAGCTGTGAAGGTTACCGGTCCAAAGGACAGACCAACTTTCTTAAGGTTTTTCACTTGTTTTAAAGTAATTGTTTTATACTTATTTCTTGCAAACGATTTCTTTTTCGTGAAAAAATATATCTGGTTGAAAATATACATTAATAAAAGTTCTTCTTTTTAAACGGTAGTTTCTTAAAGGCACTTCCTTTAAAAGTACTAATTTTAAAAGTTATTATCTTTAAAAAGTACTCGTTTTGAAAATTAGCTTTTCAAACGGTATTTGTTTTTTTTTAAAATAACTTTCTAAGAGGTTCTTTATGTAAAAGATCTAGTTTGCAAATAAAGTTTTTATTAAAAGAACTGTTTTGAAAGAAACTTTTTGAAAAGTCAGTTTTTTTATATAAACTTTTTTAATGCTAATTCAAAATACTATTTTGCAAAACTACTGTTTGCAAAAGGTACTTTTTCACAGCAGATGACAAATTTCGAAAATATACTGTAGGTGAAATATATTTTCTATAAAAAATACTATTTCTAAAGTTGCTAGTCTAAAATGTACTTGTAACAAAAGATACTTTTTTAAGAGACAGATTTTTAAAAAGTATTTTTTATAAAGTACAGTTTTAAAAGGTACTCTCTTAAAAGGTAGTTTATCAAAAGGTACCTTATTAAAAGGTACCTTATTAAAAGGTACTTTATTAAAAGGTACTTTCTAAAAAGGTAGTTTAGTAAAAGGTACTTTTTTACAAAGTGCTATTTTAAAAAGTACTTTTTTAAACGACATTTTTTAGATAGTACTGTTTTAAAAGTTAGTTTTGAAAAAGTTACTTTTTAAAAGTTACATTTTTTTTTAATCAGTTTTTTAAACATACATTTTTTTAAGATGTACCTTTTTAGAAAATAGGGTTTTAAAAGGTACTTTTTTTTTAAAGGTTGTTTTGTAAGAAGTACCTGTTTTAACAGGCATTTTCTTAAAGAGCGCTTTCTTAAGAGGTGCGTTTTTAACAGAAACGTACTTCTCTAAAAGTACATTTCTATAAAACAATTATTTAAAAAGCAGTTTTTTGAAAAGTACAATGTCTTAAAAGTATTTTTTTAAAAGATGCATTTTTAAAAAAGGCTCATTTTGAGAAGTATTACACTTTTTTGCAAAGATCTTTTAAAGAAAGTACTTTTTGAAACGGCACTTTCATGCAAAGGTTCTTTTTACAGAATACTTCTCTTTCCAAGGCTCTTATTTTTAGGTTTGTTTATAGAACGCAATATATTAAAAGATATTTTTTTCTCAAAAAGTTCCCTTCTTTCAAGTAGCCCCATTTTTAGAAGGAAACTTACGCCCAACCACAACAAGTAAGAAAATGCGCACCACCATACGATCAAATTGTTATAGTTTTTATGCAGTCAGTTACACTTGATATAAACAAATTCACACACAAGCGCACAAATCTATTTCTGCAACAAAAATCGATGGCACACTTAAAGCTGCTGCTTCTTCTGCCACCATTGAGGCGAACAAAAAACAAAACAGAAACAAAGAAACGGCTCTTCTTTACGGTTTAGTTTCTTCTATTAGTTGAGTTTGGTTTTTTAGTTGTTTTGTGCAACTTATGTGCGAATATTATACACAAACTATTGGTAACATGAACATTTAACAACATGAGCATTATCTGGAGCTGGTGCAAAAAGGAAACTAGCTGCTGTTCTGAAACTAAATGTGTAGTCGAATGTAGTTTCAGAAGGCCTGAAAGCAAACAGCCATATGTACACACACACACACACACACACACACGCATACACAAACGTACATGTATGTATATAAAATATGTGTAATGTATTTAGTTTAAATGTACATGTTTGTACTTATATTCGACTAGGCAAGAGCTTAAATGCATTGTAGTTGGTAGTCTATGTTGTGTTCGCTGAATGCTTTGGGTATTTTGTTGTCGGTTACGCCTAAAGTTTACAAAAGTTGAAGCAAATGTACTACGTTGACAACTCAGCCATAAACTAGGCTATATTTTATTAATTGAGCCAACACAGAAATTCAACATAAAACTTATAAGGAATAGCAAAATGCTTTAGTGTTTTAGGTTTTTGTGTTTTCTCTTTCAATTGCCTTTGTTACCTGCAATATACAAATAAAGTTTTTCTTCCAAAGCTGGAAAAGGCACAAAAAACTAATCAACATACTGTCAAGATGCCTAAACATATGCAATGAACTTTACTTTATGCGTTCTTCGTAAGGGCAAATTTTATCTATAAATAACAAATATCGTATATACGCATCTACTCCTAAGAACAAATTTATGTTTTCTAATTAAAATACAAAAGAGTGTTTCTCCTTTGATGCCTTCTGCCACTTAGAAGCGGCAGCACTTTTTCCATAATTAGTGCTCGTGTGCCTTAAACTAGGCAATGCATTTACATAATTACAGACCCCTTAGTACAGACACTCTGTTTCTGTTCTGACATCACATTTAAGGATACGAAGCTCACTTTAGCATATAAACAACACTACAGGCTACTGAATTTTATAGAAAATAATTTTAAAAAAAATCAGAAGACCATTAAAAGCAGAGCTTTCTAAATTTGATTTTGAAAAGCTTTTTAAACTTTTCGAAATGTTATTTTCAACATAATTATATATTAAAAAACTTAGTTTTAATTTTCTGAATTTTAAACGGACTTTGTTTTCGATTTTCATAATCAAACATAAATTTTACAGAATAAAAAATATATATTAGAAACAAAAACGCTTTAAGATTTTTACTAAAATACTGAAAGATTAACAAATCTTCAAAATGCCTCTTAAGTAAATCCTCTGATCTTTGGACGGACAGTCGAAAGGCACAGAATATATTTAAGCTGATAAAAATAGTAATCAGAAAATATAATATGGGCAGAACTCAAGGTTTCCCTTAACCGGAATACGATTACAATTGCTTGGTAATGGGAAACGAAAGAAATGGCTGAAGGGGGACGATGCAAAGTAAGGGAATAATCGAAGGCAAAGACTCATACTCTTTTGTGAACATGTACACCTCAGTTGGTATCCAATAGTAGCGCATACAAACAAATTTTATAATCAGTGAAATTTATAATCAGTGAACTTGCCGTCGTCATGCTCAAAGAAAAATGAATCCATTCTTATTATATTATTACATTTTACTTTTATTTACTATGAAACCACAAAGTAGACCAACATTCAATGCAGAATCGGCCATGTTTTAGAATAAAATTATATATTACACTTAATCGCAGTCCATCTGGACAGCTTGCAATTTTTAGACAGCTGTTAAGCAAGTGAAAACTGGTAAAGAATAAAGATAAAGAACTGGTGGGGCAAATAAGCAAATAAGAACGACTTCCGCTTATACTAAATCCATTACTATTAGCACGTGCCTTAAAAGTCATCTCGATCGAAACAAATATAAAGTTTTCATCAATTTTTTTAACAATTAATTCTTATCTTTCATTTGCCATAAATATCGTACATATATATAAAACTTCCTCAAACAAATCAACTTAAATGCCAACTTTCACTTGCAACAAGTCGTCCGCTTCCAACTTCAACACAAACTTTTTGTGGAATTCATACATTTTTCAGTTTCTGTTGAATTTTGCCCTAGAGGCTCTAAGAACTGTTAAATATCCTTCAAAGAGTAACAAAATGTACTTGCGCAGGCTTAAGAGTAAACTTTATTTTGGAACATGGATGTGCAACCACCGATTTTCCAATCAATTCAGCTATAAAATACACAGGACTTTTGGACACCGTTTCAGGGATTTAGTTGACAGTGTTGGCCTTTTTAATCGTTAGATTTGAACGTTTGGCGATTTTCTATGCCTGTATTAGTGAGAAATATACAGCAGTGTTGGACTTTTTCAAATTGGAACAGCCGTTATGTTTTAAAAGAGGGCGATTTTTCTTTGTTTGTGTTGGTTATGGAATGGCTGGCTGGTGGTGGGCGCATTTGTATTGGAATTTGCGTTATTTTTAAATTATTCGAGGTTCGTTTTTATTTTTTTTGTGTTAGTGAAAAGATTTTCAATGCCAGCAAAATAGTATGAACTATAAATTACATATCGTTACCTGAAATGCAAAAGGGCGTAACAACATATTTCAAAATTTTACAGGAGAGACAAAAAACTCCAAAAAATCAAAGATTACGAAGCTGGTGTTGCAATTTCTTCAGTACAGCATTAAATTGCGATGATGCATTTATTTCGTACAAAAAAAAATCTCTTTAATCGTCATTTTTATTAGATGTGGGTTGCGCCCTTTTGGTTTAAGAAAAAAACAACTTTGTTGTTACGACCTTTTGATTTTCTTTAATAAAATGGTTGTTATTGACAGTAGGGCTGTAAAAATGTAGGAGGACATGTAATTCGATTTGCTCTACAATAATAAATGAAAAAACCCATTTTGAATTTTTTGGTTGTTACGCCCTTTTGCATTTCAGGTAACGATATTTAATATTTTTAATAATTTATACGAAAACCATGTTCAATGAAAAGTGAAAAAGGACATCAAAAAACTTTTTTGTTTAGATTTTTAATTTAAAGCAAATTTTTCGCTTTCTCAATATTTCGATACTTCTTTTTGCACATTTTCTACAAGCAAAAATGTTAAAATTTTTAAATTGGAAAACATATTGAATGGAGAAAATAAACAAAACATTAATTAAAACAATAATAAAAATATGCTCAGAAAATTTAACACAATCAAATAGTAACATTTAAATTTAAACAGTACATTTTATATAAAAGAAAATTAAAAATTAAAGAGTCTATTTAATCATTTTAAAACTATACAATTTAATGACAGAAAAATAAATATATAAGAAAATATGTGTGTTCCTAAAGTTGTTGCCACGAGCCATAAAATATATCTAAAATATATCTATAGAAACAGCAAAATTTGTTTGACATGCAGGAGCAGCACTTACGAGTATTTCGCATGATGCCTTAATCACCGGCTGTTTCTATTGCAAATTTATGTTTTTTTTTTAATATATTTAATAATTACTTCCGGGATATGGGGTAGCACACATCAATGCCGAAAAGTGGGCTGAGGGTACACGCCGTCTTTTGGCTTCTCCTTGAAAGAAAGATACCCGAATGATTAACAACCATCATGAAAATATCGCGTAACGATACTGATGAATGTCTACGCAAGTTTCTCAGCTTTGATGTTAGAAGGGGGGAACTGCCGCTAAAACTGGATAAGAACAACCTAAAAACAGTGTTATAAGCGGCCCGGTGCATCCACAGGACGCTATTCCTGTTATAAGTATATCCAGCACCAAGACTTGCCAGTTCTGCGGCGAAAAGCAGTAATTAATAGACCACTTCAGATAAGGACTACTTCGCTCCCACTTGCTGAATGAACAGGACTTGCTGACAGGTCCGGTGTCGTGATGTACAATATTAAACTCAAAAAAGCCGAACAGATCTGGACCACACCTCCTTGAGTAGGCATTCAAATTTGTTTAGCCAAAAAAAAAAATGGAAAAACCTAAAATTTTGACACAAAGTCAGTGACGGAAAAAATCCAGCTTTAAAAACAAGAAAAATATACTTTTTGACACAAAGTCAGTGACGGAAAAAATACTTGTGTTTATGTTTAAGTATTTCTCATTTCACTGTGATGGCCGGCACACATGTTGATTGTCAAATTTTTGCAGAAATTGGCCATTTGAATCGGTATCTGATTTCTTAGTACTGCAACAAATATAATATGAAATGCATAATAATACAATATATTCATAGTGATTTATCGCCTAAAAACTACTTTGTTTGCCAAATTATTTCAGTACCCAGTATCCATGTGTGACTCATTGAACGTGGCCAAGCAACATTTTTTGTTTTTTAAATGCATGAGTCACAAAATAAAGCAACCAAAATAACATAAATATTTATAAAAACTATATTTTAAAATATACTCGCACATAAAAGTTATATACAGCCAATCAATACAAAAAACCTGCGGGCTGGGAGCCTCTCCAAAGTGCATTCATTGTATGAGAACAGTTGAAACCGTTCCTAAAATCGTTATTAAAAAGAGCTATAAAAAGCGAAACACACAGTTTTGTTCACAGAGCGCCCTCAAGGAGATTGAAGAAAATTTGTGACAACAAATATCTAGTACTGTCGAAAAACGTAAAATAATTATTAATCTTGTGCGGTATTTACAACTTTGCTCATACAGTACAATGTACATGTCCTGCGCTATAAAAAAAACTCCTGCTTTCAGTCTTAACGAACTATAATATTTAAACATGTAAATGCTTAAGAGTAGTAAATGAACAACTGCCTGATATATAATTATTTACATGGATAATACAAGGTAAGGATAATTTGCCATAAGAGAGCAAACCGGATCTATAAAATATAATACAATTGCAGCTACAAAAGTTTTGCCTAAAATTCACCTTGAAATGTGGGATGTTAAAAGTAATTTTGTTGTTTTGAATTCAGCCCTTGTTTTATACCTACACATGCGGATAAGTGACAATAATCCGGCTGTTCCGTGTCCATACCCTCGACATTGCACAGTCAAATATATTGGGTAGGAATCGAACCTACAGCCTACAGTCAAATACACTCTACCAACTCATCCAACGAGGCACCAACGGTTTGACACACAAGTGCAAATTTTACGCCTGTACAAACAGTTTGCACTGTTTAGGGCGGATGTTCGATTTTTTGTGCAAAAGTTTGTAAAAAAAATCAAAAGGCTTTTATTTCAATATTTGACAAACTGTTTGTTTGTCCTTTCTAGTGATAAATTTATTAGTTTTATTTAAAAAATTTGAAGCGCAAAGCAGTAGAAAAACACACAACAGAAGGGTTGAACAAAAGGACAAAATTACTTTTAACATCCAACATTTTAATGTGGATTATAAGCAAAACTTTTATAGCGTTGGCTGCCACTTTATGGCATTGGATTATATTTTATGGAGCTGAATTGCCCTTTTATGGCAAATGGTTCTTATTGCGGATTATCCATATAAAAAGTTAAGTAGTATTTTTCGTTAAAATTTTTATAGGACAGGACATGAATAAAGTGTTTAGCGTCACAACCGCCATCTGGTACAGCCTAGAAAATAGATATTTTCTAAATGTTTTTCGATAGTATTATCGAGGCCGCTCTGTGACTAGAAGTTTGTATTTCCCTTTTTTATGGCTTTGCCCGCAGGTTAGTAATTTATACGTTTTCGTGCTACTCCTCCCGTCAACTATTGAGTTTTTTAAAACCCAAACTAAAAGATCTACTTTTGGGCGCAAAACGAGGCCATATTGGAATATTTGAATTACATAAATAAAACAACCGCTACAAACATAAAGCCAGTTTGATTGGCAAAAAACTATTGGCATAAAAATTATTCATCCTCTTAATAAGTTTGAGTGGGGGGCGAAAAAATTATTGAAACAAGTCTGGCGGGGCAGTGAGACTGCACGTGAATCTAATTATAACGAAAGTATAAGAAGTGGTCATGACAACAGCAATGAAATATTTTTTCCAAAAGATGATCGAAATATTGAGAAATCAAACAATTCGCATCTACAAAAAATTTAAACAAAAATATTTTTTAATGTCCTTTTTATTATTATTTTTTTTATAATATGTTTTTTCAACTTTACAGTAAACATGTTTTTTTTTCTTATAAATCTTTAAAAAATTATATATGTCTGTAAGTTATAGTTCATACTGTTTTGCCGCTCCTTAAAAACTACAAAAGAAAAAAACCAATCTTGAATAATTTAAAAATAATGCAATAACCCTTTTGAAAATTCCCCACCCCATCCTTAATCCATAACCAATACAAACAGGAAAAAATCGTCCTTATTAAAAAAAAACGGATTTTTCCGTTTGAAAAAGTCCAACTCTGTTATAATCTTTTCACTAATACATTAAAAACTTGCTTTTAAGAAATGTGTTTCTGAAAAGTGTCTTAACAAACAGCCTGTTATTAAATATGCCTTTTGAAAAAGTATTTGTTAAAACAAGTACTTTTTGAAGAATTACCTTTAAAGCAGAGCCCTCTGAAGAAAGTACCTTTTAAGTGAAACAATTGCGGCGCAAAACCATAATAATTATCAATTCTACATAAAGAATATTTAAATTGGAAGCTTTATTGTAAAAGGCAAAACCCTCGAAAATTAAACAGCAACAAACCTGGGAAATAATAACGATGGCAGCTGTCGCTCTCTACAGCGCAGAGCAGCTCCAAGCCTGATATTGGTTACGTCATTATATCACCAAAGTTCTTTTTCCAAATGCTCGATCGTTTGGATGAAGTTCAGCGCAATAAAATCATACAAACTTAAACATTTATTAAGCGCATTTATTTATCTACTAATAAAATGCGAATGTATTTTGTTAAGTTCAATTACAAAATAATTTAAGAAATACACAAGAAACCTTAAAGTAAAATCCTAAAAAATTATAATAAATTGTAAACACAAATATTTACAATATTTTGTTTGTTGTTTATCACTCTAAGAGTCAAATCGTTCATTAACACACAATTTCACCAGATTAATACTAGTATTATACAACTTTGTTTCACGCGATATTCCTTCGCGACATTCCAAAAAGCCGACAACAAAATTGCGTCATGTGACTGAAATAAAACTCTTATAAACTGCTATAAAAAAAAAAAAAATAATCGAGGGAAAAGAATGGTAGCAGCTTAAACTTGAATATTAAAATTATTTTATTTGATGGAAGGAGCGAAATTTATATGATCACTTGTTTCTTATTTGTAACCTTTAAGTTTGAGATTCAAATTGTTTTTGTTTGGTTTTATTTGCTTGTATTTTGTTCTAAAACTTATAGCCAAGTATGAGGGCAATTATACTAAAATCTCTGTAATAAAATTAAGTTTTTTATTGCGTTTTTCTTTACAACTTTTACTGTAGTTACGGGTTTGTTGCCTAATTTCCATTTTTTTTTTAACAATTTAGGTGATATTGACCTTAATTTATTCCTAAACTTACACATAAGATACAAAATATTTACACACATTTGTTATCCTCAACTTATCATCATTTTAGCTTCTGCTCGTAAAAGAGCCGCCTAGACTTTTATGTGCTACGCTTAAAATGATGAACCTGCTTGCACAGAACGCCTGCGCATTAAAGTGATCCTCTGCTGTACAGTATAACAAAAAAGGGGTTCATTTGCTAGTGATACCAGAAATGCCCTCCGAAAATTAAAGAAAACAGCTTCTTAAAAAATCAAATTTGTTTGATAAGTACCTTACAAAGAGCAAAAGCCTTTTAAAAGAAAGAAAAATAGTGCTGTTTAAAGTACTAAATTGTTTAGGAACCCTATTAAAATAAAAAGGTATCATTTTCACTAAAAAAAATTACAATACTTGTAAAATAGCATGAAAAAGTGCCTTTTAGACAAAAAATTATCCCTTATAAAAGTACTTTCATTGTAAAGAAAATACTATTTAAAAGCAGCATCGTTAGAAACCCATCTTTCAAGAAAAGTTTAATCAGAAAAAATTTCAAAGGAAAGTACTTTTAAAAAAGTACCTGTAGAGAAAAAAAACTTAAAAAACATCTTTTACAACCAGTACATTTTAAAAAAATACTTTTTAAAAAAATAGCCTTTTAAAAAAAGTCTTAATAAAAAAAGAACGTTTAAAAAAAAGTTACTTTTGTATAAAATACCTTTTAAAAAAGGTACCTCCTAAAAAATGATTTTATAAAATGTACCATCAGAAAAGTAATTTAAAAAAAAGGATATTTTAAAAAAGTACTTTTTAAGAAAAGTACTTCCTAAAAAGTACCTTTTTAAAAAAGCACCTTTTAAAAAAGTACCTTTTATAAAAATACCTCTTAAAATAAGTAACTTTTAAAGGAAATTTTAAAAGCTAAAAAGCATCATTTGGAAGGAAGGGGGCCTTTAAAACGACTACTCTTAAACTAACACCTTTTAACGTCTTTCGAAAAGTACTTTTAAAACAAATTATCCTACAAAATTTTGTTGAAGTACTTTTTCTTTTGTATTTTAATGTGTATAAAAGTGTTTTTTATATTTTTCAACTTCTAAAATGGCTTTGAAAACTGCTTTGATTAAGGATCACTCTATAATTTAGGTCCGCTTTAGCCAAATAATGGGCAGTAATAACTTTTTCCAAGCAAAACTTAATTTTATATCATAATTTGTCTGCAGAGATTCAAAGGATTGAAATGATTTTGCTTTTCAAAGTTGCTCACTGGCCCATTATTGCTTCAGTTTGTATAAAGACTCGTTCATATTTCGCGCATTTAGGACTATTTATCTGTTGCAAAACTTTCCCAAAATTACTTTTAAATAACTATCACACATTCATACAAATTCTAAGATGCTTTCTTGCTTTTTCTAATTTAAATTTTTTCAATTAGTTCCATGGGTGTTTGGGGGTCTCCGGTACTTGTACCGCCACCATTAATTAGCTCCGAACTCACATCGCTAATCGAGGTTACCACCGTATTAACCACAGTATTTAGCACTTCTGGTATGGTGGCAATAGTGGCCGCAACCGTTGACAGTACGGCCAGGGTGGCCGTTGATGTAACCGCAGGCATAGCGGCTACAGTGGTGGTCGCTATCGAACCAATTGGCGCTGGAGATGTTGTTGTGTTAAATATTGTTAAGTGTGTGGTTGCTTCAGCGCTAGTTGTAGGCGTTGCAATTGTGGAAGTCAATAGTGCTGTGACTAAAGTTGCCGTATTATTTAAAATGGTTGCACTTGTTGATGTATATTGATAATGTGGATGATGATCCATGATGTAGGGATACTTGGGGCAAGGATTTGTTATTTGAGCTCCCAACATGGACTCGAAAACATAGCCGATAAATGAGCCCACTGTTAGGCCCACATTATAGGAGAGAGTCATCATGTTACCAGTTACCTCCCTTAAAGTAGCATTCACCTTGGCGGGGGCCAACATCATGGGCAAACTGCCAGCCAAGCCATTAGTCACGCCCAATGCTATGGTGAATACAAAAGCGGCTGCTTCGCCCGAAATAACTGGTTGATGACGGGGTGCGCAACAGAGCAACAAAAGGGGCACCAAAACTATTCTCAAGCCAGACATTAAAATCAACTGTCTACGTGACCAGGGATACGGTACTCCTGCCAGTGTTTTTCCTACCAAATCCGAGGTGTTAAAAGTAAACATCAATAGAACTGGCATCCAGGTGCCCAGGCTGCACGAAACTATTTCCGATTCGATGCCCGGATACAGCGACAGGGTGACACAATAAGCCAAAGCTATGCAAACCATATACGGGTAAATGGACTGGGCAACCTGCCATCTTGAGGCAAAGCCAGTCTTCAAATCACTCAATTTGCCGGGTGTGCAGGCGCCGGGTGTCAAAACATGTTCGACCTTGAATGCAACGGTTGTGGGTGTGGTAGGTTCTTGCGGTGTACCCGGTATGTCGGGCAAATTATTGAGGCCTTCTACGACGCTTTCGCCAGCTGAAGGGTTCGACAGTTCATAAACAGGATTGCTAAAGCTTAATGCAGCTGGTGTGGTCTTTGCGGCTATCGGGGCCGTGGGACTACTGGGTTCTAAGGTCAAAACTCCATATTTAGCTGTTGGTGTAGCACCATCCAGAGCGTTCTGAAATAATATAAAAAAATTTTAATCGTTTTCGTTTATAGAAATCATAATAGCCAAATAAGTTTAAAACACTCCATTTCCATCGCAAATTTCTTTTTTACAATATTCCCATTCAATTTGATTTGGACCAGAAAACAGTGCATTCATTTTGCGCGCGCATTGATGCTCTCAAATGACCCAAAAACTCATACAAATTACATATTTATGTAGGTATCAAATAAAAGAGAAAACATTTTTTAGGGGAAATGTTATTCACGATCTCATTTTCGGGGGCATGTGAAGAGATTGCGAGGGAAACGTTATTCACCATGGGAGTTCTTAGTGTTCAATAATAAAATGTACAATAATTTTGTTATATTTTTATCTATTATCTCCTCTAAGAAAGATCTGCTTGTTGGCACGCAACCCAATCAATTGGTCTTTACACTTGGACACGACTAGTTATTCAAAATCACTTACCAAACGGTCCTCGTCTGGCCGCAAAACAATTTTGGCACATGCCTTCATATGATATCGTACAAATGGCGAATTAATAGTGGCCAAATGCAACAAATAGCTGAACAATATATAGAGCGTTGATGTAAAAAAGAAAATCACTGTCGACACGCGATCGTTTTGTATCAAAAGTTTTGTACCAACACGATTGGAAGACACCAGAAAGCCGGCCAAACTTTCGCCCGTCATAACAGCCTGCGTATAACGCTTAGGAAACATGCTGGCAAATCCATAGAAACTCGATTGTTGCACTGCAAACGAATAAACAAAATTGTACACAAAAATTATGAAATGCAGCCAACAATAGTTTTTCATTTGTACAATATTACCTGTACAACCAATGGCCACTAAGGATACGGCTGCCAAATTCACTGAGTAGGCGGTATTGGCTGCAAACATATGCCAGGCAACTTCACACACAGCCACAAACACCAGTGTCGAAAAGGAGACAATGTAGCCGAACATTACGCGCATTCGAAACGGAGCCAACGAGAGAAAAACATTGTTCAACAAAACGGTAGCAAAGGCCACTATTATATACGTCATTGACATATCCAAAGCCACGGAGCGACCAGGAAAACGTGACTGCCAATAGTCTGCGGCTATTATAAAACTATAAATAGATGTTAGAAAATAGATGTTAAAAATGTTATTCAATCACAAGTACAAACAATTCATTTTTCCTCTGCAAACAAATTTAGTTGAAATCGAGTGATGATTTTGCACAGAATTCCAAAGGATTTTAAGCCAACAAAATCATTAGGAATTAATCATTTAAAATGTTTTTAAAAGCATCTCGTGTGTTTTATCCTTCCAAAACTTAAAGAAATATCTTATTGAAGCGATTTTTTACGTTCTATTCTGGCTTTCCCTGCAAACCTTTGGCCAGAAAAAAACCCAAATCAGAATTAATCGCTTGTAACACTATGATTATGTCACGTCTTGGCATCGTCCTGACTACCTGCTGTGGACTCGAAGCAGGCATTTTGTAGCCCACTGTATGAATAATCGAATGAATAACCAGATACGTTTTGCAGATTCAAATCTGCGGGACAAAACTACCCGGATAATGAGTGTTCGCATATGGAAGTTCTCACTATATACTCGTACAAATATTTACCTCGAAATAATATCTTTGTATTTGTAAATTATTGGGGAAACTTTTAGTCACTCTATATGATGGATTGTTATGAAACAACAACCATCACTGGTACTATAAGGACTGGTGTAGAACCTATTTGCTTGCTACTTACTAGTAATTATAACATTTGCCGTATTCAAAGGACAATGCTGCTATCCTTTGGCAACTAATCAAGTAGATTTTCCAGCTGGAGGTTCTCTTTTTTACTAAACGATTTATTCAAGTTCTTTTCAAATTTATTAAATTGATTAAACTATTTTGAAATAACCTCATCTTTAACTAATCGTCCCATGACCTGGAAAAAGCCTCAAGATACTGTACAAAAAAAATCAAAATCGTCAAATACGTCAAGTATTTGTTTAAGCTAAACAAAACATACAGACATACATACATATGTAAGTAAAATGAAAGTCCAGAAGTTTGCTTGCGATATACCGAATGATTTCTTAACCCTCAAAATCTGTTCCCCAGACTCATGTCGCTAAAATTAACTCTAATGTTGCAGAACGAAACAACGAGCGAATGATTAATATTAACTAAAAAGTCTAGTTGCAAAGACAAACGTTATTACACAAAAGCCACATTTCAAACCCCAAATTAATGGTATCGTGTGTGTTTTCACGCCACCCACGAAACTGACGTATTCCCAGTCACACTCATACTCACCTATTGTAGGGCAAGACAAAACCAATGCCGGCAGCCAACATGGCTAAATAAACCATATGTTTCTGATCTTTTGGTGCACGAACATCGTTCTCCGGACTATCCATCGGCTCGTGACGTATACCGGAACTACGACCTTCTAGCGGTTCATATGTTGTAGACTGTGTGGATTCCATTTTGTTTTGTTTGGGTTTTTTTGCTCGTTTGTTTGCCTTCACAAAAGCTCAGGTGTATAGAAATATAATAATTATTTATACGAGACTCAGCAATTAGAAACGTTGAATTTATTGTTGTTGCTTCAGTAGTTAGTGGTTTGCTTGAAAGAATAAGTATAAGTTTCTCACTACTACACTGGCAACTTGTTATGTTTTATTGTAACAGGGATTTCCGCTAAATGTGGTTAAATGGGTTCTTATTCTCCTCGGAGAGAGTGAGCAACTGAGAGATGCATCAGTTCACATACAGGCGCACATACATACATATGAATTATAATGTTTGTGTGCTTGTTTTAACTATTTTTTGATTTTTTATGTTTTTCTTCGTTTTGTTTTTTAATAAATTTATATAACTTTGCTGTTAATTTGTTTTTTTAACTTTTACTTTAGTATAAAAATTCTTATTGATTTCGTTAAAGAAACTTTTTGTACTGAAGTTTCCATAAATTCCTTTACAGTTTGTTATAGATTTTTTCACTTCAGGCCAATTTTTCGTTCTGCTCTTCGTTCATTCTTAAGGCGTTTCTTTATATAAAAATATTGATGTTTTAAATATTTTTACGGTTCGGTAAAAACTTAAACTTGGTATTTTGTTGAAACTAAGCTTTAAGCATCTTTATTATTTTAAATTTAATTATTATAATGAATAATTTTGCTTTTTATTAAAAAAAAATAAACTTTGTAAATTTTATACAACTTATTTGTTCTGTGATGTATTTTCGTATGTTTTACCGTCGAATTTTTTGCGCATGTTTGTAAAAAATTGATTTTCCCTATTGGATTTTGTCATTTAACAGCTCTCTGTTTATTTATTAAGTTTTTTTTATTTACTTCGGTCATCTTATCAATCTGTCATCTTGTGTAAAAATGCTTTTTAAATGCATCGGAAAAGAGAAAAATAAAATACATGAGTAGTTAACACCGGGTTGTTGGCTGTGCTGTCTGTTAGTAGAGTGCCTAAAACACAGTTAATGGCAGTTAGAATCGGTTTTAATGGTTAAAGTTTCCTATAGTACATTCATTTAACATTTTCCAGTTGACATGACAAAATGCAAAAACATTGAATATTTAATGAAAACAATTTTGGCAAAAAAAGAAAACAAAATTAAATAACTTCTAAAATCTAATTCTCTCAGAGATAATTTCTACCGCTTTGTTGCTGCTTGAAGCACAACAAATTAGCATAGAAAGTGTTACCAAGTCTGGAAAGGTAAAAATTCTATTAAGCCAAAATATTACCTCGGCTCTGTTGAATTGTTCAATCACATGCAAGTTTAAGTAGATACACACCCACTAGAAGCAAAGTCAATAAAATATATTTGCACTTATGGACCAAGCCGAAATTTTTAACACTTGGGATGTTGATTAGATATTCCTTTTTTAATAGGTTTTCCAAATTGAAATATGCTTTCTCTTTCAAAGCCAACAGTATTTTAAAAGTGCTGCCAAATTTTTGCTCTTTAAATGGCTTCACTGCCAAGGCGAATTCGCTTTGGTCTTTGCTTATGTAAAATCAGCTGGATTTTTCATACACACATTTATCTATTTACACAACAATTCCTGTAGATCTCTTGAACTAGCGCAAAATGGTAAATAAAATAAATAATAAATAAAGGCAACTAACTGGTTTTATTGTTTAGAGTTCTTCAATAATACTGGCTGGTTTGGGTATGGCGGCCGTTGGTTTCGCTGGCAGGCACTTGATGCGCCGCATGCCTGCAATGACCTCAAAATTAAACGAAACTTTCCAAAATTTACCCAAATTTGATGCTGAATCTTTGGCAACTTCCAAATACTATAAAGGCGGGTTTGATCCAAAAATTAACAAAAGAGAGGCTTCCTTAATATTAGGTGTCAGTCCAGGAGCTTCAAAATTAAAGGTAACGAAAATTTGTGCAGCTTAAAATATTGCCTATGAATCCTGTGTCTTTCGAATAGGATATATTTCGGCTTATGGTGACACAAAATTGAAAAATAAGAAGAAAACACAAAATGGAGGCCATAGTTTTCGAGCTATTGAATAGATTTGTTTATGTCAACTCTTTTAAAAGAAGAAATGTTAACATTTTATACAATTAGATATTGATATTGACATCTAAGAGGTTAAAGATTTCTACTCAAAAGCTTTCAAATGGTACCAATATTGGCTATATACTTTCAGAAATGTAGGGGAAACTATATGAAAATTTCATAGGCCTGAGGGTCCAAAACTATGCACTTTAAAGACTTTTTCCATTTCATATTTGGTTCTTATTTTTTTATTTTCAACACACTATGTCCTTTTTTTGTGTTTGTTACTTAAGCCAAATAGTTTTCTTAAACAAATTGACAAGGACATCTGGTTTTTCTTTCTAAGCAACAAATAATAGCTGCGATGTTTGCCTCATAATATTTATTATCCTTGTGGTACTTTGTGTTTTGGTTTTCAGATCAAGGATGCCCATAAAAAGATCATGTTGTTAAACCATCCCGACCGTGGCGGCTCACCCTATTTAGCAGCCAAAATTAACGAAGCTAAAGATTTTATGGACAGCAATAAATAATTTACTCAAATTATTGCCAAAGCTAAAATTATTTTTAACAGAATTTTATGTAAATACTAATAATATTTCGTACAATAGATGTAGTTTCTAAATAAAAGTTTGCTTAGCAATTTTTAAGAGTTGTGATTCAAAATGGTATGTAGGTTTCACGCGACAAAACGCAAAATACTTTAATAAACTGCGAAATTCGCTGAAAGTAGAATAAACGAATCGCCTGAAACGATCAAAAATTAATTCGTTTTGCCAGCAATTGGACTGCTTCGGATCACAGACATTTTTATATAAACACTAACACTAGACATTGAATTCGAATAAATGGAATTGCTGGAAATTTTTGAGATATGTATGTATGTACATAAGTATATTTTTAAAATCTGCAAGAATCGCAATTTTATTGTATCTCATAGTGCGAATTGTGACTTATTACGGTTTGCTTATACCGTCCATATATCAGCAAAGAATTTGGCATCACTCTTATACCCTCTTCAACACGTCACTGCATTTGCTTTCCAATCCGCAAAAGTTGCAACTTGCAAGTACAAACAACAAGTGTTTTTCTCTATTTTTGTTATCCAGCATCCCAAAAACGTTTTCTTTTTAATTTATTTCGTAAACAAGAGGTAATTTACTATTTTTTGGAAATATTGTATTAGAAATGCCTGAATATATGTTCTATATTCAAGCAACTGTGCAACGGCAGAACCATAATGCGACAACTAAAGGGAAAAGTTAAAGAAACACGCAAACAACGCAAGGAACGTAAATTGGAGAACGCCGAAATACACAATCAAGCAAAAACTATGGTACTGCCCATTTTGGGTCTGCTGGCCTTAATAATAGTGGCATTTGTTTATGTAAAAACCCGACCTGCTGTTATGGCCTGAACATATGTATTTTATCTCTATAAATAGTGATGCTGGGAGGCAAAAATATTTACAAACTGAATTTATAGAGAAACAGGAACGAACGAGGGATTTCTATGTATTTAAATTTCTTTATAAAGGTCCTGGTTGAATGTGTTTTTTATTGCGAATGTAGTGTATGTATGTATGTATTTATACAAAGCTGTTTAATTAACTTAATACATATATAATATATTGTTAAGAAATTTATGTACATAAATAATACAATATAGTTGGCAAAAGTATTTGCACAACTGATTAAAATGTATTTTTACATATAAAACCTTTGTCAGATGACTTTATTACTCAATTAGTTTGGAGCAAATTTATGTACATACAGTATAAAAATACTATGGACCGACCGACCATAAGGAACAATTAAGCTGACAAACGTAAATCAGCATTTTAGCGGAAATGTTTAAAAAAGATCGCAAAAGCTGCAGAACAACAACAAAACTCGGTGTTGTCAAAAACAAAAATGCCACCCTTGAACTGTTGACATCTACCGAAGACTTAAATAGAATCTGCTGGGCAGACATTTTTCTGCAAAAAAAATCACCAATACATACATATTAATGTAGTATATTTAAATAAATTTAAAAAATTTATGGTCAGACCGAACTTTTGCCACAACTTTTCAAGTTACAAAAAATAGATTTATTGCAAGAAGTGATTTAAAATCACCGAAGATGTGCACAAAAACGTTTGAAACCGGTCTATCTATCTACATGTATATAACAAAACGATGTCATTAACACCAAATGATTTTATTCTGTATTTGTTTTTGTAATCAAAGAAATTACTTTACAAAAATATCATATTTTCCGATTTTGCCAACAAAATAATTTCAGGATTTTCTTCGCTCGCAAATATTTCAATTTATTATATTCTGCTGATTCTGCACAAAATTCTTTAATTTTAAACAAAGCACATCAGTTGTTGGTTCGTGATTTAGAATATTGAAAATGATTAGCAAAAATTTTGAAAACTAGTGATTTTCCGAATCCTAAAAAATCAGTCGTGAGATTTCAAATTCGTTGGTGATTTCACAACTGTCTTGTTCGTCCTCAATACAGGAATGGAATCGGCGGATAAATAATGGCTCCCACACCAAATAAAAGATACGAATATCTATTACTGAAAAGTTATCACACTTTAGTCTTAAAACTGTTGCAAATGAATAAGAATAATTAAGGATCAGCTCTACATTTTACCTCGCCAGCATTTATTCTGCTTGTAGTTGGCACAAGATATTTTTTTTTTTGTATCATTATTGTATTTTGTTAAAGCATTGGTTTTCCAAAGTACAATAATTTTTACTTTGTTATTGTTTTTAAGGACGAAATTTTCGAGCATTTGACTAAAACCTTAGAAATGAAAGAAAATTAGTTGAACTTATAAATATGCATTTATTACATTATATTTTAATTTCAATTGGAAATGCTATTACAATCTATTAAATAATATTACTTTTTGCATTATCACATACACACATTCGATTAAAATTTACATTCATCCATTACAAATAATCGTTTTCATGCACTCCCACTCTATTAAAGGATTCAAAGTTCGAAATATAGAAATGAAAATCAGTGTTAAAATTAATGTTTAAAAAATAAACGAACAGCGTGTTTTTTTCGTATTAAAGGTTATATTTAAACTTGAGAAAATTAAAATTAATTTTTAGAAAAAAATGAGGCTTGAAAGTTGTTTTTTTTATATCGAAAAATCTATTTTAAACAGGACTGGTCTTAAATTGAAAAATAAACTATTTTGAAAACTCCTGCAACCGTTTTGTTGTAGATCAATAAATATTCTTGAATCTATTATTATTGATCTAATTGATACAATTTCTTTAAACTACTAATATATTATATATTTGTCATAGATTAATATATTTTCTTCAATTTATTCCAAACCAGTTTCATAGGGTTTTTAGTCTATTACAAAACAGTTTTGTAATGGATTAATATATTTTTTAATACATGGCAAAATTGTTAGTAATAGATTAATAGACTTTATTTAGTCTATTTGTGATAAATGAACAGATTTTCTTTAATCTATTACAAAACTGTCGTAGGAGTTTTACCAACTTGTCCATTAATCTATTATAAAGCCTGTCGTTGTTTCCAATTGAGAAAATTTAAATTAACGTTGCGAACGACATGATTTTGTTGGCGATATACAAATTGGTAGTCAGAATTTAAAAATGGAAGAAATTCGTGTCAGCGAGACCAGGTGCAAGTTGGTCTCCAAAAAAAAGACCAAACTTAATATAAATACATTATTTTCAATATCAATTTAGTTTTTCTTTTCTCAAACTTAATAGAATTTTCTGTAGAATTAGTTTCAATTCAATTTAACTTTTTACAAATTTGATTAAACTTTTTATAAAAGATGGCTAAAAATTTCTGATCTCCACGTTGAAACCTGCCTTTAAATATCAATTTTATTTTCAACATTATTTAACTATTTTTTTAATTTCCATTATATTTTGTTGATGTTAATTTATTATTATTATTAATTGTCAGTTTAGTTTTTCTGAAAATTAATTAAACTAAAAAAAAACTCTGATATCTGCATGTTAAAACCCAACTATTAAAGATCGATTCAAGTTTTAGTTTCAACCTCAATTTAGTTTTCTTTTGTTTCTCTCAATTTCAATAGAATTTTCCATTACATTTTGTGGAGGTTAATTTATGATTATAATTTTCCATTTAATATTTCTGAAAATTAATTATTGTATAGTTTTAGTAAATCAAAGAAAAATGTTCAGGTTATTGACAAATTTCATGATATGCTTTGAAAATATTATTGTATAAAAATAAAAATCTCTGCTCAGGACTGAACTTGTGAATCCTTTAAATAAGAACTCTTTCTCGTTTACAATAAAAGATATTTATTATATATACTAACAATATATAAATATGTACGTATTAATTGTTATATTAGACATAAAATGTAGTTTTAACTTAATTCGTTAATCGCTATATAAATTTAAGGGACTTAAAACTAATGAGAGGGCATATAAAAATGTGATTTTGGGGGAAATTGTTTTCTCAAACAGTTCTCTATTTACGTATATAGACTGTTAAATATGTTCCTTTTTCTTTTATTGTTATATAAAACACGCGGTTTTTTCTGTTTAAAAAAAAAAAAAATTAAATAAAAATTGTCAGGCAAATTTTGCGTTACCTTAATATAGAAAGCTGCTAAAATTCACTATATTCTACTTTCAAAATCTAGTTCTATTTTCGCATTTCGTATTGAAATGATCAAAAAAACTATTTTAAGGTAACTCGATTTTGTTTGGGCATAAAACTTCCAAGTAGTTTGAAAATATATATGTATGTATGTGTTTATAAAACTTTTTTATAAGAAGTTATTCTTTTTAAATTGATTGCATTTTGTTTTTGAATTCATCTCGTATTAAAAAGTAAATACATTTTTTACCATTAAAAACAACACAAAACGAAGAGAAAAGAATTTGAGAATTATTATAATGGTTTATGTTTTGAATTTGCAATATACAAGGACATCTTTGCTTTTGCTTTATCACTTCAATGCCAATTTCATTACAAGTTCGTTTTACCTACATATACAAAATTACATTCCACAAACTCCTTTTTTTTTAAGTTAAATTAAAATTTTTCTTTGTAAAAAAAAATATAAAAAACAAATAAAAACCTAAATAACAAATCACAGCATATCGACAATAATGCCACCAAACCAGGCCATATACAGAGGCATTAAATACATAAATAAAGCGCGGCGCAATGACATTTTCTCAGCTCCCGCCGACCCACTGGGCTTCAGATCCTCCTCGTCCTCATCATCGATACTATGATCATGATGTTCGCTTTCGTCTTCGTCCAAGACATTCGTTTCGTGTGGACTGAGCGGTCTGGTGGTGTGGCTTTGTATGCCACCGCCAGCATTGCCACCCAAATTGGTGCGCTCCTCCACAATTTCCTCGTCCTCGTCATCGACATTGTTGACATTGACCGCTGGACGATCGGTATGGTCTGGCTTGTGGCTGGGCGTAAAGGGACTGCCCAAGCCGGAACCTTCATCGTCATCTTCGTCGTCGACACCACCACCTGAGCCGGACCCGGAGCCGTAATACGGTTCATCTGCAACAATAAAACATAAAAAATTAAAGATATTACAACAAAAGAAACATTTTAAAAGACTCAAAAATCAAAAATTTAGCTCAAAACTTTTGTTTGTAAAACTACCGCAGTGCACTTTTGCATTTGCACTTTTGCCACACCGCTTGCACTGGCCATTGCAAACGGTGTTGTGGCATTGAATTGTTCTTTTCAAAATTAAAGAAAATCAAATGTCTTCGCGGAAAAGCTCACCTTGATCGCTCCAAATGACATCCTGGCCGTTGTAGGCGTTGCGTAAATGTGTTACGGCGTTTTTCAAATAGTGAATTTGTGTGGCAACTTGGCTAGTTTGTTTTGTTGTAGCTGGATTTCCCGGAAATTCCGGATTCGAACCGTGTTCGGTGGTCACCGAGTGCATGTACCTGTTAAGCAAAGAAATAAACTCAAGCTAAACTCTCCCCAAAAGGCGGCAAAAAGTATTTACCTATCGATGGTGTGGCCGTTCCAGCACATGCCATCGGCGTCCGTTGATGTGGATATATCATCGTTGCTGCAGATTTGATGCGGCAAATTGGACCAGAATTTCTTATATTCTTTCACCCGCTGCTTAATGTCCTTGACCAGTTTGTCCAAGGCCGGATCACGGCCATTGTAGTCGTCATCATTTTTGCGATTTTGTTGTTTGCGCTTATTGTTGCGTTTGTTGTTGTTGCCGCCGCCGCTATGGCTGCCACCACCGTTGCCATTTTCACTGCTATCACGATTGCCCGGTTCGGCAGCTCTACGGTCACGCAATACAATGGCATCGTCCAGCGCCGCATCAATGTCCAGTATATCACTTTCGAGCTGTTCAATGTTCAAGAAATCGCCGCTATTGGAAGAACGTTTTTTCACAGATTTGGTGTCCTGTTTCTGCTGGGATGGGGCAACAAATTTGGGATTTACACTGCGTCTGGAGCGACCTAAAGAAGGGCGACCACAGCCTTGGAAGACACGATTAGTAATATCGTGGCCAGAGTCCTGAAAGAAAAACCAGCAAAACATATAGATTCTGTGTGAAGGCAGGCGCGTGTGTCCTTGTTGGCTTCGGCTCAAACCCACATTTTGAACAGAGTTGAAGGACTAAAATGCACTTTAATTGTGTTCATCTGCGATACCTCATCTGCGATTGCCTGCCACGCAAAGCCAACGCCATATCATTATATTTGGACTACATCGAACTTCGGGTTTAATAAGAGGGCAGTTGACTTTAATCAAAGAAAAGTGTGCAAAAGGGGAGTACGAAACTTCCAAGGAAAGAAATACCGGCTGGGAAATGAACTGGGATCTAGTAATTTCTTACTTATGAGTCCATTATATGTTATTTAATTAATGACTTGATATTGAGTTCTAAATGAGGTACGCATTTGTTTGGCCCGAGATTGGCAAAATATTTTTAACCAGATTCGTGTCTAAAACGCACCGAATTCAAATTCGAATTAAAATCTTTAATTGTAAATAAGAAATGATTTCCTTTAGGTGATAATTTGTCTGTAAGAAATTGTAACCGCATTTTCACCCATTTTCTATTTCCAACACCTTTTATGTTATTTCGTAGCGTGAAAAGCGCCATCCAAGTCTTAAATTACACTTGATGTCTATCCAATCAGAAGATTAGACGTAAAACAACAACCGCAGAAACATATATTTTATGACTGAATATTATCGATGAAACTTTGGTGAAACTGCCAGTACAGAAACACAAAAATGTTCAACTGGAATCACTGACTCATTCATTCATTCATTCATTCATTATTTGAGACAGCTCGAAGATTGTGGGGTGTTAGCAAAAATACTGGACTGTTTAATGTTGATAAGCAAATTTCAATGACTTCAAATCATTGAAGGAAATAATTTCACAAAAAAAAAAAAAAATTGAAAACCTTAAATATGAGGAGGTGCAATTGAAGAGCTACAATAAAAAGGCGTGAGGAAGAAGCAGCTGTTTTTGGTGGCCTCAATTATTATTACAGCTGTCGATCACAGCCATCTGAAAACAATTTCAAATGAAAATTGTGCCAAAAGGACGAAGCCGCCCACAGGCGGTGGCTTAAGCCTTTTAATAATAATAAATAAATGCCACAGAAATGATTCAAAAAAGTAAAGCAGCCCAATATTGTCCACCTCATCCATACGCAGTTTAGTATTTTAAGGAGACTTTAAACGCCAGTTTAGATCAGTGCTGCCAACTCAGAGAGATGTGAAAAAACAGGGCAACTTATTAAATAGATGAAAATATAACGTCGCTGAAGCACAATGGAGTGAATATGGTCAAGTGTGTTTTTTTATAGAGCTATAAAACTTTAAGTTGGCAACACGTATTCAACTGGCTACCAGCTGTCAAGTGTTTAATGCTTAGTTTGGTTTGACTTTTCAACATGACTAGACGGGCGTACAGAAGACGTCATTGCCGCGTAGAGAAAGACCCGAATCAGTCGTGCACAGGAATTGGATGTGTCCAGCCATTTAATGGAAAATTTTACGAATTGGACCTCTCGTTTAGACTTCGCCCGAGCCAGCCGATCATGTCAATTTAAAAAATTCATGCTTGTTTTATACCATTTCAAAGTTCTATACCTCTAGAAAAAACACCCTTTATAAAAAGCACTACTATATCACGAGCTCTGTTGCCAATTGCAGAACGCAACAGTCCCACCCAATACTCACAAAGTTACCCACAACCGTTTGCAGATAATAATTTTTCTTCAATTTTGAGAGCGAACAGGTTTTTGTTCAGGCAAATTCAAACAATTAGGAAAAAAAATCAGCTGTTTTTTATTAACATAAATATGAAACTGAAAAAATAAACCGAAAATTTTCAAATAAAAGAAAAAATCTTTTGATTTATTTAAATATTGATTAAAAAACAGCAAAACGAAGGGTTTTTCTAAAATCATTTGGACACTAAAAAGTTGGAAAATGTATTAGAAATCTGACTTTCCATTTGACAAATATCTATCAAAGTGATAGTAAACTTTTTACAGCTTTAAGAAACATGATTTTGTTTTTACTTTTAGGCGCCTAAAATCGCTAAAATAAATTTTAAATTGAATAGCATTTGAAGATATGAAATGAGGGCTTTCTTTTAGGCTCCAGGAATTGCCATTAACGTTGGAGTAATTAGTCCGAACTGCCCTGTGTTTTTGTGGCGCACATCTCATAAGGTGTTAGCAAGAATAATTAGGTGATGCCATCTCATGAGACCAATTTGCTTTTCCTACGACTTTTTATCACAACTAAAGTGACAATTTATAAGACAAATATTTGCCAAGACATTTTCACACCAAGAAATTTTGACCACAAACTATTTGCAACATCTAACATTTAGCTCGAGTTAAACTGAACTCACGTTATTGGCTGCATACAGAGACGTCGTCAATGTTGGCCGTGTGTGTATCAATTACAGGAAACTAGATAAATTACGATTTCTATTTGGTAACAATTGAATGGAAGAACTTCGAAACTAAAAAGCTAAAAAAAAAGCCCAGTTCTCGTTAACTTTGCATTTCATTTTCTTTCTTTTTGATCAAATAACCTGATAAATAAGTAAATAGAGGCGTTGCTGCTGCCAACCCCACAAATTTTAGGTAAATACAAATAAAGCAAAAATTAAGACTTAACGTTATAAATTAACAAACAAACAAACAAACAAACAAACAATGAAGAAAACTAAATTAAACACTACGAGTAATAAGACCTCAGATACTAGATTTGCAAAGAAACAAGAAACGGATTTGAAGTTTATTTCCATGAAAGATGATAAAAATATGAATCAAATTCAAACAAACGGGTTTCGGGGAAATTATTCGATTATACTTGGAAGCTTTCCATGTACCAAATTAACTGACAGTAATTCCGCCAGCTTTGCAAAATCTTCAGAGCGCGATATTCAACCTCACATTGATATGATCAAATGGCTGTTCTCTGGACACCAACATTTTCTATACTTGACCCATTTTACGGTCGAGATGATGGGCTATACTCTTTGCTCTTTGCCGTTCACTGGATGAACATGTGTCCCCAGACAGAGAAAACGTGTGACGTATGATCGGGCTGCTGCCCGACCGGACTGAGCACAACATCCTATTCGCTTTAATCACAGGCACGCAAAGATTTCCAAACCACAATTTGCTGAATGTTGCAGCATGAATTTGTTGGGTTCTGTATTAAATTTAGTTGGAAGTACTAAATTTAATCGATCCAGAAGCTGAAGGCTAAAGACCAAGAACAAAGTTTTGTGTTCACTGAATAGAGTCGGCAGCAGAAAACAGGAAAACAGATGTCCAGCAACGAAATCCGTTTTTAGATGAATGAATCAATCATGTTTTTTAAGGTTCTCGCAATCTGCGAGAGTTTTGTAAAAGATTAAAGAAAGAGTGTTTCGACAACCCTACTGAGCATGAGTTGCCCGAGCAAAGAACATGAAGGCTGGCAATCAATGCCGTCTAATTCAGTATAATACCAAGCCACATGAGATCCCGAAGCATCGCGTAAACGCGTTACAACCAAAGTCACTCACTGTTTGTTATGGATTTCGAGCTGATGACGTCATTAGTTATCGTTTCATATTACGGCATTGAGCAGCGCCTGACCGTCCACATCAAGTGCTAAACTGGATTATAAGCCCAGCCACGACAAGTGATTCTAACAGGATGACGCCGCTCAGCTCTTGCCTGAGCTGTTTCAGGCCACGCTCGTTTCACGTGAAGGTGATGAAGGATATTGGCCACCGAGATCCTGCAATTTGATCCAGCCACCAGGTTCGTAGTGAACTGACTTATGCTCGCCCGTAATGGACAGTCTGTTACACGCGTAGTGGCCCTACAACATGTTGCAGATGTCCCACGCGCGCTGTTCATTTTCATTTAAAATTAATGGCGGGCAAACGCCTAATGAAATGCCTTCTAATTGAAAAAGCTTTAAAACGCCAAAAACTTCTCTCTATTACTCAGTTTTCGGCTGGTTGTTGTAAACAAATAAATCAATCGCCCAATCTATTCGTTAATTCGAAATAGTCTTATGGCTGACGAAACGTTCCTGAAAATTCCAACACATGTTGCACAGCAGCAGCAGCAGCGATTTTAAAGGTTTTTATTAGTTTTTTTTTAGCTCTTTTAGTTTTTTGTTTAGAGAAATTAATTTAATAGTTCTAAGATAAACAAAAAATATCTTTTATACACAGAATATAATAGTATAAACAAACAGGTAAATAACCCGAAAATATTTAAACAACTACAAAAACAATAGACCAAAGAACTTATAGATTAGTTAGACAGTCCAGCAGCGCTGCTTCGGCGTTCGGTGTAAAATGAAAATGAGAAAAGAAATTAAACGCCTCATTTCGACTGATCCAAAATCAATTCCGAATTAATGAATATGCAAATGATGTTTAAGGCTTCAACAAGTGCTGATTTCAATAAAAAGCAGAAAAGAAACAATTTTATGTTAATGGCACAGAAACAGCTTTATTTTTAGAGAAAAAAAGCGAAACAGGTCAAATTTCTGCCCACTGAGAATGAAAAAACCATACGAATTAATTTTGCAAACAGAAAAACAAAAATTTGTTTATAATGAAGATATTTTTGTTTCTCAAATATTTGTTTAATTTAATTTGTTAAATGGGCGAATGTAAAAAAGACCTCTCTGAAGTTGTTAGTTAATTATAAAACATGAAATTCATTAAGAATTCGAAAAATTTAGACTTAGAAGGCAAAAATTATTTAACTGTCCCTGAGCGGAAGCCAATAGCTAAAAACTGACAGCATTTCTTAATTGGCAGGACCGGTTTAAGTTTTAAGAATCTGAAAAAAATAACCGGTTTCAGCCTTGATAGCAAAATTGTCTTATAGAAGATGTGGTTAAAATACTAGTACAATGGACGGATCCAATAGCGCTGTCAGGTGTTGGCCGTAATAGGGAAAAAGCTCGTATAATTGGACAATTGTTTCGATCTTTAACTGTGTTGCGTCTCACTGTAGAAGGCGAATCGCTTTGTCAGCAAAAACGTGGACTCTTGTCGGCTTGTCCAGTCCACATTCTGTAGCGGGATTTCACTACACCTGTTTCCTATAGCGGTTTCAGTTAATTTATGTGGTAACTAAATTTGATTCTTGTGGTAATTTATTTACCACCAACATATTAGCGGTTCTCAGGCTTCGTATTAAAGTACTATTGTACAGCCTGTACATATTGTCGCTTTAGTAAAACTTGACAAACAGCAAAATGTATAAATTTCTAATTTACTAGATTAACAACCTCTACAAAATACCAGAAACAGTAGTAGATTTATTGAACGTAGTAAGTTCGTTTGTTTGCAAGTGTGAAACAGCTGGCCGATTTGGCACCACATTGTTTTTGTTGTTGTTTCGGTTTGTCAACAATACCAAAGAAAAAGTCGCTGACACTTGGCAGTTGAAAATAGTGTTATACATATTTAAGAGTATTTTGTATTGTCCCAAAAATTCAGCCCCACTGAGGACTATTGCGCACTTCACCGCAGATCCAAAGCTACCGCCATTTGTATTAGGGAATAGCAAACAGTTTTTTATTCGTGCCCTAGAATAGCTGCTAATGCAAAAGAAAAAAATGTCTTACGCTCTACTGGAAATTCGAGGAAACGCAGCACGTACACGTTGACTACAACGAAGTTATTATTCAAGAAACACATTTAAAATGTTTGACTTTTGCATTGTTTTTAGCCCGCTTTAGCAGTTGTGGTCCCACTGGCAGAGAGTAAAAATCTCTAATATATATTTACTGTAGAGCAAATTTACTTTCAGAGCCTAAAGAAAATAATTTCTGTGAAAAACTGAAACGGATAATATTTATGGTTTATGATTTTAACAATTTGTATAATTAAATATAGTTGGGGCCTCACATAAACCATAAAAAGTAAAATTCATTAGTTTTGCCTCTGAAGCTAAAGAGCTGTAAAAGTATGCTTTAGGGTTTTATTTAAGGGATTTTATGTTAGCAACTGTTCAGGCAACACCAGTCCAGCCTTGGCCCCATAAATAATAATACTCCGTTAGCTATACTATATACACACTATATAAATGGATTGGAAGCGATTTTCCGCCATCGCTTAAATTTGTATGCAAATTGCTTGGCATTTAAAACTGGGTTAAGCGAAATTTGTTGGCGGATTGTAACGCTCCTACAGTGAGATCATAATCAAGCTTTTTAATACTATTCTATGCCATTTAATACTATTTTTTTTTAAAAGATTTTGGCAATAATCGTTTAAAATATGCGTTTTAACTAAAACGAGAAGCTGTATGAAATACATAAATAAAATGATATAAAAATTAACATAAATTAGCCCAGAGACGAGAACTCAAACAAACAGATTTTGGCGTGAAACTTAAACAAAAAAAAAAAAAAACAACAGCCCATGAATCGTTTAATTTAAACAAATTTAAGGTGTGGGAAGTTTTTGTCTTCAATCGAATTACTACACACCAAATTTGAAAAGGCAAAAAAACATTAAGGCTAATGCCAGTGTTTTTGTAAATAATACGCGCAGACGAGCATGATAAGTGACTTGAGTGGGCCGCAAAAGCTGACAAAAGTTTCAACTGCCATTTAAGTGTTAAGTCTACGAGTATGAGGATATTAATAATGCAATTCAGTTGCCTTCACTTACTTGAAAATTCATTATGGCTTCTGAAATTTTAATATTAATGGGTTCCACCACCATAACAATATTGAACGAGCCCAATAAACGTTCAGCAACTTTTTCCATGGCCGAAGAGTAATTCTCCCACTCCGTGTCCAGTTCGCTGTAATAGTGTAAACAACCTTTGATCACATTGATGCAATAATTTATACAGGGCTTTTCCGTGTAACCCTTGCAGGAGCCACAGTGTTGCATTTTCGTTAAAGCCGAGGTGCAATCAGCGTTTAAACGTACCTGCGCCAAAAAGAATTGCACTTAAAATCCAATTTACTTTTAGCCAATACAAAACTTACATTAACTAATCGCTTGGAGATGTCGCCAGCTGTGGCCAGAGCTTGGCCATAAGTTCGTGTGGCCACAAATGATCTTTTAATCTGGACGGACAATTTGTCGGGCACATCGCCAAAAGGCTTAAGCTCCTTCATGTGTTCACTGACACAGCGCAGATATCTGGAACAAAGAAATTACATTTTTGATTTAATTTTAAAGTTAAGTTGTTTTATATGGTAATAAAATATATATTATTATATATATATATATAAAATAAAGGGCCTGGTCTCACGCTGGCATGATTTTGAAAACCAGTAGTCGCACATCAATTTCAATTTAATGGTTTCTATATTAAAAGTGTGTCCCTGGCCTTCAGTTTCGATCAATCCCAGATTTTGACACATTTTGAACCGGTATTCTTAGGTTTAAGGCATCTCTGGGGCATGTTCGTTCCCATACTGAGACGTGACCTTTGGTCTTACATGACCTTCCTAAAGTTTGGATTACCTTGCCAAACGAAGGACCGCTTCTTCTCTATATACCGCCAAAAGCAGAATGTCCCAGTTCCATTTAGGACAAGGTTTAACCTGCTCCCAAGGGGGGAGTGATGCAGAACAGAAAAGAAACAGGCGAGAATAAATAGTTCTATAGAGTCACGGTTAAAGGTACTGCGCACCTGCCTGAAACAGCCGAGAGAGGCTAAAACCTTGTGCCCGCATTTAAAATACATTCATAAGTACTTACATATCGACGCCTTAATATAGAAAGGCCCTGAGTGACATTTTCCTAACTGCGCAGGAGAGAGAAAAAACTTATATTTTTTGGTTATTTTTAGTCGGATCATGTCAATTTGTTTACCAATGATGTGTTGGAAGATCATCTTGCGAAATTTACAAAAAAACTGGAATAATTAGGGCCTTTCTAAATGAAGGTAACGATATATAAAAATGTATTTATAATAAATAAGAGAAACAGCTTTAAAGATCTTAATATTTGCCCTCAAATTCTTTCGCAATTGAGTTTTGCTTTTATCCTGCTTTGATTTCTGAGTTCTGTCCCGTTCTTCAGATTAAAGATCTCTTTGTTCGCAACATCTTTTCAATTCATCAAAAGACTCATCAAATGGGGTTCTTGCATTGCAGGCAATTTGATGATGACAACATTTTTGTTAAATACGGAATTAGAACATGTTTTGTTTTCTTATTGATTTTGTTAAGTCACTCTGTTCGTTTTATGGTCATGCAAACGATTTTTCTCTCTTCTCCTTAATTAAATGTATCAAATTCAACTTTAATGTTTAATTTCTTAAAGCCAAATAAATAAACGAACAAAAAGAAACAAAAGAAAAAAAAAAACCATTCGTTCATAAAAATAAATGTGAATTTTGCATGAAGAAAAATTTGCAGGCAGCCAACAGCCGACAACCTCCAACGAAAAGTTTAATGAAATTTAATGCCAAGACACATATCAGCTACTCACATGCATCCAACAACAACAAATAAACAAAAATGTTGTGTTGCTGTTGTTGTTGTTGCTTTTGTAGTATATGTTTGTATGCTTTTTTTTTAATGTGTTATAAACCCAAACTTAAAATCTTTGGAGCAGAAACTATCGTCGTACACAATTGAATTGAAAAAGTAAAGAATAGAAAAACAAACAAAAAAAAACAAAAAAAGACTGAAATAAAACAAAAGTTGTGTAGGGAATCGGCAGCACTTGTAGGTCTGCATCATTAACTCGTTAAATTAAATACTGGTTAAAACAAATGTTAATAAACAATAGAAGAAATTATAAACATGTGTGCGAAACTTGCAACATGTCCGGCGGGAAGGGAATTGAAGGGAAAGTGGAGGGAGATAAACTTAAGTTACACATTAGAAGCGGCTTGTTCGAGGACTTAAAGAAAATTTATTTTGGGATTTTCAATTTCTTGGTAATTAAATAAACGGCAAGAATAACAACAGAAATTTGTACGAAAACAATACATTTGGCAATCAGCTTTAAGGAGCGTGATCCTGATGCAAAATCAAAAGCTTGAAGAAAACGTTAGCAGAATTTCTAAACAATATCACATTAAAGGCCCAACACACACTCCTGTTGCTTAACATAACAAACGTGACAATTTGGTGTATTCTGCCCAGTGCTGAGCCTTTCAATAAATTAACAGATTTTCCTTGAATTATTACAGATTTTGTAGAGAAATTCTTCTCGCCAGATATCTCTAGTCAAACCAATCTCTAAGACGCGTGGCGTTACGTGACGAGCTTATAAGCTGCTCACCTTTCATTTAGGGATTTATTTAGTGTAGCCAAAGCAATTGTTATTGTATTGTCGTCTTCTTACGGCTGGTAAATGTCAATTTATTTTCTTTTGTTTCAACTCATTCGCTTATTGTTGATAATTGTTTATGCAAAATGTTAACGCTTTGGGAACATGAACTTTCCAGATGCATTGTGTTAAGTGGGTATTATGTTTCCTAATAAAGGGGGGATTGAAAAAAAATGGAAAGAGAAAAAAAAAACTATTTCAAACTGCTGGAAGAGCACCTTTGCAGTACGTTTTCTTAGTTGTACCCCTAAACATGTACTCGTATGTAGCTGAGAAAAAAAAACAAAGTCTTGTTTATTTTTTGTGGAAATATAATCACTGCTTACACATTTAAGTAGTTGGCCAACAATAAAAAACTTGGCCCAAACAGCACTTGGTTGTTGGTTTTGAATGATATTTTTGTTTTTTGTTGCTTCGCTTTTAAATTCTTAAGTGTTTTGACCACTCAAGTACCGGTTATTTTAAACTTTTAATATTGTTGCTTTTCAGTGTTGTTTGTTGTCTTCATAAAAATGGTAGTTCGAATTTGAGAACATTAATACAAATGCGATTTGGTCGGTTGGTTTTACTTATATTTATTAAATTTCAGTATTTTTTGTGATCACTACACTCGAGTGTTTGTGCTGTACGAGAGCTAATAAATAAATCGCAATGTTTACTTACTTTTCATCAAACGTGTACTGGGCATTCAACACCTGAAACATTTTCTGATACAAAGTATTGAAAAATGTATCCATTACATTTAGTAAGTCAACGCGACCGCGTGTGTAGTAGTTTTCCAATTCATTAAAGAGATCGGAAAAAACGTAGGAATTCTGTTGATAGATGACACCGTATGTGCGTGTAAACATATCGTGAAATTCCGCTTTCGATTCTTGCAGCATCTTGCGAAAGTGTTCTGAAAAGAGAGTTCGTAACAAATAAATTAACTTATTTTTAGAATAATGTGAAGAATGTGATTCGAAAGTAGAATAACTAAATGGCATTTGCACAATAATTAAAATCTTTTTTTTTAGCCTTTTAGTGCAATTTGTTTTCTGAATCGCACAGAAATTTTGAAAACTTTTTGGAAATTTTTTTTTTTTTGCTCTAAAGCTGAATTCAAAATATCAAGGTTCCGCACATATATCGGCGTGTTGAAAATTCAAATCGTTTATAATATTCAAGACATATATAACCCAATATTTATTTAGGGCGTAATATTGAACAACAGCAGAGATTCGAGGGATAAGTTGTGATGGTTTTGGACCCAGTAGTATACACACTTGATGGCACGCCCTTCGGCAATCCATCCAGGATCACCTCTAAATACACCCGTAAAATAATAACTACAATGAATTTCATTCACTGGCTATAAAGTCGATGCCACTTTTATGCTGGTATTATGACGAAATCGAACAAATCTTCTCTCTTTAGCTTCTGGCTTTAGCCAGGGTTCGGTGACTCAACTCAAATACTGGCACATCTCTTCTTCGAAAGCCTAGACTCTATCAGAGTTGCATCATTGACGAACTTCTTAAGTTTTGTTTCAAGTTGTGAGTAGTTACCAAGAACCTGTGAACCATGTGCCCTTGACATGTGCGGCAACTCAAACCTAATCTTACCAGTTAGAGGTGGAATCGTGTTGTTGGAATGCTGTTAACAACAGGAATTAGAACTGTAAACCTGAGAACAAGCAAAATCATATATTCCCACCCTTCCTAGAATTTGGGTTGCCAGGCCTACCTTTTTATAGTCCAGGAAGCAGAGTATCCCAATCCCCGATGGTACTACACTGATACGAAGACGATAGAAACAGAACGATCAGCCAGTTTCGAGCCAAATGTGGCTGTTTGTATTCCAAATCTTCCATTACGCTCGAAAAAGAAATAAATATGTAACTTGAATTTACTTCTTGGGTGGGGAGTCAACAAAATTTTCAAGAACCTTTAAATAATTTTGAACAGCTTGCAAGTTGCTTTCCATTAAATTATTATTCCTTTTCATTGAAAACAAAAATTCACTTTTCTTCTTGGAGTGCAAATTATATTGTATAAATTCATTACAAAAGCAATTAGCAACCGATTACAGCCGGATAAAACACAACTTGAGCCAACGATGCGTAAACGAATACCCTGAACTTTATTTAATCTCTCTCTCAACACAGCGTGTTATCACAGACATCTTCAAATGAAATCACAATTTGTTATGAACTTAATAGTAAAACAAGAATATCCGGCCCTTCTATTTATCCTCTCAACATCCAGCATAAGAACAATACGACTGTTCGGTCGTATATCCGCCACTATGTTAATTGTGAAAAATATGAAAATATGTACAATATGATGACCACTTGAGACAGCCAGAGCCCAGCAAACATTGGCAGTGTTTTTGTAACTAGAATACATAAATGTAAAGCAACAGTGTCAGACTTTGAACAAAGAGATTCTTGGCGAACACAAAAGCCAAAAACAATATAAAACTAAATGGTGAACGGAAAGAAGCCCGCATGCGCGCCGTCACTTCAAATCAGCTTCATCAACACCAACCGCCCTGTGTTTCTGAAAGCCCAACGCTTTATGAACGTTGAGCACACAGCGTCGAAGTCATCATATTCCGCTTCATGCTTAAACATCTTTGCCATGTTGACTCATGCTTTCCAGCATTTACATTCCATAAACGACTACAGCCAAATTCTAATTGATCTTGTCTCAGTAGCGGTTGTAAAATGCTTGAAAAATATTTAACCAGTTGCTACTTGAAGTGTATGTGGCTTTTTTTTTGTTTTTGTTTTTGCTGTTCATACTTTTTTAATGATGCTGACACATGGATGATGTTAATGTCGAAAACTATGGTGCCAAATGACATGTAACATTAAACGCCTCTAGCCCAAATTTAACATTCAATGTATAGAGGTCTGTCTGTCTTGCCGCTACTTCAGCAACAGCAAGAAACGACCATTCGAAAACATCTCAAGTGGGTGTTAAACATGTTCTCGGTTTTGATTTGGGTTAAGTTATTTTGTTTGTTTGTTTAGTTGTTGGAAATTTTTGTTTTACTTTAATGGTTAATAATTATGTCAGAAGTTAAATTTATTTCAATTTTATACCTACAAGTGTTAACGAAATGATTTGGCAAAAGTAGGAATAGTTGGGCCTCTCAGCTGTGAACTAGTTCAGTTTTCATGATATAGTAAAGTGAGCGGCGGTTTTAGTTCAGTATTAGGCGTTTTTAATATTATTGTTCCGGTCTTTGGTTTAAGTATTTAACAGTTCACACATGATCTACTGAGCTTTTGGGAACCGTCATCTCATTGAGAGCGTTTCGTTTTAATGGCAAAAAAGTCTCCCGTTCTTCTATAAAACATAAAGAAGCTGAAAGGAAAATGTTCTCCTTCGAACAGCCATATTATTATGATATCTCGGCTGAGGAACAATAACTAAGATCTAGACCCCAAATTTCTTCGAGTTTATACAATAAATTAAAAGCGTTTGCAGCTTTCTCTTACTTTTGTTCCAAATTTTAGGCAGATAGTTCGTATTCTATTCTATCTAATGAACTAAATTTTAATTTACATCTGGCCACAGTTCTGAAACAGAAGCGGATTTTTTGATTTTCATTAATAGCTTCTATGGCAATCCAACTGGTAGCTAAAATGACGGCTGAACCAGTAAACGGCTTGCTATCGTCCCCCTTCGTTTAACCAGGCACACACACAGTCAATTGCCAAGACAGCTTATAGGCCAAAACATGTGGGGCAACGCCGGACAACGGACATTCCTCCTTAACAAATTTGTGTCTCCTTTCTCCTTCAGTGAGGAGTATGTGTTGCAGGACAACAACATTTGGACTGCTGAGAAAGGGGTCGCTAATCCAGCTTCAATCATATCTGCAAGATTTCAACCCTCTTATAGGCTGACCAATCATGGTCAGTCCACTGCTATATAATTTTCATTCTGTCAGGGTTTGGAAGCCATACATTTCCTTCCTCCAGTGGTGACCTGCGTCAAGCTTAACTGATATACCAGTGCACGCACCTCTATTCTGCAGGCAGTTCACTAACTTCACATATAACTTGTTGTTAAAAAAAGTTTCAACATTAAGTTTTGACTCCAGTTATTAGTGTTGAGGTAAAAGCTACAACGTGATTGGCGATTATTTTATCCACAAGCTGTTTAAAATGCTATTATACATGTAAAGCATGTGACGTGACTCGACTGTGACACAGCCACTTAATGGCAGAGTATTAGCGGTGTGTTTGTTTTAGAATTTTGTTTTAAAAAAATGCCACTTTATTCTTGAAGCGCTGAATCGTTAGTGAAAATAGCTGATGTCAAATTCAAGGATTGGCTGGGTTTTGAAAGTTACTGAATCGCCCTTCTGGTATTTTGAAGTGAGAAGCAATAATCCCTCGTGTTTTAGTATTTCACTTAAGAGGTAATATGTAAGTGACAAACCGCAAAATATACACACAGCAGATGTTGTAATTTCAATAAGAAAGAATGACATTTGTCCTCAGCTTTTTGCCATTAAAACTATAAAAACTTATCAACTTACCGTTAAATTTTTGCGCTTTACTGCTCAGCATGCTGGACATTTTCAAAATTTGCTCTTTGGAATGTTTCTCCAGTTGAAGACGTGACTGCATCGCCATTTTGGTTTCCATACTGTGTGTACAACATGTGCCCACTGACGGTGACTCACAGTAACGCAAACCCATTTCTTTAAAGAGAAAAAGAAAACACACAAATAAGAAAATAAACAGAAATATGAGAAAAGAAATTATATCACTAATAAGAATTTAACGATTAATAAAGTTGTCATAATTGTTAAATCAAACATTTTTGGATTTGGATGCAAGTCCAGAGAAAAAAAAGAAGAAATAGTACTTGAATTGTATAAAATCAAGAAATTTGTTGAATCTCTTAAAGTGAGTTCAAAATTAAGAAATGAACTAAATAAATAATAGATTTTCTGTGATGTGATGTAATGAATTTTCCAAGAAATTCCATCAACCGAAACCAGAAGCACTTAACTAGAACCTCAAAGATTTCTAATGAAAAACAAATAAATGAAATGCATGGAGGAAGTTGCAAACAAACTGACTGTGAACTTAAAATGAGTGCTGAAATAGAAATCGTGTGAAGAAAAGATGAATGTGCATTGAGGTATGACGATTCTTATGACTATAATGTTAAGTGAGTGGTAAAAGCGTTCGCAGGAGCGTTAAGGCACCCTACAGAAAATACATAAAACAAGCGTCCTTTTGAATATAGATTGAGTTGTGGCAAATATCGTTGCCTACAAGTGGTTGTCAGGACAATAACAGTTCGAACCCAACTGCATACAAAACTTATCCTCGAAATGTTTGGAATAACAACAAGGTCCTGGCTCAATCTCACCAGCTATCCTTGTGTGGAGTCTTAACTGCCAGCTGAGAGGTTTCGTGTGCTACGAAGGTCGAATTTTCCTACAAATTGTTTTTAATATCTGGACATTTCGGTAAAAAAAAAAACTATACCCTCGCCGACATGCGTGATCCCTCTTTTTCCCAGCAGTCTAAGTAAGAAACCAAAAACAGACAAATCTTATTATGTACGATGATAGCAAATTGGAAAGGGTATATCCGGACATGGATGAGCCGATTGGCATTCCACTTAAAAGTTTTCTGTCGAACAACGAGACAAACGGGCTGTAGTTTTAATAGAAGTTTCACTTGAAAGATGGACTTTCTTGCGGCTGCTTTGTCAAGACACTGTTTATTTGGTTTGCACTCATGCCAAACTCAATCAATTTGGGGGCACTCAGCAGTTTGTAAATAGTGTGTATATCCGCTGGAAGATACCTGGACAAGCTGGAGACTAATTGTCATCATCAAAAAGATCATTTTTATTGCAGAGATATATTTTGGGCACATCGGATACATCAACAAACAATAATGATCCCACTTGATGCGATACCAAAACAAAATTGTCGAATTTGAAATCACTTAAATCCAACATATTCCAGAAGTCACAATTTCCTGCTGGCGTCGCCATCGTCCCTAGTAAATATTTGATTTTCATATTTCTTCGAAAACGACGTTCTCCAAGTCAACACTGTCAACGGACGGACAACTTCTTTTGCGCTGAATTGGATGATTATGATACCAAAGACATGTAGTTTCACCGGCGCTACATATAACAAAGATCAGGTCGAAGTGGGTGTGACCCACCTGCCTTTCGTAAGCTGACCCCCACAACTAACAGAACTCATACTATTAGTAATATTTAGCTTGATTTTTGAGCCGAAGTCATGGAGTCATATTATAATGGTATCGTTGGGTTTTGCAAGGGAATAAAAAACTTCGGTGACTAGTCACACACATTTGTGGTCTGATCAAACTTCAGGATCGCAACGGCTTATTGCAATACGATTGGCAAGAACCAGCAGCCTGAAAGTTTTCTGCCAGCTTTTTGTTTCCCCTAGGAAATTGGAACGGTAAGATGATTGCTGTCATATCAACTTAACTTACAGTGAGATTCTGGCATTAGATATTTAAACTTCTTCTTAATGGCTTCATTTTACTGAACAGTTCAAAGATGAAACATATTTAGAAAGTCGACCTCGACCAGTTCATCTCGCTGCACAGCCATTAGATTTTCATTACAATCTCTACGATCGAACATGTACGATATTAATATCAGATTGCGAGATTTGAATTTAATTTCAAACATGAAGCTGTTCAAAATGACTAACCATGTTGTTGTTAGTGCCAACCAGGAGGACGGACAAATGATGAGGACGTCAAGTTAACAAGAAATAAATGGCAGAAGTGAAAAAAGTAAATTGTTTATTTAAGCGTTTAACACATTCGTGCCATTAAAGGAGCAGGAAAACAACCACTCAATACCCCAGAACAATCAGCCATCCTCATCTGCAAGGCCCACACCCAGTATTTCTTACAGCCAATTCTTATTTCAACATCGAAGTGCATTTCTGTAACAGGAGGAGTGCTGCTGGTAATGATATATTTTTTTTGTCCAACTGGTTTTTGTTACGTATGTGTGTGTGTGTGTGTGTGTATGTATGTATTTTCATAGACGACATGGTTGACGGTTTCGCCGCTCACTGGCAAAATACGCGTCGTATTTTAGGTCTAGCAGCAGGTTTTTGTGTGTGTTTGCTCGCCTGCCTTTAAGAAATGCCATGATTCAGGCTGTGGCAGGTATTGAATAAATATTTACAACTGATTGCAGGTGTGTGTGTGTGTAGAAATGATTTTGTGGTGACAAGTTTGTGTTTGTATTTGTGTCTAGCATGTTCAGCTGTACGCTGGCAGCACTACCAACATTAACACCAAACATTTCAGAGACTTCAGCCAAGGGAAAGGCAAAACTATTTAAGGAATTTATACTTGGATTTAATCTGGAGACTACCCATGTACCAGTGAACATTCTTTAGCAGCCTTTTGGAGTCCACAATTTCTTGCTCTATTACACGAAGCCACCACTAATGCTGGTGTCTAAGCGGGAGCGGTGCGGTGCGGTGCGGTGCGTCCAAACCGACTGGCTGCCTTATGAAATCAATGGAATTCTTTTGTCAAACAAAAGTTTGCAGTTGCAGTTTTCGCCCGGGGCAACTGGTAATCATTAAACGATTTCTTTGTAAACTTGTCAATACAGTTTTTTTTTCCTTTTTTTCTTTTTCTTAACAAGAAAACTTGTAAGAGTATTGATTAATTTACTTCCGGTTGGTAAAATCCAGTACAAGCAGATAATAATGTCTGAGCATTTTGTGGGCAGAGAATGCAATTAGCAAAAATCGTATTCGTATTCGTATTAACAAGAATTTTTGTGGATTAAATTCAATTAAAAAAAGAAAAACTAAACAAATAAAATTTATGCAGTTGGAGGGGACTAAAATTAATTTTAAAAAATCTATATATTTACAAAAGTAATAATAAAGCAGCAAGACGGCAAATAGTGCTTTAAGGACAAGGCACATCAAACGCAACACACACACACAAACAGAACGCCAGCGCACTAAGTTGGTAAGTACGTCAGACAGAATCTTGAATTTCTTAGCATTCGAACTTAGTAATAGAAAAGGCGGTACAGCTCCGAAGTCGGCATAGAGGGGTGACAGCTGCGCTTAGAAATTTTGGCTTTAGTTGAATCCTTTTCATTTGCATGCGCCTGTTTTCATGAGTTTTGTGACAAACAGATATAGGAAATGGTATTGTAGTTGCCTTATTGCTACAAACGTCGCTTTCAGCCATTTTCTTTACTCTTTTAAGTTGTGCTCTTTTAGCGCATTTGCATCAATGCAAAATCTTATAGATTTCACTTAAAATCTACCACAGAAACTTTATCGTTTACATGTCAGTTCTTTCAAATAGATCAAGACTTCATTTCGCAACAAAAACAGCTGATTGTTTTTTTTCCTTGTCTTTTTTTTGTGGCAAATAAATTAATAAAATTCAAAGTGCCGCTCTTTGAATTTGTCTCCATAAAACTGTCAGATTTTGTTTATGCAGTTTTGCATTTTTTTGTTGGTCCAAAGACAGAACAATAACATCACAGTTGCATCGTGAGACGATTTTGCTAAAATTCACTTGTGAAATATAATTCAATCTTATGAAAATCTTCCAGATTATTGGCTCAAAACTCACGTGGACTAGATCTTGCTGTGCTAAATGTAAATGCGCTATTATAACAAATTTTACGTACTGAAAGCTTTTGACTCTGCAATTTGATATTTGAGCCCCAGATTTATACGCATAAATCACACTAAAAACATAAAAACATGTTTCTTCAGCCATAAAAATATAATTCCCAGCTGTTTCTTTCTTGCCTGTTTCACGTAATTCGCAATAGGGGCTTTTTGTGAACTTGTGTTATTTTTCTGCTTACAAAATTTTTAATATTCTAAACTGTCTAGGGTATAATTTATATTAAATTTAAGTGTATGGACTTATATATGTGTGTGTGAAAACTTAAGATATCATCCTATTCCAACACACATAAGTATGTACTTATGACTATAAAGTTGTTGGTGTTGGCTTTTTACTTCGTAAGCGGCAACAGGGGTGTGTTTTTTTTTTTTGTTATTTGAATGTCCGGAGAATTATTAAAATGGTAACATTTGCTGAAGTGCTCTGAGGGATAAAGATCTTTCAAGTGCGAGTAGTTTCGTTTAAGGACAAAATGTTTGCGGTTTGTTAAGAAATTGAAAATATTGTTTTTGCTTCCTTCTTGTTACTACATTGTTTATATTTGTTTATTGCGATTTCCTATTTTATAAAGAAAAATAAGCAAAATGTATTCAAAATAATTTCAGTGATTGTGCTCGCACCCCTCCAACCATGGGATCTGCTCACGATGAAAAACAAAAGTCTCGATCACACAATTACAAAATCTTATATTTTCTAAACTAATTATGTGGGGCCTGAGAGCGTTTTAAAACGGGCTGGACAACTTGTGTTCCCGCGATTAAAAGTCTGACAGATTAACAAGGCTGCTCCGACCCGTAGAATCTTCGATTCCGAACCTGTGGGACAACGCAGTAGAGGACGCCCACGGAACCGATGGCGCACACAAGTGGAGAGGGACCTCAACCAACTTGGTGTGCACAATTGGAGAACGCTGGCTAAAGACCGTGCCAGCTGGAAAACTTTGTTGGTTGAGGCCCAGGTTCACCACGGACTGTAGCGCCAAAAGAAGAAGAAGAAGATTAACAAGGTACTATACAAGGTTGCGACTTTAAGCCGGCCCTAAAATGAGTCATTTATTATATTTTCTGCTGGTGTACAGTGCAATTAACTTAATTATCGATATATGTAGTAAGAGAGCAACACAACATTTTACTTGTCCTTTTTTTACACGAAAGTTGACAGGACTTGTGCTAAAATACGACTATATCCTGTATTTATAAAATGCTGACAGATTTCCAACATTGATTGCTTTTTCATGTTTGTTTTAAGCCAGAACAACAACAAAAAGGTCCTCCAAAAGCGAAACAATAAGAAACAAATAACAAATTTAATTTTCGATTTTCCGTAGCGGAAATGGTTAAAAGTTAAATTCAAATTTACAAATAAAATTGATTTATAGCCGCTGTTAGAAGCCATCATCACACCCATTACAATTGTCTAGCAATTTCTGTATGTAACTTAATTTAGGCAACATTCCGTTTTTTTCGTTCGACGAACAGAAACCTAAATGTTTTTTAATCTGCTGCTTCTGCGAGAATGTTTGAGTTTTAAGTTTCAAGGCTTTTTTGTTTCATTACAATATTTGTCAGACAACAACAAGAACAGAAACAACCGAGACATTGAAAGTGAAACTTTTTTGTTCGACAATTGTTGTTGGCCGGATAAACGAAAAAGTTTTGCAGAGAACAACGAAGCAAACTTCTACAGAATAAATAGCAATTTAGAAAAACAATCATACCAACAAAATAATACCCGTATTAAATGCTTTGAAATTCGCTCAGAATAAGGGAAGTTTTGTAAGAGTTGGAAAAAGTCCTAGTGTTATTTTCTGAACTCCTGTTGCTTTAGCTTAAAAGTTTAAGTTTATTTCTTACTCGCCTCTTTAAGAGAATTTGTGAAAGACAACAACAACAACAACAACATACATATATATTTGCCAAATGAAGAAGATGCTTTCATTTGAAGCAGCAAAATAACGAATGAAAGAAAATAAAGAAATCCTTAGCAACACTTAAATTTGTTGAGTGACGATAAAGCGTTAACAATAGCAACAACAACCATATAAGAGGGGTAGTTAAAGTTTATTGTTGAAAGAGACAAAATGCTGGGCACACATTTTAAAGAAAACTTATGCAAAACCAACTTAAATAAATATAGAAAATGTTATAAAAGTTTATGAAAGCTTCAAGGGTCGAATAAGAAAAACTTTACTTGTTCAGCTTTAAGAAAGAACTTTTGGAAATTTTATCAACCTATAAAGAGAATATTTATGGGAAAGTTTAAATCAGTTAATGCCCTTAAGTTTCTCTTAATGGAAGGAACATTAAGCACATTAAACTCTCGAAAGCTATTCAAAATTGCTTAAGTTCTGCGACAATTCAAAAGTATTAAAATATCAGAATATTTTCCTTTTTTTTTGATATATGATTTTATTCAATTTGTTTTGTACAATATATTAAAAAAAGCGAAGAAAGTTTGAGTTAAATAAATGCTCCATGAAAAATATATTGCTGCAGAAGAAGCGTCGGCGGTAAAAGAGAGCAAAAGTATTCTATTAACATCGATTACTACTCGTACTAAAATTGAAGGAAATTTTCAGTTTTCAAAATTTCAATTTAAAATCTTGGTACCCCCGGCGGTGGCAGCTTTTCCGTTGACAATCATCACCCCGTCTGGGGACTCTGTTTCTCGGGGATTAGAGGGAAAGGGTTACATTACAGTTGGCACGGCAACCAAAACTCCTGAAACGTTGTGGTTGTCGTTGAAACCTAAAAGCGCAGGAAGGGACTTGGAAAAATGCTGGAGTTGCAAAGCGCCCTGTTGATCCTTGTCTTCGAGGTGCTGTTGTCTTGTAACAGATTCTGTTTATGTAAGGAGCTAAGATCGAGGGTTAAGGCCTTACATGCTTTGAGTATTTCGGGCTACCAACTTGGCCTCTCATTCCGTTCGGGCGAATTGCAAAACGGTAGGGATTAGATAGGCCAAGCTGTTCAGCAAGGGACATATTATACGAATTGCATATTATACGACATGCCAGCCACATGGGGCTGTTGACAAGTTCACTGAAGTAGAGTTGGTCCACTCCCAGATAAGGCCATCTTGGCAGGGCTGGCATAAATCAATTCCGAAATCTGTTTTAAAATCTTGGTAGCAATAAGTTAATTGTTAATATTTTCAAACGATATAAGCAAAATTGCTACAAAGTCGCACAGAACAGGTAACTTTAGTCTTGCAGCCTCAGCCACCAAAACGCGGGCTCTGTTGATGGCCCCCTACAAAAAAATTGAAGTGGTCCTTTGCCAGGATCCATTTGAAACATTTCATATGCCAGTAGAACTGGTGCCGACACGCATCACTGCCAACTATCTAAAAACGGGTAAGTGCTTTAGAATTTTGAAAACCTGTTGCAAACCCTTTAACCGAACCAAAATTTCACCTTAAGAGAACTACAGCATTTCACAGCAATAAAACACACAACATTTATTTCATTCACGTGCTGGTTTTTGCTCTCAAAGTTTGTTGTTCTTCTGCTGCTTTTTTTTTTAGATATTTCCACGGGGAGAAGACCAGAACACGCCGGAAGAAAGAAAAGAACTGCCATCGAATGTTAAAAAGAAGAAAAGAGAATTTATACATAAATATAAATTTCTTTTTTCTAGAATCAGTTTAGCACCCTTTTGTTCGGTTGGATACAATTGTGTCTTTGCTTCATAGAGTTGAATGGTGTTGTTTTTGTTGTTGTTGTTGTTGTTGTTGTTGTTGTTGTTGTTGTTGCTGCTTCTTCGTTGGCAAATGGTTAAGGGAAATGAATGGTTTCGTATGCCCAATGCTCGGTAGACAGAATTTTTCCAACACAGTTGGAGTTTTCTCAATGGTTTTGTTGCGTTCGTTTTTCTTTTCTTTTTTTCGTTTTTTTTTTTTTTTGACTGAACTGAATTGTTTTTCGTTTCAATTTTGTGCTGTGTGTGTGTGTGTGTGTGTGTGTGCAACATTATACGAATAAAGTAAATCATTTTAAATGTCTTTCTACTGCCGTTTAGTATCCTGTTTCCTTTCCCAGCCGCATGTATTTACGTACGTGTGTACATTTGTGCCATAGATATTTAATGTGGCCATTGGAAGGCAGCCGGTAGTGGCAACTTTGTTGTTGTTGTTGTTGTCGTTGAGGGTGGTGGCGGTGGTCGTGTTATGGATAACGTTGCGAGTAGTGCGGATGGTGGTGTGTATAAGTGAAATTTATTTAACCTTAATTCATTTTTTTCTTGTCTTTTTGTTGTGTGCTCGAAGAATTCCTGTTTAGGTGAGGGCTGGCTGGGGTGGTTGAATAAATGAAAAGCTGGTCGGTCGGTTAAACTCGATTCCTGTCTTTATTCTTTTATACTTTTTGAAAAATTATTTGATTTCCGTTATTGTTGATTAAAATGGGAGAGTAGATGGCAGGAAAGCTTGGAATTTTATCATATTGTTGATATTTGCTCACACATAAGTTTAATAAATTCTATATTTTTTTATGGTGCTCTTTTTATTCGGTGCTCCTTTGTCAAGGTTTTAGTTATTCAAAGCATAGAGAATCCATTAGGGGTGGGTGTTGTGTGAAAATTATGATTATGGTTTTCACCTAGAAAACTCCAAATCTATTTTCAACATGTTTTCTTTATCACCAAATCTCATCTGCAAACATTTTCTTAATGGAAATTCATTGTGCTGGCGAACACAGAAAATATGTGACTCGCAGCAAAATAGTAGCATTTTATTGAATCTTTATCAGCAAAAAAAAAGAAAAGTTAGACAAATGTTAAGCAAAACAATAATTTAAATATCGCAGTTGAGTTGACTGAACTGGGATAAACAAGTCCTGGACGGAAATGATATTTGATTGTAACGACTGTCAAGTCGGTCTTAACTGATGCAATTCAAATAATGAATGAATGAACGATAGTGGAAACGATGCTTGGTTCATCTAATGTGCTTCCCCTTACCCGCAAAAGTTTAATATGTCATGGAACCGGAGTATGAACAAGTTCTGCTCACCCAGCATATCGGCATGAAGTACCCTGTACCGCCAGTGTCCCATTTCCCATCAGTCTTTCATTGCCCCCTGCTGATCTTCATCGCAGAATCTGCAAGGGTTCGTGTTACTTTAGGTTCAAAAATTATAAATTAGGACACTTTTACTCAAGTTTTTGCCTAAAATCAAATGTCCAACGATTCTCGAGGACAAAAACGTTTCAGGACTAAATCGCACTTCTTTCTTTATATAAGCAAACTTAAAAAAAATATATATGTATGTAGTTTGCACTTTTCCAAGGGTTTTTGCACTAAAACCTGAATTTAAAATATGAGTCTCCAGCTTAAATACTGCCATTCTAATTAAAGTATTTTACAAGTCACTACAATAAGAATTTTGTTTGCAACTTGCACTTTTGCAAGGACTTTTCAGACTGCACGCTAAACAAGGGCTACCTGAAGAAAACATTTGTGGCGAAACTGTAAATTAAGCCACAATCCTCGTGGTTCCAGTATGAGGCAAACTAAAGCATTAAGGATTTTAAGAGAAGAAAATTTCAAAAACATTGTCATTTGCAGTTTTGCAACCCTGAAGTAAAGCAATAACTTTATGAAAACAATCTTTCAGAGTTTTATTTCTGATTGTAGATTGAAAATTTTAGAAAAGAAAAATACCAAAAATGTCGAGCACTTTTGCACTAAATCCCGAAGTCAAATGATGCCCTGGTGCCACGATTAAAGCCAAAGTGCTTTTCTTTGAGGCGCATATGTAACAAATCAGTTCATTAGGGATTTTGAGCGTAATAATAATTAAAAAACTAAATTTTAGTGGTAAATGCAAATAGTCCTGCTAAACTGCAACAGCAAATTTTATATCCTTTTTTGTCAATGAACTCAGGTAAAACTCTGGCGAAAACAACAATTTTTATTTTGCAAGACCATTTTCTTGGGCTATTTCAATATTCGTCGTCAAGAGCGAATGCCCCTAGTATTAGTAACGTCCACATGAAGAACTGAGGTTTGAATTACTAAACCATAAATATATGGAAAAAAGTAGAAAAAATAAACATATTTTTTATGGCAATTGTTGATTTTTTCGTGTTTTCTTTTTACTCTATTCATTCATAAACATTTTGCAATATAAATAAACTTGTTGCATGATCTGCCAACTATAAGGTTAATGTGGCAGCTTGTATGCGCTGTTGCACTCGTGTAACGTCAAACCCCAACGCGTACAAACATTTCTGCAAATCTAAACAAAACATCACACAACACTCGTATGTGCTGTTGATTTCCTTTGCCAGGCAGTAAGAAATTTCCAAAAGACAGATTTTTATTTCTGATGACCGCCATCAGGTTCTACAACAATTTCTGCTTGTTGCACTTGGTTGCTGCGTTCAATGCTGCATGTTGAATGCCGTTTGCTGTTGCCATTTTGCTTCTTTTTTTGCTTTGCAAAATTTTATTTCGCTGTAAACAAGAAAAACCAATTGAGGCTGAATGTAAAAGAAACATTTTTAACACTCGAACGGAAAAGGCAAAAAAAAAAAATATATAAAATGTGTTCAGCTCTTGCAGTATTGTTAGAATTGTGGCTTTTTTATTTGTTTATTGGTAAGCAAAACAGGCAATAATAAAAATTTTAATTAGCAACAAAAATACGGGCAAACAAATTGTGGTGAAACATACTCTTTTGCCAGACTTTGGGCCGCACTCGTAAAATTGGCTTCAAAACAAGGGGTGCATAAATTACAAACATTTAAAGTGTGAAAATTCATATGAAACGTAAATTTTGCACTCAATTCCAAGTTCGGAACAGATTCACTCTGAGACTGTTCTGCAACAACTAATTCCAAATAAGAAAAATAATCGTTCAAAAAACTAATTATTCAAACACTAGCAAAAAGCTAATTTTTTTTTTGGAATAGGAATTTTTTGCCACACGGTGTATTTATTTTAAAAAATTATGTAAATTTAGTTGGCAGTAGGGAAATAAAAATTATGCTCTGCGAAGTCAATTAAAACAAATTCAAAACAAGCTCAAACTTTACAAAATTATAAATAGAATCACCAGAAGCCGCAAAAACAACAAAAATGTCCATCCAAACCGCTTGAATAGCTGCTAAACAATTAAAGTATTTTTTATATACATGAATGAATATTAGTGGGGCCACTCCTTCATTAATCCGTTATGCTTTCTTTCAAGGAACCGTTCAAGGCCATCAAGTAGCCTTTACCAACTGTATGCCGCAGCCTCGCAGTTGGTACTCAAATATTCCCTTGATTTCTGCTCCTCTTGCTCGCGGAATTTGTCAAACAAAATTTATTAATTTATTAATTAAGTGACCCTACTTTAATATTTAGTGTGTTATTGACGTTTCTCGTTTTGACACCTATTTGTAATTCAAATTAATATCCGTTTTGTATTTCCGTTAAAAATATTTTCTGTTTCTATTATTTTTGCACATTTTGGATAGTGAATTACTAAAATTTTTCCAAAATTTCATTGAAAACTCTTGCGCCAGGAGCTGTTTGCCACTATTTCTTAGATAATGTGTAGTTTGATGATATAATGACTTTTGTGGAATCTGTGGGAAAAGATACGAAAATCATCAGTTGCTTCTTTTTCTACTTCTTCTGCATTCTTTCTTTCCTGAAGTGAAGTGCGCTGCAGTTGGTGCTCAGAATTGTTAACGAAAAATCCACGCTCTCTCTCTCTCTCTCTCTCGGCCTTGCTTTCTTGTCTGCCCTGCCTAAGACCTATTTCTGTCCTTATTTGAATCTAAGTAGGCACTTTCTCTTCACTTCAATGATGACTTTCGCATATTTTTTAATCAAATCAGATTTTTTTTTAATCAAAAAGTTACTTTTTCCCGCATTATTTTCAAACTCATCTCTCTACAGTCTTTAAATTCCATTCACACCCTTTAATATTTTCTTAGGAAATCTATTCAAGGCATGAAAAAAAATAAAACTGAATAAATAACATCAATCGATTTGTAATTTGAAATTTACAAATCAGCAATTCATTTAAAATTAAGTTTTTTGTAATTTTTTCCCTTTTAATTTCAATTTCCTACAACATAAATTTTAAAACAAACCACACTGTTGATTTAATATTTGTCTGTCTGAGCGGTGCTGGTGGTGTTTGGTACTCAGCGCGTTGCCACAATGGAGCAGCAAGACAGCCACAAAAAAAAAAACAACTTTAAAACATTTGCATTTTTCTTTTCTGTTTTACCTTTTAATTGCATTAAAATTTATTATTGTACAATTGTGCAAGTAGCATTTATATTAATTAAGAGATACCAGAAAAACAGTGTGGGGATATTTAAAGGCAACAAAATACTTTATCTGCTCGTCATTGCAACATTATGCAGCATGATCAGTTTAGCGAGTGTTTCTTAAGTACAAACGATGGGTGGTAATTAAATTCAATCAATTTTGCTGTAAATGATCCCAGGCCAAGCAGACAGACAGACAAATAGAGTGCCAAAGTGAAAAGTGTCTGATGAAAATAATGCAAGAAAAAAGTAAAACAACAGGAAATTAAAAAGCAGGAAAAATATATTGCAAATATTTGTTGTGGAAACTTGTGAAATATTATATTAAAAAAAATAAATAAAGAAAATCTAAAAAGAAATATATTTACACAAATAAAATTGCCTTAATTAAAACGACACTTCACTCGATTTATGTATTCTTGCGTTACTTAAAAGCGCTGATTAAATAAAATTGTAAGTCAAATTGCGAAAATGATTTCTAGGTTTCAGAAATACTATTTATCCCACAAAACCAGAAAAATTACAGAAAAAGAAACTGGCGGCTCAAGCCTCAGCTTCTGTGCATCATTTTCGGCCAAACGTTATCACAATTTTATTTAAAAGAAATCATGCGAAATAAATAATTAACAATGTTGTTGCAACAGTACTTTGTTCATATCTCAACATGTGTCCGCAACATGAAAATGTTGCTGGCAGCGTTTTTCCCCCTTACGGACTAACATATTTAGCATGAAATGTTGTTTTTCATTAACAATGGAAAAAAAATTTGAAACAATATCGTTATATTTAAATAACTAATATCGATATATTGAAAAAAAAATAAAATGAATAAGTAATTAATGCATTCATTCATTTACAATTTTAACTTTTTACAAAACTGTAACTATATTTTGCTTAAAAAAAACACTGAACAAAATTCAAATAGAACAAAAATCTTATTTTACCAATAAAAATCTTAGCATCTTTTGTCAGGCACAAAAATCTTTAAGACTTAACTAAATCTTCACATATGGCAACACTGTGGATACAATATAGTAGCAGTCGCGAAACTCACTTTCTATCCCTATCTGGAGAAGAGATACTGGTAACAAACACTTCATACATATGTTTGGTCGACTTCAAGGCCTGAGGGTTACTTCCGGTAAAAAAAAATCTAGATCCAGAAATGGTATTTAGTTTGGAAGTAAAATCGATATAAGACCAAATTAAAACTCAGCTGTGATTCAATAAGAGAGTGAAGCAAAAAGAGAAAGAGAGTGATGCAGATAGAATGTGCGAAGAGCAAGTCTAGATGAGCTGTCAGCCAAATTGTCATCTGCTGAAGAAATTTCTTGTATAAAGGAAATTTAAAAGCCTCTTCTTTTTGCACTAGATCCGTCATAACTGTATATCGCATATTGCCCAAATGTGGTGCCCTCTGGCAAGATTTCAAAGTTCTGATTTAAAGAGCTTTTATCGCTTTTAACTGGAATTTCTTAATATGGAACCAGCTAACCAACATACACTTTCTGAAGCAAATAATATTATAGTTGAGGCATTAGGAAAACCCATATTTGTTCTTTAATCGATTGACCTGAGGCCCGCAAAAACCATACACACGTACATACTGAGGCCTTCCGCCCACGACAAATCTGTTGAGCCGTACAATAAGAATCTCATTCTTTTTATTTAAGTCCCATTCATTCCATTTTTGTTTGTTGGTTTTAAAATCCGTGTTTGTTCTTCTGATTTCTGTGTTTGCATTGTCCTTGCACTTAATCTGATCGTATGCCTTCAACTCAACTGCAGTCATGAAAACTTTAACGCCTCGTCCCTGTAATTCAATTGTTATTAAAATAATAAGTCGCCACAATTTCTTAACAAGTTTTGTTATACATTTACAATTAAATTGCACTTGTTTCTCTTTTTATTTCACTTAATTATTAACGACACAGAAGAGCCTTTTGTCTGTCAAGCACTGGCAAGCAGCGAACACAGTGCTACTCCCCCTCCATAAATGGAAGGAAAAATAAAGAAAAGTTTTTGTTTTTGATTTTTGTGTTTTGTTTGTGGTCCTTCTGCTCAACAGAAACAACTGTGCAATTGGTCATGGCCATACTTCAGTTCATTAACAGTGCAGTGCGAAAGTGTTAATTTGCTTAAATTTGCTTGAAGAAAGCAAAAATAAATTACAATAAGAAAATGAAAATGAAAATAGAAAAAAGAACCCCCTTCTGTTCATGTTTTATTGTGGATTATGCGATGGCATTTAAAGTTGAAAGTCCCAACAGTGCAATAAAATTAGCAAATCGAACAGCCACACAAAAATAAAAATAGAAACTATCTACTACATACATACATATATATGTAAGTTCAGTCATTAGCATAAATATGCTTGACAATTGCAATGCGATTTCTTGGAAATTAGTTGGTCCCTTTTCGTTTTAACTTTAAAGTGCCAACATACTTTTAGTATTTATAGTGGTTTCTATATCACAAAACTTCCAAGCTGGAGTTAAAATTGGAATATTGTGTTTTAATCCTTCAGCATTATATTTGCATAAATGAAGAGAAAACGCTTTGAAGCAGGTCAGATTTATTGGCGTATTCAATTTGCCTTGGGCGAGTGTTTTAGTTCGGCTGCCTGCCTAAAACGGCTGAAAACCAGCTTCTAAACATATTTAACTATAACTTTCGTAAAATGAGAATATAAACAAGTTCCGCGCAAATATGAAGTTGTGTCAATGTCTTCAGAGCAATGGACATGCGGCCTGATTCGCTAGTAAACTTGTATACAATGTTTGCTGCAACTGAAAGGGAATCACATAATTCAATTACTTTAGGCAAATTCTACACATGTGGAACTAAAAAAAAAACTTCTTTTTTATATAATATTACCCCATGTCCGATATATTAATCATACGCATTTATCATTAACTTTTGCTGCATATAACACAGTTCTCCCCTATGGCAAATTGATAATATTTTTTTGTCTGTCAGTCCGCTTAGAAGAGCCATTAATTCCGAAACAATTTGTAGGGTTGACATTTTATTGCTACTTTAAGGGATTTAATGACAATGACATAAAACTAAAACAACAATAAACAGTGAAGAATGTAACAGCAGAACGAGCTGGAATGGAGCTGCGTGGCGAACACAACCAACATTAGACAGATTATTGACACGTTCAGACGTTGATCCATATTAAATGAGCATGTGGCGCATAACAGCAACATAAAAACGCAGCACCACCACGACCTACCCACACACTTGGGGGGACAATAAGCATTTTGTTGTTGTTGTTTGTTTTCGTTCAATTGAATTACTGGTTGGTTGGCTGTGTCTCTTTGTGAAACTTATATTTATGACTTAAATATGTTGTTTAAACGAGTGACACAGCCAAAAACGTTTAAAAATCTATAAAGATGTGAAGGCAGCGATAACAGTTCATTTTTTTCTCTATATTTAATTTTTATAAAGTCATAAAATTTAACTTTAAAACGGGGAAAAATGTATCATCGTATTATCAAAGTTTGCATTAACGAGTACAAGGAATGTATGTGGTTAAATCACAGCAATAAATTTGGTAAATCGAGTTTAAGGAGAGCAGAGGGTTAGAAGTATACGAGGTCTGTTCAAAAAATAAAATATGTGAATTTTAAAATTTTACTCTCTACGAATATTCATTCCATTGTCGTTTTGTTATGCTGCTATACTCGTTCGTTCCAATGGTTGGATTTTGAGCAAAAAACCATCGCACTTTTATAATTTTTTGTGACCAAAAGCAACGCTGTACTCATGCCTCAGCCACCGTTTTCATCAAATTTAGCTGCCTGCAACCTTTTCTTGTTCAGCAGTTTCAAGAGACACGTGCAAGAACGTCGGTTGGCGGCCATTGAGAAGATAAAAACCGCATCGAACCGAAAAACACAAAGTGCAATTGTACTTCGCACTTCTAAGGGGAATCCCCCAATTCGCAACTCACATATATAGTACATATAGCTGCGTGTATCGGTTTTAATTAATACTAAAGTCAAAGTTGTTTGGTTGACGTTTTTCGGAAATGACACTGCTCTAGTTACCGTTCCATGTGCTGGTGTGAAAACTTCACAATCTCATGTTTTATAACATGAGAGTGTCAAGCATAGTCGAAACTCTACATGAGGTCAACAACTTAAGTGCAAATAAATTTTCACCCTCTGCAGGTGTGAAATTTTTTAACACTTTACACAAAATAATTTATAGACCCGATCCGCAACAACGTGCTGCTGCAAAAATCCAAAGGATGTCAATGCATAATCTCGCACCTTAAAATCAACATATCGAAACATGTATAGAAGAACAACAAGGAAAAAAAGCGAAATAGAAATTAAAAAGGTATAAATCAAACACTACAGGAAATCGACATGCAACAACAAGCAAATATGGAGAAAAAATGGGCTACAAAAAATGGAAAAAAATATGTAAATGAAACAGTAAAAAATGTTCTTTCCATGTTCGGATAGGCGTACTTTGAATTTGTTGTGCTGCATCAACTGGAGTTGCTACGATATGTAGTGGCATGCAGCAAATGTTGCCATAATTAAGCTAAAAGTATTTGAAACACTAAAGAGTTTACACAGCGCTTGCAGCAAAGGCATATGTATGTATAAAATATACTTGCACAAGTTGCAAACGCAGTGTAGCACAGTAAACACAGGGCTGCCAGCATGTCCATTCTACAACATTTTTTAAAAATCGCTCAACACCTGCTGCCTCTGCTGTTTTTCCCCCATAAATGTTTAGATTGATAGAATTGAGTGTTCATTTGTTAAAATCAAGTTAAGTTTTAAACCTCCAAAACATTCGTTAGGCTTTGGACAGATCAAGATGGACTTGACAAGCTGACAGCACTATCACATACTTAAGAAAGATGCTCTCAGCCAACGGATGCAAATTAGATTAAAAAAAATAAGGCAAACATGGTAGGCTTGACTCCGGTGTTAATCAAGAAAGCCGCATGAGAAGCCAGGTGAACAGCCTCAGCGGGCTTTAAAATGCATGCTCTGACTTCGATTCAAACACGCCAACTCTCCACATGCTTTCTGTGGTCTAGACCTTTTTCAGCCACTTGTTTCACTTGGCGGAACTTTTGGATAACAAGACGAACTCTTAAATGTTTGATTTCAAAATAAGGATCTCGTCAGCGTTCATCCGTTACGTTCTATTCGTAAACCTTGATTAACGATTAAGCGTATGTCACAATGCTTGCTATACAAACTTTTTAGCTGAGACTGAGGGAAACTATGGCTCAGCTTTTTGTAACTGAAGAGCCGCCGAACGAAACTTCACTTGCCTGGCATAAATAGGGGCGATGAAAGGAAATGCGTATATATTTTTTCTGCCAATGACTAGATCCGTTTCACCTGCCTTGACTTGTCTTCAGTCTAATTCTGCTTAAGTAAAACTAATTAATCATAATTTCTGGCAAGACTTGCAGCGGTTTTCCAACTAACTAAAAACTTGCTACTGTTGCCACCTTATTAAAAACTCTCCCCTAAAACAAGTGAGGCTTGATGTTCAGAAAAAAATTATTTTTCTTTCTTTAATTAATTTCAATAAGTAAAAGTTCCATATAAAATTCAATATCTCGCTGAATTAATTTTCGTGAAAACTTCGGTTGGAAAAATTTACTTGCCACCGACCAACTTTTAATTCTCAACATCTTTCGAGGCGAAAAATTAAGAAATTTCGTTTAATGACGTTATCCCCGTTCCAATTACTGACATATCAGCTGGTAAACTATTACGACATGTCATCTTATTTCCTGTGGCAGAACAAAGTTCTGGCTCAACTGATGCCATCAATTAGTAGATAAAACTCCGTTTACATTTCCTGCATTTGATTTTCATTTCATAAAATTTTATTTACAAATGTATGTTGTAAGACAATATGTGCGCTAAGGCAACTCTGATAGAGCCGTGTACGTACGTATGTGTGTGCTGGGACAGCTAACACATGACTTAATAATTATGCTGATGTACAGACATACATATACGAACAAGATAATGATGTTGATGCTACAACTGGTACTACATTTTATAAAAGGTTCTTAACATTTTTCTATCATTTAAATTTTTCGTTTTTACTTTACTTTGTTTGTGTAATGGTATGCCAGGAGTAATTAAAATTACTCAACTGTTTAGAAAAGCAGAAAGGAGAAAAAAAATGCATTAAAGAAATACAAACATTTTAAATGAAAAAATAATACAACACTTTCAACATCTGATGTCTGCACTAAATACTGGGCCGTTTTATATTCTGAAGGCATGATTCCTAAAATAAAGTGCAGGGCTTATAAACACACAAAGGCCATAAACATACATACATATGTACATATGTATGGGTGTGTGTGTGCCTGTGCAGCCTATACAGACATACAAACATACAGACGTACCTACGGACAAGTATTTATTTAATGTAAATATATAGAAGTGTTAAAGCTTGTTGTACGAGTATTTATTCCTATTAAGAATATGTATCGTCATCAACAACACGTAAGCAAATATGTATTTAGTTTCATACTCAGCATAAATTGAGAAAGGAAGCTTTATTTCAAAAATCAATTTGTGAAAAAATCTACACGGTGACGCGAAAGAAATGAAAACGTAAATTCAGCAAAGAAACTTTCTTTAAAAATCAAGTTATAGCATAAACTAAAAAAGTGAAAGCGTAAATTGAATAAAGAAACTCCCATTCAGAATCAATTTATAGGAAAAACTACAGAATGACCCGATGGAAATAAAAGAGCTTGAAGCGGTCGATAACTTTAATATGATTTTCACATTTACTTTTCACTAATAGAAAAGTTACACTCTTGTACAGTGAACTGAAATAATTTGATTTCCCCAAACCCAACGATCCACTGTTTTAGTACAACAATCGTGACGCCGCTTTTTTCAATGCAATATTTTGAACAACCAAAATTGCAGGTTGTGAATATCGGCAAAAACCGATTGCAGGTTTTGAATAGCGTGACGTTACTCGAACTGGAAGTCCACTATAGCGGTGTTCACATAAAATATATTCCTGTGCGATGCATCACGAGTTCACAGCGTTGTTTTCCGATGTATCGTTGATGATTTCATTTGGAACCAAAAAAAAAAAAAAATGTCAGAATAATTTGGTATAAGAAATTTATTGTGTATCTCAAATTTTTTTTTTATTGACAGCTTGTAAAAATATTATTCTATTGACACTTTTGACCTCTAAATTAGATATCACTGGAAAGTGGATTTTTACATTGACAATATTTGATAGCATTTCGGCAAACTCAATGATAATATTCCCCGTTGAATGTATTCAATTGTTAAGCCTGAGGATATTTCAGCCAAGTTTAAAGTCGATTAAACACAAAACTAAAGCGAACATTAATTGGTTCTTTACTCCTTTGCTACGCAAATATTTTATTGTACACGATGTGTTAAATGTTGGCAACGCTTAAGCCAATAAACGACGAAACAACACAACTTACAAAATAAAATATAAAATAGATAGAAGAAAACTACCCACAAGTATATGTACGTGGAAAAAAACGGAAACATTTCAGCCAGCATTAAAGAAGTGATCACTACTTTTGATTCTGCAATAAAGAGCTTTTAAGCATCATGCGTTTTCCTGCAAAAGGGCAGTATTCCCCAGCGGTGTCAACGCCATGCAATTGGGAAATCTGATTATGAGAGCGTGCTAGAAAGTGAAGTTGGCTGCGAAACCTTTTTTGATTTGTTTTTAAAGTTATAACATTTTAGCTGTTTTCACTTTATAACTGGTGATTTAGTAGTGAAAGCCGAAGCGATTTCAAAAAAAATATATATAAGAAACAGTTTAAGTGTAACAAAAAACGTATCGGTTTCAACGCTGTTTCATTCTCAAGTGGCTGCAATAAAATCAACTCTGGTTTCTTTTCGATATTTGTTATAATACTAAAGGTTGCAGAGGATATTTTCAATAATGGCAAAAGGAAGCAGAACTTTTTCAATCTAAAATCTTTTTTTTTCTAACCTAAAAAAACATTTTTACTCCAAGAACATGAAAAAAAAATCCTGGAGAAATATCGAAGTGCTGAAGATTTTTTCTCAATAAGAGTATCATGATAAAAAAAATTTATCGAATTTTTTGAAACGAAACTCATAATTGAACGACCGCTGTCAGATATTTTCGATTTGGTAGGGTGAAGTTGCGGCCGTCGTTGCTTATTGCACTTTATATCGTTTGTTGAGTCGATTGTTCATTTGTCTGCATGTTGCAAGTAAGCATTTTATGTTTTATTTATTTATTAGCCAGAGTTTCACAGAGTAGAAAAAGTACACAACAGGATCAGCAAAACAACAAACAAAAAAATAATATTTTTTTTATTTTTGTTCTGTTCACTTTATGCAAAAATGCAAACAGCTTTTGGCATATTCTCGTATTTAAGTGTATTTTTACTATACATTTCCCAAAATACAGCACGGCTTGGCAGGTTTTAATATTTCCTGATGAAATTGAAATATTTTCCATTAAAAATATTATACGAAACAACTATAAATCTATAGCCGCACATACACATATTGATTTTAGAAAATTTTCTACATATATGAACTTTCAGATTAATTGTCGAAGTGTTTGTCTGCAGCAGGGTTGTGCTGCCCTTATGGGAAATTTCATAATTCCAATAACTTATGAAAATAAAAATCAAATATGATGATGATGCTCAAAGGAAAAAATTCTAATCAGAAAAATGCATTCAGGTATGAGATAAATGTATCTGTGTGTATATCGAGTTTCAGATTAACAACGGATCGTTTGGGGTTTTTGCTTTTGAAATCTGTATTGTGCACTTTTAATTTAATTAATGGCTCGAAGTATGTATGTAAATGTAGGGGCCCGTTTCTCGATCTCGAACGAAACAGATTTGCAGTGCAAAACTTTTGTGTTTTCTATAATGAATTTTTATATTTGTTGGTGGGTTTTTTTTTTTTTTTTTTTTTGTATGAAAGTAATTTTTATGGTAAAAATCCGGCTAAATATGTACAATCAAAGTGTTCACCATTAAGGTTTCTTAAGTGCTGGTCTGCGAGCAGTTGATCTGTCAATTAGTGGTTTTTCGTGTCCGATTATTCAGCTGTGGCAGATAAAATTTAATAATGACGAAGTAATTTCATGGCAGTATTTTACTTTTCATACAATTAGTTTTATACTGCACGCTGAAGAAAGCCTTTTAAAATAGTCTCAAATGTATTTTATGGTTCTGAAACTTTTAACTAATTGACTTTTATTATAGGCCCCTTTTCTTTTTGCCAGCAAGTGGTAATCCAATCAATACCTTGAATGAAACACAGACACACATCTACCTACATATTTGCTTAATGCCGTTTTCATTCTGTTTAATTTTTACGGTCTATGAACAAAGTGTATTTTAACAGGATTATGTGGCACGCAACATTAATTCGCATTTTGACACATTAACAGGATGTTAAGGTAACTGCGAAAATATACTCTTTGTTGTAGTGCTGTGTTGTTGGATTTCCCCTTTTTTTTTAGTAATTATGTAAAATGGAAACATCCTTTTAAGGCTTTAACAATTACGGAATACCAGTATAATGATCAGATATTTGCAGACAAAATTAATGAAAATTGTATTTGATTTGAACATGATAAAACAACTTAATAAGTTCACAATTAATTGGAAATTTTCTTTTGGATAAATATGTTTAAATTTGTGGTTGACAAATGCGAAAAGGAATGGATCTTTGTGAATAATCAAACAGCACTCTATATAACTCTATGTCTAAGCAACCGGCAAAAACTTGAAACAGTGTTGCATTTACCTAACAACCTACTTTGCTGCAACATATCACAACAATACCATCTGCATTACCTAGAAGTAATCAAGTAAACGACTTGGCTATTATCTTATACATCTTATATGTCAGTACTTGTTTTTACTTTTCAATATCCAACTATTTACCGTCTGCATTTTTAAAAGAGAATGAACAAATTATTATGTTATTATCTGACAGTTTAAATAATACTTATATATAAATTTGCTGAAAATAGAAAACTTGATCGAAACGAGGCTTAAAAGATTTAAAAAGCGAAAAATCAACGTTTGCCTTTTAAATATTTTGTTAATTGTACTACATATTTCTGTTATTTGTCTTAATCAATTTCAAGTAATTATATTCTCTAATTAGTATTATGTGGTGGCATTTTGCATTAGTTGTCCGTAAGCCAGAGTTATAAGTACTTAATATCGCCTTGATAAAATAATTAATTTAAGCGCCGAACTGGTAGCAGTGAAAAGTATTTCTATTAAGATTTTAACTCATCACTTTGTAAAGAAAATTTTGCTAGACGACCGCGCACGACCACGTTTTGGAATCAAGCGGATTCCAAACCAATCGTCAACTGCCTGATAGCACCATTACAAAGACACAGAAAAGTTTTACGGAATACACACACAATAACAATAATTAAACATCTGCTAAAGAGGATATATGTAGATGTTCTTTTCTGTGCTGCCCATTCACCTGTCTCACAAAAGTTACCTGAAATTAATATTTTTCTACGATTCAAAATTCATCCTTTTAAATTTAACGTCTATTGTTGGCCCATTATGAATTCTATTTAAATTTTTTATAACAAATTTCCTGCAATTTCTTCAAAAGATGATTTAATTGAACTGAAAATTAAAACAACTTTCTTTAAGAATTTTAGTGCGATTTTCGGGTGACATTGATTTCATTATGAGAATTTGTGAAGATAAGAAAAGTGTCAAAACTGTCATATCAAGCCGATGATTAAAACTCTTATTAAAACCCGGATGGTAAGATTTTCAATAAATATTTTGTGTGTTTAAACGCGTTTCGGTGCTGATATGACATCATTGTACGAGGTACAGAATTAATAAATATTTTGTTTATGAGTTACAAAGAGTTAGAGCCAATAACCAGTTTATTTGTTTCAAACAATTGTGTGTTTAAAAGCATTATCATGCTTGTATTGTAGTTTAATTGAATAATTTATAAAACAATATTAACAAGTCCTGTTGCACACATTTTCTCGAAACAATTCAATTAATTTTGTTATTCTTTTCCAACAAAACAGAGAAAATATTTATTATTGCTTTTGTTGATTAAAAGATAACATGTGTAATTTGGTATTAAGTAATCTTTAAACCAAATCACAATGAAAAAGAACCATCATAATTACAATCTAAAAGCAAACAAACACTTGTCCTATAGAAGCAACAAGTCATGTGCTCGTATTGCACTAGAAAACTTTGTTTTTCATCATCAGAATTGCCTCACAAAAGTCATAACAAGGAACGAAAAAACAAATTTCAATTTCAATTATGGCTGACACTTTGAGATTTAGGACAAAAATAAAAGAAAATCACTTGAAAAATGTACAAAAGGCACACAATTTGTACACTTTATATTTTATTAAATTTAGATGCAAGAATTCCGTTCAAGTAAACAGTCCGCCAGTCCACCAGCCATCCATCCATCCAGCAGGCCAGCAAAACATTTGTCCATTGACTTAAACGTGCCCAGCATATTTGATTAAAAAAATGTTCGTGTCTGCTTTGGAGGACGGCTGCTCGAAAAAGTGTTTTATCCACTGATTTTATCTCATTAAAATCTGCTGATGACGATGATGAGCCGGCACTTGTAGATCGTTTTTGTTTCTTTTGGTCACTTGTTTAGATTTTTAGGCATCAAAATAAAAAATAGTTTGAAGACTTTTTTCTTGTTTTTTAAGGAAGACATGCCAACAAAAATGGTTTAAAATAAACTTAAAAAATATATTAGAATAAATTAAAAACCACAAAATATGTAGTATTCATGATCTTAAAGCGGATTTCTACTTCATCCAACATGAGCCAGTTACGCCACTTTGTCTGGCCGTTAGACGTTGTTGAATCATATGATCAAAATATGAAATCATTGATGCGTTGCATCAGAGCTGAATTGAAACACAGAGGCTTCGTTTGACGGCTGGCTAATGACTAAAAAAATTTGGCTATTTGTATTCCAATCTTAATGAATAGATTGTGTAAAAATTTGTTTGTGGTTTTTAGAAATGAAATGTTATTGTGCCACCAATAGAAATAGAAATGGTTGAATAAACAAATATTTGGTGAGAAAATTCACTTAATTTTTTGGACACACCTCGCATAGATGTGTATTTGGCGGCATTGTGCGCAAATTTGACTTATTTAATGCCATTTCAATGCAAACAGACGTTTTTTGTGTTTGTGGCAGGCTAAAATAATTGCATTTTTTTGCTTTTGATTAATAAATATGATATTTTGTTTTGAGCGCGACGACATGGGATAGTTAAATCATTTTGTCGCATTTTTTTTTGTGTTCTGAAAACTTTATGATAATTTTAAATATCAACACTTTGTGCCGAGTGCGGACATTCTTGAATCTGTTTTCAGAGCCAAACATAATTGTTATTGAATTAATTAAAACTATTTTCTTTATGTTCAAAACAATGTTAAATTTAATTAAATGTATGAAGATAGTGTTTTTTTGTTTAAAGTAAAAATGTATGTCATTTATAATATTTTGTTATAAAAAAGCTTTTAATTAAATACCTTCATATGAAATATATTTAATAATTAAAAGCACTTAAAACGAACACAACTCTGTCTAAATTATAATTCGTTTTGCTAAAAGCTTTTAACACACTTTATTTTAATAATTAATTTCATTTTCGTTATTTTTGTTTTTGTCAAAGCCAATTTCACTTTTAGATTTCATAATTAGATCAAGTGCCAAGCAGGTGAAGAACAGTTTGGCTCGAAAGTTGTTCGTTCGAACGAACAACTTTAATAAAAGCAACACTTTAATAAAATATTTTTAACTGGTGGCGACCAGGCACAGGCGCGTGCCTAAGCTGTTGTTTATTACTCAACTAGTGATGCCGGGGAACCTTGACAAATGTCAGGAGTGAGCAGCACATCAAAATGATAAAAGTGTTGGCCGAAAAATAATGGCAATCGATGGCAACCGGGTGTCAAGGCATCTACAAAGACTCAAAACGGATTTTGCGCACATTTTTGAATACGAACTTGGTGCGACTTTTATGGTCAACGGCGAGCGGTACAAACTGATGACAGCCAATTTCTGTTGGGTTCAAACTGAACACTATGAACATCAATGGCATATGGTTGCCACAAGATGGCGCTATGTGCTACGCAAAAAGCGTCACTGTGCACATTTTAAATGAAAGACTCAAGGTTATGGTTATCTCTGGCACAGGTGACCTGATTTGGTAACTAGATTTTCTTTGAAGCGTTTCCTAAAGTCGCTAGTCTATGGTCATAACCTGCTTAGCGGTCGGTGCTGTTTAAATCAACAAACCAAGGCCAGGGCTTAAAATCAGCCGAATTCCTGCGGCAAATTAAAACTGCAGCACTGGATTGGGTGCAACTGTAAGACACCGTTGCGAATATTTAAATTATTGTGTTATATTTCTATTATAATAGTTTGCCTGGGTCTTTCAAAAACAAGAGTAATTTTGTTAAAGCCCAGTTTATTTCATTGCATTCCAACATCCAGCCGCCCTAATTGAAAATATTAAACGAAGTAAAATAATAAAGATAATGCAAATTCAGTTCCAAAATACAACCTCTGTTGCATAACAAAACCGTACATGCCCAGTATGTTCACATTTCATTGGCTGTGAGTGTCCTTAATGTCAACTGCTTTATTTAAAGTGTTAATGATTTCAATCAAAAAATCACCATAATTACATGACATTTATTTTTTTGATTATTTTCTATTGAAATTTATAATTTCATTGACATATTGCAAAAGTAAAACAGCAGGAAAAAACACGGACAAACATATAAATTATTGGCTTTGCATGAACGTGTGCCAGATTTATGGCCAGAATAGAGTTCATAAAACTTTTAGGCTCGTATTAAACAACAAAAATTTAAATGTTCATTAATCATTTGATATGGCTTAATTAATTTAATTGATTTTGTTATGTCTCACATAAAACCACAAAATAAAAACATACATACATACATGCATACATACATAAATACATACATACATACATAAATACATGCATACATACATACATACATACATAAATACATACATATTCATATGTTTGCAAGTATGTGCATATTTTTTTTATAAAAATATTCGAACATGATCATTTGCTGGCAGAAATGACACAACAAATATTTAGAGTTAAAAACTCTGGTATAGAAGTGATTTCAATGTGGGGCTAAAGCTCCCCTTTCTTTCGTTTTTGGCATATTCTAATCGCAAACAGCTCTTCGTTTTCTATGTATTTTTTATGAAAACCTGCACGCACAACATTTTGGTGGTACAGACTTTTTTAACTGGGACGTCACAGTCTCCACTGTTGCAAGCCCATTTGTGAAATCGTTGTGTGAGAGCAAAATGGGTGCTCTGTTCAGCAAAACTTGGGCGAACTTCTCTGATTTTACAGTCACATGCCTTTTTTGTTGTTGTGAATAATTTTCAGCCCATTCATTAGTTTAGTAAAGAATGAACAAACCTGCGAACGATGGCGAAACGGCCGACGAGGTCCATGCGAGTGGGCAGGATAATGCGTGCTGTAGGTTTGCAGAAAAGAAACTGAATGCTTGGATGCTCGAGCTGGTCTGATGTTGCTTGGAATTGCTCGGACTGCCGACACATACGCCTTCACTGGCCAGGGAATTGCTGGCAGGCGGTGTAAGACAGCAAAGTTTGATAAGTGCTCTCAAGATAATACATTTTCTAGAAATAGTCACCGAGGGGAGGCCAAGCGAGGGCCAAGATCACCCCCTGGATTTGGTCTACTGTGAGGTTAGGCCATAGTTTTAAATGCCTACATATTGTATGTAAGTTTATGTGTTGTGACATCTATAATCCTTCTACACAAACAACAAAAAAGTTCGCTTGCATCTCACACATTCCATGGGCTTTTCTAATATTAAAATGTAAGGGTCTTAATGGCAAACCCTTTAGATATGGCAGAGTATACAAAGTTATATAAGTAACTAGTTATCAAGTTGCTTTAAATTTAAACATTTTGAATACGATACTGATATTATTCAATTGGTTTTGAGAGCGCGACATTTTTCACTGAACTGCTGACTGATTTGTTTTTGGCCACAAAAACGTTCATACGATCGTATATCAGGAAAACTGCTTAATTTGTTGGCTATTTGTGATTTGATTAAAGTGACGCTTTCATATGGTCTTGTCATTTTTTTTTTTTTGTTCAACGTTTCTTTTGCTCTACAGTAATTGCCATCTCAAAACTAACAAACAAACAGACAAACAAAAATAATAATAAGGAGGCAAACAAAAACAAAAATCACATACTAAATGCGATTGAAATGAAACCAGAAAAACATTTAGAGCTGGATAATTGAAGAGAAAGACAAGCAAAATGCCGACAAAGCATTTATAACACAAAATTAAATATACAATTGTACGATTTGTCTTTTGAGCTGTCATGTTACTTGTTCCATTTTTTATTCGCTTTAAATCGTAATTGTTGTTTTTGCGTTGCTGGACTTTCGAAATGCTTTTAAAATCTTTTTGGTTTTTCTTGGCTGAATATTGTGACAATTTTAATTTACGATATTAGTCTTAAAGCCATAGAAACAAGTTGTTTGTGTGTTTTTTTTCTATTCTTTTGGCTGACAAATACGAACGAGCGGTTTTTATGGTTTGATTATTAATTCAATTAGAAAACTTAAAACTTGTATTTTAAATTTGAGTTTTAAATATAGAGCCATTTTTGGAAGTGACTAATGCCCAAACAGAGGGATGTAAAACGAGTGCTTTGGCTTAACTGAAACATATCGAAAATGTAAATTAAAGCGAGGGATGTGGAGGGGAGTTGGTTTGAACCAAAATCAAATAACTTAATAAGATCCCAAATAAATCCTTTTGTGTTTAACTTTCAACGTTTTGAGTTCTAGTTTGTATTTCACTTGAATCTTAAGGAAAATGATTTATATTACGGCTTCCTTGGCCACATAAACTTGTGCAACCATCTATGTCTTTTCCAAGGCACAGTATAAAATTATGAGTTTTAACACCTTGTGTCACACGCGGCACTCGGCTTCTTCAACATATTTCCAGAGAGACTGACATAGATCTTGTACTTCGGTATCGTGTTTACTCAGCCAGAGGCACGTAAATTATTCAACACGCCGTAAATAGTTCTCTTGGCACAGCAATTATGGCGATCATATTACGCTCGAGGCGTGCGGAACGTTTTTCGGATAGAACACTCTCATTTGAATTTTCTCGGGGATCACTTTATAGTTTCCTTGGACATTTGTCAGACTGAATAAATTTTCTGTTTTGGTTTTTTTTTTGCATAAAAAATTACTAAACAACACATTGACTAATTAATTTAATTTATTTTTTATGACTTTTACTAAAGAAGCACGAAAAAATAATAAAGTGATTTGAAGAAGTTATTGACGTGAAAATCACAAAATTTTATACACAGAACACATTTTTTGCGATACGAATTGAATTGTATGAAAAGTGATTTTCAAAACAATCTCCATAATCACAATTTTCTCAACTTTTCATCTTTTTTCGTATATCTGCTGATTTCCAAAGATTTTGTTTTTCCTCCTGAATCTGTCATATTTTCAAGAGGCTCCCATTTTCCTAAGATTTCGTTTGCTCCATATAACTTTTGTTGCGTCGCTTGATATTTTTGAAATTCTTGCGAAAAGCTGACGTAATATCCGCAAAAATATACTTATTTATTATAATTTTTTTGCACTTCAAGTAAGTTTTTGAGAATTGGTTGTGTTTTGTTTTTTTTTTTTTGTTATAACGCAATCGTTGACACACTTTTTAGTTCAATTTCACTTACAGCCTTCGAATGTTTATCGATAAATCATAAAAAGTTAAGAAAAATTTACACCAAATAATTGCGTCAGACGTGACGTAAATTGTCATAAAAATTTTGTGCGAATATTAGATTGAAATAAATTTATGCATTTAAAAAAATTGTACAATATGTAAATTAATTTTTGGTTTTAAGTGCAAAAGAATTGAAGCCTAAAGTGCTCATCAACATCAATTTAAATGCTCTTTTCTCTTCAGCGTTTTCCAGAAACTGCACAACTCAAATGCGAGTAACTCCACTGCAGACGATTATAATTGAAAGATTTACTTGACTGTGATGTGGGTTTTCGTTTGCTCTAAAGCTGAGCAATCAGACATCGTTAATGTAGTTTTTTTCTTTTTGTTGCAATTTTAACATTGTAATTTTGTTTTCAAAGTTGCTAAACCTTAAAAAATACACTCAGAAAAATAATATTTTTTCCTCATTATGACAACTGTATAATCCAAAAGTTCAATGAAAAAATCCCATTAAATCCTTCCGAAAGCCCTTCTGTAATGAAATTGTGATCACTTTCATGCACCAGCTCAGCTTTTAGTCTTTTGTTTGATTATAAAGAAAAAGAGAAAAAGTTTCGAAACCCCGTTTGCCATCTGGCAATTAAGTATAACTTTTGGCAGATTAGCATAACAAAAACAGATTTACAATAGTCACTTTAAGCCCCAATTTTGAGTGTTGAATAATACAAAAAATTAAAAGAAAATATATGTATATATTTTCCAAGTGTACAATTATGTTTGTGGCGCATTTTATTGAAATAAATTTAAATTCAGTTGCATCAGCCACATTTACATTAATTTTCAACGAGACAATCAAATTGTTGTAAACAAATTTATTAGCAACCACAAGTAGTACTTGGTCCATTTTTTCTTTTTCTTTTTAATAAATCTTAAATTAATAATTTCTTAGTTACGGCAAATAGAATGTTGCTGCTGAAGGGGCCACTAGATAAATAATGTTACATTAATATCAGTTAGAGCCTGGGGCAAATCACTGCATTGGAAATCGAGTACTTCGTCATCGCAATACAGTTAAAGTACATCGTGGAAAGCGTTATCGAAAAATATATATTCGAAATGTACTTGATTGATAATCCAGAGAATGTTTTTTTTTTTTTTAGAGTTACAAAATTTTTAAATATAATAAAACGAAGATATATATTTAAAATATCAATGAAACGGCGACATTATTGTGGTGGCCAGGGTTGGTGCGTGCAAGACCACAATCTGGAACAGGATCTGCAATCACTTTTCACCATTAGCATGTAATGGTATTTCGACAAAAGTCTGTGGATTACTATCACCCTAAATTTGACAGTGGGCTGCTTCAGGAAACAAAATTTTGAATGAAAATTCAATATCAATATCAAATGATGAAAAGAACCATTATTTTGCCAAAAATTTGTAAATTAAGTCGATCTATAATGAAATTTCAAACTAAACTAAATAGAAATCAACTATCAGCTGTTAAATTGGTTGCCAAATAATGCAGTGTTGTCAGCTCAAAGTTTTAAAAAGAAACAAACAAGGACGAGCACAAGCAAGAAATAATATCTGGCATTACGCTGCCACTAGACAAAAGCGCCAAATTAAGCGACTGGCGTTACTATAGGTGGTATCGACGCCGATATATGGCCCTAAATATTTATTTAGGGTAGACTACAAATCTTCTTTTATGTTCAATCCCTGGATATTGAGTCAATCACTTCGAAATGATCAACTTCGTTAACTTCAGGTAATGAAGAAAGATGGAGAATCTTAGAATGAAAATCTTCGATTCGCAAGACAATGAATGCACAAAGAAAAACATTTGAATCCATTCTATTTGATAGTTTTCTATCTTTCTTACTGTCATATAGATGCAGCAATGTAAGATATAGTGGTAACTATATTACGATCGAATACCGTAATCCAATAAATAAAATTTTAGCCATTTTCTCTACACAAAGATGTGTGTACTTGATGTCGAATATGGTGATTTGCCCTTGTATTCCGTAAGGCAGCGTCATGACATACATAAATAACGTGTGACATGACATGACTTAAGTTGCAGGTTTTGGTCTAGTATGTAGCAGCGACTATAAAGAACTTCGAACCTGGCAGGGGTCAGTGGCAGGGAATGACCGGTAACCACTACTCAATCCGGTTTGTGTTTTTTTTTTGCTTATGTATGTGAAAAATATATTCCCATCATTTCCATACATTTAACTTTAAATACTTAATTCAAATTATGCCATCGATTAAATAAAAACATAAAGATAAACAAGCACTCATATATATTTACCTACATATATATTTATTCTCAAGAATGAAACTTTATCCATTGACAAAAAGTAAAACAAAACGAAAACGATATAAAAAATGAAACGCGTGTGACTTGAAAAAAATTTAAAAAGTCAATGAAACTTTATTTAATAGTCATGACTCAAACTTAAATAAAGAACTGACAATAAATAAAGAAGAAAAAGCGAACAGTAATCAATGACAAAGACATAATATAAAATATATCCCACGGAAAAAACACAGGCCATAAACCCAAAATGAAAGAGTTAAGACAAACATGACCACAATAACATACTAAAATGTTAAAAGACTTAAAAAGAGACATCATTTTTATTAAATCTATTTGTAGTTTAATTTGAAACTATTAAAAGCCATACAATTTAGAGACTTCGAAGCCATAAGGACTATTTAAGCAAATAAATTATGAGACTCAATTATATTTGTTGCAGCAAAAGTATTTTAAAATTTAATTGAGCAGCCAAATAAATAATGGAAAATATATAGTAAGCCACGGCCAATCAAAATAAAATCCAAGAAATCACCAAAATTTATAATTTCCAGGTTTCTTAGTATAGCGTCGTAACAAAGCGCTTCTGCGCAATTAAGCTGGAAAACGGGCTTTGTAGATTAAAATAAAAGTGCCAGCCATTTCGTTGGGAAATTAAGCATTAAAAAGATTTATAAAAATAAATTAATTAAAACAAAAAAAAAAAAGAATTTATTCCTCAAGCAAGAACTTATCGTTTTGTGCCAATCACTAAATTCGTACTTGAGTAAGAGGCAGGCATCCGTCACTTTGAGCGTGTGACTGATACTGCAGTGGAGACAATAGGGTGCTGGTTTTGCTGCTCGTATGGCACCCTTTCGACTCAAACGACAACAAAACTACTTACGAGCAAAAAAAAAATAAACATTGTGGACTCACAACAAGTTAGAGGCAAACCTTTCGTAACAATGAATTTTCAAATATTATGCCATTTTTGCTTTTAAGTATTCCGCTTATACACTCAAATATCCTTTTCATGCTCGTATCTTTACAGATTGTCTAGGTTTTTTTTCTCTAATATCCGGCTAATTTTTTACCTCATCCCCTGTTAAGCGCACACAACAATCTGTGTAGCAAAATCTATTCTTTGTAAATGAAATATCTAATAGAAAAGGCGTTTAGAAAAAGGAAATTTGAGTATTGAATTTATGTATGTAGGGCGCTGCGCTCAAAAACACAATGACACTGAAGTACAAATACAACCCTAACCGTAATACAAACTACGTAATTCTAAGACATACATCCTTAAATATGTATAATTAGGAGCACATAAATGTTTAAAGAGGACCACAAAGAACAATTTGCGTCTTGTGTAGAATTTGCAGTGACGATCGCATCAAGAGATCTGTTAGTGTAAAATGCATAAGTAAAATAATAGAGATCAAGTCTTTGTGTTTGATGCCAAACAAATCGTAAAGTTCGTCGAAAAGTACAGGGTGTCTTGCAGCAAAGCTTACATTTTACAGTTTAGAATAGCCATGAGTGGTATATTAACAAGAAGCCTGGCTCTTGGGAATCATTTATCATATACTAATCGCGAGCGGCGTTGGCGGAAGGTATTATTGGGTACCCCCCTTCTTTTGACAGAACATCAAGCACAAATGCTTATAACCAAAATGGTTCCAGCAGGATGATACAAGCTCATGCACGTCCAACACGTCTCTGCCAAGAACATGTGAAATTTTCCGTGGCAAACTGAAATAAACTGCCCTCCAGTTTAATTTTAACGCCTTTATCCCAAATCTCAGGTTTATAACAGTAACAGGACGTCTCAAGCATTCTCGAAAGCAGATATCGCAATCAACATAGAGTCGAATTAAAAGGAATGCCGCGAACGCGAAGGTTACATTTAGGCGATAGTATTTTTTTTAAATCCAAGTTACTTTACTTTACAGCCACTTAATGGCTGGAACGAAAAAGAAGAAACATGGATTTTAAAAGTTTACTTTAATTTTCTTAAAGCTCCTGTTCAAAACGTCACTGTCCCGGGAGCAAGTATTCCCGTGACGTATTCCCAACTAAGGCATTCCGCTGCTATCTTCTTGTGGAGAAACTTTCAAATACTAATGAAAAGTTAATTGCCAGTAGAGGGATCAATCCTCTCTATGGTGTTTTGGTAACAGGAAATTGATTTCAAGGACTTGACACTCACGGCCTGTAAACTTTTTGCCTGCTTTCCCCGAACTTCAGTGTCATTATAAATTTGTCGGAACCATTTGACTGGCAACCATTTATAGGACTTAATACCGGGAAAAATATAATGATTTAAAAGCAGTTTTTTCCTTATTTCTTTGAACGCGTCTTCGTAATAATAAATAAAGATTACAAATGTAATCTGTACAACTTATTAAATGAAGCAACAAACTGTAAACACGTTTATTTATTCACTTCTCAACTTTTGTCATATATTTAATGAATTCGATTTTAAAATCTAATCAACACATTGTCAACTATAATTATTCTATATGACATTTTTATCTCAAATGTAATAAATTACTTTATGAAATCATTTTTATTTAAAGATAAAACATGAGTTTGTTTGTTGGCTCAACTTTAGTTAAATGCTGTGACATATTTTATCTTTATTTTATTGTGCAATATTTATTTAAGTATGTGATTATCAGTTGTCTTTAGGTTTCCTGTTTGACGTGTGGAAATAGGTTATATTTTATCAACTTTTAGTAACATTTGAGTACAGAAATTTACCAACTCCAGTTGGTTGAAGAGGGGGGCAAAAATGAAGTGATATTAATATTTAATGAAAAGTGAATTAAGTGAATTAAATAAAACATTAGAATGATTTGGCGATTCTCTATGCTATAACTATCATAGAAAGTAGCAAGAGTTTCATATCATTGATTTAGCTCAACCTGTCGTAACTTGTGCTTTTCTTTTTAAAAACTCTTCATTCTCTAAAAAACTTAACAAAAGATTTTTTTTTTTTTGGAATTTCGCTTGTTTCTTGTAAAAAAAAACTTCTTAGTTGATAAAAATTTTAAATTTTATAAAACATTGAAAGATTAATGACTATTGTTTAATTAAAAGTATTGCAATTCCATTTCTATTCCTCTGCCTCAAATTCATTCGCCTCCTTAAGCATTCTGAACAATAACCTGCTACATTTTCTAACAATTTCACAAATCTTGCACCAACAACATGAAATCCTTAAAACATTTCACAACATGTCAGTCGTGTATGAAAGACAACAAATACGAAATTATTTAATAGACATTTTCTTAACTCCAGATACATTTTCTTCTTTAGATTCATTGAAGGAAGTAAAATGTTGGACGAAAAAAAAATAGAATCTTAGAATTTAAAATGCATTTCACTTTAAGCGTCAAACATGTCAATTATTTAACAGAGATGGAAAAAAAAACGAGTTGAAAAAGTGGTATTAAGAAAATATGAGGAAAATTGCTGCACACACACACACACATACACACATACACATAGATAGATGCTTACAAGCGTACAAATGTAAATAAATAAATAAATAAATTGTATGAAATGTGAAAAGTTGTAACTCCTGTCGCAAGCGGCATTATTCACTTTGATTTCAAGTTCAACAGACTCAAGTGTACCAGTGTATACGAGTACACATGTCACAGCCTCATCATCATCAGCATCATCATCAGCATCGTCGTCGTTGTCTTCATATGCAGCAGAATCGTCAACATCATCATTCCCATTCACATCATTCATCACAAACGGCAGTAACATCCTTGTGGAAAGAGAGGTTTTTTTTACTTATTCTGTCTTGTTGTTGTTATTGTTGTTATTTTCTAACTAACATCATCAGCAGCACAAGCATCTTTATTATGCTCCAAAAAAAAAAAATGTGTTCATACACAATCACATTTATGTAATAGATGTTTGATGTACTAAATACATCAGACTACGAGGGCAGTTTATGTTGCTCATTAAGAATGAATTCTAAATGTTGAAGACATTTATGATAATTCGGTTGGAAAAAATATGTTGGCTCTTTTTGACTGATTCAATTAAGAGTTTTCCCGCAATTAACGAATTTTGTTTTTTTCCTCGGCAAAAATAATTTTGCAAATATTTCCCATAAAATAATTGGCTAAATTGGCGAAATTTTATTGCAATACTGATTTCATTAAATCAGGTAACCCTTTGGTTTTTTTTTTTTTGCGGGGAAAATATATGTCCCAATTTTTCCTTTGTATAACATTTCTGTTATTTTGTAAAGACGTCGCATTTCATGGACTTGTCACTGCGGCATCTCGCAAAAGAGTGCAGACCCTCAATTTTAGGTATCAAATTGAAAACGTAATTGGTCTCAACATATGTATATTTTCGTATCGACAACTTAAAATGTTAAAGGCTGTTGCCATACAAGAAACCTACATTTCTGGTTTTGAGCAACCATAGACTTGCGTGTTGAGTTTATTTTTGGTATTGGTGTTATTTACTTCCATTTTTTGGGATTTTCGGGTATAGCAAGGCTGGGCTTTCACAGGATAGGTGTAACACCGATTCACCCCTTTTCTGGCAACTGTGGAAATGTTTTTTGAAGGAGGTAGTTCATATATTTACAACCCATCTACGCTTTTTGTAAGGTTACAGCTTATCTGAACATACATATTTATTTTCTACAACTGATAATCTCACACGAATAATTTAAAACAAAACACGAACATATTTCTACATAAATGCCTACATCTTTGAAATTGTTTTAGCGTATTAGAGAAAACAAATCCTTTATAAGTTGCAGCTCAGCTTTTGATTTTAATACTTAAAAGCATATCAAATATGTTTTTTTTGCACAAGCAGCAAAAGTAATAAATTATAATGTGATGTATAACTTGTTAGCCATATTTATTTATTCGAAAAAATTCCGTGGGTGGTGGGGGGGGGGGGGGGGGGGGGGGGGGAAGAGATGTACATACATATGTATGTGCAATATATATTTTAGCAAATAAGAAAATCATCTCATCAAGTCATGTTTTGTTTTTAGAAAAATTTGCATTATCTGTAAATTTTTCTGTTTCTTTTCTCTTTACTAATTTTGAACTAAGTGCGTGTTATGTTGTTGTTGGCGCTATTGTTGTTTAGATCATAAACAGCTGCTTTTGAATTTCATTCTGCACAACTCTGCGTTACAACTCAAACCACCTGTCTCGGGTTGACATTTTTTTCTGTTATTGTTGTAGCAAACATACATGTTTACCTCAGTCATGCTAAGTATGTGTTCAATGAAACAACAAACCGTCTGCCACACTGTGCGACAGCCAACCAACCTGCCAACCCACTCACTTTTGTTTCCTTTCACTTGAAGATTCTTATTTTCATTTTCCCTTTTGCTGTTGTCGAGGCGCACAAAAACAAATGGGAAGTTGGGAAATGCGTGTCGAGAAATCGCGCTGTGTTGTTTTTGTTCTTGTTGGACATTTTTTTCCTGTTTTTGTTTTTGCCAATGACATAAATGCATATGTTAACTTAAGTCGTTGTTAAGCTTAAAAGACAACGGCATGCTAACATATACACATCATCGTGCACGTATCAAGGAGCAAACAAATACTTATGCAATACCCAGCAAACATATAATTGTGAGGCGTATGGGAGATAAGGGAACTAGAAAGGGCTGTCTTCTTGGATCATTTTGTTCAATAAATGAGGCAGGACATAGAATTGTGTCTTTTGGAAACCGGAGTTTTAGTAGATGCCACCGAGTTGGGCATCGATACAAAGAGGAAAGAGCATCGAATCCATTTGAAGCAAAGGCAACGAAAAACTCGATTTCAATTCATTTAGTGCAAGAATCTGCCTATAATACCATAAAACAAGAAAAACAGTCGCTTCGAATATACAGAAATATACTTTTATTGTTAATTTTCTCAGCTGTAGAAACTTTTTCCGCCATACAAATCCTCTATAGTTCTGCACATATGTATGTACATACTTCTACCAGTAAGTGCAGAAAAATTCTTGAATTTCCTAGTATTAAAAACCCAGCGATGACTTTGCTTGGGGGGACACTTCAAGCGACTGTTTTTACTCACTTGATGTGAAATGTGATTTTTTGCTTTTCATAGAACTCTTAATGCCAGTTGCCATACAAAATGATATATAGTATAATGTCTAAAACATACAAGCACATACAACATGCATGTGCATGCAAATATCCTTTAACAACATCAAGCAGCAACAGCAGCAACAGCAACAACAACAACAACAACAAACGATGCATTGCACTGCAATACAGCTGCTTTTTCGCATTCTTCAACTACGAGTTAAAGTACTTTTAGAGCCTTTGCATATGCAAAGGCTGGTTTTTTAAGTTGGAAGCAAAAAAATAAAGCTGCGTTACAATTTACAAGAAAAAAACTGATATTACACTACGAGTTTTTAGAAAATGGCATATCTTCTCATTTCAGTTTTTCGATGTAGTTTCATCTTGAGTTTCACGAAAGAAACTCTTATTATAAATTTTACACAGTGAATTAATAGTAAAATTTATTTAAATTTGCAACTGCAATCAATGGATAGTTGTGACTTTTTTAATTGAAATGATTAAAAGTTTAGTTGTATTAATTAAAGTTTTAGTATAGCCAAATGAAAACGGTTAATTATTATACAAATCTTTTTCTTTTTAGATGCCATGTCTGGATAACAGGATAACACGGTTCTATAATGCATATATTCCGACCCAGGCCCCTGCGAACTATCGCTTTTAACCTCCGAGTGAACCCGCTTAGCGCATACGACCTATAAAACTGGATTCAATTATTGGAGTATTGGATTGTTTTGGTCAAGTTGGTAGAAAGGCTGTTCACGGACTACGTGTTTTACAGCGTTTTTGGCGGATTTTTAGTATTTTTTCTGGGAACATAGATCCTGCGTTGTGTGAAAAACCTTGTGTGAACTTCTTTAGTGAATCGCCATAAAGAATAATGCAAAGTGATAAATAAAAACAGCCAAAATTTATTTTCAGTTATTGCAGGAATTTGGATATTTTCAAGTTGTTGGTTACCAGAAAAACTGCGGAGGAGCCCCGGCAACGTTGAAGCTTTCATTTCCAACGTTCCTTATTCAAACAGTCTGGAGTGCAGCGACTAATTGTAAACATGTTTATGCGAGATTTCAACTTATACGAATATTTGTACGTATTTTTTGTATGTGTGTCTGTACATGTTATCCGTCCGCATACAACAACATGCCTTTGCATAAAATCGCTAAATCGTTAAAGGCTCTTAGGCCGCTTTTTGTTATTATTTTTGTTGCTGTTTTGTTTTTGCCGTCGCAACTGCAATTTTTAATCTTAAGAGGGGTTATTTCTAGGCGGGAAACGGGCTTCTTCATCTCGCATACTTTTGCGGCTCAAAAAAACTGAAAGGTTTTTTCCTTTTTCGTACTTTTTCACACACAACAATTTTAGAGCATTTTTAAGTCTTTTTCCTTGATTGTTTTTGAACTTTTTGTTTTATGTGATTTTTAATTTTTGTGCATTTACTTGGACGTTTGTTTTTTATTTTATCCTTTAAAATTCCAGTTTTTCTGCAAACATCTCGGGAAACCTTGTAACCATTTTTCATTGTAGCATGTGTTGTTAGTGGCAGCAGCAAGAGCATTGTGGTTGTTGCAAGCAGAAAAAATCATTACATGTTGCAGGTGGAAAAGACATACAGATGTCTGAGGTTTTTTTTTGGGGGTTTTTTTTTTTTGTCGTTGCAGGAATTCTTCAACTTGACAACAATCGCTGGCAAACAAAATGAATTCTGTTTCACACTTTAAATGTTTAGCTTATTTTTGCCTTAAGAAGATTTGTAAACGCCTCAAGGCCACGCACCTAAAATCTAAACAATTTATTGGTTCAGCCCTGCTACCTAAATTACGAGCATGTTTGTGTTTCAGCTGGTCTTAAGGAGTAAATTAATTCATACTTGCTTTTATATGTATGTATTCCCTTTTCCAGCAATAAACTTTGTTAAAATAGAATAGAACGTGTAATCGTTAAGACAACCATTCTGTTTCGTCCTCTTTGGTGCTTATAGCAATGCCTCGCAATACAGTCGGATGTGATATATTTAACATTTTCCATTTGTTTACAAAATTCCACTTTAGCTTTAAAGAAATTTCACTAAAACAAACAGATTTTCTCGACCACCTGAAACTATTTCCTATATAAATACTACTAATTCTTCTATATAAAGAACTTTCTGTAGCCCAATTCCCCCAAAAGTACCCTGCTATTTCAGCAATCTGAAACTATTTAAGAACGCCCACATATTTTGTCCTGGAAAAAGTTTCGTGGGGCACAATTTTTATGATATTTAGTGGAATATGTGTACTATTCCCTGATTTTCCGAGTGGTAGGAAACAAAACCTTCGAAGCTCTTATTTGAGAAATCTGAAATTATTTCACGATAATGCAGCACGTCAAAATATTAAAAATTGTTCTCAAAATGAGCATTGGGAAGTGCAAAAGAGTTTGGAACAGGACCCCAAAAAATTATCTTTAAGGACATTGGACATGAGTGCTGAAATGCAAAGTTGATACTAGGTTCACCAGGTGGCAACGCATGCCCAAAAAAAACTGCGGACTTGGCGCTGGGGCCAGAATTGGTCCAACGTCAAGCACTACAGAGTGATGATACAACATTTATTTTAGCTCCAATTGAAAAATATGAACGTACACGCACATGTTTCCAGTAGGATGGAGCTGCAGACCCCACAGCCTGCCCCACTATGCACATTTTGCATGAATGCTTTGAGGACGTGGTTATCGCTTGCTGAGGTTGCGTAAATTTGCTACCAAGATCGTATAATTCGGCGCCATTAGGCTTTGCTTTTGGCGTGTCAGAAATCGCTTTTTTCATATAAAAATAGAATTTCACTAATACCTCACACTGGTTCTAGTCCACTCTTACATCTATCTGCTTTGAGTGAAATACCCTTTATATACGGGAAAATGTTTAACCCATCTGCCACAGTGGGCAAGGGAAAAGATGAACAATAGAAATGTAAATATTTAACATGTAGTTTGTATGTATCTACAAGTATTTGAACATGTGCGTAAAAGCCAAATATGTACATAAATACTTGTTTAAGAGAAATACATACAGAGTAAATTAAACAAAAAAATATTTATCAAGATAATAAATTTCATAGAAAGACGTAAAAAATTGTTGTAAAAACTCTTTAAGACATTTCCCCCGGCATTCAATTGCTGCTACCGTGAAGTTTAAATTTAAATTAATGGTTTTTTTCTTTCGTTTTTAACACTTGTATTTAATGAATTAATTATCTATAAAATCATTAATACCATAACAAAGAATGTTAATGCTTCGGAAAAACGCTAATAATAATTTAAGCGAATACAAAATACGAGTAGAAGGAATAAGTCTATTAAAACATACGATTCCCCTGCCGGCGGTTAAAGTTAAATATCATGAATCTTTTCGTTTTCTTATCTTTGAATCATTAGGAAGAGAAAAATTGTTTACCACAAGATAATGTTCTTTGACCGTTTCTTGTTCTCCCCCTTTTTAAGAATCTAGAATATATAAAAATATAATTAACAAACAAACTGCTAATAAATTAAATTCCCTTAGTCTAGATTTATGATGCATGCGGCGCTAAGGAATGTCTTAAAATAATGTTCATTGCCTACGAAAAATAAGAATAAACGGAATAAATGATGGATGTTTTTCGTGGCTGCGACTACCTGCATGCAATGAATTTTTTTTTTTTTTTGTCTTATGCCCTGATATTTTTCTTGAACAAACACTTCAGCCACAACTTTGGCATATTCAATAAAACCTGTTCACTAAACCAAAGAAAATATTTGTTGCAAAGGAAAATCCTAGCAGTCGTAGTTAACAAAAAACAAGAAAATTTTCCATTCTTCGAATAGACAAACATTTTTGCAAATATTTGCAACTTCAAATTATTTTAATTTGTCTCATCATAATAACGGGCAAAGTTGAGTGAATGAAAAGTTATATTATTTTGAACCAAAACCTTTATTTTCATATATAATTAAGAATAAAAAAATGTAACTGTTTTCCAGCTGTCTATATGCCGGCATTTCTTAGCTGCTACTCTAATCTTCAGTGGACTAGAAAAACTTTGAAAAATATGTTCCAACATTCAACTTTTTTATTCAATTTTCATTTCGAAACACAATGAAAATTAAAAGAAAAACTATTAAAAAACCGACCAGTCCTCTTTTTACGTTTTACATTCCCTAACAACTTTTATATAACGACTTTTCTTTATTTGCTTGATTTAAGTTTTAAAAGTTTCGGCAGGTAAAAGCCAAATGTTCAAACAAACTTTGTCCAACAATTAGAAATAATTACAGAAATGAGAAAGTCAAAATGTCATAATTCGTTCTTAACTCACTGCCGCAATTCATTTGTTGGCATTCTTTTATACTTACAACTATATTGCGAATCACATTAATTATAAATTCATCAAAAACTTTCACATACCTGTAAAGAAATAAAAGAAAAACTTATATGAATAATTTGGTGGAAAAGAAAAACTGTCGTATATATTTAAAGGAGTCATAAATAATAAAACTGACAGTGATATATTACTATTAAATAGTTCAAGATTCTTATCGTTTTGACCCATTAAATGAAAATGTTGAAACCAACCAACCCTTATGCCATAAAATTCAACATGAAAATAATTGCTCAATTCACACTCTGAATGGTACAATTTTTTGTTTATGTAGTTTTGAAGCCAACACACACGCATTCTGAGTGCCATCAGTCCCTCCCTCATTACGTTCGAGACGTTTTGACTGCCACCATATATTATTACTCAGTTCATTTCATTAGTACATAAGACCATAACGTTGCGAGCCCTTCTTTCCGTTGTTTGAGGACATTTTTTCGGGTACAGGCTGTTAGTATTAACCAATTTCATCAGAATCTTCTGCCGATCAATTCATACTGTATTTAATGTCTCATTTTTGTTTTTACTAAGACCATTGCCTTAAAAAATTCGTTTAACGCGGGCGCTGCACTTTATACACGTATCAAATATCAATTCTGTCGGATGTATAGACGGCAGTGATCCAACCACATATTGAAATAAATAAATTTCAGTCGAAATCCTATTTACTAAACTATCACAATAATACGAGTATATGGCAGTCCTGTGAATTGAACAAATACACATATTAATGAACGAATGCTCATTAAAATTCTTATTATCACTGACTTTTTTTTTAACTTTGTCAAAACTATTGTACAAATACACAACTTTAATTTTATGCCCATTACAAATTCCCAGTCTCTTCTTAGTTGAATATTAAAACAGTAATTAAGTTTAATAAACAAATAAACGTATAAAGGTGTCATTAAATATAGATATATTTTTATTTGTTGCTTGTCATAATTTTTTTTGGTCTTTTATTATTCAAATGTTATGATGATATCAACTGCTATTGTAAAGAAGTCATAAAAATGTATTTGAATTTTCAATTAACAATAAAAATTAATGAAGTTGGATTCCATTAATCGAAGTTTTTCTACGGAATTAATTTCATAATTCATGAAACTTTAAATTGGCCCACCCACCAGAGGCTTTTGTTTTTATATTTTCCAATAATTTTGTTTTATTTTCAAGTAAAATAAAATCGTTTCTGTGTTGACTATAAATTTGAAAATACTAGTATCATTTGTCAATGTCATAATTTCATTTTGTAGCTTTTGTTGAACTCATACATAATTGTGTTTAAAAAACACTTTTTCATGTCATCATCATCTAGTCTAAAATTAACCAAATTGCATTTCTATTCGTAATAAAAAGAGATATTTATAGTCGTAATATCAACGTCAACGCCACACATCATTAAACCGTTAGGTGCTGAAAATTAACACACGACCAACCAACCCTGTCAACCCACACAACGATGCGCAATGTAAGCGGCCCGCTGCTGTCAAATGTTGTTAACAAATGTGACAGCGTCTGTGAATGAAAGTCCGTCATAATAAATTAATCAATTGGTTTTGTGTGATCGGAACTTTCAAAGAGGTGCAGCACTTTTTCGGAAAGAAAGTGCTGCCAACTTTTAAAATAACCAAATTTACAAATATTGAGTCATTTTTTAAGTTCATGACAAACTTAAGGCAGCGCCACTCTATTGCCGCAATGCACCAATCGTCATGAGCCATTGGCTCATGAGAGCATCGCCTAATAGTAATATAGGCTTATATTGGCAAAAAAGTTGTCTTATTACTACCGAAGTTTCTGAAATTCCACAGGCCTATCAGGCACAACAAACCAGGTGTACATTGACACACTCGCCGGGGAGCAGGTGCCTTCCAAACTGGAGCCAACGGTTGACACGGCAACCAAAACTCTAGGCAATTTCTATATATATTCGACTATACAGGTTCTTCCTAAAATCTTCATTACCGAGCAACTGACAGATCGCAAATGTGGATGATAAAGGTTTTTTCTCTGTGATCCAAATGCCGCCAGGGTCTTGCAATAGATTCAATATATAGTAAGAACTAGAACTTTCAAGAAATCTGATTAAGACCTTCGGGATTTCGGGCTACCAAATCAGGTGCGAAGTCAACCACTTATACTATACTTATGTACATGTTTTACATGGAACCCATGGTGAGCCATTGACAAGTTAAGTTCATCCAGCATGAGGTTGAGTCATAATGACAGATGCCGATTTAAATTTAATTCACATTCTGTACAAAGACACACTACCGCGAACATTCCTTTTCAGCAGTTCTTTTTTTTTTTTACTCCCGATCTCTAGACTTTTTCAATTTCTGAAAAAAACCCTGAAAACAAATTTTCGACATTTGATTGGGTATTGTTTTCATTTAACTATTTCGGCAAGAGTGGCGAAAGTCTTTGACTACAGCCCATAGTTTTTTATGCTTGTATTTATGTGTATTTACATATTTTTGCAAGTTATTACCTTTAATATATATTTATGTATGTATGTATGTATGTAAGTACATAGAGTTTAACGAAAGGTGCAACGGACATCCAGTCAATGAGAGCACGAAAATTATTCTTATGGCATTTGTCTCATTATTATGATTAAAGGCGTTTACATTTACGTTTAAATCACGTACTTTTACAAATCTGTCACGGTCTCAAGTAATTTTACACAGAATATTTGCAATTTTGGACAGAGAGATCATAAAATTGGTAAAAGTTTTCTTTTCTTCATGTCTGCTTTAATGTTTACGATTTAACGCCATAAAATTTTTGTGAGTGTAGAATGCAATTAACTGAAATTCACCACAAAATAATAATAAAAAACAACGGTAAAATAAAACCAAAAAATTTAAAAAGAAGCGAAACTAAAACACAAGCGCGAATGCATGTGAAAACGAAAGAAATTTTATGGCAAAAATTTTTAAAAAATTGCTGTAAAGAAAGGTGTTCTACTTTTACTTTGATTTATTTTGTGACAAAAGCAAAAGAACAACAAGGAATAATAATTGGTTTGCATTTTTTGTTTCTAAAAAAAGGGCTTAAAAAATGTGGAAAAACAATTTATGACTTTTACAAAAAAGAAAGAGAAAAAAGCTCAAGCAGGCTCAGGCGAAAAAGTAGTAAGACTGGGTGACAAGCAAACATTTGCACATAATTGACCACTTAAGTATGTACACATGTGTGTAATGTGCCGATTGACCAAGTTCCCGCGAAGGACACTCTCATCAATGACAGCTTAAGGAAACTACAGCTGCTTTTCAGACGATCTAACTGAAACTGTCCTCGAAGATGTGGTGAAAGGAAAACTACTCAACTAGTCGTCACGCCTGAAACCAGCTGGTGGATTGGATTTTATACACAAACCAGTCTTGCAATCAGCCTGTCAGCAGTTTCAATCTTTTTGATACATTTTTGCTGGCTAAGCAGTTACAAAACTTGTTGTATTAAATGAGTTCTGAGCGACAAATTCCTCAAACACGAATAATAAAAAGTAAAATTACTTGGAAAATACAAAGCAAGAATATTAAGTTTATTTTGATTAGGCCGCGTTCAGACGATTCAACTTTTGAGAGAAGTGGTAATTGGTACGGATTTCGAATTATATACATGAAGTTAGCTGCAGGTTAAATAGCTAAAAATTTAATTAATTAAGTTAAAGTGCATGAACCTAGACTTTGTCCTTTAAAGAATAAAATCTAATATTTAAGGTGTCATTGTTTACACGATCTTTAGTGAAGATCTTGAGTTCGACTGGGTCGCTGGAGAGATGAGCGAAAGTTTGCCAATTGTTCGAAAATGGCGTCACAGATCTGTCCTGCATCTGTCTTGCAAGATGTCCGAAAGACATGGCCAACAGGGTTAGTGCTCGTATGTCTGTCCGGCAAGTTTGCATGTGTGTAGGTACAAATAATCACAATTAAAGTCATTAGTGTTGATACGGCAAACAAAAACTGAAAAATTCTTGAGGAAATTTTCACTGTGGAATTGTCGAGCATAAATATGATTAATATTGAATGACGAAGCATTCATTACCATCATCAGCGTTTTTTTTTGTCTGTCTTTTTGTTGTTGTTTTTGTACAGGTTAAAAAAGTACGAGTAGGTACTTGATTTATTTTTTATGCAACTACAAGAAAATTATATTTTGTGTACATTAATTTAACAAAGTTGTCGGGTAGTTTTTTCTTATTTCATTTTGCCGCCGTAACCTTTTGCTTTTTCTGTACAAATGCACATACATTTGTACAAATTTAGTTTTAAATCAACCTTTTTAATGTCTGTTTCCCATCTCTTTTAGCCGTAAAAAAAATGAAATGAAAATAAAATAAAAACTTCAGCAGCAGCAACCAAATAAAAACAATTTTGTTTGTAGTTGTTTTTGCGGCTACAGGTTAACAGTTCACAGACGCCGACAATGGTTTTGTTGGTTTTAGAAAATGTTGTTGTTGCTGTTTACTCAACAGTGCATTGAAAAATCACTTATACAACAGAGTGTTTATGTGTAAGTTCACTCTTGAGATTTTGTTGTTGTTGTTTTTTTTTTGTTTTTTTTTTAATGTTTGTATTTTACTCCATAAATGTTTGTTGTTTTTATGTATTTTACTTACAGAAAAATTTGACATTTTCGTGGTGAAAAGGTTAATCAGCTGTGGTGTAGAATAAGTGGCGTTAAAAATGCTTAAAAGGAAGAAACATTTTTTGAAATTTTACAGTCGATAAAGAAAAACACTGAATTGTATTTGCAACTTTAAGTTGTTGTCACAGTGGATCGTACAAGAAGCTGCACTATCTGTGTCAGTATGTTTGTAAATACATATGTATGTGTGTATGTGTTCATAACAGCGTGTTGTTTATGCACCGTTGTTTTCATAACCGGTTTTCCAATTTTGACAGTTGTTCAAGCTACAAGTGAACATACATACATACATATGTATATAAATTAATTGAATTTGCCGTCATTTGTTCACCTTGTGTTCGCATAGAATACAGAAATAAAGAAATTGAAGAATTTGAATAAAATAGAATCTTTTAATTTTAAACAGCAACCAAAACTTATGATTGTTTTCTCTTGCTAGTGACTAATTTTGAGCTAAAGAATCGTTTTCGCATCACTAACATGAACTCGGACTTTACGGAATTGTTTAGGCCCACAACCATAAAATTCATCTGATCAGCAGCCGCTTCGATAGACGCACAGTCGAAAATTGAATTAAAGATCCTGCTGTTCTAATTTATGTGAAGATAAATTATAAAATTCATAGCCTCTGAACTTAACAACAGAGATATGTTAATGAGTTAACATAGCGCTGTTAAACACATACATATAACATTTTGGACCATCCAATACTTATCCTCCAAAACTCCAAAACAAATTGTGGGCACAATTTTTGTAGATTACAAATAAGTGAAATATAATACATATGAGTTTTTAAAAATAATTAAAACTGATGACAAGAAAATCTCTACACATTTCAGGAAGTCATGGCAATTCGAAGAAAAACAAACAACGAATAAAAGTTTATGGAATTTTTAGTTTAGGAAACTAATTTTGCAACCACGGACACAAATTCAGTTGAAAGTGAGTTTCCCAACTTGACATAGAAATTCTATCAGTTGCCATTTTATTAAAACTATGACAGGGAGCTGCTCAACAATTTTCATCGCTATCTATACCACTTACAACCTACCGGTTGCCCTTTCCTGTTTTATTGCTTGAAAACGGAAAAATAACAACGAAACAAAAACTCTTTATAGACTTCCACAACAAGGAAGTCAGTACGAAAAAGGTGCTCTTTTCTTGTTTTAAATTCTCATAAAAATTTAACACTTGCGGTGATAAAACCTACAGCCGTTTTAAATTACCGCAACGTTGAAGACTATTTTAAACAGGTAGATTAGACTCAGCTAAATAAATAGAAATAGAAGACTAAAAGGCAGACAAAGAGAAATTTTCACTGATAACTTGTTTAACAAGCAGGATAACTCTATTTCTATTTGTGCTATTAAATACAAAGAAAAAGCAGATTTTTCGCTTTTTTTTTTTGTTCAATGAAGATTCATGGTTCCTGGTTGGCTTGATAGCGATTCTAGATAGATGGTGCAGGGTATTGCATGGTAAAACTTAGGTAACATTTTTGTTTTGTGTGAAAAATGAAAAACAGAAAACAAACAAGAAAACCTGTATGTAACTACAGATTGAAACAAATGCAAAACAACAAGAACAAGAATACTAGAAAACAGAGTCCTTTAAAACAACTTCAAACTAAAATGATATTTCTGTTTTCTTTTATCAGCCAACAAATCAACTTCTAATGCATTTTAAACAACTCGTTGTCGGCTTGTGTGTGTTTTTGTTTGTTGTGTGCCAGCACAGGCAGACAAACAAACGGACGGCCAGACAACCAGATACACAGACACACAGACAAAATGCAAAACAATGAACGAAAAAGATGAGTTTGTTGATTTTTCTTATTTTTGAATATGTCTGCTTCACAGGTTTCTTTATTTATTTTCTTTCATTATTTCCATGTTTTTTTTTCTTTACAGAAAGACGACAACAACAACAACGGCTCAAAATCATACAAATAGAGAAATGTCATTATCCTTTGTATTGAAAATTCTTGGGCAAATACTAACACATTTCGCCACAGACAGAAGGAAGTCTTTGCTATCTTACATTAATGCAAGGTGCAATTGCTATTTTACAATTCCTTTCATCCTGCAGAGATTATTTTCTTCTTTTTCATTTAATACATAATATTTTAGCCGGTATTGTACGTTTGAGTGCTTTGAGTTTTGCACAAGTCTTTCATAATTCGCTTTTCTAACTAAAAATATTTTGTTTATGTTAATTTCTTATCATTTAAATTCCTTTTAAGGTTTGATAGTTCTTTTTTTTGTTTTGAGTCAGAAAATGAATTAAAGCCATTTCCGTTTCAGAAAAAAAAACAAAAAACAAAGCAGAGTGGGGTCATGCTATAACCACAGCTTATTCGTAGCAAATGTGACAGGCCTCAAGCTATAATTTCAAAAGATCAAAGCCATATTTTATACAAAAGAAGCTTAACTGAGGAGAGTTTTTGCAAGTTTAAAATAATACACTAACAACAAAGTTTTCCTCGTATGAAGCCTAGAACGTTTTGACAGGACTAAAGTTGAGTTTTTATAGTTAAAGACTTTGTAAGACTTCGAGGACTTGAAAGAGTGTGGGTGAACACCAGACCGTAAGTTTTTTGCCGTACACCAGAAGTCGGCCTTTCCCAAACTTTTTTTGGCCTAAATTTAAAGATATGGACGTAAACTATAAGTGCTTTCAATAAGCAAGGCGCTACGTGCCACACAGTTAATGTCACAGCAATAGGAATACTCTCGTTAACTTTAAGCTTTTAAACTACATCTTTTTCCTCTGGTTGCGGAAATATTAATTTTCTTTTAAACTTCTACAACTAAAGAAGAAGACACTGTTTTCTTATATTCATTGTAAACACAACATTTAAAGTATTAAATCAATTTCCCTTGGGCGGATAAACTCAAACACACTGTTGATGGTTTCCTTTGCAGGTAATTGTCCTTCAAACCATCATAATCGTTATTGTTGCTGATTAAACCTTTTGCAAAATGTATGTAAAGATTATGTGCAAAAAAAAGGTATTTTTAATCTTTATTTTTAATGTACGCAGGCCGACCGACATTTTTTGCTTAAAATAAAACCTTCAGGATTAAAACTAATTGTTCTGGCGCACTTAATTGCGCCTGGCATACTTGTATGCTTCGATGGTTTTGTATTAAAAAAGGATAAAAAAAAATTAAAATTAAATGCGTGTTAAAATGGCTGGAATATTTTCCAGGTGTGGTCCATTAGATAAAGATTAAAAACTGCTAATGAAAATGTAAATGAATAAAACAAACAAACAAAGGAAGGATTAAATTGACAGTCATTTATACAAGTGAGTGGTAAGAAGGGAAAATAAGAGAAACTGAAAACATTCAAAGGGAAATTAGTATAGAAGGGAAAACGAATACTGAAATTAATTGAGACTTGGGGCAACGGAGTTCGGAGTTCATTTAAGACTCTCAGTTGTTTTTGATTTAAAAATCAGGTATAAAATCAGTTAACAACCAATTCTTTTATAATCACTAAGTTCAACCCCCTTTCAACACTGTCTAAGTTGGCTGCAGTGCTACCAAAGTGTGGGGCAAACGTTTAGACACTTCTGCCTAAGTTGGCTGCAGTGCTGCCATACGCTGAGATACTTAAAGATAGCTGAGGATGTGCCAAAACCGGCTGGAAAAATGACAGCCAATTCGATAGATGCAGAGCTGCAACAACATCAGCCCTATCAGCTGCTAAAGCTTCAACGATCCTATTGCAACTCTCTCTGTGTATATATTTATTCACAATTTCATTCGTTGGAAATATTTAATAACAATCTGCTGTAATAATTTAGATTTAATTACACGATTATATTTTTTTTGGTATTTTTTCAATTTATTAAAGCTTTTGCGGGTCACACAGATTCACGTTGACAGCATCTTAACACAGATTGATGGAGTATCAGGGTTATCGTGGCACGTTTTGGTATGATGTGCGACTTTTTCCAACTTATTGAAGCACATTTTTGTTTCTAGGAAAAATTCCACAATCAAAATTCACGAAACCAAATTTACATAAATTTTTTATGGACTCCAATCTATTGGAAATAAAATACACATGTTTAGGTTAAGACCATTATTTTTTAAAGACGCGACATATTGAGTAAAAATTAAACAATAAATAGACATGTCGTGGCACAAGAAAAGGTATATAAATACGAGTAATTGTTTAGGTTTTGAAAGAAGCTGCATTCTAGTGTTGCATAGAATAGATTTATATAGATATCTTGTGTTGTAATGTTGTACGAAGAAGCGCTGCAGGTAAAGTCAAACAAAATTATTGAAAAAAAAATCGTATCGTGAGACAAGAAGCGCAGACATGGTTGTATGAATTTTTAAGTTATAAAACGTAGGATGCGTTTTTATCATACCGGAACAAATTTGTCTACTTTAGGTCTAGTTTACCTTAGATATCCTGGTGTAGGATACTGCTGCTCTCATGGTCTACTTAAAAAGAACTGCAAATCGGCCATAAAAATCGTTAAATAACGTAAAGCGCATTTGGTTTTCTTAACATCTTTTGGTGTAACTTTAAACGAACGTTAACCCTGCTTTTGTGGCATTAAAATACACTATGAAAAACAAAAAATAAGGCAGAAAAGAGAATCAACTTAAAAATAAGAAGTAATTAAGATAAAAAATGTATATCTCATTTAATAAATATTTTTTTCTTTTGGTTTGTTTTCGTAGCTTTTAACTTTCATTCATTCCTGCCACGGCTTAACGAAATATCTATTTGTGTGTATGTTGCACAGGCACACATATATATGTACGTTTGTATGTGCTTATAAATGTGCACACATTTAAGAATGTCTTAAGTTGCAAATTAATTGGATTTTAACATAGTAAATATTTTATTTGCCGGCTTATCGCCATAAAATCAACATAATCAGCAAGCAAGTAAGTAGGTGGTACCGGGAGAAAAACACAGGCATATATACATATGTACATGCATACTTGTGCATGTAGACGCACAAGTGCGTAAATCCAAGTACATTTAGGGATACCAGATGTTTAAAAGAAACGATTATAGCCATTCTTAGCAGCGACAAAATTAAGGTTAGCATGAAATAAATTTACTTACTTAAATTTGTTTGTTAACAAGAATGTTTAAACACTCACCTGGAAAGAGAAAGAAGAAATTCAAATAGGCTTAAGGCATTCAAATTTGAAAAATTTTAAATTAAATTTCAAAATAAAAAGGAAATATTTTTCAACACAAGATTAAAGACCGTAGTAACATGAGTAAGAGGTAGAAACAATCATATAATCACAGACATCTACTTCAGTTTTGGTCACTGCGTTTTGTACGTTTATTGGTAAACAATAAGTTTTATAACCTCAAAATTAGTCGTTGGTAGAAGAAAACAGTAATATATTTGTCTTATTTCTGGCTTTACTCTTCTTTGTTTCAGAACATGTATCAGTTTCAGTGATATTCTGGAGAGCAGATTTTGTTCGGCGTATTACAAACTTAAGCTCTTTGCTTTCGGGGAGGTGAAGAGCTTCCTCGGTTGTGAAGATTCATTCGAATTTTTGCAAGATTAACTTGCCAAAGGTACACTAATATGCCGCTGGAATGTCTTGAAAGAGGGTCAATCGATTGGGTTTCTTGTGGTTTAAGCCCTAAAAGGCATTTGGTAATTCGTGATAATATAGGCATTGCACATAACATAAATGTCCCCCGAATCTTAATGTCTTGTTAAGGATAATTGTGTTCGTTAGGAACGGTATAAGGAATCATTAGGCGAGTTTTGGTGGGATGTAACTTTGAGATGAATACTTCCTCGACTTGCCTAGTGAACTGCTGCCCGCAGGGATTAGATACCCTGATCTCTTGAGCAATGAGTTTATCATTTCGCATATCGCAAAAAATGGAAATCAATTCCACCAGCTATTCCTGCGCTTTAGAAAACACTTGCTCATTCTATTTTGCAGTGGGTTTCTTATAAAAATTAGAAGAATATCATCAAATCCATGTATGTATCTATATTGAGGCATGAAAATCTTTTCTCCTAACTCCAAAAATTCTCCGACAAGCTACAGAGACTCATGTTATTGAACTGATTTAGAGATAACGTTGAGGATAGTTGTCAGCATCCATAACGTATTTTAGCTTTCATGAGAAGTATCAATTTATTTAACCCAGCCTATCTTTCATCTTGAACACTTTTCGCTCATTCATCTGGCCGCCTCAATAAAGATTACAGCAGAAGTTTGTTTTCGAAAACCACAGAAAAGTACTCATGACCTAATTAACATTTTAGTGTTTGTTAATGCAAAAGTAGCAATCGCTGTAGTAGTGATTGTAATTTAACATGAATTGTAATAATGACGTCTAATGAACTCTGCCTGAGCTTTTTGTAGGCAAAATACTCGTACATAAATAAATTTAAATGCGAAAATGTTTTATTAAGTTCCAGGGTAGACAGTATAAAGTAGTTGCCTTTAAAAAAGAATTAAAGCGTATTAAATACAATTTTGTTCAACATAATTTTCAAATTTGTTATGCTGTGTTGAACAAGGCAGCACCAACAGCAAAAAAACAAGGCAGAAAAACTTAACAACACTTAAAAAAACTACAAAAAAAAGAGGAAAAGAAAAATGTTAAAACGTATTCAGGTTGACTTCAAACAACAGGTCGAACACAGCAACAACAACAACAACAACAAAAAACAAAAAAGGTCGACAAGATTGAAAAAAAAGGGAAAAAGGCATTCATAAAGCGTGAGAATTATTGCTTTTGTTTTAGATCTTTTCTTTGAAGGGAGAGAAAAAAAGGAAATAATACGAGTAAAAACTTGAAATTAGCGCTGAATACTGAACCAGACCATGAAAGACTACCACCTTCTCGGAAATATATGTACTCAATAATTAAACGCATTCTTGTGTGCTTTGTCTGCGTTGTTAGAGCGTCTGTCTGTTTTTCTTTCTTGTTTACCTTAAAAGCCCTTTCAGAACATTTTAACCATATTAAAACCTTTTTAAAACAAATCCTATGTCTTAGACAAATTTCATATAGACTGTGGCACAAAACGAAGCATGTTTGATCTTGACTCGAACAACGAAAAGAAAGAGAGAAAAAGCAGAAAATAAAAAGTCAAAAATAGCGGACGACCCAGTCTTAAATGTGCGTAAAAGAAATATGTATGAAAAATCATTGTTGGATGCTGAGCTGTGTGCTGCAGTTGGAGGTAGGAAGTAGTGTTTTTCATTGAGCCTTAAGATGAAGGTGTTAAAAAGTTTAAAACATTTACGATAACTTAACATTGCCTGCATTTAGGTTGCCTCCTTGCTGGCCATCTCTTTTATGTTTCTGTATCAATATTGCGTGCACGTAAAGATTACATTGACTAGATAAAATAATGCACACTAGAAGTGAGCAACACCACAAGGTGACTCACACAGTGAGAAATTTTTGTGCGGGAAACGATGAAGCAATAACGAAATAAAGTCGGAACGCATATGGTAATAAGTTTACATTAAATGATTATAGCCCGTGCAGTTACAAGTATAAACAGTGATAAGATCTTTCGAATTGGCAAAAAGTAATTACTCAGTAATGGCTGTTTATAGAAAACGAATGTGCGATGCATTTGGAAAATTTGTATGGAACGCACTCAAAAACTTGAGAGGTTTTCATACAAATTCCCTAGACGTGCCGCTCATTTGTGTTCTGAAGCTACACACACACAGAAGAGTTAGTAATAGTTTGAAGAATATTAAGCTACAGAAGCTTTCAAAGTATAATTTGTAATTTACATTAAGCTACAAAAGTCTGTACAGACGGTTACCAGAATAATATGCTTAGAAAGGTCTTAAAATTGGCAATTTTTGTTCTAAAAAGAAATCTGACAATATTTCTTACAATCATGACAACACTCCAGGTGGCCCTTGTCAGATGACGCCATTGTCAGTAAAATTTTTCTATTGCCAAAACTGCCCATACAATCAATCTGGCATTATTTTGTCATAAAACTGAAGATTTTTTTTTTTGGCTGACGATTGCAATGGTTCGTACTGACAATTTATCTTAGCAATTTTGTATTGCCAGGACAGTGTCAGATCTTACAAATTTGTATATATCTTTAAATCTCTAATATGTATTTAACCTTAAAGAATCAAGTACTTTGCATCAGCTGATTTCCATCAGTATTGCAAACTAATCATACATGCGCGTCAGATGCAGCGTAGAGCTGCACTTGCTAACGGACACCTGTTCGGTGATAATCGCTGTAAGGGAAATCTTTATTAGGATAATCGTTGAAAAATTAATTAACTTTAATTTACATACATATTATTGTACATAAAATAAGTTTTTGTTTAGCTTTACAGAATGCTTTCTTAAAAATAGAAAAACTAACTTACTGAGTAAATAGTTTTCACAAATTAAAAGTTACTAATTGCGCCACTGTCAGAACCCGGCGCTGGAGAACACGCTTTATTCGCTCGCTTGATATAAACGCCAAAAGTAAACGATTTAACTGCTAAACAAATTAGATTTGAATTCAAAATTTGTTTAAATATGATATGTTAATATATTTTTGCAAGTGTACGAGTGTGTGTGTGTGTGTGCGTTGTGTTTTTCATAAAAAGAGAAGCATTTATAAAATAAAAACTACTTACACAGGTACACAAGGCTATTAACAAATATGGTCAAAACTATGCTTGATCATGCATGCAGTTATAAACACAAATCAACTAACAAAACAAAACCAATGAAGAAAACTATTCGAATAAATGAAAGAAAAATAAAATACATACGAGTACAGGCAACAAGCAACAGCACCAGCAACCAGATACAAGCCACTTAAAATGGTTAAACATTCTCAACATGTTTTCATTTCTGATTGTAATTATTTGAAATCTTTCAATATTTTTTTAAGACCTCACACAAACTGACTTGAGCCAAACGAAGAACAAAGAGGATGAAAACGGAATTTAATGGTTTTTTTTGACCAGAAGCAACAGCAGTTCTTGTTTTTTTTTTTTTGTTAATTTGGACTTATGCTATTTAAATTTTTTCTTACGACAAATAGTCTTGAAAAAATTTGTAAATTTTAAATTAATTTTATTGTTCACAATTTCAAGCAAAATATCTTTTAAATACAACCATGAACATTTTATGGGCTTAAATGTATGTAGATTTTTTTACGCAATTAAGTCATTGTTTGTTTATTAAATTCCAGCCAAAAAAATCATCTCTTGCCACTGGACAGGCCTGAAAATCTATTGAAATTTCTAAGCGTTTCAAATAAAAAATCACATTCAGAGAGCGGCGTCTTGAACCCAGCATGATTCATTCTAAGAAATTTGTTTTGTAGGGAAATGCATATAAATATATATGAATGTGTGTGTGCTAGACAGATACTTAGATATCTGACAGTCAGATATTTAGACACAACACAATACTCTCGTGTGACAATCCCAATTTTTTTTCCTACAAATTGTATGTGAAACAATTTTTTTTTTGTCATCTTATACTACAATATTTACTGTATGACGAGAAAAAAAAACGATAAGATTCAGTTGCTCACTACCTAAGAATAAAAACAATAGAAAGATAAAGAAAACATATAACTTTTCGAAATTACTAAAGACGGCAAAGAATATAATGTATGTATGTAGGCCTTATGAGTTTGTAGTGTTTAGTGTGTCACTATTGCAAAATTATGACGAAATCATTAGGAGAATTTTTTCGAAATGAATGAAAAAAGTGTGTCGTGTGTGTTCCAAACTAATGCTTTGATGCTTGTAATCTTTGACCTTTTAAATATTTGGATAAAATAAATGTAGGATATGCTTATCAGCCATGAAATCGGTAGAGAGGAGGGAAATTCTTAAGAAACTTTTTATCATTTACCTACAACTTATGGCAAGACAATTTGTTCGTACGAAAACTGAACGAATTAAAATTGTTAAAATTTAAATACTTTTTTTTCACAATTAAAACTGTTATTCATCCTTTTTTACGAAGGATTCTTTTGATGGATCTGCCCAGGTTATATTCTGGAACTGACAAACGGATATTCGTTTGTTTTTCCAAAATCACCCAAACTGCAGCCGAAGCAAAACAGGGTATTACATACTTTTTTATATATTTTTAGGAGTGTTTTTCAAATACGAGTAAGTAAAAACCGAACTTCTCCAATTGTTTTGTATAAATGTCTCGTACTTTGTTCTTTTTTATTTTAGCTCAAATTGCACTTCTGCCCAACCATTCTTCCATATGTATGTACATATGTATGTATGTATGTATGTATGTATGTATGTATATAGTTTCATTAAATTGCTTACGGCTTCGTACGCATTCAAAGATACATATTCGTTACAGCATTTGATTGATTTATATTTTGTTTGTTAAACTATTTTTATGCAAATCATGCTCGCGTTAAACTATTTGCTGTCATAAATGTCACTCACTTAATGCTTTCTTTTAAATTCGAATTTAATTCAGTTTGTCGCCACTTCAATTCTTGTTTTGCACAGCAGAGTTGCCAGTTTTTTGCTTTTTTTTTTATTTGTAAACAAGTCTTTTGAACCTAAAGGAATTTCTTATTGCAGCAATACTAGTATCTAATAAAACGGAGGTGTAAGTGGAAGGTGTTGGAAGTATAAATTTAAGAAATTTTAACAGCTGAGAAGAAAAGTCGATGAAAATCTTTAACAAAATATATTAAATATTATGCGAAAATTATGCCGCTAAACTAAATTTTCCCGCATTCAAATCATTTGCATTTTTTTTTATTTCAAATGCTTTGGTACGACACGCCAGACACACGACAAGTTGGCAACGTTATTGTGCGTTAAATCTGTGGTAAATTGGAATAAATTTAAAATTCTTTTTACCACTTGTGCTTGATAGAATGGGTGACGATATCAACTTAATTGGTTATAAAGTTTTTTTTCTTTTGTAATGATATCAATTAACGTTGAGTGACTTATTTATAAAAAGTAAATTAAACTAAAAATTCTAGACGTCACACGATATAGTACATGTTTCAAACACTTTATTACAGTGTTTGGAGACGTTAAAATACATCTGAAACACTGTGAAACAGTACTTGGAAAGTCTTAGAAAACCAGAAGTTGAAAAGTTCAGTTCATATTTGATGCATGAAGATGTAGCAACCTGATCCAGCTGGCATTTGGCCAAGTTAAGTGAGTGAATTAGTGTTTCTCAGATAAAATTTATATAAAAATCAAACTCTACTTTTTTCCAATCAAATGTTTGGATCAGCAATTTTTTGGGAGGTACTTATTTATGTATGTAAATTTGGGTATTGCAACGTTCAACAATTCTTTAAATTTACGAATTACTTTACAGCTTCGTGCCCAAAAAAATGTTTAAAGGACCCAGCGTATTCCGTTATTGAATATGAAAAAATAGTTTGTCTAAGTTCTAGCTTTATTTGTGTTATTCTACGTGTTAAAAAATTTAGATATTATTATCTCAACTTTTTTTGCGAAATTAATATCTCTTACGTTAAATAATACAAAATACACAAACCGTTTGACAGACACGCACATTTCAATTTACCATCTCAATAAATCCCTTGATAGTTTCGCTTATCCTTTAAGACACAAATAAAGTTTAAACATGAAACTTATATAATCATATTTAGTACTGAATTGCCAAGGAGTATGTATGTATATATGTATATTTATATAACAAGAAAGAAATCTTTATGTACTAGTATGTATGTATGTAAATATATATGTAGGTTGAAGTTGAAGTTTAAATTTGCATGCTTTTCCCGCTGTTCGTTGGCAGAGAAAATAATATATTAAACATGTAGATCACATTTTGAATATTCACATTTCCCAAAGCGCTCGACAACAATACCTTGTCATTAATCATCGCATGTGTCTGGAGTAATGAAAACGGCGCATTCCTTGCAACAGAGGACAAAAAAGCGAACATAAAATTGTGAATAAAAAACCTAAAACTTATACAAATACAATTTTACGCCATAGACGGTGAATATGCAGTGCGCTTTGTAGCTTAAGTTGAACTAACCAAACAGTTCCATTAAGAAAAACCAAAAAGATGACCAATGGATATGATCAGTCTGCAACGACCGTATCAGCAGCTTAAGAGGTGAATGCCAGCAAATAAAAATGGGAATTTAGGTCTTCATAAAGGAAAATATCTAAAGGAAATGAGATATCCATAGTAGTCGGGAAGAAAGTAAGAAAGAGATAAAATAAAAGACGTGCTCACTATTCAGGTAAGTAGAAAATATAGGTCACGACTGGCAGGTATCTATAAATGTATCCTACATGTCCATCCGCTTTGTAGAAACCTCAAAACAACACATATGTAACTCGTTCCTAGACAGCTTACCTGCCTGCCGCTGCTCACATGTTACTTTGTATATCTAATCAGTTTTCATTACCTCTGTTTCCCTTCAAAGATCGTATAACGAAGTTTCGCTTTCAAGAACCAGTTACCTTTCAACAACTATCTTCTTCCAACTAAACAATATTAAAAGAAACATATTATTGTTACTAGAACCTGAATACCAGAATCCCTCTATGCTAAAACAGATCCCTGTTGCATTAAAATTGAGTTCATCAAAACCTAATTTTTCGAAAAGAAAGTCTTGGGGCAAACTCGTAATCTATTTGGGAGCTACTTTTTAAATGCATTCCTTGTTTGTAACTTTAAACATTTCTCTACTAAAAACATGTCGAAAACTGATTATAAGTTGAGCCTGGTGCCATCAAAAGATCACTTGTGGTATTAAACAGCTTGAAATGTGGCTGTTTCGTTAATTATCTGTCAAGCTGAAAAATAGAGCTATTGGCAAATTATACAAGCGATTATATTAAGCCATTGAAGGGCCATTGTTTAAAATTGTATTTTTTCAGAGAGAGAGAGAGAGAGCAAAACTGACATGGAATTTATGTGGTGTCATAGACCAGTAAATGCCCAGTTTCTTAGTTCACTTAACCTGAATGTGGCTCAAGGAAAGGTTTACCAAATAATAAGCCGCAAACTTGATGACGAACTTAACATGTCCAACCTCTTGCCTAGCACACCCTTAAGGTAGTCGAAATAATGGCAAGAGTTTAAATGTTGAAGACAAAAAACGAGCACAGATTTCATGTTTTAGCATGCTGAGGTTGAAGCTGCCGCTGCTGCTTTGGCTGTAGAGGATGCTGTTGAATGGCGATTTCAATGCTGTTCCGTTTTACTTTTTGCTGTGCGAGGCCACATTCCATTGATGTCATATGAATGCGTGTATGAGTGGCTGACCGTTCGTCTCTCTGTTGGTCGGTCGGTTGGTCTGTCGGTCTGTCGGTTGGTTTTGTTATATTGTACTTTACATACATACATACATATGTATGTACGTATGCATGTAGTTATAAAGAGTATTCGCGCTTTTGTTGGTCAGCCAATAAAACGAAACTTGGCCACTCAGCCAACCTCCACCATGCCCTTAGCGGGTGTTACAATATAAACATTTTTACTTTATAACTTCGGCCTTTGGAGCACAAGAATGTATGCACAGAAGTACATACATATATTTTCTTTTGCCTGGTCTTCTTTGTTTTAATGAGTTTGTTTAAGTCTGTATGTGTGTGTGTTGGTGGTGATTTGAAAGAAACCTGGCCTCAATCTTATGGTATGCATTGCACTCCAACAAAAAATAAACCAAGAAAAAACACCAGATTTTTTTTTTTTTTAATTTCGTGAAATTTTTGTGTTGCGTTCTCACGGAATAAGTTCAGTTTTAGTTGTTGCTCGAGTACTTTTAATTCAAACAAGGTTTTTTTCTCTGCAAAAAACTCTTTTTTTTTTTGTTGTATTGGAAGCCGGTTGGCTGTTTCGTTATGGGGCTTTTCCATTTCGCCCATTTCTTTGAGCCCTGTATGGTACTTTAGCAAATGCGTTTTCTTGTGGCCTGGCATCATTATGTAAATGTTTGTAAGCGCCAATGTGTACTCGTATTGAAAGTTTTTGTTTAGTTAATTTGGAGTATAATTTCACTACATTGTTTGTAAGTATGAGTTTGAGAGTATCATTAGTGCTGCCGCTGTTGCGGACACTGTCCACGAGGACGACAATGTTGGCGATGAGGATGATGGGAATAATGATAATTATAATGACGAAATTTGCTGTGTTCTTTTTGTGTATTTCCTTGCTTTTTTTAAGGAAATTATTAACTTTGGAGTGGTTTTATTGCATAAAGGTATGTTGGGAAGCGTTTAACAAGTAAATAACTACTTAATTAGTTTTTGTTACCTTCCAGCACACGACTTTAATATATGAAAATGCCAATAACAATGTGAAGCTGGAAATGTCATACAAAATCGTGCGAGAGCATTTGCCGCTACCCACCTTTTCTGTCTGAACATTTTCCAAAAGAGATATCAATTAATAATAACTAGAACGATTGACCAAGCAGTTCAATTTTAGGATCAAAAATTTAAAGAGTCTTATAACCCACATCCTAGAGGCCATAAAATTTACTTCAAGTCCTACTGAAAACATGAGATGATGTACCAAGAGGAAATATTAGGTTCGTTAAGAATATGCGACCAACCAAGCAAAATTTAAGCCATACACCGTTATTGTTACTTGTTCGTGTCTGGTAAGCCCTAAAAAGTCAGTGCTGTGCCGTTAAATGTCACTTACTCTGTCAGCAACCCTTAGATTTGATCATTATGACAAATTCATTGTTGCCATGACTCTGCAAGTTTTTTCATATTTTCCTTTACTGTCTGTACGTTCTGTCTCTGAAGTGAGACAAATTGTTATAATTTATTTAGAATTTTCTTTTAACTGTTCTGGTATATTTTTGTTACCCTGTTATTACTAATTTCTTGTTGTGTTTTTTTTACCACATTCTACCTTTAAGTACACATTGTATTTTACTTGGTCATGTTCTCTACACACTTGCTTTTTTATGACATTTTATATGAATAATTAATTTGTTGACTTTGTCTTTTTGTTAACCACCAAATATAGAATATTTACTAATGGGAAAATATATTTTAATTTTGGATAAAATCTTTAAGTAAAACATTGTTTTTCTTATGGAAACACGGAATTTGGTTAGTGATCAAATATAAAAGGAAATATTAAGGGAAATAGATAATTGTCAAATAAACAATTGTTAAAAAAAGACTTTAAACATAAATTTAGCCAAAATAATTCTAAACTGGATAAAATATTTTTTCGATATTATTGCAGTATGTAAATATGAATGAATCTATATAGTTTATTGGACAGTCTAAATAAAAAGATGTCCGAGTTATCGGCCGCTGGTTTCACCTTGAATCTTTAAACGAACACAAACTGATCTGATTGCCATGGGTCGACATTTAATGATCAAACAATTTCGAATAACAGAAAAACTCAAAGTCCACAGATGCGAAAAAAATGGCTTTTATATAAAATTAAAGGAAGAAATTTCAGTTTCGCAGAGGTACTCGTATTATCGTGGTCATTTGACTATGGAAACATAAATATTTAGATTTTTCATGGCATAAAGTATAAATAACCACAATTTTTAAGATTTTAGTGCTTATGAGATCTTTTGGATTGTATTATTCAGAGTGCAGAGCTATCGTTTCCACGACTGTTGGCCCCATTGTAAACTTCCTTGTGCGTGGCTCGTTTCTTTAAGTCTTTTTGCATTCTTGTCACGGTTTTCTTGTCGCTGCCAGTATTGCGTACGTGACGTAAACAATTCACACCTTTAAATCATTGACATAAGTATGTAAGCATTCGTTTCTAATGTTACTTTGATTCCGGTCGTGTGAATTTTCTATTCATTGGACTTAGTCACTGGCCAATATTACCTCCATAATATATACATACATACATACATATTTAGCTGCTAAGCAGGCAGACATAAGCTGTTGGCTTAAGCACTGGGTGGGCTGTAGGCTCGTGTTAGCTCCTAACTAACATGGCCAAATAAAAATGCCAACATATTGGCCATATCGAAATAAGAATTAAAAATAGCTATAATGGTATTATTTTTGAAAACAATACTAGTTTTGTAGCCAACTTCACGTTGAAGCGAGCTGTGCTATGCTATGCTGGAGGCCGTTGGCGACGCCCAGTACGGCTGACTTACTTGCAAATGTATTAAATGACATTCGATTTTGAGAAAAATTCAATCATTTGTAAAGAAGCTCTCTAATTAGCATTTTTTCCAACAAGCCTGGTAAAAGTCCATTTGAAAATGTTGCTTAAGAGTATAATGTTAAATATTTGTAATTTATGTATCTTAAAAAGTTGCAAGTGTACACGCCAAGCTACGAGTCCATAGTTGCGGCTCGCAAGCGAAACTATTAATAAAATTTGCATAATTTATGACATTTCAAAGCAGATCAATGTCAAGCAGACACTCAAGCAACCGGCATAATATATAAACTAGTACTTCATATCTTCAACAGATTTATTATTACAATTTTTCTTTCGCTTTTTTTGTAAGCCAGCATTCAAAACTCCAGTTTTTAATCATTTATTTCCATACGAGCGGAGCGAACAACAACGATAAAATTGATCACTTGGAATATTTATAAGTCAATCTGATTAACCCGTTTATGCCGCGCATCTCCTCGTTTTTGGCTGCTTTCAAATTTTCCTTCATTTTGTCCGGTTGTTTTAATACAAAAAAAAAATATTTATATAAATGTCTGTATATCAAAGAATAAACTTAAGATAGGCCCACATTATCTGCATATCTAACTGAACAGCAAGAAAAGGAAAGGAAACGTAACACGACTGAAAAAACTTTATCTGCACCAGAACAACAACAAAAAGAAAAGAAGAACAGAACGAACTAAATACTACTATTGAGGCCTTAAACATTCTTTATACTCAGTCATATAAAATAAACGATTTCAATGACACCATGATTAATATCAACAACAAACATAAATCCTGGCTCAAACGCCGAGAGGCAAAAAAGAACTGAAGACGGACACAAAATGCCAGAACGAACAGTCACTGAAACTGGGGCCACAAACTGCAAAAAATAACAACTAATGTGAACATCAAATGTGTGTAAAGACGCTTAAACGTGGTCGTAATCAAAAATGTGCGACACTAACAAAATAAACGAAGAATTTCACAATTACTGCTCGTACCGCAACCGGCAAATCCAAGCCCAAACGAACCGAGCAAGTGACCATTCAAAAGCAAACAACATCCCAAGAAACAGCTAAAGAGAAGTAACGAAAACGACAAATTCGACAACGAAATGTGTGTGTGTGTTGTGTGTGCGTCAAGGAGCAAAGGCCGTGCTAAGCGACATGCAAAAGCCAACAAAATAAACTAGAAACACGCAGGTACGGGTATGGAACGGAAAACACCAACACACCACACACTGTGTTGTTGTAAAAGAGAGTGCTCTGCTGGCACAGGTAGTTAAAATGCAAGTCGGGGCGCATAGCGATACATTTAATGCCACAAGTTTGGTGTTGTGGTGGCAATGAATGTACATACATACATCCATCCATCCATATGCACTCCGTACACACATACGTGAATACTTATGAACTTATTCGAGTGCATATTGAGCAACGTTAGTCTATGGGAAGAAGAGGAAATGTGAATAAGAAGTGGCAGCCAAAGAAGTTTGTGAAATTTAAAAAAGAAAAATATCTTCCCTTGGAACAGGTATGGAAATTGTAAATGAACATTTTTAAGAATAAGTATCTGTGGACGATGTAAAACCTACATGATATTTTTATTAATATACACACAAACATACATATACATAAGTATGTAAAAGGTGTTTTTTTAAGCGCTTTACAACTTAAAATGTTAACACAAGACAGACAGACTGTTGGAATGAATTTTTTTTAATTTAATCTTTTCCGTTATATGGTCGCTGTGACTACTAGTTACCTGGTCCACTCAATTAATGCATTTTTTTTTACTACTTCCTACACTAAATGTGTACTTTTGACGCCATAAACCGTAAAACAGTACCATAAAAAACAAATCCAAAGCCGTTACAATAAATGAACGAGAGGACAGAGCGGCGGAATTGATTTGCGTTATCAACTGCTGGTATGGCCTAATGTGACGATGGGCCAAGCCCACTAACGCACAGGTGGCAACTTGCCGTGTTATGTGGGGACGGCACATAACACAAACCCCTTTCTCGACAGCTCGTTCTATCTAATCCCTTCTGCCAGTAATTCTCTAGACAGCTGAAGGAAGTCTAGTCCTTACGAAGAGCAGAATCTGTAGTAAGGCAACAGCACTTCGCGGACATTTGAACCATCAAATAGTTTTCCAACCCGGTATCTAACAGAGCTTCTTGCTGCGTTTTTAGGTTGAAACCACAACCAGAAAAGTTCAGCCGAGCTATAAAAAAGTACCTGCAAGAAATTTATGCCATCTCCGTTACTATAATTTGATTTCACACGACGTTTTCAAAACCTTTTGAAGTTTTTCACAAACTATTTCTGTGATCAGATATAATTGAAATTCGCGAAACTCAATTATAACCTTTTGAGCTGCTTTTTAAGATATTGACGTTACTTTAACAAATCTTCAAAATATTTGTGGGCCACCAACATGGTACAACACTGAGCTGATAAGTTGTTGTGCCATATGGGCAGAACCTTTAAGGTACGAAAAAATTATTAAATGCTCGAAAAGACAAAAGAGTAGAGAAGGTAAAATATTACTTCTCTTCATATATGTGTGTATGTATGTATGTGTTTGTACTTCAATTATTTAATAAAAACATGTTAGTTTAAGCAAAAGCCAGCCATTTCTCAATCCCTTCAATTTACATATGATAAAATTCCATTGGCAACTTTTTATTGCTTCGATATATGTATGTATGTATGTATGTATGTAAGTAGTGCTATCAGAGTTGATTTGTTTGATACGAATACTAATACTACATACGTGAGAGTTTTTCAGAATAAATAAACTGTTCAATTTTTTGTTTTCCTTTTTATTACTAAATATGAAAACATGTTACTGATTGCTTTTACAAATCCACATAAAATCTATGTATGTACATGTGTATGTATGTATGTAAGTATGTTGCCAACTCATTTTGGAAATACCAGCAACTGCAGCAACATGCATCGACAGAACTAAGCGCGTTGGCGCATGCATAATATTGACTTAGCGCTGAAGCCACGTTGTTGTGCATATTTCTGGGCTTCGAACAAGGATACACCAGCCACATTCGAAGAAACTTCAATGTCTGCGTATAATGGCTGCAAATGATTTTCGAAATGCTTACGGAAAGCAGTAACCGAACCAAATAATTCTAACTACCAGCAGACCATTTAACCAGCCTACCGACTACGTTTTTGGCCAACCGAAAAAAAAAGAAATCAAAATACTTACAACAACAACAACAACAGCAATATTGTACATAATAATAATCAAAAAAAAAAAATACATGCTGAACACAACCATTCAGTTAAAAATACAGTCATTGATCGTGGTGGCAGTGTGGAAAAGTTGTATGACAACATTTTTTCCTTGGCTGATGTTAAGGAATTTCGTTCGTGCATATTCCCAGCTTGAAAAGAGCACAATTGTACACCGCGAGAAACACAAGGAGAGTACATATCGTACATACATACATACATATGTATATTATATTGGCATGCGAGCAGGATCTATAGTAGTTAATGAATATATATGTATGTACACATATATGTATGTATATATGTATGTATGTGTGCATACACTCGTCTCTACGTAACTCCTTAAGTGCCATTAAAGCTTTGCACATCGTAGTACCTACATACATGCACCAAAATGCCTGCCTTATTGCTGTTTTCCACTTTTTGGCATGTTCGTATCCATAATAAAAGAAAAAAGATGTGAAAAATTCCAAATTAAATTCTCAGTGCTAAAAAAGAAAACATTACTGCAATAACTTAAATCCACAAAGAATTGAATATGGTTGTTAATAATGCTTAATGTGTTAAGGAGTTATAGGAATACAACGATTCTTTTTTTTCTCTCTCTTTTTTCGTTTCGTTCATTGTCTTTAATGGTGGGCTTAACTTGTTCTGCCATAAGACTACAGTGCTACTCTTTTAATTTGAATTCCTTGACTAAATAAATAAACTGGCCAGGAATTTCAGACATATTGGGAAAATTTGATGACTTTTCTTAAAACTGCAAAAAATGTAATGGACACCACTGCAATTGTATGTAGTTATTTGGAAGCCCCTGCAACACCACGTTCATACATACATACATACATACACATATACTCGTATGTGGACGATCGAGGAGGATGTGCTGTGTTGAAATTCCTTGCAACATACTAAATTAGAAACGTGTGCTTACTTGGTAATCTTATCAACAACAACAAAAAACGGCAAACAAATGGAAAAAAGCAATTAAACTGAGTAAATTTATTATGCATTTTAATGAAAATCTTCAGCCGGCATAATTAAGTGACTGCTTCACGATGCAGAACGTTTGCATTCGGCAGTGCTCTCAAGAGCACAAAAACTGATTTGGAGACTAATTATGAGCGTTATTTTGCCCAGTTTTTCTATTCTATAAATGGGCGTTGTTGTTACATTTGTACATATATCGTTCTATCTTTTGTACAATTTGAAAAATAATCACAGGACTTGAAAAGGTTAAGATGTTAATACAAAATAATTGCAAGAACGAACAGAAAATTTCACAGACTACTTGTGAAACCCCAAGGAATAAAAATTTGTTGTGCCCAAAATAGCTTTTTAGCGGTTTGGATAGGCCAGCTGGTTGGATAGGCCAGCTAGTACTCCTTTTAGGACTGCGAAGTGCGACCAAAGGCTTTTAGCTGCAACCACGCAAGTCGATAGTCACAGAAACTTTATTACTGCCTGGCTACGACGAAGGCGTTCCGGGCGCCTTGTAGTGGTTAGAGTTCAGCTTGAACTCGATGAGGTGTTGCCGTAACCTATAGATTACAATATGGGTTGGTTCTATAACTTTCTGAAGGGCAATATGACACTACAATGTATGATCAAATACGTTAAAATATACAAATATTAGTTCTGGTGATCAATTTCTTGTAGGGACGAACCTCAGCGGAATTACTGAGGGGTCGGGTATTGGCTGGAAATGTCGAAGTGCATTCTTAGCTCATCAATGGATGAGTTGGCAGAGCGTTGGAGCAACAGCAACGAGGCTATAGATTCGTTTCCTAGCAAAGACCTCGAGGGCAGCTACACGCGGTTTTTCCTTGAAATAGAACTGCTGTCAGTCAATTGACAAACATCTTCATATGCATAAATAAGTATTTGTCAGTTCAGCTCTATTAGATTTCGCTCAAGTATAAATGAGCTCTTCAAAGAAAAGACTTACTAGTCCCACTGTGCAATCAAAGTCTAAAACAATAAACAAAATTAGTTGGGATTTCGAAGTTTGAAGGGAATTCAAAAATATTTCTTATTATTTTTTTATGCTTTCATCAGGTCGTGCCATCTCTGTTGCACTCAGTCCAGGCCAGTGGCAGGCCAATGATTCATAGCTGGTAACATCTTTGATCGTGATAATGTTGGTGATAATGTCTTTGTGTTGTTGATCTGCTTTTTGCTTTCAAATATTTTTTGCTTCGTATATTCTTTAGCACAGACATGCTGGCAAAACACTATTCTGTACATAAATACATACATACATACTCATATATTGAGCAGTATTAATACATGGTGATCATGATCCAGAGAATCTTGTTCAGTTGCACTATTTATTGTGTTGTGTGTTTGTTGGTATGGGAGTAACAACTCTGCCCACAGTCTTATTTTATCCTGAATTCCAGCATGATTTTTTTTTACAGATGTGTGTGTTTGGGCAGATTAGCATGACGAAAAATGAAACCATAAAAGAGGCAGTGATATACGTACATGAATAGTTAGTATCGGAGCCAAAAACAAAAACAAACAGAAGAAGAAGAAAGAAGCAATAAAATGTGGAATTTTATGTTAATTGAGCAATAAGTTAAAATTATGAAATTTGCCAAGTTAATGAGTTAATTAAATGGTATTTAAGTTACAAATGATAAAATATCGAATTTAGGGGTTTTTTAGTTTGGGGATAACGATCAGCTTACACTTGACCAAAGCAATTTAATTAACCAGGCAAATGGCCGAAAGGGAATTTTAACGAGACGCGTGTGAGATCGTTGATACCTGTTGGTAGCTGCCCATACGGCAGGTGATATGTTTGGTTTTGTTTTGTCTTTCCTTTAAACCAACTAATTAAAACTTTACGCGCTTAGTGAGCAAGATTTTGCTAAATGGACGGTAAATGAAGTTGTTTGCATGCTACTTTTCTCCTCCCCCCTTGTTGTGCGTCTTTTCTTTCAGCCATTATAATAATTGAGTTGGTTGAATGACGAGAAAATGTAAAATTTGTGCTCCCCAGCAGTGCCATGTTTTTCCAAGCGTAGTAAATTTATCTTAGAAAATATTTTTCTCACAAGTTCATAGGAAACAGTCAATTGTAATAAGATGGCGTTAGAATATAAGATGACTTTATTCAAAATTTTTGTCAAAAAATATTTATTTATTCATCAGTGGTAATAGTTGTGATACGCACTTTTCTGCATGTCCTTGAGCTCTCTCAGCGATTCGGTTTTTATATCCTTAACCGCTGCAAAACGTCGTTCTTCAATCGCAGGTAGCCAAATCTAGTAAATATGTTGGCTGAGGCATGATGCCGACGGGTTTTTTGGTCAAAAACTATCAATAATGCCCAAAATCTCCGACAGAATGGCACGGCATGAGCAAACCGATATACCGACTTTGTCAGTAACTTTTGTAATAGCGATTTCATGATTCTCCATAACAATTTTCTGCATTTTCTCAACATTTTCATCGTTTGCTGATGTGTTTTTGGGGTGGGCAGGGCAGGGCGACCGTCATCACTCACATGCACTCGGTCTTCATCGAAAAGTTTACGCTACATGTAAACATTTTCCTGGCTCAGAGTAAAATCATCCTGTGCCACTGTTCTTTTGAGCACTTGATTCCATTTTTTACACAAAATTAGGGCAAATTTTTCCATCCTTCTTTTTCGACTGCAGAAAAACGACGCAAAACACTTTCAACTCTTGTACCTCTCACGAAAGAGGTAAATAGCTCAAATAGGAGAAATTATTTGATCTGTTGCAATTGTTATTTGCTGGCAGATTTACCTTATGACTGTTTAATTAGAACGCGCGTGCGCTATTGCACAAGAATCCAAAGAAGAAGAAACCAATTTGAGAATTTTACAGAAATTCAGTTTCACAGTCTTGTGTTAACACGAACTAACACATAAATTTCTCATGTTCTCTACAGTGGTTTCTTAATATATACATATATATTTTTAATGCTAATATCTTAACCCAAACAATTATCCTGAACATTTAATTTAACAATTTCAAAGCAAGAAAAAAGAACAAAGAAACTAAACACATTTCCAGACAATGTGCAATGTCATCAGACTAGACGACCACTTCGTCCCAAATACTATTTATTGGTAAACCAAAATTGAATCTCTTTACATCCAACATGGTTGAAAGAAGATACATATGTATGTATGTACATATTCTTGTTTGCAATCATAATTGTTTTAAAAGGAGAAAACAAAGCAAACCAAAGCCACTCTGCTTGAAGTTTTAATTAAATTTTCAGGGCCATTTACACTAATCTTTTGCGAAAATTTATGGCAACATAAAATCCAATTCAAATATCAAACCGACATGCATAGACATGCACACATACTCAATTACTCGAGATAAGCACACTTGGATTTATATTAATGTAGTAGATACTTACAGTGCGCCATAGATAACGTCATATGCCAAGAGATCTACTCTTTTTTTTTTAATTCAAATTATCTACTCTGAAGCCTCAACCAATATTGTCGAACGTCATCACTAAACACCTCCAAATTGGGGTTTTGTAATAATTAAAACAGATATTTATGTTCATTAATTGCAGCACAGCCGCGAAGTGACAAAATAATAATTTTTCACGAGAGAACGGAAACAACATTTAAGGCAAAGATTATATTTTTTTAGTGTTTTTTATGCAAAAAATCCTGGAATTTGAACTTCAAATTACATGTAAATTTCCGGTTTTTATTTTTCTTTTTGAGGGGAAAAACATTTCATATCAGATGTGGGGTGTCGGTTCAAAAGTTTCTCCGCCACACAAAGGATTTACAACAGAATGAAGAATACAACTTTAAACTTTTATTAAAGAATTTTTTCTTTTATTGTTTTTTTTTTGGCAATTTCGATCCTAACATTTTGCTAGTAAAAGTAACTTGAAACGCTCTGCCGCTGCAGGAAAAAATTGCATCATGCATCATTTTGGATGCTGTGCTTCAATTGTAGATACATATGCAAATAGTTACGAACTGGGGGATTCCCCTTATATGTAAGTATATACTCGTATGTAGTGTAGAAATGCAGTTACAGTGTTTAGTTACTTTCTTGTTGTGTTTTTGCATGAATAATAAAACCTCTTAAATTAGCACCTTCGTAAACGTCAACAGATCTTTTTTAATTCGTTGACTTTATACTGATCCCACTGTACTCGTATACAGTGGAGAACACTTTCAATTACACCCTAAAAGCATTTAAAATAAACACCATTAAAACAAATACAATTTTTTTTCTTTTTTTACTGGCTAGTGTATTGGTTAGGCCAGAGCGGTCTTGCAGTGGCATCTTCCTTAGTTTGAGGCTTGTCTGTTTACTTGCGTCTGTCAGTTAACACTTGCATTTGCTTAACCTCACACTCGCCTTTATTTCAACTCTGTGCGTTTTTCTTTTTCTTTGCTCGTTTTTCTTCTTATTCAGTTTTCATTATTTATGTTTGATTATTGAAACGTACTACTTTTGTTTTTTGAATTGTAGTATTTGCTTTTAACACATACTCAAAAATTATATGCATCTTTAGCTGCCCCCTCCTCCTCCTCCCCCTCCCCCACCCCGTTCTACACAACACCTCTTTCGCCTTTCAATATTTGGCCCATACAAACATACACATGTTTACAAATTAGACGTTCAATCATTTATCATTTTTAATAGCAGCCTCACGATAACGAACTAATTAATGTTGAAGACGACTTCGACGACATGCTGATCTATTAAGTGATATGTTAAAGCTGAATACATGTTTCTACATACATACATACATATGTAAGTATATAAATAGTTTTGAGCACATACATATACATATATTAAACTCGTTAATAAAAAGGGTATTTCATGAAGCGCTTCCTGCAACTCGTTTGTGTTTCTCTTTGAGAGAAATACAGAAACGAGCCAAGTCCGAAATTGTATGCAAGATATCAGCAACAATTGTTATTTATTAGAAAGGCCTAACGAATGGCAATAGCAGGATAAAAACTCCAACAAAATGTACCGGATTCTTATCAGTGGCTCAAACTAAAGTTCCAGTTTTCAATAAAAGCAACTTTAAGTTTAAAAACTCTCATGAATCTACTTAATTAAAGGGAATGGAAGCGATTTTTTCCTGGACACAGTATGATTTTATTTTGAAGAAATTGTGGGGTTTTTTTGGAGATAGAAAAAAGTATTTTTGGAATAATGAATTGAAACTTGGCGATAAAGTGTGAAAAGAACTAAGAAAGGCCTGGCTGTCTTGGGAAAACTCTTGCAGAAGGGTAAAATTGCACAATCTTGATGGCGCCAGTCAGGCTTTCAAACCGATGGTGTCAAAGCGTCGTTCTGTTGAAACCCCAAGTCATTGGCGATTCGACTCATCCAATTTAGGCCAAAAGAAGTCCATAATCAACTACTTACAGTGATTGCTGCCGACATTGCTATTCTCCGAGATATATGAGGCGACAAGATAATGGTGTTCTCTTCCCGACAAATTTGTCCTATTTATTTTTTATTGAATTTCACCAAGACAACTCAGGTACTGATCTTCCCTATAGTTACTAAGATGCACTTCCGTCATCCAGAGACTGCTTATGACCCTGACACTTGTCTTGTTTCGGAATCGGAAACTCTATTACAAGCAAAATGATGTGATAAGTTCGAACTAAGAGTACCAAAGTTCTTTGTCCGTAATCGGTAACACTGGCATGTGAGGTATGGCCTGCGCCGGCAAATCTATAAATAAATTTTAAATACAGAACAATTTCTCTGGCCAAACTTGTTCAAGCCTTGTGGAGCGCACCAAAGATGTGTTAACAGCAATTATTGGCGACAAACATACGGACATATGTATGTCTTTAGATATTTATATTTGTGTCATACTGTGGCGCTAACTTTCTGTTAAAGTTTAGTTTAAGTAATAGCTGTTTTATAATTGATATGTATTCAATTATCGGCCAGCAAAAATATAATGTGATTTCTTAATATTAAATGAATTTGTGTTAACAACTTTGATAAACATTAAATTGTTTCTGTTTTTTTGTTTTATTACTTTTTTACTTGAATTTGCCACTTAAACAATAATTATAGTAAATTTAATTAACACCAACATGTTAACAACAATTTAAGTGGCTGTCGATTAAACGATATTGTCTATCTGTTAATAAATAAATGTGCATGTTTTTGTATTTATAAATTGTTTGAGACTTAATAACTTTTTTGTTCTATCGCAGATAAACTTAAATGTTTTGCCAGTTACATATTTATTAGATACATGTGCAACTTAGTAGTTGGAGTGAGTGGAGACTTAAGCTTTGCATGATCACTGGCGATAGTGGAAATGGGGCAGGTTTCCTTTCTATTGCTTAAAGCAGCGTTTTCAACATATAAAGTCAACATTTTTCTTTAACAGCAACGATGCCTTTAGCCTGAATAAACTTAATTTTTTCTACCACAATATTAGGAGAACCTTTTGCGAGGATTGAGCGCACTGCGGAGTTAAACAATTTATTGTCAGAGTAATTCGTGAACATTCTATTTGAATTTTCCTACACTAGAAGTGAAGAGAAGCGTATGTATATAATTTGCTCCGTCTTTAAGATTGTCTGTCAGGTTGCTGGGAAATTTGATGCAAATAAGGATTTGGATTTCTGTAAAGTGTGTCAGGCGTTACATTGCGCGTTTCTGTAAATTGTTTAGGGAACAATGAGAACTTACGAACACACTTCGTGCTATTGCTCGAGGCTACGCAAAAGTAGATTCAAACTACTTGATGTCTTGTCTTGTCTTTCAGGCAAGTGAAAAAATCAATGACAAAAAGTACCTCGGACTTCTGGAAATTGTTTGGGGATGGTGAGCAGTTAAGTCAGCATTAAACACATTTGTTTTGTCTGCGACCTACACCGATGTGTTCGCTAATGGCTTTGGTAGCGTTTTTTAGGCACAAACACGGAAGGAATTGAAGTTATGGTGCAAGTTATTAATGAGTGTAGTTCAGGTTGATAAGAAATTTGAAGGCAACAAGGTACATAATACTTAGTTGTGCGGAGGTACGTGGCTATTGAGCGCACATTCTGTATCATTGTCCGAAACTACAACGAAGTAGACTCGAGTGGCTTTCACGAGTGTCTTTCAGATTGATAAGAAATTTGATGTGGCCAGAGGAGAAGCACCAAAGGGATATGCATTTAAATGTTTTCTTTATGGATCCCTGTGTAAGCGAAATAAGTTGTAACCTTTTAAGAAAGATATCACGGTACTTTTTTCTTTAGCTTTCCGTTTTGCCCTTATTTTTTCTCTCTTTTGAAGGAATTGAAAATGGACCAAAGTAGTCCTCGCTCAACACAACCCTTTCTGGCCTAAGAAAATCGATTGAAAACCCCGGCCAGCTTCGAAAAAGCAACTGTTTTGCGAAAAAATTAATAAATTGTGTGGAAATGAAAAATGCTTTTTGCAAAAACTAAAGCTTTTCTTTTAATCAACCTACAAGAAAATCTTAAAATAAAGCAATTAAATTTTTTGATTAATCAAATATGACATCTGCAAACCAAAAACCTGTTCTGTTCAATTGAAATTGTTTAATGAAAAATGTTTGCAACTCTACTTACCATTACTGGGTTTCTGTGGTATCTCGGCCGGATCAATGCCGCGACTTTGAAATATATGTGCAACTGCACTGCAATTGGGACTAAACTGTTCCAGTATCGATGAGCCACCGGGCGCCGCCAGAGCTGCGGCCAAGGGTGGTGGTGGAGCGGTTATGCCAACCAAAGCATGTGCAGCGCGAAACGGGTTCAATAAACCGCTTAACACAAAGAAAATAAACAAAGGACGGTAAATATTCCCTGAGTAAAGGCAGTGCTGATGAGGTGGTTGCTGAGTAAAGGAAGAGTACAATTTTGTTGTGGAGCATTTTGAAGAGGAACTCATTTTGTTGGAGGTTTTTAAACTTAATGTTTTCGTAGCAAACATAATTTTTTTTTTTTTTTGTTTATTTTTGTAAAACGAGTTGTTGAATTTATTTAATTTAAACTTTTTATTAGTTCTTTTTTTTTTATTGGTTAATTTTGCATGTTTTTTTTAAATTTTTTGCTTTCACACTTAATTTAGTGTTTTGTTGTTGCTTTTCCTTTTGTTTTAATATTTTCTTTTTTTGGATATTTATATTGTTGTTGTATTTATAGCCGTTGGTTTTTATTGGTATTGCTTGTATTGTACTTGTTGTTGCTGCGGTTCAATTCTCTACTGCTGCCACTATAGTAGTTGGCGTTGTTGTTGTTCGTTTATGTTTGCCGGCAAAAGTGCGGTTAAATGTAGCAAGTGTTGCAAAAGGCAGAAGAAAAAAAACAAAAACTTTATTTTACAAAGCAACAACAAGAATGAACCGAAAAAAGCAAAGAAAAACTCAACAAAAACAAATTAAAATGTGCTTCTAGCAGGAAGAAATCAAAGCACGGGGTGGCTGGCCTAAGTTGTTGTAGTTGTTGTTATATTTAAGGTTTTTTTCCCTCAATATAGTTTATTGCTCGCTGTTAGTCCAATGGCTGGCTGGCTGGCTGGTTGGTTGGTTGGTTGTTTGTTTGGCTGGCTGACTGACTGACTGCCTCGATGAATGGATGGATGGATGGTTTCAATTTAGTTGGAAACAAACAAAACACGTACATATGTATGTATGTACGTAAATAAGGGGGTGATGTTTGGCTACAAGCGTTGGCTGTTTCGAATCTGAAACTGGGTGAAAAAGGCACTCTTTTGTTTAATATGTTAGCGAGGTTTCAGCGAAAAACGATTTCAAGTGGTTATTTTCGCAGACACAATAAGAAACCGAGCAAAGGCTTGCACAACAAAACTGAACATGCAGCTAAAATATACAGTTCTTATAGCGTTTTTCGTTTGCCTAATTTTATTAACACTTCATTCTGAAAGCAACATGAAAACAAAAACTCTTTCTTTAGCCTGACACTAAATACACTCTCTTTGTATCAAATCACAGTTATTTTATTTCTTTAATTTTTTTTTTTGTTAACTTTTGTTTGTTTTTATCGTTTGCTCTTCATTATCTACTGCCAACAAATTTGTTTTGTTGCTGTTGAAATTATTTAACAATTTCTGGTTTGTTTAATTTAGCACTTGTTAGGCGGTTTCCACTTTGATATTTAATTTGATCTTCCAAACAGTTGCGCCACCACAAACATTTACACGCTTTAAAGCCAATTAACTGACTGCACAAAAATACTATTTCGAGTAAAACTTTTCACTATCTTCTCAACAAAACCCTTAATTAAACATCTTTTATAAATTATTCTGTTGTATTTTATTCTTTAATCCGACCAGAATATCACGCAACGCACAAACAATTTTAAGACGAACCGCACCGCGCGACGAGCTGCAAACGACTGATGTTTTTCGTTGTGCACTTGTGTTTGGCACAAGAACAGCAACAACAGCCAAATGTCAGAGAGTTTTTGTTTAGAATATCAAATGAAAACATAAAGCACATAAAATATTGTTTATGGCAGGAAATCAAAGCAATTTTGGTGTAGTGGAGTAGCAAACCGTTTGCGGAACAAATTGTCGACTGCAGATGGCGCTAATACCCTCACAGAAGCCTAAGAAGTAGTACAGCCCGCCATCTTTGACGACAAGTATGCCAGAAAGTAGTTATAAAATTGGCTCAGCTTTGGTAGAAACAAAACGACAAAACAAGAACTAGAAACATTAGAATCAAATATAAAAGACCAGCTGTTATTAAAGCTCATTGTCCTTCAAGTGAAAGCATAAAAAGTGGAGACTAGAAATTATGCATGTTAAAACTTATTGATGTCTGTCTGTATGTGCATATCGTTACCAGAAACGCAAGGTGCCCTAGCCAAAATGTTAGTGTTGCTTGCGGTTGCATTGAAGTTTCCTTTGCGGCAGCTCTTCGAACTGAATGAATTTTTACTCCTGTTTTTCACCCACTTTCACTAAAAACAGAATGATCATATCGTAGAGGAAAGCACAACTTGTGGCAATTGTTTGTTGAATATAAAGAAAAATTCATATCTTTTGTCTTTAATAATTTAGAAACTATTGTACTTTTCTACGAAATATTGTACTTAAAGTATGAGTGAACATTAAATATTAATTGTGGGTGTATCACTGAAGAAACAGATTATTAAAAATAAAATTTAGTTAAATATTAATTGAGAGTAATATTTGATGCCTTTTCGAAATGAAAGTTAAGATCAAGCAGTACATAAATTTAGGTATGTATATAAATGCATAAATATACTTCATAGATGTATGCAGTACGTTTATTGCAGTTTTAAAATATATATCAGTTACTTTTATATGTGTTGATATTATATACTTATATTTAAGCACTATATATTTGCCTGTTGTTAAGAAAATCGAAAATAGGTTTCCTATCAAAAGCAAATTAACATAAAAGCAAAATAAAAGCGTTACACAATTTAAAAGTGCTTAATAATAAATCATTTTTATAACTAAATTCTATAGGAAAACATAACAGATTTTTGTTTTTTTTTTTTAAGAAATAGTTGAAAAATTTAGCATAACTTAAAATAAATACACACAATTCCTTATGAAATGGGAAAAAATTTGTCGATGTGTGAATCCTCCGAAATCATTTCTAATGTCGAAAAGTTGTTTTTTATATAGTTTTTGCAATCCGATGCAGCTTTAATAAAACAAAAGCAAGAAGTTAAAACAAAATATTTGAAGATTTTAAGAATTGTTTCACTTACTCAATCTGCCATCTAGAATGCGATTAGTTATACGTTTGGCCAATACCTTAAACAATTCTTTGGTGGCAATTTTGCGTTTATAGTAGGGATTCAAGTTCTCTACTACTGTTTTGCTGATGTCGTTTTTTTGTTTTTGGGCGTTTTGAGCTGCTTCACGTTCCACTTGCAACTTTTGTTTTAATTTAAACGCCGCTGAGCCAGAAGAGGTGGAAGAACATTTTAAATCGTTCTCCTTTTGAGCATTTGTTTTGCTATCCCGTAACGATGCAGATGAAGATGTATGAGCACGTAGTGACGAACTTTTCGTTTTTGAGGATGAAGGTGATTCGGGAAATGAAGTTCGATCTCGGCTTGAAGAATTTTGTGTTGTGGGAACAGTTTTTTTGTCTTTATTTAAACAGTTGCCATTAGAAGCTTTTTGCTCCTTCAATTTTTCCAATCGTTCATTATATTTCTGCTTTTCGTTATCAATTTTCTCCAACAATGACAGAATATCATCGGGATCCTTTTCCTTTCTTGCGTCATGTTCATTTTCGGTATCATTTTCGTTATTATCATCGGTAATATCAGGCGGGGTATATACCAAATGGCTGCGGTATTTATCTGTAGTTTGTTTGAGAAAATGTGAAGTCCTTTTAAGTTTAAAAAGGCTACCGCCGTAAGATGACGATGATAAAGCAGAGGAGGAGGATTTCTTACATGCTTTTTTATCGCCTTCATTTTCCTTGGTAACTTCTTCTCTTTCTTCGCGCTCTAATTTCTCAATTTGAAATTTTAGTTCTTGTTCTTTGACCATAAGTATTTCTAAGTTATCCTCAGTGGTCTCACAACCTTTATTCTCTACTTTTTTACAAATATTATCTTCAGGTCTATTCTCCAAATCTTCCTTATGTTCGGCTGCATCGATTTTTTCGATCTTCACAATCATGTCTTTATTTTCTTCTGGTTCTTTGTCAGCCAAACTGTTACTGGACGAGTCTTCAGCTGCACTTTTAGAGACATTAAAGAAGTTACCAATTGTAGTTTGTTTTGCCATATCTTGTTTATAACTTTTCGGTTTCCTTAAGGCTTTGGGAATCTCATGTTTTTCTTTGCTACTGTTAGCCATAAATTGGGGATTTTGTTCCTCCAGCTCCTTGAGTTTATTCTCAAAATATTCCACGCTGCCGCCATTCCAGACACTTTTCTTAGATTCTGGTTTGGGTACGTAGTCCATTAATATGGGCATTAGGCGCTGTTGACTAGTGACTTGTTTAATCGCGGAAAGCTAATAAAATAAAAACAATTATTTATATTTCTTTTCCGTAGTAAAATAATGTAGATTTTTAAAACCTCTTTGGCCACAACATGTCTGTACATGTTAACAACTTTTTGTTTAGAAAAACATTCGTATTCAATGTCCGCTGCTATTGCCTCGAAATCTCTTTGTACTAAGGCACTTCTGGGACGATCTTCCTCGCTTTTTTGTACATTAGCTTTAAGGGCGTCCGCTAAAGCCGTCAAGTAGTTTTCACGCATCGATATCTTCAGGCCGGACACTTTGCTAGTAGTCGCTTGAGCTTGATGCACCCGTGTCATATGGCTTTCAGATTCCTGTTCCAATTCCTTGGCTGCATTCAAACATTTACGTAATTGGAATTGTTTACGTATAAAATCTTCTGTTTCTCGTTTAGCTTTTTTTGCCATAAGATCATGAGAGCCTTCACCAGACTCATCATCTGAGTTGACATTTCCATTCCCATATTCTTCGGCGGCCCTTTTACTACCAGCTCGACCACCTGACGAATGAAATAAAATTAAGAATATTTTTCTAAACTTTACTCGACCCAAATTATTATTACCTTCATATAAATCCGAACTGTCTTCTAAGGATATTCCTGTCTTAAATGCAGCATCCATGCACAAACGATGAAAGGTTTGCAAAGCTTTTTCCATCTTTTTGGGATTTTTACAGACATCACATTTGTCTATGCAATCCGGCGCTGGATCACCAAAGAAATTAGAGAACAGTTTATGGCGGCATTGCAGCATTTCGCAGAAGGCAACAATTTCATCGAAATTTTTCATGGCTCTTTGGGCCATTTCTTGCTTTCCCGAACAAGATGAGCTGCGTGCCCTATTTATATCATTCTGCAGCAGAAAACGTATGGAACGTACATCTTCGCGCCCATAATAGAGACGACAATAAGATTTCAGACCATCACGACCAGCGCGACCAGATTCTTGGTAATAAGCAGCCACATTTTGTGGACAGTCCCAATGTATCACAAATCTTACTGAAGGCTTGTCAACACCCATACCAAAACTATTAGTGGCCACTATAATGGGATATTCACCGCGCATCCATTTTTCCTGAACCTCAACTCGTTCCGAGCCCTTTAGCCCGGCATGATAGGCAATAGCACCCACACCCTGGCGTGAAACGCCCATGGCCACCCTTTCCACATTTTCGCGTGTACGGCAATAGATAATACCGCATCCTCTTTTCGGTGCTGGGGTATCACGAAATTCTTCTTCGTCTCCCAAACAGTGCAGAGCAAAAGAAGCCAAATGTTGGAAGTCATCTTCAATCGAATTCTTAAAGACTACATCATAAAAGAGATTCTTACGAAAACTGGGTGTAGAAAATTTTGCTACGGGAATATCTAGTTTCAATTGCTTAAAAATATCTTCACGCACATGCTTTGAGGCCGTGGCCGTTAAGGCCATCCACAGAATATTGGGATATTTCCTACGCAGTTCCCCCAACTTCAAATAGTCTGGACGAAAATCATGGCCCCATTGTGACACACAATGGGCTTCATCTACGGCTACATACGCGATTTTATCATACTTAACCAATTGCGCCAAAAGCTCTTGAAATCCCTTGGTGGCTGCTTGCTCGGGTGTGATGTAGAGAAACCGTATGCTGGGTTTAATTGCTTTCAAATCATTCACAACACGATCTTTTTCCTTTTGAGACATTTTCGAGTTGAGGGAGTCCGCCGGTACTTTCCATTTAGCCAAATGATCTATTTGATCTTTGATTAGGGCCAGCAGAGGAGAAAATACTATGGTTATTTGGCCCTCTGCCATCAGGCCGGGCAATTGAAAGCACAGCGATTTGCCGGAACCAGTCGGCATACTCACATATATATCGCGTTTTTCTGCAATAATTAATCATATTAAAATATCGTTTAATTTGGTTTCAAGTAACAAACAATTACTTTTCACTGCACATTTTATGGCCTTTTTCTGCAATTCGGACTTAAATTCCTTAAAGCCGAAATATTTATTCAAATTTTCATACATTTCAATTTCCACTTCATCTTTTTCAACACTCATTTTGCAACTTCGTTTGAAATTCCTATTAAAGTTAATAATTTTGCATTATTTTTTTCCTACTTTTTTTTTATAACGTTAAAACAATTTTGTATTCTGCTTTCTTTTGTTATTTTTCCTCGTTGTTTTGGTTTTTCCTGTACGAAAAAGCAGCACACACAACATAACTGTCAAAAAGGCGCCAACAGCTGATACAAATACACAATCAACAGAGCTGTTAAATGTTAACAGAATGTTCGGCTTAGAGCTGTAATCTAACGGACTTAAATCGGTTATCAGGATGTTGAGCTTGTATCAAATGCAAACATTATGCTGGGCAATAAAACGTAAGAAAAATGCGTTGGTGTGCGTTTTACTTCTGTCGAAGCAGTTGCACTACGACTACACTAACAAATTTGACAGATGATGAACGTTTACTATCCCCAACAGAAAACTGAAAAAGTTCTAATTGCGACATGTCGGATATCGATAGTTAACAAATAATTTTTTTTCTGGATTCTGTTTTAGCGTAAATGTACTGTAACGTTCTGTGTTGCCTCAAAATTGCCTACTTATCGCACGTGAGATAACAAGTTCTGTGACCTTTAAATTATATTACCATCGCTTATTAAACTGTTTCATGTGGGAAGCATAAAATTTTTATTTTCTGCTCCAGAGCCTTGTTCTTCCTAAAAAATGGTCTTTGGCAGCTTGAGTTTCTTTTTAAATTTCAGGCCTTACACATTTAATTTTATATAAAAAAATTACTGCATAACGAAATAATTTCAAAATAATAGACCAAAAAATAATTTACATACATAATTTTAAACTAAATGACTCCATATTTTCAATATATTAAATATGTATCAGGCAAGACGCTACACCGATAGTGCCGGCCAAAGTGTAGGATTGCATCAAGTTTTCAATTAAAAGATGTGCCTTAATATTGGTTTACGAGAACAATTGTGAACAAGTCAAAGGTGATCGCAATAAAATAAGTTTTGTTTATACTATAATGAAATCAAAATGTAGTTCGTTCCAAATCATTGATCAGTGATAACGTTTGAAGAAATCTTCTCCTTCAAGTTTAGTTTAGTGTGACTCCAACTTTCAGAACTTGGATAATCGTTCGAAACATGGACAATCTTGCGAAACATGGAATTCTAACCGGAAGTTTAATTACAGTTTTTTTGATTTTTATCACAGTTTTGGTGGCAATCAAGATACATGCAATTAATTCTTTGTCCGTTAAGTTTAGGGGCAAGTATAAACGCATAATATAATTCAAAATTGTTAGAATGTACTGGCAGGCGAACGCTGGCACTTTTGCTATTCTGTTGGGAGTACTTTAGGCACATACGAGTACCTGTTGATCCACTGAATTACAAGTGATGGCAGTCACGTGTGTAAAGACTAGTGTACGAAAATATTTTTATGGGTTCTCATGTAAATGCATAGACATGTACGAGGTCTGTTCAAAAGATAAGAGAATTCTCAAATTTCGCTCGTACATTCTATTATCGTTTTCTTTTTTTTTTTGGAACTCTGTTATCTGTTCACACTTTCAGCTATTTAGTTTTTTTGTGAGAGAAAAGTTGAATCAAGTAATTCGTACAAAATGAAATTAAGTGCTCAAAAGGACTTGGAATGTTGCTCCTTTACCAAAATTTACGTGCTGAAGTATGTTTGTTTTAAATGTTTGCAGATTTCAATGAGTTTGAAGAGAATCCGCCGCCTTCCTTGGATGTTCCCATTGCTGTTATAGTCATATCATTGACGATGATTGTTGTTACTTGCCTAATGATATATGGAATTGTTAAGGTATGTCTATCTGAAATATGTTTAATCAAATACTAGCGAATTTGCTGTAGTCTCCGCAGAAGCTATTTCACGTTGTAGTTTGAGTCCACGCAGGGAATTTACTCACTGTTGGTAGATTTTTTGGTAGTACAAGTATCACGCTTTTGTACTGTAAGGTTTTACCCTAAAAAGTATGAGTCAAAAATTCCTTTCCTTATAGATTTGGGATTAAAATATATTTCCGTATTTCAATGTGATGCCTTTTTTACTTACTTGATTGAATACTTCAGTCTTACAGACACGATAACTTTGAGCGTATTTCAAAATATATGTATGTTTCTCTTTTCAGGCTCGTCGCTTGTTTATAGCGCCTTGGTTGGTGCTATTTGGTCTTGGAGTTATATGCGAAATCAGTTTCTTTATACATCAACTAGTAAGATATTTTTCTCTACAACTTCTACTCTACATGTTGTGCATTTTGGGTAAGTTATTTAATACATACATATATATAAATATGTATACCGTTTAAGAGACCAGCTTAAATTACGGCGTATGCCAACAGGCTAGCTTTTATGCTGTACTGAGTAATGTGGATAGCAACGCCAACATGGAGCCATGAGTAGAAAATAAACAGCATTGTTTTGCAACCAACTTCACGTCTTTGTACGCTGTCACAATTATGACAATAATTTAGCATGACCATGAGAACTTCTTACGGATAAATAACGCGTGGCGCCGTATTTTAAGTTTAATTCATAAAATGACAGACTGTCTTGAACGAATACCGATTTGATTGCATGTAGTTTGGAACATGATCTTTCCTTTGGTTTGGACGTAAATTCCCAGATAATTGCCAGACATTCTAAGCTCAGTTTGCTTGACAGATTTGTTTAAATTAGTGCACTCGACAATGACGCCGTTGTCATGAAATACTTCTATTGCTAACACTGAAAGTAGTTCACTATTCATACAAATTGGCGCTTCATCAATACGAACTTAATTAAGTGTTTCATATAAATTGATCTTGTTTTGAGCGTTGGATTTGTACTTTTTTTACAAAAATAATTGCATTAATTAATCAATTTATTTTCGTTTCAGGCGTTCAATTGTTGATTTTCTCACCCATCACTTTAATATTTTATGATATCGGTTGCAAAGACAAAGAAGCTCAGAAAATTCTTCAGACAAACTAATAACAAGATTTGAAGTTTTTTAACTATTCCCGCAAATATTTTTTAAGTTATTAAACTATTGTGGAACAAAATGAAAGACATACCTTATTCATACAATAAAGAGCTCCAGCGAGTAAAAGATTTCCAAAAATTTATTAAATTCTTTTTATTTAAGATTATAAAAAATAGCTTAATATTAGTCATATGCTTAAATGTGTATATGTTTAAATGTGTGTATATAATTGTATAAAATTACTTTTGTACATTTTGTTCATTTCTTTTTTTTTTGCAATTATGATTAAAAGATGTTACCATTTATTGTTATTGACATAGAAAATTAACATTTGCTTTTAAAATTTGTTTACGAACTGTTGCCAAAAATAATAAAACAATCTATTGAGGACAGAGTTGGATTTTTAAAAACAAATTCAAATTACATAAATTAATTTCACTTTTATATTATTTTAATCTGCTAAAAACGAGAAACTGCTTTTATTTTAAAATTTAAAGCCTTATTCTGTTAAATATTAAAGTGGTTAACAGAACAAACATTAACATTAGCCGAATAAATATTAACAGAAAATCCAATAACAAAGTGAGTTTATTCGTTTACTCTGACGGCAGTCTGTTAAAGTGCTTAACAGAGAACTTTGTATGGAGAACTTTATGTTAAGAAAAAATGTAGAACTGTAAAATGTACATACAAAAATATTGCAGCCTGTTAAATGTTTTGCTTCACTGTAAATATTACAGCAAATGTAAAATATAAAACCAAATCTTACGAGTACAAATATTACCATAGACAGCAACCGTTTGCACATCAAATAAGTAATCTGTATTTGCTACAAATAGATAGCGAAGGCATACAATCACTAAAACAGTGATGTTTTACTAAAAAAAATTGGATGGACTTTTGGTATGAATTTGTGAATAAAGTTGCCATATTAAGGCATTTAGATATGGGCGTTACAGGTGTATTTTTTTTATTCTAAAACACCACTTAAACCGAAACGCAAAGTGGCCAAAATATCCAATATGTAAATGACGGCAGTAACTAGTGAAACGCAGGCAGCACCCAGCACCAGATCTAGACGTTGCATATTGGGATGCCAATAATTCAGGTCCTTTGTAGAAGACCAGTCGCGGAATAACATTGTAGTGGTGGCCACGTACAAAATAAAACCAACAACTGACCACAAAGCTGAAGTACGCCAGGGCGCTCTGCAATGGGAAAAACCACATGAATACCAGCAACAACAAAACAAATTCAAAATGTACTTACAGATCACCAAACAAAGCCATAATTAAATAAATGGTGGTATAAATTAATAGACAACCAAAGGTTACATAACACAAAGCCACTACGCGCGGCGTAACAAATGTGCGTATTGTGGAATGAGTGGCCGGTTCATCGATCAAGCCAATACAACAAATGATGAGACACTGCACAAACATGAATGAAAATTAAAAAACCCAATTAAAACAATTATGTACAATTTAATCATTCGGCAACTGACTCACCAATTCCAGCACTTTTAAAGCCACCAGAGTGTATGTGGCCGATTTCATAGAGCCCGGGGTGTACGCATGTTCCTCAGCCGGTGACATTTCCACACGTGACATTTCTACAAAATTGAAAAAGCAGCGTAGGCTTAACATCTTTCAAACATTTTAATTGAAACAGTTCTTAAGTGTAATCGATTTTTATAATAAATCTACCTATAGAACTTAAAAAACTCATTGCGCTCCAATTGATCTACTGGTAATAAAATTTGAAAAAAAAACGTTTATTTATGTCGTCTGTTTTAAGTTTTTCGATTGTTTTTCAAATCGTTTCTCCTCAACTTGTGCTCATTACAAACAGAACTATAACAGAACTATTAGTCAAAATTAAACACAAAGATACAATTTGTGCAATCAAGCGTTAAATGTGGATAACGAATTTACTACGTTTTATGCGGTATTATGGAAACAGAATGGTGTGGTTTTGAACATGAGTAATTTGGTGTCAAGGTCAATTATTTTGGCGGCTAAACAACAGTCAAAACCTACCAGTTTTAAGTTTAAGTTTTTGCTTTCTTAATATACACTTTACTGGAAATCAGGTGATTTCTGAATAGAAATTACTGAAAAAATGTTGCTCTTTTGTTTTTCTATAATTAGGAGTTTTAAAAAATGTTTCTCAGCGCACAAGTTACGCTATAAATTTTATTTTGTTCAGGTAATACTGTTTTTTACTTGATCAATTTCGTAACTTAAAAATATAAATATAAAAGATAATTGCAAGTTATAGCTGAACTCTTGGAAATTGATCATGAATTCATATAGTACACAACAAGTATCGAATTTTTCTATTCCTGGACTAAGTCAAGAATTAAGCACGGGAATTGGCCAGCCGGTTCCTTTGACATTTCAGGACTATTTTTTGTGTGGACGTATGCGGACATAAACCAGCAACAATTAGTTATTTAGAGGCCAACAATCGATACACTATTGAAGACATACGACCGGATATATTAGAAGAAGTGGTGCAAAATTGGATTGTCAAACTGGCGTTCACAAGGCGCTTTTGCGCGGGTTAAATGCTAGAAATTGTTTTCCAATATTACATGCCATGAAATTAGTGCGCAATAAAACCAAAATCCGGCTCATTCCGTTGAATTTGTTGTGTTCTATTTGAAGGAAAAACGTTCCATCCCTTTTAAAAAAGAAAGCACCTTTTCCAAATCGAGTGAATGGGACGCCGCCGACTCTCAGCATAAGAGGGATTTTTATTTGCACCAGCGTGAATTTCACTTTATAAGTTAAATATTGTGTTTTTTTAAATAAAGCAACACATTAACCAGCATTTGCGGTTTAGGTTTATGTAAATATGTTTGTATATTATTTAGCGCCAATTTAATTTCACATTTTGTTTATTATTCAGTAAACGTGATTTAAAATATCTATTTAAAGAATTTCTTTGTTGAAAGCGATCTAAAGTTTTAACTTTTCTTGAATATGAAGAATATGAAAACAACAACAAAACAAAACATGCAATCAAGGCAGCCAAGTGCAACTTCAGCAATATATGTATGTACATACATATAAGAATGTAATTTGCTGCAGACAGGTTTCTGTTGCAAACTGACCAACCTCCCGTCATCAAGAACAACCAACCAACCAACCAACCAACAGTGCGAATAGAAGGAACAGAGTCAATAACCGTAAAAAGTTCTAGGGTTTCATCAACTTTAATGAATTTAATACTTTGTTGGCCATAAATAAATTTCAACACGAAAACGTAAGTAATCAAAGCACTAAGCAGTTCAGCAGAGAGAAGGAAGGAAACTAGTTGCTCCCATAAAAGATCAGGTTCGATTTTAAGATACGAGTGCATTCTTCGAAAGGGTTTAGCCGAATAGAGCAAATGCTGTTAATAGAATAAATATGCAAATCTACTATATCGTTAGCTGAAATGTGCATACTTTCTCCTTTCCCCCTATTCGTGCTCATTCCCGCCATTAACATTTGGAACATTGAACATATTCGAAAAACAACCAGTTGAAATAGAGTTTGTTTACATTTTTAAGTCTTCGTTTTTGTTATTACGACTTGTTTTTATTATTTTGTTTTGATCTCATATTCTTCCTCCGACCGACCCCCAGGCACAGCATAACAAACAAACTGAACCAATCAAATCACCCACAGAACTAATGACGTACACAAGCAAAGCAAAAGGAAAAAAAGGGTCAAATCTCAACTGTACAACAAATACGCACCGCTGTAGCAGCAAATGCGCTGTGTGCGTTTCTAACGTTGACTCTATTAACTATTGACACGTAACGACACGTAATGCAAGGAAAACATGTCTGTCTTTGTTTCGTTATTGAAAATGTTAGTACAACTTATAATTCGTTGCTCACTTGGTTTTAACATATTTACATACATGTGTGTGTGTGTCTGTGTGTGTGTGTGCATGTGAAATTTGTATGAACAAAAGGCGAATTATTTATTGACATGAATTCCGTTCGCAGACCAAAGCTGCACAGTTCACATACATACATATTTTTTTATTTTGTATGTTCATATTGGCATAACCCTTCACGCATAAGTTTCTAATAGCCCTGTCGCAGTACATATACAGTAAGCTTGAAAAGTTTTCGAACTACAGTCGTATTTGCATAGAGCCGCGTTTCCCAGAACTGGAACTAAGTATTTTAGATTGGCAGTAGCAGTACGGACAGCTCGAACTCCAGCGAATTAGACACATAAGAGGTGTGTCCAAAGCATACGGTGAATTTTTCCCATTTCGCGGACTTCGTACATTCAATTATCGTCTCTGTCATCTGTTCAGAGTATCAGCTATTCCAGATATTTAATCTGTTTGTGAGAAGCATTAAATATACATATAAGTGTTTGGCGAATTCCCCGATTTTTTTGCTGTCGAAAAAAATGGATCAAAGAATTTACATTAAGTTTTGTGTAACAAATATGGAATTAGGTGCTCCAAAGCACTTGAAATCTTAACGATGATTGTACTCTGAGTCAGAAAAATGCTTGCAACTGGTACAAGCCTGCCAACGAAGGCCGACACTCACCCTAGACACCTCCTGTACCTCAATAATCGATGCAAATATTATAGAGAATGATCGAAGCACTATTAGAGAAGTTGCTGAGGATATCGATTGGCTTGTGCCATATAATTTTGTATTGGAAATTGTGGGTCTGAAGCGTTCGGCCAAGTAGTTGCTTTCGAAATTGCTGCATTTTTGACCAACAAATTCTTTGCATTTTCGTAATTTTGTAGTCATTATGCCTCAGCCACTGTATCCAATAGATTTGGTTTCCTCTTGCCAAGACTGAAGAAGCCCATGTGGTGAATCGCTGAGAGAGCCCAAGGACATACCAAAGAAATGCATATCAGAACTGCTTTGAAAAGCACAACATAGAAACTGATGACTAAATAAATATATTAAATTTCATCTCATTGTGTATCTTTAAACAGCCCATTAAGCAATTTTCTTAGGGCCAGCATTTATGTACAGTAGTTAAAATATTCACTCATATTCCCAAATAATTTTCCTGTTAATTTCTTGTAAAAAACAAATTGTTTTTCCGGCAATATTTGCGCCCCACTGTAGGCCTGTTTGTTTTGCCCAGCCGTGTGTTTACATGTTTGTTTTGTTTTTGGTCAGACTTTGTCTCTTTGTTTTTGTCTCGTTCGCTAAAGTTTTATTACCAATTCCCTTTTATGTTTGGTAGAAAAGTGCATTTGTTTGCCATTGATTTAATGGCCTAAAAAGTCTTTTATTATTTTTATTATTGCGTTTAAGTTTTTGGTATTTTTTTTCCTTGTTGTGTTAATAAAACATTCACGTGTTCAATTTGCACTGCTGCAACTGCTTAATGTTGTAGTTTTTGTGGTTATTTAGTTTATTTTTTATATTGTTGTTGTATTGATCAAATGCCAACACAATTTTTTTATTTTCTTGGCGGTTTTTGTAATGCATTTGAAAAAGTTGTTGGAAAAATTTCTCAATATATTAAGAAATATTCAAGTTGAATGTTTGTAGAAAGTTTGTAAAGTTTTAGGTCAAGAAATCAGCATGAATGAGAATATGGAATAATTTTCAATGAATTTTTTTTTCGAAAAAAATTTCTTAGGTTATTTAAAGATTTAAAACAATCCTACTTTATTTATACTTTAATGGAACAGAGCAAACATTTTATATTGTAGATTCACTAGAGTAATTAATTCCAAGTTCTGAGAAAAACATTTTTTGTTGAATACAAGTTAATAATGTCGATCTTTTTGCTTGAAAAATGCATTAATTATATTAACAAAACGAGTTGATGCATTATTCAAAGTATAGTGCAGCGTTAGGCACTGCTTTTTCCCATCTTCCTGGCAGCATATGGATTCCGCGTCACAAGAACTGCTCCGGTTTTGAGGTGAAGAATGAATCAAGGCAATTTCTGATACCCTGTTCCAAAGTCAAGCGTATTCCACTAAGGGCGTTCTGCATCGATCCAAACAAATGGTAGTCAGAAGGGGCAAGGTCTGGACTATAAGGCGTATGAGCCAAAACTTTCCATCCCCTTGATTCTTTTACCAGCTCAAGAAGGATGGCTGGCTGCCTGTTCAAGGAAAAAGCTGTTTTAAAAATGGTCACCTGCTTGGACTTGTGGTGAATTCTCTTTTCCCCCAAAAACAATAATGACTGTAACGATTTATTGAGGAATGGTCTACACATGAGTTTCCTAGAACACAACTTGGACTCTCAGGGAGCAAGTTTTGAGACGGCCAGGACAATGATGAAAATTTGCTTAAAAAATCCTTGATCCTCTTCGTGCTTCGTTCAAGAAAACATCTGATGACATCTTAAAAATAAACTGCTTTCAAAGCTTTTTCATTTCGGTTGAATGTGGACAAGCAGTAAGTGTGAACATTTCAAAAGAGGCTTGAAAAAAACTTGATTTTAGGACTGATTGCAGCGTAACTCCAATGTTGACTTGCCTTGTTTGAAAAATATAACGCTAAAAAATTACTAAATAGTGATAAAATCACTAAATTCATCTGCACGAAGCTGAATTATTAGCACTTAGTGCCGGTTCACACGCCCCAACTGCTCAAATTTACATTTTGTGGGAGAGTGATGAAATGGCAGTCTATACAATTTGTAGTTCTTGCTCTCTCTTTCTCAGGGGAATTCAAAAAGTTGATGTGTGTGAACCAGTCTTTATGCGCTGTTTAAACATTCAATTGCCGCGCTAGAATTTTTTTTACAGTTGGTTTTTTAATCAGATCGAGTATTTTAGATGCAAAGATATGGAACCACTTAACGATTTTAATGTCGAGCGAGTACCATAATCAAACGATTCACACTCTATGCCGGAGCCTAATATCTGATTTTTGAGATTAACCGAATATTTTCCAGTTTTAAAACAGCACATATTTGGAGTCAAGTGAAGTCAGCACTTAACTTCATCGCCATCTTCCTATCAATTAAATAAAACGCATGTGTGTTACATACTCGTACATCTCAATTAACAGGAAACTCGCCCCCTTCACTTCGCGACTTAATTCAAATTCTTTGCTTTTTTGTTCGCAAAGATCAAAATGTCTTGAAACGCTTAACAAGCTGAAGGGTTCTAATTTATTAAACAACAAAACAAATTTAATTAAGTACTTAAATGAATCATTTGTTGTGCGCAAAGTGCATGTCATCTTCTAGACACGAGCACATCCACGGATGTTGTATTATTTTAGCTCTGGATAAAATCTGCCAACGACTCGTTCTTCGAGTTTCTTGTGAACGAAACAATTGAAAAGAAGTTCTCAGCTTTTGCTGTGTAATGAGTTTCTTCTATCGAAAACAGTTTCCGGCTGCTTCGAGATTCCGTTGATGTGAACATTTTCTCAAATAAGCAGACACTGATTGTACACACACATGATTTTTATACTTAATCTGGCTTCCCATCTCTGTACAGTGAAAAAATAAACTTGTACATATGAGAAAAAAGCTCAATTATGCACTTCAACACATGTGGACATTGTTGTTTAATATTTAATGTTTTTCGTTAAGCGATTTGTACGGGAAAGGAAAAATCTGCTAGAGAAACTACTTTTTAGCTGGAAACCAGTTTTGCTAGTGCAGTACAACAACAAATAGCAGAAAATTACTCAAAGCAAAACGATAAAAATAAAAATATGCACTTTTTTCCGAAGCTGCCATATTGCAGAGTTCTTATGACAAAAACCTATATTTTTATAGGGGATTTGATAATGAGATTTCGTGTACCTCATCATTTCTATTGCAATAACTTTGTGGAAAGTCATCACTGTCCAACCCCAACACAGAATTTTGTACATACTTTCGTAATGTCAGTTTTGTGAAAGCAATGACGTCTCCCAACACGGTCAAGCTGCCTTTACACGGTAACACAAAGTGTTGCAAATTTGTAGAAGTTTTCTGCGTTTTTTAAAAGCCAGAGAAAAAAGTCGTTTGTAAGAGTTTTTAAAAGAATCCAAGTAAAACCAGGGAACAGCTGAGATAGTTCGGCAATATAAAAATCCAACGCATTAATTTTGTAAATAATTCAAAAAAATCCTGTGATTCTTTTCTTTAAATTAAAGCCCTGGTGTGATGCGAATAATTACAGCGATGTGTTAAATGGCTTAAAAACTAAACGATTACCTTTCGCTTGTCAAAATTTGCACTTGTGTTTCTACTTCTATTGAATATATTTGGCTGTCCTTCATTCTGCGCCAGCGATGCCAACCAGACCTGAACCGACGCTTGGGCAATACACCCGCAGCGTCATCTTTTAAAATGTTTACAAGTTTTTAACGAATCAGCGAAATTCCAGTACTTTAAGTCTGGCAACATTAACTATCGCGATATTTCGAACGCATTTGCAGTTCTTGCACACGTACATACATATTCGAGAAGCTCTCATTTGGCGTTTTCAAGTCGTTACTCCTAATGGCGTTGCAAGCTGCACGTGCGAAAAAATATATGAATACTTAAATAAAAGATAATTATAGCGCAGCCAACTTGATAATAAAATGTATTTAAATAAATAAATTTAAATTTCATATATAAGACTTTTGAAGTGTGCGCCCTTGTTTGCAGCACAACAAAAAAAACAAAAAAAAAACTGTTGCGAAAAGCCGCAGGAAAACGGCAACACTAAACAAGTTCAATGACAGACAGGTTCTGCTATATAAAGCGTTCACAGGAAAAATCATTCACATGAAGGAAATGCAATTTAATTGTAATCGTCTGAAATTTTGAAAGTAGGTTGTGGCGATCGAGAAGCGTAATTTTACCCTTTCTCAGGTGCTCAATTTTTTCGGCTCCGCCTGTAAAATATTGTAGCAGAAATTTTCATTTTCAAAAGTAGTTTTTAATCATTTCTGTTTCTTCTGTTCTTCAACTATTCCCCAAATAATCTCGGGAATAACCGTTCCTTCAAACATTGTTATATATTGAAGAGCAGATCAAGATCTAGCTCGTTCTTTTCATTAATTTAATCACTAATTTGTTTTTATTCTATTCTTGTTAAGAAATAGTACAAATGAAAAACTCTGTGCACAAACAAGACAACTCTGTCTTTAGTTGTTTATTCAACTCTGTTCAACATTTAATAAAAATAAGCTCGGGAATAACATTTCCTTCAAAGATTGTTATATTTTCAAGAGCAAATCAAGATCTAGTTCGTTCTTTTTATTACAACACAATAATTTAGTCATTAATTTGTAGTTTTAATAAAGTATTTTTTTTAAATAGATTCGGAAATAACCGAATCAACTTGTTAAGAAAAATCTAGTTGCTTTTTCTTCTTCTTGGGAAATAGTTCAAAGGAATAAATAAGTGTTTTTTGAACCAGACATGTTTAACAAATTGTCACTCTATCAGCAAAAATTTATTTAATTGTAATATTTTATTTTCCCACTCTTTAAACTTGTTGTTGTTCTAGTTTTAGTTTTGCGTTCTAATCGACAAGTCTTGTGTTGAGGGGTGGGTCCGTAATTGGTTAGTGTAGGTTTCATAGCAAAGTTTTCCTTTAAGGGAGACAATGTGGTTTTTTCCATTTCTAATACTGAAATCTAAAATAAGGTCGCCAACGACTAAAAAACACTGCAAACGGACGACACCAACGAACGAATTCAATGCTAAAACCACTTAATTTGCAATTATTGTGTTAAGCGAACAAGACAAAGTTGGTAAAGGACACATATGGACGAGTATATACTAAAGCCTGTACGAGTACAGTATGTAGGTATGACTGTGCGTGCGAATGTCAGCACATTATTGACAAGTTATCACAATACAGTTTATGTAGGTGCACTTTGAGATACTATTTGTATAATCCAAAATGTAAAGTTATAAAAAGATGGCCGGTTTTGTGGGCTTTTGTTAAATTATAGGCCATTCAGTGTCATTCAGTCATGAAATTAAGTAGTTTCCAGCTGAAGCCAAGAACAAAATCTGTTAATGGCCTCAACAGCTGAAGTTAAAATGAGAAAAAAACAACAACGATGTTTTAAACTATAACATTTTTTGCAAACATTTGGAAAGTGAATATGAGTTCCTCGATGGGTCAGTTGGTGGAGTATTCGACCAACAGTGCAGAGGTCGTAGGTTGCATCCCTACCAAAGACTTTGGTGAGAAATCAATAGCCACATAAATGATTAAATATATATTTTTGAAAAAGTTTTGTATATTACGCTCATACAGTAACTTTGCCGCCTTTTGGGTAATGAGAAAAAACAAGAAACACGTTCCATACGAAATGACAATTAATAAGACTTGGAATAATCGTGTGATGATGAATATATCCGCAGCTGGTGAGGTCTGTTATTTATAAACTGGCGCTTTTATAATATTAAAAAATTGAATTTCCAAATACGGAATTTCCGTCATGACACAAACGTGACATTCATCATCATATAAATGTGACATTTATCATGACGTAAATGTGACATTCATAATGATATAATTTTGACATGCATCGTAATAAAGATTTGACATGCATCATGATGTAGATTCTTTAGGTGTGGACACCGTGTCAGTTTTTATATGATTTGTACCTATTGCCCGTCATTTACGAAACATTTTCGTCTGGTCGTCGTCCTCAAAAACTCGCCATATGTCTGCCTATCATTTATTAAACCTCTTCAGAATTGGCTTTCCCCAACATTTCTAGCACTCTTTTTAACATATTATTGTGTTCTTTTACAGCTCTGGCTTTATTTTCTACACATTGCAAAGGAGGGTGGTTTAAAGATGTTGGTTGTATCATATTGTTTAAGAAAATACTAATCGTGTACTAGAAGCGAAACGAAAAAACAAATGATTCATTCAACATTTTTGTTTTTTCTAATGAAAAACTAACAAATTACGGATTGAGTGAAATGATTCCTGTACTGGTATGTGAAAAAAGCTGTATTTAGGTAGTATGTAAATAAGTTTTAGTTTGTTAAAGTCTGTTTAGGTTAAATTAGGGTGTGGCTTCTAAATAATGTTTTTCAAATTGTTTTTCTAATTTGTATACGAAGTGTTAGAAAATGTTTAATTTTCATCTGATGTCAGGAAAACACTACAACAACAACAACAACGACAACAACAACGACGACAACAACAATAATAATATTAGATGTTACGTTTGCACAACTGTTGCTTGTTAATAGACTTGTGTGCTTTAAATGCTGGCTTGTTGTTGTAATAGCTGGTGGTGCATTCATGATATGTTGTTGTTGTATTACAGTTTAATTGTTAAAATACACAAACACACACACACACACAGGCACACACAATATGCATTGACAAAATAGACATTGTTGTACATATTTTTTCTTTTCCAAACCAAAAATGAACATGAAACTGGTTTTTCGAAATCTTCATTAAAATGTTTAAGATTTTTTTCAAATATTTTTCGAAAATGCTTTTAAACAAGTTAAGACAGTTATAAACATTATTCATGTCGAATGGAGAAATTGTAAAAAAAAAGTAAGTAACAAAAAATATATACATTTTAATAATTAATTAGTTACACACATTTTCCGTTTTGCTGTTAATTTGTTTTAGTTTGTGGTTAATGTTGGAAAGAAAAACTATTTTGCTACTGGTGCAGTTGAGTTATTCTTTATCAATCACTTGTTTTTTAAGAATTAAATGAAGTTATTTCTCTTCTTTCTTGAGCTTCAATTCGATTTCCGTTTCTAGTTTCAATGCGACCGCTACACTTATTTCTACGCACGCGTCCTCCAGCACTCTTTAATAACAACTGATTTGCTTTCGCTTGCCGATAAAACTATTTGCCAACAAGTTTGTTGCTTTCTTTGTGTTCTCTTCTGGTTGCTTATGCTCTTATGGTGTTAGAAGTACAGTGTGGAAAAAAGCTTTTGTTAAAGTCACGCTTTAATAAGTTCGTTTAATGTAAGCAACAGTTCTAACAGAGTGGTTCTGTTGGCAGAGTGAAAAGCTCTTTTTGAAGCTTTAGTCTTAAAGCAAGGAAATCTGTAAGAACAACGTTATAAATTGAAAGCAAAAAAAAGGGATTTCTCCTACAATTGATTGTGATGTTGGCCGGGCGGGCATCAGCTGTCATTAAAATGATTTTCCAACCATTATTGGAAAGATAAAAATAGTTGGCATTTCAAAACGACCGCACTTAGGAACTACACATTTCATACGGAGTCTAAGTCAGCTGTTAGCAACGGCATGAACCAGACGCAAGCAAAACAATGCACGTTCGGTGCTGGTGCATTGAATCATTTTATTTCAATGGACGGTCATTACGGCTGTCGACTCAAACAACTTTTCCTTTTAATCTACAAACGATTTTGAAAAATCCTCTTTTTTATAATAAAACTAGTGATAAAACTTCATATTAAAAATGTTTAATATAAATTTTGTTCATTTTGCGGCGCGGTTGACTTGATGCGATTGGCTTGGCATGAGTGATATTGTTTCAGTTCCCATTTTTATGCAATAAATATAAAAATAATACTCAAAATATTAATATTTTTAATAGCTGTATTTACAGTTTTATTTACTTGTTATTACGTTTTAAGAGAATGTTTTAATTTTTTCATTGCTTCTATAATAAATAACATTTAATTGCAAATCATTAACAGTCTTTCGTTACTCACACTCACACAAAAATGCTGCTACTTAATAACTAACAAAAAAAAAATACTTAAAACGAAACTTTTAAATAATTACAAGGAAAAATATTATCTGTTAAAATAATAAAATTTATGCTAGGCTTAAATTTTACACAAAGACAACTTAAAAACAATAGGATTTTTTGTTACAAGTTACGAGAGAAAATTCCATTTTATTCGTTTCGGCCTGGCAACACTTATACTTGTTAACTGTTAACGTCTGTCGAGTTGCCACATCTAAATATTTGTTCATTTAAGTTGATGGCTTTTGAAGTATGTGTTTAGAACACACGATCACGCATCACTAAAGTTAGCGGGGTTTTAGGCGCTAATAAAAATTCGAATTCTGTTTCCAGTGGTTTGGTGAAACTGACATCGAAGGCAAGCAGAATCTGAGAAAAAACAATTTCATTTGTTAACAAATTTTAAAAATAAATATATTTGTAAGCAGTTTACCTTCGCCAGCAGCAGCACAATTTCCATTTCAACAAATCTTTTGCCGGGACATGTGCGCTTGCCGATACCAAACGGCACCACAATCGTCGAACTTTCAATGTTGACACAAAAATTACCCTCTTTGTCAATCCATCGTTCGGGCCGAAATGTGTTTGCCTCTTTGAAATTATTGTCCTTGAGACAGGCAATCATATTTTGGCAAAGGACCACTGTCTGAAAGAGAAACATATAAAATTGGTGAAAAAAGTGCACACTTTTCACAGTTTAAGTTTTCAAAATATTCGTAAGATTGTAAAAGATCAAAGAAATTTCGGGTATTGTTCACTTAATCTTTTACAAACTTTCAAAGTTTTTGACAACAGAAATAAACATAAGTATTTGTTATGCCTGCACGTCGTCTTATTTAACGAAAGCTGTTCAAAATAAAAACTGTCCAAAATAAAAAAAGAATCAGACTCAAATGTGATCTATAACTTAAAACTGCAGCTGCCTGGACTGATACTTATGACGGTACTTCTGTGTGAAATTGAAGCATATAAACAATTTATTTGTTTGCGAGTCGCACAGCAGCTTCTAGCATTCTTTCAGTCTAAGATGCTGAGCCTGTTTGGAACGAAAATCACTCACCCCGGCTTTTAAATTGTAGCCCGACAATTGCATATCCTCTTCTAATATTCTCGCCAGACAAAACGCCGTCGGCCGTATGCGGCACGACTCCTGTATGCAAGCCTTGGTATATGTAGCGTTCGTGAAAGCGTCTTGCAGTATAAAGGTATTCCGATACTCGCGAAACTCCTCAAGAATATTTGCAATTACCGCCGGATCACTAGTAACAGAACTTAAAACGAACAGTAGCGTGTTGGCCAGCTGCAAATACAGTTAGAAATCACAAAAAGAACAATTTATCGTGTAAGTTGTTGGGTTCGTTTTTCAAATGGAACAAAATATATGTACCTACCGTCTCGATGCCGGCAGCTATGAAATCTATAATCGCTGACTTTTTATCCCTAATATCGAGATCTTTGATTTCCAAAATATTGAGAAAGACACTGCGCAAATCATCGTCGTGCTGCCCGAAGTTGGCATTATTTTCTTCCAAAGCTTTATCCACCATTTCCGAAATCACACTAGGCATGAACTGAGAAGTTACTTTCTAGATTTCTCAAAAGCTGTACAAAAATATTAGCATGTGTCTTTCGTAACTTACTCGTAAATTGTATCCTCGGCCTTGGCAAACTCTCGGTAGGTGCGTGTGGGCAAGTATTTCCACAAACCGAGGCCGTAGTATGAATCGCGTTGCGATATGAACAGTTGCTTAACAGCCGCCGCCAGTTGGCGAATTTTTTCCGGTTGTTCAGCGTTGGTGGCTAGAAAGCCCATACGTCTGCCCAGCATCAGAGTGCAGACGGCCTCCAGGCCCATTAAATTGGCGATTTCCTCGAAATTACACACCTCAAATGTGTGAGGATTTCGATGGGCTTTCAAAAGATCAATAAAATCGTCGCATATCAAATTTAGGGCAGGTAAGAAGTTTTGCAGAATTCTGGGCGACGTTATGCTGGCGGTAAGCGATGAACGTAACTTTTGCCATGTCGGACCCTGTCTAAACAGAAGGTATTTTTAATACAACCATAAAAAGGCCGGCTGTGCTGTGGCCTCTATAGACCAACACTTACTCATTTACTATGCCCACGCTGGCATAGCGATCCGGTTTCGAGCGTCTGTAGGTGACTATGATTTCTGTGGGCGGCCTGAACGGATACTTGCTGGGATACTTTAGCACCTTCTCCAAATCAAAGCGATTGAACAAATGCACTATGGGCACACCGGAAGGCATAACCTCCAATACTACATCGCCATATTTTTGATTAAGATCTGAAGTCGTGATTTGTTTTGTTTTTTTTTTTAGAAAAAAATATTCAACCGGTGGTATATTCACCACACTTGTACGCAAACTCACCTTTATACACCTCGTGCAAAGTAGACATTTTGTATTTGCGAAAAAACACCATGAAAATCCACTTGGTTCCCAAGACCGGCAGCACCTGCGGCCCCGGTATATCCCACACACTTTTCGGGCGTATCTCGCGTGCATGATAAAAATCGTTGTCTGCGGAAATTGAAGCCTCCGAGTCTTTGACAAACTTGTTCAAGTGATCGGTTTTGAACAGCAACGGCTTGATGTGTCTGTTTAAGAATTTGCGCAAATCGAAGTTACAATAGAAGGCCAGTAGAATGGCAATTGCCAGCAGTAACACAACAGCCATAACCATAGAAAATCTGCAAAGATTTGAAAATTAAACATTACAATATTTTAATTAATTTGAATGGAATTTATTCGCCACGATTAGTTTCAATATTTAGCACAGCAACTAGTTCATGTGATTTTTGGTTCAAGGTTTAAATTAATGTAAAATTTTTGTTATAACGCATAATAAATTTAGAAATAACTTGTTTTTCTTTGTTTTTTTTTGTTTTTTTTTTGTTTTTGTTGCTCTAACTAAAACTCAAACTGCACTTATTTTGAATTTCATAACTGAAGGAAATCAAGAAATAAAACACATTTTCACAGGCACTGTGGTTTGCCGAGAACTTTCTGCGCTTTCGTTTTAGTGAAACGTTCGCAAGAAGTCAAAAGCAAAACAATCAATTAGTAGCACTCTGCCTTCTCGAGGTAAAATATAAAGCGTTCACACGGCACATTCATGTTTCGTTTTACTTATGTTGCGTAAACACGTCATAGCGATTTGAGTCCATTACGTTCGTCCCTAAACAAAGAAGGCATCGCTGGCCGTTTGCTTGATGATTGAGAAACACATGGTCAAAGTGACAATTAAAAAGAGAACGAGAGAGAGAGAGAGAGATCGTCCTAACAAAATGTCTGGCTATGACAGTGATCAAAACCACAAGTGTGACTACTTCACTAAATAGACTTAAATGAAAAGCTATTCCACATGGCTGTTTAGGACCTAGTGACGTATTTATGTACATAATAACTGCCACCAGTGCAATTCCCTGGACACGCCAGAAGCCAGGAAATGTACAGACTTTACCATCCACCTTCTCGCAGAAGGAAGCATCTCTTGTGTCAGACCAACACCTGAACTCTTAAGAAACTCCGCCCCATAATTCATAATTAAAATGCCTACAATTGGACTTTTTTACAACGAGTACAGAGTACAGAAATATCTATTTGTTTACTTTTTATACAATTTTAAGTGATATCTTTCAAACCGCTTCACTGTCCTGCATCAGATGCTAAATCGCTAAATTGCAATCATTTTTATGCCAGTTTTTAAAGTGTTAGTCAAATAGTACGAGTAGTATCAGTCAAATGGTAGAAATGAAAATTTATAACGTATTTTCATTTTACTATTCGAAATCAAAACAAACAACAAACACACTCGACTTACAAAAACTGTCTGGCAACTGTCTAACCGGTATTTAAATATTTATTAAGCTGTGGTGCCTAATCGTTTTAATTGTCATTATCTATTAATTCATCGCGGATGGTACGCTCGAAGAAAAATGTTTGTAATAAACTAAACACTGGCCGCGGGGGGGCGGTTTCTGCTACCTTTGGGCACATGTAAAATTTACTTAAGAGTTGCACACACGATCAAGTTTTGCCTTTCAAAGTTTTAAAAAATTTCCAATTTTGCTGTTTCAATTTAAAGCAAAAAAAAAAAAAAAAAGAAAACAAAAAACAGCTGATTGCAATTTTAATAAGAAAACTGTTCCTTTTACTTTACAAGTAAAATTCTGAAGCCATCATTCATAGCGTCAAAATTAAAAAGTTTTGAAAAAGGCAAACGTTTTGTTGCCGCCTATAAAGGCTGGTCCATACAAAACGCTCGATATCAACTGTAAATAAATGAAACTAAAAGTCGTTAGAGAATCATCGTAATATTTTTTTATGATGTTGGAAGGATCTATGACAATTATGTTGAAAACAAAATATTGGCCAATTGCTCGCCTCGGCTGCTCAATGACTCTGTGACATAATAGAGGTTCAATGTCGTTAATGTGCCGAATTAGCTCATTCTTTGCCTCTTGAATTGTTGTTGGCTTATTGGCGTACATTTTTGCTTTTAAATATTCCCCAAGAAAGCAGTCCGATGGTGTCAAATCACATAATCATGGCGGCCAATTAACACTGCCACGACGTGCGATAAAACGATCGCTTTTGCAGACCAAAAATATCCCAAACTGCACCGAAATGCCCATTTTGGTGAAAGGCTTCAGCAATCTGAACGCGCTGCTCAATTATATATGTATGCATGTACCTCTCCATGGTTGGGTTTGCCAACCACTTACGCTTTTTTATTTCTCGAAGATATTGCAGAGAAATTGCGTGCAGTGTATTGCACGTCACAGCTTTCAATATGGGTGAAAATTTTGAAGGCAGAATTTCATCAATAGAATTTATAAGACCTTCAGTGGCTTTTATTAAAGCTTTATTTTATTTAAATAGAATTTAAATTTTATTATGATTTAAATACGCAGTCAAAAACTGGCTAAAAGTGTCTGCTCTCGATGTTGAAAGCCGGCTTTTAGAACATGTACTCGCATATTGGTCTAAATCACGGCTTTTATGTAGGAACACGAGTTCGATTCTACGGATAAAAATGTCTCCATTACCTACAACGATTTCAAATGTTATGAAAACTTTAAACATGTTTTTCTCACTTTTTGAGGTTTTTTTTTAGATATGACTCTATTGCAGCAAAGGCTTTTAGAAAGGCTGATAGATTTTAAGTGATAGAATTCGAATTCATTTAACTACAAAAGAAAACGGAAATGGTGTTTCTCACTCGGCTACGAAATTCCTTGTAACTGCATTGGCAAACAAGCCTTTAATTATAGATTTTTTTCAGTGCATATAGTGAAAACTAAACGAAAGACCTCATTTTGGGACGGAAAATAGAATTATTTATTTAATCGTTGTAATTCACCTGCCTTGAAAAAACGATACATTTTTAAAGACGCGGGTTTTCTTAAAAGTTTAAACCGTTTGTCTTATTATTATTATATTATGCAAATAACTCTTTTATTTTGAGTTTCTAAAACGCATCTTTCAGATCTTTTCAGCATTTATTTTGTACTTTTTTGTTTAAATACTAGTATTTCATTCACAGCTTCATTAATTACATACATAAATGTAAACAAATTACGTATTACGGAAAATTATTTTTATTAAATTCCTTTATTTTGTTGATATTTTTTTTTTCTGATTTTAATAAAATTATTGTTTATTTTCGTTTTGTTCCTCGTTTGTAAAGTTGACTTTGAAATTAAAAAAAGTTGATTCCAAGCAGAATTAAATTTCGTTCAGTATTACATGGTTCAAGTGCAAGTAGCCAGGCAAGCGGCCCGTCGTCATCGTCGTCGTCGTTTTCAGTTTTTTTTTTTTTTTTTTTTTTGTAAATTTTTTGTTTTAATTTTTCTCTTGTAACTCCGATCACTTGCAACAACAATGAACAACAAAACTGAATTCTTTTAAACTGTATTCGCAAATACAGAAAATTTATTAAATTAAATGCAAAAAAGGAAAAAAAACAGATAACAGTTTATACTATACAACAACAACCATCAACAACGGCAAAATTATTGAAAAACGCGCAATCGGTTTTTATATACTACCAGCATTGCCAGATTGCTGCAAATGTTCTTGTGGCGTACGGCCAACAAAAGTGATTTATATAAAATTTTAAGAGACTGACCAGGTCTGTTTTAAATTTCGCTATAAGACGGAAATCATCAACTCTTGGTCGGGGCTTTATCTCCCTCCTTCTCGGCCACACGGCCAACAAAGCACTTCCTCAAAAATCGGGACTCTCTACTGCAGGTTTGCCCCGTCATAGCAAACACACTTGGGGACCTTGTTAGTGTAGCACATTTGCACCCCGTTTTTGCATTTCTTGCACTCAGGGACTTTTCCCACAAAAAGTTAAGCAAAAAACTTTATTGTTTGTCAAGTTGTGAGGAAAAAAAAAGTGCGGCTAAAAAAGCAGGCAAAAATTGGTTACATTTTCATTGGAATATTTGCACTAATCGAATGTAAAATGCAAAACGTAACCTCAAAACTTAGAAATTAATTGTCAAACAGAAAAAAATTCTTAAATTAATAGTGAAAAATATTTGAAATTAAACAAAAATTTAAATTAAAAATAAGCACCGCTGCGCCGAATTCACTTTCTCAGTAGATTTGTACTCCATACGAAAAGTGTGTCCTCAGGACAAAGTTCTTGTATGTTGATAAATTATTGAAAGTTTTCACTTCGTTCGTTATTTTGAAATTGAAATTAAAACTAAAATATTTTCGGCAGATAAAAATAAAACAATTTAACGATTGATATTGAATTACTGATTATCAAAGTAAATTTTTTAACCGCCATAATTTAATATCCACTACAAAACCAGGGATTTGGCTATTTTCTACTCTCTTAACTGACATCACTGGCTGGACACTTCGCTGCAGCCCGCCCATTTAAGAGTACACGTTTTCCAGCGCTGCTGCTGTTCTTTTAACAGTTCACACTTTAAAGAAACTTCTCTCCTCCTGACTTATATTTAAAATTCTGCTAAAAACTGGTATTTATTTAAATAAATGAATTCAATTGTGCGATAGTGTTTTTTGTTTAAAGTTTGGGGCAGGTCAGCGCGAGTTGTTAACTGATTGTGTCAACATTAAAGCTGGAAAAATTGGCAAGAAAATAAGTTTACGGGGGAAAAGTATGAAAATGGTAACATTGAATTTAAATGTAAAGTATCGTCACCTTTACTGCAAACGGACTTAACTACCTGTTTCTTACAGACGAAGCCACAAACATTATGAATTCAATAATAATAAAGTATTGCCGCCGTTGCAATTTCTTTAATAAAGATGCCATTTTTGATTGCAGAGGACCAACATTTTCTGGGAGCATTTAGTTGGATACAAGGAACCATAATCAATCAAAAATTCGGCTGCCAGCTTTCACGTAATTATGTCCGTTTGCATTTAAGGTGACGATATGCAAAAGAGTACTGAAACATATATGTATGTACTCGTACATCCAAACTTACATACATTTGTACATAATGTTTGTGTATTCTACGATTTCACACCTGTTATATAAACATGAATATTTCGAAAAATAGTTAAAGCTGATTTTAATTTTAAGGCCCTAAAATGTAAAATATCCTCCTCTTCGTACAGACCCTTCCAAGTCTTAACAGCTGATAGCCGATATATGTATATGTGTTTGTGTGTATGTACACAATTATTTAAATTACCGAAAATTTATGTGAGTCCTGAAATTTTAACGAACTTTGAAGCATTAAGCGGCAAAACTTATACATATTTATGTACTCGTACATATTGTCACACATATTTCAAAAAGTGCTAAATTTTGAACACGATGACAAGAGAACATTTTCTTTTAATATAATATATTTATGTACATACATACATACATACATAGATACATACATACATAAGAAGAAAATTAATTTTTGCCTAAGCAAATCCATTAAATAAACTTGTTTTAAATTCTGACCACTTCGTGGATTTGCATTGAAAACATCTGAAGTATTTTATGTTAATTTAGTTTAAAAATAACACAAAACTATATTGATCGTACTTGGAATGATGGGAAAAGATCGGGCAATAGGCATAATTCGCAAATCTACTTCCGTTTTAGATACGTGCTAAAGATAATGCCAACCAATATATTGTAGCATGTGCGCACACTGTCAGGCAAAACTGACTGAAAAATATTCGAAGAATTTATTTTAATTTAATTTAATTTAGAGTTTTGAAATTGGAGAATGGAGAATATAATTATTTTTATATCGCTTAAAACAAAAGCCAAAACTGTCCTTTAGGTTTTGACAGCTGTGAAATCGTAGAAAGACCCCATTAATAAGCCTTAGAAATTAAGGCTTATTAATATTTCTGTGCTGTTGTAGTATTTAAATTTTACTAATTTAATATTAATTAATTCCACTCTAAGTTCATAGTGGCATGAGCGCAGTTTCTTAGTGCTGATAATAATATTTTACTTTCAGTTTTCTTTAATTTCTTAATTTCTGGTAATCAAAAGCTGCACTCGTTATTGCCATATTGGCTCGAGAAATTAATTTAATTTATATCAATAAAATCCATTTCCTACTTTTGAGAATAAATTTGCTTCAAAGTTGCTAATTAAGGAAATAATGTCACGTTCGTAATGTCGCATATGGTGCGAGGTTATGACTTTAAAACAACACACACACAAACACAAGCACAAGATTTTCAAATCAAATGTCAGATATTTTAAAGCAACATGGTTTAAAGTTGTAGGTTTGAATAAGTTCCTCCTGCTTTTATACGGCGCCATGAAAACCACTTTCGAATTGTAACACTGTTCTTGCCCATTTTTTATAGCCGGAACACCAACTGCTATTAAGTTTAATCTGGATAACAATGCTTGCTAGGAGCTACAGCCGCGGTCTGGACAGTTATCGCTTAAGTGCGCAGGTTCGATTCGCAGCAAACACTGTGTTTGTGTTTGTGCATATAAGCAAAAAGATAGTTCAAATATAACAGAAGCGTGTAATTTTTATCAGTTTTTTCCTTTATCATTTACCAAAAAAAAAAGTTTAAGTTCAAAATGTAAAATGCTTTTAAACGGATTAATAATATAAAAAGTGCAATTTTTGTGCATTAAACAAGGATATCATGAAGCGTGAAGCACTTAAGCAAGAACTTCAGTAATATAAATTAAAAATGGAACTGCAGCAATTTTTTGCTTTTCTGCTTTTTTGCTCATTTCGAATAGAGTAAAGCGTCACGTTCGATACCCCGCCTAGTTTCTAGCTTTTGCTTTTTGTGGCCAAACTTTTGAAAGCCCTGCAGCTTTTATAATGCTACGCAGTGTTTAAAGTGTTTTTTATGTGTTTCGAGTTTATGGGCAAGTCTGTATGAAGATGTTGAAAGGAAGATTAACTTAATTAAACAAAAACGGCCTCCTGGTTATATGAATAAATTGCCCAGTCGGCTTTACGCATTTAAATAATTTTTAAGACCATAAACTTTTGCAAATTTAAAAAGGCGTCAATTTGCTGAAGCAGTTAAATTATCAACAAAATATTTGAAAAAAAAACCATAAAAAAAGTAAAACAAAATCTTATTTGCAAACTTCGGCAAACATGTTTAATATAAATTAATTAAACAATTTTATTAAATGAAACGATAATGTCTTGTTTGAATTCAAGTTTAAGTTTGTTTAAGTCAAACATGTGGATGTTTGCACAACAACACAATTGTTAGAAACCTGAGAGTTTTTTTAATTTAAATTTAATTTTAGCTCTTTTTGGTTTTCGCAAAGGAAATGGTTATTAAAAACCCAGAAACTGGTTAAAATTTATACAAACTGCTACAAAAATATATATAAAAATATTCTTTATTTAGATCTGTGTTATATATATAACGCTAATTGGCCTTCGGTTATAACTGGCCAGCAGGAATATTTTATCTCTTACTTTTAGAATATAATTTTCTTTCAGAAATATGCACATTCATTAAAATTTATAAGGCCCCTGACACTTAATTAATATTCAGATAATGAAAAGAAAACATTTAACTCCAGAAAGAAACACAAAAAATATTTTCAAAATTCTTCGCCCGCCCACGGATTTCAGCGGGTAAGATACAAATTAAAGAGTACTGCAAAAGGGGACATTTTTTTTTGGGGGAATCAAAACCTCCCCACCAAAGTGATTAGGCGTAAGAGGATGTAAAAACATGTAGGAAAAGTTTCACGCATCGTCGCTTCCCTCCTATTAAAGCCCAGATTCTATTAACGGCACAGAGAAATACAACAATTTCACTTCTTCTTCGCCCAGCGGATTATTTTAACACAATCGAGTGCGTCCTTTTGTCTGGCTTAACAAAAACCAAAACCAAATAACTAAAAACTTACGTCATTTGTTAAGACTAAAACTATAAAATCTATTTATTATTAAGTTATCAGTAAATTGTTGATTTGATTTTGAATTGACTGGAACATACAATTGACTGACTGGTTCATAATTTTTTATATTTTTTTTTTTTGATAACAACAAAATTTTCATAAGAACAATAAAGTGTTTCGTTTTCTAATCTCTAAAGTTTAAAAAACAAATATAATATTAATTTGACATTGAAAAATTCTGCTGCGAATTTATTTCCATTTCAATCGCTGCTTGAAGTACGTGGCACAGTGACACAGATTGTGAAACTGATTTACAACAGCACCTGCCATTAAGGCCTCATCGGATGGTGAACCAAATCAACGTAGTAAACTTGTCAACGGCTCACCCCAGCGGTCATATATAAGAGCGGCCTATCTAATCTCTCCTGCCAGTAATGCTCTAGAAAGTGGGGGGAGGCTTCGAGGCAGACTCGCCTGCAAATTCACCACTGTCTAGATCTGACAAATAACAGAAATCTGTTGCAAGACAACAGCAGCTGCATGCCCCCTTATCTTTCTCTGACTAGAACAGGTATCTAGAAAATAACACCTCGAAAGTATTTGGGGCTCTCGAGAACAGAGCCTTGCATTTCTATCATCGGGAAATACTAAAGCCTCTTCTTTGATGATTTTAGGCTTAAAATAGCAGCCAAAAATATTTTAGCTATTGGTGGGTCCGACAATCTGGCATAAGCATGGGAGATCGATGATCTCCATTCTAGCAATTAGGCCTTGGGAGAAGTTTTTACACCACAACAGTCATGTACTACCTCTATATGCTTTTGATTTCTAAGGCAACGGAGGAACTAATGGCGCAGAAAGCAGGGAACTAGTCAAGGCAAAAACAACTCCAGCGGGGGGCTAAACAGCTGCAAAACTGGAAATCAAAGTTCGAAGGGTTATAAAAGGATTAAGGAAACCAACAATCAATCGTATTTCACCCATGGCCCAATTCATATTCAGCTCAACATCTGGAAATCAGCATTCGTTTAGTCATTTGCAGGCACTGAGACTGGGTATTCTAAATGCCCCATGAACACGACTGTCGTCTCTGCCCCATGGGCCAACTCATACACAATTGAATACCAGGAAAACCAACATTCGAAGAGTTATTGACGAAATAAACCAGGTCTTACTTCAACAGACTTGTCAGACTGGGAATTCTAACCCACGTCGTGTACACGACAGTCGTCTCTGCTGCATGGGCCAATTCATATTCAAATCTAAATGCCATCAAGTTGTGTCGTGAATAGAACCGCTTTGTTCTTGTTTAACTTTATTTTAATTGAAAGTTTTGTAAATTTAACAAAATTGTTTGCCTCCGCCCCTTGTGGCGCTCCGCTCTGCAGCAGTAAATACATAAAATTTCTGGTGACTTGTTAATCAGACGCTTGCAGCCTGTTTTGCTTCTAAATGGTTTCATTATTATCGTTTCTTTTTCGAAATCCTAACGATTATGTCACTTTTCCAACATTCTTTTTCAATATATGTATTTTACATACATATGTACGATACTTTACAAAGCCATTCGGCCAACCAAGTTTATAAAAAAGGCAATAAAAACTTACATTCTAAAAAAGACTTTTTCTTTTTCTCTAATCTTTCTAATGCTGCACCAAATAATAGAGGCAAAAAAAAAAAAAAAAACAAAACAAACCGAAGAAGAACCAACATCACCTCAGCTTCAGCTTAAATTGGTTTTAGACGGTTGGCTGGAACACAGTCGCATGGAAAAAATTAAGTATCTGTGAAGATCCCAGAACGCTGGAACCGTTTCTAGCCATTTGGATGGTCTGGTTCATTGTACGTTGTACAAGAATTGCGTTATAAACAAAAATTTATATTTTATTTTCATATTTTAATTCCAGTGGATGATTATTCTGGTTCCTTAGCTGCTAGTTGTTGGGAATTTCTGGAGAAGAACACAGCGACTAAAGCAGCCAGCCAGCCAGCCATTGATTTGTTGGCATCAGAAGAGTCTTAGAAAAACATTAGAATTTTTTTTTTTTTTTTTTGGTATGAAATTATAGCAGGAACACAAACAACATGCCATGTTTAAACATTCTTGAATACATAAATGATCTTGTCTAGAATCTGGCCGATAATGACTGATGGCGAGAATTGTAGCACTGCAATTGATTACCTATTTCGAAATACTGAGCGTTTGAGAGTTAAACGTTTATGGGCTCAAAATTATTGTTATCACGATCAGGTAGCTGCTGCAGGTCTCTTCTGTGCTACAAATTATTCTAAATTTAATTTCGAAAATTCGGTTTTAGTTTGTAAAAGGATGTATTAAAGTTGATCAACAAAATCATTGAAAATACGAGCGAAACGTAAACATATTGAATCGGATCTGCCTGAGCAGTTGAGCAGACCTTGTGGTATGGCTGGCGGGTTATTATTTACTGGGAATAGAACGATTATTACGAATGACTATAATGAGAGCAAATCAAGGGGAATGTTGCTATCGAAGGGAACAGCAAATCTGATAAAACAATTGTGTCCCTGAATAAGTGGCGATGGATGTAGGTGCAAAAGCGCGACCGTTATCGGCTGCCAAAGTTCGCCAGTTACTTTTCGTGGGTGCTGTAAGAATTGCATTACCTCAATTTAATTGAAATTGGCCGCTTAAAAGCTGTCTTAAAGTTCACCCTTAAGCTGGGCTAAATTTTTTCACATCACTGTTCGTATGTGTGGCTTGTAGTTACTAAAACAAGTGTATGTAGTAAAAAATGTATTAAATAGACAAGACTATATATATGTATGTATGTATGTCGGTAGTTTCGTGTAGAGTGTGTCTGTGTGTGTGTGTGTGTGTGTTTGTGTGCTTAAATTAGCAGTAAAACAAGTCATTAATAATTCATACTTCATTCTCAAAGACTTCGTCGACTTGGACTTGTTGTGTAACTTTTACCTGTTAAAATTGTTGTTAGAAAATGATAGTTAGAAAAGTGAAAGAATCTTTCGTGCCATACCAACACTACGCCGCCAATACCAAATAAAGCAAATACAAACAAAATGTGGCCTAACCAACAAATATATGTATGTACATATGTAGTGAATGTACATATATGTATACACGTGTGAGTGTGTGTGTGTGTACATACGTACATACATACCTACATATTGTTTGGATTAGTTATCAGATTGAGAAGTTGTTGGCTAACGAACAGCTAAATAAATGAATATAGTGGGACAGTAGGAAGTGAAAATAACTTTTTGAATCCGTGTGTATCTCATCTATTCGTTTCAAAGAATATCTGAAATAAACTCAAACTAATGATAATTGGTGGAGCAAATCTGGCTAAATTGAAGCATTATAAAATCAGTTCTTTGTGTTATAAAATACATTTTTATGTATTTAAATTTTTAAGGTGTTTTCAAGCTAGAAATTGTTTTCTTTTAGAAACACACACACACACATACATACACACACATACACACACATACATACATAGAAGATAATATATATTTTATTGACTTGCTTTTATGTCGCTGAAGTTATTGCCTCGTTTTTCGTACATAAAAAGCGTCGGAAACTATTCGCCAGCGAATTCTACAAAATTAAGCAATTTTCTTGATATGATGAAATTCAATTTTTTAGGCGCCTTCTATTCTGTTTAATTTTTATTTTTACATACGAGTATCAGTTTTCAATTGAAATAATTTGCAAGAAAACTAACATAATATTTTCAGAACAAGAGTTAATTTACCAATTAACAAACACTTACACTCATACACAGACACGACACGTCTATTTGTTTAATACACGTGCATGCATATTGCAACCCAACAAACATAAATCCAGCAGCTTTAAATAGCTGTATTTAGACGATAATATCGTCTAGATATAGAGTATTGAGTGATTGATAGAATCAAAATAATGATAAGAACCAAACTCTTGTAAAAGACTTTTCTAAGTCTACATCATTGTAGTTGAAAGCATCAAAGTAAAATCATTAAACAGCTGAGCCAGAAAACAAAACATTGATTTAAGCAGCTGATGATTACTGATGATTCTGCAAGGTTTACAACAGCAACAACAACAACAACAAAACATTAACAATTGCCGTCTTAATGCTGGTTGTTTCTGAAATTGTTGTACAAAAATGTAAGTACCTATCCTGCAATTGTTTGCTCTGATGTGATATGAAAATCGCTTTTCTAAAATGATCTAGAAAATAAGCGATTATCTCAAATTTTGCATTTGCATTTCTTTACTATTGAACATATTTATTTGACTTTTAAACGATAAGATTTTCCTTTCTTAATATGTCATATGAGCATAATTTTATAGAACACAGACGAGCGACTCTGTAATCAGCAAACAATAATCATGTTTCTGCCCAGCAAGCGACTTGTTGATAGTTGTGAAAACAAACAAAAATCCTGTATTATTAAGGTGAGCTGAGAAAGACGTTTCGTCAACAAAATTATATTTTCAAATTTAGCAAATATATGTATAGATATTGTAATCGAACAAGTTACATGAATATCAAGCCTGTGTGTTTGCTGGGTACACTGATTCCCAAGAATAACTGTAGTATAGAACAAATAAAATTTTTTTTGCTGATTGAAAACTATTTTGTAAATAAATACTCTTGTATAAATATATATTTTTTTTAATTTCAAGCACACACGTATGTACATATGTATATATGTATGTATGTATCTATATCTATTCACACACTGAAATTAATTTATTAAAAATTAAAAATATTGTTTGGTTCTGGGAAGAATTTAAATATTTTGGCAAGAGAAGGCCTATTTAATTTGTGTGAGAGTTTTTATTTATTTGATATTTAATTATTATTTGCTATTTATTTGGTATTTAAGTACGTAAATATATATGTATGTATGTATGTATGTAAGTACAATTCGAAGAGTTGCGTTAAATTTTCGAAATTAGATATTAGAAAATGTTTGAGTATTAATTAAAATGTTCTTTACAATTTGAAAAGTTGTTTTATTTTAAATTTAGTAATTTATTATATATAATAAAAAAGAGCTTTCAAGCTCTTAAGCTAGAAATGTTCCCTGCTAGGGAAATTTCTAAGCAACGTAATATTTCTGCCAAAACATTTTTAAATAAGTTTCTATTTAATTGTAATTGAAATTATTGTATGTAGTTTAAAAAATTTCCCCTTTTCTGGGATATTTTTATATTATTATAATATATACATATATAATAATAATTATATATGAATTTAATAAATATTTATTATTATTAATACGCCCAGATGATTTTATTGCTTTGAGATTGGAAATTTCCCTGGCGGATAAGTCATAATTTTATAATACGATTTTATTACAAATAATTTTATAAGCTCAGGAATAAATTCCCTTTGTTGGGAAATTTTTCATTCTATGTAAAATTTGCATTAAAATAATATTTTTTTTTTATTGTAATTGCGGGAAAAGTCTGCTCAAACATTGTTGTAATTATAGAGCTTATAATTTCCCCTGAAGGGAAATTTTTAAGAAAAATTGGGAGAATATATTGTAGGTATTTTAGTAATTAAGTAAAATATATCACAAAAATTATAATGAAATTTTTAGCTAAAAAAGTTTGTTTTAGATTATTATGAAAACTCTAAGAATGCAGGTTTCAAATTTTCTTTAAACGACAAGGATTTTATTAAATTAACTTATTTAAAACGAGTACAAAAAACAAATAAAATTCGAAGTGTAGTACAAGTTTATGTTGAGAAAGAAAAAACAAAAGCAAAACTTTCCCAAAAATTCTTTTTAGTTATTTTTGTTTCAATAAAAAAAGTCATATTACGAACGGTTGCTCAATCATTGCAATTGGAAATTTTAAGAATTCAAAATAAAATTTCCCAACTTATTTCATTACCAACTTGACCTCAAAAACATGAACAACAAGTTCTCACATTTATTTAACAATTATTAATTGTTATTTTGATTTTAATATTCAACAAGCCAAGAACTCAACTTCAGAGTCAAGTTTATTTAAGTCTCGAATTACTTTAAATTCATAAACGTTTATTTCGTTCTAAACAGTTGTTGTAATTTAATACAAGTATTTGCTATTATTTTTTATTAATTAATAACAAAATAAGTGTCAAATTATTTTAAAAGCAGACAATAGCTATAAGACGGCGTTTTATTAAAAATTCTGCCAAAAGGTGTTCACAAATAAAAATAACACTTAATAAGCGCTTATGTCGGTACCATAAGACCAAATAGACTAGACGTTGATTAAGAAATGTTGGAGTATCAATGTACAGACTTTTTTCCAGCCACTTAACAAGTGGCTAGATTTAAAATTATACATTGTACATACGGACAGACAATCTTTCTTTTTCATTTCTATACAACTCTGATTTGAATGAGCTTTTTGGCGATAATAATTTATATGTATGCACGTTTTAAAACAGTTTCGATTGCTGTGCAATTTTAATCCGCACACCTTCCTCTTCGCGTCCAATGAATACAAATTTCCTGCAGGGTTCTTGCCAAACCAACCAATTAAGTATTTCTGAGCACAATTCTGAGTTAATGTCTACACACACACACACACACACACACACACACTCACACTCACACGTTTCTGAAATTGCCAAAAATGCTTAAATATATGCAGTTTGCAATTTATTCGCCAAGGCACGTAAACAAATCATTGCTATAAAAATTCTTTTTGTTTTCCATTAAAAAAAAACATTTTCAATTATTTTTCAATAACAAAAAAAGAATAGGTATGTATGAATTATAATAATAATGCCGCACACGTATAAGAAATAAACTAAATCATTAATAAATAACACATGCAAAATATAAAAAAGAAACTGAAAAGTATAGTATAAAAAAATATAGTATTAATAATTACACCAAACGCCACTGAACCACAGCAACATCTTAACGCCCCAGAAAATATTGATGAATAAATCTATAAGATGTTGTAATATTGTAAATAAATGAAAGTGCATTTACCGCTACAGCGACGTTGCAGATCGGTATGACAGACGTGTACGATCACACAGCGCACCAATACAATGAACTCTTTTCCCAACATGTCGAATTACTTGTGGATGTGCAGAGCCTCAAAAGAATCGCTTGTGTATTTGAAAATCATATGTTTTATATGTATGTATATCAAAAAGTTTGTCTATGTGTTAAGAAGGGACTTTTATGCCGATCTCCGCTCAACAGCTGACGAGTTAAGAAACTATAATTAAAGGGAATAATTTTGTTGCTTATTAACTCATATGTATGAAATTCTTTTCAACTAAAATTTATGCAAAAGTTAATATGTTCTAAACGGTGGATGCAGAGAAATTATTTCTAGATACTTAAACAGATAGATTTAAAAGAAAAGAAAAATAATAAGCAGAAATAATTTTTTTAGATATTGAGTCAAAACAAAAAAGCAAATAACTCTTAAGTGTGCACCTTAAGCGGACCTTCAAGTTAGTTGTTCATTAAGAAAGCAAATTTTGCAAATAACAGTTAAAAATGAAAGCCGGAAAATCTACTGATCTAGTCTTAACTGAAAAATAACCGACAGCAATGTTTTAAGAAATACTCTCTTTGGAAACAAAAATTCGATGCACATGGTTCGATAGTGCTGACCATTCCCTGTAACGACAGACCGCTGCTCATGGGGAATAAAATAAGCAGCGATAATGAATCGGGATAAATTAGGCCAATTATGTTGACCGTAAACAGCATGAAGTAGTACTTTATGAACTTTACGAACAGCTTAATTCGTTTTCCAAAGTTAATTTCAACAATTTGAAAGCGTTGTGCTCTGGCGCTAAACGATTGAGGAGGACTTGCTTACTGAGCAGAAACTTACACACAGTGTGATATTCTCAGAGCTATCGATATTATGTTAAATATAGCATAAAAAATCTAATTTCAGGACCAAGCGATTTTCAGTGCGGTCATTGTTTTAAGGCTTTTTGGGACCTTTTTTTATTGTCATAAGACGGATATGCAAAATAAATATTTTAATGAAAAATTTTGCCGACCTTAAGTACAGCACTTTTCCACATTTAGTTGTCGTAGTTTCAGTGCGAGCCACTGTACATACATGTCTGTTTATAGTATAACTGTAGGTCTGATAATGAGTCGCAGCATTTCTAAGAAGGCACATATTTAACAGGCTGCATTTAGCAGTCAAGCATGCAGTCATATCGAATAAACGGTAGCCGCTTAAGCAAACTGAAAACTGTTGTTTCTGTACAAACAAAAAGAAATACAAAAACAAAAAGTGTTACCGAAAACCATCGCCAATCAAACATTTTTCAGTATCTCATATTTAAACAGCAGCAGCAACGATTGTGTATTAAGTAGATGTTTGTGCAAATGTACAACACGTTGTACAATATGGACTTTTATACGAACACACGACATTACTTGGTTTAATAATTTGTTGATATTGTTGTTGTTAAACACGTAACCAACTTGTTGCTACACACATGTTAAGCATGAACAGCCAACATATGCGGCAACATGGGTATGGGTGAGAGCGTCGGTACGAATGTGTATGAATGAATGTAAGTACGTACGTATGTACATACACACAGTTTAATAATACAATAATAATAATAATAATACTGTATTAATTTTTATTTTCAAGTTCATTACCATCATCATCATCGTGATTATGGGAAAAGAGATTGTACATGTGTGCTTGGTTGGTGACGCTCATAGACTATTTGGTTGAAATAGTGATGATTTTATTTCATGATCATCATACATACACGAATCAATACGTACACACACACACACACACACACATGCATACATATGTATGTATGTTTGTATGGGCAGCCTACATAATTCTTATCAACGCTGTTATCACACACAACAACTACAGTGTTGATATCGCATATTTGCGAAAACTACAATGGAAAAGATTTGCTGCTTCACACACATCAATAGACATTTCTTTTTTAGTATAAAATTTGTTTAAATAAAGCTTGCAGGTGCACACATACATACATATGTACGTATTCCATTCCAAAATGCGGCAAATTTTGAACAGCATTGGCTTTTCTTTCATGCGCAAAATTTTATCTATCCAGCGAATAAACATAATTTTCTTCTACGTTTGTAAACAAAACCCATCTTTGCGCGTATCAGTCAGCTGTTATAGAAAGTTGGTGTTTTCGTTATTTGGCAAGGAAAAATATTGCCAGTCTGTGTCAACCGATTCAAACCAAACATAGCCGAAAAATATGCTTAACCCTTTCCGGAGTTAACAACTATCTGGCTGCTCCTACAACATTCATGTTGGCTGTTGCTATTGTGATCTTTGCAACTTGAGTAATAAGTGTATTCACTGAATACTGGAAGGTTCGCATCGAAAGAACAATGCAATTGAAGATATACATACATATGAAATAAGAAAACCAATTTGTTCGTTGGCGATTCTCACACTTGTTCAGTTGTTTGTTCTAGACACACCCATTTTAATTGCCTGAGTTAAGACATGATGTGTGAAGCGAGCCATTTCTAATCATATAAACATACATATTGATTATGAATACGACTTGAAAATTAAATATCCCGGGAAGAAGATTTTCCCATAGTTTATCCATAGCTGGGACGAATTGCTCACTGGAGTATGCGTAGGGAGCGAGTTCATCAGTTGTCTTGGCTATCAAAGTCAAAGGTAGGATTTGTATGACTATTGTGAAGTAGGCACTTGCGAAAACTAGCCCAAAACACAATTGGCAGAGTCAGGAACAAAATGACCCACGGCCGTTCTACTTATGAAGCATCCTAAACTGATCATGGTGGATATGCCTACCTGGACTGAAAGCGTTAGTAACTGATATACATAAGAGCTGTAGACACCACATTTTCGGAAGTCGCAATGTCTTTCGCGATGCTTTTGTCTTACAACTACAACTACTACACTAGTGGCGGCGGAGGGTTGATTTAAGCTTTAATGACCTTACAGGACTTCGGAGAACTATGAACTACCGTTCTCTCATGTCTTGCCTTCTGAGCTGAGTGCAGAATCACTTTGGTAAGAAGTATGTCACAGCCCGAGCTGTATGGCAAGCACTACAAATATGATCCGAAATTATCGTGTACAAGAATTGGCCACTTTGTGTATGTCTTGTAAGCGGTATAGGGGCGGTAGTGTGTCACTTACAGCTGCGGCTGATGCAAATCAAATATTTTACTCTTGCAATATTGACATCTTATCGTAACTAAAACGTGAACAAATTGTCAGCACGAATTCGATAAAGGTTTAACTAAAAACTGCCTCAGTATGACCGAAATTGCATTATAGGTTTATTATTTAAATTTGACTCATCTTTCTGTTATCATTCCATTATTACAACTTTCGATGGACGAATGCAAGCCTTTCAATGGGCTGGTCATTGAACGCACGAACTTTTATCGTTTTAACCGAATTTTAGGCGTTTCTTGTATTTAGCGTAAAAATTCACAAAAATAAAAAACCGAAACTATTTTCTTTTGCTCTCTCGGCACAAGAATTTGTCAAAAAATTTTGAGATTTTAAATGTTTTTGCAAACTAAAATAATTTTGTTGTTTTCTTTTTTTCGCAAATGTAAATTTTTCGACGGCGATAACAAAATGACCATAAAAAAACAAATAAACACTCGTAAGCAACCGTTTAAGATTCATTGACCTGAAGCGGCTCATTGACTGAATTATAAACAAAAAGTATTCAGAGATGTACCGCATCAACTGGGTTGGGTCGATTGGGATGCACATTTTTTTTTCAAGTTAAATAAATATTAAAAAAGACCCTGATCTTTTAGGAACTGATGATGGTTTGCGGGAACTCCTAAAAGTTAATACTTTAGGAATATACATTATTATAAAATCTTGAAAGTGTGTTTTATTTTCTGGGCATTGGATGTACCAGGAAGACTTTTCTTAGTTGAGCCAAAATTGTTCTGCGCTAAATTGAAACTGTTTTTGGGTGATAATAATGATTTAATTTATTTCACGGAAACGCTATCCGCTGCATTTAAAAATCTTAATAGAAAATGTTTATGAAAAAATGTTGCAGAACTGCTACTCTCTTCAGTTTGTGAAAACATTGTCCCTTTTTTTGGGAAATAATTAAAGCAGCAGTTCTTTCGCCTGGAATGTTTAATAACAGCTGATTACTAAGCAAAAATTTTGTTCAAAGCAAATGGATTAATCCAGCTTTAAGGCTTCTAAGCTTTAAGGAAATGAAAAAAGAAAATGATTTCAAAGTTTGGATTATTCAATTTAATAAGAAGTTATTATTTCTGTTGCTGTGAATTTGTTTTGTTTTCGGCACAAGTAATTTTCTATAGACAAAAAATTGTATTTGAACACGGATTCAATACACAGTTCTCTTCGAGCTGTTCTTGTTGCAATATGTTGTTAGCACAGCTCATATACGCATGTTGCTAAGCAATATGCTTAGCAACATGTATATACTATATATATATATATATATATATTTATTTATATTGAAACATATTAAATGTAACGAAACTTTGTGAATTGAACAAATATTTGCAATACGAAGCGGTGAAATTTTTTGTTATATTTTTTAGTTTATTTTATTATTATTTGAATATTTAAATTTGTTTTCGCGCGTGTTTTGTTTTCTTTTAGGTTCATATAAATATGTATGTATATAAATACATAAATATAACTTGGAAATTTTTATTCTAGAAGTTCGAGTTGTTTCAAAAACAAATTTTTGTAAAAGAAAACATTTTGTTTTTTAAATTTATGGACTTTGGTTGTTTCGAACACAAAAATACACCAGAAGTTAGTCTACTCATCTACATACATATATACAAATGCCAATAAACTTGTTTCAAAAACTAACATCTGGTATCCACGTAATCAAATTTAGGCCAAAACACTATAATGATCCCAGTCAACGCACTTTTTATTGAAATGTTAGGCGATGACGCTGCCAGTCTAAAATCCACATCAAAACGTGATCATTTCGAAATGCTTCAAACGCTTTTGAATTTATGTGTGAATTGGTACTATTTCAAATTCAGTAATTTTATTTTTTGGCGTCGTTCCGTCTTGATAGTGGAGAAATTATAGTCTGTAATAAATTCGTTAGCCCAATGATCGAATGGTCATTGAAATTAATTAATATTAATAAGTACTTCATTATTTATAAGGGAAAAATTTAATTACAATTTACTTGGAATACCCTGTTCGAAAAGGGGTTTCGCTGTTTTTTTAGCGGTTCAAACTTGATATTGTCAACAACGAATACGGTGAGCAAGTGATTCAATGGCGTGACCAACGAAATGACGAATTTTGCTTTAAGTCAAAATGTAACTTGTTAAGAAATTCAAGCCGTCAAGCTGGAATAAATGTTTTAACTATTTGACGAGCAATCGGTAATTTTTTTTCAAGCTACCGCTGGAACTGCTGCTGTGAGTCCAGTCTTAGGAATTTGCCGAGTCCCAGTAGCTCACCACCGTCCTTATGTATGTCTGTTGCACACACAACTCACAACTTATGACAATCCTCGATCGTAGACAAAGAGCTGGGTCCATCCAGTCACTCCTGCCATCAATACTCTAGACGGGTCATACTCAAGCATGTGAATTTCGCAGAAAGACATCAGTTCTTAACCAACCCACCCTACAACCTCATTTTGTAGTTCCTTCCTAGAACAGGTAGCTGTTGCAAGACACAAGTATCTCCAAGATATTTGGTCTTGACGCACTATTATCAACTACCAATGCTTCTTACTGAGTCTTTAAGTTGAAACCAGGTTGTACCGCACCGTTTTAGCTACAATAGAGACTGCAACCCATGACCAGCACCATGACGCCCTGTCACCAAGGCATCTCTTGGAACTTTAGTTGCCTTAAATTGAAGCCCATAATGGCAGCGACGCTACACACGGCACACATTAGCGTTATAAATAACCATCACAAAAATTCATTTAATTTTGTTGACAACCAAATAATAAATTGTCCCACTTAAACAGAATTTAATTAAAACGAAACCCATTTAATTATTTACAAGATTTTTGTTTATATTCTCCACTTATCGATGAAATTTCTAGGAATTAAATCATCTTTTAAAATAGCACGTTGTCTTATTTTTAAACTGACTTATATACATATGTATATATTTATTTAAGATTAGGTTCAATGAACTACATATTTATTATTATCAAATGAAACAAAACGGTGAACTATTATGTAAATTTCTGTTGGTTTCTCGCTGCGTATCAGGTGACCTCAAGTACTAAATAAAAAATTACTATTTTTCCAATAGTGGGCAGAAAAACGCAAGAAAAGCAAAGCGATTAAGGGACAGACATCTTTATGCAAAACTTTAACATTGGACAATGTTGATTTTACATTGGTTGGTTTTGTTTAATTGTAGTACACAGTGCTCAGGGCTAAACAAATTTGAATGAACTTCATATGAGTTTAACATTAAATAGCCCATGCCAAAATTTCGCTCGTCTTGATTTTGAACATCAAATATATATGAATTTCTAGTGAGGCTTTAGGTTGCTTTCTTAGAAATTTCGTTTCAATTTAAGCTGATTTTATGTTAAACTCAAATATTATTAACAACTTTGATTAGATCTCAATTATTCTTCAGCGCCAGATTTGAGTTCAAAACAAGCAAATAAAAATATTTTTAATTCTTACTACATATTTCTTAAAAGTTTTCTTTGCGCTGTATATTTTTTAAACAAAGTCGAGTTTTATATCTGTGAATTGTGGTGTTTGTCTTTGGTCACAATTAAGTTTTTTTCAATTCAAATGAAAAATTAAAATAACAGCTTTTCTTAAAATGAAAAAAATTTTGTTTGATCACTGAAACTTTCTTCTCGCAAAACTAATGTTTTGTTTAAATTGTGATTTAATCTAAAATTAAAATTAAATATTTTATGAACTAGAGTTTAAATAAAATATGTATATTTGTTTCATTTCTGGCAAAATTAAATTTTTCAACAAACAAATTGTTGTACTCCAAGTTTTATTATTTTACAACATTCAATTTATGCTGGAAAAATATTGTAATATTAATAAAAAAGAAATTAGTTTTCCTGCAATATTTATTTCTATGTTTTAATTCAACTTATATTTCAAAAATTAAACTATTCATTAAAAAATATTTTTTGTTTGATCACTTCAATTTCGTGCAAAAAATTACATTTTTCTAAAATTTGACTATAAAGTAAAATATTTGCTAAACTACACTTTGTAAATAATCCTACCTTTTTGTTAAAAATTCTGTGTGAAATTTTAAATTTCTTTTTCCCAAAATAGCATTTGTTGCTGCTCTTTAATTCTATTTTTTTTTATTAATTTAATTAATCAATTTTTTTACTTCTTTTTTAATTCCTTTAAGGAATGTAATTTACAAAATCACATGTGAAGAAATGGCACTGTTTAATTTTTTTTAAATATTATTTGTTGAACAAATAAATAACACAAACGGCATTTATTACATTTGCTTGAAAATTCTTTAAGAATTTTTTTCAAAATCATTAATCACAATTAAGCCGCAAAATTAGTTCCAGACGATCACGTTGACACATGAGCAAAAATTGTGCATTCATGGAAATAAACAAAAAAAACTTTCGTGTTGCTGGTTTTGAAAAAGATGATTTTGGTATAAACCGTTTTGAAAACCGCTCGAGGACGTATCCGTATCCGCTTTCGTCAAAGACTAATGATACGGTGCGATCGTTTGAACGAAACAAGCTGAGCGAACGACGACCGAGCTCATACTACGGGTAAACTCCAGTCGGCCAGACGAATTAAATGAGAGTGAGAACGTAAGCGACTAAGCTTGCCCGTTCGTTGGTCCGTCAATCAACATTTTGGCATGGTTGAAAGCAATACTTAAAGCATAAATATTAATATTTGAGAGTGCCTTTGTGTGTGTGTGTGTGTGTGTGTGCGTGCAAGTTAGTATCTGTGAGTAAGTTTAATTGAAAATAAAATCAACAGCAAATGCTTGATATAAAAACAATATCATAAAGAAAATAACAGATAACAACAAACGAAACGCTACCAACTATAACTCCACTTCGTGCGAAGCGTAATCATGAAAACGTAATGGTAATTCAGGCAGTGGCAGTAGATACCTAGTGATCAAACGACCGGCCGACCCGTCAGCCAACCAAGTACCGAACCAGCTGAACAAACTGACAAACACATCCAACAAACCAACTAACCCAACAACCGATCGATCTGCGAGTATCAATGTTCGTTCAGCGGAGGCCACAGGAGGAACAACAAGACCAGGGACGATAAATGACACCGATCAAATTGTCCATAACTGAATGGCAATATGTACGGGTACCTGTTTTTTGCTTCCAATTGTAACATGTTTATTTAAAGGGCAATTTTTTGTTCTAAGTCCATTCCATTCCATTTTTCCAAGAGCCGTCATTGTTGCTTTTCGCAAAAATTTACTGTACAATATATTTAATTTTTTTTATATGTAGATATTTGAAGTATTTAACGCCCAAAAGACTTTTAATTGCTTTACTTTGTAGGCGATACGATTAAGCCAGCCGCAATATTTTGCAAAAAATAAAGTAATTATTTTCAAACATAAATTTTTGGTTCTCGGATCTTGTCTGGATAAATGTTTGAAGTGTAGTTTCTTCTAAGAAGTCTTGAGAAAGATTGCATTAGAAAAAAAGCCCTTAAGTTGCAGACCTATTTAACATACAAAAAGGATCACAAAGCCAAATCAAAAGGTTAGTAAAAGTTTTCCTTCCTCTTTTCAGAAAGGATAGGCGAATTTGAAAGCTCTTTTGTAGAAGAAATAATTAGAATTAAGATGTCTCTCAGTGAAGGAATGTATGCAGGAAAATCTAGGGTACGCAGTTTGGCCTGCTGCGGTCATCAATTCATCGAGAGAACCAATTACAGCTTATTTAAGAGCTTAAAGCGATCGATGGCCAGACTTGACTTAATTTTTCGACTGAGATTTTTCAAAGTGAATATAACAAAAATCTTATAATAATATAATAGAAAGTAATTTTCAATAGAAGAACTGTGTGGCATTCCTGCTTGTTGACAGTTAATGAACGTGTTTATTGGTATTTGGAGCGCTTATTAAGAAATACGCCTTCCAGTTGCTGAATATTAAATGCAGTTTCGTTATTAAATAAGAGAAAAAGAAAGTCGTCCGTGCAAAAATTATTTATGAAATTGGCTGAGTACATACGAAGGTGAAAAACACAACTGTAGTGAATTTCACAGGCCTGGACGAAAATGTTATGTTTGCCGATCTTCGCTTTGGCGCCGTTTAATATTGAAAAATAACAAGTAACAGCCTCAGCAAAACTGAAGCAAAAAACAAAACGACGATTTTGTTTAAAAGCGTTGCTGATAGATTTGGTTGCATGACGGACTGGTTGGTTGGTGGTGTTTGGGTTTGTTTCTTGGTTTGCTGCAGGTTGCTCGGTCAGACGGTTTGTTTAACATGATTGTTATCTTGTTATCTGTTGCCCACTGATCGATTGACTTTAATCGATCGATCATACTGCAACGTTGTCATCATCATAATCAAATTTGCAACCATAAAATTCAATCAGACTGAAAGAAAAATAGTACCTCTCAATTTTTTATGGCCAGAAGGAAAAAAGAAAAATGGGTACAAATCAGTTGTTAAACAGCTGTTTCTAAATCTATGTAAGTATGTAGGAATGAAAATGTATGATCATACATACACACACACACGCACACACGCACATGTGTCCATATGCATTTGCTTCATTATTATTAAAGGTTTATTAAAAATTGATTGTTTGTATATTGATGAAAATGTTGACTTTTTTTCTAGTACATGCATGTACACACTTCTTTTTTACTTTTTACTTACAATGAGCATATTTGTATTTTATTATTTTCCTTAACAGAGTTGCCAGCATATATGTATATGAATTTGGAAGGCCATAAAATACCCAAAATCTTTGAAGAATTACAACTACATATGTTTTTAAAGTAGAACAATTAAAATAAAGCAAGAACGACACTGTGTAATTTGTTGGTTAATAACTTCCTCGCGGGAAAGTTTAAAATATTTCAATTTTAATAATTGTTTATGTTTTTTTATGCATATTAACTATTAACGTAACATACATATGTATGAGGTGTGCGTCAAACAATTGTCGTGATTAATATTGCCAAGCAGTCATCCATAAATGTACATACGTTATAGGATTATGCTTGATCGGTTAGATTAGGCCTTATTGGCAAAGATCTAGTGATTCCGATTACAAAATGTTGGCCGTTCGCTTTAACCAAAAGATGCCAGATTTTCTAAAGGTATGATTAATTCACTCTTCCGGAAGAAGAATCCAATCAACAATGCCCGAGTTTTGGATACAAACACCCTGAAGTTGTAATATATCAATTATTTACCATCGGCCTTTGAAGGTGTAATCAATGAAATCATCATCCTGGGATTTTCCGTTATTCTCTGGTTTTAAACTCTGATTTCTGACTGGATAACAAGAAGGACATGTCGTTACCAGTACGTCGGCTATGACGAAAAGCCTTCTCGATTAACTTATCATGTACGAGTGTTGCAGGCGTTATAGGATACAACACAATTGCTTTCGATGGACAAATATTTTATTATAAGCTTTTTAAGCAGCGGGCGAATAAAAGAACTGAACTTTTTTAAAAGCATTTTGCTATTAATTTATACTAAATTTCATCTTCTGTGTTGTTCCTAAAATTTTCCCAAGTAGTAGATACGTGAGATAAGTAATAGATGTTTCTAGTATCATTGGCTGATTGAGAATAAATTGCTCTGCTGGGGCTTTGAAAAAATAAACCTTGCCTTCGCTGTTCCATTAAAATCGTTTGGTTGGTCTAAGCGGGCTATATTAGAAAATTAATTTTTTAGGCGGATGCCATTCTAAAAATCTTATATATTTAACATCTCGTTGTTAGTACCTGGGATTAACTTTCTTCAACAAGTTGATGTGAAAAATTTAGTTTTTTGCTCTGATAATTGAAAAAGTTCACATTAAACCAGACTCATCAATTATTCCCCTCCGATTAAAATGTTATTTGGCAGCTTTAAGGGAGAGCGAGAGAGAGAGAGAGTGAGAGAGAGAGAGCGAGAGAAAGAGCTGAGATCAACAGCGAAAACTTAAGCTTTCAAGACTTTGTCATTCTATAAAAAGAGCGAATACAACGGTGCATGAAAGTCGTTGTCCAAAAGAGAGTAAGAGTGATAAGAAATATTGTATAGAATTTTAAGTATCGTTCGCATAGCGGTTTTTAGCAAAATAAAAACAAAAACAAACCAAAAACAAAAACAAAAAAAAACTACCGACAACTGCAAATACGTCTTGCACGTTTTGTATGAAGCGTTTTCTTTTTGTTTGTTTTATTGCATTTGTGTTAAATGTTGTTTTTGTTTCTGTTTCGTTTAATGGTACATGACTTGTTGTATCCATCTGGCAGAATGAACGAAAACGACGAAACCAACAATAACAGCAACAACTGCAGAACCCAAACAAATAACGTTCTGCATTTGATTGAAAATGAAAATTCACGATCACTTGCTTACATAAGTATGCAATTTTTTGTTTGTTTTGTTTTAAAGTTGTAAATCAAGTTGTGTAGTATTACGCTGTTGACGTACAAGCACAATAACAACAACAGCAACAGCAACAGCGACAACAACAACTACATATCTCCATTATTAACAACAATTGAGCCAAGTAAGTGTATGAGACAACAAGTGTGCACTTGTGTCTTAGAGTTGTTTGTGTGTTTGTTTGTCTGTTGGCATCTGTTGGCCAACATGCATCATGTATAACAGGTTCTAGAATATCTTAAAATTCTTTCCCATCATCGTCGTCATTATTATCTTTCACAACGACGTCATTATCGATATCGGTAGCCAGGTTTATGCTAGAAGAAACATTGGTATGCCAACGTGATCAGCTGTAGTTGTTTTTGGCCAGCAATTATGAACATACATACATACGAGGGTTGCCATTGTGTGCTGAGGGATGTGTGAGGGTTTGTGAAATTGCGCTCCATAGATTTTGTTATATAGCGATGTTCAAGTATTGTGTTGCTGCCAGCTACTGATGCCAAATCACCAGAATCACCAATGCTAGAGGCTTCAGGAGCCCATCCCACAGCTAAAACTTTGTTACCAAAATGAGTGTTCGTTAGTGAAAATTTGGCGCGCTGTGCACTCAATCATTTCACGGCAGACGCGGTGATTGTGTTGACAAGCAAAATTCACCGGTTGACAATCCATTCACACAACATCACTGCTTAGTGCCGATTTTGTAATGCCGACGTCATTTGTCGGCGCTTTTTTGAAAATGACATGAATAAGACCATCACCGCAATTGCCGGGCGCTACACAATATGATGACAGCCAATTTCTTTTGGCCCAAATTGAACAGTTTGGACGTAGACGACAACTGGTTCCAGCAGGATGGCGCTACATGCCGCACAGCAGATGAAATACTTGCAGATGTGGTTGTCTCTGGCAGCTGTAACGTCAATTGACCACCCAGATCGTATGATTTGACCACATTAGGAATTTTGTTGTGGGATTGCCAGAAGCCTATGCCGATTTTTGCGGTGCCACCGAACAAATCATTTTTACATTTCATATATCCATAATGATAGGCATGTAAATTTCAAATAGAACACATATCGTTAATATCCCACACATATTGCCACGTCTGTCCGCGCCCTTATTGACTCAAATGTCAAATTCGTAATTGTATTTTCCAAACAATAACATTCAAAATAATTACAACAACATTGAATAACATTGAAGAGCTTAAAAGATGATTGTGAACCAACAAAGTTCTTAAACCAAGAAATGGCTGCCTTCTTTTGGACACATTTCAATATGCCGGGGTGTCGTCGACAACATGCACTGCAAATTTTGAGGCTGGCAACACGTAACGAATTATTCCTGTTACTATTGAAGTCGTGTTTATGTCGTTCATGGTGAATTATAATAACACAATATTCACAGCAAGCCAATGTTTTATTATACGAACTCCCATAGATACATATAGATAAAGACCTGTACAAATGTATGTACACGCGCTCACACACACACACACACACACACGCGGAACGTACCTCTCTATGCTCAAACACTTTTGTACTGGCATTCATAAAACAATTATGTATGTATGTATGTATATAAGTATGTGTGTATGTGTGCACATACATACATACATATATGGTGGATTTTCATTTTTCCGACAGCACATGATGATCGCACACATTCACTTTGTGTGTGTGTGTGTGTGTGTGTGTGCACGGATGAGTTCAGTTTCCCATTTGATTGTGTTTCTATTGATTATGTTAATAGATGGACTTTACCTACCTAATCCTGACATTATTACATGCACGTTGCATAAAAAATTTATTACAGGTTTCTCTTAAATTTGATTTAATAATCTGTCATTAAGTCCTTAACATTCTCACTTGGGTTTTTGTGTTGTGTTCTATCTATTTCGGTTTTTATTTCAGAAAATGTGTGCTTGTTTGCGATTAGAAAATTAATTTATGTCAGCGATATTTTCAATAGGAAATATTCTATGAAGAAATCTAGACAACAACAAACAACACAAAATCTGTAAAAGATTTAATTAGGTATCGATGTTTACATTGAAGAATTTTAATTAAGTCGAATGGATTTAAGATGACAGATAAGAACAAAATTTGAATTCGAATAAAACAAAACCAAAAAAAGAAAAAAAAAACAATCAAACAATCTTTTAGTGTTAATTATTTGTGGTCAATAATTGATTGGCTTTTCAGAATTAACTATAAATCATCTGCTGACTGAAATAGATAGATAATAATAAATAAAAAAAAAAAATTGAAATGTGGAAATGTTACGCAGATAATTTTAGTGGCAGGTCAAAGCAAAACTTTACTTTTCAGCAGTTTGATTCCGTGGTTTGAAAATGTCGATGTTTCTCCATCCAGAGATTTCAATATTGTTGAGAGTTTTTCGATAATTTTGGTATAACTTAAATTGTTCCCTTTTATTCCCAAACTCGACATCGTAGTCATATGAACTCAATGAAAAAAAAAAAACAAAATGTTCTCCGTACAAGTCCTATTAAAATTAAATAATTTTTTGTCAACAATGACACTAAAAGCGATATACGATGTGACAACTATGACGAGTCCTGCAATAGGGGCGATTATTTATATTAATAAATAAAAAAAAACTTATAAATATGAATCCGAAATTACTAAAAGGACTTTATTGTTATCAGCTACATTTTAAAATCACTAAATAAACAGCCAGGCAGCTGTTTTTTGCAATACTGTGGAATCTTATAAATTAGAAAGAGTTTTTATTCTCCAGATGATCCGAGTCTACAATTCATGCAAGTTTTTTTTCAGTGTATTTAGCATTTTATTCAACAAGATTTGTATCTATTGTCTATTAATACAAAACGAATGTTGTTATTAATAAATATTTTAAATTATGACAAACGAACATAAAGCAACACCATTTAGAATCAACATGATTTCATGTTAAGGGTCGAAGTTTTTCTATGAATCATAATCTTTGATTAGAAGCGACATCGACTTAAGTATTCTTTATCCTAATCGAGCAATTTAAGACGTGCATTGAAAAAAACCTGCGCTAAAACAGAGCAAAAGGAACTAATTTGGCAGGAAGAAATATATGCACATACGAGAACACACATATACATAAATGAATGAACAATAGTGGGCACCCGGCCCAAAATGGCCCATATAAATATTCGTATTACTTTTGTTTGTCCTTTACTTTCTTATATACTGAGCACTTTCACGCCAACATGTGTGTGCAGGCACGTACATGTTTACCATAAATGATTAAAATGTTAATCAAAATGTTAAACATCATTTGATCATCCCTTGATATAAGAGTAATTTAAAAATTTAACTTTATAAAACTCATATAATGGATTAAACATGAGATGGTTTGTATTACATGACACATTCAGAAATTTATTTTCTGCATAAATTCAAACTTAAATAAATTTTTGCAATGTAATGAACAGTCCAGTTTTTATGTTTAAGTGCAAATACCGTGAAACTTTTAATATGGAATCCAGAGTTGATTTTTTTTGGGGGTGGGGGGGGGATATTATTAGAAAAATTTAAGAAGTGTGACATAATCGGGGTGAAAACACTTTGTATATTAAATTTAATTAGAACAAAGTGTGAGCGATCTTCGACATTTCTCATTTGCAAGAGTATAACCTCGTGCAAGAGCAAGCCCCTAATATCTATGATTAGAACGTGTATAGAGGACGCTCATGGAGACGATGGCGCACACAAGTGAAGAAGGACCTCAACCAACTTGGTGTGCAAAATTGGAGGCTAAAGATCGATCGTGCCAGCTGAAAAAGCTTGTTGGTTGAGGCCCAGACTCCCCCGGGCTGTAACGCCAAAGGAAGAAGAAGAAGAACGTCATTCGACAGCTCCGAAATGCACACTCTGTCGAAAATATCGCCATTGTTTGCAACAGCCGATTTCCCTTTACTCACAATAACTCAGCCTTTCATAGGCCAAAACTTGCCAATTTTACAACAAGGCCTGTTCCAGCAGCGGATAAGAAATAACTATAGGCAACGTTTGTTTAATTTTGTGAATTATATCACCTTCAGTCTTGACGCTCAATTCAGGATAAATGAGAGCGCGCACAAACGAAATTATTGAACGGAGGTCGATACCATTCCACGTGACATTTAGGAGACGCCAGGGCATCTTCGTCTATATATCTGCGAGTGTCAATGCCAATCCCTTTAGCTCAATGATTGGCAACTGCTTTTGACACGTATGACATGCTATGGACTCCAAAGGCAAGGCATGTGGCTTTAAAGGGGAAACTGCCGCCACATGGGATACTAATCACCCTGCACGAGTGATTTGTGGGCATGATCTTACACGAATTCGCAGGAATTGATTCCGTTAAACTTTCTAGTTTTACTAATTGAACAAATCACTTCAAATTAAATTCATTTCCAACAATTTGCTCTGGAACTCTAGTAGTTTTATGTCTTTAATAACGCTTTTGATTTGCCTCTGTCAATTAATAACACTATAAGAGCCCCAGCACTTAACCCGTTGGCAGCTGTTTACTTACATTTACAACGTGTTTCCCCCTCCTTCAGATAAGGAAATTTCAAAGTTTTTACCACAACAAATCAAGTGTTGACACTCTTGCCACGAAACACCTCAGCACGAACGACAGCGTCCTTATAATAATCACCCTGACTGTGGCTGTGCATGTACTTGACTGATTGTGATTTAATCCGCACTCTTTTATTATTAATAAAATTATTACGTAGAAATACATATAAACAAACGTAATATGTTAATACGAGTGTCTATTATAAAATATTGCAGCACTTGCTGCTGCAGCCAGTGAAATTGTTATTGTTGTTGCTGTTTTCACCGAGAATGAGCATGAATGATTGTGGTAATTTAAACAAACAAACAACAACAACAATAACAAAAAGAAAAAAGTATTCAACCAAAAAAAGCGAAGCACAGAATTCCACTTACGTTGTTGTAAACGAGTAGTTTATAAAGCCAAGTGTTGTAGAAGAGATTCAGCACTTGATGCAGTTGCAAACACAACAGCAATAACAGCAACAACAACAGCAACAGCAACAACATGCAATATTAAATGAGAAGGAAAATCAACAACAAAAAGAAGATTATTATTTAAGTACTGCAGGCATTATAATCAGAAGAAGTGCAAATTAATTTTTATATGATACAAATAATATATATTTTCATTATTCTCTTGTCGTCCAAAAGGGTCGGGCAGGCAATAGGTGTGAAAAATAATAAAAATTAAATTATTTCATTGCAAATGAATTCAATTGAAGTGTAAAGTTTAACATGGAGGGCTGGACGGATGGATGGATGGACGGCTGGATGGTTGCAAGTTATTATTAACTTTGTTGATGATATTGTAACAAAACTTACAATAATAATAATAACAACAACAACAAAATAGCAAACAAACAAACATGAGTAACACATGCTTTATTATTATTATTATTATTTATTTAAAAGTGATTTACAAAACGAAAGTACTTTAGCCAAGAGTACTCACTCGTATTAGCAAAACAATAAGTAGGCGAGACAAAATTAACTATAAATTTCCATGTGCCACAACTCGTGTTAATTGTGTGCAACATATCACAAGACAAGGGGAAATAGAAACGGTGGCTGCTGAAAATGGTACCGCAGTTCTGAGTTAGACAAGCGAATTGATAGAATGACGGACGATGTACGAAAAGTGAGATTTCTCATGCAACTGTCTTTGTATGTTTGCCAGGCGGGAAGCATCTGCCATTACAATTATTTTCCACCAATTGTTGGAAATGTGCGACAGGCAGGTTCAAAGCCGGTGAGCCATTTATATAAATCAAGGATGTGTGACAGACAGCCAACGAAACCATGACGTAAATTCGTACCACATCATACAATACTTTATTATTCGAATATATATTATATTATATTTAGATTAGATTTTGATTTTTAGTAGTAATTTGATAATTTTAAAAATAAGCAACAAGAACTTTGAAAATTGCTCGACAAATGGCGATGTTGGGGTTGAGAAACAAGTAGCCTATTAATTCAGTCCAGAGTCTCTGTTAAACGTTGTGAATATCAGGAAGATCGGTGCCCAGGTCTGGTATGCTGTAAACAAACAAACCAATACAATTCCACTTTATATATGTATGTATGTACCAATAGCTTCTTTTCAAGCGAATATAAAGTTTTAAAGATTTAAATTTAAAGACTGCAATTGTTTGATGAAAGAACGTTTAGAGTAGTAAATATAAAAGACCTTTTAAATATACTACAGACCGTGAAACCCCCCTTTACCTTGAGCTTGTACAGGAATAACATTTCTATCGCGAAATGAGTTTTGTTATGTTTTAAAATTTTGTTATATTTTAAAAAATATTTATTAAATAAAATTTAAAATTATTTAAGAACAATATCTAAGCGGCTAAAATGTTTCCAAGCTTTTCGCTTATTGCATACATACATACATACATATATATAGTATTTGATTTAATAAGTGGAATTACTCGTTTTAATCGAATTTATTCCCAGAGTTGTGTTGTGAGACCATTTATTAAAATTTATCAACAACCCTCCCACGTATCAGTTTCCTTACAAATACATAAACAATTGATTCGAAAGTTTACAAGAAGCAAAACAAGAACAAACACAAAACGAAACGCTGCTAATTTAATAATATTAAGATTTATAGTGAAACTAAAATAAGAGACTAAGTTTAACTCTAAGAAGAACAAGCAGACTTCGAGAGCATGAGGAAGAAAAAACTTCATAAAAATAAGCACAAGATTCTCTTGTGACCCAATGATCCACTGTTTCTACACATGCACTATTTAAACGCACACACACACACACACACACACACACACACACACACAAACACACACACACACATGTACACATACAATTTAAAGTACTGCAACAGATAAAGTTACAATTCAAGGGAATCAAAGCAATTGAAATGGATGCGCCCGATTTGAAATGTTCTTTTCTTTACTGAATGTGGCTGAAGGATTTGCAATTGTGTGCGTGTGTGTGTGTGTGTGTATGGGTTCACTTGCCAGCCGCTAACTTTTGTAGGATAAAACAAATATTTAGTACAGCCACAAAATTTGGTATTTGTTTTTTAACTCCAACCGAGTTTTAGTATCTTGCCAAATCAGCGTCTAGACAATTAAAAACTTGATTTAAAGTTGCACGTTTTTCGTTGTTAAGGTGGTGTGTCGGCGTTTCGCTCCTCCCCGCCCCCTTCTAACAAAACACTGTCTCAATTGTTTCGCAAGTAAATTGTTTTAGGAATATGAGACATCAGTCCAGTTATTCATTAGCCTGTCGACTTAAATTAAATTTTAATAGAAATAGCAAGAAAAACAACACAACACAACACAATACAACAAAACCAAAAATATATCGTAATTGTTGTTGGCAAATAATCATGTTAAAAGTTCAAAAAATTCTAATTTTGTTGTTGCGTTCAATGCGTCTATTTATTTGAATTTGTTTTTGCTTGCGGCTCCAGCGCTTCAGTTGCTTGATATGCAAGTTTTATTTCAATTAAATTTATTTACTACATTGTTGCAAAAAGCATTTTTTTCTTAGTTTTTTTCTTTCTTTTTGTTAAACTTTATTCATTGATTTCAGCAAACGCAATTCTGTTTAAACTATTCCATAGAAAATGTATTCATAGGAAAATTGCTCATAACAATCAACAATTTTGCAATCATAAAGTTTATAATTGCCACGTTGTTAAAAGAATTTGTGGCACGTACATATGTATGTATGTGCTCGTATGTGTGTAAGAGAAAACATTGCGCCAAAGTTTAATCTAAATCTGGCCATTTATGTAGGCAAAAGTTGTAGGAAAATTATAAAAAAGGACTTGAAACTATTCATAGTAAAACATGAATTTCCATTAAAGTAGAAGTACAAATGCAGGCACAAGGTGTTAGTGCGCTACACGCCAAAAGGACTTGCGTCCAAAAAAAAGTTAAAACTAGTGCATTCGCATAGAACAAGTTACTAAAAAAACATATTAACACGTTGGCGCAGAAAGTTGGGTAACTTTGAACTTTTTAGCGCCTTGTCTATTTCTGACAAGTTATCAGCTGACAAAAAAAAAGAATACATTAATAAATAATTAAATAATAAAATTAAGTAATAAAGGAAGCCGAAACGCGAAACGCTTTTTTAATGCAGGAGAGCAGGAAAACAAATTAAAAACCAGCCAACGGAAAATGCGTTTTTAATGCGTGTTGCACAACTGGCGATTTTTAAAACGCACGATAGTCGTCGATGCATTAACATGCATGTTTTTGTGCTGTTCTACCTTTAAGCGCTGCCTAAATTTGAATTGAAATACAACAACACAGCGGCAAAGAAATCGGCAATCAAATGCCAGATTTTGAGCATCTGGATCACTTTTCATTTTGTAAAAATGCAACCCTGATGAAATGATATATTTTAAGGGCAGTTCAGCTGGTATTCCAATATCCAACTCCAATAACAGCAGCAAGTGTGAGAGTGTGAAAGCGAAATGTCACATAAATGACAAATGATGCAATTGATTGATTTGATATAGCATTTTTTAGAAGATCAGGGTTGCATTTTTATTGACTTAACGCTCGTTTGACAGCGCCTGATACCATGTCGTCGTTGCTGGCATTCCAGGGGATTAGGTGCCGTATAGGAATGTATTTTGTTCACACTAGTTCAAAAAGTTAAGGCAATTTTGCAATATGTATTTAGTTTCAGCATTTTGGGTGTAACAATTACTTTAGCTGCTAAACTACTTTCAGAGGTCGTGACCTGAATGATATTTAAGCCAAGTTTACACGGACCAAGCGTTACCCAATAACTGCACGCATTTAGGTATTTGTAAACTTTAACGCAAAAGTGTTGCTTTATTTTACTCACTGGCAAATGGCTGTATAGATTATTCTGCCACTTTAAGTCTGTTTCCACAATGTGTTTATAAAAAGCGAAATGTTCTATTTCATTTTACTATTCGTCGCACTAGAATGTCAATATTTATATTTGCTGATTAGATTATTAACACATGCTTTTATAATATCACTTTCTCTGCCGACGTTTTGACGATGACGATGACCTTGAACTTAAATTTTATTTTTGTTTATTTTACAGTATGTGTGTATGTGTGTAATACGAAATTAATACGCTTAATACTCAGTTAATAGCGTTATGAAGTTGTAGCAATCACCGAAAAAAATACTTGTACTTGTTCGTATAAGTACGTACACACACACACACACCCATATATATATATATATATAAATATATATGACAATTGCGGTGCCTATTTGGATTCGTCTAATTTTAATGTGGCCGATATGAAACGTGTTTTTATTGCGCTTTAGATTCGACTTGAATAAAAACAGAGTCTTGAAAATTGAACTGCAATTAATTGTTATCAATTGTGTCTTAGTACCATTTACGAGGGACGCGTCATTCGCTGTTTTATAGCAAGTCCTCAGTATATGTATGTAGATACTTATAAAGATAATTATAGGCCCAGTCGTTTTATTGTTATTCCATTTGATTTTGATAATAAAAAGAAGAATTTGCGATAACAAGTTTACAATGAAAAATTCCATAAAACAGATAAACAAATTTTTTCTATTTTTGGTAGAGAGGGTGCAGATTATATACATATGTACGAGTTTATGCCACGCGCGCATTCATGGCAGGTGCAACAGCAAAACTCGCTGACATCTCAAATATGCAATTAGACTTGAGCGGTAAATATTTGGAGAATAAATTCAAATTTATAAATTTAAGGGCAAACGCTTGAACAACTAGAAATAAACTAAAGGCGGGGCGGAAGTAGCTTCCGTGGAGCTTTCAGTCATTCGTGGCTTTATACCTAATTTTGTCATATACCGCTTGAACATCTAGAAATTAGAAAGAGGGCGGGCGAAAGTAGCTTCCGTGTTGATTTTAGTCCTGCGTAACTGAGTCTGCACTCAACTTGTGTATATATCGTTTGAAAACCTGGAAATAAAGTAGAGGTAGGCCGCATCTAGCTGCCACTGAGCTCTTAGTGTTTTGTGGTGCCATCCATCGTCATTGCGATATCCTTTATTCTAGGCTGGTAATGAAAAATAAACTAAAATTGAAGCAAAGCCAGCCCCATCATTGTCATAGTAATAAGCAGATACATAAGTGATCAACTCAACTAGTTAGTCACGTCATTTAACTAATCTTCTGCTACAGATCTAAAGATGGGAAAAAGCAATTAAAATCAGTCCTGAAACCGGCTGTTTGTCAAAATAAGAGCGCAGCAAGACGGCCAGACTTCAAGTAAATCAGTTTTAATAAAACTCTTGCAACTTCAGAGGAAGCTGTAAATATAACTGAACAGATTTATTGGTTTGGTTTGTAGTGTGAACTGGGCAGGGCTGGGCTGGGCTGGTTCATAAACTAATTTCGTTTTTATTAAACCACCAGCTGCTATAATAATTTGAATAAAAATAGCTTTAAGTAACTAAAGTATTAATAAAATGGTGTTTTAAATCTAATGGGCTTTTATCATCAACAAATAAATAACTGCAAAAACTGCAACAACAACAACAACAACAACAACTGCTATACCATTAGTGCCACACCGCAGCAGCAGAGAAGTACGATTGTACATGCAACAGCAATAAGAATAAATAGAAAAACTAACTCATTGTCATCTCTATTTTAAAGTTTAATTCAATTTATAAGCACATACTTAGTTATTGTTGTTTGTGTTGTAACTATTTAAGTATCTTGCAGTTTGTTGTCATTTAGGCTTGTTCTACTTCCTGGTAGACAACGACTGACTATGACGACCACTAAAAGATAAATTGCACGCAAAATCTAGATCTTTCTTTTCGTTGTGCTTTTTTTTTTGCCAGTACCCTATAAAATACGGGCCGGCAGTGTTGACAGCGTGAAAGTTCATGCCTGGCTATTCCGTAAGATAGAGACAGTGACAGTGACAGAGAGAGAGAGAGAGAGCAAAAGATATAATTCTTAGCTTTAGTTTACATATTCGTATGTGTTGGAGAATGTCTACATTCAGAATCTTCTGTTTAGTAATTAATAGAAAATGTTATTTCAATATGATTGTAATTGATTTTACAATGCAGCTTTTGTGTGGCTGGCCTTGAACACAAACTGTCCTCAAACAACCAGCTCTGAATTCGTGTCAGCACACACCCACACACACACACTTTAACTACATTTCGTTTTTGCACGACCATCGGCTTAAATAGAAATTTAGTTTTCACAAACGGCAAAAAATATTTTAATTCATTTGACCGGCTGTAGCTTTCCTACTTGTTTGTTTTTCATTTCGTTTCGTGGCGAAAAGGAAAAAAATATATGTATGTATATTATGAAATAGAAAAACAAATGCAATCGCTTGACCGCTCTTTTTAATGGGATGATAATCATGTTATAAACACGTTTTTCTAATAAAATCTAGAGTATAAAAGTGCAATAGGCGACAACGGCAACAACACACGAGGCAACAGCGCAGCTAAACGACACCATTAGCAGCAACGCTGTAAGCATTAGGGCGGTAACACTGAATACGGCTTCAGCTGTTGTTTTTTACTATCTATTTGTAAAAGTTATCTATTAATTTATTTGATATTTTTAAGTTTTTCTTTTATGCTAAAAACAGTGGCCAGCGCACCATCAACAATTTGCCATGTTTCTGGGCCCGCCTAATGGCAGTTGTTCTTAGCAACAAGTGGCGTTTGTGCCATATTAATGGTTTTCATCTTTTTTTTTGCTTCTTCATGAAAATTGAGAAAAGCGTCCAGTAGGCCTAGGTTTTGACTTTGTCGCATATAATTTGCAACAACAACAACTACTACTACTACTACAAGTTTTCTATTGCATAAAAATACAAGAATAGGAAATAGCGAATGTGTCTATGATAAATGACAGTAAAAGTAATTTGAAAGCAGCGAGATGCAGCAACAGAAAAAACAACAGAACAGAAAAGTTGCAAAGAAATATTTCCATAATTTAATAAATAAATACAAGTGATTCAAAGAAAAGTTGAAGCTGCAAAAGATGTATGATGTGCCCGGACACAAACAGATTCCCCATGCAATTTTAGCTTTTGCGGGACAACAACCCTGACAGAAAGTTCAATCATTAATTTCGTCTTATATGCACGAGTGCATTTATGTGTGCAACTAAAGCAGTTCACAGTTCCTGTATTGAAGTGGCTCAGTAACATGCACAGATATAACCGAGCGCCATTTATTTAAAATTAATTAAACTCTCCGGGGGGATTTGTAATGTATGCAAATTTCATAGGCCTTCATGCTTCTAGAGACGAATCTTACGCGGCCAAGTAAAACTCTTGAAACCAAAATGATTCTAAAGTGTTTCATTGTTTTTAGTGAAATCGTAACCTGGTATCAGAAAAATGATCTGACGGCAAAAAATTCACAGATGAAAAAACAAATTATGCAAACTGCTTACCCTACAGTTTCCAAAGCAGAGATACAAGAGCGGAAATCGAGAAATGTTGATCTGGTTTAGCATCCCTGGCAGGTCAACAATTCAGCAGTACAATTTTTAGTTTAAACAATTCCCTCGTATTTACTAAAAACAAAACAAATTCTGGGGCATTCAACGAATTTTGTGTTGGTGCCGGCAATTCGAATTCATAACTGTTAGACTGGTTAACACTAAAGCTCAGGCTATTCCTAAGCCGGTATTTTGTTGTTATTAAATTTGCGTAAATAGGAGACTCTAAGCCATAACAAGTAATCAGCCTGCTCTCACTGGGGTGTGCCGAAGCAGAGTTTTACCATAATATCGATGGCAGTATGGATTAAATTGTGTAACGAGATGACTTGTCCAAGGCTTACTGGCCCCAGTTGCCACCATAAACAACAGATCCCCGGAAAAAATACTCTGCCTTCCAATTTCCTCCTCTCCGATAGCAGCATCCCACCCCCTCTTTTGCATTTCACTATACGAGTATTTCAAGCTTGGATTCCTGATGCGACCACTGTGACCACTTAATTAAAATATTATAAATTTTTTTTAAATATTTCCAAAAAAATTGCTTTTCAGAATTTTTATTGCCTGCAACCTTTAACTCGATTTGTTTATTATTTGAGATCAATTAAAGTATAAAATTTTGAAATGTTTCCAGCAAACTTGCAAGTGTCCGATTATTATATTGCCAACAGATTAATCTATGACGATAATGACACACAAGCAAATTCAAGTTTATGGGCTTCTTGGTGGAAAGCTTAACACGTAAATTCTTATCTAAATTGTTTATTCTCCCGGTGTTGTTTTCACAAGTAAACAGAATTTTCAGTAGACAATAAATAAAAAATTTGAATTAATAAATAATAAAATTTTTATGGATAAAATCAAAGACAATCAAAATAAGTGGCCACGATTAACCGCCTGTTCCTCAATCTCGAATATTCGAGACGTCATGTCCGAACGATTGGAAACATTTGGCAAAAAACGAAGTTCACGACATTTGTCACTTCCAAAATACTGACGATCATTAACGTTCAATGTCGTGGTTGAGACGAAGAACATTTTTATAAAACTTTAAAAAGTCTTGTTTGGTGAAGGTTTTAGCAGCATCTGCACAACCGAAATTTTACAGGAAGTTCTTAAAGTTTTGGTTCCCGTGTCTACCGGGGAACTCTTTCTCCCTTCTCCCTTCTCCCCTCTTCAAAGACAATTTGTAGTTGACAGCCCCATTTAGTGCCTGATAATTTTAAGGTTTTCTTACAATCGTGTGATTGTCAATGTTTCCTTCTTAATAAAGTGACAGCACATTGTCAGATCTAAGAATATTATACGAACGCACATCAACGCAAATCGTGTTTCACAAAAAAAAAAACTATATGAAACCGATTTTTTGTGCGATTTCAATTCTATTGAATTTTTTGTTCAGTAAATTCGCTGTTATGAAACGGCAACCCTGTCATATACATTTTCAAGCAGCCGCAAAATATGTTACACTCAGAAAAACCAACTTAATGGCCAGCAAAAAGTGTGACCAGATTTGAACAATTTAAAGTTCTGAATTTCTGTTATTAACCACTTACGAAAGTTTGCAATCCAATTGCAATAATCAGCCGATCAAGGATCTTGACTTTTTTTTAGAAAAAAATCCACCGTGGCCACTCCTCTGATAATTGACAAACATTTTTGTGTGTAATTGATTATTTTTTTTTTAGTTGCTGCACATTTGCACCAAACGCCATCAATATATTAAAACATTTTGCGTTTTTGTTCGATAAATAAATTCTTTCATTCATTATTGCCATTAATTTTTGTTTTTCGCATCATCAATTAAATAAACACATTTGCAGTATTTAAGCCTCAACCACAAAACATTTATTTAAAAACGAAATATAATATAAATAATAGCAACAAATGAAATTGGCAAAGCGAATATTTTGTAACATCAGCCAACAAGCAATTGTTTTTAATTATTTTAATTATTTAAAAATGTAGCATAAAATCACAATTAATCATATAAAATCATGGCCCTCACCTGCGGCGCTCATTCAATTCAACTCCCACGCCACTTTATTAACGTCATGCCACAACGAGGCACTCTGCGGCAGAGCTCTTTGCAGCCTTAAAAAACAACTACCTCACGGCAGCGTTGAGGGCTCCGCGCCAGCACAACAACTACAACAGAACATTTATAAGACTTGTTTGACAAGAAAGAAAAACAAATAGTCGTGCATGACTGAACATGCAACAGCAACGGCAACAATGAAATCCATTAAAGACACCAAATTAATTATTGCTGTTCTGGCTGTAACTTTTATTGGGGGTATCAAATTTAAACATTTCAACTTAACAATAAAAGAGGCGAATTAGAGATTTTTGTAACTTCGTTCTGACGCTCGTTATAGTCGTATGGGGTGGTTATTGAAGGCACAAGTTGATGGTGCTTTGGCGCCAACTAAACTTTGCCGCATTCATTATGAACTTATGCTTGTAAGCGTGAAAAGTGAGTGCGTATAAGTGAGTGTGAGTGTGTGTGTGTGTGTGCGTTTGTGTGTGCGTGAATTCCACAATTATGAGTTCTAATGAAAACAAATGTTTTTAATTAAGAAATATGAATTTTGTGGCTTAAATATTATAAAAGGATTTCAAACTACACAGTTCTCTAGGACTTGTTATTATTTTTTTTTTTCTTTTGCAGTTCTGCTCTATGAAGATGACTAATGATTATGAAATTAATTAATAAAGCTGCATCAGTTCCAAGTAAATTTTATTTAAAGAATTGTGTGCTTCTCTTATTCAAATAGCACTAGATAACTAATAGTATTATGCCCATAATAATGTACCCGCGTAAGAGCCGGTAACATATTTTAAGGTTATTTCATTAAAGACTTTCTATTTTTAAAGTTTAAATAAAACCAAATATAATGTTGCTACAAATTCTTTTTTATAGCACTGAGCAAGGAGCAGGAGTTTTTGGTGCGTCGTCATCGGCTTATGCTCCATGGCTATGGAGCATAAATCAGTGTGACTGTGACTGATGTCATATGCCCGCTACATACAACAGCTATTGCATGGGAAAAAGTGGGCTGAGGAACAAACTTCTGTACAGATCTAAACCATATATTTTTTGGCCTCGTGTTTAGAATTTATCTCTGCTAAATATGTTCTTTTACTTGCACGACGTTGACAGAATTGAATATCATCTCTCTCTATATTTTTAAATAATTATTGACACTTTCCAAATGTTTATCCAGGGACCAATTGAAAAGCACAACCATCAAAAATAAAATTGTAGTAAAAAAAAAACGGATTTGAAAAACACTAAATGGTAAAACGAAGATTTGCAAGGCCTTTCAAAATGGCCCGGTACCAAATCTTTGTTTGCAAACACCCGATATTCATTCCTGTGCTCATGGCCTACTAGTTTCATAGGCAATAGCACTACAGCGAACACTCCCGCTATGGCAACGACGATACAAACGAGAATTAATGGACATGAAATTATTTCGTAGTTCTTTTCCAAAATATATAATATATAAAGGTGCCAGTAGTGAAATATTACTGAGTCACTGATGACATTGTCTCACCAGTACTACTGATTTCCTATAATCGCTGAAATGTTGTATCCCATAGACACGTGAGTGTCTTCAAGAATGTAGTCAGCAGTACTATAAGTACTATTCACCAGGTGATCCGCTTAAAATATCAGAATCCGAAACTGCCCAGCACATTCTTATAATAACGGCCTAAGATTTTAACAGATAAATATACCAGAAAATGGCGGCGAGGTAACTAATGTATCATGAAACTAGTCACCCAAGGTTTTTCCGAAAAGGTCTAAAACAAAATAAATCAAGTCCCCACGACAAGTCTAAACCAGTTTTCTATGATTTCAATAAAAATATTATAAGAAACGAAATTTGTTATGAACTCAATAAAAATCACATTTGAAGCGACAAACAAGGGCCGTAATTTTGTCCGCCTACTCCTAAGAAGGCATAACAATGGAAGGCCCTTACAGTAGCACCGCTGCGCTTGGCTGGTGGTGTCAAGGGTGTGGGGTGGTTTGAATTGTTCTGCTTAAATGTTTGCGTTTTTATTTATTTAATTATTGCTTCATCTTCCGCCTGTTTCTCTTCATGGTCCTTAGAACTTTCCAAACAATTGCTCTTTCGAAATTCTTTTAAATACATGAACTTAAGTGTGTGTCTGAGAGTGTGTGTGTGTGTGTATTGTGTGTTTGTATGATTATTTTATTATTTATATGCTGCCTTCCCGGAAGGGTTGTTCAAATGCGTTTCCATATAAGACCCATATAAAAGTATTTCTTGGCTTTTATTTCTAATAAATTAAGAAGAACGCTGGTGCTCCCCCTACCCTTGTGCTCATTCGCGGCAATAACTTTATGGCTTTAATTCGTACGTTTATTATGATGTTTTCGTTTAGGCCATTTAACAGCTCGTTCACTTATTCTCTCGTTTATGGGCTTTTAAAGCTGGTTTTCAAAAGTTTCATACTATTTTTTTATGACGGAACATTTTCGGTCGCGTATGGGTTTTTTTTTTTTTTTTTTGTTGGCAATTGTTTTAAAAAATCCATTACTTCATACCCCTTTTGCTGCTGTTGTTTGTCCCTGTATCGTTGGCAATAGTTGTGATATGTTGGGTGTTATAAAGTGCTTTTAGTTGTTTTTAAGGGCCAAAGTGCCGAACAGAAGAAAAACTCTATCAGCCTGTAAATTATTTTATGATTTATGGCGGAACGTGATATCATTAAGGGACTTTATTCTGAGAGCTTTAAATATGGAAAGTGAGTTGAGTTGTTTTAATGGCAATAGAAAATTTATAATAAAATCATTTGGGCTTTTATAATAATAGAGTTTCTATTGGCTGCAGTCTGGCATTGTAAGACTTCAACTAGTTTTATGTAGATCAAAAAGGCGATTTCTAATAAAAGCAGTTCCTTGCTGGCACAGTATTGCCGGTATGACAAAAAAAAAAAAAAAAAAACAGAAACAATACGGCCAACTTAATAAACTTCAGCCTTAGAACCGGTTGGGATTCAGGTTTCTTTTTGCAAATTTAAGCCAAACAGAAAATCACTCGATTTCAAAACATGAAATTTCTGAAATGGAAATCAGTTTTCAGTCTAGATGCCTGTTGTCGTTAAAACACATTTGAGTAGCCTTTAGAATTGAAATGAGTTCAGAAATTACAAGTAAAATTTATCAAAAATCCATATCCATTATAAAGAAAACAGTCGTTAGAAACATTTTTTCTGTCGGCTGCTACCCAAAAAAGTACGATAATACTGTCAGCCATTTGTCTCGCATGTAGACTTTTTCTGAAGATGGTAGAATCTACACTTGTATTTAGCATTAATATGCAATTGTGTATTAATCTGTCATGTTAAAACCCGTTAATTGTTTGAACTATTATTAGAACAAAAAGAAAAATGTCCTGCAACATAAAAAGCATTTAGGAAATATTTTATTTTATTAATCTAATTTACCATCAAGGGGATACTCCAACAAGTTGCCACTAGAATATTTCAAACAACATAAAAATGTTAAATTTGTTTTAAAACTTGTACACACACACACACACACGAAGTAAAATAAAAACACTTCTAAATGTTTCCGATTGCAGTGGCAATATGTCATTTTAATAAAGCCAAAAAGAAGAAAAAAATGAGCACGAATGAAGTAGAACGAACCAAAAGGAGAAAAAGTTGTTGGTAAAAAAAAGCGCGCTCTGCTTAAAAGAACATAAAATTGAAAATCACCATTAAAAGTTCAATGATTTTTCATGCCCGTTTGCACTAAAAACGGGGAAAAAACACTTTTTTTGCGTCTGTGTTGTGTGTGCAGTTTTTGTTTCAAATTGAAATAGAGAATGTCACTGAATGCGCGAATTTTGAATAAAAAGCGAAGCATGAGGGATGAAAATGTCATAAAAATATGCGACATTTCGATTTTATTGCAAACGATCAAAAGAAAAAACATTCGTTTGTTTTTTATACAGCCTGGCAAATAAAACGGCATTCAAGAAATTATATCTTTCGCTAGACGTCGCTAAAAGAAAAAAACTGGTCACTTTAATCGGATGTTTAATTTGTAACACAGGAATTTAAATAATTTTGTAGAATTTATTGTCTTAATGTAGTTGCACGAACTACAGATTTAATCATTGGATAAAAACTGATTGAAAACTGTAGCATATGCTAAGGCTGGCTTTCATGATAAGAAAATCAAGCTGCCAGACTAATTGTTTTACTAAGATTTATTTAAAATATAATAACTATTGTCTTCTACTATTAACTATTAATTATTCAAAAACAATTTGTTAAGAAAATATTAACAAACAATTCTGGGCTTTTCCGCCATTTTAAAAAGAAGTACGAAATCTTCCGATACGGTGTTTTATTTTGCGACCCCCCTTAATAAATATCATTGGCCAGTTAGTCGGAATAGTTTTTATAGAAATTATTCGAATAATTGTAATATTCTGTGTTCTATAGAAAATGGCAACGAATAATTATTCGAATAGTTTTTTATAGAAATTATGGATGAGTAATAGTTATTCGAATAATGATTTTTTACTAAATTGTTAACGCAAAATTTTCTGTAAAAACTGAAGGGAATAATTATTCGAAAAATAGTCTATAGCATATGTCAACGAATAATTATTCGAATAACAAAAATATTAAATTTTACATAAATTATTAACGAATTATACGAAAAATTTTCTGTAAAAAGTGTTGGACAAATTTTCGTTATAAAATAATTATTCGAATAATAAAGAAATTAAATTTTACATAAACTATTAACGAATTATACGAAAAATTTTCTCTAGAAAGTGTTGGACAAATTTTCGATGCAAAATAATTATTCGAATAATAAAGAAATTAAATTTTACATAAACTATTAACGAATTATACGAACAATTTTCTGTAGAAAGTGTTGGACAAATTTTCGATACAAAATAATTATTCGAATAATAAAGAAATTAAATTTTACATAAATGATTAACGAATTATACGAAAAATTTTCTGTTAAAAGTGTTGGACAAATTTTCGATACAAAATGTTATATACCGATCAACTTTTTATATACATAAATTATTAACGATTAACTATACGAAACATTTTTGGTAGAAAGTGTTAACGAATAAAAAAATGTAGACTTTCAAAAATACTAAAGAATAGTTATGCAAAAAAATTTTGCACTTTAACAAATTTTCTAAAGAAAATACTAATGAATGACTATGAGAAAATTTTCCTATAGAAAACGTAAAGAATATATCAAATATATTAAAGAATAATTGTTCGCATATATCACACAATAATCCTGCCAACATGTTATAATAATTTGAATAAATACAGCTGTAGAAAATGCTAACGAATAATTATTCGAGTACACTAATGAATGATATTTCGAACATATTAACGTAACATAAGTTATTGAATGCATTAACAAAGAGTTATTCGAAAATTTTTCTTTAGAAAATATGTATTCCAAGAAAATGGGGAACATTTATTTGGTTCATTAGTGTACAGAGTGGTTCGTTGAGGTTTAATAAATATTTGAAATTTTTCTGAAACACACACACATACACATTTTCTTACCTACGATATTCCCATTTTGATTTTTTCATGCCAACAAACTTTCAATTAATAAATATTTCGTTTCAAAAGTTATTGAAAAAGTCATAAATAATAAAATAATATTCCAAGATTCGTTTAAATTTTTTATTAGAAAATATGTATGTTTGTGTGTGTGTGTGCGGGTGTGTGTGTGTGTGGCTGTGTTGATACACTGCAGAAACGCTTGCATGTGTTTGTGTGTGTGTAGCTCTCAGCAACAAGATTGTTTTTGACATTTACCAAATAATTTCCAATTTTTATTAATTTGGAATATTATAACAACAATTTGCAGCAACAAGAAAAAACCATAGCAACAACATAAGTGTGAGTGTAAGAAAAACTCTGCGAGAATTTTGAACTCCCTCCAGTCATTTGCTGTCGAAACCAATTGCAGCAATTGTCGTCGTTCTTGTTGTTGTTTTTGTGTAGTTTAATATGAAGCCAAGAAAACAAAATCTTAAGTGCAAATGAAAAAAGTTTTTCCTTTTTGTGTGTCTTTCTTTTTTTTTTTGGAGAAAGTTAAAGGAAAGAAAATTGCTAATAATTGAAATTACATGAGTGCAGTATGCGACGTGGGCGTCAAAAGTAAAGCGTCAATTAGAAACAAAAGTGTGTTGCCAATGCCGTTTGTTTTTTTAAAGTTGCAATTTCACAGTGCTTTATGGTATGAAGCTTATCGTAAAGTTATTTCTACAAAGTAGTTGGCAACACGCGCTTAAGGATTGGGGTCGAAAAGGCAAAAAAAAGTGCGCATTAAAAGTGGAGAAAAATCATATTTTTAATTATTGTTTTACTTTTGCAAGAAATTCTAAAACGCAGGGGTCTCGCATTATTAAATTTTGTTTGCATAATTAAACGTGTTTTTTTCTGTTTTTGTCACTTGACGCCATAATTTATGATCACTGCAGTGAAAAAAGTAACGAAAAAATAACGACATTTCCGACACGTCCACCATTCTTTCGTAAATTTAATTTACACAAAAACAATCACTAGATATTAACCTTAAATTAATCATTTCAAAGAATAAAAGAAGTAAAAATTGTGTATAAAAAAATTTAAGATTTACAACATGTTCGGTTTTTTTTTGTTTCCAGATCTAAACGGGGAACGTTTTAATGGAAATGCATTTAAATTTGCAGCAATAAAATCGTAAATCAGTCACAACGTTTATTCGAATGATTCGATTTGTTTTCCATGTTGTTTGCCAGCCTGTGGGATAACAACATCCGTCAGCATCCCCCGTAAAGAGATCAATTTCATTTTTCATTACGAAATTTATGCCTGTGACGACTGTCGAACATAAAAACTGTTAAGAGACCTCGAAATCGTTGGAAATGGCGTCACACAACTTGTGATGGGAGGTTCATTTGATGTGATCTGATTTTAATAAAACAATAAAAACATAAAACAAAATGGTTTTAATCTGTTTTGTTTATGCTTTTATGACAGAATGTTGTTTTTAGGAGATGTTAATCAATGTTACCTTTTTCTAAACACCTATTTTAAAAAAAAGCCCATTAAAACTCTCAAGAACAGCGTTTTCGTTTCGTTGGTTGTTGCAGGTATAAAAAAACTAAATTTGAGGGAATTTATTTCTATCTACAGCAGAATATTATTTTCGTTAATATTTTCCGCAGACTTGTTTTAATTCAAATATGTTAATACTTTTTACCGAATATACATATTTAATAATGATTTTTTATTTTATTTGTTAGGGAATATTTTTCGAATAATATTCGTTAATGTTTTTTTTAATATTTGTTAAGGTTTTCTATCAAATTATTTTTCTTTTGACAAAAATGCTTATATTTTTCGAATAAATTATTTGTTAATATTTTTCGAATTAGTATATTTTAATATCTTTTGAATAATTATTATTCGTTAATATTTTGCCAATAAATGAAATATTTTTTTTACAATATAAGACCCGTATTATTTTTATATAATATTTTACGAATAATTAGTCTGTAATATTATTCGAATATTTATTCGTTAGTATTTTTCGAATAACAGTTCTCACCGAAATGTTTTTCTTTTCTTATAAAAATTTTCAATATATTTTATAGAATATTTTTGGATTAATTAGTCGTTAATATTTTTTATTTATTAGTGCTTTTAATCGAAGTATTTTTTTACACAAAACTTCAATTTTGTTTATAGAATATTTTTCGAATAACTATTCGCTAATATTTTGTCAATAACTGTTCGTCAATAATTTCTTGTATTACATTTTTCATAGAAAATATCATTAAATGATTATTCGTTTATATTTTCCTACAGAAAATGTTTGCAAAAGTTATTTTTCTTTTGGAAATATTTTAAAATTATTAATTGTTAACACATTATTATAAAGAAAAATTAGCGAATGTCAGTATTATTCTTTTAATTATTTTAATTGTTTTTATTTTTGTAAATTTTTCCCTCCCTCATTTATCATTGTTAGTGCAGCATGTTACCAAATTCTGTCTGCTTCTACCATGAAAGAGTTTTGTTTTCCTTATTGTTGACTCTTTGCTATTTTTTAAGTCTTATTTATGAAATTGATATTTCACTAAAAACTATTTCCGATGGGTGTCAAAATCATTTAAAATGTTTTTATTGATTCCTGTAAAAATGCAAGCGTTTAATAAAATTCTAAAACATTTTTTATGGCCTTCAAATGGCAGCAATAACATGCAGTTTCTTGCACAAGCATGTCCATTTAGTTTCAATGAGTAGTTAAAAAAGGGGTTATCGAATACCTTGTAACCAACAATAATAGAAATGCGCCCAATCATAAAAAAAAAATAAAATTGGACACGCACGTTTCAACAATTTCAAGGATTAGGGCATAAAAATTTTATAAATGGTTAAAAAAAGCAGACCACAAAAAAAAAAAACGAATAAACAATCTCGTCCTGCATCTCCCGCACTCTCATAAAATTGACCACATAATAATTGAAAGAAAAAAAGAAGGAAATTGATTTAAATTTTTAACCCTTTTACAGTAACACTTGCAGCACTTGTTACACTGTGGCAGCGATTGGTTACCAGCTTACAATACACTGGCCTGCAAGAGATTGTTATTGCCTCTAATTGACTAAACAGAGGCTGTGAAGACCAATTGCAGGTATGAAACTGTGGCCAAAATGTTGCTGACACTTTTTATGTCAACATGTTTATTTAATTTTTACATAAACAATGTTTTCTATTTGTATAAATATGTCTCAGCAACAGATTATTGTCAGCTGTTCAGGAAAATGCCACGTGAAGCGTGAAGAAGCGAATGTTGCTGTATAAATTTTATATAATTTTTATAAAATGAGCAACATTGTCAATATTTCGACAGCAATTTGCGTAAAATTTTTATGCCTTATGTTCTCAATGTTGCTGATACTTTTTCTTTACTTTTTTATATAAAAAAGTTTCTTTACATTTTTAAAAAAGGAGTATCTAAAGGGGTTCTTTTGCAAATATTTGTTCCCAAAAATGTAGGTACTTTTTTATTTGTATGTCAACTGCACTCGCGTGATATTTTGAACAGGGTACTCGTTTTAAGCTTTTTGTACTGAATGTTGTACAAATGTTGCCGATACTTTTCAACTAAACATGTATCTAAGCAACATTTTGTTTCAACTCCGGAAAAACACCATTTTTGCAATAGATAATGATTTGGTCATTCGTAGTAAGAAAAAATATTATATATTTCATTGTTAAACTGTCTCCATGTTTAATCGTTTTGTTTACAATTTTCCAAATTTAAGCAAAATTTTATTTTTTCTTTATTTTATTTGTTACCCAGTGTTATTGATTAACAATTATGGGCCCTTTGAGAGCAACAAAAAAAAAAGGTTTAGATATAAATTATCAGCAGTTTATATTCTTTTAAGGGTTTGAAAACTTGAATCCAGCTTTGTGTCCTTTAGATCCTGGACATTAAAATGAGTTACGAGGAGTGAACAACACTTGGCTTTTCAAAAGAAACATTTTGTACATATTGAATTAGGATTGACATAGAAATGATATGAAGATTAAGGAAACAGATGACCAAAAAGTTTTAAATGTGTTGGTGAAATAATAATATATAATGAAATAAAAACAGGAAACGTGCAACGGGTTGTATGCCCCCGTCCAAAAAGTTTTCGCCGGAAATATGAACAGCAAACAAACAATCTTGAGCGATAGCAAATATCTAATAAGTTCGTTAAGTTGTTTTAGGACGTACGTTGATATAAAATTATTTACAACAGCTGGACCATTTTCAAAATATACTTTGAAACGTTTTATCGTAGTCAATACTATATTCTACAGCACCTACAATTCTTGATTTGCTTTTACGGCTATTCTAAATTCTTAGGGTCTGCTGAAAGTATTTCACACTAAATATTCCTCCTTGAGCCATTCTTAAGTCTTAAAAAAGGTGTAAATTTTGTCTAAAACCAAATCTCTTGCCATCCCACACGTGTCTGCCTGGTTGTTGCTTTTCGATCAATCTTTTGTGCTTCCAACTACTATTTGGCATTCGTATCCCTTAAGCGGTTACTTGGCTCGTCTCATGTGTTCGAATTTGGAATTTGATTTCAGTTTTGTTTAACCCTTTTTCTAAAATTACCATTTCATATTTTTTTATTGGATAAAAAGGATTTTATTTTTATTATTTGCCTGATTTGCTGTTCAAAGCAAGAACAAAAACAACGACAAAAATAACCGACCGACCACCAGTCACGTAACTTTTCAATTTTTGATACGTTCAATTTGTTGTCATTTATAAATTATTATTTGTTTTTGTTATTGTAGCAGTTGAAATTCTTGTTTATACACGTTTCTATTTAAAAAATTGGCATTTTGCATATTTTTGATTTGTTTTGATGTTTTTGTTTCTGCGAAAAAAAGGGCCATCAAACTTTTATTTATCTGCATGTGATGCCATAAAACACCTTTTTCCTTTTCCTCTTTTTTGTTGTTGTTGGTTTTCTGCTGAACGGAGTGTTTTTCAATTTAGTTTGGCTGAGGAGCTTTCAAAAGGAATTCTCTAAACATGTCATAAATTCTTTGCTCGCTGTCATGTCAAACATGACAATTGCCTTGATTTGATTTGTAAATCAATTAGAATTAAACTCTGCCGTTTGGCGTCTTTGGGTTAAATAAATATAACGGTGATTTATATTATTAACGAGAGAAAGCCAAACATACACGCACATGAGTATTTCAGGCAAGGGGTGCACCTGGTTCAAAAACACCAATAATTTTAAGTTGCTATTAATAATTGCCTTTTTAATTAATTTAATCAATTTAACCACGGATTCATGCACTAAAATGAACAAGCAGAACGCAATTTATTTACAATTTTTTATTCCCGATATGTTTCATGCTGGTGTCTAGAAGATCTAGTCATTTTCAGGCGTTGAACAGCTTATCCGCTCAAGAAATTACTTAATTTAATATAAATTTTGCACATATTCCCAACTTCAGGAATAAATTTGTCTGAAAGATATTAATAGTTAACCAGTTGACTCAGTTTCTACAACACATTTTCTACAAAAATGCTTTATAAAATTAAACCTATTAACAGCAAAAAAAAAAAAAAAATCCAGGCTTTAGGAAAACCTCACCAAACTTGAAATGAATTTTAGCTTAAAACTTTTTTAATCGATCCAAATACGTTTCGATTTAAAATGTAACAGGATTTTCCAGCTGTCTATTGGTTCTATAGCTTTAAAATTTTTATTGTCTGCTTTAAGCGGGGCTCTAACTTGGCATTAAGTTTGGTAGTTCCTGGCAGTTAGAAAATGAATGGGATTATACAGTGTTTACCATAAGAAACTTAGACATTTTTACATATTTCCCTTAATGTTTCGTTCTCACTAAAATCCACATTACCACACCTGGACTTCAGTACATACATTTTAAATCAATGTATGTACATACGTATGTATATGAAAATATATTCTTTGGCACAAAAACAAACGCAAAGAAAAACAAAGCAAACACTTTGTTTTCCTCCTTTCAAAACACACAAACAATAAAAAGAAAAAACAGCACATTCAACTCTGCTTCCAGCTGAGGTGGTGAGTATGTTTTATTTCCTCACCATGGCAGAGATGAGTTGAAAAGCAATTGAGTGTTTTGCCAAACAAAAATTAATAACAATGGCGGGTTGTTGCGAGTGTGAGAGCAAAAGGTGTGCGGCTAAAGAGAATTGGTGAGATAAGGAGAAAGATATTTGGTTGCCGAAAAGAGGTGTGTTCTTTAAACAAATAAACTCATCATTATGTTTCATTTCCGTTCCATCAACAATGGCGCATCCAATAAGAATTTTAATAATCGTTTATATTCAAGCAGTTGATTGTTTATATTTTTATTTTCTTTTGGCAAGTTTTGTTGTAGAGACATAAAATGTCTTTTTTCTGTTTTCGCCAGAGTGCATAAATGTGTTTTGTATGCTTGTTTGAAGTGTTTTTTTTCTCTGTAGCTGTATCTGAGGAGTAAATTAAATTTTATGCAAGAAGTTTATTATTAAATGGAGCTACATGTTCATGTTGTTCGGGAACAGAAGCAGCAGAGGCAACAACAATTTGAACAGCAACAATATTAGTAGTTTTTAAGACAGTTGATGATGATGACGATACGTACATAGTCCGTATGTTTTTTGCTTGTATGCGTGTATGATTGGTATGATTTTTTTAGGGATTGTATTTTGTATAAGAATTTCAGGCATTACAAATGCCATAGTGCCATGTTCTCTAACATGTACAAATGACGTCTTAAGTTTTCGAAAGCTGGAAAGTTCAGAGGGGCATCAGCAGCATAAAATAATGTAATAATTATTGCAGTTCATAACGAACACATAAACAACATAACTGGGAGGATGTTGTTCTTATGAAAATCGTATATGTATTGATAATAGTTTTTTCCCCGATTCTATGCACAGAAAATGAGTACATATTTCTTTTTCATGGATTCAATTACGATTTTTGTTGAATAAAATGTATGTATGTATGTATGTGTGTACAATATTCAAAGGCTTTTTAGTCTTATATTAAAACAACTTTATAGCAGAAGATTTCGCCAAAAAGCTTTTACATATTCAACAAAAACTGGTTACTGAAGCAACGAAAATATTTGCTGAAAAATAAACATTTGAAGGAAAGTATGAGCGTAATTAAAAGAAATTATTTTGGGTTTCTTCCTCAACAAACATTTTTTCAATCAAATAATTCTCTGCCTGAGCGAACTACAAAAAGATTTCTTTGCATCAACAAACACGTTTGTTGTGTGTTCAAAAAATATTGCAACAATTATTGTTGTCTGGAAAAATCTATGTGGTTCGCATGGACTAGTATAATATTTCAAAAAATGATTGTTTTTGCTTGAAAATCTGTGTCTGAGTGTTTTGTTATTATTTTCTATGTGGATTGACGAACAAATAGTTGAACTTAAAGTCAGATTTTTAGTTAGGCTTCTTATTATATTTAACCTAAATATATTAAGCAATCTTTGAAGTTCCAATTTCCAATTTTCTTTGCTATTTAAAAAGAGTATGAATTTGTAAATTATTATTATAGTTAATATGTACAAATGTGTTTTTAAAGCAGTCAAGAAAGCTTCAGAATGCTTCATGGCTGCTATTTGTTTTCTATTTCAGAACATCCAATCAACAACAAGTCAAATTAACTGCAAATAATGTTCCCATATAATCAAACATCTTCGAAAAATAATCTATTTGATAAGTAATCAGGCCCACCCATTTAAAATCTGGCATTAAGTGTTGTACAATATCTGCAAATTAAGGAATAAAGTCCTAAAAAATCCCCTTCTAAAAAGTGAAAATGAACAATTTGGTCGCAGTTTTCTGATTTGCACATTTTATTGAATGAGAGTAAATCAATTGTAGACAAGTTTTACGATTATAGTATATACACTAATTTATATATCGTTGGCTGACATGCAAAGCCACGTCAATTGTATACATACATATATCTATGTAAAGCGAAATCGATGTTCTGATTATGATATATGTATGTACATATGTATGTATGTACGTATGGCAAGAACATCCATGTACTTTTCAATTTTTACTCTCATCGAATAAAAATGCAATATTTTACCTTTAATTACCTAAATTGTATTCATTTTAATATATTATTAATGCGTTTCTATGGTAAAATAGATACAAAAATGATACGAATTGTCTATATAATTCGTACTGTTGGATTTCTATTTTTATTTTTACATGCAGCCACTAGTTCAAATGCCGTCGGCTTACATTTAGTCTTTGGCTTTTAAGTAAATCACCTTTTTTTTCTAAATAGGCAAATAGACAACAACAAAATGTAATGAAATAATTGAAAATGTTATTTATTTTCATTCATATTTGTTCGCAAGCATTTTAATAAACCAAAGACAATTATTATAGAATAAATCAATTAACTATAAACATGTTCGGTTTAGTTTGTTTTTCTCGAATATGGTGTAACTTAATGCGCAAAACAGTTTATTTAAATAATATAACAGACTTCATTAAAAAACAACTTTTGTATGCCTGATTGTGTGCACTATACATATGTATTAGTTAACATTAAATCACACATTTATATATGTATATATAGATACAAGCATACATATTTACATCTACATACATACATGCATGCATATGTTTATGTGTGTGTACGAGCATAAAAAATTACAACACAAGTTTCCCCACTCAGATACACTATAAAAACAAATTATATTTGCCACAATTCTATATATAGAAGACAAGTTGTAAAAAAAACCAACCCAAACGTATAAAACACATTGACTGCCACTCAATATTTATTACATTTTAAACAAATAAACACAAAACGTAATTGATGAGCAGAGAAGAGCGGAAAAAAACAAAATTTAAATGCAAATGCAAAAGCAGAAGCAGAAGCAGGCAAAAAAATACTTGAAACACCTCCTTTTTTTGTTTAGTTCGTAGCCATTGTTGACAAACACATATAAACAAAAAGCCAAAGACAATTTACCTCTTTTTTGTTGCTATTGTGTGTGTGTGTTTTTCTTCTTCTTCTTCTTCGGAGCAAGAGAACTGACTCATACTGGCTGCTGTCTGTAAAACATGAGTGGGTATTAAAACCCTACATTAGTGCATTTTAATGACGTACATAATAAAAATCACATTCGTTTTTTCCAGTCTATTTGTTGATAGTTGTTTTTTCTGTTGTTGTTCTCTGTTGCAATTGTTTTCGTACCAATTCCATAAAATTCCAATCTCACAGATGGGTCTATTATATGGCAAATAATTTTAATTTTGTTATTTAATCGCAAACAGTGTTGCTAAGCGAACGTTTTTTTTTTTTCTTCCTTAACAAGCAGTACTGGAGGAATTTTTTGTCACAAGCCAGTAGTTGCTCGACTAATTAAATTCAGACAACTTATGTACACACATACGAGGGCGGTTAAAAAAAATATGATGAATTTAAATTTTTTTTCTTATGTTGGAACGTCTGTTCGCAGCTTAAACTGTATAACGTGAAAGTTAGAAGTATTTTGGGCATGAAGCGTGTTACAGCACAGTTCTTTCCAAAACTGTTGAATTTTAATTAAAAAGAAACGGGGTTTGTTTTAGGCAAAATCATGTAACGGCACCGCATTCCCCAGATTTGGTAACCTGCAACTTTTAGGTGCTACCACAAACTGACAGCGTTTTGTGACGATTGAGGAGATAAAACACAAACCATATAAGAAGTGAGAGTATATGATAACCTCTATATGACAACGGAAACAAAGTATTGAAGTGTTTTCCGAGGAGAGGATATTAACAAGGGTATCGCTTTAAATCGTATGAAACTCTGACCCTGGCAGATTCTCTCTTACATTTCAATAAACCGCGCACAATTGTGGAAAAGTCAACGCTGCCATAGAATTGCAAGCTTGGTATGGATTTTAGGGGTACTGTTGGATTTCCATCAGTGACAAGCGGCTCAATAACCATAATTATGTATTTGCTTGAAAAGAATGATTTGAAATCAGGTAGTCTGGGGTTTTAGCTTCCGAATTCGTTAAGCAATCATAAGCGATACCTGATATCGAAACCTGTTTGTGTTTGACGGGTTCGTGTCGGACCAACCGTCTGTAGGTTGCAGGTTCGGTTCCTACCAAAGACTCTGCCGTTTCGTATTTGTTTAATTACAAAACATAAAACAAATAAATACATAAATATAAAAGCCGAAAAACTGTAAAACGCTTTGGAAAATTCTACTCTTCTTCTTCTTCTTCTGTACAGCCAAGTTGTGATGTATAAAGAACATGAATGAGAACTTTAGTATCATTTTATGATTTTGTTTTCTGTAAAATTTTTCATTGTTAAATGCAGTTTTGCAATCTGTGGCCTTAACAACTAACAGTCCCCTTAAATCCTTAAAGACATCTGCTCATGGACCCGGCTAAAATGCACACTCAGCGTTTATTTTGTTATTGAAAAGTTTTCTGCAAATTGGCATCTCTGATTTGTGTAAAGAGTTGTAGTAGTTGTTGGAAACAGAAAACCAGCATAACGGAGATTTTTGTCAAGACAATCAGATTATATTTATTTTAACTCTGTATTATTTTTGTTATTTTTCCGCCTTGATTTACTAAGTGCAGTAATAGAGTTCAAGTTTCAGTGCGTTAGTCCTCTCGTTTCAACACTTGCCTTTTGGGCTTGTTTGAAACAGATGAACATGTAACAGGCAACAGCCGAAGAACAGAAAGAGAGCACAGGATAACTGTTCATTGAGAGTTAAAACTCAGTTGTTGATGAATTGAAATCAATTGAGCATGATTAAAAAACCGGATTTGCTGCGTGTGCATGTGTGTGAGTGAAGTTTCATGTTTAATGGCAAATTGAAACGCCTGTCATGTTTCCAACTCTTGTCTTCCTACAGTGTTTCGAAATTTGTTAGTGAATTGTGTAGCTGTTGGTGGTGGTTGGTTTTTTGGAAGACTTGAAGTAAAACAAAATTTTGTTATGGATTCGTTTGCCACTTTGTTGTAGACGGTGCGGTCAAAAAACTCACTCAGTTGATGCTGGGAAAATCCGTTCGCAAAATAATATTCAATTACAGTTCGAAATCATTCTGTAGTTATAGGCCTAAACAAACGGACGGTTTAACGGATTTGGGAATTAAAAACGTATTAATGAAATTCAAAATAAAGCAAAGAATTCAGTATTAAATCGATGGCAAAAAGGAATCAAAAGTGTCTATCAAAGAGTTTAAGTATCAAAATGGAAAAGAGAAAAAAATGAAAAGCAATTAAGTGCCATGAAAAAAGTGATTTGATTAACTGCAATGAAATATTTTACAAAAGAAAATTTCTTGAAAAGTATTCCAAGCACTAAAGTAAATATATAAATATATTGAAATAAAAAAAAGAAATAAAATACAGCAGAATAAACATAAAATTCATTATTTTAATCAAACTTCAACCTGGGTAGTCCATATCTAAGAGAAACGCCCACGGGCTCTGAAAGCCCGCTTGCTTTACCCAACGACTTCGCTTCTACGCCTCTACTGCATTCGCCTTTATCGTCTGCCTCTTCTACGGCGGCTCCGGGCTCAATAGCCACAAAAACACCATTTCATTTATCACAAAACTCCGCTTTCAATTTAGCTTTACGTTCGTCGAACACGTTTAACGCTTTCCAAGCTGCCGTAGCCGCCGGTATCAACGGTTTCTCTTCACCTCTCCAAACGCCGGCGGCACAAACACCTCTTACATTTTATTCACGCTTCAACGATCGCTGTGAAGAAAGTTCGGATTACAGTTCCACCACGAATACCTTTAATACAGGCAGCGACAACGATAACATGGACCTAATAAACCCCTACATGAGACATCATACATTCGCGGCCGCGGCTGCTCAACAAAATAACAGCACTTCAGTTAATTTGCTGAATCGCAGTCCGCCCTTGCATCATCATCATCAGAATCATTTAGGTAATGGCTTTCCCGAAACTACACAAATGGATTATCAAAATCAGTTATTGGACTATCATAATGCTGCAGCGGCTGCCGCTTATGTGGCCAATAACAACAATCATTTAACGGCGCCTTTAATGCTTTTGAAAAGTAACAACAATAATAATACGGATAAAATACCCTCAGTTTGTAAATCCCCTAGATCTAATGAGGACTCCTCAACACCGCCACCTTTATTAGCCAATACCGAACACCATAATACCAATAACTCGCAAACCTCCTCCCGCCTACAGTCTGAATCGCCCGACAATTGTCACAGCTCCTTGAATCAGCGAACACGTTTCGACAACAATTCTAGTCCCGGTGTAGATAGTTCAAAATCGTTTTCCGTTAGCCAGCGTTCTAGCGAAGAGGCTGGCAACAACAGTGAATCAAGTCCTCCGCCCGCGGATTATAGTCCCGAAAATCTTTCAAGTCGTAAATTTGCGTCTTCCAATACAGGCCATCCTTTGGGCATACACAACAACAATAACATTGCTCTGGATCATAAATTGCCTTTGAGTTTCTTGGGGCCGCCTCTGGCCGCTCTGCATTCCATGACCGAAATGAAAACGGGCAATGTGGCGGGTAGTGCTACACTGAATGGTTCCTACGGTGCGGTACAAAACTCCCATATGATTAGCGATAACCGTGCGAATGCTGCGGTTTCGCATGCAGGTTCGACTAATACACAAACCCAGGGCACGGCAAATCCACATGGCATCGATACGATTTTATCGAAACCTCCACCAGTCACGTCGGCGGGATTAAGTGCTTTAACGGGAGGTAAGTGTTTCTTTCGAAGTTCTGTAGAAAAAAACATGTAGCTCAAATCGGTGAAGTGGTAGGAGCGCACAGACCTATTTTTTTAGAAACAAAACTTGAAATTTCTTAAAGCTTTCCATGAGATATTAACTTATAACGAAATTAAAATTAAATTTTCAACAGCGTTCCCCGACTTGACAGTTTTTATGAGTGATAGTGAAAAACTTTGTGTTTTGGTTTTAAGCAAAATACTTTTCCCTATTCCCTTTATTTTGTAACGTATGACGCACGACCAGTGCTGTCTTTTTTATTTCGGTAAATATCGCCAAGCCTGAAGTTGTTCATGGTCTTGGCATGCCCATTTTATGTGGTGTTGCCTGAACAAACGACACATTTTTTTAAATCGCAAAAGAAACCTGCGTTTTTTTTCAGATTGTTATAGAGACTTCACCCCGTGTTATTTGTTGCAGATAGCAAATGGAATATAACTATCGCACAAGGATTCAAGGTCGACTTTGTAGTTAATCGTACGGCAGGGTATCCGAAACGTTTGAATTACTTCCCGCGGGAAGCAGATTTTATGTAGGCGAAATTCTAAAAAAAGAGAGCGAGACTAATAAACTTGTGCATCCGGTAGCTTAGAATTAGTCCAAACCCCTTCGTCAAAGACTAATTGATAGCACTGGGGCTTGTGCTCCTTAGATAAGCCTTGTAGCACAGGTTGTCACAGGACAAACAAAAGTGACCTCATTTTCGGCAGTTCACTTGCCTTGCGACGTGTTGTTGTCAAGCATAATATGCCTCCTTTAAAGAGGAACTTTTTGGGGCGACTTAATCAAAGGATATTGTTCTAAAAGGGCTTTGGTCAATCAACGTAATTTCTGAACTGTCTAAGACTTTGCACTGTCCCGAGGAACTAGATAGCCTGAGGTCTTAAGCAAAATGTTTATTATAGGATTCAAGACTGTTTTAGCTTATTACAAATCGGGGCAGTCTACAATGATACCTCGGCTGACAGGGATACCAAAATCATGCTGGGATGGCTTGGTATGAGGTTATGTACTGAAGGTCCCGCTTCGATTGGAAAGGTCGTTATTAATTCCTGATAATAGAGGTGGTGTGAGGCTTCTTATTCGATAATCGCAATGCCCTCAAAGGTGCTGCTATCTGCCAACAAGATTAGCTGCTCAATGGCTGATGTCCTTAATGGATTTCGGTCTACCAAGGCGGCTACAAACTTGAACTGTCCAGGACTGGTAAGAGAGCGTTCTCGACCAACAGGCCTTCTGTGTGCCTTAAAAGCTCCTGAGGCACGGTGCGGAGCCGTTGACAGATTAAATGCGAGTTTAGGTATCAGGGCAGGTATTGACGTACATCAATTTCATATCTGTACAGACTCAATATTACTGCACCCTTTAGCATGTGAGTCCCGTTTTAAGGAATGGTTCCTTCGAAAATTGGTCTCACAAATGAAGTGCAAGTTGTTCAAATTTCAATTAACTTGTAAACTTGTGTGCAATACACAGTATGTTCGGAACCTCTTTCCTAATGTCCCTGCTGAGCTCTTCTTAAGCCCAGTATTGAGTTGCATATATTTAAATTGTATTTCTTATATCTCTTTTATGTCTCTTAATCCATATATGTATGTATTCTAGTCAGGTATTTTCAGCGCAATATTGACTATTTGTCTGGTTGTAAGACATTTCTTTTTCAAAATGGTGTTATTAGTTCAGTCACTCTATTAACAATTATTTTAAAATTGAATTGAAATGCATTTCAATTGCCAAATGTATGTACAACACACGCACATATGTCACTTGAAAAACATATGATTATACGGCTTTTATAAATGTCAAATTATCAAACAAGTCAATGCGTGAACGCTTCATTTATTCTCATTTATTTTTTCTCCTTTTCTCTTCCTATATGATTTTAATGTTTCTTAATGGCAATTAGTTCTGCCTTTTAATTGATTTGGCAGCTAAATACAAATAATAATTATATTTTATGACAATTGATTGACATTCATGCAGGCAGTTCAACTCCTGAAATAAGACACTTCGATCAATGTCATAAATCTAAAAATGAGTTCATTGATGCTGTTAATTGTTAATGTGTAATAAAAGATAAAATAATAAAGTACGATGTTAAAATAATAACTCAGATTTGGTAGACATTTACGGAAGATAATTCGATAATAATGCGTAAGAAATAGCTGCGTGCAAAAGCGATAGTTAAATTAAAGTGTATTTCAAGTGTACGCTAACCTAGTAGATGTTTTTGCTGTTTTTGTAAATTATAGGTTAAGACGGTTTGGTCTCAAGTAATTTGTTTTATGAACATTTGAATATATGTGAATATAGGCAAAAATAATCAATGTACAATTTCATTGAATCATCAGCGTAATTTTAACTTCGTTTATTGTCTCTTCTTTAACTAAACTTTCCTCAAACTTTCCTGAAACAGACATATTAAAAGTTAAGGGATAGAAACAGCTGTTCTTTTTTAACCAACAAATTCTGTAAATGATTTTATATGTTTATAATTTTGAAATTCTTACTTTTCTAAAGAAAATCCAACGATAAGATTAACCACGACAAGATTTCAACTAAATAATAACTTTGGTCTTCTTTAAGAAAAGTTATCGATAACTTTACTTTTCTATGAAAATTTTTGCAAACGTTATTCGGTTCAAATTTATAGCAGTTAAACGAGTTTTTGTCAAATGTTCGTGAAATGTGAAATATAAAAATGTTACTCTTCAACTGTTGACAATCGAAGAAGTCGTGAAGTTAAGAAAAATATTAATCAGCTGATCTAACAATTTCAGCTGCTATGAAGTCGATTTGATTTCAACAATTAATTTAGTAAAATTTTTGCGAAATTCTATGAGAAACATAATAAGTAATTAATTCTTGTTATACAATAATTATTAAAATATAAAGCGTTTAAGGAATGATTTTCTTTAGTTAATCTAGAGTAATTAAAGGTCCTTGTAACAGTCGTGGACGAAATTGCCTCAAGAAGTGCTCGTATTCGCATTTCCTGTCCCTTATAATGTTGAAAGCTTCAACACAAAGTGTTACCTCTCTTCTTAACCCATTTTCCTGCACATGCAGGTATCGTCCCCTGCCTCTTATTGATTTATTGCCCGAGTAATGACTCAATATAACAAAAAAAAAAAAAAAACATCTAATTGTCATCATGAGATCTGTATTAACAATTTTAATCGACCTTCTGTTTCTCTGTTTACTTTTTTCAGGGGGCATACCACGTTTCTCTATAGCAGCGGCAGCAGCGGGCATGGCCCAATACTTGTCCCAAAATCAGGGAGCACCCTTAAAAACACATGCAGGTCACATGGTTGACCGAACACATCTGTATTGGCCGGGTCTGCAAGGTCTCGTGGCGAATCCAATGGCGTGGCGAGAACGATTGTCGAACACAAGTAAGTCAAATATACACTCACACACATACATACATACATACATAGATACACACATATATACAGCATAAAGAAAGCTAATAAATTCCAGTTCATTAATTTGTGAACTAAACTTTAAAGCAGCATTTCTTTAGCCGGCTGGCAAAAGAAATCCGTTTAAATAATTTAGTGGTGAATTAAATTCAATTTGATGGCTTGAAAATGATTTGCCAGAAAAGTTATAGAAGAACAATAACAATAATAACATAAAAAAGTACACAAAAAGACACACCTTGTGGTTGAGTAAATAGATTTCAAGTCCACAAGCTGTCCACAAGAATAAATGAAACAAATTTTGTAGGCTTCTGAGATTTTATTTTCCAAACCTAATACCGATGAGGTCGTTGATTCGCTTGATTTGCTAATGATCATGATCAAGCATTTATTGATTAAATTACAAAATAAAGTGTGAAGTCAAGAAGACGCAGATTCCCAAACTTTTCCAAGCCATTAAAAATCACAAATGTCGGATTTTAAAACGAGTTTGCTGAAAAGTAAATTACAAATAAAAAATCTAAACACAGAGAAGACAAACAATGCGATCGAACGTTATTGTAGGATATAGTGAGGCGAGCGCTATGCAACCACTCCGAAAAAATACTGTTCCTGTAGATGGAAATGAACCAAACAAAAGAGTCAAAACTCTAAAATTACACAACGATTTGTTTAGCCGTAAATATCCATTATACAAGTCAAGGATATTTACGACTTGCAAATTAATCTGCTGAAACATCATTGACAAGCACCAACTTGATGAAAAGTTTTGCAGAGAAACACAAGCGAAAGCTCTTCAACAAATATCTAAATCTGTCAGTGCATTTTCCTTAACATCATATTTAAAAAGGTGTCTTATTTAAATACGTATATAAAATAGTTGGGCTCTAAATCAAAACAACTTAATCCAAGTATATACAATCTATATCATTCTTAATGCTCGGTATTATTTGACTTAATCAACGAAAAATATTTGCCATTTATATTCGATAACAATTTTCGTATGAAGTTTAATTCATTTCAGTTCATTTAAAATTTTTGCCAATTCAGAGAATTTTTTTTATGAAAAAGTAAATAAAGCGATAAACATATTAAATTTTCATTTAATAATGATCTCAACGTTGTTTTGCTAGTGAAAAAGATTTTTTTTTTTTGCTTAGAACACATTTCGTTTAAGAACCCCTGTCTTTCTTTTAGGCGGCATCAACAACCATTTTCATGTGAATGCCCAACTGATGAGCTGTTACTGATACGATTACGGCTTAAATCCTCTTCTTTTTTTCTTTGCCTATCACTTCCTTTTTGCTCAGTTCCGATCAATGTTATACTCATTAATGAAATTCTTTTAATCATCCTCAGACAAGTGTTTGTTATCTTTAGAATAAGAAACAGACAAAATAATACAAAAGGACCGTAAAAAGTAACAGCACAATGAAAAAGAAAATATGAAAAATTAATTCACATTTTGTTTGGCTGCAGCTGTAACGATCGCTGCGTTATTGATCCCAATGGCGAGCAGTTCATTGTCGATGACAACGATGACATGTTAAGTTCATTAAAATTTTGTTAAAAGTGTATTATCGACCGACTGTCCTTTCTACACGCTGTTAATCTTTCGTTGGACCTGCGAGTACATAAATTGCTTAGTCACTTTATTGTTTGTTGGCTTTTCGTAAAACTATTCTGGATGCTTGAATTGATTTGTGCGTTCATTTGTAGGCACAAGAAGACTTCGCTTCGAGATCATGTCTTTTTGATTTCAACTTTTCTGTTTGTTTGTTTGTTTTTTATAAATTAATGCAACTTAAGTCAAACAATGCAATTAAAACAGAATAGGAGTATTTCGGTTCAAATTCTTGTATTGTTCATAATGAGGATTGAGGTTTTGTTAAGGCCGCGGAGAAGATTCTTGATGAACACATTTTTGATTTTCATAAATGCAGCCGCATGAAGGGCAATTCTGTTCACTAGCCAGCCCCAGCCATTTTTCGCAGAATAACACAACTTGAAAGAAAAAAATAACTTGGCAAGATGACTGCCCTGAAATTCATAAAAAAGCCGTCTCGCCTCAATTCGCTGGGGCCAAAAAGGTCTTGTTTGCGTGTCAAAATCAGTATTACATACAATATTGTTATGAATATATAAATTATATACAATAATACAAAATAATTAGTAGCCACTTTGGAAATGATTAGAAATACGTGAATATGTATTAAAGAACGTTGACACACCTGAGCTGTCATGGCCATGTGTTATCAATTCGCAGAAATGCCACGACAAGGCGAATTCAGAACCGTTCAAGAGTGAAATTTTTGTTTTGTAACACTTCAACAACATTAAACAAAAACATTATTCGAATTTCGTCGTATTTTCAACTCCTATCAAATCGCCTTGAATTAAACTTGCTGCGACTGAAGAAACCCGATGTAAATGAAAGAAGTTACAGCTGAATGCTGTGAAATCCATTTACTTACGAATACGAATACAAAGAACTTGGCAAAAATATGTATGTAAAATTTTTCCAGCTCACTGGTTTAACTTACAACTTTCAAGCTCTGCAAGATATTGAATAATTTTAGGCCAAAACGCTGCAATGCCTTTTTGGTAATTCGTTTATATTATTTATTTATATTCGTGTGTACGGAATTCAGCTGATTGTTTGGAGGCAAGAATTTGTTGTAATAAAATCTTTTTTATAATAAAATCTTCGTTTGCTGAAAATCAACGATAAATCAACAGCTTGTAGCCGTATAAACCCATTTAACATTTTTTATTTGCCTTTAACCAAATCATTTGTAAAATATTTTCTTTACAAATTGATAAAAGTTTAAATAAAACTTTTATAACATTTTTATGTGTCTCATTTAAACGTTATTTAAACTTGATTGGAAACCCAAAATTGCCTGAAGGCGCTCAAAAAGTCCCCCATAAAAATGTAGATTTTAAGGTGTTTATTTCAAAAAAAAAACACAACAAAATCAAACTTGAAGAAGTCTGTCAATTAAACACCGGTTTGTTGTTCGTTTTATTTTCGTTTTTATAACCCCGTCTTTTAACATTATTTTGTGGCGTTTTGATTAAAAACCTCTTATCAAATCATAAAGTTATAAAAATTAAAATTTTTTTTTATAAATAAAATATTTTTACATATTTATATTTACGTGATATTTATCATGTTTTCCACTTCATTTTGGGAAACGCTTAGAAACACAAAATACAACTGCTGGGTTTTCAGCGGGGTGAAGGCAACATGTTTGTCTTACAATAAAATCGCACTTTTTTCATACAAACCACACAAAACATATCTATAAATCTGTATGTTTGAGTTATTCGAAGACACCTTGACTTTGTCGTCCAAAATATTCTTCTGATTCTGGCATAAAATTTTACAAAAATGTTCAATATTTTAAGGAAATACGAGGATGGCTGAAGAAACAAGCAAATTAATTTATTAAGTGGATTAAGTTTTCAAATTATTATAGTGTTTCCAGATTTTAGTATGTGAATTAGTAGAAACAGAAAAGTATTATACCATGATGTTCACACCCCCACCTAATTGAGCAATTAGTAAACTTATTAACCACTTTTGGCATACCACAGCTAAGAAAAAAATGTGGTCGCAAATTTTAGGTTTTTTGCCTTTTTTAATTCATCGCCTCTCGGGAATATTTTCTATGGACTGTAAAGCCACCCACGATTCTCCAGTTGTATGACAAAGTAGTGAGATATATAAATAAATGGTTTACGGAAGACCACAAAACAGCAAAGGGTTTTGCTTAACTTCAATAACATCTAGAGTCGTTGGTAGGAATCGAATCTGCAGCTGTCGGACTATTGGTCGAATATTCTACTTTACCAACTGATTCATTGCGGCTCTCTATAAGGCTGGCGCTACACGAAGGATGTGTTCAGTTCGGTCTTTCTTAGATTACCAATTTGCGACTAGTGTATTTCGAATAGTTGCCAAATATATATGAATTAAATATTATATATATATATATTAAGAAAGGATATCACAGTTAATTTATTTATTTATTATACAAGCAAGAAAAATTGTTAATAATAATTTCTAACAAGCCGAAGGAACTGGCTACAGTGGCTTTCGTCTTTTTCATCACAGTGAAAGTTTTCCTTGTACAAAGAAAAAATATATTGAATTAAGAAAAATGGCTACTGCAGCCTGGTCTAAAAAAAAAAGAACTACAAATTCCGAAATTGACTTCCATTAGCACCTGCCAATAATACTTCAGCCAAGATTGAAAGCTCAACCTTTGAACAATACCAGCATTTGTATTGCTGGACATTCCAGGGGCTCAATGGTCGCCGTGCCGATTGACCTTTTTGATGAAGTTTTCCGAAGAACCTGAATAGCCTAGAGATTTTGATACCGTGGGACCCCCTTCCCCCCTCTATACCCTGAAAAGCAGAGTGCCACAGTTTGGTGTACACCACGATAAAGGGGTCAACAGTGAAAATTTTCTTTATAGAAAGACGAACAAAAAATTACATTAAATTAAGGCAATTGACTCTAGAATGGAATGATTAAGTGCTTCACGAGAAAGCAGAATAGTTTGAAATAATTTCTTCGCTAAAAACTATATCGCCCGCCAATATCTTAACTTTTTCTAACTCAAGTTCTGAAGTGCAGAGATCAAGAATTTATTTTAATTGTTCTTTATTCTTTTCATGTTTTGTGTCACTCAATTCTTGTAATTTTGTGAACCGCCTCGTTGTCAGGCACAGCAGCTTGTTCTCGAAACACCAGATTTTCATTCAAGTAAATACGATGTCCGGCTGCAGAGACAAAACTAAATAAACTCCAGTGAAATGATAGACAGCAAAGTTTTCGGAAAAAGAAAATTTAAAATATATAAATTTCTTGGTGCTGTTTCTATGTTGGTGAGACATGAAAATGAGAAAATATGTTGCCACATTATTATGTGTACAACAACAATATATAAGTCATATGCGTTATTTTCTTTATATTCTGTTGTACTCTGAGAAATAACACACACACACACATACACACACATACACAACGCACAGCCAACTTAAATGATAAAACGGAAGGATGCCATCAGCCAACATGGAGGGTTTGTATTTCCGTTCGCTTAAGTTTCATATACACACACACACACACAGACTTTGTGTAGAGGGGGTCGTCGTCGTGATGGGGGAGATAAACAATACAAATAAATTCCTAAATGGAGCATGATGATGTTCTTTTTCACATGGTTCATTTTGTTTATAAATTTCCATGATTATTAAAATCTTGTTTTCTTGTTTCTTGCTGCTGTTCGGTTGTAGTCTTGTCATGTTAACAACAATCCTAACACCAACATAAACAGCAAATCTGACATATTTGCTGGAAATCAGTAAGAAACACACCCACACACACACACACACACACATCAACATCAACATCAACAACTAAACAAACAAACTGGTATTTCTTGTCTGCAGCAGCAAAGGGGCTCAAATGTTTGTTTCAATGTTTCATTCAATTCTGCCATTAAGAATTTGTAAAGTGGAGTTTTTCCTACTTTTGGGGGTTGTTTGTACACACACACACACACACACACACACACACACACACACATACACACACACACACACACATACACACACACACACACACACACAGAAACGCTTCATGTGCATTACTGAATATGTGTGCGCCTTTGTTTATGTCTGATTTGTTGTGTTGGTCTGTCCCGAAACCATTTTTGTTATTTAAAAGTATGTAAAAGAAAGCTTTTGTTTTTGTTTTTGCTTTTCGTTTTTTTTCCACATTGTGTCGCCTGAAGCTTTTCTGCGTGTATTTTGGGGGGGAATATAAAATGGCGTGTATAGTATTAAAAATATATATTTTTTCATGGTTCAAAATTCCTGCAATCTGTTTATTTACATTTGAATTTTTTCCCAGTCATAGAATTTAAGATCTATTTAAGATATTTGATATTATTTAGACACAGAAAAGTTGAAATTTGTATAAAATAATGAAATCTAATGATTCCGTGAATATTATGATTTTTGCTGGGGGCCAATCTGTTAAGGAATTGGTGTGTGTTTTTAGACAATAATATTGTCTCGTTTGGTACGAGTGAAAAATATTTAATTTTAACCAGTATGTATTTCGTCAGCTGAAATGCAAAAGCTACCAAACTAAAATTGGCACTTGCAGTTTTTACGCTCATAAAATGTTTAATTTTTATTATAGAAATCAAATAAAAATTAGAAAGGCCAGGGATTTTGTTGATATCCAGCATAATCAGTCAAAAACTACATTTTACCTATTTTGTTAGTTACAAGTTTGTTGTAACGATCTTGCGACTAGAGAAATTTGATTTATTTTGAAATGTGACCAGGTGTGGGAGTTTGAATTTGAGGTGCAGTGATAAAACATTCCGTAAGACACGTTGAATGTTGAACGGTTTATTTGCAGTGAGGAAAATTTCAATTAAAATTATAATTAAAAAAATGGAAGATATTGGAAAATTGTCTATATGCGAAAGCAGAAGTTATTGCAATTGAAAAAAGTACAAATACGGCCAAACTGTAACTCATGAGTTCGACGAGGGTTAACATTTTGCCTACTACACCAAGTGTACAACTTTTAAAGTAACACTTTTGGAACTAAATGGTTTCTTGAACTTTTTAATCAAATTGCCAAAATGAATCTCCTCATATGACCCCCGCCAGCCCGGCACAATTCTCTAGATTATTATCATAATTAATTATTATTAGGGTTTCAAAGTTTTGCCTGCAACCCTTTTCCGCCATCAAATGTGCTGCGAAATAGAATATATTATGCAACTTGTTATGATTTAAACTTTTAATAAATTTATAATTGTATTGTTCCTCTGGGAATTTGGCTCAAAATTAATTTGAAAAGATAAAATCTGCAAACAAAAGGGAGCGAGTCGTAGAAATAGTTTTGGTGTCGTAGAAAACAAAAATTCTATATTGAAGTAAAAAGTATTAACTTTTCTTTCAACGAAGAACTTCTTAAGGTGCCATTTAGCATTTAAAATTATGGATGTTGAGTCACCCTGTATTGTTTTGCTGTAACAGACAACAGGCTGCATAAATTATTTACAGCTGCAGCATTTTGTCATTTAATTTCTTTTGGTTAAACACTTTTCCAACGAAATCATTTGAAAATCATCTAAATTTAGACTTTTAAATTTATTTCTCCAGCTTTTTTTTCTGAGGAGATACATTTGAAAACCCGAAACTTTTTTATGATCTTGTTTACAATTACAAGCATCACAAAAAAAGTTTATCTTGTAAAAATTATTTTAAATGATTTAATTATCAAACAATCAACGGAATAGCATATCTTTTCTCTGAGATGAAGAGCAAACGGAGAATAAATCTGTTGAAAATTTTAGCCACGACTTAATGATGCTGTTTCTAATGACGCTTGTGTCTCCATGGAGAAATCAGTTTGACATTTATTAATTGTGTGTGAAATAATGACTGACGTTAGATTCGTCAAACAGCTGTGAAGAAAAGAAAATTCAGAAACACATAAATAAGACAATAACAACTTTTCAACCTGCTGGAGTTGGCGAGAAAATCATCCCTTCGGTTGAGAAGTGAAATGGACTTGTATTCGAAATAATTGTAAATATGCAACAGTTTTCTGTGGGATTGTCAACCTCGAAAGATATTTGCAGATTCATTAAATTGAATGTTGAATGTTATTTTTGGAAATTAACTAATTCTAAAACAGTTTTAATACAAATATAGTAAAAGTTAATGGCAAAAATGTACAAAATACAAATTTCAGTCTGGGAAAATTTAGGCTGAGCCTAGTAGACTTTTTAATGTTAAATATCAGCAACATCGTTATAAGCCGCCAGAATATTTAAAACGAATATTGGCCAATTATAAGCTGAGGGTGGTCCAATGGACCGCTAATACTTGATGCATGCGCATGCATGCTTGTGTCCTGTATAAGTCTCTTAAGTTGAAGCAGTTTACTATAAATATGTCTTTTCCTAAACACAATACACCAGGCTACGAGGGCTTTAATGAAATAAACAAATGAAATCTAACAAAAATACTGCACCACGGATGAGTGCCCGCTTATGGCAGCTTTCACTGAGCCCCAATTATGCTTAATTATTGTAGGCCTGAGATTTTTTTTAACATTTAATAAATTAAAAACACAAAGATTATTAAAGTATTATGAACTAACTGCAACAAAATAAATAAAAACTTGCTAAAAACTAAACCAATTTACCAGTTTTATGGCAAAAAAGCACACACACACACGCCCACAATTTTGTTAATTAATAATTGCATTTTATGCAAATGACATTAAGAAAAAAATAATATTTTTCAAACTTTATTATCTTATCATTAATAGAATTATTAATGAGTCTTTTTGCAATCCATCCAACCCCCCATTTAAACCCGTTTCGCCAGAAACCTGCTATTAAACATCATTAAATTTGCAACATTTAAACAAAAACAGCAAAAACAAGAAGGCAGAAAAAATGCACAGCCAAATGAAGAGGTTTTATTGGCAAACAATACACCTGTGTATATTCAATGTGTCAATAAAAATTGATTTAAATAATACACACACACACACACACACACACACACACACACACTCATAATTGCACAACTCCAATCACTTCACACGCAGAAGGCAATTAAACTTTAGTTTTATGATAATACGGAGGCGAAAAAAAAAACTTAAATAATATTATTGTTGATAAAAAATTTATTTGCACGTGCGTTGCCAAAGGGTTGTTTGCTGGGCTATTAAATGCTGTTGGGCGCACCAATGTTTCAGCAAGTGCGACACTTTTTTTGTGTTGTGCAAAAAATAAAGACTTAAAACAAACATTAATGTGTTCAATAAATGCCTGAATAAATACAAATAATGGCCTTTTATTGCAAATAATGAACCAATATTTAATGAGACATAAACATAATTAAATTTAATTAAATTTTATTATCACACAGTTTAATCGCAACGGCTGCATTAAAAAAAAAGCAAAAGGAAAAAACCAATATTATTAATTGAGGCAGTTGAAATTATTTTGCATGACTGTCATATTTTAATTTTAATACAATACAACGAATATGAATAATTGATTTTGTCCAATGAATTTCTGATGCAGGAATAATAAATAGTGGGTGGCTGGACGTTTGCACTGTGACCATCGTTGATCTGTTGTGCTAAGCCTTGTCTTCAAGGGCTTAATACGTCAAGGACCAGCTTAATAGCATGAAATAGCCTGTATCTTTTGTATCCCACAGCCACGCTGTTCTTAATCAAATATTCTATTGATTTCTCTTGTTCGGCGCAGGACCAGCAAGTATTTGTGATGGCGAAGTGTCCAGTTTGGTAAAGGTGCAGTGTCCTGTAAGTGTCCCGATACTGTTCCTAGGCTTTTTCTGTCCAGACTTTCGTGCTGCAGGCCTCAAAGCACAGAAAGTTTTTGACATGTTCTACACCATCAATATAATTCCAAGATTTAACCACGTTTCAATGATAAATTTCTGACACTTTTCCTCATTATTAAAAATTATGATGTCACATTCGTTTTCTATTTATTTATTTACTTAAAAGTATTGTGCATTTGAATCTATTAACTTATTCCAGCTGTCTCTGCTACTAAGTCAGCGAAACGTCACTACAACGAAATGATTGATTTGAAATCAATTGCGAACGTTTTACATCCATCGCGCAACTTAAATTGTACCACAATGTGTTGGAAATTGTGCCCCAATCTTTTCGGTTTTCTTTCAGAATAGACATCTGCATTATATAATACGCACTCTGTCATAATCTTAACCCGGCAAATTATAAATTGCGTTTTCTTTCGCTGTCGATGTTTTAAATTCAAAAATCAAAACTCTGAAATTTTGCAGAAATATTTGGCTCAATTGCATTGATTTATGTGTGATACCCTGATTAAATTAAATTAAAAAAAAAAAACTGCTATTAAATATGTATTTATTTTGACAGAGGCATTAAATTAATGGCATGACAAATTGTCATTATTATCTTCGGCAATGAAAGTGAGTAGAAATAAATTTTATACAACTAAAACAAAACAAAAATGTGTATAAATAATCAATCCCTTAAATAAAAATAACACGTTTTCAATTGTCAGGATATTTTATGCCGGAATGAAAGCATAAAACAACAACAACAACAACAACAACAAAGAAAACAAAACAGAAACATGTTTCAGGGCAGCATAAAAGTAAAAGAATTATGACTTGAAATTTATTTTATGGCAATTATATGAAGGCGATATTGACACTAATAAACAGGGTGACTTTAAGCGATTAGAAGCAACTGCTGCCCCTCTAAATACGCAGACAGATGAATTTGGTTGCTGCTTAGAAAAGCAAATTTTTTACTTTTACTTGTTTTGAAAAAACAAGGAAAACGAACAAAAAAAAAATCTACACATTTTTTGTAGTCATTATTTGTTGGACTATATTTGCCCTGAATAATAACAGAAAAAAAAAACAAAAAATATTAATAAAATAAACACACATTTAGACAATTGTTTACTGGGTATTATCAATTGTCAAGTAAAATTATTGTCTTCCGTGTTACGGTGCAAAAACACGAAAGAAAAACTGAGATACTCGTATTTCCTGCCGACCTCAGCTGCATAATAAAAACCCATTTTTCTTCTACATGACCTAAAAAACACACACACAAATTTCGTCCTGGGGTCTTTGTCATACGTTTTAGTACTTTTTTTTTATTATTATTACATGAGGCTTAATTTGTTGGCTGGCGTTGCACTGCCTGAGCAAAAAAAAAATTATTGATGAAATTTTGTGTTAATAAATGGCTTAACACGGCTCATTGTCAGACACATTTTTTAAATTTGTAAGATTTTTTCCCCCCAAAAAAAAAAAAAAACAAAGAGGGTGCAAACGGGCGTTTGGAAGGCGGATTAGTTGCGGCAACAACAATAAACACATTTTTGCGTTACTGATTTCAGAAATTTTTGCTGTTAAACTTCAAGATTACGCAGGTGAAAATGATATTAATGATAGGACAGAATTTGCCAGTGACAGTCCATGATGTTTTACAAATTGTCAGCTTTGGAAAGTGTTTCAAAATAGGCACTTAAAATGTGAAAGTAAGACCTCAAAATTTAAACATTTCTCTTGCTCTTAAGTTTCAAAACTAACCTCCGCGAATAAAATCTATGTCGCGACAGGCCTCGTTTTCATTAATTAGTACCCCTCAGATATAATTCACTTGCGCCAGCTTTATTTTTTCATTCGAAACAGTTCCGATGTGAACTTTTTGTGCTTGAGCTTTCTCAGGTCTTTGGTTGGTATTTGGCAGTGCTAAAGAGCACTGGGGATCAAATCAGGTGATTACCGCCTTGGTTTTGGCCAAAAATAACGACCAAGTAAGGCAAAATCCAGCAGGAACTTTGCTGACACACGCCTCGGGGCCAAACTACCCAAATGCCTCCTCTCTCTGATAGAGATTTAACGATTCCCTATAACAATTTTCTGCACTTTCTCAACATGTAAATCGATTGGTGATGGGCTGCGCCGTCCAGGGCGAGTGTCTTCATACACATCTTCTCCGCCTTCTTTGCGAAACTTGCACCGTCTGTAACCTTTTTTCTGACTCAATATTCAAGCGCTTTAATTCAATTGTTTTTTTTTTAAATTTGTATGCAATTTCATTCAAATTCATTGTTTTCGACAACAGAAAATTGCCAAACGCGCACAGAAGACTTCTAACTGTCATAACAATGACCTGCGCTTTTCGAAAATTCAACAACTTTTTTGAACAGACCGCGCCAGGAATACGCCAGAGCAGAAACTGTTCTCCGTAGGTTAAAAAAGTGTGACAAATAACGCAGAGTGTGTAACACTGGTTTCAGTATCAACTTAACTACATATTTATGATGGCACATAACCCCCTCGGGCACCGCCGAGTACAAGAAAAAACTAATATTAAAAAATGTCAATTTCCAGCAAATTAAACAATTTCATTTTAATTTCTCAAACTTGTTTCGATTGTCAGGAACATGGCTTAATTACTTGAGTTCGTTTTGCTTCTCTTGTGGCCGGCCAATGTCACACAGAACATTTAAAACCGAGTAAATGGTTGGGGCGAAGGACGAACAGGCAGGCCCCCGGCAAAAGACAGCACAAAAACGTTGACACCATCATTAAACTTAATGAAGACAAGAATTATCAACAATAGCAACAAAAAAAAAAAAAAAAGGAAACAAGTAACAGGCAAATCACTGACTGCACGGACAGTCAGCCATCGTGGCTTGGCCGACACAAGCAAACACGTTTCTTAGGGGTTTTACGAGCACTAAAACGAACTAAATACTGTTTGTTGGGGCTAATCAGTAGAGGAGGCTGGAAGCTTTTCCAGCCAAACAAGAACCAGCCACAAACACAACCAGCTACAAATAGACCGAGTCTGTGTTTTGTAGCGCTGAGTCTGGTGGTTAATGAAGAACTGCATGTCCTGTGCGTGTGCGTGTGTGTGTGTGTGTGTGTTTGTTCATTAATTAAAATTCCAGCAGCATTAAGCGTATTGTTGTCTTGCTATTTCAGTATTTTTGTTGTTTGTTGCATGTTTCAACTGTGTGTTTTCTACGTTGATGTCTATGCTACAAGTCCGTCCGTCTACTGTTTTTTGTGTTTTCCCCTGCGCTGCGTCTAAAACAATCGCAAGATTAAGTATTCGTACGTTTTTATGATGTTTTCTGTTTTTTTTTTCATGGACTTTTAAGCCCATAATCACGGTTATTACTGCAAAAACACATGTTAGCTGGCGGACCCGTAAAGGAAACTAATAAAGACAATAAGACTGAAAGTAGTTAACAGTTTGACGATAAAATCGGGCGTTTAATTGTTTGGTGAAACTTTCTTTGATTATTGGAGTTATTCTAAGGTTCGCAATATTCGCGCAACTACGCGGACTTAAATCGTGCTCTATATCGCCACACATTGGAAAATATTGCAAAATTTTGTCTGTGTTTCGCGTGCATTATGACAATTTGTTTCGTTTCACATCAGCCGAAACCAAATTGCGACAACAAGCGTTACGATGCGGTCGCACTGTTGTGCTTTATGGGGTAAATTAATTTATATGATCTGTTTATTCGCTTGTTGTTTGACAGACTGGACTGGACTGTTCTCAAAACCGGCAAACTTATGCGGTCATACGTGTCCTTGTATTATGACGTTTAATAAACCAGGGATGGCAAAATTTTGCAACACTCTAAATGTACGTTTTAATGTCTGTGAGCAAAACTGGTTTGAACAGATCTACGCAATTATTTCGTAAGTGCAGTCCGGCTTGTTGTTGTTGTTATTTGCGTATTGCTCGCGCAGTGCTTCTGATAACTCTATGGGTTTGTGGTTGCTTCTTAAAGCATAACACAGACGAAGCGTATGGGCAGACAATTCTTCACTATTCTATGCCCGGTTATCTGTTCGCTCCCGACAGTAGTTTTAGTGGCGGGCCTTCAGCTGGGCATTAGGATTTCATTTATATGGTCTATCATGTTCTGGCGGAAGTTTTTTCTCTCAGTGCTTTTTTGTATCATTTCACAATTTCAGAGCTTTAAAACGATCTGACAATTTAAAACCTTAAAATTCTATTTTCGAAGTTTAAGTCTTAAATCCAAAAGGATTTGGTTTGCTGCTTTAATACTTCTCTAGCTTTCAAACGTTCCACTAACCCACATTTAATTTGAAACGCTAAAAATATACCTGTTTTTTATAGCTCGTATAACAACAATTTTAAATTAATATTTTTCAATTTGTATATAAAAGAAATGAAAAACAAAAACCTTCAAATCTGCTCAACCAAAGAGTCATTAAGGGACTCAGCAAAATACGAAACTGTTGCCCAAAAATGCACAAGCCATCATAGAAAAACACACGAAAGTAACAGCCGCAAGGAAATTAAAACAACCCTTAATAATTCAAATGTGCCCGTTCGTACTCGTACCCAGCCCCCACCAACCGTAACAGCCAACTGGAGGTTTGGCAAACAAAAAACGAAACGTTATAAATTCACCAACATTAAACCCAGGATGTTTAAATGGCCGTAAACACATTTTTTTCTGACTTTATAATGCCTTGAAAACTGTTGACGACAAAGTTGAGGACAAATTTTTAAATTACCTTTTGACTTAAACAAGCGGTCCCGCAAGACCCAGAGCAAAGCAGGAGAAGGTTTTAGGTTTGATTTTATAAAATCGTATTTAATATAATTAAGGGTCCTTCAAATTAATAGTGAATGGGGTGACATTAATTGCTCACTCATCGTTAAAATTGTGGTAAAACCACTCACGCTACTCGCAGCCAACTTCTAACGTTGCACACAAGTTTAAGATTCTTACACACACACACACACACACACATATATATACACATGCACACCCATATAGAAATAATTATATTGCCCTAGTAAAAGTGTTTGTTGTAGGTTTAAACAACCGTTACTAATAATACCAGAGCCTGGTGTGAGTAGCAGCCGTAAAAGAGCGTGAGTTTAGAGGCCTGTGTTGCCGCTGACTGACTCTGAGTTTGTGTGCCAGTTTGTTGCAAGTGTTTGTTGTGTTAAAACATATATTTTCCTCCGGGGGGCGTTTTGTTTGTTCTAATGGCCTTTTATTGGCTTAATGCTGGCCGGCAAGTGACGCTCTGAATTCTAATAGAGCAGGAGCTGAATGAAGTGTTTTGTTGGATGCCTCAATTAAAATGGTCTGCCGAAGGTTTTTGTCATAATTTCATTAGCACTTGGCGTAGTTTAATTGATTTGTTTGGTTTTGTTGCCTTTCTTTTTGGCTTTCTAGTCCTTTGGCATACTCTCTCTCTCTCTCTCTCTATGGCGCGCGCGAGCTCTGGATTTTGGTTAAGTCAAGGAATTTAATTAAATTCTTTTTGCTCTTTTTTTTCTGGTTTGTAGATGTTTTTACATAAATTAATTTGTGGTCAATTAGTTTTGGTTTAACTTCGTTTTATTATTTTAATTTGTCCCCAAATAATAATATGCACAATAATAAATTCGTGCAGGTTTTTTGTTGTTGTTGTTGGTGTTTTTTTTGTCCCAGAGTCTACAGATTATGTATTTCATTTTATTGTTTGCCGTTACAGTTGTAGCAATTAAGGCTCCATTTTATGTATCGTTTAATTATGCCATTTTAATTATTTGTTATTTTAATAGGCAAAACATGGCATTTGTGTCCATTGTTTGAAATTTATTGTCAGGCCTGGCGTGATGTTGCGTTGCGTTGCGTTTCGCTTCGTGTTGCCCTCGCACACAACCGACAATGTGTCAATATCTGCACATTCACATTTGTTATTATTTTTATAATTGTTTATGCAAATGATTGTTGTGATTGTGTAATTCCGAGTGGCTAAAAAAGTAACATTTTAATTGGCACGCCAGCTTCCAAGATTTTTGCAGCAGTGACCGATCTGTTGCTGCCTCTGCATAAAATAATTTAAGCACAAAATATACACAAGAACAGTTTTTGTTTACGAAGGACCTGCAGAGCAGAGCTCAAAGAAATGTCAATTCAGAGCCCAAAATCCGGCAAGTTGTTGCCACCAAAGAAGACAAAACAATGAAAATCCAAATCCATAAATTTTCCTATGAAACGAATTTAACAACAATTGAAATAAATAGTTTCCCACAGTCCACAGAAAAACTAGGCTATATTGTTATTTGAGTATTTTTTTTTTCTCGAATTAAATCAATAAACCACTTAAAACACCCAACCCTGACCCACTGAATATTAACAATATTTTAAAGAAAAAAACTCTTTTCGATTTTTTCTTTGCAGTGACCGCCAACTTATCACAATCACACCAGCATCATTCATCCAGCGACAAGGATGGCAAGAAGAAGCACACCCGCCCAACATTCAGTGGTCAACAAATATTTGCCTTGGAAAAGACCTTTGAACAAACAAAATATCTGGCTGGACCAGAAAGAGCTAAACTAGCATATGCCTTAGGAATGACTGAATCGCAGGTTAAGGTAAATGAAACCGATCTTATCTCTTCTAAATCTTAAAAAAAAAAATTTGCATAAAAAGTAGGCCCACAGCTGGAAGTGTGTTGGGGATTACAGCTACAGTGTTGGCCAAAAGCCGCCTTTAAAATTTTAAAATTTGCAAATATTTTTCCTTTTCCAATCTCTTTGAATGTTTATCGTTACAATGACAATTTCGGCCTTAAATACACAAATCCTTTTGTCATCGAATTTGTTGAATCTGTTCTCCGTTGTTGTTGTCATTGTTTGCATTATTTTGACTGAGTAATTGATCCTTTTGGTTTTGGTGCGCTTTTAAAACACCCTCCGATAAAGTCGTCGAAAATTAAAACAAAATCAGCAGCATCATTGAAATCATCACGCACGCATCGATGCTTTTGCGGTGTTAACGAAAATCCAGGCTGCATTAAAATAACAAAACGGTCTCATCCGCCGGATTTGGCTGCTTCATTTTGTTCTCTGTTTTTTCTAATTCCTGGCATGTGGGTGTAGACGTGTGGAGAATGTGTGTGTTTGCTTTACACACACACACACACACACACACACACACATCCATTTAAATCAGTTGTAATCCTTTTATTAGCTGGCGCACAATATCAGCGCTGCACAACTTAAGGAGCATAATTTGAATAAATTAGATTAGCGGGGAATAACAAAAAGTTTTGTTTTTTAAATTAACTAATTTGCTGTTTCACATTAAAGAAAACATTTACTGCCAGATCTTATAGATCCTTGTAAATGTAGTAAATTTGCTTAAGGTCCTGCTACTTATAAACAGTGCAGCTATAAAATGTACTGAACTTTTATTTACCAGGCCTGGTTAAAATACCATAGAAAAGCTGTAGTGAATACTTTGCTCTGGGTTTTCTTGTAGTCTTATAATAGAGTTTTTAAAAATTTGCCAGCTTTCCTGTTTGATTTTTCAATTATTAACAAAGATTTGTACAATTTAATCTTCTTCTGCCTAAAATTAAGTTTTTTTCTTTTCATAACCACCCTCACAGCTACAAAACTCCAGTGTGAAACGTATACAAACAAAATTTACATACTTTGGCATGTATGTATATAGGACATAAGTCTCTTAAGAGTGTTGTATATCGTTAGTTGAAATGCTAAACCACGTAACTAACAAAGAATATTAAATGGTTTTTTTTTTACTGATTATGCGCAACAAACTCTAATTTTTTTACTATCGTATAATAAAAATTGGACATTTTATAAGCAAAAATCGCACATACATGTGTAACTACAAGTGATCCATCTATAATTTATTACTGGGAACATTTTGTCAGTAATATTAGTGACATGGTTTTGCATTTCAGCTGACGATTTATGCCTACACATTGTTGTCCAATGCACTAGATTTTTCTTACTTTGTCTATACGACACCTAAAACTTTTGCTAATAGGAAAGAATTTTAAAATGTTTGTTTGTTAAATGAAATGAAATGTGTTTCCAAACACTTGAATATGTATGAAGGCGGAAAAAAGCAATAAGAGAAACTAACAATTACGAAAATATTAAAATGATAAAATGCAAAGTTATATGATACGAGTGACAGCCGGCTTAACCAAAAAAAAGAAGGGATTGCAAAAAAGTCTTAAGCGAGAAACAAGGTATGAAAAAGGGTGATTTTTGGCAAGGAGTAAAGTACAACAAGCTGCTTGAAATATGGGCATTTGCGCCATTTATTGTGGCCAATTTACAATATTTTGATATAAAAGTATTTCGATTTGGTTGATCAATTTCACTATGAACTTAAGCCCTAGAAAAACAATTAGACTGTCAAGTTGTATGATTTAATAATGTTTTATTGCATGTCGCTCTTCAATTCCCGTTATCCATAAATTCCACTTGGACTTCTTTATTCCCCTAAGAAATTCATTTAATTCGTATTAAAATATAGTTTATACTTTTATTAATCAATCACTAAAAAAAATCTTACTAATTGTTTAGATGTTATGCAAATAATGTCACGTTTGCAATGTCACACTTTTAACCACAACTTTTTTACATAAAAAAAACTTTGTTACGAAAAATCCTAAAGTTAATTGCTTTACAAAACGGCGTTTAAGTTTCACCCAGTTACGAAATCTGCTTAATTTTTTGTCACGTTCGAACTGCTGCTCTTTACCATTTCCTCTGATCTGAAATGTCGTCCACTATGAAGTTTAATGTAATTTGTATTGCTTCCAATGAGCTTTAATTTGAATTCAAAATGGAGTTGAAAATATTGTTTGCTTCTTATTTTTCTTATCTATTTTCATGGTGTCAATCAACCCATATGCGACATTTTAAGTACTCTCACATAAACGTTTTGTTAAAGAAACCAAAATTTAACAAAACTGTATTTTTACATAAAATCAAAACTATAATTACTTGACCTACTTAATGAATGTTTGTCAAATCGTTGTTTTAAACCGCCTTTTTTGTAGCAGTTCATGCGATTTTAATAAAGTACGCGATTATAATAAATGATTTGAAACAATTTGATTAATTACAAACTGTCAGTGACGGTCTAAGATGTTTAGTTTTTGGCTATTAAAAAGTGGCACGAGTTCGCCAAAACGAAAAATCTTTGCTCACACGGACAAGTAAATGCACAGATTGTTTAGGATAAACATGATGCAATTCGCACTCTTTATCCATTAGAGCAATTTAGTTGTACAACCAAAATTGTAGTGATATGAAATCTGTAGTCTCGCCAGAAAAGCCGTTCGTGTTTGATACTTTATGACATACACAAATCTTCTATTAGCTGCCTAATAAGTGATTGAAAATTGCGCGCTCTCCAGTTGTGACATGACCATCAACCTCTGCCAGCCTGAATTGTGTGATATGAACACTAACGACATGTAGTTTCATTAGGGCAGCATTACACGCCCCTACAGCTGCTCATAAGTTAGTCAGTCTGGCTGAGAGATTTATGCAGAAGGTCGGTCATCTCCCGTAGAATATGAGATCTGTTCCATTTAAATTTTCCCTTCGGGGGTGGCAGTTCTTGCCATAGTTCAAATTCCGCTTGATTTATTGGCCACAATCATGGAAGCCACGACGGATACTCTCAAGGTGTTCTATTCCAATTATACTGACGTGAATAGGCCTCAAAAACGAATTATACATGTCAGCCCCCTTTTATTTGCTTTCTATTCAAAAACAGAAAACACTTAATGAACTACTCTTTACACTCTCATTTTTGAGGGGGGCATCTTAAGCAACCACATGTTACAGTCTTATACCCCCTGAAAAACTTCAGGCCAATCTGATGGCCCCCAAATGCAAATATGTACTCGTATTTGTCGACAAACTTTTTTACTACGTTTTAATTTGTTCGCATTTTTTTCCTTTTTTTCTTTTTTTTTTTGTGGGGTAGGGGGGAGAAAAGCACATGTACGAATAATTTACATACTCCTACTGCACAAATACGCATATACAGGCGCACAATATGGCACAATGAGCATTTTATAAACAACAATAAATTTTGTGTTGCTCATTCTTTGGTAATTAATCATTTTCCAAACGAATGTGCGTCTGGCTGATTTCGATTCGTGTGTGTCAGTCTGTCTCTTTGTGTGTGTGTGTGTGTGTGTGTTTGTGCGTGTTGGGCAAAGAGATTTTGTGTCTAGCTCATCATAAACGTAAATTATATTGTGTAAAAACAGGACTAACAAACAACATTAACTTTAAACACAACACTGTGCATTAACAATATTTTACATGCTAAAGTTTGAAGCCGAAAGACGGACGAATGGAATACGAGTATCTCGTTGAATGTGCACAGATTTTTAAATAGACAGACACTTGTCGCTCATCATCATCATCAACTGCAGCAGCAGCAGCAGCAGCAGCAGCAACAGCAGCAACAGCAGCGGCAGCAATCACAGTAGCTGTGGTTTTTGTTGACTCATTTAGTCAGTCAGTTATGCGAGTCATAAATCCGAACTTATGCAAATGAGTAACGGGTGGTTCGAAAACGAGCATGTGATTTCATTGGCAGTAGCTCATCTCATCCAACTAGTTGACTTATTCTACATGTCAGATAATAACGGTTGAGTATTTGTCCTTAACGGCAGCCTAAAAGCGCTAAAGGGAAAGGCCTCAAGTCGTGGCCATTTGACGCAGCCAAGTCGACTGATAAGAGATTTTGATAATCTGTGGAACATTATCCCTGATTATCCCCCTCTATACACGTCTAAAATATACATGGTTGCAGTGACCATATTTTAAGAGCAACTTAGTAGGCTGTAGCGAGCAATCATATCATACGCATAGAAACTAATATCTTACTTTGTAAAGGGTATTTCGTTGAACGCTAAAAACCTAAACAAAATGTATGTATTCTTGTGTTTGAAGTGCAACATCGTGTCAATATTCGCCACAGTTTTGGAAGGTGGCGCTGATCTGAATCATTCAATCTTACACGGCTCTGGCGCATAAGTCGAACGGAAATTGAGTGATGGCGATTCGACTTTTGCCAGAAATCTAACCAGTAAAAAATCGCACGATTAAGGTGGTTTGTTGAAATCTGTGCCAAGTGAAATGGAATCGTTCAGTCCGAATGTTAAATGTAACATCAGCTGTGTAGCATATGAAACTGTAGTGGGACATAATCTATAGCATCCAATTCCGATCACAAGAAGTTGACAATCATCAAAGTAATATGGACCAATTAAAGAGGCGCCGGTCCAGCATCTGCGCGCCAATTTCAAAAGAAATTGGACACTCCTCGATCTCATGTGAATGGATATCGTGCCAAATCATTGATAAAAAATGATTTTTTGATGAACATTTGCTGCAAGCAAAACACAGATTTTGTTAAAAAAAAAATTTCTCATTTGGACGTGTTGTTACAGGTGACATTCCCTGGTGATTAGTTGCAGCAGAGTCAATGAATGCCCACCAATTTGACAGCTGAACATGCAAAAGTAGAATCGTTATCAGCTTTTTCAGCCCATAAGACGGAAAAGTTTTCGTAGAAAACGGTCTAGAGCTGACATTAATTTGAGGCGTAACAAAAACACATCTTCAGGAGTCGGCCCCAGTTTGTACTCGTATTTGCACAGGTTGAATATTTTTGTTTGTTTTACTTTTTCTGTTGCTCAGCGTACAAGTTTCAAGTTCCGCTCATATTAGGGCTTAATACTAGTATCCCACTTTTAAGCTTCAACAAAAAATATATTTAAAATATGGAAGTTAAAGATTTCCTTTGAGGTGAGTCTGGAATAAGTCCAAATTGCATAATAAGCGCTCTCTTTGTGACTACAATTTAATGAGATTTATGATTTTTATTTATTTATGTGTTATTTATTTATGTGTTATTTATTCAACATTTATACGAGATCCAGTCGCCAAAAAAAATTCATTTGAAAAACACTCGATTCTTTCAGCCATTTCTATACCAATTTTTCTCAAACGAGAGTCGTTTGCTGGCGTTGTGCAACTATTACGCTGCTGTCTGTTTTAGCCATATGTAGTTTTTGTAGCCTAATTAAGGAAACTTTCATTCTTTTCACAATTAAATTAGTAAATGAAAAATGAAAATATATAGCCAACAAAATTTATGACATCAATCTATCAAAGTCAATCAAACCCAAAAGACCGAATTGCCTCCCATCCATTTTAAGCCAACAGGAATGCGTTTTAAAATTTATGATGCCAAAAAACAAAGAAAAACAACCAAATAAAATTAATAAAAAAAAAGCCACACGCAAACACATGACTTTTTGTTATTTTTGGTTGTTTGTTGCCGAAACCGGCAGAAGTAACAAACAACCAGTGACAGTCACCTGAAATGACAACAAAAATGATTGGAAAAATATATGACCGTTATAAAGGAAAAAAATAATGAAAAACTATATAATTCACTACATGAGGTCTGCTCTCTTTTTGTGTGAAATAAAATCGAATAAAAATAGAGAAGCGAATTGAATGGAAATAAAACGAATGAAAAAGAAGTTGAAATTAAAATCTGCAATCAAGTGTGATATTTGCATACTACAATCGATATGTATTAAACATACGTATGTATGTATGTATGTATGTACATACACCCAACACACACACACAGGCACACAAGTGCAGAAATCATACTCACACTTCCATAAATTATTCTACAGGAGACATGTCGTTACAACATGGCCGTAACGAATGTCTTATTTTTGTTGTCTGCTTTGCTTTGCCTTGCCTTGCCTTGCTGTTGTTGTTGTTGTTGTTGCTATCTTAGGACGCCAACAAAACGTCAGGTGGTAAACGAGAGACCCAAAAAGAACATTTTTATATTCGTTTTGTAAGGTTTTACATGACAGTTAATGGCAACAAAAAAAAAAACGAAAAAACAACACGACAAACCAACAAACAATCGATTGCTCGAATGTGGTCCAAATATGTACGAACATGTGTCCTTACATACATATTTACCAGCAAACAAACACTCCACTGTGGGGAATCTTCTTCAAAATTTTTCTTTATTTCCTTATTTTTTTGTTTGTTTGTTTGTTTGGCAAAAAGGCAAAAAATAAACTGGTAGTAGAATACGTCAAATGCGCATGTAAATTTTATTTTATGGAGAATTTTATGCAGATTTATGAGTATTCATTTCTACTCCAATACACTCACACACACACACATACACACATGTGCCTTTATGCTGTCCCTCCGCACCCCCTTGAACATTTATTTGTTTTCTTAACGAGAGTCATGTACAAACGAACGAACACCTTCGATAGTTAAAAAAAAAAAGGATTATAAAAATGAATTTTTATGGCTTTTAAATCATTTCATTTGGTTTTTTATTTTCTCTTAAAAGGTTCATTGTTTTTCTATAGAATTAAAAACGAACGTTGCTGGGCAGAGGGAAGAGTTGTGGGCGGTGGTGGGGTGGCAATATGGCCGCCAACAGGGGAAACACTTCCAACTATCTTTGCACAATAATGGCTGGCTGGAGATCCACCAGCACAGTGGATTGGAACTGAACAGATGGTTGTAAGAAAAAAAAATTGTTATTTATCTAACCCACCTCAATGAGGGATATAAATTTACGAAAACTGTTCTATTCTCATTCCTTAAAGTTGCCCCAACATATATTTTCCGATTTTGAAAGTGTCAGGCCGTCTCTGTCCTATATCGATGGCTCCGACCAAATACTTATTCATACAAACACTTACGTAATTGTTATTAAATGCGATTAGGATTCTCTTAGAGGAGTTCGATCGATCTCTACTCTGTTTAATTGCACTCTGCTCTGGCAGAATTCAACCGATGGCACGACACCAGTTGTCCTTCAGTGATGCTCTGCTTCACGCAGCCAAGAAATCTTCACTTCACATTAATTCTCATGTGCAATAATTGTGTTGCCGTTGCTTATGTTCCCTCATACGCTTGGGCCGGCCTTATTTTGTACGAATTTAGGATCAAGTAGGACGTAAGATACGAAATATTGTGGCCTGAAAAAGATGGCATTCTTGCCAGCTGCGTGAAATCCACTGCATTTGCCACAATCCGTTTGGGTAGGAATTTCAACGGCCATAATAAATCGACTTTGAAATTCTCGGTTTTCTGTCCAATGTGCGAAAGAAATCCAAAAGAGGCCCTTAATTTTAGACAGGGTGCGTTCGTTCGTTCGAAATTTAACTCACTTTAGAACCAGCCAGAGGCAAAAACTTGGCCGCCACCGATCTACGATTCTACGATTAGAATCCTTTAAAGGACTGTTTTTCGTCCGTGGTGGTTTTCATCGCCTTTAATAGTGAAATTTATATGAGTATTAATGTTGCTGCGCGTGTGTGGTTGTGTGCGTGTGTGCATGTCTGTGCCAGTATTGGTGTGTTAAATTTCAAACCATAAATTAAATTTATTGCATTATTTGATAGTTTCTTATCGGTTTGCATTGAGGTTTTTTCTTTTTGTATTTTTTAAACTCTTAAACAGTTAAAATGAAGATTTCCTCCTCTTCATGTTTAAATGCCCGAATGTTTCCAAATGATTTATGAAATTTTTATGGTCTTGTTTGTGTATAAAAAAAAATCATTGTGTTGTTTTTAAGAATTCTAAACTTAATTGTTGATTTGTTTTTGACATTAAATCAAACCGTTTTCGAGCTATAAATTTTAATAATTTTTCATAAAAATGCCTGAAATTATACTTTTGAAAAATTGTTCCCAGAATTATTAAAAACACAAATGAATGTTTCAAAATCAATTAATGAAAGAAATTATCCGAATTTTTTTTGGGTAAAAAAAAGAATATTTTTTTTTTTGAGGAATTTTTCGTTCTCTAGTTTAAATGTCTGTAATTAGTAAATTTTGTGCCGATTGTAATCACACTGGCAACAACAACTTAATTGCCAAATTAAAGAATTAATTTTGCCAGCAGTTTGCCAAAATAACATTTAAGGGTATCCCTTAAATTAAAGTTTTACCACTTCCGATACACGTCTTTTACGGAGTTGTAAGCAATCACCTGTTCCACGATATATGTAGAACGTTAACGTTCGTCATTATCTTAAACGGCGAACAACTGATTTGGAAACTATTTACAAATTATGTTCTGTCCAATTTTCATTTATCGGTCACATTCACGATTAGACCAGTTAGTTTGCCTTTAATCGGTTGTATGCCCTTCAATATGTTGTAGAAGATTAACGTGCGACAACGTGACCCAGGCTCTTCTTCTTCTTTTGAAGAACAAATTCTATCTACTCAACCGCTTATTTTAAAGAGCTTTTCGATAGATATATAAATGAAACTTCTTTGTATTTTATCGCATTTTTCCTTCGTGTAACCTCGTTCTAATCTGGTCGCTTATATCAGCGGTGGCGCCGATCTAAATGGTACAATTTCCTCTGACACAAATTCGGTTGAGTTTGATCAAAGGACTCGTTTATGTTGATTTTGAGGGCATTGCTGCCATCAAAGCTTATTCGCATAGACCTGTGACTTCACGATCTTGGTGACCAATTCACGTCACTTTTGGGAAAAACAACCAAACCTTCAAATCGTGTGTGATATTGTACCACCAACTTGCTGGAACAACGTATCTTGTACTTTCATAGTATTGAAGTTGGTCTAAAATAAATCATTATTCTGTGGCGTCTGCCGTTAAAAGAACCACTGACATCGCCGTTGCAATATCCGCACCAAACAGCATCTTTTAGGAATGCATTGCCATTTGGTAAACGTCATATGGCATCATCCACATTGGGATCCACTTCTTTATTATCCTGTTGACCAGCAATTTTTATTATAAATAGCGATTACAGGCTGTGCACATCTAAACGCCCCAATTAAAAGCGCCTTTAGAAAAGTGTTCTCACGGCAAACCCTCTCTTATTGCAGTTTCAAATGTTTGTCCTTTTTTCCCTCCCAAGTCCTGGGAATGGAAGTATTTGTTTATTATTTGCGAGCCCATTTACCCTTCATAATGTCTTATGAAAACACAATTAAAACATGTTTTAATGTTGCATTTGCTTGTTGTGTATTTGTTTTGCTGGAACTTTTATGGCCAGCTCTTGACCAATTCAAGTTGAAAGTTTTACACATGCCACATCCAAACCTACAACTTAAATCAACTCTCTGCAACAATAAACTGCTACATTAAATCTGTAACATCTTTGCCAGACCACTTCCACTCGGCACAAACTCATTTTCATGCATTTCGAGACTATTTAAATATTTGCTGTAGATTTTTACTTGGTATGCAAAAACTGGCAACAGCATTTGTTCAACATTGTTATCTTTGCACAGAAATAAAGTGGCAAAAAGAGATTCATTATAAAGACCATTTACTTGGCATCATTAAGGATGCTTTTCATGGTCATTATTTTAAGGCAACAGCTGCGTCTAACTTCAGTCTGGGGGTTGGAGGATTAAAGGAGCCGAGCATACAAATAAACACAGCAGTTACTGCTCTCATGCATGACACGGCATTTGCTAAACAAGGCCAATGAGAACACAAAATATGCTTTCTTTTCGCCACGAGGCAAAAGGATAAATTAATACTTGCATAATGGGCTCATAAGTGAGCGTAGGTAGCTTTAGCAAACCAGCTTAACACCCACTTGGCTCATCTGGTCCTTAGAATGTTCCTAAACATATTTTTTATATGTTAAGCCTTTTTTGTTTAAGGAAAATAAAAACGTACCAATTCATTTAAAAAATAGTTATATTAATCGATGCTTGCAACACAGCCTAACAGGTCTAGCAAGCCATTAAGGGATTCCAGAACTTAAGCCTGGTCTGAAAATCAAAACCACTCAAAATTTAAGTATTGAGTAATTTTCATATAAAATTCTCATTTTCATTAGTACCTCCTCATTTAGGGTGTCCAATGTGGCAGTAGCTGTGTGGCACGCAAAGCCTTCCCGTTGCAACTACATGCCCTTGATATTCACATCAGTTCATTCAGGCTAAACGAAAATGATAGAGAGACGAGTCCCTATAGCGCTCATTGTTGCTTACAAGACCAAAGAGTGACTTCTTTTAGGGCCAGTTACTGCTCCTGGATCGCAGGTGGATCATCTGGTATTTTTATATCCAACAGGATGAACAAATTTGTATAGTTCGAGGAAAGTTTGGTTCATTCTATCCTCACAATGTAGAATCAAAAAGCTGCGCATTAAACTTTATAAATACTATGGCAAGAACTCCTCGAGCTTTATAGGAAAAAAAGCAGTTCTATCGTCGTCAAATGCTATCGAGATTTACATTTTATATTAATAGAAAAAATGGTTCGTTGATTGGAGATTTAGGTAAAACGAACTCGTGTTCACTGGTTTTCGGCGACGATGTTTAACTGAATGAATCGAGAATCCTTTAAACTATATTGAACAAATACTTGCCTTTTCAGTAACGCTCGCATCAAATTGCGTTCCTTAGAAACATGCAAGTATGAAATTTTAATTTTATTTTAATTAACGATATGAAAATATCAATCATCAGTTTAAGTTTTATTCTCGTTATGGAAAAGGCTCTAATAATCGCCATCATCATTGCAGTCGTTTGTACGGAAAAGTGTGTTAATGAGCAAAACCAAAACCAACAACAACAACAACTTGATTATAAATCCCCAACAATTTGATGATGTAGAACGGACTCAACGCACATTTATTTGCTTTGACTCATGATGCAACACTTGAAAGATTTATACTCTCATGTATGATGTAAGAAAGAAAGAAAGTTGAGGGCATTATAAAGCCTAAAAGTTTTCAGTTGTTGTTATTGTTGCTTGGTGATTTAATATTATTACCAAAAAAGGGGGGAACTACAGGCTAGCATTTACAATAACAACAACAATGAAAACGAATACAAGAATCCAAAGTCAAAAAAAAAAAAAACGTGCTGCATGTTTTGCTTTTGTATTCAAGACGAACAAGAGAAATGAACAAACAAAAAAGTACACAGCCTGTTTGTGGTGGCAGCATGTGTTACCACAAAAAAAAACCTGATTTCTTTGCAACAACAAAAAAGCTTAAGAATGAAAATTAACAAAAAGCACAGCAGCCCATTATTAGTCATGACATCCGGCAGACCAAAACAAATCCCTGTTACAGAATTTAAAAACAAAATAGACTAAATCGCCCAAAAGAAAAGTGGTACTCGTACATACATACATGTGTAGATACATACCATATACTAAGTGAATATATGAACGTATGTATGTATGTATGTATGTATGTATGTATGTATGTAGGAACATTCATACAATATATGAACTTAATTGAGGGTTAAACGTTGTTGATGAGGTCTCAAGCAATTGAAACCATGTGTTCGGCACATTCGGCTGACCCGGCGAGCGTCTTTTGCTTTCTTTCAAAATTTTCTTAATTATTTTTAACAAAACAATTAAACTTAATACATATGTATGTATGTATGTATGTATGTATTAATAATTCGTGTTTCTTTCTTTTGGCTTTGGTTATAATTGCAGGTTTGGTTTCAAAATCGTCGCACCAAATGGCGCAAACGTCATGCTGCTGAAATGGCCACGGCCAAACGTAAACAGGACGACATGGGCGGCGACAACGGTGACGATTGCAGTGAACCCATGGACAGTGATAACGAAAGTTTAGATATTGGTGACAGTCCTGTGCAAAGAAAACGTAGTCGCATGGAGGATAATTATAGACATTAATTTAACGAAAAACATTCAATTAACAAAAACAGTCACACGAATTTAATTAAAAATTGTCAAAAGTTTAAGGTTATATTTTTAGGTGGTTTTGCGATACAAAACAAAAATAATAGCAACAAAAAAAAAAGGAGAAAATCTTCCACAATGACAAAGATTGTTCTCACCGAAGGCACCTGGGATGTTATAGAGTGGTCGCCATGACCAGTTGCTGGCTTGTAAAAAACGAAAACATGTTGCGCAACAACAATTGTTCTCACCGCAATTCTTGTTTTAGGACAGATCGAAGTAGACGGCTCTGCAAGGGTTACAGATTTAAATCTTTTAAAATCAAACTTTTGCTGCAACACTTAACCTTAAAATTTTGTTAATTTTTATTTCTAGTACGAAAAACAAGCATTTTAAATGTTTTTTAAATTTTTTTCAAGAAATCCCTACAATCTATTATTTCCTTTTAAACGCAAAAATGTCTTTTGAAGACAAATTCATTTGTTTTTTCCAACTTTCTAACACAGAAATCATAATTTCTTTTCGATTATATTTTAAATATATAAAATAAAATAAAAAATTGTAAATAGAACTTAAAATAAGAAGCAAATTTTCCTTTCATAATAATATAAATAAAAATGTATAAAGTTCAATTTAAATCTAAATTAAACTAGTTATAAAACATACTTCACTTAAAGACATTATAAAATAAAGTTTCTTTGCTTATTGAAATCACTAAATATATTTATTATAACAATAAGAAGAAGAGAACATTTTTTTTTTTTTTTTTTGATTAGAGAACTAAATTTAAGTTTAAAAGTTTAGCAATATTCCTTGAGAAAACAAAGCTTTTAGTTTCCTGCCTCTGAAAACCCATTATTTTCACAACTCAACGAATTTTTAAGATAATTTTATACTTTACGATTTAAGTTTCGTTTATACACTCGTATGACATGTAGTTCAATATATGACAGATTCGTTCAAATGATCATGTCATGTGATGAAAGTTTTTAATCTATTTGCACTGGAAAACGGCGTTTACACGAGCAAGTTATTTTTTCAAACTTTTCATAGACGCTGCTTGTCAACAGTGACTACTGTTGGGACATAATTTGCACATCATTCTTCGCTATTTTCCAGAAATCAAACACTCTCCAGTGTGAGCAACTTTTCAATGATTTTTTTAAAAGTGAACGCCAAAAGTTTGATCGTGTAATCGCTCCGAACAAAGGAGTTTTATTTTCTTTTAGTTGTTAACAAAACTTGAAAACATACTTAAATTAAATGTAATAAAAGAAAACTTACAAAATAATAAAATAAATATTTCGGCATTGCCTGCTTTTTATAAGGCAATGCTTGTAATGAAAATAAATATAATGTAATTTAAAATTATTAAAATAAACAAAAAATCTAAAAAAAGCAAATGATTACAATTTAAAAACAAATAAAACAATCTTTATTTAAGAATTAATTCCAAAAGGGTTTTACTCGTGTTTTTTTTTTTTTTTTTTTGTTGAAAGCTTTAAATTTGTGAGGGTGGAACAGTGAGGGGTGGTGGAAATGAAAATTGGTGGTTTTTTTTTTTTACTAATTAGGCATTCCCCATTTAAGAAAAAAATTTATGACAATAATATGGAAACTCTAAAGCAAAATTACAACGTTCTAAAAAAAAAAGTTACGTGTCTGCCAAAAAAGTTTAATTTTTCACTTTAATCGCCTACGAGAATAACAATATTCGTAAGTGGCAAACAAATTGTCAGATGCCACCGTGTTGACATGGAAAGTAGATAGATTCGTCCTCAGTAGGGGGCTGCGGCTGTAATTGGGCAAATAAGCATCAATAATTTGGGGGTATTTTTCTTTCTTTCTGACTTCACGTATTCGAAATGCCACTGAGTGAAGCAGCCCAGAATGCCTTCCTGAGGTCCCTAATTGTTGCTAAATTTCTAATGTTATCACTTATTAAAAATAGCTTTAGCAATTTATCGAACGAGTAGAACATTTTACAGGCCTGGTCTAGAAACAAAGTTTTGCGAAATAGTGTAAAAAAACACAATTGTATAATAATTGGACGATTTTGCGGCTTTAAGACCAGCTTGTGAATTGAATAATCAACATTAAAGCAACAATCGTTTTCCAACATAAAATTAGTTGGCTGTGAAAAGTTTTTGGCAAACAAACAGGAGGATAATTTTTCAATTTTGTGCATAAAATGTCTGCCGTCCATATTCCAATTTCTTAATCGGATTACACTTGCTCAGGATTTTCCGGATGCAACACATTCACACAATAAAACAATTTTGCTAATTAATCACCGGCATCCAAGTCTCCTTAAATTGTAGAATTGAATAGAACAACAGGATTTCATTCAAACCTGGATTAAATAAAACCAAAAAGGAAACAAACAGACACACAAAAAGAGCAAACAAATGAGAAACGGAATTTTTGGCAAATGCTCGCTCGTACGTCAGGTAAAAACGTGCAAAAATATTATGAAAAGGAAGTCAGAAAACGACTTATTGACTTTGGAGGTGATAAAACCTTAAACTGAGAAAATTAATTGCCTAAATGCAATCCATCATGCGGACAAAAAAAAAATCCCTGGAGACACACGTTCATGGCCTGTGAAGCATCCATTCATGCACATTTTAAAAAGAAACCCAGCCAACACAGGGGATCAAGTCTACAAGATGATCGTTATTCACTCTTTTAATTCATGTTTTTTTTTGTTGTTCATAACATCAGTGTTTGAAATGACAGTAGAAGCGTTATACGAGTATATTCCAATAGAACCGAACCTCCATCAGCAATCCTGAGCAACGCTGTCTTATTGCCAAAATGTCCCAGCTGAGATGGACATTTCAACTATGACCTGCGCCAAGATGGTCTGATCTTTGCTTTACTAACTAACTTTTGCTGAAAGTTAGCAGCAGTCGTGCAGAAATTTTCTCTGGTTGTGTGTGTGGCCAAGTTTGAGGTGTATGCCAAGAACCCTTATCTGCAACAAAATGCATCATTTCGACAAAGCGTATTAGGTATATTCCAGCTGTCTATAGACTGACCAAATGAAAAAATTTACAGAATATTATATCAATTTTTGTTTCAGTCACACAACTTTGGGAGAATACACTTTCAAATCCTAATACTATAAAAACTAATCGCGTTCTCGATTGTTTGCTGGGCTTTCGAACCAACCACTTACACACTCACATCAAAGCCAGCTGGTTGCCAATTTTCCGGTAATTCACACAACTCTGTGAATTGTTTGACGAGATTTATTCTTTCTTCGTTGCTGTTAAGCTAAATTGTTGAATTTGAATTGAGTTCTGGTTAAAACTAAACAAATGAAGTACGTGACGTAGAGCCGAGCGGGCAGGACAATGCGTTAATACATACAAGATGTAATGTTTATGTCGGCTGCTGGCAGGAGGCAACCGGAAAAAGGAGTTCAGTTTTATTAGAAATAAGTCATAAAGGAACTAAATATTCAACTCGATTCCCATTAATTTCCAGCAGCTTCATTAAAAAATCCATAATAAAAATTATGTTTGAAAACACTTGCATTTTTGAAGATCGAAAATTTCCTTTTAACACACAGACGTGCTTTTTAGAGAGATTTCACAAAAGTATTAAAAATACATTTAAATCAAATAGTGTGTATGTATGTATATCTTTCGATAAATAAACATGATTCACTATTTATTTTCGTCGACGCTTATTTATTATTATTGAGTAACACAGTGGTGACTTCTCAAAGCGACATGATCATCAAAGAAAAACTACAATTATCAGAGATACGCTAATGCTTTGATTTGTTGCTGATGGAAAAAAGAAGCAAATGGATTTTTTTAAGCTGCATTCGGTCATCACTCAGTAGCCGAAGTTGAATATGTTGGCTCCTCAGAGCGATGACTCGTTTCAGACGATGTTACATTCAGGCCTCTATTAACAAGGCGCGTGTAAGTTACAACTAATGGCATGAGTTTTGATGACGGTTTTTTCAGAATTTCTAACATCTCAGTGACGTTTCAAGTGTAAATTTGAGTTGCCCTCAAATGGGCTACTTAATGATTTAGCTCGGTGGGCACTTCATTTACATTTAGCCAGACTTAATGTTAGGAGGTCGCCATTTTTGTACTATATTAAATGGTGTGTTCTAATTAGACCAACAATGGCCTAAAGTATTCTTAAACAGCATTTTTCGCTATAATCGAAAAACTATTAGTTTTAATAATCGAATAATTAGTCGGATATTCAATCGAATATTTATTCGCATCACTAAGCGATATATATTCCAATTTAAAGAAAAGCTGCAATTAATTTAATCAATATTCCGGCCAAATACTATTATGAAAATATATGAATACATAAAAATATTTAATACATAAGTTTTATACACTATTAAAAGAAATTATGTAATTCGTTGTAATAACTGAATACTTATTTTGATATTTCATTAAATATGTATTTATTAAAGTTATGAAATAAATAATAAATATTGTTTTTTAATGCCTCATTAATACAAGAGATCTGTTATAGTTTGAAACAGTAAATCGAAAGTGTGTTTAAATTCGATTAAACATATGTATGTATAATAATTCGGATAAAATTTGTTAGCAAAAGTTAATAGAATTTTATATTTTAATAATCGTTGGTAAAAATTTTAATCGAATAATTATTCGAATAATTTTTAATCGAATCTTTTTTTTAAGTATTATGTACTTTATTTGATTCAAAATCAAATTCTTGTACGCCAAATATATATTAAATAAATAAATGGAATAAATATTCGAAAAACATTTTAGTTAATATATTTAATTATTTATTACAGAACTTAATTGAAACGAACAATCGAAGCTAAACTCATTCTCACTTCAATACCATATTTATCGGTTTTGGGACGGAGGCACATTGTTGGCACTATTGGCAGAGTTGCCCGCAAAACGAAAAGACTTCTTCCTTAATGAAACCATAAATTTCTTAATTTAAAAAATTCCCTTCTCAAAATTTACAATCCTGGGGCTGAGTGTAACTTTCTATTAAAATTTTGTTGTGCTGCAACCATCTTCAATGTGTTTTCGTGTAAAAAAAAACCTTTTCAGATCTTTAATTACATTTAAATTAAATTTTGTTTGAATACGAGTATTTCTTGTTTGAGCACCCGCGCTTTGATTTTTCTACGTCTGTTTTTTTTTGTTATATTTTTTCAATCTTCAGGTTTGTTTGGCTTGCGTTTCTGTACTTGTGTGTTTGTTAAAGGAATGATTAATATCCATCAACCTGGACATTAACAATTGTTAAAGAGGCATCCATTTACACCTTAAAGATTTAGCGCAACGTCGTATTATAAGCTGATGGATCATTAGGCAGCCGAAACATGAGAGTGACCAGGTGTGAAAAAGCGGTTTGCATAGTTTTTTTTTTCAAAAAAGCTGTCATACAACAGTTCTATTGAAAAATATGTATCAAAAGAGTATAATGGTATTTAGATACCCATTTTCGTTTTAAAAAGCTGGTCACCCTTCAGCAAAATTACTCTTCTTACATTTTCAAAAACTAAATAATTAATTTCGATTTTAACAATTACCAGCTCAAGTTATTAAGAGAAAACACCTTTTTTGATTTTATTGCTGTTGCATTGAAAATTATATTTTTGATCGTTTTGATTTTCTTCACATTCAAATGATTGACACGACGTCAATCATTTCCATTCAATTGGTTACTTCTTTCGTTCATTCATGAGCATTTTTTTGCTTCTTAGACTTATTTATTCATAGATTTTCCATTCATTTCACTTGTTGTTCTGTTACTTTTGGGCATAAATGAATGAATGAATTTTCCATTACTCTTTTCACTTAAATCATTTGCTTTTATGACTTTCTTTTGTTGCTGGATGTAAAGAAGGGTGTGTGTGAGTGTGTTTGTGCGTTTGATCCTAGTGACTTTTCAATCATAGTTTGACTTCCGGTTTTTAAGGGCTTAAACGATTATAATGTATTATCTTCACTACAAGATTTATTTAGTAAGAATTTCTTATTTAATCCATTTTGAAAAAGTGACAAACGAGTGGAAAAACTAACAGAAACTCATGTTGTCTGATTAAAAGGAATGCCAAACTAGGAGGTCAATATGTTAAATTCGCCGGGCTTTGTACCTTACGCAACTCGATTATGGGACAGCTGACATCTCGTGGGCTGAACATGAAAGAAAGCCGTTTAAATTAAAAGTTGTAGACTCTCAGTGAGCTGCCAGAATATATTCTCTTTTCAATTTTCTCGCACTGTAGCTTTAATCTGGTGAAAAAGAATGCATGAATTTTTAGACATGTAGGAACTCCCGAATCTCTCATACAAAGCCTAGGAACAGCACTCATCCGAGTTTTTTTTTTTTGCTCAGAAAACATCCTTGAATCGTAGTACAACTTGGCTGAAACCTAAACCATAAAAAGAGGACATTGTTCATTCTTGATGAAAGAGGTGCTGGGGCGGCCCGAACAATCTGCCACGGCAAAGATTAAGCAATTCAGGTCATGGTAAGCCATTTGTGACATCAAAATATGCCGCATGGCAATGGCCTAAAATAACATCTCTGCAAGTAACAAAATCTTTCTAGTGTTGCCTGATTAGTTATCTGTTAGACACAGATTTTGCAGAGAAATAATCAGCATTTTTTTGAGTCGAACTATAGTTAAACCAACTATCTACTAATGATACTCCCGTGAGCGTAAGATTATTCAAATTGGGGGGCCTTTAAATGTCATTTTGCTCCTCCTTATTCCCTACTCTAGTTCCGGCACAATGAATTGCATGTTTGGGGTCAAGCCTTGAAAGAAAATCCTGACTGGATTGTATACAACTGAATAAACACAAATTCTCTTGGTTATATAATGGCAAAAGTTTGATATATATCATTTCTTTTTATATGTATTTTCCATCTTTACAGCGCCAGTAGAGTTGAAAACCTTTGAATGTTTGAACAAATTTTTGAAAAGTAGAGTAACACAGTTACGAAATGTTATCATATAGTCAGCTGGAACACAGAAGAAATAGAATAAATTTTAAATTTTGCCGATTTACTCAGTTCTTTGATTTTGTTACTGGCATGAACCTGAATTTGAGTGAAATGCTCGAGTGTTAAAAGAGAACTTTTCTTATTGGCTTGTTTAATTTCTGTACCATCAAAAATATTTAAAAAAGAAAACATTTACCTGCATTTGCACTTAAATAAATATCTAAGTATTTATTAAATATGTACCAATCAAAATTGATTGGTTTACAGGCACATACATCTGTTTCACGCTGCTCTTATTATTTTATTCGTGTAGTCCTTATGGCCTACTTTGAGCAGAAATTGTCTTTGTCGCAGACACTTTCATTTGCAATTTATGTATATGATTTTCATAGTCATCGACAGACAACACATACTCGTACACAGAAATGTCGTTTCTATTCTCCCAAACATATAAAAAATAAACTCTCCCAACACCAAAAACAACAATATATGTACATATATCAATGTATATGTATGTGTGTGAGTATATGGCAAAATGAAACTTAAATAAATCGATATTTCGAAGTTTATTATATTTCGAGTTTATTGCTACAACATTGAGTACAATTTATGACAATAATTACAGACCAAAAATAAAAAATAATGTTGCTTGAATTTAGGAGAAAATTGTGGCCCGATAGAGACGTTATTGTTGGAAAATGTGGTTTGAAATTTGAAATAAGAAATAAAATAAACTAACCCAATTTTCTATTCAATAACTTTAGTTGTTTGACAGGAGCACTTGCTTCACTATTGTCTTTATAAACTTTCTAAGCAATTTATTGATAAGCAACAACTTTAAAGAAAATTAATAAAATGCAAAACACTGCAGTTGTCATTCGATAAAACCTTAAAGGCCGGATCACATAGAAAACGTCAAGGTTCATCTGTTAAAACACAGGGTTTGTTACAAGCTTCGTACGTCTCCTTCAACGCAAAGTATTAAAGTTGGGCAACTTTGAGCGTGCGTCGAGTACTTTGACAGCCACCAGTTAAACTTTTTTTTCGTTGTTTTGATTCAGGATTTCAGCTTTAAGTTCGGTATTTCGTTCGCGCGGCGAAAAGATGTTGCAACACTTTGTACTGCGTGCCCATATGAAATGTTGCTGGCAAGATTTTATTACAGCGATAAAATACAGCTTTTAGATCTGTTTGAAACTGGGGAAAATGTTGAGCAACAGATTTTCATATGGGAACATTTCAAACGCAGTGTTTTTTTTTTTTTTTTGTTGATGTTTTACAAATAGTTTCCTCTAGTGCTAGTTTTTTACGCACTCCTGTGCTAGAAACTTAGACTGAAAATCTACTTGGACATATACACGAGCATTTCAAATGCCATTTGTTAAATATTTGAATATTGTAAATAAAATTGTCTCGCTGTATTTGTAGACTCCGCTAAAGCTCTTTTTCGTTGGCCATATTGATGAGGTTCTATTACTTTTCAAATTTCAATGATGTTTGGTAATTTATGCAGCCACCCCACAGGCTCAATGACTGGCTGACAAACGCAGCAGTCGCATATAAAACTATAACTAACACTAAATATTTGCGATTGTCGTTCTCTGCTGTAGAACATGTTTCGAGTGCTCTAAAACCCTGATACAACAATTGTCATATGAATTTAGCGGCACTCACTATTTTTATTCCTCATGTTTTCCTCGAATTACGCAGACACATGCACACACCAACATTTATTTAATAGCCGTCTGTTGTATCCGTTTTCGCAACATTTGGTGGATTTTCATGCTGAATTTATACTTTGTATGGCAATCCTTTTAGTCCAATATTTCGACAGCAGAGTCTATTGCTCATTTATTGCGATTTTGCTGCTCTATTGTCTCTAATCCCTTCTAATGTATTTGTGTAGTTTTGGGTAGTGAATTGTTGGTCGGCTGGTTGTTTGGCTGCCTCCTCCAGAGAAGTGCTGAGGCGAAACTAGTCATTATATTGTGTGCGGAATTTGTTGAATGCTGTTGTCTACTCATCATTCAGTCAATTTAAATGCTGATTTTTCCTTTATATTTTGTATTTTAGAGCGATAAATTTCTCTCATTTGCCTGCAAATACTGAAATTTATCGCTTCAAATTTTATTCGAATACTTATTTTTGTGAAATTAAATTTTTATGTCATATTTACACACACACACACACACACACATGTAAATTCATATCGGCTAAACATTTTTGATCCGAAAAGAACTTGTTGATGAAAAACAAGTAAGACCATTTCAAGTGAATTCTATTAATTGTTTGATTTTCTTTTCGAATTCGCTTGTTGCTCATCAACGTGGTGATTTGTTGTGTTTCGTTTTTGCTATGAAAGAGAGACTTTCTAATTTTCTGTTGCCACGCTTTCACCTTTGTTGTAATTCTCGTTAAAATTTATTTATGGTTTTCCTCACTCCCCTTATAGTCCAGACCTTGCCCTGTCTGACTGCTATTTCTTTCGATCAATACAAAACGTTCCCTATTTCTCTGGCCTACGGCTCAGTTCAGAATACGGTATCCGCAGTTGGCATGGGTCGTTATTGAGTATTTTTCTTAGCACAAAGAGAGGAGCAGTGTTCACTCCCCAGGAAAGCAGGTTTCGCCTTCTGTACATTTGAAAATCTAGGCACTCTGCTTGCTGGAGTATAGACGAGAAGAGGTTACTTGGTCGACACGGTAACCAAAACTCTAAAAAGTTCATGCATAGATTCGGTTATGCAGGTTTTTCCGAAAACTTGAATTGACAGAACGGAGATCGACCTGCACCTGGGTTCTACAAGGGCATCCCGTTAGCTGAAAAGTTCTGGCTGTGGCTTAAGTCTAACAACGATGGAAGGGGCTTTCATAAATACTGAAATGGTTTACATTCGGTGATCCGAAGGCCTTTGAAGTGAAGCAACCGGATGGTGGGGCAGTCTGGTTTAAGTCAGGCTCCAGTTAAGGTACCAACTCAGGTGCCTTGTCTTGCTTTTAAGTGTGTAAGTAGTTACTGACTCAAGTATTGGATATTCCAAAGTATTTGTGCTATGAGCCGCCCCACATACCACAATAAGGTGCCACCAATGTGGCACAATTGGCTTACAAGCCAATATGAGGCGATGGAGAACAACTTCAGTAAGTAGAGGCTATAATGGCAGGTGCTGTTGCTGGTCTACTTTACAATCTTATATGTATATGTATATCGCGAGATGTGTGAAAAAATGTGGGCAGTCTGAGCCTTACCAATATTATCGGGTCCTGTAAACAACGAATATTTGAGGATCTGAGGAGTTGGTGGGCGTGGATTATACATGTATGCCTCTAAGCTTCTAATTATTAGTTTTGAATTCTTGAAAGTTTTATCCTTATTTTAGCATAAGAATAATTAGGAGCTGATGAAGCGACCAGAAATCCATATTAGATTAATAAACGAATTCATAATTTATTGAATCCATATTTTTAATTAAAAAAAAATATATGTACTCATATGGTATATCCAAAAAGTGGCAAAAGTGCTCACCTTTGAATTTGCCATCACTCCCGCACAATAGAAAATAAATCAAAAACGTCCATTAAATTGCTTTCAATATAAAACAATTGTAAGACATTAAAATCTGTCGTCATACGGAATGATTCTTTTCACTTTTAATCTGATTTTCCACCGTTAAGGGCGTAAACAATTAAACAAATTACTTTTCCGACATTAAAATCTCCATTCAAAATTACAAAATTTAATAAGAACAATCATAATTCACAGAAAGCAAAATAATAAAAGAAAACTCCATAAAAACCATCAAGAAGCAAAAATTATATAGAAAAATAGCAACATTTTTAGATGACGTGTTAAAGATTATTTTTTTAATTAAAAAAGTACGTTTTTTTCGTTTGTCCATTTTTGTTTCTTGACGAAGCCTGTGTGTGTGTGTGTGTGTGTGTGTGTGTGTGTATGTTTGTGTTGCCTGTAAACACAATGATTCCTTTTCTTGGAAACAAATATCATAAATTAATGAAATTTACCACATCTCTGTGGCCAGGGGGCAGAAAACACTTCATTATGAAACATTTAATAAAGTTAAAAACAATAATTGTTTTTCAACCCACAAAGAAAAGAACAAAAAGCAAAAGCAGAAACAAAAGCTACAACAGGCATGAAGGAAATAAAGAGAAAAAAAGAAACAGAAGTGGTTATTGAAAATTTACAACTTAATTGAATTTTCAAGGAAGTGCTCAATACTCAAAAACTCCGCCAGCAGGATGCCATTTTGAGTGACAACGGCAACAACAGCAGGCTCCGCCCCTCACTAGAGCACTAGCAAGACTTCACATAAAATAAAAACAAATGAGTGGTTTCGATTTCACACCGTTTCCACTGTTTCTCTTCAGTTATGCGCACTTGAACGCTGCTGTTCTTGCATTGTGTATTTTATTCAAATCCTTAGAAAATAAAAACAAATGTAACAAAATGAGACCTGAAAAAAACCAAGAAAAGTTATTTAAGCCTTCAAAAAAAAAAAGGGGTTTCTAAAGGTCTCGCATGAAAATGAGCATGAATACGGCGACAACAAGCTTGCTAGAGTCCATTTTGAGTTTATTGTTTGATGATTTGAACATTTTTATTATATGAGTACAACAAAAACAATAGTGACAACAACGAAAGCAACAAACAACAGCAATAGAATTAATTTGCAAACACAGTGTTGCCATTTAGTTTAGCAAAACGCTGGCAACAAGCACAAAAACCTTATTGAAAAATTATTCATGTATTTAAATCTTTTAAATTTTTTCTGCCTAAACCAAAATTGGGCATGATCACGGGTGTGATTTTTGGATTTTACATAAAATCTTGCAGCACTGGGAAATCACTAGGAAAAACTTGTTCATAATTATTTATGTATTTAAACAAAGTTATTGGTTTTCTTAAAGTTTATTGTTTATATTTTATTTGGTACTTGTTGCCAATTTCACATTGAGGCCCGTTCAGTTTGCACCAGGCCACTGAATCCATTGTGCGGAATGCCCAATGTGGCATGAGCTGCCTACCTCGTATCAACGTCCTATAGAAAACTATAACAGCCAGTTATCAGCAAAAATATCGATCTCTAGTGATCATTATTATATATGTATGTACAAAATAGACCGATGACCGGCCAGCTTCAAATTTACGTTAGACAGTGGCATTTTTTTAGGATATATTGGGCGCGTTTGGATCTTGTGTGGATTGGCGATGTCTTAAATGCGATGATGGTTTAATGAAAGTTATGATCAATTCCAACCGATTCACGCTTAATTCAGAGAACGTAGTTCGTTATCAGCTCCTGTATCCGTTGAATGTTGTTCGAGTGCAGGGCTAAGATATAATGCAAAACTCTTCACGTTGTGGCCTTTCAAGGGCTGAGTTCCTATGAGCAATACAAAATCTTCTGTCTCAGAACTGCCTGCATATTCAAGAGCAGCGGCGATGTTTTCAGCGGAACTTGCGTTTCGCTGCGGCACGGATGATGGTGCATTGTTTACTGCAGAAATGGACTTAAAATTGTTCACCACAAATAGAGTTCTCTTACTGGAAGCGATATGGCGATCATAAAATAGACAAAACAGGCGGAACGTGGCCCGAACGGAACACTCTTACTGAGCACTATATCCGTGCAAAATAACTTAGCCAAATAGACGGCGTTAAGGCCAGTCAATTTGACAGCTGCATATCTTTGAACTGTCAAAATTTTGAAATTGGCTCAAGTGAATTTATTCATTTAACGTTACGAAACACGCATTTGATGAACGAAAAATTGGCATTATTAACTTAAATATGGTTTTTTTTTTTTTTGTTGGCAATTATTTAGTTTTCTTTGGCAACCCTTAAACCACTTCAGCTTCATCTAATGAAATTAAATGCAACTAAGATAAACAATGATGTTGTTTATATCTCTTTAACAAATTTTGTTTTTGTGCTTGTACTCGTATGCAAGTTTATTTTCAATGTAGGCATGTCGGTGCATGTCTTCTTTTTTTCCTTTTTGTTTTTGTAATTGCTCTTTATAACCTTTTAAGGATCTTGTTTCTTATGGTTCGTTGTGCAAATCTGCTGGCAGAAAAGTGTTTAGAAGTGAGTTAAAGTGTTTTGCATCAGGCTCCTGCAGCCAGTCAATTGCGCACTTTTGCCCTGAACTAAATGGTAAATCGATGTACATGTTTATTTACATACATACATTTGTATGGAGTCGCATATAGTATTTGTACACGTGAGTGCGTGTATGCGGCAACTGCACTTGTGTTTGTTGTGTTTAATAATGGCTGCCATTGTTTTTTTTTTTCTTTGGAGCCAATGGGGTTAGACACACACTTGAAAATACATTTAATTATTAAATATGGTCATACAAACAGATAAGAATACAAAATGTACCAACAGGAAAATTAATATTTACTTTCCTTCCGAAAATAGAAAAAGTTAAAATTCGTTACTCTGTATTTTAAAATAAAAAGTAAATTCTTCTTGTATTTATTTTGATTTTGGGTTTTAGGAAACTCAATAGATGTTATATTGTTATTTAAGAGTCATGAAATTTGCTTATTATTTTAATTGTAAAATAGATCGTAAATAAAACAATATTAAAAAAAAAATTTTAATAAAAAGTCTGTCTGATTCCACAGAAAATTTTTTTCAAACAAACTTAAGTTTCATTTAAGTCATAGTTTAACTAAAAACAAATTTTAATAGCCGTTCGAAAACGGAATTAAGACCGTATTTGGGGTTTTCAGACATCACACAAGAAAACACTTCTCCAATCATTGTAATTTTAATATAATTTTGGTTACAAAATGTTTTTATTAGGAAAATGTGTTCATCTCTCGTATTCGGCAATATTTCGCCTCTGAACGAAAATAAACTCTGTGACTTGGGAAATTTTCTTTGGGTAAATATAATCAATATCAAAAAGTTTGACAAATAATAAACACCTGCTGAAATCACTGGATCATGTACGGTAATAAAAAAAATTCAAACTGGTAACTCTGTCATTTGTATTCCTAGTAAAAACTTTGTAAATGAATGCATTTATATTTTATATTGAAATCAAAACAATTCTGATATTCTTTGTCTGTTGGCCTAAAGTGAGGGACGTTATCATTCAAGAGGAGGAAACGGCGCATGCACATGAACACTGATGAGGTGCAGTTTCGGCTGTGCAGCAATTGATCAAATTATTCCTTTTTCTTGATTTTTACAGGTCACAAGTTTTCTGTTTTTTTTTTTGGCATATTTTAAAATAATTGGCCCCACGACTGGATAATATCCATCCGAAATATTAGTGAAGACTAACTCGGTCATTTGTGGCTACATTTTCGGAATTGTTTTTATATGTAAAAATTTTTTTTTAATCTTTCATTGCTCGAACTTATTACAATTATTAGTATATAATTGCCTTAAGTTAAAGTTTTCTTTAGTTAAGTTAAGACAGAGAACTCAGCTAGTGGCACCAAATGGCCTACGAGCTGAGGCCAAGGTAAATATTTAGTGGCACAGTTAACACTCCATCAGCTTGTCTACTTTCTGTGGTGGTAAAAATTGACCATCGTTGTAAACTTGCAGAGACAGGCATGTAAGAACTTGTTAGAGTTACGGAAAATAAAATTAATAACTGCGGAAATATTTTTATTTTGATGGAGTGTCTTGATGGATGAATTAGTGGAACAACTGAGTTGTCAAATTTAAATCTGCCTAAATCATGAAGGCCTTGAGCCGACGTAATAGCAGGCGCATCAGGCAAATTCAAAGGGTCCCATTTTATTATTTCTTTGTCTATTTCAATTGTTATCATTTTGGTTTCTTGATTATAACGAGGTTTTAGCCACTTGGCAGATATAATTTTAAAATTTTCTAAACTGCTGTGCCGCTTGTTTAAAAATACCCATAACTAAATACTTCATATCAATAATCATTTCATTATACATACAATACTATAGCAAATGGCTGGCCGGCATTCATACCTTCATTCAATTAAAAATGTATCCCTTTTCCTTTCTCATGCACACACACACACACACACGCACACACACACACACACACACACACATCTCCCCATCTATTCTCATTTAAATCGAAACACAATTTTACGCCGATACCAACACATACACATTGATACATTAATGTTTATACATGGATTAACATCTAAACGTGTGTTATTGTGCACAAATTAGTTTTCAGTCACTGTCAGTCCCTCATCAAATTTGTCACAAAACAAAAAATAAATAAACAATTTTAATACAAAAAAAAAAAAAAAAAAAAAAACCAAACAGAAAAAAATGTAAATCAATGATCTTGTGCTGCTCGCAGTGTAACGCACCGTTCACCCCATTATGAAAAAAATAAATTAGTTTTCCAATTGACTTGAATAAGTCAAGTCACTTCGTTTTTGTTCAACGAGTTTTTGGGAACAAACGAACGATTGAATGAATGACTTTACGGCAGACAATCGTTTCGAAAATACAGCCGATCATTAACTACTGATCACAAGGGTATCACAATTAATTAGGGGTTGTTACTTTTCAGCTCACCTCTCCCTTTTTTCCATTTTGAAGCTGAAGTGGCAAAAATTAGTTTTGCTTTTATTTTCAAAACTTCCACCTTTTGTGTTGCATTTAATTCAGTTTTCTTTTCTTTTCTTTCATTTAATTTAATTTTGTTTTTTCATTTGCATCCAAACGGATCAGTTGATTTTTGTCGAGAGACAATTAGAAACAATTATATGTCGTTTGTGGCTGCAAATTGCTTCGCTGGTGTTAAACGTTTTAATCGGCTTATTAAGATAAATTAGAAAGATTAAAATAAAATAATGATTGTCGAAAACAATTGTTGATTTTGGAGAAAAATTCAAGATGAAAGTGAATGAAACTGGTGTTGAGAGAGCAAAAAACTGCTCAGCTGTTGCACTAAGAAGGAAAGAAGAGGAAACTTATGCGGAAGCTGATGCGTTTGAAAGCCCTTTTTTAGTCTTAACTACACTAAGGAAATGGAAAACGAAGCCAATCGAAGGTCCCCTTCACACACACCAGGCTACTCGATCAGTTTTTTCTCAACTTTCTTTTGAACTTGCATTCACGTTCAAACGGCTCAACTTCCAGTATAGTTTTGTTTGTATCCCTTGTCATTCTCTTCTCCTTATTCTCACAAAAACTCAAGATCTGACGTGTGTAAATTGGCACCAGCATAAAACACTTTGGCGGTCACAAATTGCATGATCTTGATACCCAGTTTTGCATTATTTGTACGTGCGAAGTCCAGCCTCTTGTGAATGTGGCCGAAAAAGGATGGCACCCATTGGCCTGGCCAACATCATTCTCAACAAAAAAAAAACAAATATAGCCCGAAGATGCTACTGGCCTGAAATTTATACCAAAATGGGCTCTTTTTTTTTTGGCATGCATTGAACACTCATGTGGATTAGTATCGTTGCAAAGTTGCCGCTTTGGCTTTTGACGTATTCATTCGTACAAAAATACACCTCATCGAAGAAGATGGTGTTTCGATGAAAAATCAGGGTCCGCTTTCAACTTTCAGAAAATCTCTGACATGATTCATACATAGAATAAAATTTTCTGAAATCAAGACATCGTTCATGATCGGAATTTGAGATGATGCTCAAAAGATTTAAATATTTTTTATATTCGTTGTGAGATTTCACTCTACATTTTCTTGAAAATCCGATTTTTCTCTGCGAAATTTTTGAATATCGTATGACTTATGGCGTGATGGATGGTTGGGTCAACGCCAAAATACAGTTCGGCCTGATAAAAATTCCTTCAAATCGGGCAGGAAATTAGTTTGCCCAAGATGTTAACTGGTCGATTTCTGCTGTATTTGAGAATTGAAGGATGTATTTGAAAGCGAATTTCATAGTTCGTGCAGCGTCTGCGTCTAATTGGTGAATGAATGCACATCATAATATAGAATATAGATGTTTTAATTATAGAAAAATTTCCTTCTACATTCAACATTTTTAATGAAAGCAACTTTTATTGAAAAATCAAGCTAAAGATGTAGAAGAGGTACTCTTGTCCTCATATATTCACACTGTTATAAAAATGTGCATCGCTAAGGTTTCTTAAGTGCGAATCTGCCTTTAGATGCTCGGCTTCAAGCACCTTGATTCACATTCATCCCTCGTCTCGAAATTGTTCTCATTTCCACGCACGTGGATTCCATAATAGAAGTAAAAGCACATATTGGACCGAGCAAAGTATGTAAACCTCGGCTCCCTATCCCCCGAATATACGTTGGCACTTACTGCACCCTCAAAAGCTGGTAATCGGCAAATATCTACTGCTTTTAAATAAAATTTAGTTATAAAAATCTTGTTTTAATATTTGTATTTCATACCAGGTGTATCAGTTGTATCATACTGGGGAGCAGCAAGGACTGCAACCAAAAGACAGAGAAGCAGAATCAGGAATTTCATTTTCTTAATTTTTCTTTAGTTTTATTTTATTTAATCACTTCGACTTGGTGTGCCGAGTTCAACTGTTTCGTAAAGTGAGATATTTGCGCTTTTATAGGACGAAGACAATGGAACTTGGAGAACAAGCAAAGTTTTAGAAATGAAATAATATTTAGAAAGTGAATATTTTTGCACTTGTGCAAACACCAATAAACGCAAACTAGACCGGATGTTTTTATGTTTTAAGCACTTGTGCAAATATTATTAAGATCAAGTGCGACATAATTTCGTTAGCAAACAAAAAGGAAATTGAAATACTTGCCGTGTCTCAGCAAATAATGAACAAGTTCGCGCACGGTCCCAACTTCGCGTCACTCACAAGGCGATGGCGGAGCAATAACCGCTTTTGATGTCATGGATAATGCCTTAAAACCATCTGGCAGCAGCATAAAACGGTTGAAAAATGTGCATAACCAGTGGATCCATAAATCGGTTTAAATGTGATCGTCAGAATTTTGCAGTTTCTTAGACAGCCCTAAATGTATGTTATTACCCGAAAACGGCTTGCCCTGTATGGTCTTAACAGGTTTCAAAAAATTACTAATTACAACGCCTAAAATCTGTTTCCATACTATAGCAGAATGCAGTCAGCTGAAAACGAAAGCTTTTACTTTAAAAGTTAAACAAATTTGTATACGTTAAAAATTGTAAAAGACCAAATTGCGAGAGCATGAGATCTCTGACAAGAGGAAGAGAAGAAGTGCAAAACTTTGGTTTTTGACTGGACGAACAACCCCAAGGCTTTTCGCTGGTCAGAAGTAAATACTGGGTTATTAGTTGCTTAGTCCAATGTACCTGGATGGACTGAGTAATATTTATCATTCGTTTTCTGTTTTCCATCTTAATAACTGCGCAGAAAGTGAAAAAAGGACACACTTGACTCTAAACGTCCCACGATAACAAACGTTATCGTACGCTTTCAACTGTCATGAGACTCAATCGACGAACACATGTTCATGTTATGATCACTAACTATCGGCTTCTGGGACAGTTGAATTTTCTAGATGCCAATTTTGAGTTGAAAAATGGCAGCGAATAATGTCCTTCTTAAGGAAAACTCAACCGATGACGTCACCAGCCGCATTAACCAAACCAATAGCAATTTTGCGCCTATTATTGTGGACGCTCTTGGATTCCGTAGCGATTGTCATAGACCGGAATTCAGCAATTTCATCTCTGGCCATTCCTCTATCCAGAAATGGACCTCAGTGCTAAAACACGCAATCAGCTCTCATAAGTTAATGTCGATGGTCGTTTGCCTTCAAGTGCTGCGTCAATTGATTTTTATATAAATAAAAACTCAAAGAGGCCAATTATTTGTTAACTTAAAAACTAGTGCCAGAAATAGAAAGAAAGAAACAATAAAGTCACGAAACCAAAAAATTAGTTACGACCTCTTCATGAACTGTGGCAAAATACACTCTACAAAAAAATATATGGCTAGCTGAAATGCAAAACCACTTAACTAACAAACAATGACAAATTAATTTTGTTTTTAAATGTCCTACTCAAGTTTCACGCTCATACTTTTATAATAAAAATCAGACATTTTATAGAAGAAAATTGAAAATATGCAACCGACTACAAGTCCAACCTACGCAGTACGTTATTCGCGTGCGTTGAGAAGAACGGTCGTAGTCCTCTTCCTTGTTCTTGTACTTGACAATATGAACAAGACAATAAAATTGCTATGAACGGCAGCACAGACAATATTTTGATCTTAAATAGGTTTTCCGCAGTAAAATAAATGTGGCTACATAGTTTTGCACTTCAAGTAACGATATATGTACATACATAGTATAAGTGTGTGTTATAGCTGTAAGTAAAATAATAGAAGTACTTAAAATCTGTTAAGAAAATCATAGCGGCCAAAAGATGGTCTTTAACAAAAAGCAGCAAAAAATAACAAAACAAAACAGATAAATAAGTTAAATGAACAAATGAAGACGTAGTAAATATTCGTGAACGGTACAAAAGCCAGCGGATGGGCAAACATTTGTATGTTGGAACGAAAGAAGAAATACATATTAATAAATTGGTCAGAAAAGCAAAAAGTTGTAAATGGAACAAGGGGCTCCATAAACTAAACAACAATGCAAAACAATAGAATGGAATTAAACTACTATTGAGTCTTCTCTACTTGTATCATTGAAATAATTTATGGCCTTTTAATTTAATGGGTTGGCAAACGAGCAGTGCGAGAGAGAGGGAGGGAGAGCGAACGGGAGAGTGCAATTGAAAATACGGTCATTTGTTTAAAACCTTCAGTGGCAATTTAAGGGATCAAACACACGCCCCGTGGTGCCATATAATTTTAATCGGCAGAGTTTCAACAAACCAACAAAATCGGTAAAAAAAAATTTAAAAAAAATTCAACAGGCTCATGTTAAATACGAGAAAAATTTGCGTTTAAAAACTATTTTCTTTCGTGTTATAAAATTTGCTTTTTAAAATTTTTAACTCGAAATCAAAGAATTGCATAATATTTTGCCAACGAAAAATGAAATCGTTTAATTATTTTTAAAACCCCAATAAGTCCTTTAGCTGGAAGAAAGAAAATTACAATTACAACTAAATATATACGCATGTACGAGGTCTGTTGAGAAATTTACATGTTTGTTCGTCAGCAGCACATCGCGCTCACAGTTTCAGCTCTGTATTTAGCATGATTAGTTTTGTCTCTGTGAGAGACATAAAGGTTAGAAATATTTTGCGTGTTCGGCAATTTTGTGCTTTCGAAATAAATGAATCAAGGAATGTGTGCACAAGTGCACAAAAAGAACTTAAGGGCTCAAAAGCGCTTGAACTGTAAACTGAGACAGAAAGTTTGTTTTCAAAGTATGTCGAGAAGAGGTGAACGACCTCCTCCTCCCACCTCAACAACATGCCCTGATAGTGTTGAGAAAGCCAAGAAAATCACTCTTAGAAAAGTTTCTGCGGCTGTCTGGTGCTTCAGGCCACGCCACGAATTTTGGCGATTTGGCCATTTTTAGTTTCGATAAAACGGCAAATATGGCAGCCCTTCACATGCAGCACCAGCTTAAAGACAACATTAACAAAAACTGCTTTATTCGCCGTTTTCATCACTGTTGTTGCTGCTGCTGCTGCTGCTAAATTCAATAAAATCATAATTCTGTTCCCTGTCTGGTTTCAAGGGTGGTAAAAATTAAAATTTATCTACATAAATACATATTACACAAACACTATGGGATTTTTTGCCTAAAGTTTGCAACAATTTCTATTAAATGTTTGTAAAACAAAAAAGAGCAACAAACACTCATGTAACAACATACAATTTTACAACCAATAACAAATTCAGCAGATAATAATTCAATACACGAATTCCGAAATTCATCCCATAATCTTACGGATTAAGTGCAGATGTTATGATTTTTTTTTCCTTTTTTTCTTTTTGGTTTTTTGCAGAATTTGGGTGGTTTTTATGCCAAAAAATTTGAAACAAATCAAACTATTTTTTCCACTTGATTTGTTTGCCATTTTTTCTGCGCTCTGTGTTAATGCACAATTTATTGCATTTGCTTTTTTTATAAAGTTTTCAATTGTCTGCGAAAGTTTAAAAATCAATAGTTTTGCCACAATTTATCAAATCCTGTCACGCAAATATTGTCACTAAATTCAGCCTTCGCAGGCCACAATTTTATGCGAGGGTTTCGTTATGGGTCCATAACTAAATTTAACTGACCCAAAAATCTACAAAAGAATATATACGAGTAAGACTGTCATGAAAATATTCCCAAAACAACATGCGTACTATTGCTGAATTATATGGTGGTGCCCAACAATGTTATTGTAAAAATATAATATTATGTTATATTCAATCATATGAATATTATGAACTTAATTCTGGACAACCGTTTTGCGCTATAATATTATTGTCAATATCAACAATTTAGTTGTTTGGATATTTTTATAATATTTTCAAATCAGCGCTAAATTATTTACACAACCACTCGTTTTGCCAAAAAAAAACAAATCTTTTATAGTTTCCTGCATTTTCTGCGCCACAGCTAAAAAGTGTTGCTTAGAAACAAAAATATTTCATTCCAGGCCATTCAATAAAAAAATTCAACAAACCAGTAAAGTTTTTCTTGAATTCGAAACCGAAAACATTCTCTGAATAATCGAACAGTTTTTTTTTTTTTTGTCCAAGAAACTTTAAATTAATAACATTGTAAAACTTTAATTTAATATTAAATCAAAATTAGCAAAATGTTTAGGTTATATTTTTCACCAACTTAATGTTTTATAAGCAGCAAAAACTAAGCACCAATCGCGGTTGGCTAATTTTACATCACCAGAATCGCTGGCTGACACGCCTACATTTCCCTCTGTTTTCAAAAACTTTTCAATATCTTAAAATGTTACCCATGTGTTCTCCATGTGCGGAGCGTAATATTTATTCCTGTTGTGCATAATCGTTTTTGTCCAGGCAAATCGTCCCAAATGTTATTAAAACTTAAATCCGTATAATCGTCCTACTTGTTACTACGAGTATTGAGGCTGATATAGTTTTATGTTTTGGCGTACAATTAATGGATTTGTGCAATTTTCATTGAGATGAACTAATTTATATTAATAAATATGAAAAAGGGCATTTAAGAAAGCGCGATTTCACGAGTCCTTTTGGCATGTGTTTAAGTAATTTCGATGATGAAAAGTCGTACACCAGAATAGTTTTGCAAAATGCCCGCAAGTTTTTTGAAACTTTATTAGTTTTCAGTTAAATTTTCTATGTATTCTATAATATATTAAGTTTTATAGTGATTTCCCAGCTAAAAAAAATGCCTACGACAGTTTTGTACCAGATTAAATGGTACCAGTTTACACATGTTTGATTTTCACTAAGAGTTTCCTTCATACATACTACGCCACTGATTATGTCAGCAACAAAATACTCAAGCTAGAAAGTTTTGCAATAAAAATAACTTGTTTTGTTTAATAAATATTTTGCTTAGAAATAAAAATATTTCATTTCAGAAGATTGAATAAAAAATTTCGATGAACCAGTAAAAGTTTTTCTTAAATTCGAAACGAAAAAAAAATTCTCGCAATAATCGCACACATCTTGATAGTCACAGTTTTGATTTTCGGCATTATTGGGATGTAGTTTAATATCTTTTTTTTCGGAAAGGAAATATATAATATCACAATTAATATTAAATGTTGAATATTTAGTTTCCACAAAAGGCTATTGCCGAAAAAAGCACATATGTACGTTTTTAGGTTGCACATTAGCACATCGTTATGCCCTCAACATCAATTCATATGTTTCGCGTGAAACTTTGTGAATTGCCAGAATTATAGAAACGAGCGTTTGTGTAGAAACGAACGTTGTGTATAAAGAACTACAGGGTCTTTAGCACTGATTTTAGTTATGCCAAGTGAATTTAATTGCTTTTCATATTTGCTATTACAACAGACGAGTACTGTTTTCTACCCATGGCTCGATATTGCTGGGGATTTGCATTATTCGTTGCTTCGAAACTGTGCAAATATGTTCTCTAATTAAGTTATTTATTTTATTGTCAGCGTTTAGGCCGTTGTATTAGTGTATATATGTATGTACGATATGTACGAGTATGTATGAATTATGAGATTTTGGCTGGACAACTTGAACATACATATTTCATTTCATGTTACATTAATACACATTTCGAAACATGTCTGCATGTGCGAATTAATTCATATTCGCATACGAGACATTTATGTACGAGTACATAATCTGTTAAATAAACTTCATATTCAGAAAATTTTAATAAACGATTTGTAAACAGGATTTGAAATAATATTATTAACATAATTTCATTCCATTATTATTAATGATTAATAAACATTTTCATGTCCATACGATTATGTATATAATTTAAGCACAGAGTTTCAGATGAGATATATGTACATACAAAAACGTCAATAGTGTGTTGCGGTGCTAAAAGGGGACAAAACTGCCACGCTAATCAGTTATACGAGTAGTTAAGGGTCTCATACCCAAAAAAAAAAAAAACAGATTTTCTTCATCGTTTGCCATAAATATGGAACAAATTTAACAAATTTCTTAATGTTGTTTAATATTTGTGTGACATTCAATTTTTATTTGTGGAACTCTTAACTTATTTCAGGACTTGAAATCGTCCTCACATCCTGACAGTACTGCTTATCGTGGTGATCGTAGGTAAAAAAAAACAAAACAACTGCCATGACTCTTTTGTAATAGATTAATGTATAAATAAATTTTGTTCTTTCTCTTTAGTCTATTAGAAAACTGTCGTATTCGTTTTTTTAACCTCGCCAATCACGTTAAGGCCGAATATATCACTCAACCAGTGCCTTGCTCTAACGCATAAATGTGCATATAATTCGTCCAAGAAAATCAATTGCTGGCGAAAACGATTACCAACTTCATAACGGGCAGTTATTTCGGGTAGAAGAGGGCAAGTATTGCCGGTATTTGCTTTTATTATCATGTACAGCGAAACCAAACAATGAGGTAATTTTTTATCTGGGGCACTCTGCTTGCCTGTATACAAAGAGTAGAAAAGTTTGCTCGCTCTACATGGCAACCAAAACTCTAGAAAGTTTATGTATTATGTTCTACCGCAACCGTCCACAGAGTGCATACCTGGCTGCAAGGGGCTCTAGTCGATACCTAAGTAGTGGTCTAAATGTCCCCCGAGTATTGCTGTTTATCGTAAGGAACTAGATAGTAGGAAATATACAGTCGAGGCTGGTTAAATACCTTTGGGAGTTCTAGCTAGCGAGTCAGACGCCTCGACTTTCTTTATTCTCTGGGGAAAATTACTGCCAGGAGAGATGAGATAGCCGGAGCTATTGAAATCATTCATCAATAGCCCCTTACCAAATCGCTTGACGTGGAACTTTTTCCCAGCATTAGAGACAAACTTTGAATGATTATATTAAACCAATTTATGTACATACATACATATATGCTAATTAAAAACCTTTTTCCAAATATTGTTGGCTTTGACACTTTTGGGTTTTCGAAGCCACTTGCTTCACTTTGGAGCAACTAAATAACAAAACTCATTTGGCAAACACATTAATTTTATTTTGGATAAAAATTTACACCAGAAAACATTAGAGAAAACCGCAACAAATTTTACATGGTCTTTATCAACTAAGAGAGATTTTGTGGTTGAATTGGCCAGCAACGCAAGAACACTTAACCAAAGAGACGTTGCCAAAATGTGAGGAAGTTTGAATGCTGAATTTAAGATGAAATTAAACCAGCAGTTAAATGTGATTAAATACTGAAATTTGTATCTGCGTATGTGTTTTTTTTTATGCAATAGAAAAATAATCTGTAATAAAGGATTTTTCAATAAGCTTGAGCAGATGTTGAAATACTCGTCAAGAGCTCCTTGGAATCCTGCTGCTCTTGTTCAGATTCAAATATCAACTTTAACAAAATTCTAACAAAATATAATATATTACAATAAAAAGAAAAGATGAGGTTAATAATAGTTTCCCAAGATTTGCAAATGTCAAAAATGAATCAGAAAATCTCTGACATGATTCATACATAGAATAAAATTTTCTGAAATCAAGACATCGTTCATGATCGGAATTTGAGATGCTGCTCAAAAGATTTAAATATTTTTTATATTCGTTGTGAGATTTCACTCTACATTTTCTTGAAAATCCGATTTTTCTCAGCGAAATTTTTGAATATCGTATGACTTATGGCGTGATGGATGGTTGGGTCAACGCCAAAATACAGTTCGGCCTGATAAAAATTCCTTCAAATCGGGCAGGAAATTAGTTTGCCCAAGATGTTCACTGGTCGATTTCTGCTGCATTTGAGAATTGAAGGATGTATTTGAAAGCAAATTTCATAGTTCGTACAGCGTCTGCGTCTAATTGGTGAATGAATGCACATCATAATATAGAATATAGATGTTTTAATTATAGAAAAATTTCCTTCTACATTCAACATTTTTAATGAAAGCAACTTTTATTGAAAAATCAAGCTAAAGATGTAGAAGAGGTACTCTTGTCCTCATATATTCACACTGTTATAAAAATGTGCGTCGCTAAGGTTTCTTAAGTGCGAATCTGCCTTTAGATGCTCGGCTTCAAGCACCTTGATTCACATTCATCCCTCGTCTCGAAATTGTTCTCATTTCCACGCACGTGGATTCCATAATAGAAGTAAAAGCACATATTGGACCGAGCAAAGTATGTAAACCTCGGCTCCCTATCCCCCGAATATACGTTGGCACTTACTGCACCCTCAAAAGCTGGTAATCGGCAAATATCTACTGCTTTTAAATAAAATTTAGTTATAAAAATCTTGTTTTAATATTTGTATTTCATACCAGGTGCATCAGTTGTATCATACTGGGGAGCAGCAAAGACTGCAACCAAAAGACAGAGAAGCAGAATCAGGAATTTCATATTCTTAATTTTTGTTTAGTTTTATTTTATTTAATCACTTCGACTTGGTGTGCCGAGTTCAACTGTTTCGTAAAGTGAGATATTTGCGCTTTTATAGGACGAAGACAATGGAACTTGGAGAACAAGCAAAGTTTTAGAAATGAAATAATATTTGGAAAGTGAATATTTTTGCACTTGTGCAAACACCAATAAACGCAAACTAGACCGGATGTTTTTATGTTTTAAGCACTTGTGCAAATATTATTAAGATCAAGTGCGACATAATTTCGTTAGCAAACAAAAAGGAAATTGAAATACTTGCCGTGTCTCAGCAAATAATGAACAAGTTCGCGCACGGTCCCAACTTCGCGTCACTCACAAGGCGATGGCGGAGCAATAACCGCTTTTGATGTCATGGATAATGCCTTAAAACCTTCTGGCAGCAGCATAAAACGCTTGAAAAATGTGCATAACCAGTGGATCCATAAATCGGTTTAAGTGTGATCGTCAGAGTTTTGCATTTTCTTAGATAGCCCTAAATGTATGTTATTACCCGAAAACGGCTTGCCCAGTATGGTCTTAACAGGTTTCAAAAAATTACTAATTACAACGCCTAAAATCTGTTTCCATACTATAGCGGAATGCAGTCAGCTGAAAACGAAAGCTTTTACTTTAAAAGTTAAACAAATTTTAATACGTTCAAAATTGTAAAAGACCAAATTGCGAGAGCATGAGATCTCTGACAAGAGGAAGAGAAGAAGTGCAAAACTTTGGTTTTTTAAATCGATATTAAGGAATTAAGAAAAATGCAATTGCACTTGAAGACGAAGGCGTCAAATATTTACTTCAATATTAATACGAATAGAAAAGTATTTTAAAAAAAGTGACTTTCTATAGAATTTGCAACTCTGTTAATATTATGCCGATAGTCGTCGGAGCCGAACTACCCTCGTAATCAAGACATAAACAAGCTCTTTTAATTTTTCTTGCTTATGATCAAATACGAGTAATTATCCAAGTTTATTATTTGATATCTTGTTGGGTCCTGTATCATCTGCTCTTTTTCCTCATGTTTCTAACAATAATAATAATAAAAAAAAGAGAGCAACCCGTATCAGTTTTGTCTTGTTTTGTGCTATTTTTCCATACAGTCATTTCCGCACATTTCAACATCAGGCTGTTTAAATAGTTTTGAAATAAAGAATTTTTGTTTTGTTTAATCATTTTGTTAAATGACGACGTACTCTGTTTTTGTTGGTACGAGTTTCCAGCAGTCGGTTTTTACCTTTCAATTATCTTCCCCTAATTTGACAATAACGTTGTTGTTGCTTTTTTTTTGCACTTTGACAAATTGGTGCTTTGACAATTTGGTTCGAGTGTAGCCAAAATGCTTTGCTGTCGCGGCTGATTTTCTTTATTTGTATTTTCACTTTTAATAAATTATGATTGATGACCGTTCGAAATTAATTAATCCATGAGGTATTCAATATCAAATTTAAGCGCTTTTGGAGTACCCCTTTTAACATTTTACACAGTTACAGTTTTGTGCAAAAAACTATGTAAATTTTTAAATATGTATGTGATTAGAAATGTAGTTGATGTGAGATTTCTAGCCAAATCTAGCACATTTGGACAATTAAATACTTTAACTGATTCAGGGGTATATTCTCACAAGTCGACACGTCCGCTGCCGATATGAAATCGCACAGGCCCTGCTGAATGCGCTGTTTTGTATTTTCTACTCATATATTGCACTAGATTTAGGCTTCAAAGTTCAATATATTTGATGATCGCCTCAAATCTTATACGATTTCTTTGACACAATATTCGACGAAAATCTTAAGACTCCTGTAATAGCGTGAACTGTATTGAAGTGTTGGCAGAAAGATATCAAAAGTATGCGGCTTCCAATAAACGATAGATAGAATACGAGTACCGTCTGATCGCCAGCAGCAAATCACGGTACAGAGTTTAAGGCAACAACGACAGAAGAACGAAATTTGCCTGGACTCCAATGAGTTTAATTTAAGCCTTCAGAAAAATTGTCAATTTTAAGGACTAAGCAAATTTCTTATAAATATTTTCGCATCAATATCTACAAATGGAGGAGGTGTGTTTCAAAAAAAAAACACCAAAAACACTACGAAAATACAACTCTGTGAAACCAAAAATACTCGATTTCTATATAAATTTATATAAATGTATGTATGTTGTATATTTTCGTAGATGTTTGAATTTTAGACGTGTTTACGAACTTATGGCATTGTACAATTTTTGTTTATTTGGTTTGTTGAAACACGTCCTTTTGTCTCCTTTTTCTATTCGCTGTCGGTCGTTTATTCATTCATTTAACGCCGCAAATGTCACACACATGTTGTTGTTGTTGCTAAAACTCTTAAGAATTATAAGCCTTTTAGTCGTATTGTCCTCAAAAGCACTTCAACTTTGTCAGTAATTTTTGGCTATTTTGCACATTTACATATGACTTTTTCGATGACCCAGCAAATGTTTAGGCGCAAAACTTGTAATCACTTTAGATGCCCAGAAATTTTTTTAATTTTTTATCATTATATAGTAACGAGAATCCGAAATACTAGTAATACTTTTACTTTTTCCCTAGTTTTTCATATATGAACATGCAATCAAATAATTTGCTGAATCAGCGAAAAGTTTTATTTGAATTATAAACAAACACGTTTCTTTCACACGCACATAAAACCTTATTTGATGGATCAGCAAATAATTTTACTAAAATATTTTGCAAATTCTTTTTGATAATTTTCTGCGTCAATAGTTGGGAAAATTTATGACAAGATATTAAGCCGGGAGTTGTTTGATAGTAGAACTTTATGCCACCATTCAGCATGGAAGTAGTTCCCCAGCCGTAATATTTTCCATTTTTTAAGTTTATGGGGACCAGTGTGGATATGTTGCAATTGAAAAGTGAGTGTAAAAAGAGTGTAAAAAAAGCTGTAAAAAAGCCGAAAGTGTGCTCGCCAAAAAATTGCCAACGTTGGCAGGAAAATGTACAAATTATTTGCTTAAAGCTGACATTTGGAACTTAAAATGCTGCAGCGCTGTTAATTTTTCAATTTTATATTCAAAATTAGCGACTTTTTTCAAAATATGATAATGATGCATCAGCAAATGTTGCCTTAAAACGGACAAAAAAAAAGGTTTTTGTTTTTTTTTAATATTATTTTATTTGCGATCTATTTTACAATTAAAATAATAAGCAAATTTCATGACTTTTAAATAACCATATAACATATATTGAGTTTCTAAAACCCAAAATCAAAATAAATACAAGAAGAATTTACTTTTTAATTAAAATACTGAGTAACGAATTTTAACTTTTTTCTATTTTCGGAAGGGCAAAAAAAAAAAGGTGATTTTTTTTTTTTTTTTTTTTTTGTTCACCGAAATAACTGTGACTGTTTCACTCTTTCACTTTCAAAGTAATTGTCGTTGCGGCTGGAGCAAATTAAATAGAAGAAATTAAATAAGTACGAATATGTATGAAAAGCTCGCTGGGTTATCGAAAAAAATTGCCAAAAAAAAAGTTACTATAACATCGTCTATCTTAATTATTTCTCAAGATGGTTTTTGGTTAAAGAGGTTGAATTTTCTTCCTTCTTTTTTTTTTTTTTTGTTTGTTTGTTCTTTCCGCATTCAGGACTTTCGTGCAAATTAAGAATTAGAGAAATCCATTAGCAGCAAATATGTAAGACAAACAAATTAACAAAACTAAAACACATTTCCATATGAAACAAGCGCACACACATATTTGGCAACGCTGAAAAGTAATTGGAAATATGTACATATGTATGTACTTATGGGTTCGAAATACCAGTCGACACGAGTGTGTGGCTTCCAAAGTAAAACGGCTGGCAATCATATGGATATCCAATGTTGTTTGTCAGTAAAAATGTGTAAATGGTATTTTATAGCCAGCATTTCGACTCAATAAACTTTTCTTTTGCTATTATTCAAATGAATTATTTAAGTTGAGAAGCTGTTGGTTGTAGAAACCATTTTATAATTTTGGTACTTTTGGTGTTTGGCTAATTACGCATACGACCGACTAAGAAGAGTTTGTTAAATTTACGCACTCGTGTCGGTAGGATGGGGTAGGGAAGTAGACGGCAGAGCAGCTACACATGTTAAATGGCAAGAGGAATGAGGTTTTCACTTCGTGGAAATATAGTGGATACGCTGATGAGCAAATAAGGTTGATGCTATTTTTGTTTCAGTTCTATTAATTACAAAATATTTTTGTTTATTTTGTTTTTTTTTTTTTTGTTTTTTTTTGAGTTTTGTTTTAGAGAACTTAAGTAATACTTAAAAATCATGTGGAATATAACAACATATTCTGTTTTTTGGCTCCATCAAAGTTTGTATAGATACTTGTTATTTTTACTTCTTCTTCTTCTTCTTCTTCTTCTTCTTCATGTAAACAACATAAACTTTTGTAGAATAGTTTATTTGTAGTTTTAACACGAGTGCCACTCAAAACTGGAATATTAGGGCTTAAAATGTGTACGATTTCCTTTGTGTTGTCGACTCAAATATATGTTATTAGTAGAAAATATTATTTAACATTTGAGGATTTATGAAATTATAAAAAATATATATATATATATATATATTTTGGCATCAGGTGGTGGTTCATTTAAAGTTTAGGCATCTAAATAATCACAGCATTGCAGCGACTAGAATACAATTTGTATTGTAGCTTTAATCGATTAACTTTTCACTTTTATAAGCATCATTCGAAGGCATCAGTTAAACCAGTTAAAAACACTTATAAAACAAAACTGTGGTACTGCAGGTTAGAATGTTTAAATTTTGTTCTGGATCAGGAGGATCTGGAGCCCATTCTCCTCTCGTTCCGAAAACAAGCAACGAACCCCAAATCGTCTAGTATTAATAATTTACAACTATTTTTGTAAAAACCTTCCCTGTATTCAATTCTCTGCCAAAAAGCATTTTCGTTTACCAAATTTAGGCTGAACCGGGTACTTAAAGAAACAAATTTGCATAAACACTTATGGCTTTTTCTTATCTCTCCTGCACCGTGATGATGTATGACTTGACTGCCCCATCTCCTGTTTACCCGTATCCCCCCACATAAGAAATGTCAAAAAAAAAAATAAAATATGTATGACTCGATTTTCGCCAGAGACTGTAACCAAAAGAAGAAAAAAATGACAGCAGGCAAATAAATCATTTGCTCTGGTGGTGGGGAAAGCAAAGAAATATGCACAGACAAGAAATCACGCATTATTTGCAAACATATTTACAATATTTTTAATGTTTATAAACCGTTTGACTAGAATCTTCTGTATTTTGATTTCAATTATTGCTTTTTCAATTTCAAAATATTTTGCGTTAATTCTGGCATAGAGAAAGAAAGTGGTTTTGCGAGTTTTGTCGCCAATTAATGTTGTGAGCTGTTTTGGTTTTAGTTTAAATTGTACAATATGTAAAATACATAATACGAAACGTGTATAAACAGTTAATATCACATACAAGCACATATCAGGCTTATAGCTTAAAGTCTGATTGCCAAACAAAATCTGTGAAGACTCTAAAGAGTACAAAGAAAACTTTAAATTTATTAAGCCAGTATTTCTGCATCTTCTGATGCTTTTTCAAGCAAAATATGTACGAGTAATTTTTCGCTGCGGCAGCCGTTTCTTTTACATACATATTCCCGGGTATGTATGTGCATGAATATGTCAAATTTTATCAAAATCGTTTAAGACTTCAACGTACCAGCTTTCACATTTATAATTAAGTCCGGTTATCTTCTTTAAACACCTCCTGTGATATATGAAAATTCAAATGCCTGCAGCTGCAAACGCGTGCGAACATCGTACATTAATACGCGCTCCCGTATAACACACACATGCCCTGTCGGAATTCCAGTTGACTCAAATTAATCAATTAGGAGCCGAAAAAAACGTTCCAAGCGACTAAAACACAGAACGGTAATTATATTGGTTTGCTTTAATGAAGAACAGAAAACGGCAAAACTTGTTGCTGGTCTAGAGAAATACATAGAGTCGTTGGTAGAAATTGTTGGTGGAACAACTCACCCCTCCCGGCGCTCGATAGGAATTGAACGGTCACAGAAAAATGTTTATGACAGAAATAAGAATCAAACCAGTATTTCTACTCATTAGTTGCATTAGATGGCGGCTAATCGTGTGAAGTTCGTTTAAGTTCGAGTAATAGAGAGAGATAGAGCGAGGGAGAGCGAGAGGGAGAGAACGTACTATAGATTATAAGCCAAAAAGTTGAAAGGATTGTGGAACTCACATTTGCCGCATTCAGTGGGTTTCGGTAAATCGCCCCAAACCAATAAAATTGTTTTATTAAAATGAGTGGGAGAGACTTTTCGCAGTGTCGTAGATACGAGTACATGCAGGCTCCCGCTGTACTTGGGCGTCAATATTGCGTAGCTCAAGCCTTAGCAAGCCACAACAACTTGACGAATTTGAATCTGCACTCGTGCAGAAAGAAACGGACTTTTATTTCTATCTTCTATAATCTGTACATTGAAATAGAAAATATTTCTCAATTTATGATGAAATCCAAAAAGTCTGGGTTTTGTGGTGGATTGTGTTCATGGTGCTCTAGGCTATCAACACGACGACCGCTTAGAGTCGACGTTTACCCATTTTGGTCTCAGTTGGATGACAAGAAGCCCCAGTCACATTGAGCATCTCATGTGGTGGTAATATGAGTTGAACACCAAAATGGTGTAATGGTGGTCTCTTCTCCGTTAAAATGTGTTCTTTTTATGGGAGATGCTGAAGTCGCAACGCTAAGCGAATAGACCATGTAGAACAGAGCCTTATCTTAAACCCAACAACACCACTGCCAAAATTGGCCTAAACCAGCCTCAATTATTTATATTTAATTAACGAAATAGTTTTATAAGTTCAAAACTAGGAATCACTTAATGAGAGACTCTTTCAAATTCAATAACAGAAACCTCTTAATGAAAGACTTTTTAAAGCCTAAAAATAGGAGCCACTTAATGAAAGACCTCTTCAAATTTAAAAACAGAAACCTGTTAATGAACGACTTTTTAAAGCCTAAAAATAGGAGCCATTAAGAGAGACTTTTTAAAGAGATTGTGGAAGCCAATAACGAATGTTACGGTATTTCTTAATATTTATATCTAGTTGTGGTTTTTTGTCCCACTCAAAATAACATAAAACTGTCACAGCGTTGTGTGACACTGTAACAACACGTTATAAAATCAATTGTTAAGTCATTCTCTGTCGGCCAACTGATTAACCATCCAGGTATTACGAAAATTTACATCATTTGTCAATATTTTTCAGCTATTACTGAGCTAAAGTTTGGCTGTGACATATTTTCAGTATAGAACGACAGAAGTTGGCCACGCCTAATGAGCTGTTTATGGAAGATGAAAGTGCAAGGCGCCTAGAAGAAGTTCGTCCGTGTTCTAATAAAGGTTTAACTTGAGCTCGAGTCCACTGAGAATCTTACGACAGGGTACAATATCCTGCTTAACTACACAGATATTTTTAAACGATAATCTTATATCTCCTCGAAGGGGCACAAAACCAATCGACTAAATTATCAATTTTCATATGCATGAATAAGAAGAGCACAATTTACAATACCTGTCTGCTGCATCCACAAAATCTTACAAGCACATGTTTACACACGCACACACACACACACACACACACACACAGGCCAACATCCATCCACACGTATGCAAATGATTCGGACACTTTGCATAAATGGGAATGAAATGTTCTTGTGGTGGCGTTGAACTCCACCATTTTGAGAATAATGATATATGATGTGCCATCATAAATATTACAACAACAGTAAAAGTGAAGGCGAATCCACTGGCGAATTAAAAAGTCTCAGAAATACGAGTACAACGGCTGCATCGACTACGAGTATTAAACGGTTGCAAACAGCAACAGCAACAGCAACAGCGGTATCGGTATCGGTATCAGTATCAGTTGAATGTCTAGTTCTGATTTATGACAGCATTTAGATTTGTATTCTGGTTACACCGATACCTTTAAGCCCTTGAGCTTTTTATTTACTTATTGCCCACATTGATGGCCGTTTTGGCAAATGAGTTTTTACAAGGACAGCGTAGTTGGCAGTTGGTCCCTGGTTAAGCGTTTAAGAACGCGCTGACACTCAAGGCACTTGGATTGGCCGAAATGAATTTGCTGTGCTGTGACTAGTTGCCTTTCAGGGAAACCTACAACTCTTAGCCGGCAGAGATGGACTGCAGATCGAGAAAAAAGCAGCGCAAGAAAACAATCAATTAGAACAATTTTGGGACCAAAACAAAATATTGGGCGTTTTAGGAATTCCGTTTTTTAGTTTTTCATGTTTTTGGGTTGTTTTTGTAGTAAGAGAACACCTCTAAGGGCACCGATTTGCCCGTCTCTATTGCTCACAAATGACACTATGAAACAGCTAATCGTTACTTTTTTCTGCCACAGAAAGAAACATCTTAGAATTTATTCTTCAGTGGCTTATAGCCATTATAACTTTCCAATCTACTGGTTAAAAGACAAAAAACAAAATTTCCAATTTGCATGTAGAATTTGTGGAGCACAAATTGAAAACGTCGCACTCCTCCTGTTCGCTCTTTTCATATTTTTTACGGCCACTGATAGTGATAATAAAAATTTTAAAAAGGGCACAAAAGAAAAAAGCAATTTATAAAACAGTATCGATTTAAAACCAGCCACTCGCTCGCCTTTTTTCCCGCTTAAAGCCATATTTATTCCAATCAACTACAAACGACTGCATATTCGTATTTTCAAAATATTACATTTGATACAGTTTTTGTTCATCAGGTTTTAGGTTTTCTTTTTCCTCTTTTGCCAGACCGGCCATGAAATTGCAACATTATGCTCGAATTTGTGGCATTTGCCTTCGCTGTTTTTGTTTGCCCTCGTGCTCTTCTTGCCAGCATCTAATTCGCGTTGCTGTTGTTTATTAAATAAAACTTGACATTTGCATATTTTAGGAATCTATTTAAGCATTTATGCATTCGATTTGTCATACACTCGTGTTTAAGAAGGTCTCCGTGTGCATCAGGTTCATAATTTATCAGCTAAATCAGTTCGAATTCATTTTGAGGGAGCTGTGCTGGCGAAAACTGATTGACTTACAGCCATTAAATAACATTAAACGGTTGCATTTGTCGCAAAAAGCGGGAATGTCTGCTCGGCGGCAGGAAAAGGAAACAAACAAAAACGAAAAAAATTGCAAAGCAACACATGCAATTGACGGTGAAGAATGTTGTAAATTAGAATTAAATGATGGAATTGACTGCTCATTTAAATGTGCGTATTTGTGTAAATTTTCCTCAAGGACTAATAAGTTCCTTTCCAGTAGCAGTAAAGGAACCCAAATAAGTGGTGCATTTAGAAAATAACACCAAATCATGTGGACACTGAGTGGAAAAATTTTCGCAAATTTTTAGCCAAATATTGGGAGGAGGGTTTCAACTTCTATAACTCCAAGAATATTTAGCATTAGATATATGAGATAAACGCCTATGAGAGATAAAACTATTCCTCAAGGCAGACGTTTTCAAAATTCTTTGATCAAATTTGGCCAAATATTAACTTTTTAAGATAAAGGATATATGAGAGGCAGCCGTATCCTGATAACGATTGAAAAATAATTTAACAGCGATTGAAAGACAACAATGTCTTTAATATTATAGAGCCAAAAAGTCGATTTCTAAAATAAAGGATATATCGAAGTTGGCCATATCCTTGTAAGGATTGAAATAGAATTGCAAATCAAGCTAAAAACTAACGTTTTGTAAATGTTGTGGCATATTTTAAAACTTGGTCACAAGAAGTTTGTTGAAAAAATTTGAATTTTAAAATAAAGGACATACGGGAAGGCGGCCATATCCTTGTAAGAATTTTAATAGAATTGCAAATCAAGCTAAAAACTAACGTTTTGTAAATGTTGTGGCATATTTTAAAACTTGGTCACAAGAAGTTTGTTGAAAAAAAATTGAATTTTAAAATAAAGGACATATGGCAGAAAGTTTTCATCCTGCACCGATTTAAGTGAAATTCAATACGCGCTCTCAGAGAGTAATTTGGCATGTTGTAAATAAAGTTTTGCTGAATTTTCGCCAAGAAATTTTCATATAACAAAATTTAAAAAAAAGGATACGTAACGTTTTGCAAAATTCGAAACGAATTTAGAAAATATTTTTAAAAAATAACAGTTTTGCTAAAATTTTATTACTTATATGTATTATTTTTTATTTATATTAAAATAAAGGATATATGGGAAGGCGGCCATATCCTTTTTAATAGAATTGCAAATCAAGCTAAAAACTAACGTTTTGTAAATGTTGTGGCATATTTTAAAACTTGGTCACAAGAAGTTTGTTGAAAAAATTTGAATTTTAAAATAAAGGACATACGGGAAGGCGGCCATATCCTTGTAAGAATTTTAATAGAATTGCAAATCAAGCTGAAAACTAACGTTTTGTAAATGTTGTGGCAAATTTTAACGATTTGTCATAAGAAGTTTGTTGAAAAAAAAATTGAATTTTAAAATAAAGGACATATGGCAGAAAGTTTTCATCCTGCATCGATTTAAGTGAAATTCAATACGCGCTCTCAGAGAGTAATTTGCCATGTTGTTATAAAGTTTTGCTGAATTTTCGCCAAGTAATTTTCATATAACAAAATTTAAAAAAAAAGGATACGTAACGTTTTGCAAAATTCGAAACGAATTTAGAAAATATTTTTAAAAAATAACAGTTTTGCTAAAATTTTATGACTTATATTATTTATATTATATTTTATATATATTAATTTTTATTTATATTAAAATAAAGGACATATGGAAGGTAGGCAAATCCTGGCACCTATTGATTTCAGATTTTGCACGACGCAATGATACTATATTTTGAAAATAGTTAATAGTTTAAAAATCTTCAAACTAAGAACAAATTGGGCCGAGAATTCAATAGAGGAATTATTCAGTAGCATTATGCCTGCACCTCGTTCCTACTAAACAAACAACAAGCAGAAACACAATTTTAAGGTACATAAATATGGTTGTAAATTTATATTGTTGTTGGGACTATTTATTTTATAACAATATTATTTGCCTAAAATCTAAAACGAAATTAAATAATATCCATAAATTTTTATAACTTCTACACATGTTTAAATCGGATTAGTACAACCTCAAAACAAAACAAGAAAATAAAATACATAAATAAATAAATGCAAAATACGCTGCAAACCATTAAATTTTCTATATATATTTTTACGAGCACATATAGATTTTGCCTGATTTTATATTCTAAAATGGATTTGGTTTTTTGTTGACTACATAAAAAAGCAACGAACGACCTTTAAGCCTAATGACATTATTTTGCTATTGAAACACACACACACACACACAAGCGAAACAAAAAACAAGTGACTTCCTGCACAAACACACACATCAAACATTAGCAATTGCATGGGCAAGGGAATCGGATGCGAAACACACACTCACACACAAGCACAAGAGTCCAGTGATAAAAAATGGCAAAAAATTTTGGTTTTGCCATTTTTCCGAAAAGGGGGGCAGGCACCATGCACCATGTGTGACGATTGTAAAACAACAAAAACTGTCAATAGAGCAAAATATAAAAAAAAATCCTACACAACAACAATAACAGCAACAGTAATAATAATTTTACATACAATACAAAAATAATCATAAAAGCAAAACTCATTTCGTCGCTGCCGATGATGCGGAAAACACCTCAAAGATGAGCACATGGAAGCCCATAAAAATGCGTGCATTCGATTTAAATACGATACTTATTTTTCTCACAAGATTCGCTTTTGTGTTTTGCTCTGGCAAATCGTGATTTTATTGTGTTTGTCAGTGGCTTTATGGCTGTGAAACAATTTTTATGCCTAATATGTCTTGATTTTTATTTTTATAGGTGAACAGGTTGCGGCCATTAGGGGCTCGAACTTGTGCTTTCGTTGTTTATGTTAAGAGTTTCCCGTTTGTAAGAAAACCTTACAACGGTCACAGTCGATAAAAAGTGCCAGCTAAACAAACAGCTGTCAAAGATTGTCAGATTTATGTTTAGATCTTGCCCATAGAACCATAGTAATCGTATGAACGGGCGACTGTCCGCTGACAATGGCTTCGCTGACATCTCTCAATGAAATATGAGCCTACAATAGCTGACAATTATCTGACAGTGGCAACCTCAAACTTACAATATTTTGTGCTTATTTCTCACAAAAGTGTAAAGCAAAAACTGGCAGTTTATGCCCTTGCAAGACATTTTATGTCTTATATTGTAAGACCTGGCCATGCTTTTGCTGCAATAGTAAGACATTTTATGTCATTATTTTCCTAACAATATTGTAAGACCTGGCTACGCTTTTTCTGGCCATACTTTTTCTAATAACGCTGTAAGGCAAAAAAGTGACAGTTCGCATAATTGTAAGACACTTTGAGCCATTAACAATTTATAAGATCTGACAACTAAAATCTGCTCATGGGCTTTGAAATAATACACAATAGTAAGAAATTTCTAAGCGCCTGGAAAAGGAACTATAGTGGCAGCCAGCAGTATGAAAGCCTGTGATGCAGGCCTATACATCTGATGATATCTATACATCAGACGTGGGCAGAGAGCGAAACAGTCATCAATGCGTATGACACTTTGTGCTCCATACAAAACTACGCAGGTAACTTTCACGCACAGCAACCCTCTTTGCCTGGCTAATAAATTTATAGCTTCGGAGGCTTCGATTTAATCAACTAACATATATTTCTATGGCAGCCTATTACAATGACCTCGACCTCGATAATGAGATACTGACCGTGAAGTGTGACCATCTCAATTTGGGGGGGGGAAGGGGGGGGGGTAACACTTTTCACTACTTTAAACGATCTTTAACTTTGTTTTACATACCGACCTTTAAGTGTGGCCACGCAAAGTTGCGATGCTGGCCGCCAAGTGTGACCATGTAAACTTATTGTTAATGGGAAACTCTTTGCATTTCTTAATAACATAAATAAATTACATCAGTTTAAATATCTACTTCCAAGTCAAACATCAACTGACAACTGAAAGAAACTATAAACCTGCACTCCCTGGTGTTACGACTAGTTATGATTTTATGGCTGCTACTTAGAAAGGTTTTCCTGTTTGCTGGTAAAAGTCGAAGAGAAAGTGTTTGTGCTTAAATTTTTGCTTAATAAATGTTGATTGTTTTCTTGGCAAATCTATAAAAATTTTATTGCTCTGGGGTATCGGCAGTAAGCAGCTCTACCATATTTAAAGTCATTTAGCTGCTCAGTCCATATGTTGGCTCAACACCACCACCCTTAAAACGAGTATGTCCCCTGACGCAGAGCTCTATCGCTCTCTCTCTCTCTCTCTCTCGCTGTCGCTCACTTGTTATTGTTATTGTTTTTATCCTTTTTTATTACAACGCGTCTGTTTACCTACTTTTATAGTTTTACTACCGCCACTATTTAAGAATATTTTAATTCCTCTTCCAGCATCCGTTTCGCTGGAAATGTACAGAGTTTAAGGACCTGCTCTGTTATGGGTTTTCCCCGTATTTTAGAAATATTTATGACTGTTTGTTGTTAACGAATTTGCAATATGTTGAACGAATTAATTATGCGATTTGAAATTGATTTATTAATCATTTTCAATATTTTCCTTACTTTCTGTTTTGTAGATTCAAGAAATCGTTAAAGCAAAAGTATTTCTAAGGGCCGAATAAGTTTTCTAAGTTTTCTGTAGCTTGAAGCGACCTACTTAGATATATGAAAGAAAATATTGTATTGGTAAAAAGCGTTAACAAAAAGGCAAAAAAACTTTTAATAAACAAACAACAAAAGAACAGTTTATGGCTTTGAGAGGATGTTATTCTTAAATTAAGATAAAACAGGGAGTAGGTGGCAGGTATCAGCGAAATTTTCAATTTAAATGAAATACCTATTAAAAAATTTGCATAAATCATGTGGCAACGTTTTAAAACCGCCCGACTAGAAGTACCAATATGGCGCGTCGTGTAGTTCATTCAATTCGGATCAATGGCGCCGTTCTTGAAACTCGTGTCTGTAGATGTCTTGATAGCAGAGAGATGTAATACTATATAATCGACAATTTTCCTCCTTGATACAATATATCCAGATTGTATATATGAGATTGTTTTACCAATACTATTGGAACGACCCTTACTTTTGCAGCGCATTAGGTAGTAGTGTTTTAGTGAATGCTTGAGTTGAATCTCCTCCTAAATTATAAGAGACAGGAAATACGTCTGCTCAAAGATATGCGAGTTTTGAAAACATGATACCTGATCCACTGGGAACAAAACGCATTGTACTTGCGCTAAAACATGTGCCGCTGTGCGAAGATTATCCCGGGAGTCAATAGAGTTGGATACCCTTTAGACACCCTTTAGACTTTGAGGCACCGGCCCGAATATGACAGTTGTAGTCCATTTTTGCTCGGCTATAGGTGGTGTAAGTGTTAGGGAAGCAGATCTTTTTGTGTGCGGTTAGTTTTCAACTGGCCCAGGGATACACAGTGAACACACCGCGTTGGATATTGCGGCTAAACTACTACTGCCCAGGGTCAGCTGATTGTGGTAACATCTCTTTACGACACAAAACTCAACAATTTGTGGCTTATGAAAGCGAACTTGACTACTTTGGATTCTTCTAGGCGCTCTCCCGAAGCCCAGAAATCCCCGTTGCTTAAACTTTGATTTCTGTTTGGTGTGAAGTTTTGCCCTTCATAAAAGAAATGGGTCAGCATGATTAACACGTTTCTAAGTTTACAAAAAGAAAAAATTTTATTCTAAGTAAAAAGAACATGACGCCTAAAAATTATCTGTCATATTCTCAAAATGAACATAAACAAATGAAAAAACTTTGTGACATGTCATTTTGACACTTCCAAATACGATTTTCATGGCAGTAAACAAATTGTTTGTCACACCAACTGGGTGGTCTCGTTTTTCTTTTGCTTGTCGAGCCGGTGCTCAAATCAAAAAGGGCAAAACTAAACGGAAGTAAACATTAAGTTTATATTAAATTATAGGAGAAGAGTTATAACACCAGTGGGAGTTCCATGTTTCTTAACAATGGACACAAGTGATGATATGAAACGCCCGCTGGGCGTAAAATATTACAAAAACAAAGCAATAGAAAAAGTTAAAAGAATTTAGAAAAGTATTTTACAAACTTATTTCAAATGTTACGGCAAAATAACTGGCAAGTAATTTGTTAAACTTTCAGTGTTGGAGTTGAGCATTCAGTAACGCTTAAGCCTTTTGTAATCGGATGTAACTTATTGCGGGCAATTTCCCATCATAAAAAATCCCGCAAATATGTAAATCCAGACACATGTAAATTTTCAATAAACGGTGAAAAGCTGAATACAATTTTTTCCATATTTCCCTTATGAAGGATTAGAATTGTTTATGCCGTTTCAATGTTTATTTATGATGTTTAAGCTCAATTATGTAATTTGTGGAAAACAATAAATATGGTGTTGGTTTTGTGGGCTGTAGTGATGACACGTGACCGAACACGTACCCCCCCTGACCACGTATATGTAATCAAAACGTTTGCTCTTCTATGCGACCAACCCCTGCGCTGCGTCTGCCCTTTGGAGCGCTAACGTCTTTGCAACTTTGCCAGCGTACGCCACAAACAAGCACAACAACAAAATGATGCGACGTAATTAATGCTTAACTTTTCAAAATTACAATCTCCATCACCGAAATCTCATTTTTACAAATTCATGAACAACCCAGAATTATTTCAATGGAAATGTATATTTGCAGAGGTTCTTAAATAGTTGCCAGTGTCCACATGATGCGACGCAATTAATGCTTAACTTTTGAAAATTACAAGCTCCAGTACAAATCCATGAACAACCCAAAATTATTTCAATGGAAATGTATATTTGCAGAGATTCTTAAATAGTTCCCAGTGTCCACATGATGCGACGCAATTAATGCTTAACTTTTGAAAATTACAAGTTCCAGTACAACTTCATGAACAGCCCAGAATTATTTCAATGGAAATGTATATTTGCAGAGGTTCTTAAACAGTTTCGAGTGTTGGCGGCTGTTTCCGAGCAAACCATTTCTTTGAAATGCCATCATATTCATCGGGTAATGCCGCACTGCGAATTTTTCATTAAAAGCCTGTCTCTAACAGGCGGGTGTAAGTAAGACTGGCGATGTATTTAAGGTCCAGTGTTGCGCACGTACAGGTCACGACTGCAGGACAAACATCCAAAAGCACAATAATAATTAATTGATTTCAGTTAAAATGAAGTTTCAACTGTTCAAATTGGAGCTGCAAACTTGCGATTACTGGCAAAAAGTTTGCGGAACTCTGACAAAAGCAAATAATTATTATGGTGGGACAAGTTTGTCCTGGTTGGCTGCTGTGCTGGTGCTTGTGCTTGTTGTTTGTGTTCGTAATTGCGTGTAAAATGCATGTAATCACAACAACATTAATAATAAAATTACTATTCAGCATTAAAGTGTAGTGGCCGACGTTGAAGCTTAAGCTTTTAAAATTTCCTTTAAAAACATTTTGCATCCATCCTTCACACTCTGCCACCGGCAGTAGGTAGGAATGTCTGTCTTATAGGACTGTTGGTTGGCAAGTTGACTGCAGCGCACATACGAGTACACAGTGTCAACGCATCGTTACGGTGCGTGCCGGCGTTTATGTTGATTTTAATGCCACATTATGGAATATTTAATGCATTCAACAATGTTGCGAACATATCGCCAATGATATTTGTTGTCACTTGGGTATTGACAACACAGTTGTGGCTTTCGTATTCATTCTGTCAACCGTTTAAGTGCAAACACAACCCCTCCACACGGTCACGTGCCTTCTTCATCACATCACCCAATTCGCTTTCTTGTTGTCGGCGCGAGAGTGTACGCATATCATGATATGCAACACCATAGATCATTTTGAACTTGCCACAGCCGCCGTTTTCTTCTGCGATAGTTTGATGGCGGCAATTTTAAAATTATTTACATACATTTTTAAGAACACAGATAATCAAAGTATGACTTGTTTTTACAATTTTCGTCACTGATAACAATTTTTTTCACTGCACGTCTGGTATTATAAACTCATTTTAATACCTTTTTTTATGCATTTTGGTGTTTTGTCTAGTTTAAATTTTATAAACCGTGGGATTTAGTTACATTAAGGTTTTTGTATCCCTTTTTTCAGACATTGAATGATGCGTTTCGCAGGATGTTAATCAGTAGCAGGATGTATAAGCAAAACTGCCGAGACTTTAAAAACCCCACAAACGTTGAAAGGGCAGGCAGCTGATCCCCTGTGAAAAAGTAGCAAAATTTACCGCTCACTATATGTAAATTAAGGACCTTTATGATACTGAGTATTTGAGCGAAAAGGTTGATTTGAAAACCGATCGTTTTAAGAACAAACAGAAAACTCAACAAACTTAACAATATGGTTCAATAATTTTACCATAATTGTACCTCGAATATCACCACTAAATTAGAACTCCAGTCATAACACACAGCAATAATGGAAAATATTCTTTAAAATGCGCTAAAAAAAATTTACTTTTAGATATTTATAGTACAATGCAGGTAGAAAGTGTTCAGTTTTAACATAATTAATTCCTAAAACCAGCATCACTTGTTTGGAAACTAAAGCAAATCTTTTGTTTGGATTAAATGGGGTACCATTGAAAGGGTCAGTCCTTATTTCTTATTACCAGCATAGTTTTGGTACGAAATGCTGTACATTGAAACCTGGCGCAATATTTCTGTGCGCTCATTAAATATGAGAGAGAGACAGAGAGAGAGGGAGAGATGACCATGAAACTTCTAAACGCCCAGTCATGTCACTTTTGAATGCCCCATCTCTCTTCCCTGGTCTTATCAATCTAATTCACACATAAAATGTTTTATCAATTTCTTCTTGTTTTAATTTTAAGCGCTCGTCAATGCAAAAAGTCTCATAGACAGCTGATTAGTGACAGCAACGCATAATAATCATTTTATACAGCGCAGTGATGCATTTGCGAATAGAACAGATTATATTCCCGTAAAAAAAATTACTAAATTGTTTTTCAAATTTATCTGTGCAAATTAATTAAAAAAGAATTAATATATTTGAATCAAAAAAAAAAAAAATATATGAAAAAAGTGAGACCTGGATTAAGCGCAAGGGCCGGCATCACAATCATTCGGAATAAACGATTTTTCCCCATAATAGAGTAACAATTTTATATAGTTTTTTTCTATTTGTTTGCGATCTCTGCAGCTGTTTCCCTCCCAAGTTGCCCCCCGAGTAGCTGGTCCATTTCAAAATTATGAAAAATAATCGTAGCTGGTAAAGCGAAAGATGAGAGGCCTTAAGGATCGAAACGATCAAACTTTAAATGCGTAAGAATCTCAGCCTTGCGGGCATGAAGGTTGTGGTTGTGGCGATATAACGTGGACTTTTGGTAAGCAGAACTGAGCGCCCAAATAAACCTGTTCGTTCAAGGAACCATCGAAACATAAAATATGCCGGCAGTTGCACAGAATAGAGGCGAAAACGACAAAATGAGATGCTGGCAAATAATAATTATATGTATATTTTCTCGATTACCAGATAATTGACTGCCCCACTGTGAATATTGCATAAAAATACTTTGATTTTATTACGTGAAGAAACGAAAAAAAAAAACATTTCAATATAAGAACAGCAGACCCCAACCAGTTTTTATTTTCAAATTACTGTTAATTACCTTAAATGGAATTGCAAACACATGTGGTCGTTTTTCAAATAAAGATTCTTTTTGGGACAACAGCACACACACACACACACACACACACATACATAAATATGTAGATATTTCAGCTTAAACGTAACAGAAAATTCAAACTTTATAAAACACATTAATGCCGACACATTCATACAGGCGGAAGGAATTCCGTATTGTACCTTTTTTCAAAACGATTAAATTAAAAGCACATTCGAGACATTTTGCAAACCAACTGCGGTTAATTGAAACGAACGGTTTGTTGTTTGTGCAGCGGGCGGAAGGGCGGCGGAAGGCAGAGGAAATTTCTTAAAATTGGCAGGCAATTAAATTCGTGTCTACGACACTTTCGTACACATTTCTTGTGCGGCTTAAAGAAATTGCGGTTTAGAAAACGCGTTTTACACATGTTTAAGGGCGTGTGCGTGTGTGTGTGTGTGGAACATGGAAGTGCCTACATATACATTCCAATGGGTGTTTCAACGCTAATGAAGCTTGAACTCAGCTGTTCTGAAAGCTAATCAACACATTAGAGAGTTGCTGTCACCGGGCTACACACACACACACACACACACACACAAACACGCGCGCAATATGTTTTATTTGCAGTAAAAATACGTATGTTAATAAATACACCAAAACATACGCAGCAAATAAAGAAAAACACACAACATACATCCATCCATACAAATGTACGTGTGTCGAGAGGCAAATATTTACAGGCGTAAATTGTCTGCAAGATATACGCTGTCATGACAAACCCATACAAATCCACAACTTTCACCCGTTTAATCAGAATGTGTTCGTGTGTGTGTGTGTGTGTGTGTGTGTGTGTGAGAGAGAGTAAAAGAAAATTTTCGTTTTGCCAACACTTTCGAATCCATCTTAAGACGGTTTTATTGCCTAACGTGACATTATAAACGAGGACAGCCGGGAAACAGCCAGTTGACTTGATTTTATTTCATTTAAGTATTTTCCCCAGATATCAATCGAAAACTCTTACATCGACCGGAAATGTTCCTCGGTTTTTGCCAAACGGCGCCATTCACCCAGTACTTGTATGCCAAACGTTAAAGCCGAAATAAAAGGTTTTAGCGAAAACTATCCTAGAAACCTAGAAAGGTTAAGTCACCAAGTCAACCGATTAGCTACGGCACTCTTGGAATCGTCTAAGACGAGATCAGGACACCGAAAAGACATCATCATTTTAGAATTAACACAGATTATATCCGAATGTGCAATGAAGTCCTTTTAATAACATATTTAAATTATAAACCTTTTGAAAAAAAAATACTTAACAAATAATTAATTGCTGAAATCACAAGCCACGCTGTAACGTCAACGCTTTAAGGAAAATCACAGTACACTTGGTTTTGACGAAAGTTATTATAGTTTGGGTTCTTTTCGGATATATTTTCAATCAAATAAGTGGCCGAATCAGCAAAATGTTTGTTTGAATGCGCATCTGCAAAGGGGCTTCAGTGACTCCCAAAATACTTGTGCGGCAAAAGAGAACCCCTTTTTATTTGTTTGTATTTGTATGTAAAGACTGGAAGAAGACTTGAACGGCTACTTCAGAGACCGTAATAACAATTGCGGCAATTTACACACGCAATGCAATAACTAATCTGAATATGTATGTGATACAATTCCGGTGATGGAAAAAAAAAACTTTGTTTAAAGTTATAACTCATTCTGGAAAGATATTTAATAATAATTCCGATATTAAGACAATCTGCAATAATTCCGAGTTCGCCACTTTATAAGATCTCCACTTAAAACTGGCTCTGGCCTCAGCAAATTTCATTTTATACAAAACTCTTCTCTATTAAAATGTGAATTTCCAGGCGCGCCTCGTAACTTTGCTTTCACTGCTCCAAGTCCTCAACGTTTTATTAAATTCGTATGCCTTATTAAGTACAAAACTCATTGGAATGGGCTTGTTTATATGAACACACACACACACACACACACACACCGTGTCGCGAGAGGGGGGGAGGGATGTGCGCTTCAAGCGACAATAAAAACAACAACAATAATCTTGTACACTTTCTGTTCGGTAATTGAATCATTTCAGAACAATTTATTTATGTCGCTTACAACATGTGCGCGAACGTGTTTAGTGTAATTGTTGTATTTGTTATTGTTGTTGATTTCAATGTTATGCCAACAACAACAACAAGCCGACATATTGTTGTGACTGTTCTTTAGACATCAAATTGAAATAACAACGATGCCATTTTTACAATACGACAAACTCAGCTCATTTGGCATTAGAAAACGAACACTGGCTCCTAGATTCGTAAATTTCAAACGAAATATGTACGCACAGATATTTTATTGCGCGAATTTGTCATACGTTTATGAATAAAGCCGCCTTAAATATGTTTAACACGCTAATAAATGGATAACAGTCCGTCATGGAGTATTTGCCAACAAATTGTTAACAAAAGTGCGACTACACAAAGCGCAATAAGCTGAGAAAAGGGCAAGACAAAATTAATGTGGCACAACAATACAGCAACTAAAAAACGTAAATAAATGAATTTCTAATATTAACTAAACACCTGTTAAACAATATTAAGCAGGAAGTTTGCACAAAGGAGGGGAGTAAAATTGCAATTAATTGAATCAAATAAAATATTAATTAAAATTCCTCAAATAGTTCCCTTTCCAGCGAATATTTTCGTTGTTTTAGCAGATTTGGCGAATTAGTTTCTTAACTTAAATGATTAAAACATTTTAATTGAATCAAATAAAATATTAATTCCAAATTTTTGCGCAGATTTGGCGAATTATTGGATTGCAAACATTTCCAGCAAATAATTTCATTCCTTTTGGCGAATTAATTTCTTCACTTAAATAATTAAAAGTTTAATCATATCAATTAACATTTTAATTGAATCAAATAAAATATTAATTGAAAAATAGCAGAACCAAAATATACCTCTCAACCAATTAACATTTTAATTGAATCAAATAAATTATTAATTCATAATTTTTTTGCAGATTTAGGGAATCATTTTATAGAAAACGTTGAAAAAAAATGCAGAAACAATAAAAATTTTAATTAAAAATTTTTTTTAATTAAAAATTAAAAAATAATTAATTAAATTTTGTTTTGTTAAATACGTATGTAAAAGCAATTGCTCAATTCTTTTTCCCATAAACACATTATGATATTGTATAAGAAAAATTCATTGAATGCAGGTCCAGCGTCAATAAAATTCCTACTTGAGTCCACAACAAACAGCCATAATTTCATGAGTGGACAATTCGCTTGCCAAATATATAAAAGAACATGGAATATTTGCTTCGACATTGACATTTACCGGCATTTGCTAAACATATTGCAGCACATTCCGATAGGGTGGGTGATTAGTTTTGCGCCACCCTGTAGAACATCAACAACAAGGTGAATTTAATTCCACAAGAACTGATTTTCATGTTTTTCAAAACATGTGTTTATATAGAAATTAAATAGGTATCCATATTCCAATATTCTACGCAGTCTTTATTTTCAACTGATTGCCAACAAAAACAAATAACCCAGGACTAAAAACGCAAACGATACCAACGCACATTTTCATTTCAAGCAACGCAACATCTGGCAGCCGATTTTTTGCAACATCTCCCCGCTTTAAGACAAACGAAATTAATTAAAATTTTTGATGATTTTTACATAATTTTTTTAATTGAAGGAAATTCTGTTTTCCTCCACGATTTTCATTATCTCTGCAGCCAAAAAAGAAAATGGCAGAAAACTGAAAAAATTACATAAAAATTTTGTAAAAACAGAGGCCAAATTTCAAGGTAAAATTGTTCGAAATGATTAAACAAAAACCGAATGAAAGTTTCTCAGCATTAATTGCAAAGCAAAATGCAGACAATGACCGATAAGAAAAAACAGGGCATGAAATTAAATGAAAGTGTATCAAAAGCAGACAGCAATTTTGTGTCTTAAACGTAAAATTTTATATGTTTTTTTTTTCAATTTTGTTGTCATCAAAAAAGGGTTAATTTCTAATGGGAGGGATGGGCGAAAAAGAAGCATTTGTTCTACTTAATTAAACTTGGTTTATTAAAAATGTCCATTAAGTTGTTTTTTTCGTCAAACAAAATGAAATGACTTTTTCTTAAATTTAATAAAATGATAAAATCTTCACAATTAAACAAAATTGGCAATTGAAAGGGTTAACAAATGAAAAGCCTGACATAATATGCAGGCATGGGACGCGGTTGACTTAACATTTTGCCTATAGTAGAACAGTAGTTTGGTTGTAAAGTCAGTAAATCGGAAAAATGTTCCAAAGTGATAGAAGCTTGTGAGTCCTGTGAGCCCTGGACATCCCAGCCCCCTTAAACAGCGTTGAAAGTTTTCCAGCACTGAAGAAAATTGTTGCGGAGAATCGTCGTGTCGTAGACAAGTTGCTGAGCATTTTGGCATATCGATTGGTTTTCATGTCATGCAATTTTGTCGGAGTGGCAGCGAAATTCGATCGAACACTGATAAAATTCGACTAAGAGCCATCAAAGGACGGCGTCTTGCCAATATTCAATAGTTAAAAATCGAATCACTGAGAGTTGGACATCAGAACTACTTCGAGGATGGTAAAAACAAAAACTTAATGTATAAATATTAAAATTTTTGAGAACACTGAAAATTCACTTTGTTTTCTGAACAGACCTCGTCTCAGATGGAGGTGAACAGAATTGTGTGATTTAACAGCATTAAATTGGAGTTGTTGGGTTAGGGGGGACCGGTCCCTGTTCTATAGGGATAAGCCCTCAAAGCCAGAAATTGTTGCACAAATTAAACCAAATATTAACTTGGATTAAACTTGCACTTTATTTATCGGAGAGACGGCCAATAAGGAGAACTAAAAGATAAATAACATGTAGACCAAATAAGAATACAATTGATATGAGACGAAACATTTAATAAGACAAATATTTAATAAGTCGACAGCACTCCTGGCAAACACAAGCCAGCAGTTGTACGAGTACAATGTTCGGTGTATTCTTTGGCTGACACTTATCCGCCGTTTGACACGGTCCGCGTCTTGCACTTGCACTGGGTAGACACCAAAGTAGTGGTCTACGCTTAGTGATCCAAATGTGCTCGAGCTGCTGTTGTCGTGTAACAGATTTCTGTTCTTCGTACGGCACTAGTAGATGGTTGCATAATATGCAGGCGAGTCCTTGAGGACTCAGCTTCCTTCTACTGTCTAGACAATTACTGGCGAAAGGTAGTAGATGGCCCGAACTCTCGAGCATGGAGTTTGTGTTATGTTGTCACGTATGTGTGCCTGTTAAGCCACAGGTGGTGGCAAGTACATCATGCGGAGTTGGTCTGCCTTTAGCTTTAGCCTTAATGGCAGATGCTAATGTAAATCATATTGGCAATCTGTAGCGTTTGCCATTTACGGTTGCGTTGTCAATGCTGTCGGACTTAAAGACATGTGGGACAGGGTTGTTTTCGGAATGTAAACGGAATGTAAATCATGAGGATTGTGCTCTCTCCAAAGCCAACAGAGTGCTTATTTAAGCCAAGATTGTGCTTCAAAACGCCGTCACATCAAAAACTTCGACTCCTCTGTCACATTCACGTCGTCCATACGCTCGATATTTTCATTTGCGCGTAAGACGAGATACAGATGCATCACACCGAACAATTTTTCCTTCTTCAGCACTTAAACAAAGGTCCTCGCAATGAGGAAAAGGACATGTTTTTTTGCGGATGGTGTAAGGATTATCAAGCAATGATATTTGTACGAGTATTGCAGGGAGAAGGTCGGCATGGGGTTAGTGCATGTGCGCCCTTGAAAGCGGGCGAACACACAACCATGCAAAACACGCTGGAACGGGCTGCGTTTCGCCTTGTTTGTGCGTCTGTCAATTGTATATTTTGACTCTATTACGATTATTGTTTGTTAGTAAATACAAGTTGTTTTATTCGACTAAAGGGAGGGGTGGGCGGGGGGTGTTTTTGTTGTTACAGTCGTTCGGAACAAGCGTAAAACCTCATCCGTTTAGCTGATGATATTTAAGGCCTAAATCATTTGTAGATGTTGAGATAAAATATTTTTGTTTACTGTCCTCCTTCTACTTGTCTTACACAAGTTTTTAAGTGATATTTTCCGTTACGGTTTTTAGGTTTATGCTTAATATTAAAAACAAAACAAGAAAAAAAAAGAGTTTCATACAGAGCAGGAGGGTTGGAAATTGCGAATGTAAGTCTTAGACACTCACAGAAATTTTATTAGCAAAACAATCGATTTTCCCAAGAAAAACATACTCAAAAGAGTAGCGATATACAACATTTGGAAATCATTAAATAAATAATAGAGATATAAAACTTAACACCTCTTCTACGATTTAAGTCCAATTGAGTTCACAAAGGACCGGAAAGAACTTTTTTTTAGTTGTTAAATAAAAGAGTTATACAAATTAACATCTAATCTATCATTCAAGTCTATCATTTCTAAAGAAAGAACCGGAAATATCTGTTTCGTCAAGTTGTTTAACTGGCAAATATTTGAGTGTCTGCGCCGCACAAACAATTTAAAAAAGAATATTATTAACCTTTCGTGCTCCAGTTCTTTGGATATAAGTCAATATGTACATACATATTTCACAAATTCGTCTTGTTCATATTTGCGTCCCTGTTTTCACAGCTGTTTCGAACTCATAAATAAAAAAATGCCAGACATTTTAGTTGCACAAATGATTCCGAAATACACAAATAGCAGCACCAATTTAAAAATTAAACAATTATCAAATTGTAGACGTCTCAGATCGAAGCATTAAAAGGCTACTCGTATAAGGTTTTTTGTTTGTGCCCCCCTTTCTGCACTTCTGCCCTCGCAAAATTTTCACATGAAACACAAGAATTGAAAACTTTTTAGGTTTTTTTCTTGTATTGGAAACTTAGCATTAAAAGTGGGATTGCCTCATTGTTTCTGAACAAAAAAGTTTTTTATTAATTAAAAAATTATTAATTTATTAATATTAATTAAAAAATTATTAAAAAAAAATTTTTTTTAATTAAAAAATTATTTAAAAAATTTTTTTTCTGAATTTTGAAATTGCAAAGGCTGGTGAAATACCTGCTGCAAATGAGAGTATAACACATTTCATTTCAAAAATATTTATCAAAAGTTTTCTATGTAGTTACGAAAGGTTGGCTTTTTTTTCTATTTAAGAACAGGGAATTTTTATTAAAATGTTTAAAAATATTCAGATCGTATTTCCAGTCCTAATTTTGACGAATTCTTTCGTAACTGGTCTGGTCTTGCTCGTCTCCGTCTCCGTCTAACTCGAAATCGTGAAACACGCCCATAAGTTTTTCGTAAATGAGAAGAAAATCGTATGGCTTTTATTTTATTTTTGCTTAAATCTAATCTTGATGCGCACTTTTCAAAATTACCAACATTTTCTGCTGGGTGTATGCAACTGCGAGTGTTCGAATTGCGGTACGAATTTTTTGTGACTATTTAACTTTTTGTCATACGAATTCAGCCAACATTGAGAATTGTAATAAAATAAAAGAACACACACACACACACATTTCTATTCGCTTTTTTTTTTTTGAAGGGTAATAATGAAAAAAGCATTTCCACTAAATAGTTTCTAATTTATGACATCAAACACTAAAAGAGCAATAGAAGGCAAACAATGACGTTCAGATTTTTATTTTACAGAAACTTTACAATTTATTTTAATTTCTGGGGGTGTGTTTTTAAATGGATTTGGTTTTTTCTTTCACAAAAAAAATTAAATCTGTTCACACAAACGTTGTGATATGAAATTTGAGAAGACAGGAGCTGCTCAATAAATTACTTGTTTAGGGAAATTAATTGTGGGCAACTGACACTTGATTTTTGTGCTAAACTCTTGTTTATTGCCATTAAGATAATTAAAAACCAAAGGCAAAGAAAATATATGGTCTATAATTTAGTTTAAAATCAATTCAATTTTGTTTTATACACTTTATCTATAACAATTAAGTAAGAAGTTTGAGTGTTGAAAATTAAAGTAGCCTTCCATTATTACTCTCTTGACTGCATGACTTTTCTCAAGTTTTCTGGAGCTCTGCCTTCCGTGTTTCCCATAGCGAACCGAATGAACTTATTAATCGCTACATTTTTTTATATTTTTAAAATTCAGCTATTTTGTAGCTAATTTCTAGTGTATTACAGCGATATAGTATTTTTGGATAAAATTGGCAACAGTGTGTGTATTATAAAAATCAAAAAAACAAGAACAAGATATTTTTTCGGGCAAAGACATTTCTCTGAAATTTTTTACCACCACTGATCACATACTTATACAACTGTAAAAAGAGAACAAGCGTTGAAAAAAAATTCTAATTCTAACGGCATTTAAGCCAGTTAGGTTGGCAGCGCGGCTGTGGTAACCTTATTTTAATGTGCTCAGTTCGTTAAGCTGGCAAGATGTGTGTCTTGGCTAAGCCTTCATATATTGAACGGTAATGCCATCTAGTGTACATTTTCATTTCAATTTTTAACTCATACCAACAATTCACGCAACAACCAGTTTTGTATTACTCTTGTTCGAAATATGTTTGAAAAAATACAGGGTTATGGAGACAAGCAAAAATCAGCAGCCAAATTCAAAACAATATTATTCGAGATGTTCGCACTGAAAAGTTGTTTAAAAAATTCATACAGTGGCCAACATATTATTTCGTACAGCTTTAAAATGCACGCTTATAGCAAATAGAATATTTTCGCTTTTCTTAGTCCTTCTACTATTCATAATTATTAATATTCCAGCATAGAAAATGTATACACATATTCTGAATTGAAAAAAATATTTAAAATTTCTCTATTTTTTCCCCCCGTTTTTTCTTAAGGGAGATAAGACTGAATTTGTATTGTCGAACATGAACAAAAATAAACGCAAACTGGCATCAATGTTGCCAACTATTGTGTTTTTTGTTCTCGCATAATTTATAATCGAAGGAATCTGTGTTTTCCAAGTGACACAAATTTCTGGCAAATATTTATCATCAGGCTGACAGTGATTTACATACATAAATGCATCACTTTTAACACGCATTTTTCTTAACTATTAAATCTTCAACAAGGCAATTTTAGAAAATCTAGTTGATGGCACCAGCACACGTGTGGCTGGGATATTTAATTCCAAGGTGCTAAAGTACTTTTCGTAGAGGCCTATGACCACAACCCGTAATTAACGCCATTTGTTGCTCCCATAAAAAAATAATTCTTAAACAAATAGTAAACACTTTGGCGTCATAAGGATATTAGTTGCCATTATTTTTTTTGTTTTAGAAGAGATAAAAAGAGCAGCAGAATGTTTCATTTTCTATTTTTTCATTTCACAGGGAATATTTTTCTGTTTCTTAACCGACAGCCATTGTCGCTAGTGCTGTTAGCCTTTATAATTTATAGTAATTTTAATTATAATAAATTTTGTAAATAAATAAATAAAAAATAGTTTTCTTTTAAAATGTTTAAAGAAAAACTAATAAAAATTTATCAAATTAAAATCGCCGCTTTTTTCATCTCAAAATTAGAGTAATAAGACCATCAAAGGCAACAATAAACCGTCTGATAGCCCGTTTGGGACAAAAAGAAAATCTTCAATACGTGTAAGAGAGAATGCAGCAAAACCCCAACAACGTCAACGAGGAGTAAAGATGCAGACATACAAGTAACTACGAGTATATACTGGGTATTTCTCCATCCATACTAAATACTTTCAACGCGTAATTGTAGCGATCAACGTAACCGTATCGCTCAATCAATTACATATGTTTATATAAATGCAAAACCATACAAGGCAGTATCGAGATTACAAATAAATACAACTATAAGATATACATATAAAAGCTGTTTATAGTTGAAAAATTCGTTTGCTTTTGGTGGCAAAAATACAAAAAAAAAATATGTGCAAATACCTGGTAGAACTTGTTAAATTTTGTTAGTTAGTCTTTTAGATTTCAGCTAAAATCCTGTTATGTTTGTGAAGAATGGAACTCGGATGATGAAGTATGTTGGTAACTCTAACAAGACTAAGAAGTTGCCATGCCGCACCAGTAATTGATACCAATGAGTTTAACGAATGATTGTATGGTGAAGTTGAGCCACTGGCGCTGGGACTGAAGATGATGATGCCAGTTAAGTCACTTAATGTTGCAAGAACGCACTACATCTTTATAAGATGATGTTGATTCAGTTTTCACTTCCACTTCCAAAACAATACATTTCTCTAATGCGTGTGAGATGCCAGAGACTTGGAAGGCGAAACGACAACAACACGCTTACCGCTTTACGACTGATATCTGTGTATTTTAAATTCGGTCTCCATCAAGGACGGTTTTTCCCATAACTGGACGTGTTTTAATATTTTATCTTAGGACGATTGTTTGAACAAACTAAAGTTAGACGGCCCAACATCCCGTTTAATTTCTTGATTGTTGTGATCGTTGCCTGTAGTGCACTGTTACTGCAGCCACTTGCCACTAATTCAGTCATTAGGCCATAAATTACGATTTTTGGCAGCAAAACGGCAATAGTTGTCGACATATTTTTCCCCACTTTTACGATAAATAATATTTCTAGACTTTCTTGCATCACAGTTCATAATTTGGACTAGCGTGTGGCATTTCACTTGCCTAACAAAACTACACTTTATTTAAACTTTTATTATACTTCTCCATAATGTTACGAGCATGTTTTAGTTCCTCCAATAAGACTTTCAATTGGGCATTATCGATGTTTAGCACATGAGTGGTGTTTTGGGGCAAACCGTCAACCAGTTCTTGAGAGATTTTCAACTCAAAACGACTACAATTAATAGTGTCCGCTAAGGCAGGTAAATGCTGAACGGAGGACAGTTCATTTACTAGCAAACGAGAATAAAAAATATTTACAGTGCAACTCAAAACAAACATTTCAACCGGTTTATACTTTTAAAGGCTTTATCTGTTAGACGCTGCCGTATGGCAGCCGCATGTTTTTCCAAAACGCCGCACATGGCCTCGGCATGAGCTTTGGGCAGGCCCAGTTGTTGTACTTCCTCGTTGAACACCAGTTCGCTGGCATTGTGCCGGGCGGCATTGTTCAGCAAAAAGTGTATACAAGCCACGGCAGTTTTGCCGTCCGCTGACACGGTTGAGGTTAGAGATTTTACTTCAGTTTCCTGCAAATATTTTAAATTTAGAAATAAAGCAACTGCTTCAGCTTCGCCACTTACATCAAAATCTTGTCCTAAAATCTTTTTAGCTACCAGATCCGCTAACATTTGCAATTTGGCAGCTTCTAAGACAGAAAGTGTTGATATGATTTCGCCCAGCACCCAATCAGGACAATCACCATCCCCGCAAAAACGAAATTTCTGTAAAGACATGATTAGAATAACAATTAGAAATTTATGGAGTGTGAAATGAACATTAAAATAGAAAATGTTAAAAATTAATTGGCGTGTGACTGAAATTTTCCAAGAATGGACAAATATTCTTATTAATTGTTGTACGTCTTACTGCGCTTCAATGCGTCGCCCGACTTAAGCTGCGAAACTATCGAAAGTTTGAAATTAAATTCGAGATGCAAAGCGGCAGGAGTATTTAGATATATATCTTCCACTAAATAAACACCGGCGAACTGTTTTTCAGCCCATTTGGCACTTTTTGTCGGAAGCAGCAAATGTTTTCTAAAGTTCTTGACTCTCTAAATCGATATTATTTGCTAAATTGTACAATATTTGAGGCAGGAACACTGCGTACGCAGCATTCTATAGCCGAAAAGGGTTCAACAACGAACCACATATTGAAGACATTTAGTGTTGAACACAATTAAGTGTTAAAGTGTTTCGTTTGGAACTTATTAAAAGTGATTTAGGGATAATGTAAAAGCTTAGCATGCACCAGCATGATCTTGTCAAGGCCAGTGACTGTTACCTGCGTGATTTGATTGAATGCAAATAAGTCAGGAAACGCAGCAGCAGCTCTCAAAGTCATCTATGGCCTTGTTCAGCGGTCTGTTTGCTTCCAGAGGACAGATGAGCAGCGCTTCTTAATGCGCATAATTAGATTTGGTTGCACCAGAAATGTATCACTGAAATATTTACATATGTTTTTGTTTTTTATTAAATCTGGGATGTTATGAAATAGTAACCAACAACAAATTCATAATTTAAGCTGTTTTTTTTTTTTTTTTTTCTGTTGTTAAGGACTTTAACCTTTTCGCGTGTTAAATCGGCCGGCAAACGATTACTCTTGCTGTTGGTGCTGCTGTATCGCTCCAGCGAGAATTTAATTTTCGGAAAAATGTAATTCCTAAATAAATAGGATTAAATCAGGTTCCCACGGCGAAACAGAAAGCTACAAAAAACTCAACTAATATTTATCAAAAACATTAATTTAACTGCGTTTCATTTTATGTATTCGAAGCTCGTTATGAATTTGAAAAAAGTGTTTAGAGCCTAAAAAAAAAAAGAAATCAGCTTCTTTAAATAAAGCAAATATTGACATTAAACTGAAGTTTGTCACGTAATAGAATTTAAAAACGAAGAAATACTAGTTCAGAATGCACAATTATTTGCTCGTTCTAACGTTCTAAAGCTAATTGCTACAGTTTGCAGAATGTAGAAGGAGGAATAAAAGCGCGTTCTCCTGGGGGGACGTATAAAATAGGAATATTTTACTGGAACGTAACTAAATATGGTTTACGCTTCTCATAAATTGTTTATTTAATTTAAAGAAAATTGCCAGTATTTATCATATAATTAAAAGGCATAGAACAAATACTGTTCTCAAACAAGTACAGAATTTATGACACTTGTTGCAAAAGGATACGATATAAAAAGATTATACCATTTACAAATAAGGCATGTTAACTAGAGGGAAACAAGCAACCAAACAAACAAATAACCAGCCAACGTGTCTTTTAATGCCCTTCCCCCCACCCCCACCCCACCAAACACGAAAAGAGCAACTTACATATTTTACAGCGCTTTCATATTTATACAACTTTAAAATAATTTGTCAAGCCGTTTGTTTGAGCAATGGTTTGGCAAAAGGAAACCAAAACTAGAAACAGATCCACAAGGACTCGGGCATGCGGTACATTTTAATACAAAAAAATATTTATGTGTTTTGTTGTGTTCAAAAGCGAGTTTCGATTGGCGATTCTTATTTCGAACGATTTTGTTTCTTCAGCGTCGTCAGAGTTTAAGCGATTTTCAAATATGTTTTAATTTTGATTTTTATTGTTACGGCATAGAAATAAGTTTCCAACCGAAAATCATTTCCACTGAAGTAACAAAAACATGCGAATTTCGAAAGATTTCGATTTCGAAAAAAAAACTGCAAAAAACTTTACAAATTAAAGAAATCATGTCAATTTCGATGGTGAAGTGGAAAGCGTTTTCATTCTGAGGAAATTTATCGATTTTCGCAGCAGACGTCAGGGGTTTAAAGAAAAACTTTCCATCGAAATATAACTTTTATTGAATTCAGTTTGTTTTAGGAAATTTATCGAATGTCGTCTTCTGCAGTAGCGGATTTTTGTGACGGCCGTCTTCTGGCCGTAAAAGTTTTCCCTGGCGAAATTGTAAGTTTTTGTGGTGAAAATCACATACATACATAATTCAGGCTTTGTGGGCCGCTACTAGTACTCTTCTCAGACCAAATTTCGCTCAAGAAATATATTTATTCACGCAGTTGATTGATAATCACCAGGCCAACGTCGTTGTCAGAACAATGTCCATGTCAAAGAGTGTGTTTTGTGGCCCCAGATTCAACCACTTTTTGTTGGCATATCCATTTTCCCAACATTTCTTTTTAATGAAAAATACCATCAGTTTCCAACTACTTCGGCGATCATTCAAAAAAGATATTGCGCCGTTTAATTTTAGGTCCTGGTTCAGTAGAATTTTAAACTGTGAAATATAGAGTTGTTGTCAGCGACGCGAAATCGACTGCCACAGATTCTAATGTCCGACTGTTCCCAAGTCTGTACCCTACTCTGTGTATAACTCTATCGGTGGGACAATTAAAGCAGTTGTAAAAGGGACAAGGCGAGCAGGACGTTACCTGAGATTAACACACCTGATATTCATATAACAGTCAATTCGAGAGATGTACTTTCAATAATGTGACCGTTGTTAAATGGACCTTGTTTTTTTCCAAAATTATGCTCCAAACACAGGCAACCATCGTCGTTTAACAAGCGGGAGACCCTGCCAGAGAAGAGCACGACTACAAGCCATAAAATCTCAAATCATGAATTAATAAAAATTTGTGAAAGTCAGTATCTGGGTTTCAAAAGTAAATTCTACAATGAAATGCCCTACAATTTTATTTAGCTCACACTGTCAAAACTAAATTTATATAATGGAACGCCTCATGACGGCCGAATGTAGGGTGTTTTTTACAAAGAGAAGCCTTTTGAATGTCTTTTTTCATTGCCTGGTAATTATTTTATTAACTGTTTAAAGTATAATTTTAAAGATTCCAGCAGAATTGCTAAGTGTTACGCTTCTAATTCCTGTGCCAGAAAATATTGACGGTGGCAGCGAAAGTGAAAGCACTGAGACGACTTGAAATTTTGTATAAATGTAGATGCAAATCATCCAAAAGCTCACAGTCTGCATTTGCCAGTTGTCGGAATAACAGTGACAAGTGTTAAATAAAGTTCAATTTAATTAAGCTGTTAACAATTTGGACGAAATTTTTGAATTTTGAAGAGGATAACGCGGGTTTATTGAGTGCCATCATCAGTGTGTTATTTTCTTTCGTTTGTTTATTCATCCAAGTGTCCAAGATTTGCAAAAGGTAACAAACAAACATACAACAAGTTCCAAGAACGTTTCATGTTCATTTCGTCGGAAACGTTTTGGAGGTGGAAATGATTTCGCTTTAATAATTGTTATTCTGAAACTTTAGGTTGCAAAAGTTTAGTGAATATTTTGAGCGTTTCGTAAAACGTAACAAGGACCACTCTAATGTTTTCAAAACGAACTGCTATTACAAAATAAAAGGTGTGCCCATACCATTATAATATGTAACCACGCTAAAGGAGACACGTTTTTTTGAATGAAATGAAGTGAAATGAAAAAAGGGAATGGACATTTGCCGCAAAGGAAACAACAATATTTATTTCACAATATTGTTGCCAGAGATCAAAGGCAGCCACAATGAACTTTAAGTTCAAATAATTTTTGACATAAATCATATTTTTTTTAAAATCGCGCACCAGTTCTTCAACTTCTCAGCGGCCTATTCAGTTTCTCCTCTTTATTAGGGATTTAACAATTATTTAAAATTATTTAAAGTAAATATTTTATAATTAACATGTTGCCGCTAAATATTAGACCCCTTTAAAAGCAGAAGAATTTCAATAAAATTATAATTTGAAAAGTTTTTTTTTTATCTTTAAACAACAAACCAAAAATATTTTAAAACTTTGATAGAGATGGTCAAAAAAATCTTTTAGCCCTGTAATCTAATGTAACTATTTCTGCCATTAGCTATATCAAATATGTTACCATGCATCAAATAAAAGTTTGCACAGACAGGATGTGGAAAGTCGTCCTTAAGACCAGCGAGAAAAAGGGTGAAATTCCAGCCAAACGGCTCGAATTCCACAGCCAAAGCAGTGAATTGATTCCTACTAAAGACTGGACAAAACTTTTAGCGCTCGGTAACAACAAAGTGTTACAAGTTACCTATTAAACAAATCATGAGTTAGAACTTACAATAATTTCGAATTATTTTCTTAAATAGTTTTATTTTTCATACTGACTTTGATTTATTTTTTTTTGTGTTTGTTTGAAAAATTTACTAATTTACTATGCATTTACTGAATTCCTATGTTTTGTTATCGCTTTTTTAAATTAAAATAAAATAAATATAAAAAACGGCTTTATTAAGATTCTTATGATCAGATTTACTTTTAGCTTTGTATAAAAAACCGTCCAGAAATAAGAAGAATTCAAATTTCCTTAAAAGAAAAATGGTTGTGATTAGCGAAATGTAATCCCTACATTTTTATTTGCAAGAAAAAAACCAATAACGTTTAAGCTGTTTTATTTATTACTCCTGCATAAAAACTTTTTTTTTGCTTCTGCTGGTTTCAAAACTGGAATGATTTGATGTATTTTTCGTACTTTAAAGACAATCCAGGCGAATAAATAATAATTCAGTTTTCTAGCTGCCATTATGTCCACATTTCGTTGGTGATTTAAAGCATTGATATAGAATTAGTTGTTTGCATTAACTTATCATTCAAATATATGGTTCAAATAATAATCGAGAAATCTATTTTTAGCCAAGTATGTAATTAAACAACTCATCTTTTGACAGCTCGCTTGCCAATATGCTGGCCATTCGTTCAGCACTTATGTTTATAATCATCTGCTTTTGCTATAGAAACGTACAAGCAGAAACAAAGGACTTGCAAAATTGTGAAGCACAACTAAATAAATACCGGAAATTTTTACTGCAAGCCGTACTAAGTTTTGAAGATGTCTGCAATGTGTACAATTCCAGATCTACACCAATGACGGACACAAGTTCTCCACCGGAGATTGCATTTTTCGGTCGCTATCAGCCCACAGATCAAAAGAGCGAAGTTTGGCAGTTTTTAAAAATGTTCATGGCACAATTCAACGATATTGAGTTTGCAAATGTGATCCGTGAAGCTGTAGTTGAAAGGTGTCGTTTGAAATTGCAACTGCAACAACAGCAGCAAAGAGATGAAAAGCGCAATTCAGTGGTATTGGGTAAGAAGCAGCGTTTTCATTCGTGGGGCGGCAAACGCAGTGGCAATGAATTGGAACAGGAACACAATGATGATTCCATTTTGGGCTATTAACTTTAAACTTTCAAAATACATTAAACCATTCCTTGGGGCTGGGATTATAGAAAATCTTTGGAAAAATAACTTTTTAAAATACTTATGTATGTTAAAACCTCCATTAATTTACTTATGTACATATGTATGTACAAATGTAAATGAATTGTATTATTTATAAAACGACTAAATTTTATTAATTAAATAAAATATTAACAAGCAATTAAAATAAGGTAAAATTTATGATTTAATACTTTTCTTTTCAATTAAAATCTTACCATTTCTTATTTTGTTTAATTTGTATATTGTTTATTGCGGGAAGATGTGTCCAAACAATTCAGTCAGCTGTTTGTTAAATCATTATGGAGAAATTAAACAGCGGCTGATTTGTAAATCAACAGGCAGGCTGTTTCTGTTAAGACCGTAAAAAATATGATGTGGCCAGACTAACGCATTTTAGAACTGGAACATTTTCGTAAAACTGTATGCTAAAACAACTAAATCGTTATTTACCTTTGAATTTGTTTTCTTTTTTATTATTATTACTAGAAATATTGGTAGCTTTAAAAAAATATTCGTAAAAGCTCAACTGCTTTCGAATTATCTTTCAATAAAGATATGTTTGTTCGTTTTTTTTATTGTTGTTACAAGTCAGGTTGACAATATTTTTCGTGACTGTATTCTCTTAGGTTCATAGAACCGCAACCTGTCGTTCAAATATTCTCATATTAGACTTACAATAGGGCCTACAGAAACACTTAAGTGGAACCATTGTTTGCAAGGGGCTGTAGAAATTGGAAAGGGATACTGAAAATATTTGCTCACAATAGTATTTTAATATGTTTAACATGAGTTTAGTCTTTCTCCCTGAAATCGCAAATCTGTCAGAAATCCACAAACTGAAATTCTATAGGTTTTTTTCTATTTTGTTTTTGTTCCCAACGACTTGGTATTTTTATTTTAAAAAATAATGATATACTGGATTTAAAATTAAACTAAAAATTCAAAATTTAACATCTTTCACCTTTAAAGCGACGAAATTTTAATCACTTTCTGGCATTTCGTTTTTTCTTAAGAGCTGATTTATTCCATGTTTGTCTTATCGCACAAATAATATGCAAGAAATTTCTTTGTTTTAAGTAAATATAAAAAAATGGGGGGAAAATGTCTACGGAATATGTTCATACACATCTATATGTATGTGTATGAATGTATGTAATCATCTTTTAAGTAAATAATTTGTTTTAATGCAATTTTAAATAAAAGAATTCAAGGTTTTCATACTTGACCTACAATTGAAATATTAATGTTGAATTTTCAATATTGGAAAATGGAAATATTTACACCTGGTGTTAAAACTCGTGCATACACACACACACCCGCAGGCATACAGCCATACATAAGCACACACGGTCGTATGAGCGATAAATTTTCTTTAATTTATTTTAATAGATTCTCAACCTTTAACTACGAGCACGACATTTAACAGAACCCACTTTATATTGACAGTCGAGCTTATTCCATTCCGTTCCAGAGGAAAATGGCAATGACTCACTTACATTACAAATTTAAAACAGTAAAACAATGTTTCTTTTAATTTTTACTTATAATATTATATACTAAATAAAAGCTTATAGTATTAGCTTCTAAGTTATATGTAAGTGTTATATAGAGTGCCAGCTGCAAAAAACCAACTTATATTCTACTAATGAACGGTTAAATTCTGGGTTTTCGTTTCGTTTCGTTTTTAATAACAAAACAATTACACAATTTAAGTGCAATTCAAAACAAGAATTTCAATAAATCGTTAAAAGTTTTGACCAAAAAAAAAAAGAAAAGGAAAACACCAGAATAGATAATCTTAAGATTCGGACGGATTTAAGAAAACCACAGAAACCGAATAAATAGACAGAGTATCGGTCAACCCTGTTTATTTCCTGGTTGATTTTAATACTAATTATTTCATTGTGTTGAAGAGAATATCGGCTGTAAACAAGACTTTGCATTCGGTTTTAAAAATTACAATTTTCCTTTTAATTTAGCACGTTCGCAAATAATGCGTAGTAATAGAAAAAAAACAACAACAGAATATCGGCGCCAGCTATAAGTTTGTTAATTTCGACTTGAATTCCTTTATCGCCTGCAATCGCTTGTTTTGCATTTAATTGGGGGTGGAGAGGTTAAATAAACCGTTTTAAATAAATGTTTTTATTTGCGAAAAAAACGCTGCTGTTTAGGTTAATGATTAGAAATGAACCTTATTTTCTCATTCTGTTTACACATGGATGCATGTCATAATTAAAAATATTTACAAATAAAATTCCATAATGAATTAACTAATAATAATGAATATAAAAAAATAATGCAAAAAGGAGCAAAATATAATCATAATGCTGCCCTGTGTTGCCCAACAATCCTTCCTTACTATTATGTGATAATAATGCCAACTCAGCAGCGAGATAAATCGCAATAAGAAATATTTAAACGCCAACAGAGCTGTGAAAGGTTGGAATCAATTTAGTCTGTAATCACAAGATTCCAAATTTTTGGATTGCATTCAAAGTTTTATATTCATTTTATGATTTTAATTTAAAATTATGGAATCAATACGATTAACACGATTGAATCAATTTTATTTTTAAAATAATCAAGTCATGTTATTGTAATCAAAGTTAAGTCAGAGTTGCATAGAATTCAATTTCATATGGCCAGCAATCAAAAATTCGATGTGCGAGTATAAAACAAAAAGAAACAAAATATTTTTTTTCCGGCAGTAATATTGAAAGTCCATGAAAATTTCTTATTGCGCAATATTTTGAAAACAAAACAAAAACGCAAAAGCAAGAAGATTTGCAAATAAATATTGAAAATAACACAATAAATTGTACATGTTTGTAACCAGAAACTAAAACATTAATGGACAGAGACGACATGTGGTTCCGTTGGACTTTCCATAGCCGCATGTCTGTGATAGTAAGTGGCAATTGACCGATGTCATTACCTGAATTCAGCCAATACTCGGATCCATGCCAGCATCAGAAACTATATTCTTTACATAATAGCATGTATGGGCCTCTCAAATACCATTCCATTTCAATTCCATCTTAACATGTAAACTTAAATTAAGTTGAATTAATTCTATCGACAAATTAAAATGAATTTTCAGACAATTTAATCAAATACATATTAAAATTAATTAAGCACATGTGTCACAAAACTTAAAGAAGGCAACTCAAAATTTATTTATTTAATAAGTTTTCCATAAATTCTTCAACTAGACTAAAGAGTTCTTTAAATGACAACATAATGTCCGAACTTTCGAGTTACGGGCAGTTAAAGGCTCTTAGTAGTGGTGTCGATCGAAATTGGTATATATGATATCTAAATTAACGCGGCACCAATACCACTGACGAAATCGAAACAATTGTTGTGCGCTCTTGAGGTACGATTCATGTCTATGTGATTGACTTATATTTTGGAAAAAGTATAGCATTTGCGGAAATCGAAATCACTTTTGTACCAACTTCAAATATAAATAAGAAGTCACAATCAAAATATTTACAAAAAACTTTCCACAAATGCAGAAACTGTTCAAAACAAATTGAGTTCCGCACGCATGTTTTAATCTTTAATTATCACAAATATTTTATAAGTTGTTTATTTATTGTGGTGAAACATTGATAACAATAAAAAGGCTCCTTTTTGAACGTTAACAAAACAATGTTTATGGCTTGTTGGCTGTTCAATCCCATAATTTTTTATATCTATCAATTTTTTTTGCAACCGGCCCTAAAAAATAAACTCAACTTATTTGCATTTGAACAAATTTGTGGCATTTTTTCTTTCATTTCACGTTCTAAAAGAATATGTATAATTAAATGGATGTACATACTTATATGTTTTCCGTCCTAAAGCCTCTGTAAATTTACCAAATGCTTGAATAAAATTATCGACTTGATTCAAGTGACACTTTGTTACAATTATAATGTTTTGCTTCCGGTTTAACGGGTTTTTCGTTGGACAACTGGGCGTTTATATTAATTCTTTATTGTTCGCGTTCATTGATCTCTAAACATTGTTGCATTGAAAACCACCTTCCCTTTATTTCACATACTGAAATGGTAGGTGCTGGTTCATTCGATTTGCCTACTCGTTCATAAAATTTGAATGCAATTGCCAATTTGTGACCCCAGTGCTCACACTCAGCCAGACAGCAGTGTTGCCATTAGAAAAGTAAAACAGTTTAGCGTTTTTATTATAACCAAAATATAGAAATCAGCGGGCTAGTTCCTTCAATCGTTCCATTTGAAAGAATTGCTTCCCCTCTTCTTTTTACCAAATAAGTTGTTCGTAATCAAAAAAAAAAAACGATAAAACAAAATCGTTGAAGAAAAATAATACCAAAAGAGTGAAATCCTTTTAAAAAAAATGGAAATGAATTTCCTTCTACTCAACTTCAGCAAAACTTAATGGAAAGATATAGCATATAAAGCCATGAATGAATTCAATGACTGATTGTCTAATTCGAAAAAAATCCGTTAAGTTTTAATAAAAAAAAGAGAAATCTTACCACAATGAGATGCTTAAATACAACACGGCCAATGACTTTATTTTTAGCTATTCTAACACAAGGGTAACACCGATTGACAACTGCATCCATTCCGATTTCATTGATGGTTGTACCAGAAAAGAAAAATGTATGTTCTCGTCTCGCATTGAATTAGTTTAGTGCACTCTTTTAATTGTTGCTGCAAACTTTCTAAATTTATGCGCATAATTTTGAATTATTTTTAGAATTCACGTGTGTTCTTATACGCATGAAATAAATCAGAATAGTTTAGGGGTTTTCTTTTTAAATATTATTAAAAAAAAATGTATTTATAAATTCTTGGAAAACTAAATACATATAACAAACATTTTTCTAAAAAAAACATCAACATTTTGCTGAAAAAGATAGACAAACAACTATCAAAATATACTTGCAGACATTTCTGTCTACATCGAGGGCGTATGACCTCAAATAAGGTTATTTCAATGTATTTATTTTGGTTATATTTTATACATATAAAATATGTTTTCTGTGCTTTAAAAAAAACGCACAATACAACGTTTGTGTATATATATATATGTATATATATATATATATATATATATATATATATATATATATATATATATATATATGTTTGTACATGTCACATGGGGCATAACATTACACTATTTCCAAAAGCAAAATTCTCGTAGTCTTCAAACGCTTAAGGCAGATTTTGTTGCTGAAAAATAATAGTGAAGATAGAAATTAGAGGGCTGCTTTTTCCTTGAGAGAGTTTAGAGATTTTATAGAAAATTTACTTCTACACCTTAAGCGGATAAATCTGTCGAACAAATCATATGGTTGTAATATTAATGAATGCCAATACCAACTAAGTTAGTTTATGCAGAATCATTAAAGTCAATGAGAATTACAGAGATGTTGGCCTGCTAAAATCTATCTGGAACTCGACATCTGCTTACCTCTAACCGTACCTTCCACGCCGTATTAGGCCTGTAAAAAAATTTATAAAAACTTTCATCTGTTTATTTTGAAAGCAGAAATGTTGTTAAATGTCGTTAATTAATTTCATTGCGCCAGTATCATAAGCGTGTTGTTAATTTTTTGTTTGTTTTCTTTTGAATCGTTTACACTGGGACATCCTTTCGCATTATAATAATAAAGTTAGATGTAGTCCAATATTTTTTATATATATATTTTTTTTCATTCAGTCTTTCATTGCTTGCCCATAAATAAGACCGAGTTTTGCGGTAAAATGTTTAATAATTACAGAAAAGCTAAAAGAAGCAAAATTTACTGTTTTTAACGACCGGATGATTTTCTTTCTTGGTACCAAAGTTATGGGAAATTTAAAAGTAAAGAACTATAAATAAATTGTTTAACAGAAGTAGAAGCGCCTGAACCGGGACTAATTTATAAACATTTTCTACATACTCAAATACTTGATTATCTCATCGCACCCGGTTCTCTAGTGACACACACACACACACACACATACACATTGTTCTCCGACTGCTTGGGCTCGACTGCAATTAAATGCGGTTAAGCAATTCTGTATTTTTGTTTTGTTTTCAAATTTGCACTAGTTATAAAACTTGCTACAGAAACCTGGAAATAGCGTCGTATTACTAACGCTAACGAAGATAACAATGCGTTCTTAGTCAGCTGCTTCGGTTATGAAATGAAATCTGGATAAATGTCAGAAGACAGCGGTGTAAACGATATAGATTTAGAGCCAGATTTTAAATTAAAACTACTATATTTTAGACATATGTCACCATATGCTCACAGGACGCTACAAAACACCTTATTTAAGTATTATCATTTCACATCAATCGTTCGACAAATTTGACTATTCGCAAATTGTGAAACTAAACTCGGATTTTTTTTACACTACAAACCATATCGCTGAGCTCCTGTATGGTACTTAATTTTGCTACTTACTGTACATTTGTGTAAACAACATAACCGCGTTGGCCATATCGTCAAAACAGCTTGCAAATAACTTACAACTATTTGTTAATAGACAGCCGGTAGCATTTACTTTCCCACTCAAATAAATAAATTAATATCAATAAGTAAATGCTGTTCATATCAATCCCATGAAATCTCCTAGTCCATTGTACAGATAAGCTTTGTAGTATTTTTAAATATTATAAATACCACAACAACGAAAAAACATTTTATTTATAAAATAATTTAAAAGAAACACAAATACTCCAGCCAATATGCCACACTTTGTCTCCTATCCTCTATTTCTTGCATTTCAAAATAACTTAAAACAACAAATATTTAAAATAAAATAATTAACACATTTTTGTTTATCAAATAAACACATATGTATGTGTGTATGTACTAAATACATAAAGCACTTAAGAAGTAAAAAGAAATTATTACGTTCAAACGAATACAAAAATACATACATATATGTATATGTACATACTTTGTTTTCTTACATACTAGTTCTTTACGACACACAGTGACTGACTTAACGTAAAAGAGAAATGACAGGAGCAAAACAATATCAAAACAAAACACGAACGAATGAGACGGGCACGTTTCCGTTAAATTTTATTTTAAATACCGTTAAAGGGTGTACGAGTACAGCATCATCTTCCAAAACGCATAGATCAGGCAGGCCGCACACGTGGTGTTCCTCGATTGATACCACCACTAAAACTCTTGGTCAACAAACCTTAATGGGCAGAGCCTACACCAACGCGCTGCATAGATATTTTGTGGGAAAGATCCTGGTTTACGCATTTGGTTAAGATCTGTTGCTTGTCTTTTAAACCTAAAGTCACAAGAATAGATGATGGCAGTTCCTTATGATAAGAATGTAGCGCATGCCCATATTTTTGGGAAACCAATTGTCTCCCCATGTAATATTGCCCAGATATCTATTTTAGTAGGGAAGTAAATGGTGGGGAACACCGTCTGGTTAACCCCTATTGTTTTTTGGGATTTCATCCAATTTTTTAATTTTTATATAAATCATTAAATTTTTAATTTTTATATAATTTCAGCTTAAATAACAGTTCAATTGTTAATTTTTATTTATTTTTTAACCAATTAATAAGTAATTAAAGTTGACATACAACACTAGAGCCATGCCAATGATAATGGAGACCATAACTGACCTAGAGCACCTGATCACTGCGTGATCACTAAATACGCGTACATAGACACATACATATGTATGTACTTGTATAGGTATAAAAACTCTAGGCACTCGCTTACACTCCTAAGCACATTAGGGAGGGCACGCGTGAGCCTTCCATTCACATATTTTTATAACAAAAGCAGTGCGACATACATACCAAATATTTTATTAGTCATCGGAAAACAAACATTTTGGAAACACAAAAGTGTCGAATTTTTGTTTTGTGTTCAAAATAAAAGAATGATTTTGTATAAAGTCGACCCTTTTCTTCGCTACACTCAAAATAAAACTCACACAATATGTACGTATGTATATAATGTACTTTTCCTTGTGTGGTGCCGAAAACATATAGACCCGGGCTTAGGGGGGCTGAAGTAAAACTTGGTATAAAGAAAAGAAAACACTGCATTTTATTTTACTTGTCAGTTGGAAAAGGAGACATACAACGCATGACGGATTCTATATTTTCCGTCTTTATCTTTTAAGGGGTAATAAATAACATTAACTTGAAATTTTATTTTTAAATTAGTTATTTTTGTTGCGAGCAAATGAGCACCCAATTGCATTGTACTACCAATGGAGTCAAATTGTTTAATTTTTGGTCAACTTTCTCACGATTTTGCAGGAGTATTTTCGTATAATATTGTTTAGATTAGTTCTGTATTAAAAAATATTTTGGTCAACATAAAAGTCTGATATTTGTGTGGTGTCAACAATTTTAAAATTTTGTCTATTTTATTCTTAAAATTAAACAATGAAAATGTTTTCCCCAAAAGCCTTTACACAAATAAACAAAATACATTAAAAACAATAACATTAAACAATAAAAACATAAGGGCGTCTTTCGCTCTTGGTAGCAAATACCCTTGGACCTCCTATTATTGTGACAGATCTGGTTAAAATGCTAGTATTTACAAAATGTTGGCAACTTGTGTAAACAAAGTTTCAATACTCTTTCCCTTCGCTGCCGCCGTAAATGTACTACTTTTTTTTACTATTACTACTACTAATTACTACTACTGTTCATATAGTTGTCCAAAAATTATTATCTCTCTTCAGTGAACAATGCATTTTTTATGAAAACCAATTTTTAGTGCCCTTGAGCTTTTCTTTCCGCTTTCGATGCGTACGCCAGAATAGCTGTTGTTCTTCGCTACCGCCCTAATATGCCAGCCATAGAATACAACGCGATATCTGTGTTTATTTCGACGGTGTATTTGTACGACTTTTGGAAGGCAAAAGTTTTGAATTTATTTAATTGTTTTTATTGGTTTTTAGAAAGATTTCAAAAGGCCATAAGAAATGATTTTATTAAATTAGATAGTGCGAAAAAATTCGGGTCTAAAAAGAAATAAAAAAGCAAACAAGCAAAAAAAATTATAAAAAAACAAGACGGGAGTTCGAAACATTTTTTCAGAGGCATTTTACACACGTAAAAAAACATTTGCTTCTTTTGGAGGCACAAACATTTTCAATGGGGTTGAAGTTGAACTCTTTTCTAAGCCACACAAAATATAATTAAAACGGCGAACATTTGCTCTGGAATTATTTACATACAAAACTTTTTTTACAAAACTCTTGTTTTTTAAGTGTGTTTTTTTAAGTGTAATGATTCCATTTACTTTACTTTGTTTTCATATGATATTTTTTTAATAAAATATATTTTTATAAAGTCTATTTTTAAGTTAGTTATTTTGCAATGAATCAGGCATTAACACGAGCCTGCGATCTACATTTACGCATGTTGAATACACTAGTCTGTAAAAGTAAATGATGAATTTTCTATTATATCCTTTAAACATTTAATTGGCGGATGATGCACGATTGAACAAAAGGATCAGTCGAACGAGGCGGATAGTTAATCTGGCAAAAACTATTCTTCATATATTATACAAAACAGTTCTGTATCACTTGAGCGGTTGAAAAATAATTGCCAACGGACTCATCTGTATGCTCCTATAATGAGTTCCACACATGATTCCTCTGCGTGATCAAATATTGATTTCTCACTTGAGCGATTGAAAATTGATTCCGCATATAATCCTTAAAAGAATAAGGATTTCTGTAAATGAAACCGTTATTTTGCGCGTGAAACTGATTCCCAAAAGATGCGATCATGATACAAAGTGGCGGCTGGGATCTAGTATGTCTGAATATTCAAATTAACATGCACATGCATGTGTGTTAATGCTTCCAGCTGTATATTTGTGTATGTAAGTATGGAGATAAAAAGAATATGTACATATGTACGATCGCTGAAATATGTTTGTTAAAAAAACAAAATTCTTGTTAAGTGTATGGATGTACGTGTGTATGTGTGTGTGTGTGTGTATATGATGTGATTTTCAAGACAATCTTTATTTTTAGTGTAAATAAATTGGAACAATTCCAAAATCATTAATAAAATCATGGTGACATTGGCGTCTTCCCGCAGCGCATTCGAAACAACAAAAAACATGTACGCGCTCTAGTTTTTTTTCTCACAAATTTTAAGCGAATACTTTGTGTGTATCTAAAAATACATCGGTTTTGTATTGGGCATAACGTAAATAGGTCGGGAATATATTGTACCGTATATTCGGGGAAGTAAATTTTAATAAGATTTTATTTTGGGGCTTGAATTGAAATTTGGATTCATCAACGTTAAAAATAACTTATTTATTTTACTCTAATTTCGGCTTGATAAATATTGTCTTTGGTCCGTTGAAATGCTGGCGAAACATTATCTCAGCTTGTTCTTTTCTTTTAGGTTTAATTTAATTTCAAATAAAATAATCGGCTGAGTTTTCAATTTCAGCTGCTATGAAGCAGCCTTTTAAATTAACTATTAAAAATGTACACAAGCAAAGCTTAGAAGGAGGAAATATCGACTGCGTCACCCAATTTCACCTGTTCTAAATTCTCTTTATTCCCAACGACATGCGTAGGATATTATTTTTTGCAGCTGGAGAACAACATAAAGTTTTTAGAATTGTGTGCCAGTGTAAAATATGATTTGTAACAAAAAGAATTGGCTTTATTCGCCTGGGTCACGATATCGAACGTAACTATTCGCTATTACTTCATAAATAGTTTCTAAATTGCTTATTGGTAACAAATCGTTACGTACGATATCGTAAAACAAGCGAATAAAAACAATACTCTTTCTCACAAATAATCACTTCTAAATGCAAGAAGACCGCTTTTTGTCACAAATAATCATTTTTAACAAACTCTCTTTTAACGTTTTTTTTCCCCAAGACTTCAAACTAGTTTATTTTTATTTGCTGCAGTTTAAACGGAATTTTTATTGATATACCAATTAAATTTGTGTCTGGGCTGTAAAAAGAATTAAAGCGCATATTCGATTAAAAAAGTCCCTGATGAAATTTTGCTAACCTTAAATAGAAATGTTTATGATAACAGTAGAAATCACATGGTTTTTGTTAAACTCACAACGAAAACTATAATATTTTTAAAATTTTCCATTTACACTTAACAATGTTATAAAGAAGAAAATAAAAACAAATAATGAAAAATTAATGGCAAATTATAAATAAATTATTGCCTATAACAACAATCAACACGAACTGAAGAAAAAATATATTTATAAAGTACATATCTATGTATGTACGTATAGTATTTCTTATTCGAGTATAGAATCGGTGTGATAATAATGCTCCCATCATAAAAGCGTAATCTTGCCACCACTTAATGTTTGCTGAAGCAATTAAACTTAAACCCACTTATTAAAAACAAAATAAATAAAAATAACATGTATCAATAGAAACGATCAGTCGACCGATCGACTGGCTATTTACTCGATCACGTTCTGATCTAGTGCTACGCTTTGAATACGTTACACTTCCACTGAACTCTTCTTTTTTTAATTGAATGCAAATAAAAAGGTTTTTGTTTTTTTTCATTTATTTTTATAATCGAGAGAGCAAATATCAAATATAATATTTTTATTTAAATATTTTCGTTTTTTTACCTAGAAAACTATTGAAACTATTGGCCATTCCAAAGGTGCTCGCGTTTTGTTTGCTGATAAGAAAAAGGTAAACAAAATAATAAGGCATCGCTAACGCTTTTCAATGTGTGTGTATGTATATTTTTAGCATCTAATGGCACAGGTCCAAAACCCATTATTGGTAATCAACGATAACCTATTTTTTATTATATGTAACAATTATTTTTCAAAAATAAAACAAATACAATTTTATTTTTATCGCCTACAGAACGCAAAATGGGTGCAAATATTTGAAAATGAAAGCCACAAACACACATATACACATACATACATACGTACTTACCTATAGGGCAACTAAGTGGTTATTTCTTCAAGGCAATGCGTCGCTAATAGTAAATAAAATATGAATAAATCATTTGATTTTAGATAAACAAAAACAATTTATTTTATACAAAATGTCTTCATTACTGTGGTACCAATTTCGCAATAGACTCATATTTTTGTCACCAACACATTCACACTTTTTATATTGACCACTAGATTATCTTTCATCTTACCTCTGCATTCATCTGGCAAATTTTGTTAAATTTCAACAGCTGATCACAAAATAAGTGTAATTTTTGCACTTCATATTTAAAAATAATGGTTCGAGTGAAAAACTGACTGACAGAATTCACAAGAAAGTAAAAGTTGTGCCTTTTACTTAAAAAAAAAGGAAATTGTATTTATTACAATTCCAGCGCTGATTTTATGATATAAAAATATAAGCAAAATTAATAAAAATATGTATGTTTTTATGGAAATAATAAACTTCTATTAACCAAATTATTTTTTGCCATCTGTTTCCAATTCCTCCATAGCCAAACTTTTGATTAATTTTCGGAACTACATAAATATGTATGTACGTGACATGATAAAACATTATTGTGGCGGATGCTACTGAGTTGGCCTACAAACAGTAATAGCGATCCAGGGACGAAAACCGTCAAAAACGGAAAACATACACTTCTCTTTGTCTTCAGGTGAACCAACCAATTCTAAACTACTAATATTTTTCTATTCAATGACAGACCTTTAAAATATCATTATTTCAAGGTCGTTAGCACTTCTACCTGTGCGATAAATTTAGGTACATCAGGCTGGAAAACATACATACATATGTATGTATGTCTGCATATATTGTTAACGCGTTATGAATTTTTACAACAACTCTACTACACTCTAACGAGGGTTAATTTAACAATTAACCTGACAACTGACAGCACATAATTATCATTGGCATTATTTTATGATGCTCTTCTGCAGAAAGAAATAAACACTGAGACAGTTCACAGTAAATTTGTTTTGGTTATTTTGTAAATCATAAAAATTTTCCAGTAATTTGAAACGTACTCATAAACCTTTATATTTACATATGTATACATACATATATACACAAGGTATGACAGAAATAAAATTATGGGCGCCTATTGTCAATTTGAAATGCCGCACAAGAACACAGTAAATAGTGATACATTTTTTTCATAACGAGTTGCTTCCACTTCAAACAGTTATGCGTCTACCGCACCAGGGTTGCATTTAATTGGTTAGTTAAAGCCCAATATTGGCCGCGATTGCCGCATATGCCATTTAATCATGCACACAAACTATTGCTACAAAAATAGGTGAAAATCGTGTGATCCTACCTTAATGTTGCAGTTATTGCATTTCCGTGTGTTCTGTTTACAAAAAGTATGAAGTTTTATGAAAATGTACTGGCTTTGTTGCGTGAATAAGTGTCGTCTGTATGTGAGAGAGAGAAGAAAAAGCGCTGTCAAAAGCATTCTAGTTTACGACCACATCAGCGGCAAATTTTTGTATGTGGTCACGACGCAATTCTGTTTGATCGCTTGCAGTTACATATATTAATTCAAATGGAAGCATATAAATTGAAAAGCAGCCGCCATTTGTCTCATACTCATTTAAAACGTTACATATGGTAAAAAACGTTTACATATGGTAAAAAAAAGACGCTTTATTAAGTGTAATATCTAAAATTCGTTCATCTTATCTAAAACTTACAATTATATAAAATCTACGTGCAAATACAATGCACATACATTTGTGCGAGTATGTTTTAAGTCGTTAATAAAATGAACAAACACTTGTAAATTCACCGCTTCATTTCGTTGCCAATCGGCTTACGCAGTATTTTCTTTCCTTTTCATTAAAATACTACATGTATGTATTTAACAAAAAAATGTATTTATTACCGTATCGGTTGATAAACAGCACGAGCAAATATTTACCATTAACAATTAAAACACAAAAAAATTTCAGATTGAAGTACCGCCTAAACGCAAGCAGAACGTTTGGAGTTTTTGAACTTTTGTAAAACAAAATGGTATTAAACTTTAACAAGTGAAGGATGAAACAATAAAACAGGAGTAATGAGTCATGAAAACAATGCAATTTTATATGTATGCAGCTCATTTACACTTATTTGAATTAAGATTCGTTCGTGTTCATGAAACAGGGTCAAAATCTATTAACTTGTTATTGCATAATGACCTGAGTTTTTATTAGAATGAGCTGCAATTTGATTAAGTTCGAGAAATACTTTGAAAGCCATAAGCGTCAGCTTTCTCTTATATACATAAATTCAATTAGTTTACTTTTGCATATAATTTAAAATATATAAATATCTCAACTGGTTCTATTAGAGAATGCCTTAAAACAAATCAGCGTTTGTTTGAACTGGTAAAGACAGGTAGTGCGAGTAGTTCATCATCATTAATGCTCAACAACAAATTGATGGCGTTCATAAATATTTATCAAGCGCGTTTCTGTGAAACTGCTTTCAATGTTTGTTTACATTGATAACATTTTCCCCCCCAACTAGTGTAAACACTACAAGAGCTTTTCAACCTGAATTCTTTAGAAGTTTTACCACTTTTATTGCACTCACGGATTTTTTCAAGTGATCACATTGTGATGCAGCGAAGTCTTCGCTTGCCTCAAAAGAAATCATTCAGATAGTGTCTTGCAATCACTTCAAATCCAGCCAGGCTTTTCAACAAAAGAGAAACTGAAGATCATAGGGAGGCTGTGTTAAAATTTATTTGCAACATGATATTTAATATTCAAATAAGTTCTGATTATATTCAAAACTTATTGTCCTCTTGTATAAAATTATTGATTGATAAATTTTGACTTATCCCACATTTCATCGACCAAAAATATTAAAATTTTATTGTAATGCACGCAACTTGTAAATAAAACTGATATCGATTTCCCTTTCAAACGCCCGATACATTGGATGGGGACAAGCTTTTAGACTTACATATATACATATATTGTATTGGAAGGGGTTCTTTTCAAAACTTGGCTATTCCACTTCCTGTGTTTTTGCACAACTCGAGAAAACTTCTTTATTTAGGTTATATGTGAGTTTTAGACTTCTGTCAAAAAAAAGTTAAGCTGGTGTAGTTGCATAAAACAAATATGTAAGTAAAAAATATAAAAAAGGCTGACGGAAAAGCTCTAAAGCTTTTAACCGCTTGATGCTCATTAACGAATTACTTCAATTTTACCATATCATTTGACCTTTGCTTAGCATTTTGCTGTCACACAATGTATTATTCGAATTTTTGACAAGTCAAAGTATTAGAGTCTGAACTGCCCCTAAGGAATATTTATTTCACCTCTTAAGTATTTGCCTATTTCCTTTCAAATGTTGTACAGCTATAATTGAAAAGCAACACTGTTTTTCAAGCCCTCCACATTGTGACATGTTAACTCCTTCAAGGAGGTTTTTTCTGCTTTCTAGCTTTAATCATATTACAAATTAACAATAAAAAACCGTTGCATTCATTGTTTAATTAAAATTTATAATCTTTTCCAGACCCTACTCAACTTTTTTCTTTATATGTACCCACATATGTAGAAAATTATAACAAAACAACCCACGTGCGTTACATTTCATTAAGTATTCCAAAAAAAAGAGAAAAATAAACATGTTGATACTACGAGCAGTTGGCTCAAGAGGGCCGGTAAAGTTTATGATTTTTAACAAAAACACAAATACATACTATTAAATATTGCAGTCCTAGAAAAGCCGGTTAGCCGACTTAAAAACAACAACAAAAATGCCATTTAAGAAAATAACAAAAGAAAATTGTACATACAATACAACACTGTATAAGAAAATTAAACAAACAAAAAGAAAACAGTTCGAATGCTTGATCTGCTCAAAAACTGTACATGTGAGAGGAGAGTAAGACGAACGTCAACCGATTTTAATTTAAATGTCTGAGGTAAAAACGCAAACATATTTACATACACACACATGTATGTAGGTTCACAAGTACACACATGTACAAATACAGCACATTTAGCCAAACACTTAAAATCCATCTACTGCATATTTGTGCTACTTACATACACACGTCTAAAAACTTAAAGTTATTTACAATAAGGAACTAGAAAAAAAGAATAAAATTAAAATACTTTGGAGATGCAGATAAAATGACTGCATGCAGCAAAAACACATTCTCAACAATCAGCGGACAAATGAAAACTTACATGACGCACGAGCAGCTCCGAGTGCCGGGAGAGTACAAGTTAATATGTTGCTGCTGCATCATTGTACGTACATATGTACATATTGCCGACCGGTGTTTGAAAAACAAGAAGAAAATACAAAAGGGGGAACGTTGCGCGTAAACTTCCTTGATTCATATTTTTTACTAGTATCTAGATGCTCAGTTCCAATCTCTGCTTTTTCTTTTCTGCAACATTTAAGTTGCAGATTTGTTTTTAGTTTGTTCCTTACACGGTCTACGAAACGTATTGCAATAATTATTGAAAACTCAATCTGTAGTTTTAGTAACAACAGCAGCATAACAAAAACAAAATCCCACTGTCAAGAAGTTCTTAATTTAATTTCTTTTATCAACTGAAAACTGCATTTTAGTCCAGATGTTGGGAAATTAGGTGGGAAAGAAAGTTATTTCTATCGAAAGTTAAAACGTTAAAATTTGGAAAAGTTTGTCTCTCTGCACCAGTAACAGCGATAGTTGAGAGGGTAATTTGAAACTATTCAATATTTTGATTAATAAGAAAAACTAATAACATTTTTAGAAAATCAATATACCTTAAAGATTTTTATCACCTCAAAGATTTTACCACCTAAAATAATTAAAACCAGCAAACACAAAAATGTCAACAGTAAAAAGAAATAGGCCACGTCTAACATTTTATTGCCTCCATTTATTTGTCAGCTCAGAAAATTTATCAGCAACAGGCAGTTCAACACACTCTCTGAATATGCAGTGGGTAGAAAAATACCCGAACAAAACCTAAAAGTTGTTGTTTTTATTACTTTTTCATAATTTTTATGAAAATCGCCCAAATAAAAGCTCTTGTTGGTTTGCAACACAAGTCAATATTATTTCTGTTGAGTGGCAAGAAATTTGCTTTACAAATAAGCCCACACGACTAAGCACGTTTTACAGTGACAATTGAAATCGTATTCAAAACTTTAAGCTAGACAAATTCCGATCTAGTTACATATTCTCACAGGGGTTTCCTTTGCAATGAGAAGATTTAGAGGTTATGTTTCAGACGTCTTTATATTTTTATTTCGCCTCATCCATGTGAGAATAATAACCTAATACTTTTTTCAGAACAAATTTATTGCATCTAAACGACTTGACTCTGAGTATGTTTTGAACAAGCACGATCATTGATGATTAATTTTAATACAAAAATTTTATTTCAATTACAAATTTCAAAGCAGTTCCAGCAAATCAAATTTAATTTTATATTTTTGACAGATTTTTGCAAATAACAAAATTTTAGTATAAACTGAACCTGTTACTAAAAACAAAATTATGAAGTCCTCCATTACACTGTATTCATTTACTCACTAAGTCAAACACATTACATTTGTCTATGTAATTTATTAGCCATGGTGTCGCACGTGGACGTCCGAATAAAAGAAGGTGGCAAAATATACTTTAATATCTCCAACCAATATGGGTAGTTTCAAGACGTCGAACGTGACAGACGTATACGACTACATTAAAAAAAATTAAGATATTATTCATATTAAAGTTGAGGCAAAGCAGATTTTCGAACGAGAATGCATTATTCATTCAATTTTTAAACTGAATTCTTAAGTGAATATGTAGTCCGGTTCCATTAAGGTTTTATTACATTTATACAATTAATAAAAATACATTTTTCATGTGCAGTTTCTTATTAGTTTCGTGTGCCACTGTAACTTTACCTAAAGGGTATTAAGTCATTAACACTGGTATCTAATATCAAATGCACACTATGTCAAACATGTTCATACATTCATATCTACATATGTATGTACATGTTTATGAATATATGCAGAAGACTTGAATAAAAATAAAAATATGCTTTGAAGAAAAAAAAAAATAATATGGAAAAATTGAAAGGAAATACAAATTTACACGCGGGTATGCATGAATACATTAATTTACACACGAATAGCAAATTTACACAATGAGAAAACTCTGGAGTTTTCGAAACAAATATTTATAATAATCAAAACAAAATATTTATATATACATTTATGTATGTATTTATGTAGATAAAACATGCTGATAAATGTCATCACAAATAATTATCAAGAATTTTTTGTTATTGTTTTGTCGTATTTGATAATGATTTCTATTTGGGTGGTAAAACATGTTCATTGAAGATTGATTAGAAATTTCAAACAGATTAAGTAGAAGTCGTCGAAGTAATGTTGCATGCGGAGATATACAAAATGTTAACGCTGGAAAAATAGTCCGGTGTAATTAATGGCAAAATTTAAATTAATTTTGTCTTGAAAGCTTTTCTCGGGCACTTATGTATGTTTAAAATCATAATTCCGACAACCATTCTATTGTAGGCCTTATATTTACTTAAAATTAAAGAAATGCATAACTTGTACTATACTCTTATGTATGTATGTATGTACATATGAAATTCTCACTAACAACTTTAAAATTTTTTCAAGTGTATGCAATTACCATTTGCATTTCTTCGATAAGATTGAATTTTTACCATAAAAAGAAAGTTTCAAAGAGTGTTAAAAAGGCCTGCGTGAGCAGATAAAAGCCCATATGTGACACTTACCTAATTGCAAGTATTAAGTGTCAAATATCACTGATCGCTTATAGCGAATTATAAAGAAAATATTTACATATGTATTTTTTTACTTCTAAGGTTTCCAAAAATACGTGAATGCAAAAAAAAATATGTATATTGTTTTGAAAATATTTTGTATAGGTATATCTGTTCTCGAAATTGATGTCGAAGGCGACACGTTAAAAATGTTTCAGTTTTCAGATAAATTAGCAAAACTGCTCTAACAAATTTACAAACATTCAATTAAATTTTGGCACAACAGAGAAACGGCAGTTTTCTGAAGGAAAGTGATCTGTTAAAAAGTACCAACATTTGGGAGATTTTTTCACCACAAGTACTTACGAATATTTGCCATCCAAGAACCGTTAAACAGCAAATTTTCTCTGGTAGAAGAGTAATTTATAAATGAGTCTAGAACTCAAAATTAAACACAACCTATCAAACAAAGATAAATGTTCTTAAAATAAAAAGATTTGAAGAAAATGAATTCATTAAAACGTAGAGAAGAAAACTGCAGTCTGACAAACTAGGAAACCGGCATTATAACCAAACAACAACCATTAGAAAGACTCTGTCTGACTGGTAGATAGAGGCAGGCGTACATACCCACATGCACATGGATACATGTTTGGCTTAAAACATCACTGCATTAAAATATACGAGGGCATGTCAAACAGGTATCGATTGTGGAAGTAAAAGAAGTAGTTGGCATCTGCATCAGTGAAATTTAAATTTTTTATAAGTTTGTATAGAACATTTTTCTATTTCGAATCGTTTTTTTGTATTAAATACAAATCCATGCCATTATCTATGCACCACGGTTTCTTATGGTGAAATAAATCGGAGTGCAATTCGCAATGACCTTGTCGCATTACTTTCGTAAAGCATACTTTGACTTGAAGGTCACGCTAATTTTAAACTACATACATACATACATACATATATGTACACATGTATCTTAATTTTCTGGCTCATATTTTGCTCAGTACTGTAAGTGATTCTATATTGTATGGCTCATGATACGTGTGTCACCGACGAGTGTATATTTATGTATGTATGTATGTATGCAAGTGAATATGTACAAATACATGTATGTAGATACAGAATATTCTGAGGAGTTTTTGCGAGCTTTCTTCAAATAAAACTGTGGTTTCTATTTTAGCCCAAAATTGATTTGCAATATTTTTGTTTTGTTTTGATATTGAAAATGTTTGGTTACATTTTGTGTACATATGTACGTATGTATGTATGTATGTATGTATATGTACACCTATGTATATGTACTTGCAACTAAAACTTTTGAAGCATCTCTCCTCAGACAGTAATTTTCTGCCTTTCATGTGTTTATTTTTTCTTACTCTGGTCACTGAAATATAAACAAAGAATCGCGTAGAAATGTGTCGTTTGTGGTGGACAGAAAAACATACGAAATTTTTTCTCTCGCCTCTTAATACGAATAGAAATGACTGCTCCATCTTTCAAAAGCCGTAATGTCATTATGGTGGTGGTTCTTTTCTCGAATATACACAGAAGCATGTATGTATACAGCTCATTCGTGTTGGATCTGTTTAAATGTTGTAACCGAACGACTAACAGACAATGTTGCCGGAGTTGGGAATAATTGCAATAAAAGAACTACATGTACCCATAACACATGCATACATACAATTATATAAGAAGTAATGCTTGTTTTTAAGTAAAAATAAATCATTTTAAGTACAAGTAATTATTTTAAAAACAAGTAATTATTAAAAAACCGGTTTTTTAATAATAATAATAAATAATAAAAATAACATTAAATAATTCATAAAATAGGCCCATTTTAAATTAGTGAAAAATAATCTCAGGGATTAAAAACATCAACAGCCTGTAAGTTCTTACCTAGAAAAAATATATGTATCTACTTGATTTCGTTTTCCCGTGAAATTTATTAGACCATCATCAGACCTAATATTCAGGTAAGCATATCGCTTCTGCATTGAGGCCTGCTTTGTTTTCTAAATAATGATAACATTTCTATATACCCTTATATAAAATTTTAAAATCGATATTACTGAGAAATTGTGAATTACAATTCGCTGCCTGTAAGCCGGCATTGAAAAAAAAAAAGAAACAGAAATTACCGCAGCAGGTACACATATGAAAAATACAGCGAATGTGAAAATGTTAGTATTAATATTTGCGATACCAAGAACAATCAGTGACAAAGGATTTAACTCTTAACAAAAAAAAAGTAGAGCTGACAATATGTTGTTGGTACAGGTATTATTTGCTTATTAATTTGAAATTAACAAAATTATTTCCATCCCATTATGTTATTGTACAAAAATGTGCAAACGCTTCTGTTCATCTTTATGCACTTCGTGATCTAACACTGGCTTCTATAAGTGCTTTAGATATAAGAGCATAAGTTATTACTAATTACCACGAATGGGAGAGAGCAAAAAAGCAATTTTATACCGACAGATTAATTTTAGAAAGCGACCGAAATATCTTATGCGCTATTTCGTCTCTATATAGTTCCTAAGTTAGATATAAGAGTATAAGAGAAATACCACACACATTAGAAAAAGACGGAGGTATTTGTCATCTGTTTCTTTTCATGTTGGCGTAGTTCATGCTCATAGGATGTAAGGATCATTTACTACTCACACCTGCACATAGTACTTTAATAGTTTTGCTACCTGTATGCACATTCGCTGCTAAATAAATTGCTCTTACGACTGCGGCAACACTGTGGCCAGCATAAGCTATACAAGTTCGAATGGCAGTGTACTACTCACACAAATTTTCTGTGTTTTTGTTGCTGGCTGTGTTTTTGGTATTTTTAACATGTTGAGTTGTTGGCACAAGCAACGATCATTCATCGTCGAGCAGCCAAACAGGCAGACAAGCGCGTCGCGCAGTGCATACATTAAGAAAAGAATATAAAAGCAAGTTAAAGAAAAATAATTTTGCCACATTTAAATACATATTCGTGCTGTTTTAACATTTTGCGTATTTTATCGATCATTTGTTTAAATTATTTGTGCGTGTGTGTTGATTAATTAAAGCATTTATACGGCTTAATTAACGGTTTCTACTTTTGTATGAAAAAAAAACTACTGTCAAAACAAACAAAAAGAAAAAAGGTGACATTTTGAGAATGTCATTTAATAGCCATAAAACCAACAACTAAATGAACCAAAACTGCGAATCAAAAGAAAAACAGGCAGTTTTTTTGCAGCATAAGATATTTTTTTAATGTTTTCAAACAGAATAAGATCAAAGAAAATCAATATATTAAAAAGCAGCACCAGCAATAAAATATTTCAGAATACATTGATATACATAAATAAATAAATGTTTAAAATTAATATAACGTGTTTCAAAATAATTAACACACCTCAGCAGCGTGATCGTTAGTATTTAAAAATAAACAAAATAAAAAAATGCTTAAAATTTTAAAAATTAAGTTAAAAAGTGCATAGCACATACATACATACATACACATATACGTACAAATAACATACATACATATACAAAATTGGTGATATTTGAAAATAAAAACTAATTAAAAAAAGTTCCTTAACATAAAAACTTCTCTTACAATAATTAAAAGGTTTGTATACATATACATATTAGATATTTTCTCTTTAGTTGTCTATATTTGAAATTAAACATTTGCTAGACTTTTTAATTTGCTATTTAAATGTTTAATTTTTCGCCCAAAAAAACTATTTTATTCATTTGTTTATTTTTAATCAATAATAATTATTTTTCGTTTTGTTTCTGTTTATTTTTAGGCATAGTTTGCTATAAAAAGAAATTAAAGAATCTACAACAAAAATCCATACAAGCTGTGATTATTTTATACAAATTTATTATCTTTATATGCATGACATCTTATCAATTTGTTGTTGCTGTGCTGTATTTGTTTTAAACAATAACAAACTATAAACGATCATCATAAAGAACAATAACCACCAGCAGAAGTGTCAATTATCAACATTAACTGTAAACTAAAATGTCAATTAATATGATTTCTCACAGTCCCCCCATCTTCAGTCACAGTCCACCAGTTAGTTTTCTAGCAGACTTCATGAATAATCGTCAAAGCATAAAGTGAGTACCAAAATAGTAGAAATTATTATGTAATAATAAACTAAAACCAAAACAAACAGAAAATCAAAACAATTTTTTAAACAACATTAACAAATGTTTAAATCGTTTGTGATAAAATTATTTTGAAAAGGTGAAAATTTAACACAGAGAAGAACGTACATTCATATGTATGTATGTATGTATTTACATAAGTATATATTTGGAATTTTTGTGGAACTTTATCCGCTTACGTTAAAGAGATAACCAGATACGGTTGTTGATTTATTTTATTTTTAGCCACTACATTTGCTTTAGACTGAATAGTGATTAGCACATATGATCCTTAATGTTGAATTTGGTGATAAGGGGCACAAAATGGCTGGTTTGTGGTTAAAACAAACTTAAATATCACGTCACGTCACCAGCTTAAGTGATAAAAATATAGTAGTAAAAACCAGTTCAAAAGGGTAAGATATAGGGGTGTCAAGGTGTCTATATGGCAGAAAAACAAACTAGAAGCATCAAATAAATTCACCGGGTTTATATTTTATTTAATTAATGTCGCTACAATATTCCTATGGCCACCGATTTTCGTATGTGCTTCCCAGTTAATTTTGGATATAGAATGTACGAATATGGTTGCTTATGAACTTCAAATATGGTAGTTCCCACAACTGAGACCAACATGGTCCCGCAATGTTTTGTAAGAGAGATTCTACCTTTAGTCATACATTTAATTGTCTATCTCGGATGAAAATTTGTGATTTAAATCTTAAGGGATAAGGCCTTGATTTTAGGGCTTCATATTTTTGCTAATGTGTAATTTACTTTTAGATTAGTTGACAGCAAATACTATTCCGGAATAAACTAATTGTAGATATTGAACTCTATCTTGTTTTTTATGGATCTTGTATTAACAGCAAAAACAATTTTTCGCTTTTTGTAGTTTTCTTCCATGCCAATTTAATACCATAAATCGTCTATTGGCCGAATTTTTGTTTTTGTTATCAAAAAATTTTTTTTATATTAAATAATAAATTCAATTTATGAAACAATTGTTTAACCGGCACTCAATATCATGAATCTACTGCATGCTTAGAAATTTGCCAAAAATATTTTATCATCAATTACCTTCAAAAAAAAGGTCAATTGGCTAAAAACCAAATTCGGCAACAATAATTTATAAAAATAATTTATTTTGTTAGATAATAACAATCAATAAGTTTTGTACCAAAAAAAGCAAAAGTAAAAAATAAAAAAAGTAAATTAAATTCTCTAGATAAGATTTTTTGGTATCACGTTTTAAAATTTACACAATTTTTGCTTGCAACAACTCAAAAAACAATTGAGGTATTTATTTATGTATGTACTATGAATAGTTTGAATTTTTAATTGCAAAAGTAAAATATTAAAAATAATTCGCAGGTGAATTGATACTAACCCCAAAGTTGGGGCATTAGCCGCTATTTGAAAAACAAGTGGTCAACAGTTTATTGCCGCAAATTTTTAAAACGCATTGAAAGTGGCGCCGTTTGTTTTTTGTGGTTATAAGTAACATTTTTTATTGCAAACAAACAATAAAATCAAACCGTTACCGAAACTAAACACTAAATGTATATACATATGTCAATGTCGAAGAAAACAAATTGACTCAGAGCAATTAATTTGATATCAACAATTAAACTTACAAATTAATCGTATTTAAACAAGGAACCTTTAAGAAACCTTGTGTGAAGTTACAATTAAATTTTGCCCAAGTGAAACAATTTCAAATTGCTTTATCATGTTAAAACAAATAAATGTAAATCTCTGCCAGCGATTGTTTAAAGGCACTTTTGTCAATCATCATAAATTATTTAATTATCAGTCTCATAAATCAAATTGAATGTTTTTTTTTAAATTAAATAAACTTTAATAACATCTTAAATAAACATCATATAAAAAGTTTAACAGTACGAATAAAAAACAAAACTATAAAAATTATGTCCAGAAAAGATAATTATGCACACGATAAATTTCAAAATTTGCGGAGACTTGAAAATAAAAAAAATGAGAACAAATTATTTTTAAAACAAATCCTTGTTCCTGTTCTCCAACAAAACAACACAACTCGACAAACTTCCAAGTATAAATTTTCTTTTTTTTTTGTTAAATTGCCTATCAAATGGCAAAAACAAAAATTTCAATATTGAACTATTGACAACCATGGGGGAAGATTATAATATAAAAAAATAATTTGCCTTGATTACAATACAGCGAAATCTCACTTATGTAGTTTGTTTTTTGTAAAATAGTCTCAAAATGCTAACAACAAAAATTTTAATCTCAAAAGAATAGATTTAAATAAAAACTTATTTTTATCCGAAAAGTTCTAAAAATATTCTGCAAAACCTTTTACCCAACCGACTTGAAAACCTGTCTCTTTTCGCAACCGTAAATTGTCACATTGGCGCTCTGTAAATCGCACGATCTCGCTTAAGGACTCCAACATAATATAAAACACTCAAAATAGGAATAATAAGTCGTAATCACAAATTAGATAAAATAATCGCCAAGTTATTAAATATGATTATACAAGAATTTAGTGGCAATTGTATACATACATATGTAAATACTTAAGCACTGACGAATGCTTTTTCGCAGACTTCTAGACAAATATTTATTTCTCTGAGATTTCCAAAAAAAAACCTTTTACGTAGAGTTTCCTTAAAAAAACGATTCAAAATTAATAAAAGAATTGAAAATAAACACAAATATGCATATTTATTCACTGAATTGTTTTCTATACAATGGAAATAGTAAATGGTGCACACCCCCATACACACACACACTCATATGTTCTGCCGTAACAGCATCTAAATCGCAACATTCAGCCAGAACTGACAACGAAAATGTAAACATTCCTTGTGACACAAATTATTGGCGTCATTTCCGCAGGCGCCTTTTCTCCTAATTTGTTTTGGCAATTATAAGGAATTTTATAAAGAAAAAAATTTAACTACACATAGAAGAAACCTTGTTTATCAAAATTATATAAAACCATAAACTTAATTACGTTTATCATGAACAATTGCCAAAAATAAATGAACAATTTTCAAAGCCAAAGAAAGCTTTTAAATTTTTATTTAAATAATTCAAAATGAATTTTGAATGTTAAATAAATTATTCACTTTTACTGACTTTAGTCACTTCTTCTTTGTGTCAGTAAACATATTATATATGTGTATGTGTGTGTGTGTGCGTACACACATACATACTTACGTGGATCACAAGACCAAATCCGGGCGGACATTCACAACATTCACCCAAATCACATACCAGAGATAAAATCTATTTACTTAGCAACGTAGACGCAGCATCCCCAACACTTTTATTTATGGTACATGCACACATATGTATGTACATACAGACACATACATACTTATGTATTTATGTATGTATGTACATGCACTGCATTTTTCCCATTTGTTTGGTTGGTTTGTTTGTTCGTTTTTGCGTTTTTGAGCATGATCTACATTTTTTTGTAAATGTATTATTAATAATTTCTTATTTTCGTTAGTGTGAGCAAAATGAAAAGCTAATTCATAATGTTTGTAGCCTTGATCATGAAACTGTCTGTTTTTAGTTTTCGAAACGACATAACAAGTTATTTATATACATAAATATTTTATTGGGGGTAAATATGTAGTGAATGGAAAAAAAACTTAATTTTTCTTAAGGGGCTGTTTCACAATTTAGAATTGTAACATTCGAAATTGTTTCGGAATAAGAAAACAAACTATTTGCTTTGCATATTTACAATTAGGCACCTGAGATTGCCAGAAAATGTTGCTTTTGGTACAATAATTTGCAATCAAAATCTTGGTTTCAGTCTGCAAATCAATATTTTTGCATGCGGTAACGTTGGTAGTCGAGATTATGAAACAGGAGAGGACAGGAAAGTTGGCATCACTTGATTACCGCAACATTTGATTGCCTAATTAATTTTTAAAGTATTATTTAATAAATCTTTTTATGTGTTTGTTTTTTCAGCTGTAATGATGAACACAATCGATCTTCACGTTATTGCCGTCCTCAAGTCATAACACTTGCCTCCAAAGCTATGGTCAACAATGCCCAACAGCGCTCCACTAGTCCTAATATTGGTTCCAACAATACCAACAATCGCTGGATAGGCAACAATTTAAACAATTTCAATTCATTTACCCAGTTGAACTATATCAATGCAAATACTGCACACGAAATGGGTCGCCGTTTAGAACGTGTTGTTTCAGCACCAGCACTACAAATACCGCCTAAATCATGTCTACGCCGTCAATCCTGCCAACATAAATCTAACCCAGCCTCCATTGAAGTGACAGATAAAATCACCGATACGGAACAGAAAAGGTAAGAAAATGTTTGCATTGTTTTACTTTAGTCAAGGTCCGATATACACACATACTATATATTATTCTAAAGCTAATCCATAGAAGGTAAACTCGCCAGAACAACTACGAAATTTGGCTAATTTCCCTGTATATGTTTTATTTCTGTTAAACATTTGCAAAATATAAGAAGGAATAACTTCACTTCTGGACTATTTCACATCCAAAAGATAGTAAAACATAAAAAAGTAAACAGCTGCACCTTCTACGTCACCTGTTATGAAGTCGCCTTTGCAAAGCTGATGGCTTTTTTATGTTTTGTCAAGTTCAAGAGTAAAAGTTTTTGCGCTTGACAGTTTACAGTTAACTGGCAATTTTTGTTGTTATAAATTCGCCTTGGAAATAGCCTTCACCAAAATTCAGTTCAATTAGTATTCAAAAATTTGTTGACAAATTGCTTTCAGCTTCAAACAAAAAACAACCTTCAACATAGAACAATATTGATTTTACAGTTTTAGAAACCAGCTTGTTTTGCTTACTTTCATTTTGTTTTAAATAAATAGCTCCAATAAATAAATAAAAGCTTAAAAATATTAAATTCGATCAAGGAAATCAAATCGACATGGGACTATGTAGTCATGCACAAATATTGATGTTCAACAGGAAATCATATTAAAGTGATAAGAAAAGCCCATTGCAATGAAATCAAAAGCAAACAGTGCAAAAAGAAATGGTCTCCAGGAATCCCTGCAAAACAGTCTTAAACAGTTTTGCTTAATTGACACAAAATACTTTAAAAAATCTGTATAGAACTCATTTGCTAATTTGCAATATTGTAATTTCGAAATCGATGCTGTTTTGCGGTTTTGCTATACGATTTCGTTTACAATTGATTTTGTGGTACACCAGAAGACATTAACAAGGTTTTTTGCATGCTCTAAAAATCTATAAACGGGGTTTTGTTGGTAATTTATGTACATATGCATATTGTTATTTTTTATTATTAAGTTTAACAGCGTTGCCAAGTACGTTTAATTGTATGTATATAACACGTTTAAATTGTTTTCGCTTAGCGGAAGATGTTTATTTCAGGCTGGTTATAACAAATAACAGAAATTAATGGCTCACATTTCCATCTACATAAATAAAAACCGGCATTAAAATTTCTTGTTTCTTGTTTACACACTATTATTCAAGAGGGGCGCCTAATTAAATCTATTTTTAACAACTACTTTTCATTTGGTGTAACTTACACTACTTTTAAATTAGTTTATTATTTAATAACAGGTTGGTTCAGTAAATAAATGAAAAAATAATAATAATTACAATAAATCAACCCGCAACTATTACAAGATATTAAAATTAAATATTGCAAACAATCATATCACCAGCTACATACATATATGAGGTGTGTTCAAAAAATCTGATGAATTTTAATTTTTCTCGAAATATATTCAATCAATTTCTATCTTATTCCCCTCAAAGGAGTTTCCACTCAGACATAGTACGTTTTTTTCCAAACCTCGAAGCAGTTCTAATAAACACTTTGTGGTATGTCCTTGACCAGCTCTCCCAATGATTTGATTTTTATTTTTGAATCGTTGTAAAACACCATCCTTTCCTGGGTCTCCTTAATCTTCGCCAAATCTGGGTTATATGACGTTCTTTTTTGCAAAAAAAAATACCATGTTTGTTGGTCAACTCATGGGTTTTGAAATCCATTTCGCTGCCACACACTTCATGCCCAAAAATTTCCGAAAAAATGCCCATATGCCTACAACCTCTGCCACTTCTCTAATATTTATTCCAAGATTAATCATAGAAGTTTTCTGTGCTTTGTCAATATTTTCATCGGCTCCTGATGGGTTGGCCCGTCTAGGACGAGCATCCTCATTCCTATTTTCTCGAGCTTCTTTGAAAAGCTTGTACTACTTTTAAACATTTTTCTAACTTGAGAGTACGATTACCATGTGAAAATTTTAGTTTTTAGCACTTAATACCATTTTACAAATACAAAATTTTATGCAAATTCTTTCAAATCTTTTATTTGAAAATTCAGCTAATTTTTTCAACAGACCTCGTACGCATATAGTTCCTTATATACCTACAAACAAAATTAAAACGTTTTAAATTTCACTTTTCAAAACGAAAAGGAAAAGATAAATCAAACATGATTATTTTAAGAAAACAAATATTGTTCGTTAAAAAATTCAATACTCGTAATAAAGAGAAAATAAATAAAATATACATACATATGTATGTAGAATGTATTTATGTAAGTATGTATATATTTCCAGTACTTTTTTCTATAAAATCCACTTAAACTTACAAAACAAACTAAAATGATTCAAACTCTGCTGTAAGTAGAATACTGAAGGCAATTTAAAACTCATTTACTTAAGCAATTTACAATCATCATCCAAATACTTTGTCTATATGTAAACAAATAGTCACATTTATTGTCTAGACGGTTAGACTTTGTGTCTGCTGATAAAATTTCTTTTATAGTTTAACGGCAGCAAATCAAATTTACCAGATTCGATTAAATCGGTGTTGTTTTAGTGGCAACACTAATAATTGGCAGGCATAAATTGCGAGTGCTGCCATTGAAAAGTTAGATTAAAGGTTGACTTTAACGAGCGAAAGTGAAAGGTTGCTATAATCATAAAATTCTCCCATACATATGTATGTACATATATATTCATATAAATGTAAGTGCATCGAAATACAAAATAATTCACTTTATGATTCAATAATAAACCCTTAAATGTTTTAACAATTCATTTTGAATACTTCTCACATGACATTAAATTTAATATGTTTGAGGATCTTTAATAAATTTTTATAATCCAATATTTTTGTGTAAGAAATTTAACCACTAGATTTTATATTCTTGTACAATTTGGTATCATATATCGAAAGACTGTATAAGAAAGTCCCTCTATGTTTCATTTTCATACTGTGCGCGTTCTCATTTCATTGTTGAAACTCCCCAAATCGGTTTTTACGGTTTTATAAAATTTTTACATTACTTTCCAATCCAGACAAAATGTGAATGCATGAAATTTGACACACTGGATAAGTTTTCTTATGCAGGGTCACATATCATACACCTAGAATATTAGAATCGTCAATTTAATGATTTCAGTTGATAGTGTATTTACATCAAATCGAAGTCCAGTAGATCTCAATTAACAGAGCTGTATTTTTTAGTTCAAATAAAGAGGTTTTCTCATTGAGCTCTTCGTTATATCGAAGTTTCACTGTACAATTCAAAATCGCCTGGATTTCGCTCGAAATTTCATATAACCTAGATTTCGTTTTGTTGTAAATGGGCTATGAATGGGGCAACAATATATGAATCGCCTAATGCACAGTGCTAGGCTACGTCCGATAATTTTTCCAACATAACTTTGATAATTTATAGTACAATCTTTAGGAAAAAATGGAGCAACTGCTAAAAGTTAAAAAAAAAACTGTCTTATTTAATTAGCCGCTATTTATCTATTGGTTTGATAATGATTTTCTTGCCAAAGGGAGACCTTTATTATAATTTTTAGACGCTTACATAAAATGTATCTCCTAAAAAAAAGTGCTCTTTCAAAATTATGCACTTATTTTTATCTTTCCAAATTAATTTTACAAAATCCACTGAAACAAAATAAAGTCATCATCAACAATTTTATTACGATCACGTGGAGTGAATGTGTTACAATGGGCCACAGATAGACGGTCTAAAAATAAATGAATGAAAACATTCTTGTCATTTTTCTTCTTCTTAATTTTACTTTGTATGCGTAAACAGGCTGAATATGCTTTTGGCTTCATAAAAATGATTATCATTTTTGTACATATGTATGAATGTATGGACGTACATACATAAGTACGAGTGTATGCACATATGCATAAGCACTTATCACAATTAGCCATTCATACATAAAATGTTTCTTTGCGTTGATGAGTTTATTACAACCCTGATAAACAGAAACATATGTATGTAGCTTGACGTTTGTGAGCTATGGAAAATATATTCGCACTTTCATTGTCGTATGTACATACATAATATGTATAGTATGTACATGGTTGTATGCGCAATTTTATACATACCGACATATATTTTGACTTTCTTGGAATCTTTTCATACAATAACATATGGACATATTATGTATGTATGCATTTTTGTACATACATATGTACGTATGTGCGATTATGTTTGTAAAGAAATATGTACATACATATGTATTTTGACATATCCATTAACCTTTGTTGTTGATGAGGTAGCCTTGCCGTACGCCCACTGTATGAATGTTATATAACAAGGTACGTACGTACATATGTATATTTACGTTGACAAAGTGACAGCACTATGCCAGCTGCCAACTTATTGCTATTCAAATTTCGCAGCAAATTAACGTCAATATAATATATAATTTATTTACAAATTTTTGCTAACCATAATACATACGTTGTTTGGTTTATAGTTGCAGTTTTACAGCGTTGCCACTTAGTAGACGTTAATACACCTTGATGTATATTTAAAATGCGCATACATACATATGTACATATACATACATATGTCTGATTTTATTCCAACGTAATATTTTAACTCCGTGTGTACTTTGTGTTAAGAACTGGTTGATCCTAATAAAAAAAGATCGTTCTTAAAACTGCCTGTGATACGCCCACAAGGTTTCTGAAATACCATTCAATGCGCACTAAACACCTTAAGGTGAAAGTCTTCTGTTACAAGAAATGTGTATTTCTGATCTTCTCATCTTCATCCCGACAGCTTCGAAGTGCCATATACATATGGAACTTGCGCCTACCGTCGTAGTATATTGTCACGCACAGCCGAACCTGTCAGAACACTTTGTCATTTTGATCCTGTACACAAAACCCTTCTCATATATATTATGAATCTGTGAATAATCGATTTGGGGTAATATTTCAATATAATGCCATCTGATTTACAGACGTTCAGCATTCATAAAGCAAATACACGCACCATTAAGCCGTTCCTACTAATTTGCGCATCTCTGTTTTCAACAAACACCAAACTGCAAAACAGTTATCGCCAAAGACAGATGCGGGGAACAGTTTTGCAAAATTTATAAGTAAATTTCTTGAATTTCATTAATATGTATGTATGTATTTCCATTTTTGCAAGAAGAATTTATAAAACTATGCCTGACAACTTGTGAACTAAATTATGAGTGTGACAAAGAATGCAAAAACTGATGCTGTATAGTTTTTGTTTGATTCGTAAGTTATTGCTATTAAATGGCCAGGGTAGACCCCCACCCCACACACAATATTTAACTATTAAAACTTTTCAAAGTGTAACTGTCATTTAATTGGCTTCCTATAAGTATTTTTTGGTGGCTCTCTTTTCTCATTTGCGGGAAAATACTAAAAACTACTTGCTCGACTTCAACATGGCCTTGACTCAGAAAAATATAATTTCCAATATAGCACAAGGTAATTCTCTACAATAGACAGAAAACTTCGTTGCAGCTAAGCGTATTCTAGAATTCTAGAAACATCTTTAAAGAGTTCAATATACGAAATGTTTATATTTTAAATGTGTAGAGGTTACAATTTTTTATTAAAAACAGTTTTATATTTCAGCTGTTTGTGTTTTCATACGTTTTTTGTTAAATGATTGATTTTATACGAAAAAGTTTGCGCACTCTCGTTGTTTAAGCACTCAAGTAGACTGTATTGTAAAACAAAAATACTTGAATGCTTTAAATAAATATTATTTTCATTGAAAAATCAAAAAAATCAAAAAAAAAAGAGAACCACAATCCACAGCAACTTGTAAAACGTGCTTAAAATGTAACATTATGTTTAATTTGGTTTTTTTTAACGAACTTAAGTTATAACACAATACAACTTATAAGTTACACTTCCTTAATGCAAAAATCATACATACATACATGTGTACGTACATACACACAAGTTAAATCTTTCGTTGAAAAGATTTTAAGTAATTTAAAAGTCCGGTTTGCTGTAAAAGACCTCCCTCCAGTTTTGCAACCAAAGACAGGATTAAAATGTTCACATAAATGTGTGCATATAAAGACATTTATATTCGTATTATTTTAGGCCTGTAGTTTTTTATTAAGTAAATGAGACAAATAATGGCATAATACTCATAGTTCCCTCTTATCGCATCAAAGCTCAAGTTTATTTTAATTTAGTTTTTATTAAAGCAACTGAAAGTCATTAAAAACAAAAACTTTTTTAAGGTAAGAGAATTTTTGCTTCATTCGTTCATTTCTTTTTACCGCTGGGTAGACATGAGCACTTGCATAAATACACCCAAATGTATAATTTGTTTATTTAGGTGTGTCTGTTTCGTTAACTCACTTCATCAACGCTGTAAAACATTCGAAAAGCTTGGAGGCTAGGAGACGTTTCGTCCAAGTTCCTTTAGGGCGATAGTCGAACAAGTTGTATGACATCAAAATTATTGAGTGTTCAGTTATGATTACAGTTACAACTTTATCCGTATATATATAATACATCAATAGTAAGCACAGAAGGAAGCAATTAGAAGTGTAAAGCTAAAGATAAATATGTGGAAGGGAAAGAAAAATATAGGAAACAAAATAACAATTATTAAAATCAGTGAAATAAATAAAAAGTTAATACAGAAGTTTCAATTAATATTAAACTGTCAATGTTTAATTCATATGGAAGCTTCAACTTTCTAAAATAAGTTATTAAAATAGGTTTTCCGCATTTTTTTGGATACAATAAAAAAAAAATCACACCCAATAGTTCGTTAAAAAGGCTCTTTATCAGCTCCCTTGTTTCATTTGACAATGTCTACGATGCGAGTAATATTAAAGAGCAGCAACGATTTATTGCTCTTTTCAAAGCCGCCAAGAACCATCTTTTCGATTTTAAAAGAAGTTCACTATATACATTTTTTTATTACAATCTCTAAAGGGTCATGATTTTCATAATTCAATTATATAAAAAAAAATCCTAATGAAAAAATTATAACTTTATTTAAACAAAATTGAAACCAAATTACTTCACGGCCATAAGAACAAGAATACTTAAAGCATCATTGTGCCAGAGCAAATTGAAAAACCAGATAATCAGGATTAAAAGCTATTACAGGATAATTCATTCTTTTCAGAACATGAAGTTGTTCCCTTAATTATTGTATTTTATGTAACCATCCAGTAATAAATTCACTTAACAGTATTTGTTAGGACCGACTACTGTAGTAGAAATGTTTGCGGGGATGTGATAATCCATTACATGTGTATTTAGGCAGCAGTGTTAACAAGTGGTTGTTGACAAACATTTCAACCAACAAAAAGAAACCTGTTGCGTGTGAAATGTGCAACATGTATCAATCAGCCTCGTGACCATTAGATTAAACATATCACTGTCAAAAAAACAGATGATAAAGGTAAAACGATAAAACTTTATTTAAAGAAAAGTTTAATTTAAAATACAAATTTAACTGTGTAAAAACACACGGAATATTAATGAGTTTGTCAACCAGAAAAGAAACAAACAAAAAAAGAACCGGCATTCAATTTAAAATAAATAAACATATACATACATATGTATGTACATCGCACATAGGTATGTGCGATTGTACTTGTTTGTATGCAATTAAATGCACTGAGTTGCATTTAATTGGCAAGAAAAAAAAGATATTTGACTAATTTATAACTTTGAAGCGAAAAATTCACAAACTCGAATGCTAAATTATGGCAAAAACCACCAGAATATGAGCGAAAAAACCAGATTGTACGTTATCGGATAAACAAAACGCACCAACAACAATAATACGCCCCAACTTAACAAATTACTGGCAATACGAAGTTAAAGTACTAATTCAAAACTTGCTAGAAATTTTATATAACATAAATTTAGTACGAGGTGTGATCAAAAAATTAGAAAAACTTTCAAATTTAGCGGTTTACGTACATCCGATTATGGTTTCCTTCTTATCTTGGTGCACTTGTCTCGCACAATGGGATGTCAGAATTGTTGCGCGAATTGGAAAAAATATGACGCACATGTATTACATGTATCTGAGGGCAACTACTTATAAGGGTATAAATAAATTACTATAATTATAGAAAAATTAAAATTCACCATATTTTTTCTGCACACCTCGTACTCTTAATTAATACACTTCTTCGTAACAAACAATAGAAAGCATTTTGGAAATGCTTTCATTTCAAATAAATGAAACGCAATCACAACTAAACCCCGTCTCCGTCTGCAAACATGAAAGTGATACCGTTTTAAATGAGCGTTTAAAATTTTTAACACAATTATTACAAATATGTTTCAATAGACACCTATTGAATTTTAATTAGCTTACAAAAATTTTAATAACAACAAAAGCAAATTGCACTTTCTTCGTATTAAGAGTGAAGAAAAATTGCCGCTATAATTTACGAGCCCCACTATTTATCTAATCAAACTGGAGCAAGCGCCGTTTGCTTAAAATTTACGTGAAGCACACAATGAAGTTGCTAATGCTACACCACTACCCGTTTTTCTTCAATAGCTTTTGGTTTTATTTAATTATAAATAAATTGAATCTGGAAATAGTTATTTATGTATTTCAAACAATGTATGCAACGGAATTGATTTAAATGTTTACAAAACTTGTTTAAACAATGTTGTCATATTGCTTGCAAGCGACTGTATAAAAGCGCTTTCAGTTGTGGTTATCGTCATTTTACTAACCGACAAGAAGGCGTATACATACATATATATATAATAGATGTTTTTATGTTCTTTAGTCATGATTGAATGTCAAAATTCCAAGAATAAAGTTCTTTGCACATGGCACTATAATTTTATAAAAACAAATTACATACTAGGAGGGATACGCAGAGTTGTATTTGTTACAACGATGAGTTTGCTTGTTATGAATTCGCCTTGGCTCGAAGATTAATATAAGTTGATGGGGTGGGGAGGAGTTACAAATTTTATATTTTATAATTTTTTAGTTGTGTGTCCAGTTTATGTTCAAGCGAACAGCTGATACACATTGTTGTCATAAATGCTCATGTTTATGTACATATGTATGTATGTGTTTTGTTTTGCAAACATTGTTGACAAGTTGCGTGCAGGTTGCGGTCACATCAGTCAATTTAATGAATTTTGACAAACAGCGTACACATGTGATTAAATTACGAGTACGAGATCAAGGCTGTTATTTGTGTTGACAGATAACAATTTTACAAAAAAAGAAGTAGATAACAAGGCAGATTTATTAAAGTCACAGCAGTAGAAAATACTTGTAAAAGATGTCGTCGTACTAAATGATAGAACTGTTTTAATAAATTTTATAGTGTAATGGCAATGTCATTTTGTCCAATCCACCTTTCTATATATAGTTACTTAAGAAGAACATTTTTTTTTGTAACGGAGCTTGTGATATTTTGAAAACTTTAGTAAAAGATATCCGAAAGCATCTTATTTAAATGTAAGAAACATCCTCACAACTCTTTGTATACTTTTTTGCATTTTTGTATTAATATGAAGTCAACACTGTTTTTTAATGAATGTTTATTTGAATTCTTTTATTATTTGTTATGAACCAAAAAGTGTATTCTTAGAGTGGTTATTTAAAATTTTTGGCCTCTGTTAGTGACACAAATATATAACTTAATTTCAATTTATGACTTTTAAATTGAAAGAAATATCATTCAAACAACTTGAATTTATTCAAAGCTAAATTTTTTGATCGAGGTTCGCTGGAGATGTCTACAAAGACCAGTAAATTGCTGACGTACCCACTCGTACACCCAGCAAAAAAGATCATCAATATTAAACAATATGGATTTTATCAATTCCGTGATGTGCATATAAACAAACATATCTATATACATACATATATACGCACATATATGCTACATACATACACATAAGTATGTATGTATGTACAGATGTATTTCTGGCCAAAATACGCAGTTACGCCCACAAAAAATGGGTAAACTTTTTCATTTAAAAACAATGCAGACATACGGTAGAACAACAACAACTGTTTGTTGTACAGTAGAATCTCAAAAAAGTTTAACCAACATGTTTCGAGGACGCTTTAACTTTTTCGAAAAGTTGAAAGTTTCTAAGCGATTTTTTTTTTATTTTAATGGGTACGATAATCGTTTTCAGTGAGTACTTTGATCAAGCTTTTTTAAAATCTCAACTTTCTGCTGCAATTCTAAGCTGATTTTTTTAATAAATTATACACAACCGACACACAACTAAAAACTAATACAATGGTATTTGTTGCGAAATTAAAAATGTAATACGGGGAATACCATTAACCCAAGAAACAAGCTAGTGAGAATATTTTAAAACTACCCAAATTGTTATCGAAAAAGCCTTTTTTTTAATAATCAGTGCCAAGCCAATGCTAGGCGCGAATTACTCATTGCGCCTAGCATTTTTCGAGATTTTACTGTATATTATGCCACTTGGCTTTTATTATGAAAAAATAATTTGTTTTAAAATTTATTCGTGCAAATTTATTGTGCATATTGTATAGAATTTTTGCTACTATAATAAAAAAAAATAAGAATTAAAATACATATTTGTTAAACTCTCTCCCTTATCATTCCAAAAATCTTTTTAGCCTATTGTTGACAAAACCCCCTATTTGCCATCCGTTTTTGAACTAAAGACTAAAAAATCGTAAGTTTAATCGCAGTTTTAGATATAATAATTGGCAATGAAAAAACTTGTTTTCGGTGTGAATATCAGCATTTTTGCCGCTTCAAATACATGCACATCTATAGCATTTTTTGTTCGGTTTTTAAGCTAAATGTTGTGCCGAAATTGTTTCTATTGGTATGTACATACTTACATACATACATACATACATACATATGTATGTAATGATAACTTTCAAGAACGTAAAACAGGTCCTTGTTTTCCATGTTTTACTATCACCATAAAAAAGTACGTGCATACATACATACATACACATGTATGTATGTATGTATGTATATACATACCAATAGAAACAATTTCGGCACAACATTTAGCTTAAAAACCGAACAAAAAATGCTATAGACGTGCATAAATTCATACATATTTCTTACCTCCGTCCCCTGCAGAATCTACACAATGACAAAACGAAATATTGAACTATTTTTATAATTATGCATATATGTATGTATGTATGGAAGTATGTATGTACATACATATGTATAAAAATTTGTCTTTGAAAAAGTTTCTTCAAACTTATTAATTCTTGAATAGATGAAAAAAAATTATAAATAAATATTAATTAGCCAAAAGGTACATAAATGAAAAAAATCCTTTTCTATTTCAAAAGAACCGGTATATCTACATATAAGTAACGGTATTTTGCAACTGAAATGCAAATACAAACAACCTTGAATATTATGAAAAAAAAGAGAAAATAATAATAATAACGAAAGAGACCGATTTGTTTTGTAGTCATGACGATATGCACAAATACATACATACATACACATATGTGTAGATACATACATACATACAGACATACATATTTAGCATACATACATATCTATCTATCTATGTATGTAGGTACGTATGAACAAACATACATACCTACATGCATACATATGTATTATCTAAACGAAGTGGCCAAAATTCAGTCAAAATTGTAAACAAAACGTCTACCATAATTTGCGCAATAAGAAAAAATTATACCAAGTAGGTTTTTATACATACATACATGCATACATGCATAAGTATGTATGTATGTACTACATGTATTTACATATACTTATGTATATAAGTATGTATGTATGTATGTATATGCATATGTATGTACAGAATTTAGTTATCAACACCTGCCTATGCAATTTAGTTTTCTAAGGGGCATTTTCATGTCATTGTTGTTTTTGTTAAATAGGCATCTTTTTTTCTAAAGACGCCATTAAATTGTTTTTGTTTAAAAAGCTGCTTAAGGCGGCCCTTTTTTATTTGTTCTTTTAATTACATACCGTTATATACATACATATGTACATATGTGCCTTTATATTGTATGTATGTATGTATGTATGTATATCAACTAAAAATAGAAAACAGACACACAACAAAACCCCTAAGACCTTTGCAAACAGCAACAAAAAAGAGATGGCGCTCGACCAGAACCCCCAAAATAAACAATTTCACACACATACATACATACATACATACATACATATGTAAATAATGCTGCACTGTTGCGTTGCAGATTTGTTGTTTCTGTTATTTTTTTTTTCAATTTTAACATGGAAATTTAAGTCAATGAACTGATTTTGTTTTGTTTTTCTTTTTATAAAATTTATTGAAATTTATAAATTAACAGGTAAAGATAACTTAAGTAAACACTTGGTACTGGGGGGGGGGGGGGGGAAAACAAATCCATATTCCTACCTAAAAAAAGGTTTATAATGTGTTTAAATTTGATGGCATTTTTCAACGATTCGAGATTATATTGCATGTGTATTAAATTAAAAAAAATATATATTAATTTCAACCTCTACAATCCTGTGTATGCCCTTTCCCCCAGTGATAATCAGTGCGAATAAAATCTGAACAAGACACAAAAATAAATAAGATTTTTTCCGGTGGGGTGAGGGCTAATTTTTATTGGGCTTGTGTTCTACAAGCCAAAAACCCGAAAATTTTATTTCAAGGTTAATGCTCACATTTGTTATTAATTTTTATTATTATTTTATATTTTCAGCCGTTCCAATAAGAAAGTAATTTTTGCCGACGATGAAGGCCTATCACTTACGCACGTACGCGTTATGTCAGAGCCCTCGAATGTACCACCCTATTGGAGTATGAAATTTTTAGAACAAATTACTCAGGGTCTTGTAACGCCACATCCTGCCGACCAATGGACAGTCGACTTTAAACAACCTGCTTCGGATTATTTAGCCTTTAGGTAAGTTAATAAAACATACATAAGTACAATATATGCAACAAATGTTTAATTTATTATTCTATTCTTTTCTTTCTACAGGCAATCCATCGAGAGCGACTTTGTTTGTTTGGAAAATGTCATTGTCAAAGATGAAGAATCTATAGTGGTGGGCACAGTAAAAGTGAAAAACATTTCTTTCGAAAAGGAAGTCATTGTACGTGTTACATGGGACGACTGGAAGAGTCAACAGGACATCTTTTGTACCTACAATAAAGCTTATGGTCCGGCCACTTGTGCCCATGTCGTATTCGATACTTTCTCCTTTAAAATCACTTTGCCGCCCTCTTCGAAGCGCCTGGAATTCTGTATTTGTTTTCGCAACGGCAGTCAAGAATACTGGGACAATAATAAGGGCCATAATTATACCATCACTAAAAGATCGCCTTTCTATTATAATGCCCTGTCGCCATACGACAAAAACTCTTCATCTCTGCATAATTCCAGTACATGTCAAAGGTCAGCGCTAACAGAAGCTCTTAACAAGATTGCACCTGATTCAAAAAACAATGGCCATCGTGAGCCCAGTCCTTATTGGTAGACCAATTAACATACACAAGAAAACCTTTTGAGGTTTAAAACAGGTTATACAGATTTTTTTCCATAAATTTTATGTATAAAGGCTTAAGGAAGCTTCAAAACTTCTGTGGTCCCATTAGCATAAAAAAGCCATAAAGAACACAAATAATACAAATAAGAACGTATGTATGTCTGCAGCATTCGGCTAAGGCAATGTTGCTTTCCGGATGCCATATAAGATCGTAACTGTTAAGATCTTCAGGTGCCCAACCGAAAAGTAATATAAACTTAGAGAATTGATAACATTTTAAGTTTATTAAACCTTCAACAAATTTTAAGTTTTCTCTCGAAAAAAGTAAAACCTTCTTCTGTCGATGTTAAGCCAGTCTTTAAAAAATCTTAAATACTATATTTATGTCTTCATTGTCGCTGAACACTAATGATGGCTTCGTACCATCTTCTTAGATCCAAAAAATAGCCAACAGCTGGCAAAACTTAGCACTTGCTTTCGACCATGAACACACCAGTTACAAAAATTTGTTTTGCAAACGTCAAACTAAATGTCGACAAGTTCTAGCATATCTAATATTTTCTAAAGCCAGATTGAAAATATCAATTAACTTTGTCTGCATTAAATTAAACTTAATCGAAAAATGTTATAAAACACGTTTACAGTTATTCCAGAAAAGCATCCCTAACTAACATTACTCTCAAAAACAATATGGCAACACTGCCAGAATGAACAATAAATGGTAGATGTTCTTCTTGGCTGGCTAACTTTTCCTTTAGTTAACAACCGACATAAATTTTTGTTATTTTAAGTACAACAACATAAACAACAAAGTAGATACATAAATATAACAGTAATTTTGGGCCAACAATTCTCCACTTGTTATATCAGCATCTCTGCTATTAACAAAACAACTATAAAAAATTATGATCTTGTGGAAACCTGAAATAGCCTTTAACTTACTGCCTTAAAATCGCAACAAAACGATGTGCTTTTCGTCAACGAAATGCTTACAAAGTAAAGCCATATTTTGCAACACCACTGGCATTTAAAATGTTCCTTAATCCTGCTTACTGCACCGTTCGCTGCCTACAAGTCGTTTGCGTCAAAACAATAACAGCGCAACTCACGTTATACGAAATCTGCGAAGCGATTGTTGCAATATTTTCGTATATTTTTTCCATTGTCTTGGGCCAGTACACTAAAGGCACACAAAGCGAATCCCTAACAGATAAACTCACCAACTTTTTACCTCTGCGAAAATTGCAAGTATGAATTTTGTTGTTATTAAATCACTTGCACAGTGAACAAAACAAAATTTTCTGCCTGTTTTTCGAAAACGTACAAAATTTGTATTACTTGAATCTATATATATGTATGTACTTACTATATATTGAAAAGAAAAACAAAGTTTCAAAGTATATAGTATGTATGTAAATTCAAGAAAGAAAATTTTCTTACGTTAACGAAAAACAGATCAATTAGTCTTGAAGTTTCGGTATCTAAATAAACTTCGTCTGTTAATATATTGCCTTTAGCACATGCGAAATCAATTTCCATGACAGTGATGCAGACAATAGACCAGCGATATATGGCCAGCGACAAAGTAAGCTTGTATTGTTCGACCCATGGTAATAGAATTACTTATCTATTAAAGTTTCCAGCCGTTGGCTTCTACATTAAGCTAGTTTTGACTTCAGGATAAGAGCAGGTTACAGGCCTCTTCTTTTTACTCCAAGCTATTGACCATTTCTTATTAGTACCTGAATCGCCATATCATTAATTTGTGTTTTTATTTTGGAATAAAACGACATGTTTGTTCAATATAGAAAGGCTGTTCGAATTCGGTGTTTTTGCTTATTTCAAAACAAGATCGTTTAATTTATCAAAATCTGCAACAAAAAAACTCATCTTTAATATAAAAACAATGAGTTACAGCCTTTTTATGTACTATATTAAGATGTAAGTCCCCTTTAACAGTGCGGAAATTGTGCCAAAGCCATGAGAAAAATAGTGTAAAGCAATAACAGATATCAAGCAATAAAAAGAAAGAAAACAAAAAATTTTGCACTTTGCCCTTTCACGCCTGGAATTTCCTTTCCGTTGTTCTGAAGTAAAAAACTGCTAGAATAGCACAACTAAAAGCATTATTATTATTATTAAAAAGCAATATTAAAACCGGCCAGTGGTGCAGTTAGTATTTGTTGTGCCATCTCTGCCGGACAGTGATGCCAGCTGGCGATAAACAAAAATAAAACTCGATTTGAAATAGTAGTTTGCAACTGTTCATTTTTATCGTTTATCGCGAAAAAGTCTTATCTCGTCTGGACGGGCTTATTTATTATGGCAATAAAAGTGAATATTTTCTAGGAAAATAAGGAAAGGAAGTTGCCACAGAATTATTTCAATAGTGACCAGTAATTTTCAACAGATTTCGTATACATACATATAAAAAGAGGAAAAATCGAGTAGGGAAAAAATTAGAAAAGAATTCTATTGAGTATGAAAAATAAAATAATAGAACTGACGACAGCTTTTCAGTTATTCAGATTGATACATATTTATCTTTTTTTTTAAATTTTTTATTGTTGCCAGCAAAGGTTTTACTCATAGATAGATACATATATATATATGAATACGTTCATTAAGCACATAACCTATTATTTCATGCGAACAGAGTTTAGAAAACCAGAAGAAGAACCTGTGCATTTTTTATCACTGAATTCAGTTCAACTCCCCACCCCTTTCTTTTCACACCATTTTTGTTGCAAATTTTGTCAACCACTGCAGTTTTGCCAGGGATGTATAAATTTAATAATATTTTATGGAAAACTTGAACGTGTCACGTGATTAAGTTTAAGCTTTTATATGGTGTTTCTTTCAATAAATAATTTCTTATAATAAATAAAAGCTTTAAATACAGATAAATAATAATACATAGTAAAAAAGAAAATGCCGCTAAAGTCGAACAAATTTTTTTTAATAAATAATTTTCTAAAACAACATACATACATATTTCTTAATATCACTTAATGTTTTTATTTTTTATGGAAAATCTGACTTAATTTAAAAATAAATTATTGTTTTTATGTTTTTTTCTTAGAACTTTTTGTACTCCCTCTTAGTTTCTTGTTTTCAATATCAGCGAAAATAAAAATAATTTTGAAATTTGTTTCAACACCAAATTGGTGTTTGAAAAAATATTGAAAAATTCTTCGATTAGTGGCCATATAGAAAAAAACTGATGTCATATATTACATACCTGGAAACTTAAGACTGAAAATTGATATTGAAATCAAGATACAAATTTCGCAATCAACGATATTTGAATTTATTTACATACATACTTTTAAATAATGTTTTTTTCTACAGAATGGCAACGTGTAATAAATAGTTTGTTGTGTAAATGTCTTAATGGTTATTTTTATCTTCTTTCATTAGGCTAATAACTAAAATTTATTTTGTAAAAATTATTTATAAATAAAAAATATGTATGTATGTGCGTATGTTGGAAAGGAATTAATTACCTATTTTATTTATAGACAAAACTTTAAACTAAATTTACTCGTACGAAATAAGTGTTTACTTTTATATGTTTAATAGTGCTTTAATATTCATTTAAATGTAGTAAATATATTTTTTATAACTATTATTTTAACTTAAGTTGTAAAGTCCTAAATACCTATGATTTTGTCTAAGTATCCACATTAATGCTATTATGTTAACTCCTTTTTTTACAATTATTGTCATTAAAAAAAAACTCAATAAAAAAATATATTTTATAAACGAAATAAAACTGATATTTTCTTTTATTTCTTGCACAAATTGCTAATACAACAGAATTGGAATTCTACAAGAATTCGCTGTGGAAATGTAGAGGTTTTCAGAAGCAAGCATTAAAAAAAAATTCTCCACGATATTTTCCTAATCAATCGATTTCCATCATTGGACATTATAAGCCAAAACATCAATGACACTATTCTCCGTAAAAGACGCTCTATCTCTTAACATTCAATTTACAGGCATTATCTGTAAATCGCCGATAAAATGCGTGAAATTTCGTGATTTCAAGCCGATCAGCCAAATGCCGATAACGAAGTCAAATAATTTGATTGCTTTTTAAGCATTTTAGCTTGAAATCAGTACTAAAACAATTACATACATATACAATAATTGGCTTTTTATGTATTCTCACTATTAAATAAATTTGTTTTTTTTTTAAATAGAATCTTCATTTTATTTTTTAAATTTACGAAAACGTTGCATTAGCAAATATCACTAATAAAATAAAATATCTGCAGAAATAGATCAGTAATTTTTCAATTTATATTCATATTTTATTATATTTTCAATAATTTATTATATTTTTAAAAGAAGAAATATAATAGAGTCTACGGACAAAAGACAACGCATTTCATTCTTTCCCCCTCACCCTCTATAAAACAAATTAAAACACATGCTTTTTTTATTGTTCTTCAAATACTAGACCGGCTTTGACATTTTATTAAAATCTTTATTTTAATGACACCTTTGGGGGCCTGGGGCTCCTTAATGTTACATAATTCATAAAATGAATTACAAAAACAAATTAAATGTGTACGAACTAATATCAACAATATCACTAAAAAATAACATTTGTCTACTAAAAAACTTGCATTTACAAACACCAATTCACATTTCTGATGATAGAGACGGGGTGAACAGAGTTATTGAAGAGTGTGGGCAGTTAGTTGGGAAGGAGTGGAGATTTCATGTTATTCACTTATTTTTTGTTTTTGTGAGATTTTGTAGAAGATAAGAATTTAAACTTAATAATGTAAAAAGTACTTTAAAAGCTTGATAAAATGCATTATTGAAAACAGTTTGAATGGAATGAAATAGATATATGCTTTTACTAACTGAGAAATTTAAATACCTTAGACAGCAAATTCAATACTTGAATATTTAAATTTCTACTCTAATGCCCCTGTGTAACTAAAGGCTTGCTTAAAGAATTTAAGCAGCATGAATGTAAATAGTTTTTCGTTCTCTTTTCGCCTGTAAAAGTTATCAAAGTTTTTTGTCTCGCGGCCCATTAGTTGTTTTGCAAGTATAATTTGCCTGTTTTGAGTATAGATAATAATTTAGATTGCTTTCTTTTAACTTTGATTTGAAGTTGTTGTTTGGTTTTGTAACTAATGAACTTATTTAAAAGAACTTATTTTAGATTGAGTGGAGTTAATTTTACGGCTGATAGGTATTGTATGTATGTTGTTTACTGGCTCTCGAGTTTGGCCTTGAGAGAAGCAGGCATCTCTGGTGGTGGGGGACGGGGCAAGGCCAAAGCAACCTTAACACCATCGTAAATGAACCACTGCAAGGCAGTCAATGTACCAATCATAATGATACGTGGCACCAAACCATTCCACATGCCCATGAAGCCCAAGGACTTGGCAACTTGAATGGCTGTTGAACCCTTAGCTTGGTTCAATTTGGAAACAACCACATCAGCCGGATGAGAAACAACGGCACAGAATACACCGGCAATGTAACCAGCAGCGAATGTGACAACCAACTGTTCTGATTTGGTGCAGTCGGCACGTGGCTTGGGCACAACATGCCTTAAAGAGAAGAACAATTTGTTTTTAGAAACAAAACACGATCATTCAATAATTAAAACACAATGTGACTTACTTGTACAACAGTTCTACGGTCTTTTCAAAGCAAGCAAATTTCATCATGGTATAGGGGATTTGTCTCATCCATAAAGGCACCAAACCTTTGTAGAAGCCGGCAATACCTTCTTCTTTAGCTATTTTTGGCATAGCTTCACGCATAGTGCTGGCAAAGCCCGGTGATGTCTGGATCTTAACCTTTGCAGCTTCGAATGGAGATAAAGCAATATCGGCGAAGAATTCGGCTGAGGCAGAGGCAGCCAAATACAACCAGGTGCGGTACAAGTAGGCATTCTCTTCACCCAAAAGATTAGCATAGTGTACTTTGAAGACTTCGTAAAAGCCGAATTTGCAAAGACCCTTTAAACAATCGAATTACATCATAATGGTTACACAACACTTTTTACAGCAGTTACATAATTTCTAACTACTCGCAAATGCTAAACATAAACAATAAGGTGGAGCCTGATTAAATGCTTTTAAGTATCAATATTCAATTTCACTTTAGCTGATAAGAGACAAACAGGACTGTAAGAAATACTTGATTAATAAAGAAAATCTTTGAATGTATGGGACTAGATTTTTTAATACCACAAATGTGAAGACTGGTCAAGTTTCAACTAATTTAAAATTTTTCCAAGAAATTATCAGATATAATAAGCACCAAAACACTTAACACTTTTAAATCGGTCGTAAGGCTTTAAACCAATTAAGTGTATTATAGTAATAATCAAATATCTACTATAAATCTCGTCAACTTTAGACAGTATTCCTCTACCACACTACTACCCTCGTTCCACTTTTGATAACTTCTATATGTACGCATGTGTTTGGTCCAAAAGTCTACAATTGATTGATTTTCAGTTAATACAAAAGTACTCATGAAATTTTGAAAAATTAGTTGTTGTGCGGCTTTAAAATTCGGTACCACTGGAAATGCATATATGTAACCTTTGTGTGTGTTACAACCTGATTCATATGCTTAATAAAAGATTTCCTACAGAACCTGTGGGGCCGGCGTTGCTCTAATCTCGCATTTTCATATGTACATATATGCCCTTTACGCTTAATCAACTGCTATTTTTTTTATTCTTATTCAGATCAAGAAAATCAATAATTTTTTTCTCGCCCTAAACATTTGCATATAACAAATAGGCTTTGTTTGCTTTTCTATGACATAATAATCAAGACTAATTACCAGGAGAAGATTAATGCCACAAGCGCACATACACACACTCTGCACAGACAAAACAGACATACACGAGCTGAAGGAAAAAAAAATTGTAACTTACTTGTGCGGAGTAACCATATAAGGTTGGAGCCCAACCTTTAGCTAAACCGCGAGCACCTTCTTCGGCAATGGTGACCTTGAAGCCATGGAACAAATTCTTATATTTGGCAGCATCTACTTGCAAACGGCATTTGACCAAATCCAAAGGAACGACAAATGTGTGAGTGGTACCGCAGGACAAGACACCGCCGAGTGCGCACAAAGCAAAATATTTGTTTGAGCCAAATTCGCAGGATTCGCCGGGATTAGCGTCAGCCGCTTGAATCTGCCGACCGGGCACTGGCTCTGATTCAATAGCTTGTGGTTCACATTCAACCCTACTGAAAGGGGTACGGAATGGAGAGTTCTTGGCAGCTTCTAAGAGTGATGAGAACATGTTTTTTTTGTCTTTAGGATAAACCGTTTAACAATCTGTAAAAAGAGAAATATATAAAACAGAAATTAATTTTATAGTTTTATTTATATAAACAAATTTAGAACTTCAGACTGACTGATTCCAATATCAGATTACAAAATATTTCTTCTACTATTTTATAGGTTACATAACGTGGAAAAGCTTTTTAGCTGTTTAGTTACACCCTTTTACTGATATTTCGGTTCATATTGCATTTTTTTCCTTTTCTAAATTTATTGGTTTTTGGCTTAAAATTATTATTATGCAATTATCTGCACAGTATATAAAATTAGTGGGTTAAGAGAACTTACTTAGATCTGCACCAGCCACGGGACACAAGAAACGAGACTATGGAAAAGAATTATTCTCCAAAATCTCCAGCAGTAATTTTTTCTCCGTGGTAAGTAGATGGTGAATTTTTGTTTTTGTTTCAGGGTTACATCTCTAACATTTCGACAGCGTTGTATTTGTATAGATGCAATGACCACCTATATTAGATTTGAGCTATGAAGATATAGAACAATAGTTTTAATTATATTTTGTCCGGATAAGATCCAAAGAATTAGAATTTGAAAAGCAAGATAATCATATATAATATTTATACGATTACACTTTCGAAAGCGCTCAAACTACATATAGGTTATACAATAATTCTTATATTATTTTGAGATTGGAATAGTCTATGAATTAATTAAAGTCAACTTTATTTAGTATTTAGTTATTTAGTAGTTTTCCATAAAAACCCAGAACGGGTCAAAAAAGGTTTCTTTTCTATATATATTAATTTGTGCCAATCACTTTTTAAGTGTAGAATAACATGTCTGTAAATGATTTGCAAACACTGACGCAAATGTCATTTAAAATAAAAAAGAGAGCGGCTGCTGTGATTAGTAAATAATCAGACGGATAAAAGTAAATTTAGAAAAATATCACAATAATTTAATAAAGTTTTAATAAAAATTACTTTAAAAACGGGCGGTTATTATAATTAAACATGGCTGATGCTGCGGCAAGACAACTGCAGTATGAATACAAAGCGGTGAGTTCCAAAAGAATGATATAAATTTGTATGTCTATTTATTAAGCGTGGTCGGCACTTGGAATGTGTAAACGTTTAAACATATGTAGTTGTATAAATAAATTGAGTGTAAATTAATTCGATAATTATTTATTTAAGAATTCAAATTTGGTTTTGCAAGCCGATGTACGACTCATTGAGCGCCCAAGACGTGATGAGGCAACGGGTGAAGTTATGTCCTTAGTGGGCAAACTGGAAGGCACACGGATGGGTGATCGTTATCAGCGTTCGAAACCGGAGAAAACTGAAGAACGTAAAGCTAAACGCCAGAAACGTGATGAAGCTCAATATGACTTTGAACGCATGAAAGGCGCTACTTTGTTATCGGAAGGCATTGATGAAATGGTGGGAATTGTTTATAGGCCAAAGACACAAGAAACTCGTCAAACTTATGAAGTGCTTTTGAGTTTTATACAAGAAGCTCTCGGCGATCAACCAAGAGATATTTTATGTGGTGCTGCCGATGAAATATTGGCCGTGCTGAAGAACGATAAGCTTAAAGACCGTGAGCGGAAAAGAGAAATTGATAGTTTGTTGGGCTCGGTTACCGATGAAAGGTGGGTTACATTATTCTTGGTTCGATTTTTATTTAAGCAGTAATAAAATCTCAATTTTTCCAGATTTGCTTTACTTGTTAACTTGGGTAAGAAAATTACAGACTTTGGTTCAGATGCTGTGACAGCTTTAAATTCCAATGTTAATGAAGAGCAAATTGATGAAACCTACGGTATAAACGTTCAATTTGAGGAGTCGGAAGAAGAAAGTGACAATGATATGTATGGAGAAATAAGAGACGAGGACGGCCAAGAGGAGGGAGAAGAGGCTCGCATTGATCACACTCTGCATGCTGAGAATGTAAGTCAATACAACTTTTACTTATTGTGAATTTTATACATATATTGAACAGAAAAGCTTTTGCTAACTTTTATTATCTTTTGTTACGCTTGTTCAAATGGCTTTTCTATTACGACATCTGAATTTGGGGAATGTACAGATTTGCGTACATGTTATGGGCCATTTCACAAGCCAAATATCTGAGAATCTCAATATTATATTTTGCATAATTAAAGGTAAATCCATAAACAAACGTCTAATCATGAAAATAAGCCGAGTCAACTAGAGCGTATTGAATCCGCTATTAAAAACTTCAAAACAGATTTTAAAATTACTTTTTTCACGAAATGTCGACATATAGACAGCTATAAAACAAACAAAATTAAAAATATGGGTTTCATTTAGGAATTTTTTTTAATACATTATACATACATATGTATATATTTCTTTAAGAATCTTTTCGCGTCAGAAAACGACGCGAGAAGAAAAAAAATTACAAAATTAATACATATGTGTAAATCTGTTTCTTAGCTCAAAAATAATAATTACTAGCAAAAACTATTTGTGAATACGAATTATTTCATATGGAGTCCAAATCGGCCCAAATTCCACCAAAGAATACAGTTTTTAGTTAATATTTTTATATAAATGTATGTATTTTAAATTTTGTTTTCCTAAAATATGTTCACAATTGATTTGCATTTTGTTTTGATGTTTCGTTTTTATTTGACAATAATCAGTGGGAAAATTCTACACATTTTTTGTTCCACACTTTACACATGTTAAAAGTTTCGAGTCTGGCAATACCGAAATGAGGTACAGTTAGGCACACATGTAACTTTCCAGTAATTATCATGCCAGGAACACAACTCATATATTTCGCCGGCAAATAAAAACAAGTCTATTTAATAGAATAATACTGTTTATTATCATATGGAATAAGAAATTTATCAGGACGTTCTCAAAACACATTCACCGCCTTAAATAATTTATTCAAAAATCCATCTTTCGGACGTTATTTTTGCTTGTTTCTAACCAATTGTTTTAATATATATATATTATATTTTTTCATATGGTCACGTTTTACGCAGAGCCTCAAAGTTTTACGCACAACCAAATAAAGTTTTTACCATATAAAACTTGATCTTCATTATTTTCAAAATCTTCATCAAATTTACAAATTTTTTATGACTTTTTTTTTTAATTTTTGTCTGCGCAACTTCTCCAATTGTAAACAGAAGTTGTTTATTTGCCGTTGGGCGGAATTCGTCGTTCGTCGCAGTTGTGTTCTTTGCATTATTTAGTAATCTTACCGCAAAAACTCTCAGTGAAATTTGTTAGGCAAACATTTTCTCTCCCTCTCTATCTTCTCTCTCTCCTATCCAAAAAAAAAATGTATTATTTTATTTTATTTTTAAAACTTCATGAGTTTTTGCTTTAAATTGGGAACTCAATATGTGAAATGGAACTGTTATTTCGTAAAGGGTATCGGCATGTGCTTTTATTTTTCACAATTTATTTTAGCTATTAGCGGAAGAATCAGTAAATGTTAAAAAGGAACGTGGTTTGCATCCTCTCGATATTGATGCGTATTGGCTGCAACGTTGTCTCAGTAAATATTACAAAGATGCAATGGTCTCGCAGAGCAAAGCAGCTGATGTGTTGCGCATCCTTAAAGATGCGGCTGACGAAAGAGACTGCGAGAATCAATTGGTGCTGTTACTGGGCTACGATAGCTTCGATTTCATTAAACAGCTGAAACTTAATCGTCAAATGATATTGTACTGCACAATGCTGGCATCGGCCCAGACCGACAGTGAACGACAACGTATACGTGAAAAAATGCGTAATGATAATAAATTGGCAAAAATTCTAGTTCAATTAGATACTGGCAAGACAGAAGACGAAGAGGGTTACGGAAATAGTTCTCGCACAAATAAAGCAAATAAATCGCAAATGGATGACGGCAGTCAGGGTATGGCTGGCCAAGTATCCGGCCAAAGGCAGGTGGTGGAATTGGATGAATTGGCTTTTACACAGGGTTCACATTTCATGGCGAACAAGAGATGTCAATTGCCGGATGGTTCGTTTCGTAAACAGCGTAAAGGCTACGAGGAGGTTCATGTACCGGCATTAAAGCAAGTACCATTTGAGGATAAAGAAGAACTGCAGGCCATTGATAAATTACCCAAATATGTGCAGCCAGTTTTTGAAGGTTTCAAAACCTTAAATCGTATACAATCCAGATTGTGGCGTTCAGCCTTGGAATCAGATGAAAATATGTTGCTCTGCGCTCCCACTGGTGCTGGTAAAACAAATGTCGCTTTACTGTGTATGATGCGCGAAATTGGCAAACATATTAATGAAGACGGTACCATAAACGCAGATGATTTTAAGATTATATATGTTGCTCCCATGAAATCTTTGGTACAGGAAATGGTGGGTAACTTTGGCAGAAGGCTGGCCTGCTATAATCTTACGGTTTCTGAATTGACTGGTGATCATCAATTGACAAGAGAACAAATTGCTGCCACTCAAGTAATCGTCTGTACTCCCGAAAAGTGGGATATCATTACGCGCAAGGGAGGTGAGAAAACATTTACTGCTCTGGTACGTTTGGTAATTATTGACGAAATTCACTTGTTGCACGATGAACGCGGGCCGGTTTTGGAGGCTTTAGTAGCACGTACCATAAGGAACATAGAGGTTACCCAGGAGGATGTACGTCTCGTGGGTTTATCAGCCACCTTGCCAAACTATCAAGACGTTTCTACATTTCTGCGCGTTAAGCCCGACAAGGGGCTGTTCTATTTTGATAACAGCTACCGGCCGGTAGCTTTGGAACAACAATACATTGGTGTAACCGAAAAGAAGGCTCTTAAAAGATTCCAGGTTATGAATGAAATTGTCTACGAAAAGACTATGGAACATGCTGGTCGTAATCAAGTGCTGGTGTTTGTGCATTCGCGCAAAGAAACAGGCAAAACCGCACGTGCTGTTCGAGATATGTGTTTGGAAAAGGACACTTTGGGTAGTTTTCTGCGCGAAGGATCGGCTAGCATGGAAGTTTTGCGAACTGAGGCTGAACAGGTTAAGAACAATGAACTAAAAGAGCTTTTGCCGTACGGTTTTGCCATCCATCATGCTGGCATGTCAAGAGTTGACCGTACTTTGGTAGAGGATCTTTTTGCTGATCGTCACATACAGGTTTTGGTGTCGACGGCTACTCTAGCCTGGGGTGTCAACTTGCCGGCCCATACGGTTATTATTAAGGGAACACAGGTCTATAATCCGGAAAAGGGTAGATGGGTGGAATTGTCGGCCTTAGATGTGTTACAAATGTTGGGTCGTGCTGGTCGTCCGCAATACGACACCAAAGGTGAAGGTATCTTGATAACCAATCATGGCGAACTGCAGTTCTATTTGTCTCTGCTAAATCAGCAACTACCGATCGAATCACAGTTTGTTTCCAAGCTGCCGGATATGTTGAATGCGGAAATCGTTTTAGGCACCGTTCAGAATCTTAAGGATGCCGTTAATTGGCTGGGCTATACGTATCTTTACATCAGAATGTTAAGAAACCCTTTGCTTTATGGTGTGGGACATGATGCTCTAAAAGAAGATCCTCTGTTGGAGCAAAGAAGAGCCGATTTGATACATACAGCTGCCTTGCATTTAGATCGCAGCGGCTTGATAAAATATGACCGCAAATCCGGGCAATTTCAGGTTACTGCTTTGGGTCGTATAGCTTCTCACTACTATTGTACTCATGAAACCATGATGACCTACAATCAACTGCTCAAACAAACCTTATCGGAAATTGAACTGTTCCGAGTGTTTTCCTTATCTTCAGAATTCAAACATATTGCCGTAAGAGAAGAAGAGAAATTGGAGTTGCAAAAGTTAATGGAACGCGTGCCCATACCCATAAAGGAGTCCATGGAGGAGCACAGTGCTAAGGTAAATGTGCTCTTACAAGCCTACATATCCCAGTTGAAATTGGAGGGCTTTGCTTTGATGTCAGACATGGTGTTTATAACACAATCCGCCTCGCGTTTGATGAGAGCCATTTTTGAAATTGTCTTACATCGCGGCTGGGCGCAGTTGGCCGATAAATGTTTAACTTTGTGCAAAATGATTGACCGCAGAATGTGGCAGTCCATGACACCATTAAGACAGTTTAAAAAGATGCCCGACGAAATAGCCAAAAAGTTAGAAAAGAAGAACTTTGCCTGGGAACGCTTGTACGACTTGGAGCCGCATGAAATAGGCGAGTTAATACGAGTACCGAAATTGGGCAAAACCATACACAAATTTGTACACCAATTCCCAAAACTGGAACTGTCGACGCACATACAACCCATTACGCGTTCCACATTGAGGGTTGAATTGACCATAACGCCAGATTTTCAATGGGATGAAAAAGTTCACTGCCAATCCGAGGGTTTTTGGATAATGGTGGAAGATGTGGACTCCGAAATTATTTTACATCACGAATTCTTTTTGCTAAAGGAAAAATATTGCCAAGATGAACACCAATTGAAATTCTTTGTTCCCGTATTTGAACCTTTACCGCCACAATATTTCCTTAGGATAGTATCAGACAGATGGATTGGTTCCGAGACCCAATTGCCGGTGTCTTTCCGTCATTTAATATTGCCGGAGAAAAATATGCCTCCAACGGAGCTGTTGGACTTGCAGCCTTTGCCCATCTCAGCCTTAAGAAATCCCAAGTTCGAGGAATTCTATAAAGACAAATATCCCCAATTCAATCCCATACAAACGCAAGTCTTCAATGCTGTGTACAACAGCGATGACAATGTGTTTGTGGGGGCACCCACTGGCTCGGGCAAAATGACAATAGCCGAATTTGCCATAATGCGTTTATTCTCGCAGCAAGCTGAAGGAAGATGTGTCTACTTGGTTTCGAAGGAAGACTTGGCCGATTTGGTTTTCGCCGATTGGCACACCAAGTTTGCCCAGCTGGGCCTTAAAGTGGTCAAATTGACGGGCGAGACCGGTACCGACTTGAAACTATTGGCTAAGGGCCAACTGATTATAACCACCGCTGATAAGTGGGACGTCTTATCAAGACGCTGGAAACAACGCAAGAATGTTCAAAATATACATTTATTTATAGTGGATGAGCTGCAGCTGGTGGGCGGTGAAGATGGTCCGGTACTTGAAGTGGTTTGTTCGCGTATGCGCTATATATCGTCGCAAATAGAAAAGCCAATACGAATTGTTGCTTTATCGTCTTCTCTGGCTGATGCGCGCGATGTGGCTCAGTGGTTGTTTTGCAATACTAATGCTACTTTCAACTTCCATCCGAGCGTTAGACCAATTCCGCTGGAGCTACACATACAAGGCTTTAATATAACCCACAATGCAACCAGAATCGCTTCTATGTCGAAGCCGGTCTACAATGCCATATTGAAATACAGTCCTCATAAACCTGTTATAGTTTTTGTGTCGTCACGCAAACAGGCTCGTCTTATCGCCATTGATATTCTAACGTACTCTGCATCAGACTTGCAGCCGAATCGCTTCTTCCATGCTGAAGAAGAAGACATCAAACCGTTCTTGGATCGTATGACAGACAAAACCTTAAAAGAAACTCTGTCGCAGGGTGTGGCTTATCTGCATGAAGGTCTCACCGCTTCGGATCATCGTTTGGTGGAACAACTGTTTGATTCGGGGGCCGTACAAGTGGCCGTTGTAGCCAAAGATCTTTGCTGGGGCATGAGCATATCCGCACACTTGGCCATTATCATGGACACTCAATTCTACAATGGCAAAAATCATTCGTATGAAGATTATCCGATAACCGATGTTCTGCAAATGATTGGACGCGCCAACAGGCCCATTGAAGATGCCGACGCCAAGTGTGTTTTAATGTGTCAATCGTCGAAAAAGGACTTCTTTAAGAAATTTCTCAACGAATCTTTACCCATCGAAAGCCATTTAGATCATCGTCTACACGATCACTTTAATGCCGAAGTAGTAACCAAAACCATAGAAAACAAACAGGATGCTGTAGACTATCTCACCTGGACCTTCCTGTACAAGCGTCTAACTCAAAATCCCAACTACTACAACTTGCAAGGCGTAACACATCGCCACTTGTCCGATCATTTGTCGGAACTAGTAGAGAACACCCTGTCAGATTTGGAACAGTCGAAGTGTATAAGTATTGAGGACGACATGGACACATTGCCGCTCAATTTGGGCATGATAGCAGCCTATTATTACATTAATTACACAACTATAGGTACGTTGGAGTTTGTGCATCATTTCTTTTGTTGGTTTTTAATAAAAACTTAATCTTTATTACAGAATTGTTCAGTTTATCATTGAACAACAAAACGAAAGTCAGGGGTCTTTTGGAAATCATATCATCTGCCGCAGAGTATGAAGATATTGTAGTGCGTCATCATGAAGAGGGCATATTGCGCACCCTGTCGCAACGCTTGCCAAACAAACTAACTGGACCTAACGACTCCACTCCTAAGTATGCTTCCAAACACTTCTAGACTTTTCGTAGACCCAAAATATTGATTTTTCTCTTTATCATTATAGATTTAATGATCCGCACATCAAGACAAATCTTTTGCTGCAGGCCCACTTGTGCCGCTTACAACTGGGCCCCGAACTGCAGGGCGACACGGAAATTATTTTAGGCAAAGCCATACGCTTGATCCAGGCCTGTGTAGACGTACTCAGTTCTAACGGCTGGCTTTCACCGGCCGTAGCTGCTATGGAGCTGGCCCAAATGGTAACACAAGCCATGTGGAGTAAAGATTCTTATCTCAAACAGTTGCCGCACTTTAATGCTGAAATCATAAAAAGATGTGCAGACAAAGTAGGTTTTCGTTTTTCGTTATTTAACTGAAATATTATATCTAAAGATGTATGTAATTAATTGTAGAAAATCGAAACTGTATTCGACATCATGGAACTGGAAGATGATGACCGTTCTCGTTTACTGCAACTAAGTGATGCCCATATGGCGGATGTAGCGCGATTTTGTAATCGTTATCCGAACATAGAGATGAGCTTTGAAGTTGTCGATAGTGATCGCATTAATTCGGGCTCGACCGTTAATGTGGTGGTGCAACTGGAAAGAGAAGATGAAATAACTGGGCCCGTTATAGCGCCCTTCTTCCCCCAGGTACATATATTTACATATTTTATTTATATCCATGTATGCGATTACACAATGTTCGTGTTTATTTTTCCATATCTTTGTAGAAACGTGAAGAGGGCTGGTGGGTGGTTATCGGCGATTCGAAAACAAATTCTTTGCTTTCCATCAAACGTCTTACTTTGCAACAGAAAGCTAAAGTCAAACTTGATTTTGTGGCACCCAGTCCCGGCCGCCATGATTACACTCTATACTTTATGAGCGATTCTTATTTGGGCTGCGATCAAGAATATAAATTTAATATTGATGTGGGCGATTTCCAATCAGAAAGTGAAAGTGAATCGGACTAAATTTTCTATATTTAAAAATAGGTTTTTAAACACTCTTACATATTTTATTTAGCTTATAGTTACTTTATTCGCTATTAAACATTTTAAAGTAAATAAATAATTAATAATGAATAGCTATAATAACTGCTGGCGTATCTTTTTGAAGGCAGGAACCAAATTTATCACGAGAATGAATATACAAAAATACCGTGAGAAGCGTCTTTCTGGATTTTAGGTAAGGATATGTAAATAAGTTTAAAAAATTCGACAGGATCTTCTTAATACAGTGTTGAGCTCTTGTTTTTCGCATAAAGAGAAAATTCGGCAGAACTTTTTCTTTTTAGAAAAAGAACAAAATCCAAAAATAAACAGTCCTGTTCTGAAAACCACGTCACTTCAAATCCCCTGATATCTCGAAACGAATTACGATTTGCCATTAAGCGTTTAAGGTGTTGTTTAGCATTTGGTTTGCCATATAAAATACAATTTTATTTGCCCGAAGTAAAACTGATTTTGATTTCAGAAAATATGTGATTTGCCAGAACATGGCGAAGGCTTTTTGTGTTTTCTAGCTGTCTATATGCCGGCAATTCGTATTGAATTACTTTTAAGACGACAATAAATATTAAACAAAACTCTAATTATATTTCTCGAAAAGCAGAGAAATATTCTTAGAACGTCTGTCTTTTAGTTTTCACTGTCTTTTTCGAAGACAATTGGATACAAAATGTCGGCATTTAGCAGAATGTGTAGTTCTATAATTTTTACAAAAGTTTTAAATATTGTACATCGACATTAAAAGGTGCTTATTTTTGTATGACAAAACCGAAGGCTCATGTAGGTTTTGCCACGTTCACAATATGAACAAATAAGAATACATTTCTCTTGTGTCAGTTAAAAAATTGGGTTTGTCGTGGCAGGCATATTTTCCCAGCCAGATTTTCAATAGACAAGTAAACAAATTAATTTTATGGCAAAAACTAACTTTAGACCTGTTTTATTTTCAATAAAAATTCTTTATTACACTCCTTTTTAAACCAGAGTCGCTGCTTTAATAAAATTAAATTCGATTAACAGATACAGCGTTTGCTCTACTGTTGGCATTATTGCCCTCCGGGCCATTTCCAATACTGCTGGTAGAAGCAAATTTAATCGATTTGCCATTAGGCAACTTAAAAGTCAAGGGATGGGAAGCGCCAGCTGAATCTTGTACCCCATTACTGTGGCCATGTGAGGCTGGTTTTAGATTACCGGCAGCCGATGCTCCAAATGCTGCTGCTGGCCCTTCAACATTGAAAGCTTGAGCTGGCGCATTAGCAGCTGAGTGGCCAAACTCATGAAGGCTGTTATAGTTTTGAAATGCTGCTGCTTGTGACTGACTGTAATCATCGACTTGACGTTTGACCCGGTTCTGCTCAATTAGCGATGCCAGAACATTGAATTCACTTGAAATGGATTTGCGTACTCTGCGCAGTTGCGGCCGTTGCTGTTTAGGCTTGATTGTCAAAGAAGACTGAACCACAACTTCATCAATGGCTGCACCCTTAAACTCTGTTAAAAAAAAAGCGATTACAAATTTTTGAGCAAAGAAAAAAAAAAAAATAAAACTTACGCAACTGGGAATTTAGTTGGCGTATTTCCTGATTGACAACTTTTAACTCGCCTGCTATAAAATTAATTGCCATTAATATAGTAGACAGAGAAATAAATAATTTCATTTTCGACTGATCGGATTAAAGCAACAGTCCAGCAACAAATGATCTTCACCTAACAAGTCACAAAGACACACTAAACTAATGAGCAGCAAACAAAAGAATCGAAAAAAAACCTGGCATCCAATCTTTATGGATACACTCTCACTTTTTCACATACATATTACAATAAGTTTAAGTCACTTCCCGTGGCACACATACTCGTTTATACACGCAGGCACACCTACTTACACAGTCACACACATAACGAACCAGCTAAACAGCTTCTCTGAACAATCCATTAAAGTTTTTTGAACTTGAAAATTCATAAAACTACCGTATACTTTTCAATACTTACCCTCCGAATCGATGGTTCTAACAGACATCAATAGATTTGTTTTCCTTATGCCCGTCGCTTGGCTTGTACGCACCTACAAACATTTACAGTCGGTGCAAAAAACAGGCGGCCTTTAACACATTCGGTTATCTTTTTTCGGGAAAAAAGTCAGTATTTTCAAAATTATAATAATATTATGGCAAATTGCATTTTTCCAAAAATTCTTAACTACCGATGAATTATGCGTAGAATTGAAAAAAAGAAATTTGAATACTTTTGTTTATTTTTGGTGGGGTTCTGGAACCCTAATCCACTCCAAACTGTATAGCTGCAGCATTTTGGGTGTCCGGCATATCACATCCACATGTTTTTACTGCTTTTCAATGAGAGCAGTAAAGGGTTTGTGAAAGTAAAACGAAACGTATTTTATTCTTACCTTCGATGGCATTTGAAACAAACAAAATATTTCGGTTTTTAGTTTGACTTGTTTCTTATTCAATTTAATCGAAAAATATAAGTGTGTATAGAGTGTATTTATGTATGAATATGCGTCAACAAATATTAATAAAAAATTAAATTTTTCCACTCATAAATTAAACACTATTTAAACACACGAAAGTTTATTGAAATTTTATTAATATTTTTAGATTAATTAGTTTTCTTTAAAAAAGAAAAGAAAAACTTTCGTATTTCAGAACACCAATTTATGGGGGTATGGGGACTCAAAAAATTGTGCTCTTTCAATCCGAGTCGAAACTTCTTCTCCAAGTAGAGAAAACACCTTTTTGTGCTATAAAACCAACATTTTCAAATATATGATTTTGTAGGTATTGAAAATTCTTTTGTATGGGGCAGCAATATTATTATTATTCAATACGAATGTCCTTCTTTATGGCAAAATGCATTTTCCAAAAATTCTTTGAGAACGACATAAATTAATATCGCTGGAAAGAGCAGTTTCGATACATTTAATTTTGTTTTCAATTTTTTATTTTCAATGATATGGACATACGAGATATCTAATAATACCACCCAATATTTTTTGAGAAAAATCTAAATTTACTTAATTTCTACAACAGACCTCGCATAACGCTTTTTTTCTGTATTTTTTCTCTGTATATAAAATAGACATATTAATGTAATGCTTCTCACGGCAATCAGTTGATAATGCTGTTTTCTTAATTCTTAATTAATATTTCTATATCTCTGATCAGCCATATGTCCTGCTATTCTAATTTTCAACTCATTCTTAAATGTTCCTCCACAAATCTTAGGACGTTGTCCACTATCAGCTACCCCTATAAGGGATTTTATGCACTAAATTCGAATTTTCTAACTTACATATATGTAATTTTGTTTTTCCTTTATCAAATATACTAGACATTTGCAATTGTTCAGACATTCCAGCTACCAATCCTCACTCTTTTGTGAATATGGAACGCCTACTTTTAAGCTGTTTTAATCTAAATATGTGGATTTATTGTCATAAATCGAGACCATAGAACAGTGTATAATAATCTATGGGACGCTAATTAAAAAGAAGATAGAGAACTTTTAACACAATTGTTTAATTTCACTTATTTATTTTTAAATCTTGTATATATACTTAAGGACAAATTTCATGCGATACATGATTAAGATCGTACATATTTAAATCAATAATGTTTCACTAATAAATCAGTTACCAATTAACTATTATTGCAAAATTTAATTTTTAAGACAGAACAATTATTTTTACAATAAGTCTTGTTGAACGCATACTAAAAACTAATAGGAAAAATGCCAACTTAAACTTAAAGGCCAAGCAATAATATACATATGTATTATTGAAACAAATGTTAGCACAATATCAATTTTAAATGATGAGAAAATTATTATAAACTTGCAATCACTTTTCGGCATTTTTAATTGCATGTAGTTGTAGTATTGGTTTAATTACTTAATTTAAAGTCTCCAGATTCCAGTTTAAGATTTACTTTTTAATTAGCAAATCTTTTGGTATAAGTTTAGCAATTATTTCAAACTCAAATCACAAAAAAGAAATATTTGAAAATTATTCTCTATCTTAATAATTTTTAACACACATACATGCATACATACAGTGAGTAAGCAAGTGTACTCGTTACGAAAACTAAACGATTTTGTAGGTATGTATTTAGGTAATTTTTAAATCGAGATCACTTACATTAAACATACATAATGCTGCCAACTAATGATGGGGCATGCAAAAACTTAACAAATAAAAAAATTATAAATATAGAAAACGTGGTAAGCAGCACAAAAGATACGCATAAAATTAGCAATATTATATATATATATATATATATATGTTTATCCGTACATATTTATCAACTAAAGACCATCATGTTGAAATTAAGCCACATTTTATGTTGTATTTACAAGTTCAATAAATGTTTACAAATAATGTCATGTTTTTGAATTACGAACAATTAAGAAATATTATGTATTATACTAATCTTATAAAACGAATTTTTAAACTAATCAAAGTTATTTAGATGCGATTAAATTCTTATATTAATCACTTTTTCACATTTGAAATATTATTAATGTAGAGATTTTTAAATGTTTAATTATATATAGTATTCTTAAATGATAACGTTGAACAAACATGCGCGAGCCAAACAAATTAATATCACTTTTCTTTATTCTACGCCATGGGCAAAAATCATAACCAGGCCTGGCTCAACCATAACATCTTCCGACATATGAGCATTATCACAACTTAGAACTAAAACAGCTTGCTTTCCTGCAAGGAAAATAAATATAAATGAATAAAAATTTGATAAAAAAAAAAACGTTATAATTGCATGTGTATTCCAATAAGATGTTTCATATTGAAACGCCTGGCATTTTAACAGCTGTCTTGCGGCAAGCTGACACTACTTGAAAGCTAACGAGCAAAAACTATGCCATTAATAAAAAGAAAATGATAATGCAATGTGCGGTTTTCGTGGTCAAAGTTCGTGGCCTCAACGGCCTGCAATTTTGAAACTGGGGCGCAGTTACATTAATAAAAGAAAACCTAACATTTTTAAGAAAAATTGCTTTATAATTTTGTGGGCATCAAAAATAATAGAAAAAAGACTGCTGCTATCTCTCCCTTATGGCAACTTATACACAATAAGTAACTTGATCAATGCTTAGCATTATACAGTAAAACATTCTAGTATACTTAAACATATAACTGCTATACATGTGTAAGTATATTATCACTATTAAAAAAAAAAACAAGTTATTTACCTGGTACTCGACGGCATACATAATTATCGTATATACGACGATTATTTTGTCGTGTTTCAAGCGAACTTAAGCCGCGCGGCCAACGCCTCTCATGACAATTTTCCATTAGATTATCTAAAATGTGAGGAGGGCAACCAGATTCCGACAAAGCACGTTTGATCATCATCTAAAATTTAAAAGTTCAGCTCATTAATAAGATAGTTTGGCTTATAGAAAAATGTAAAAAACTTCCCACCTGCAGAGCATCGTCTGGTGTAGAGATCATGCCACCCCAACGATTTACCCGGGCACGTGCCAATGTACTACTCCAACGTATAACTTCATCGCGTTCCATTTGATCGGCAATGGCTCGCATTGCTGGATTGGAAACTCTCATAGCACGCATAAAATCCTTAAACAGTTGTAATTCACGTTTCAATTCGTTAATTGTTAAGTTCTGATCAGCTATTTCTGTCTTGAACTCAATCATTTTCTGTTGCTGTGTCACTATCATTGTACGCAATTCGCGTACACAATTGTGATCCTTTAGCTCATCTTTGGGTATAACAAATCCGCAGCCCTTTTCGCATGGCAGGGGCTTTTTGGGATTGTGTTCACAATCTGCTAAGTGAATGTTCAGAACATCTAGTTTAAGAACAAAAGTGCACCCGTAGGCAGCGTTTTCACAGGTAATAGAAAGTCTATCCGAAACAAAATCGAATCTTATTAGAAAAATTACAAGTTGAGTTTTGAATAGTAAATAAAAAGAAGAACGATTTTCCAAAAACTTTGCTTTCAGGTGATTTAATGTAGCTAATGACCAGTTTGGATTATTATCCTCTACTTATTCGTTCAAAATAGCTTAGTTTCCAAATTTATGTATTATTTCATAACTTACCGCGAAAGTAGATTTCTCAGTATTCTAGGTACTGCACGTAGGTTGGCTGTAGTCAGTGCATTGCGGTCAACTGGGCAGGTGGGTTGCCGTGACAGCCATTCATTAATGCAAGCACGGCAAAACGCATGTTCACACATGGCAGCCTACAAAAATAAACAATCAGTTTTCATTTTTATCTTAATAAAAGTACTTTAGTACCACTGACCTGCAAAGGCTCTTCCAATACTCCAGAGCATATGGGGCAAGTAAGCTCTTCGTCAACCTCGCCCTGAAAACGATGTAGGTCATAACCCATAGCTTTACGTTTTAATTGATATTTTTATTGGCGCTGCACTTTAATAGGACTCCAACTAATGTAATGAATTTGATGGCTTGTGTCTGCTCTCCACAATAGTCAAATTTATGTATTTTACTTTAATATCAACAACTGCAACGACTTCAAAAACAGCAACAACACTAAACACTTAAACACCGAATGAAATGTACTAATGCAAAAATTAAAAAATAACAAGTATATCGCGGTAGACGCTTGCGTGAGCGCCGCTTTTCATTTGCTGGCTTCTCTTTTTGTAATAACTTTTTTTATTTGCTTGTACGTTTGCATGAGAATAATTTTCACTATCCAAATAATCAAACAATTCTGTTATATTCCAAAAAATCAAAAGTTATCAAGCATAAATCTGTGCGTCTTTTCTGTTTCAAAGATTTTGTAATTTTTGCACCAGTGTGTATTTGTTAATTTTGTTGAAAACTTTGACGTCGCTGCTAGCAGAAGTTTTTCTTTCTTGATTTAAAGCTATCGTAGCATTTCACAAGAGGAGCAGCAAATTTAAAAAGTCATCAAGAAGTATAATTTTCATTTAATGTAATGTCTTTTCAATTATTTTCACAATTTTTTTTGATGCAAAATTTTTTTTCTTGTTTGCAACAGCAACAACAAAATACACGGCTGCTTTTTTGCGTGTATTACCATAGTTAAAAGATAAAGAGTCCGTAACATAGTTGTATTTTAAAAGTAGTAATTAATTTTGATTATAAGATAACGGTCGTTTTTGAATTACATATATATGTATGTACTTATATTGCTTGTTTTTTGCTTCATCTACAATTAATTAAGATTTGTAGGCACTGTCAAAACTAGTTAAACCAAACGCTGAGCGTTTACGAGTTATACAAATTGTATGGCATGTCGCTTTCATTCAGGTGCGTCTGTGAGTTATAAAAAATGATATTAAATATTTAAATAATATATTTATATTTAAATAAATACAAGGTGTACATAAATATATGCACAAATAAAAACTGATATGTTCACATGGATATTACATCTCTCGAATTTGCTATTTATCTTTTTTTTTATCGAAACGCGTAAGTTACATTTTTACTTTAGAATTGGCTTGCCCTTGCAATTAGAGCATTTAGAATCTTGTTGATAAGAAGGTTGTTTTTAATTGCAAGATTGTAAAAATTTTGCAGCAGCATGTACTTATTTTAATGTGGTACATCATAATCAATCAAATGGTATATTCTGAATTTTTTGTAACTTAAGGCCTTTTTGGATTTTATATGATGACGAGCCATATTATTATCTCTCAAAGAATCAGAGGTATACATAAGCACATGCAAATGTTGATAACACTTAAGTAAGTTAAAATAATCATTTTGACTTATTATCAAAGTAGACTAACTCTGGCTGTTTAGTGTAATGGGAACGCTCTGCATTGTCGTAATGAATTTATTGTTAACGTGTGTACTTGTGATCATTTTGTTATATTTATGCCGTTTAAGCAATCAATATGTTTTATCCCCCTCCGAAAGGGTTGATTTACCTAATCAGGGAGCTGTTCGAGGTGATTTGGAGACAACGTTGTGGTCGCATCAAACGTTTATGCGTTTTCGTGGAATACCGTTTGCAGAGTCACCAAGTGGTCCTTTACGCTTTCAAGTAAGTCCAGAAAAACTGAATTTACGATCACATGAAAGGATCTGCATAGTTGAAAATGAATTTCTACTGGTTACAACAGTTTCTCTAACAATATGCTTACAAGGACTTGTTGACAAGCTTAAGGTATTGGGTAATATTAAACGATTCTCATATGTCCTTACATCATCTACTAATATAATTGAGAGTTATTTTATTTAATCAATTGTTCTGCTCTCCTAAAATAACAGAATCGTTGCGATCAAAATTACCCAATACAATTTAACAAGTAAAAATTGTTGTTTATCGAAGAGAACAATATCTTTTTCATGCAATTATAGAAATTGTTTTTTATTTTAGATGTATGTATGTACATACATTGTAGTATTTACATAAGTATGCATAGACTCGTATAATATAGTATTTATATAGTACATATTTTTAGCCACCCAGGAAACGTAAACCATGGCGACATGTTTTAGATGCCACATCATATGGACGCCGCTGTCCTGTTAGCACCACCTTGTCACAACTAAGTAAAATTCACCTAAAACAAGATCTAGAAGACTGTTTAAATTTATGCGTCTATACGAAAAATGTAAGAAAATGTTTTTATAACTTTAACATATCTCGAGCAAGGGGCATGTGTTATGTGCACTTTCACATGTGCCTTACAAGCCACTAGTGATTTGCAACTACACGACAAGAATGAGTGATTACATACAGACGTATTTACTTTCTAATTTTTTATACTTTCTAATTTTTCAGCTAACAAGCGCAATGCCAGTCATGTTTTATATTTATGGCGGTGGCTTCTACAACGGATCAAATATAGATCATCCTGCACGTCATCTGTTAGAAAAAGATATCGTTTTAGTAGTTCCAAATTATCGCATTGGAGCACTGGGTTGGTTATCCACATTGGATGAGAACATGCCAGGTAATGCACCGGTTGCAGATTTACTTCTCGCTTTGCAATGGGTTCAAGATCATATACACTTGTTTGGTGGTGATCCAAAACAAGTTACCATTTTTGGTCAAAGTGCTGGATCAGTTATGTCGAGTGTCTTATTGCTCAGCCCGCATACATCAGCTCAATATTTTCATAGAGCCATTATACAATCCGGATCAATATTCGGTTCGTGGGCGATTAATAGCCAACCTATTAACCAAGTCAAACGCATTTGTCATGCCTTAGAGTGTCATAATTGTGAAAGTAGGAAGGCAATTTACGAGTGCTTAAAAAGTGTTCAGGTGCCAAAGCTATTGAAAACCACACAATCGGTATGTATTAAAAAAATTGTGGAGAATAAAGTTAACTTTAATGTAACATATTTAGGAAGCGTTTGCACCCATTATAGCTGACTTCCACGGTTTTCTGCCAAAAGAGCCAAAGCTTTTATTCGACGAATTTAAAAGATCTGTACCTTTAATGACGGGATTTACGAAACATGATGGCACTTTTGTATTGGCCTGTGCGTATAATACACGAATAGCTAAAGTCTTTAAAACTGCTTGAACTTTATTTATATTCATTTTAGCTTATTATGATGCAGTTAAGTCTTTAAATAAGAACTTTACTAATATAAGTGTAAGAAGTTTTGCTAAGGGACTGCTGGACCAGACAAAAGACAGCTCTGGACTTTCGAATCATTTGTTAACGAAACTGTTGTTCACAAAAGAGCTGCTCGACAGCTGTGATCATAAAAAGGCTACAGCGGCTTATTTTGATGTAAGTTTCAATAAAGTTTCTTACTTAAAGTTGATAGTAGATTGAGAAGAGAATATGTTGGGCTGTTAGTATTTTTTCCTTCCTGAAATGTAGGACTATTTCTGCTCAATTCATTTTTTTAATAAATAGAAATCACTTGATCTTTAGCTCACCAATATAGTATCGATGAAATCGCCTGTCCTGTCGCTGGCAAAAAATATGCTAAATAAAAGCGCAGCTCCAGTTTATTTGTACAGTTTCGATTATGAAGGTTCTAATACACGATTTGGTTATGAATTTGGCAATGAGCATTACCCTTTTGAAGGCGGTGTTCACCATTCAAATGACAATATATATCTCTTTTCGACTCATAACTTGAATGCTGAGGACACAAAAATGGCTACGAAAATGGTAGATATATGGACATCGTTTGCCATCGACGGAAAGCCTCAAATTGAAAATGAAATTGAAATTTTACCCATGAAAAGTAAGTAATTATTTAAATTCACCACGAATGTCTTTAAGTTTAACGGTAGTATAAATTCCATATAAATACTGTGGCGTTTGTTATTGCAAAAAGTAGCTGTAACTTGTATTTTTGTTTGCTTTTAAATGCAGTTTTTCACGGAAATGTCCCTTAAAAACTTATCCTGACTTAAGCTGCTATAACAAAACAACACAAGAATAATTCTAAGGTGCAGTCGAATCTAATCATAATTGTGGCCACAGTGCGTCGTAACCGCCTAAGCCGTCTTGAAAAAATTTCCTTAATAAAAGTCACACTAAATTTCGTTTTGTCGTAACTCAACTTAAGCTCTTGAATACAAACAAATATAATATATTAATTACACACCGTCAGCTGAAATACAAAACCACGTAACTAAATACAAAATAATAACATGTCATGGGACTTGAACTTGTAGTTGTGTACTTTTCACTTTGGCTTATAAAATGTCTGATTTTTATTAGAAGAGAAAGTACATAAATATTGTGGATTTCCATTTCAGCTAATGATATTTAAAACAATTTAAAACAATTAGTGACGGTTCACACACATTAACTTTTATTGCTCATATTTATATTAGAAAAGGTTAACTAGGCCGTAGGCGTCATCGTAATTATATCCTAAGTGAGCTGAGGATTGTTGATGTTGTTTGGTCTTCCACAATGTTGCTTCCCACTCGCGCTGCTTAACTGTTATCTGAACCTGTACTGTTTTGGGTTTTTTTTTTTGTACAGTTGTACAGGAAAGGAATACAGACAACTAGAAAATTCTATTAAACCCGTCTTGGGCATATGGTATTCGTTATGCTGGCCATTCTGTACAGCCGCCTCTTAAACGAATTAACTTTGCAAAATATGATTTAGTGTAACGAAACCGAAACTTTAAAAATTAGCCACTCTAACTTTTTAATTTTTTTTTTTCAGCTGATAGTGGACCATACTTTCATATTAACAACAAAATATCTTTAGGGCAAGATGTCTACGAAGAACTTACTGTCACAAAAGACGATCCAGATAGTGAAAAGTTTATAAGAAAGAACGTTGAGTATTGAAATTTGTGATTTCGGTTTTGTTTTAAAGCTTAAAAAGCATTTTATTTGGCTAAATTTGTAATTAATTATAAAAAAATAGTTGATTTTATATTAAACCATGTCATTATAAGTGGTATGTATATTATAAAAAAATTATAGTACATTTAAATTTCATGTTGATAACAGTATGTGTGTATGTAATTGTTAAATAGACATAAACATGCAATGTGTTGCCACACGCAAAAACAAAAGGACGACAAACACATTTCATACAGGACTAATCTACATATGAAATTTTGAATAGGCTTTAAGAACAAAATTCCGTGATTTTATTTACTTTTTCCATGAAGAAAAGTCAAACTTGACTACACAAAATGTTCTTGGCCCCAAATTGCTAAACTGGATGAGAAAAATTTTAAAATCTGCATACCCTTTAAATATTTCTAACACTATATTAGCATCTTATTGCTATTAAATTAATTTGCTATTTATATAATTTTTTGCTTTGTATGACTAAATAACTTTGCGATCAGTTGCTCGAAATCTTTTCTTTTTTGGAATAGAGGGTAAGGAAACAGACTTGCATTTTTCGGGGATAACAAATTTACCCAGGTATAACATAAGACATAAAAACATATACAATTGGCACTATATTGCAAATGACAAATCTTTGTTTACATACATCAATTTAATTTAACTTTAATAATATAATCTACAACCACAAAGCGATCGTATTGTAATGAAACTTTCAGCGTGAAAGCACCAGTTCTTATGTACACATGTCGTCGTTGGTGTTTTAAAAAAATGTGTACGCCAACACGTTAAGCAAACTTTTCCACTTTAATCTATTACAAAACTGTCGCAGGTGTTTTTTTTTTTTAATTCGATAAGAGCCACGTTAAAATACCCCGCAAACTTACGGAAGACTTTGAAAATAAAATCATTAATTAAAGGAAGTACAAAAGCTCAACTTTTAATTTCCGAAATTGTTATTTGCTCAAACTATTACAAAGGCATTTACGAATTTTATCAATGGGAAAGCAAACAAAATTTAATCTTTTTTATTTATTTTATATGAATTTATCTATGAGGCCACAATCGTTTACCATCGTTTTTTGCAGTCAGAAGCTTTTCTTTAATATTTTTTTTTCGTATAAGTATAAAACAATCAAATTTTATACAAACTTTTTATAAAATCGTTTAATCTATAAGAATAAGGAAAATAGTTTTGAATTTTTGTTTTGTTAAAATGTAACGATAATTAAAACTGTGTTTAGTTAAATATTCAATTGAAATAAAAATATCAAATTCAAATTAAAATACAGGTAAAAAACAATGGAATAAAGGTGCATGAAAACAGGCATACAGTGGGGCTTCGATTATCCGTGATGCGATTAACCGGTAAGAAATATAATTACCTCTATTAATCGGCACTACAAACTTAGTTTTTGATGGTGGATTGAACAATTAAATGCAATTCGAATATGTCAAAAAGCGTGTTAATTGTGGTTTAATTTTGAAATTTTAGAAATAAAAGTGAATAAAAAATGTACAAAAAACTACTCAAAATTGTTACTCTATTAGCCTATCATTACGGATAATCGAGTTTTCACTGTACAACTGAACAAATAGTATTGCAAGAATATGTTTCATTAAACAATTTATTTTTAAAACTTGGCGTGAATGAATATTTCTATTAAACACTGGTAGACTTTCAACGGTATATATTTCGAAACAGAAAAGAAAAAAAAGAAAAGATTTTTGTTACGTTAAGTCACTGGAGAATTATACTTAATTAATAAATATTATTTGTTTTTGGTGTTGATGGCTCGTTTTGTAACACGGCCCAAAAAAATGCCCATTATAAAAATCATACCGGTAGCTGTCATTAGAATAACAACAAAGAACTTTTTGGCAGGTGAAGTAACAACTTGATTGACAAGTTGTTCCATATTCTCCGGAGGCTGCACTAACACCTAAATTTTATTTATTATACAGATTTTTTATATCGCCAAATATTGCATACACAATCTAGCAAACTTACCGTATCGGCGTTTTTGAACATTTCAATACGTTTCTCCAGTTTTAAGCGGCAATCTTGTTCCATAGCTTTAGAATGGTCTTGTAAAACGGTTTGCAAACATTTAAGTTCTATAAAAAGCAAATAAATGTAAGTAGCATTAGTTAAGGCAAGTATGTGAGTATTAATGATTTAACACAAACGATATCTAAACATTTACTAAAATGTTTTCTTTTTCGCCTGTCAAAACACTTACTTCTTCCATTTCCTTTTTTGACATTAGAACAATATCTTAACAAATCATCGGTGCAAGCTTCTTCTAATATGGGATCAACATGTATATCTGCCTTGGCCTCAGCTATCAAAGTGGCCACTTCCAGTCGACAATCACGATTTATTATATTTTCTTTAAGAAAAGCATTCTTTAAACACTCCTCTACAAGTCCATGGTCTTTAGCCATTTTATCTGGTTGACATAAAACAGCAATTTCATGTTTGCAGAAAGTTTGTAGTAATGGATTCAATTTGTAATTAAGAGCTTGTTCTTGTAAAATTTTAACCATTTCTTGGGAACATTCCTCGTCTAGTAAAGATTTACGGAACTTATCTTTCAAGCATTGAACAACCTAAAAAACATATTGATAGATGTCAGCAATTCTAATATGTGTTAACTTTAAGAGAGTAAATTAAATAGTCCACACTTAAAGTTCTAACATCTAGCAAGTATATTCTTAACACTTAGACACACCAGCACGTAAAAAGTAAGATATTAAATAAGATAAGTATAAAATCTAAATGGAAAAATCTGTTTTTTACACAAAATATTTTTAAAAAAATATATATAAAGCCAGCACTTCGTAGGCATGTATATTTGAATCACTTACCTTTCCATTAAGTTCTTCATTTGGTTGAGCTTTTGCAACAATATCGGAACAATAACGATCAATATTTTTACCACAGTGTAATTGTAACGTCGGATTAAATCTAAAATCAGTGTTTTGTTCAATCATACGATTGACAATCACCAGATGACAACGTGCGTCAAAAGTTGGATCATCTTTGTAGATTTTCAAACAATCCAAAAGTCGCATGGGATCCGCTTTGGAACAATATTTGTATGTCATTTCTTTGCAAGTATTTATTAGTGTATAATCCGTTGCACTGTCTCCCAGCTCTGACTTCTTTACCAAAAATATCGCATGGTGACAAGAATTTCCTAAACGCGGCGTGTTCATGGTCAAACATTCCAAGGCCTAGAAGGAAAAGAAATTATAACTATCTTCGCTCTGACGACAAAGTTGTTTTCAAATTTGCAGCAGTAAAAAAATGATGTTTTATGAAATTATACATAATTGATGCATAATGAGAAAAGAGAACTTGCATTCTTCTTATTCACCTCTCCTGGACCGTTTTTATCAGTACAATACAATCCCAATTCATTACTGCAAGCATTTGCTAGTTTGGGATCCAGAGCCAATGATTCTCTCTGCTGATACAACTGCGCTTTGACTTGCTGCCTGCACTCTTTAGGTAACCGTGGCCGTTGGCCCCGTATTGTATCGTTACGCATTACTTCGCTCAGACAAGCCACTACATCATTTTTCGTTTTACTTCCCGAACAAAAACGCACTACATGTGGACGACAAGCTTCTTTAAACTTGTAAGTGAAATGATAGTTTTTCAGGGAAATAATTTGAAAATGTTCAATGGCAGCACGACATTTAAGATCTTGACGCAAATCGGCATCGTTTTTGTGCGAAATCAAGCAATCCATCATATCGCCTTTATCCTTGCCTCCTCTGAGTATATGATCGCAATGCGTTTTCATGGCTTCCGTGCAGACTGACATTATAACTGGATTAAGCTCAATATGCGCCGCTTCCTCTTCTGTGTATTGGGTAACTGCTTCCTGTTTTAAAAATTAAAAAAAGCAGTAGTTTAAAACATCTAATTGTTTGTTTTTTATACTTACTCTGCAAGAAGCTTGAAGTTTCTCTAAGTTTATCTGTAAGCAATCCATTTCTGCACCCCTTTCAGTGTTTTCGAAACAATAATACGACAAATCATCTATGCAAGCATCTTCTACTTCAGGTATAAGATCTACCGACACCGCACGTTGCCGCATAACGCGTTTCACTTCCTTAAAGCATACTGGACGTAGTGTGTTTTGTTCATCATCACTGTAGGCCATGCGGTGCAGGCACGGCAGTATAAGTGGCCCACGTTCGGGATCCATTTGCAGGTCAGTAACATCATCCCATTGCTTTTTAGCATGACAATATTTAATGGCATCTTCGTGACAATGCTTGTATAACTGTGGATCCAATTTAAAATCTCTGGCTACAAAGTACTGAATGAGCAATAAAGAGTGCTCACAATCAGGATTCATGGCTGGTGTGCCCAATTGTTCCATTAAACATGTCATCACGCGAGCATTGCCACCGTCTGTTTCACGACAAGCGATATCAACGACTGGTTTGCAATTCCTTCGCAAGACAGGATCTACACGCCAATCTTCGCCAACGTCAGATACTTTTATTAGTTTTTCTAATGATCGTTGGCACAGGGAAGTTATGCGTTTTTCTTTACGCCTTTTACGTGCATGCTCCATTAAGCAGTGAATAATTTCACCGCCAGTTCCTTGGCCCATACCAACAACTGACAACTTGTCAGCATTCACACAGAACTTTGGTATGTCGTCGGCACAATCGCTGAGAATTTCTGGCGACAATTGACCATCTGACATTAACATGCGTCGATGGTCATCAATTTCGGCTCGACACTCCGGCGCTATTCTTGTACCGTTTTTCTCCACTGTTTCTAAGCATAAAAGTATTTGAGCTAAACGTACTTGCTTGTCTTCGGAAACGCCACGACGACAATGATGTTGTTTAATATCATCTTTGCATGCCTTTGCTAAGCCATGTGATATTCGATAATCTTTAGCAATCTCATGATCTCTCTCAGATATTTGTTCACTACAACGGCTGGTCATGGAGGGATTATTTTTATTTTTCACTAGACACTTAAAAGCCCCGGGTGTGCCACTTAGTTCTTGCGAACAAAATCGTTTCAAATCTTCCGAACAAGTTTCGAAGAACTTCATGTCAGCTTCTTGCAATTCTATTCTTTTAATGCTTGCTTTGCACGACTGACTCAAAATACTTTCGCCAGTTTGTAGCAAGCATTCTACTGTCTCCAATTGTGATAATGGTTTATGTTCTATATTCATGCGACCACATTCTAGCTGATCGGTCTCTGTTGAACATGAATTAAAGAAATCGCCTAAATTTTCGTAATCTGGGAAAAACACCGCATGAACCCGTTTAATGTAAGAGCGACACTTGTTTCCGTGTTCCATTTGCAGTGTTCGTTCTTTAATACAAGACCACATATCCACGGCATTTATGCATGACTCCAACATACCTTTTTCCTTCAAGCATTGCATCTTCAGCAGATTTTCTTCCACCCACTTTGAACTAAGCATTTCTTTTGTTTCTTGCCATACTGCATGTTGGCATTTATCAGGCATTGCCTCCAACTGACTAGATCTAAAAGTTGACACGCACTCTAAAATCGAAAGGTTGTCTGTTGGCATATGCTGACACAAGGTTTTAAAGTCTAAACAATCTTGATTTTCAATCAAAGAATGCTCTTTTGCAACTGCCTTGACGTTGGTAGCCGCCCTGGCTATACGTAACAATTGTTTACTTTTTTGTGTCTCCTCAAGAACAGCCTGTTGTGTTGTCGTACTAACCAGCAAGCCGGTTATAAACAGCAGAACAATCATCACTTTGGATTCCATTTTTAACCTATTTTCTTAAAAAAAGTTGTGCGCACAATTAATTAAAATTATTTTTTTTTTTTTTTGCTCTTTATATTTAATTTTATTTATTAATTTTTTTACTGTATACTTCGCAGAATAAATGCAATTGTTGACATGCAACGTCAGTGCTTAATACTCTTCGTTTTTTATCTAGAACAGCGATTTCGTTTTCATTTGATTATCATAAGCCCAAACAGAGAAAGTTTAACCAAAATAATACATAATTATTATACCTAACACTTGTACAAATATTATGGAAAAAGAAATACAACAAGATGAAATAATTGTGTTAGAATTAAATTACTTTATTAAGAACAACAGTTTGCGTTTGGTTTCTTTTTTTCGTATGCGAATGTCAACAATATATTCAAGTTGCCACTTCGTAAGAAATATGCTCTTGCCGCCAACATTCAATGGTTTCAAGCTGTGCTTAACGTAAGTCCAGCAACTCACTGTAATACAGCAGGTTTGAATTTGGGTTCAGGGCTGCAGTAGCTTAGCTTAGACAATTACTTAAAACAAAAATTGTGGTTTCCCACACGGGTGAAGCAAAATCTAATTTTCCATATACAATACATATTTAAGAATATACAGCACCGGCAAAAATAATAACATACTTACAAGTCATATGCTTGCTGTTCACATAATTTTATTTAAAAGGGTACCAAGGAGTTTTTTATCCACAATGCCAGGATTTTCATCTGTATTCCAGATAATTATAGTCTATCTGAGTATAGTAGAAACACAATCGAACAAGAAATACTTAAATGTAAATCGATCTGGTAAAATGTTTTCATTAGCATGGTTGAATATGTTTCTGTTATTTTACTACTTTTTAGTGTAACTGTGCAGTTTATGATAATTCATATTCCACATAAAGTTCCAACGTATATTATCTGTTTTGCGATACATTTATTTAACTTGCAGAATTCAATCAGAAAGCACATTAGAGTTTAATTGATATTTATTGTAAAATGCCTTGTAAAGCTGTTTGTGTTATTAACGGAGATGCCAAAGGCACCGTTGTTTTTGAGCAAGCTGTAAGTACATTAGAAAAATAAATTAAATATATAAATTTGTTCACCTTTGAATAAGCTTAAAGGTCGGAAAATGTACGAATAGCTGTGATTAAATGCACATACATATGTAGGTATGTGTGTATGCATGTGCGTGAATTTGTGTATGGTATGCGTTTTGGTATAAAAAACCGGTGGTTTTATTGTTGGAAAATACCAATCATGTTTTTTAACTCTACTTCGGGTAAAAGAGGTGCTTCAAAATTAAAATATTAAATCGTAATTTTGCTATCAAATCTATTTGTTGCTTAATTATGCAATAGCCAGATGTATAATTCAAGCTTTAAATATATGCATGTGTACACAAGCAAAAATAATATTCTAATAGTCACTGATAGGAATTAATTTCGTATTCTGGATACCTAATTGGAATTGCTGCATATGTATGTATATATATGCGATATATGTACGTATGTATGTAAATATGTATGAATATGAATGAACAAGTGCATTCATTTACTTTGTTATCGGCATGACAGTGTGTTTTATTTCAAATAATTAATTTTCTAAAGTACTTGAAATATTTTCAAAAAATAAAATAAAGTTTAATACAATGCATTTATGTATATCAAAAATAAGACATCGAATTGCCTTTTAGGTTATGAGGATGTGTGGGAAAAAAATTTAACTGAACATTTTTTTTTAGGATGAAAACTCACCAGTTAAAGTAACTGGAGAAATAAATGGCCTATCGAAAGGTCTGCATGGCTTTCACGTTCATGAATTTGGTGACAACACAAACGGTTGTACATCAGCTGGCCCCCACTTTAATCCATGCGGCAAGGAACACGGAGCCCCTAACGATGCAAACCGACATGTAGGTGATTTGGGCAACATTGAAGCTAGTGGCAGTGGACCTACTAAAGTAAGCCCTAAAACACTTTAAATTTAGACCATATTAATTAAAAATATCTTTTTGAAGGTGGAAATTTCTGATAAACAAATTAGTTTGTTTGGTGCCAACAGCATTTTGGGTCGCACCATTGTTGTGCACGCTGATCCCGATGATTTGGGCAAAGGCGGCCATGAGTTGAGCAAGACTACCGGTAATGCAGGTGCTCGTATTGGTTGTGGTGTTATTGGAATTGCTAAAGTTTAAATAAGATTTGAAATGCTTTAAAAAAGCAGCCATCTTTAAGTTTTGTTATTCTTTAGAAAAAATATCCATGTAGTGCATATAATTGGATTATGTAGTGTTATATGTGATGTATTGTACACTAAAATATTCCTATGGAAAAAATAAATCGGAAACTGGGAGTTTGAAATTGAGCGTTTAATTGATTTAAACAATGAACTAAAAACTCTGTAGACGAGCTATTACACAAATTTGAAGATTCACTTTAAATGTAGCCAACTCTGTAATGAACAACTTTGGTTTGAAAAAAAAAAACTGATACAGAACATGTTTCCGAATTTTTCTCCCCCATATTTATCTATCGCTTACATTAAAGATTAATTTGCTAAGTTGGTTATCTGTTGTTCAAAACCTTGAGGGTGTTAACGTTCGATATTGACGTATTCGTCCAAAAACACGTTTTCTTTTATCTTTTTTATTGATGCATTTCTTTGAAGCCATCGGTTGAACGTACTGAACTCCTCTATACCTTTACTTTCACATATCTCTGTTTGTGTTTTAAAAGTTGGAAAATTCCGCCAACAATAAAACTCGTTTCCAAACCGACATAATTTTTTTTTACAATGACTGCGAAAAAATAAAATAATAAAGATTTTTGTTACAATAGTGCAACAGACAACTTTTATTTCTTCTTTTTTTTATAAATTCTTTCTATAATGTGTTTTGGGAGGCCATTGTATAAACAAATGTGTGTATAAATATCCTCGAAATAAGAAAACATTACAAACATACATATTTAAATAGGACAATGTTTTCTGAATGCAATGCATGATATCTTGTATGTGCTTTAGCATTTTATTGTTTTAAATAGTTGAGTGTATATATTTATATAAAATATTTAGAAAAGGAGAAAACAATCAAAATTAAATAAATTAACTATTAGCTTCAATTTCTCTGTAGACTTCGCGTTTATATTCGTCTAAGCCTCCTTCAATAGCACGCACACTTCGATTGCCACACACCCACAATTCTTTACAAACAACTTTTATTAAACGTTCGTCGTGAGAAACTAATATGCAACCACCCTAAAAAATATTGTAAAAATGATTTCTCTATAGAATCTTAAGTCCACATGTATTCAAGAACTTACTTTAAATGCATTTATTGCTTTGCCTAAGGCATCTATAGTTTCTATATCTAAATGATTTGTCGGTTCATCAAGTACTAAGAAATTTGGTTCGGCTGAAAGTATGCAAAATCGAAAGTTCAAATAAGTGTTAAAAAATACGAGTTATACAAAGTTTACCCATGCACATTTTCGCTAGAGCAACCCTAGACTTTTGACCTCCTGACAAACTGGCCAAACTTTGTAAGGCTAATGTGCCAGATATACCAAAACTACCCAGCTGCCGGCGATACTCTTCGTCTGGTCGTCCTGGAAAGTTCTCGGCTAAAACTCCTACGCATGTTAAATTCATATTCAAATGGTCGACATGATGCTGAGCAAAGTAACCAATGCGTAGACTGCGATGTAATACAATATTTCCCAGCGGTGTTGTTAATTGACCAACAATGATTTTCAGCAGTGTAGATTTACCAGCCCCATTTTCACCCACCTTGTTTCAAATATATTAGATAAATGTTTATTTTTACATACAGTAGGTGAAAGCAATGACGTCATATTGCACTTACTATGCAAATTCTTGAATCAGATGTCGCTGATAAATTAACGCTTTTAAAAACAGGCAGAGGATCCTTTGGATCGTATTTAAATTCAATATCAGATATTGCTAGAACAGGCGGATTCAAGGGCTCAACATCGGGAAATTTAAGTTTTACTTCCGTTTCCTTTTCAACGGGTTTCAGTTCTGGCCTGAAAGATTAAATTAATGTAATATTGAATTTTACATGAAAAGTATTCACAGCTTTTCTCTAATAATTTTTTCAGTATTTAACTTTGTTACAGACATTATTACAAATATTTCATACTTACAATTTCTCCAGCATTTTAATTTTCGATTGCACTGAAGCAGCGCGGTTGGCATTATAACGAAAACGATCAATAAACTCCTGAACATGGGACCGATGAGCCATTTGGGCCTCATATTCTCGGCGCTGAGATTTAAGTTTCTCATTTTTAGTTTTTTCAAATTGCTCGTAGTTGCCCCTTTTGAATAAGAGATATAATTACATTAAACGGAAACTACAAACTAATTAAAAAATTAGAATAAACTCACTTGTAAGGCTCCAGTTCTTGGGAATGTAAATGTATTATATCCGTTGGTACCGTATCCAAAAAGTTACGATCATGGGATACCACCAAAATGGTTGTCGGCCAGGTTTGCAAATAGTTTTCTAGCCATATTATTGCTTTTATGTCCAACATGTTGGTAGGTTCATCAAGTAGTAACAAATCGGGTTTCGAGAAGAGAGCACGTGCTAAAGCCAAGCGCATACGCCATCCACCGGAAAACGATTTCGTTGGACGCGCCTGCATATCGGTATCAAAACCTAAACCTTTTAATATGACCGAAGCCCTTGCAACCGCTTTATCAGCTTCAATATTTTGTAGGTGAGCATAAATTTCACTAAGTTCTGTGTTTAAAGAAGCATCTTGAGTTCCGCTGTTCAAAAGAGACATTATTTCTTTTTCTCGTGAAAGCAGACGCGTGCGTTCTGTATCACATTCTAGTACACTATCTACGGCCGAAGTATCATCACCTACCACCTCCTGTTCCACATGTAGGACAGTAATATGTGAAGGAATTTGAAGTTGCCGTTCGAAAATCATGCGCAATAGTGTCGTTTTTCCCAATCCATTGCGGCCAACAAGGCCGTAACGTCGCCCAAATGACAACAAAATATTGGCATTTTGAAGAAGTACTCTAGAATTATTACAGAAAATGTTGCAAAAGCAAAAATATGGTTTTGTATAACTTACTTGTCGCCGAAAGCTAAATCAAAGTTTTCAATTTTAATATCCATAGAACGATTTGTTCCTTTAGCATCCATTTTTGTTGCCTTTTTGTTTGTGACTTGCGAAGCAGTAGCTTGCTGCAATTTAACTGGTGCAACTGGACATTTGCCAGCGTCTTGACGTTTTTCTTGCTTTTGCTGCAGTTTAGCCTCAGCCTTTTCCAGTTTTCTTGAGTCAACTTTCTACAATTTTAAGTTTGTTTTGCAACTACTTTTCAATAATTTCATCATTGAACTTACATTTGAATTGTCCTTGTTTACTAACCATATGCTGTGCATATCTTTATCGATCGTCTCCATATCTTTTGCCATATCGGCAATATTAACGGGGGCATTTAGTACCTTTCGCTCCACCGTCTTGGTGCCAACTTTTATAATATTAAAGAATTGTGTGCACAGATCACGTATATTGTCTTCGGTCTTCTCCATACTGATACTTTGCAAGATATCACCAACAGCATCGTAGATATCGTCGCAGGTTTCAAAATCATCTAAGCTGCCTGCCAGCACGCCTTCCACATAATCCTTAAGCTCATTGTCCATTGCCGGAAATTCTTTCCTTAATAATTCTGTTAATTCGCTCATTCTCGTGAACAATTATGGGATTTTCAAAGTTTTTATAAAAATGTGCTTCTTACAAAGTTGGTTGGGTATGACCTGGCCTTTTCAGTGCAATGTACCTATACAGAACAATTTCGTCGACTCTCACCAGTTGCTTTTGGTGACTGATGTGTGCGATTTTTATGTGTGTATTCTAATAAACAATTTATGGTTTGTTTATAAATTTACCATTAAATTATAATTCGTCGGGTTCTGTTATGAAATTTAGAATTAAAATACATATATTAACAATTTAGTTTTTCGCAATCTTGTACCACACTAAAAAAATATGAATCCACCAATAGCCACACACTCACACAAGCAGGCACAATACGTGAAATGTCAAAATGATTCGTTAAGTATTGCCAGCTTCAAAGAACATAAAGTTTGATCAAATAATTACCTCGACATTTCCAGTGCTTATTACGTACTTAAAATTTGGCAAATAAAAATTGTTTTGAAAAAATTACGTAAAATTGTTCAACTATTACGAATATTATGAAATTGAAAATACATATACATACATACATATATGCATATTAAAAAGTTTTGTAACAAAAATTGTACTTACTGCCACTCAGGAAATTGGGCTAGCATTTTGAATCCAAGCACATTTTTAGTTTGCTGTACGCAAATGGTCTCACAAGAGCCAAATACGAAGTCACTATATTTATAAAAATTAAGAGCACTATATTTTTTGTTTTTTGTAGCCTGTCAATAAAAGTAATTTTCTTACCCTGATGTAAACGTAAAACAAAATTCTTACTTTTTGAGGGTCTTGGCTGTACTACAATTTTTACATTGCCTAAGATATCCGCTGATTCCATAGGAGGCAGACAGTTATAAGAAATCGATTTCTGAAAATAAGCAAATTTTTTTTTGCTTATATTATTATATTATACCTTTATTAGTTTTGGCTTAAGCGCTCTATACAGAATTGAATCAAACAAATATTTGGCGTCTTAAAACTTTCAGTTACGTTAATCAAATCACTTGGTTATTTTTTTTGCTTTTCGATCGTAAACGTTGCTTATTAATTTCTAATGCAATAGGTTTGTTTTATTTAACGCAAATACTTTATAATTAAAAAAATTCCAAAACACCTTTTCTGCTAAAAAAAAATTTGTATCTGCTTTTGCGATTTCAAAACAATCAATATAATTGTAATTTATGCAATTGAAAATCACAGTGAAAAATACAAAAAGGACCCAATTTACAGAACGCCAGAAAATGACACGTTTTTTTAAAAACACATGCAAGTTGAATCAAGTGATTTTTGGATCAGGCCTGCATCCTGTTATGTACATATTTATTCTAAGTTGCCTTTATTTATAAGCAATTGTAGGCCTTATATGTACATACATATGTATATATTATATATAAATTACTTCTACAGACTTGCATTCTGTTAAGCCAAGGCAATGAGTTACGTGATACTAAGATGCGTTCACCAAAACGTTGGGGCAAAAGTTTCCGTAAGGTATAGCTGCACCTATTTTTTAAGTACCGTTAGTATTTATTAATTTTGGAGAATATTTCTTGGCCTTTGGTATTTTGAAACTGATTTTTTTTTTAAATTACTAGACCTTAAAAAAATATTCAATAAAACACTTTCATATATGTATGTATTTCTTTTTTAGAAAAAATATACGTTTTTTTGTAATTTTTTATTAACACAATATTGAAGAAATAATTAAAACAAAATTTGTTTTAGTATAAAAATTAACAATGATGCATTAAACCAAGTTTTGCAATTTTATTAGAAAAAAAAATGTGCTACTTAAAATTAGTTAAGTAGAAAAAAGCAAAATTAAAACTAAAAAATGTTCAAATAAAAACCCCGAGAGGTTTCTCATCAAAAAAAAAGAGCAATAACATAACAGTAGATTTAAATTAAATATAAACAACTGTACGAAATTATCAAAAACAAATTGAAAGAGAACAAAAAAATAAACAAAATGTAGTTCAGAAAGAGCTTAAAAGCATTAAATAAATATTTTAAAGAATTAGGAGTGGAAAAAAATTGTCTACAATTTGTTCAAAATGTCGCAGGCTACACTTATTTGCATAAATGTATAACTAAAATAAATGAATAATAAATAAGCACAATATAATTAATTATATTTAATAATGCTAAATTAAATTGTGTAAAACAAAATTAAATTGTTTAATTTTGTTGAAATTCGAATAAAAGTGTGTGTAAAAACTGATAACTATAATTAAAAATATATTGTGTTCTGTCTGAACCAGATCTACATTTCAAAATGGATGTATAACAAGGCTTTGAAATGAAATTTTAATTTCTCTTAGAATAAAAATTCACTAAAAATACATGATACAGGACTTTAAAAATTCTCTTCAGTTAATAGTTTTTCTTTTTTTTTTTTTTATAATATCTTTTCACAATGTTTTTGCTGGTTCCTTCCATCCTTGCTTAATTTATTAGTTGGTAAACGAAGACCTTATACTAAATAATTTACAACTACATATACATACATACATATGTATGTATGTACATATATAGTTATGCAAAAATTGTTGCATGAGTTTCATTCTTTTCAATACATACTAATTATGTAAAGATTTAAGTTCGGTTTTATTAATTTAAAATTAATTTGAAGCGTGTATTGTATTTGTAGAATTAATATTTTATATTAGTACTTTGTATGATGAAAAAGTTAGTATTTAATACATACATACATATATTACAAAAATATATATTTAACAAATGTACAAAATGTACAAATATCCAGATAATTATTTTTCTATTTGTTATAGTTATAGTAGGTTACTTTTATGTAGGCATGCAAGTATTTGTTGTTGGTTTCGCTTTTAACTTTAAGCGGAGTTTTTTATGTGGCTAGAATCTTACGTTGTCTGGCACCCCGACCTATCAATAAATAAGTCAAATCCAAGGGTTGTTCATGGTTTTGTGTAGAGTTGGGTGCCCGTATAGATTTGATGGTTTTCAAAACATTTTCCAAGCGTGTACGCTTCTCCTTGACACTCTATAAGTGGAAAATGAATCATAAAATTTAATATTATTCAAGCAGAGTATTCCCTGCGTCTGCATTTACATATGTATAAAAAGTGTGCGTGTATGTACGATTGCAAAAGAGTGATATTTAATTTGTTTAAAACGCTGTTTTTTATGAACTAATGATCCTAACAGAGCAGTCGAATTTTTGGGGTTTTGCAATTGCTTCGTAATACGCTTGTTTGTAGGTCAGTTCCAATGCAGTTCGATTTAAATTTATAGAAATAGAAAACTGATTAAAAGCCAATAAATTACCTAATTGCGTCATACCGTATTGGGTGGGTATTAGTCGCAAAATAAAGTTCATAAATAATACTTCACTACAAAACTGTGTTAAGTTTTGCTGAATTGCCACTTTCTAGACGACGCCAAACAAACTACTTCCATTTCTGTCACGTTCGAGTTCGAGTCGCTTATTTACTTATCCAGACTTCCAGCAGTTATCAATTTCAGCATTACAGTGTTGCGTCGGAGCTACTCTTATAATTCAAATGCATACGACTCAGTCAGTCACGTTTGGCACTATATAGTAACTACTCATATGTATGTATTTAATTTTAGTCAGCTTAGAAAATCACTTTTAAAGAACTATGTATATTCGTATGAGAAGTAGAAATCTGCTCTGCATAGTCTCTAGTTATTAAAATAAGTGGCGGGGCTCCAAAGGAAAAAATTACAAAATTGTATTGGTTTTACTTACCAGTTGTGTTTGTTGTAGATTTTCTTGGACTTGAAGTAGAGGCGGAGTAGGATTTGCAGGACTTTTGCTTCCTTGCCGCTTTCTGGCTTGACTTTGTGGAGTTCTATTTAGTTCTTGTCTGGATAAAAATAACCCGCCTGCGCTGGGAGATTTCAATAGTGGCGCAGATGTTGTTGACACTGCTGTATGCGATTGGTTTTCATTATCAGTCTTTTGCTTTTTAGGTTTCAACAAAGATGGATCAACATCGTGAGGCTGTAGGGCAAGTGTAGATAAAAAAAAAAATAAAAACCCAAAAGATTAATTTTGTTTCAGAGTGTGCAAATAACTCGTTCGAGGATTATACAAATTTTATGGGAGAAAAAAAAAATTAATTGTGCACTGGTCCTTGCAGAAAAGGATATGTGTATGTATAGACATTCACAGCGCTCTCAAACGTTACGATCAGTAGAATTTAGATTTCGAACTTCGCAGCTACGTACATAGTTTCGATCATAGTTTTTTTATGTTGCTACACTCATCCCACCCATATTTGTAGGTGCACAGTTTCAGGTATTTCGCATATTTTGTTTAGTCGCGAGAGGCATAAAAATTGGAACTGTTTTGCCTGATCGACGATTTTCTGTTCTGTCGAAAAAAATGGATCAAACAAATTTGTTTGTGTGGTGGAATTTGGTGCTCAAAAGCACTTGAGGAGTGGTGAGATAAAGGCTTTTCAAAGAAGGTCAAGAAGATGTGAATGACGACGATAGAAACTGAAGAGATTGTCGAATCATTCTTAGAGACGCTGCTGCGGATGTCGTCATATCGTTTGGACCATGACAGGTTGTTTTTTCGGAAGTTTTAAGTAAGCATGAGGCGTATTGCAGCCAAGCTCTTTTCAAAACTGCTGAGCTTTTACTATTATTATTACGAGTATGTATTTGTATTATATCTAAGGAGGACTATTTTGCTGCATAAATAAATATTTCTAGCGAAAAATTTTAATTCACCTTTTTCACGTGTAACTAAAGTGAAGAAATAATCTGAACGCTTCATATCAAGCACCGCTAGAAATTTTTTGTAATATATATAGTATTTTTTGATATATACTTACTGCATAAGTTTTGGATATTTTAAGTTTCTCAGCAAATTTACGGAATGCATAACTCTTTGTACAAGTGGGATGATTTGTTTTGGCCTTAGAAAAGAAACGTGCCGTCTTGTCTACCCTTAACTCACATATGAAACAATGAGTCTCTTCGTTGCATTCGATGGGACGCCCTTTGCAAAATGTCGTACGATCCAATACCCAACAACGTCCCATTACCAAATCAATGGGCACCACCTCATACAAAGGTACCCGCACAACTTCATTGGGATAGAATTTACGTGAAGGTTCGTGAAATGTTTCATGCGGGCGTAGAAAATGATGACCGAAAATAAAACGTTTACCCACATCATCCTTCCATAAGCGTTCTACACGAAAGATGTCGCACTCATTGTAATCAATGTCTTCGATAGTTTCGTAAGTATGCTTTTTTAAAGGCACAATATTGCCGGCTGAATCCTTAAAGGGTATATCGCGTAACACGTAGACAGCGTCTCCTTGCCGTACTTGCAGCGAGGTGCCTCGCATGAGTGTTAAATAATAGCGATAGCCCTCCTCCGTGAAATCGTCTAGAGGTATTTCACGATCTACTTCGCGCGGTTCGCACTGTTCACAGTGATAATTATCAGCGTTGACGTCGGCTTTAGTGCATTCGGTATGTTGCCAAACCATGCAACGGGCACACTGAATCATAAGGCCCTCATCCCTAAAAAGGCCACAGATACAACGTATTATGTCTTCGTTTGCTGCTGCTGCTGCACCACTAGTTATTGGTATCGGTGAATTGGAAGTTGAGCTGTTCTCGTGTGCTTCTTTTTTGTGGTTGTTTAGCTCTGTGACTTTATTGCAATCGGGGGGATCGAAATCTTTAAGCAAATCTTTATTTCCTAGAATTTCTAAAAGAATTGGATACTGCTTACTTTTCTCTTCGAGGAAAGCCTTTTCCAAAAGTTCTATTAACTTGAGTTTTTCTTCATCATTTTTCCCGAAATTCGTTTTAGTCTCTTCAAACAATTTATGCATATCGGCGTTGAACTCAGAAGGTAACTTATAGTAGCCCTGCTCAATGTTATTTTGTATAGTTTTTAAATCTGTGCAAACTTGCTTCTGTTGCACTTTCAAAGAAGGTTTCTTCTTTCTGTTGCTGCTGGTGCCAGCGGCTGTGGCGTTTTGCAGTACTACAACTAAGCCTTGTTCCTGATTATCAGGATTTTTGGCTTGTTCTAACTTAGAGCAAACGTCTCTAAAGACTTTGGCCATTTTAGCCATTTTCTCTACTTCTGGATCTTGTACAGCTAATGTAAGACCTCGGGTTTTTATATTTCTGGCCGTACAGAGTGCTGAAATTTGTGCTGCCAATGTAGCGGGTGTTGATGGTCGCCGTTGAGTGATTTTTCCCGGTGTGCCAGCAGTTGTGTTTGAAGGTGATGTATTGACAACATTTGTGGGAGATTGGGGTTTGTTTTCATCGATTGCATTGTAAGCGGACTTGCGATTGCTTTTTCTAATACGAATTTTTTCAAAATTTTTCAGTAGAAATATTGAATACTGCTTTATAAGTTTCTTTTCCTTCTCCGACAGTGGTTGCATGCGTGTTGGTGTTGTTATGTCCTTGGTGGTCAAACGTTGGGTATTTTTGCGTGCTTTGCGTTTTCGTTGACGTCCTTTGCGATCATCTCTTGGTGCAGTATCAGTTGTTGGCTAAATAAAGTTTCAAAATGTAAAATTTAACAAAATAAAGTTACTATCACTTCGACTTCACAAAATTTTGAAAAGTTTACAGTTGTAAATACCGATTTGAGTTTAATAAAATGGATTTTTTGAACCGACAAACCAAATACAATTACAGTTAAATTTTTTCAAATTATTTACAAAACTTTTTCGTGGTTATACTTTATTTTTTACTTAAATTTTGACAAAATATCCAAACACAAGAAATAAAAGCAATAAAAAGTGTTACACCAACGTAAGATAAATATGAATTATGTATGTATGTATAAGTAAAAATTTCCAATTAGAAAAATTAGTGTAAGATTTGCTTTATTTTCTTTTCAAACTTTATTTTTCCCTCCGCACCGCACCGATCATCATCCTATTGTGCATATTTTTATGCAAATATGATAACTTACCTTAGGTTCCATGGGCAAAGGTTTAACCCTCTGAGATTTGCCACCGATTACACCACGGCAATTCGGAGTGTTACAGCGGCATGGTTGGCCCTCTGAAGGGTTGAAGAGGGAAAAGTTGTAGTCGTAAGTGAGCTCTTCGCCCTCCATTATGTTACGCTTGGCAAAAAGTGCCATTCGCGACAACCCATTTACTGACCACTTTTGCATTTCGCAATTCGGTTCACAAGAATGATTGACAAAACGGCAATCACTACCCATGCGTTGCCCATCAATAACCAAACCGCCGTCTAAGTGCAGGCAATAGTGATGAGTGTCATTTAAATAAATAGTTGCCATGCGATCTTTGAACTCACGTTCCGTAACAACTTCACCCACGTACTCAAGTATATAAGTTCCCTTTTCAATCGGCAACTTGGTGCGCACGCCCCAACCTTTATTCTCGGTCATAAACCGTTCTACTCCAGGCGCAATGTCATGTTTTTGGATTTTCTGATTTCGACATTTTTCCCGTGTTGGACAATTTGAGGGTGAGCACTCCGTATAAACCATACGGTTAAGGCAGTTATCCCCACAACCTGCATCACCTTTGCAATTGCACATGGGGTGATCATAGGATGCGATTGGAGGTGGTTTGACATTTTCTGCATAAATGTTTGTGCGAATTTTACGGAAATTCCAAGATGGCACAGTTATGCGATTTGGTAGCTTGGCGTTTTTATACGCCCACCATATGTCGTAAGGCAACTCAAAATCATACTCCGTGTGTCTCAAATATCTCTCACAATACGGTGGTGGAGGGAGTAGGGGTAGTTTCACAATTTCTACGTCTTTCGCCGAATTAGCAATTGCACATTCAGGGCTAATAGTTTTGTCTAGGTCGGTTTTCTTATCTGTGTCTTTTTTGTTTGAAAATTTCCTTGTAACAGGCTGTGCGACCTTAAAATAATCGGAAAATAGTCCCGCCGGCAAGAAAGTTTTCCTGATAATTTTCGGTTTTTTGTTAAGAGAAGAGTTTGTAGATGACTTCTCATCACTGGTATCACTGGCTTCAGTGTCGCCATTTGTAATGCTTAGTTGCGTCTCATTTGGAGGCAAAATGTCCTGTTCCAAAAAGTTTACGTTGCAGTCTTTTGCTTTCGAAGCCAACTCAATTTCTTCAGCCGTGGGGGGGATTTCTTTAACGCACGGTTTTGAGGGTTTAGCAATAGTGACTGGACTTTTTCGGTTGGCTAATGGGTGTATTGAAGTACGGCGTTTTAGTTTAATTTTACAGCTTAGGATAGTTTTTGGATCAACTCCAGCAGGCAGTTTAATATTAGATTCTAACAGAGATTTAGCTGTTTTTGAGACACTTGACTTCTTTGTAGGAGATGGCTTGGCGGCTATATCTTTGATTTCGGCCTTGGAACGCCTTGCTCTTGCAGCCAACGGTTTGTCATCGTCATCCTGCTCCTGCTCCAGCTGCTGCTGTTTTTCAGTTTTGGTCAGTTTTGGTGTTGCTTTCGTTGCTTTCAGTTCCGTTCGTTTTTCTTCATTAAATATCTTTCTTTTACTTATATGTCTTGAGTGCCTGGTTTTTGGCGTTAAAATTGCATCTGCGTTTTGATGCAGGTCTTTAGTAGATGCTTTATCTTTGCTACTCAACGGAGACTCTTGCAATCTTTCGAGAGCGACAACCGATAGTCTTGGTGTTCTGTTATTACGCTCCAGAAAAGTTTGTGATGTTTCGCCTTGTTTGGGTACCCGATCGCATTGTTTTTCTGCAGATTTTTGCAAAGTCTCAATAACGAGACCGGCACTATTATTTTCTGTGTGTTCTGCAGTTTCATCTAAAATTAAATTATCACTTAACTTGCGCTTTTTGCGTTTCACGGTAGGAAAGCCAGTACGATTTATTTTTTTGCGCTTCCTTTTTAATATTAAATTTCCTCCAGTTTTATTGAGAAGACTTTCAACGACTCGTGGACCGCTATTTTTTGTTGCAGCATCTGCAAAACCTTTATTTAAATCCATTAGCAGCGGGGAATCGACTTCGGACTTCGTAATTATGGTTGATGATGCCTCACCGAGTTTTGATATTGGCGGTATTTGTATCTCCAATTCGACAGATGGTTCAAACACTCCAGGCGGAGGACAAGATGACGATTCCGATTCAATTTGTAGAGCCGTTGCAAGGTTTGGTTTTGACCTGTTGCCCACTAACAATTCTTCTCCATGAGTTGTAGCGATTTTTGATACTACGCCTTCTAAACGACTTCTCTTTTTGTTGACAGCTTCTGTGACTTGTTTTAGGTTACTCAGCGACTGCGGACTAATATCCAAAAGTTTGCCACCACTTATAGAGTTTGGATCACCCACTGTCACCCGAAGTGGCGAAAGAGTACTTGCTGTTTTGTTACTATTTGAGTCCTCGTTTAGAGTGTGAGGAGACTGCTGCAATAAATGACGTTTTTTCGGTGTTAAATTCGCTTTCGCTGTTTTAGCATTAAACTGTTGTTGAGATTTCGTGTTTGCTGTGCTCTTAGCTGCAGCTGCTGCCGCTGCCCATGCTTCCGCATTGTTGGCAAATAATTTAGCCGCTACAGCCACAGAAACTTCACTGGATTTCTCACCCGGTGTAAGCAGGTAATGACGTTTTTTAAGAGGTAATTTGTGATCATCCGGACTAGAACTACTTGCTTTCTTGTGTCTCCTTTTTGAAGATGATCCTTGCCCTGAACTCGTACCCGGCGTTAGAGAATTACTTTCTGCTCTGGCCGATAGCATAGCAAAATCTAAATTTTCCGATATTTTTCTTTTCTTTACAGATCTCTTGTCTCTTGTATCTCGTTTACTGGAGGATGATGTAGATGTGGAAGCAGCCGCTGCTGCAGCAGCTACCGCTAAACTTTGCTGTAATTTAGTAGCCTCTGCCATTAATTTTTCTTTTTGAGATAAAGTATTTCCAGCTAATTTGTCGGCTAGGGCGGATGTGTGTATACGACATCTTGACGCGAATGTATTTGTTAAAATTTCAATCTCTGTTAATAATTTCGAATCAATAATAGAGTTTTTACTAGAAGATGAATTGTGAAAACGGAAGCTTTTTCTTCTACGGCGTCTTTTTAATTTTGTTGTTCCCGCAGAATAGTATGAACTGCAAAAACTGGCTACAGAAGATCTGCGAGATTTGATTTTCCTTGCAGCGTGATTGCTACCGGGCAATTGCAGGAGATCATGAGCAAATTCTGACGTTGTAGAATTCTTACGACGCATCAATGTTACTTTAGACTGTGTATGATGTGGCATATCAGTGGAAACATCAAATATTCGTGTGCTATTGTTGCTGATGCTGGCAAAAGAGTGAGAATGATGCTGATTGCTGGAACCTCTTCCAAAATATTCTCCAGTCGCAATATAACGGTTTATTTCGCCATACTTTTTGGAGGCACTAGTTGTAGGAAGTTTTTCCAAGGAAGGTTTACATACATATTCATTAGATTCTTCGCTGCTTTGACCCAAAGACAAACCAGCTAATTGTAAAATGTCTTGTTCATCTTTTAAAGATCCCAAAGACTTTTGCACAATAGAAGATCGACGTTTTCTACGAAATTTCGATGACTTCGTACTACCTAATATGCTTTCCTTGCAGTCACTACGATAACCACATGATTTGGCTCTTGATTTACGGGACGCAAAGCTTTTAGTGCTGTAACGACTTTTACAACTTGCATCACTTTTGTAACCACAGTTTTGGGAGGCATGTTTGGAGTGTCGGGACAAACGTAGAGAAGAAGCACCGTAGTCAGAGACATAACCACTTTTTGCAGCTAAAACTTTACTACAAACAGTCGATTTATTTGAACGTTCTCTCACACGATCATCTGCGCCGCCATCGCTTTTATATCCCGTTGTACTGCAAACACTTGGCCGACGAAATTTACGATTTATGTCGATTTTTCTCCACACTGGGTCCAACTGCAAATCATCCTTAGACGTTTGTTGTTGTGACTGCGATGAAGTGTGTCTTGACTTTTCGCCAGCAGTTGCTAAAGTGGCGCTAGTTGACTGCCTTCTTTTATTACGGGGAGGAGGATATAAAACCCTTTCTGTAGCATACATTCTTTTGTCCAATAAGGCAATATCAATTTTTGGTTTGCTGGTAGATGCGGAGAATGACTCCGGAGTTGATTGTTTTTCTGGTGTTGTGTTCAGATTTTTATTTGGCGAGTTTGTTGATGAAGTGTTATCATTGGCTGATGAGGAGGCTAATGTCGTACAAGGATGAGGTGATGTACTTTGTGTTGAAGCGCTGGTAGTAGAAATGACACCTGAATCAGCAGATTCATTTATATTCGAGTTCTTATTGCTCACAAGTATGGGAGACATTGAGTTTAAAACTAGCTCGTGATCTTTGTCTGGTTTCTTGGGACGACCTCTACGTTTTTTATTAGTTGCTGAAGAGGAATCTATGCTATCAGACTGGGAGTTTGCATTTAAATGTAACAAAACGTCGTTTTGCGAGAGCACGGTCTTTGTTTTTGGATTGTCACTTGAATTTGGTGTTTGACCCAACATTTGGGTTTTTTCCATGAAATCTTGCAGAAGCGTTGACTGATACTGTGGCAAATGCTTTGATTTTGCTTTGTTAAAATGGGAGGAAGATAAGTTGTCATCCTCGTCAGTTTCGCCTACAACTCTCTCAATGGCAGCACGAACATTTGGCAATTCATTATCACTACTAGACAAACCAATATGATCATTGGCGTGCTGCAAGGAGTTCAGAGAGGGATGTGAATTCGAACTTGTTGCATTTAAGCTAGCTGTTAGATTTTTGGAATTTATTGCAGTTAATAGTATTCTAGGAGCTCGTTGTGAAATTGTTTCAACATTTGGTACTAGTAATTTTTGAGCTAAGGGTTCATCTTCGGAATCGGTTGAGTAAATATTTTCTATAACAACTTCTAGAGGTTTCAAAGTTTTTAAAGCTCTTTTTGCTTCATTTGATTTCAGTAGACCCTTTTTTCTTTTAATTTTTCTTTTAGAAATTTTATTATGCCCCACTGTCGCTGTTGTGGTATTTGTAGCCTCTGAGCATCCCGAATCCGTAGCATCACTTAAGCAAGTCACGGCTGTTGTTGTTACATTGACCGGTAGTTCTGTTATATTGCTTTTACTTTTTGATAAAGGGGTTACTATTACCGAGGACATATTTGTGATTTTCTTTCCGGCGTTATAACGCGTCTTATCTCTAGTGGAAGGTGAAATTTTAAATTTTAGGGAATCTAAAGAATTATTTCTGGATACGTTTCTATCTTCTTTCGACGTTTTAGACTTTGAGTAATTTGTTTTCTGCGCTAGCGTAGAATTCACAGTAACATTTTCTGTAATAGCAGCAGAAGATGCTGCAACAGTAATCGTTGTTGTTGGCCGAATTGCTGAAATTTTCATGCGTAGACAACCATCTGAATCAGTACGCTGTATACTGAACTGTGTTGCTAATGTAATATTCGGTAAGTTACAATTGCTGTGTCCACTAGCACTACCTGTAAGGCTGGTGTTTGCCGAGTCTTTTGTTGGAGCCTGTGTTGCTGCTGTTGCACTTGAAACTTTCTTCTTCTCATGACGTTTCCTATGTTTGTCTTTTTGTGGACTTTCATTGCCGTCCTGAAACAAATAAAATATGGTAAAATCCTTCAACTCTAATTTATTCTTATTTGTACCTTATGTTCTTTTGTGTTTTCTTCTTTTCCTTGTTGATGCTGCTGCTTTTCCAAAACATTCCTCGATGTTGCATCATTCGATGTGCTCATTATTTATTTAAAACAATGCTCTATAAAAGAGAAATTTATTTAAAAACATAAACCAAATAAGAAAAAATCTGTTTCCAATTTTTAAAATAACTTTAAAAAATTAATTTTTCAACATATTTGAAGTGAATAAGCGACAAAAGTATAATATTTTACAAATAAATGTCTAGATATTAAAAAATATACTATTTATATAGGTATCTGTAACAGAGCTGACAAATAAAGAGGAAAAATTCATGCACACAGCTTGTAACTGTGCGAAGAGTTCTGTGATATATAAATTTTCAAGAGGGACTGGCCGAAATAAGCAGTAGATGAACAGAGCACAAATAAAACGAGTTTTGCAACGTTTTAGCACAGAAATTTCATTCTGGAAGTTTGTTATTTTTGCGGATGAAAAAAGTTTAACACAGATCTAATGCAAAGGCGTAAATCCTACTCAGTTATTTAGGGAAACATGGACAAGAAGAATACAAAGTGCGAAGAAACTTGGCAAAGGTTTGACACATATCATTTTGAAAACTTAACTAAAATGGAATTTTTTTATTCTTGTTCTAGTTCTCTTTTTGACTATCCAATTGGATTTTTCTTTTAATTCCGAAAAATTTTTTGCAATAGCATTTTGATCATTTTTTTTTTTATTTTCGTTTGAGTTGGTTCGGTATTGAAGAATTGCTTTAGAATGAAAAATGGATTTTTTTTTTGTTAAGTTACATTTTGAAACTAACATGGGTATATTTCGCCTTTTATAAGTAATTTTCCCAAAAGAAACAAAATTTAAACCCTTGTTTTTCCATTTGTTTTTTCTCTGCTTTTGTATACGTTTGTTTTGTTAAAAACAGCTGGTGTCCGAACTTCGACAGATGAAAACACATCAAATTAAATTTTTTTCTGCAACATCGATTCCTCTCCTTCTTACAAGAACTACCAAAGTATGTTGAAAATTTTAAAGGTCACCTGAAAAAAAACAAATTGTATTTGTACCTATTCAGCTTCAGTAAATAATGGTACCTGAAGTAATCGTTACAGGTGAAGATGCAAGTTGCTCAACGTGACATGGGTATACAAAATGAGTTATTCCTTGTATGAATCAAAGTAAAGGATTCAAATACACTCTTTCGAAGTCTTAAAAACTCAAAAATTATGTTTAATAGTGGTATATTATGCACATATGTATGTATATACATATGTATTTTTTTTACGAAGGATTCTGCATTATGTAAAACGTTACCAAAAGGTGTTATGAAGTACTGCAAAAAATATGAACATGTTTTCCAAAAACAAAAACATACTCATGTGCGTATCTCTTCTTATATACATATGTATGTATATAAAGCCTACTTCAATCAAATACACATACAAACACACATAAAATTGCACAAATAAAACAGTTATAAAAGAACAACCCGAAATAAAGAGAACAAAAAACCTGAAATGGAAAAGGTGAAGACGTGTAATAGACAAATTTCCAACATGCATTTGGCACAACAAAATGCTATTCAAAGAAACAAAAAAAAAATGCTAATTAAAGAAAATGCGCGCGGTCCAACTCGCTATTACTTATCAGCCAAAGCTAAAGTTTAATGCAAAACAATTAAGCGACTAAATAAACGGCAGAACATTGAAGGATAATATACTATAAAAACGGCAAAATAGACATACCAAGAAATAAACATGCCCACTAATATGAATGTGTGTAGTCTGTATGCATGTATGTATGTACATGAGTCAGGCAACCGCTAGTGGCAGATGTTTCTTTTATTTTTATTACTTTGGCAAAGCGGAGAACATTTTTTTTAAAAGCATTCAATAAAATAGAAAACAGTAATTTGTTAATGTTTCTCTACAAGTTTTGAAATTAGGTCAGATAAAACATTATAGATTTTGTAATTCTCACGGCCATTTTTTTTATATCGGACTAAAAAATACTACGGCTAAAATTAACGTGAATCCGTTTGCGCTAATAAAAGTTTACCACAAGTCAATTAAAAAATGCTGCTACATATTATAAAACAAAGAAAATTTTAATATGTACCTATGATACACATTAGCTCACAAGAAACTTTCATTTTTTTATATTTGCACTCACAACATTTTACTTACACTGTTATTAAAATTTTCATATATAAGCAATATATTTTAATCATTTGTTTTTTGTACACCTTTATTTTTTATTGTACGCTCTTTACATATTAAATAAGTTAAAATAAAAACTACAACTTTAGTATTTTCTTAGACTTTTCTAATTTTTTCAGCTTTTTTATTCCATTTGTTTTTTTTTTACTGAATGACATTCACATTCTTAAAATGGCGCCGTTTTTTTCTTTAGTTAGGTAAAAAGCGTCGACCAAAAATTTTCACTTTTGCTACGCAGCACAACTTGATTTTTCAATAAGAATTTTTCCTTTTTATTTCACAAAATTTCATTACATGTTGACATTATTCTATAGCAGTGCTTTTAAATTTTATGAAATTTATAAATTCTTTATTAATTATTATATTTTTATTTAGCAAATCAATTTTTTTAAACTAAAGCTATAAAATTCACACACGAAAATAAAAACGAAAGAAAAACACTGAATACATCGTTGCAGAAAAAGTACCAAAATGATACACAGCTGAGCTGTCTTACCCAATGCTCAATTCATTTGCCTGAAATTTGATGTAAAGTACACATGTCGTGTAGAAATTTAAGTTTTTACCAAAAACTAAAATTTGGCTTATAAAACTTGAATTTTTCACATCATATAATTGAAAGTAGAATGCTTGAACACATTTTTCAAGGGGTTTCAAGTCTTCGCTTTTCATATTTTATTTCTCTAAACAGACAATATACATACTTTTGAAAGCAATTGCAATATTTTTTCAGTTTTTATCAATCAAATTAAATTTAATATAAAAAAATTTACTTCGAAAGGAAACTGTTTTCAGACAATATTTTCATCTTAATGATAAATTCTCGTTACGTTACACTACGCTCCTGACAGCCGGTTTCACGTAACAATATGCAAGTTAATGCAACGGTCGGCTCTGAAACATTTTTCAACGGCTTTGATGTCTGCGGATGTTTTGTTTTCTAAAACGGAAAAATTTATTGCATCAAGAAAATTTTTTTTACGGCTTAAATAAGTGTGATTTTCCCAAATAAATATAATTAAATTATTAAACCGTGTTTCTGATCTCATTTTATTTTTCAAGAAACATGAGTTCGACAACTAATGCAACTGCTGGGGAAATGTTGTATGGCACAACATTGTCGGCCGAGTCCATGAAGGTGATAGCGGAAAGTATAGGAGTGGGATCTCTGCCAGATGATGCTGCTAAAGAGTTAGCAGAAGATGTTTCCTATAAAATTAAAAGAATTGTTCAAGATGCTGCAAAGTTCATGCACCACTCAAAGAGGGACAAATTAATACTCAGTGATATAGACCATGCATTAAAAGTAAGGAATATTGAACCCCAATATGGTTTTACGGCCAATGATTTCATACCGTTTCGTTTTGCATCCGGTGGTGGAAGAGAGTTGCATTTCATTGAAGAAAAAGAAATCGATCTTACCGAGATCGTGCAGAGTAATGTCCCCAAAGTGCCGTTAGATATAACATTAAGAACCCACTGGCTGGCAGTAGATGGCATACAACCAACAATACCGGAAAATCCCCCACCTCTATCCAAAGATTTACAGGCTTTAGATTCAGTTAATCCAGTTGTTAAATTAGATCAAGGCGTAACAAAAGATACTGCTGGAAAACCAGCTACAGGAAAAATTCATAAATTAAAGAATGTGGAAACGGTACACGTCAAACAATTAGCCACCCATGAGCTGTCGGTAGAGCAACAATTGTATTACAAGGAGATTACAGAAGCTTGTGTAGGTTCGGATGAACCTCGCCGTGCAGAAGCTTTGCAATCATTGGCCTCGGATCCAGGTTTGCATGAAATGTTGCCGCGTATGTGTACATTCATAGCAGAAGGTGTTAAAGTGAATGTTGTGCAAAATAATTTGGCGTTGCTAATTTATTTAATGCGAATGGTAAAGGCTTTATTGGATAATCCATCATTATATTTAGAAAAATATGTAAGTAAATAATGAACGAACAGAAATAGTAGAGATACTTAAAAGAGTTAAATGAATAAAAAATTATAATTTTATAAATTAATATTTCAGCTTCATGAACTCATACCATCCGTTACAACTTGCATCGTGTCGAAGCAGTTGTGTATGCGACCTGAACTGGATAATCATTGGGCATTGCGTGACTTTGCCTCCCGCCTCATGTCACAAATTTGTAAAACATTCAATACCTCCACTAATAATTTGCAGACACGTGTTACTCGCATCTTTAGCAAAGCCTTACAGAATGATAAAACCCATCTGTCTTCCTTATACGGCTCCATAGCAGGCCTTTCCGAATTAGGAGCTGAAGTCATTAAGGTTTTCATAGTACCAAGACTTAAATTTATTTCTGAGCGAATTGAAGGTCATTTGTTGGGCTCCTCGCAAAGTAACACTGATAAAACTGCAGCTGGCCATATACGTGCAATGTTGCAAAAAGTTTGTCCGCCCATTCTAAAACAAATTCGTAACCCACCAGACTTTTCGGACGAATATAAGTAAGTGCAAAATCATGTCACCAGCAAAAAAGGTGCTTAATTTTTAATTGTTACGCAACATTTTATTTTTTAAAGAAATGATTTTGGGTTTTTGGGACCATCACTTTGCCAAGCAGTTGTTAAAGCTCGAAACACCCCTTCAACAGCCACCGTATCCGGCCCAGCAACAATTTCTAGTGTTCCAATAACTTCAGCTGCTCAAACCGCAACAACAATCGGAAGACCACAAGTAACGCAAATCACACCTCAGAGGCAACCGTAAGTAAATTTTAACTTCTGCTAGCTCATATTACGGCCTTGGGTGGACTAAACAAAATTTATTAAAATGCCAGTTTGTTGTATATTTGTTAACAGGAGTAACCTTTTCAATGTTTGGTAACAAACAAGAAAACACATTATTTTATTAAAATATACTCCACACAGTAACCCATTCGAACGTAACTAATTTTGTTTACATTTCGTGCATTTTCCATCGCGAGTAAGACGAAAGAAATAAAAAGTATTTATAGATCAAGCGGTGATGCAAAGCAGATAGCCTGGTTATAGTAATCTGTTATTAATTGTTTATGCTGGCACTCTGACTTAATTGCTATACGTAATACGTATTTAACCTTAATTTGACTCGTTGTGTCAGTAATACACACATACATACGTATTATAGTAGATATGCATATATGTATGTATGTTTTCTTTTGTCTCTGTTACAGAAGTCCTGTGATAACCACTCTACCCCAAATACGTGGCATTCAAACCATACAGCCAATACAACAACAACAACAGCAGCAGCAGACACCTATTGCGCCACCAGCCCAAAAATTTGTTATTGTTTCACAGGCTCAGCAACAGATAATACAACAGCCTGTTCAAACTATACAATTACAACAAACTCAACAGCAACAAACTCTTTATCAACGTCCATCGACACCCCAATCTGTGTTGTTAACAAATTCAACTATAGTGAACGGTTCTGGCGGCAGTAATGGCGGAATTGGGGGTAATGGCTCAAATTCAGGAAATAACAGCCTTTTGGGTAATATTGGCAGTACAATTGTTATAGGCAGTAGCAGTAGTGGCGGCACTGTTGTTGGCAATAGTATCTTAAGCCGTTGTGAAAGGGTAAGAGTTTTTTGAAACAATTATGGACTAATAAGCCAGTAGTACTATGGGCCAAGTTGTACATATTGTGTACAATGTTGGACAAAATTTTAGAGTGATGGCTAAAAGCAAACGAATTAAAACGATTTTAGCTGGTTTTATTTAATAACTCGCGATTCAGTGTCCAATCTATCGAAAACAACTCATCATGCTTGTTATGCTTACCACGTTCTCAGCTACTTAGTTACTAGCGTGAAAGGCGCCGACTAATGCAACGCATGCTATGAACAATTAATGCTTTTATTCGCAGATATTAAAAAATCTAACATATGTAAACACTTCTGCTTCTGTTTCTACCATTTGTGTAAATTCATTTTTGTGTCTCAATTGTGACGCTAATTTTTTCGTGCTCAGAAAATTTCTAACCTACCCACAGTGCTGGTATCACTTGTAAGGGAATTTATTTGCCCGCAAACAAACATACAATCATCCTGTAACACAGATTAATTTATGAATTCCGCTTTTGTTTGATTTTTGCTTACAGACATCTGTTGATTCGAATTCTATTATTATTGAGGAAGAAGTTCGTCCACCACCGGAACTGGATGATTTATCCCATTTGGAATAGCTAAGGAAGGCTTAATTTCCTTAATTTTTTTTTATTTACATACTACATATGTAAGTACGAGTATTTTTAAGTACTAGAGCATGGCCGTCTGCAGCGTTTCGAAATAACTGGAGTACAATTGCAAAAAGGAAAAACTAATAAAAACGATGCAAAATAATATTTTGTATGGCTGTTTGTTGTTATCTCGACACGCAAGAACAACGCATGTGCTGTTCTGCTGGGATATTGATTTTTGTTTCTCTTACTATTTTAACTTAATACAAAACTTAGTTCGATTAATTTGGTTAAAGTGATTGAGTGCGTAAGTGGGTGGAGGTGGCTGTCCTTTAGACCGTACAGTTTTCAAAACCAAGAAACTGTTGTGTAGCTGGGTTTTCAAAAAAGCAGAATGGGTTAACCAGTCAGTTTTAATTTTATACCCGCAGCAAGAGCGACTGGATCTGTTTAATTTGCATTATTTTGAACGTAAACAGCTGCAAGAATATACAACTAAAGCTAAAGAATGTAAATTTAAAAACTTCTTTCAAGAGTTTTAGTATTTATTAATGCCTATATAAACTGCCAAAGGCTCTGTAGATATATTTTCGGTTACCACTTCATGAAATTTAACTAAGAACTTAATTAATCACTCAACATATCTTCCCTTATTCTAAGAATCCTCATACCAGTCACATTCTAAATTCGATCTAATGTAGCGTTTTTCTTATTGGTCAATAGCAATTGAGTTCTGTTGATAGGTACTGTCTATCCCTTAGTGAAGATGGTCTATCAGCAATTGCAAAAAATGTACAAACGATTACTTACTGATATTGACTTGATGCGACAACGATGACGACTTTTGGAATGAGACGGAATATGTTTTTTTCTTTTATTATGTTCTCAGCTGCATGATTGTAAGTCCATATCAATGTTATTAAATAGATGGGCAAAACGTCAATTGTGTTCTTTGTGCCCTTTTTGATTTTTTAAAGTATTTGTTTTGGTTTTGTTCATGTACAAAAACACTAAGAAATTGCTGCAAACCTTGTTGTTGGTAGAAATGTTTCTGAAATATGTACCTGTACCGCTTATTTTGACTCACTGAATTTATGGCCGTTTATATTTTTTTTTTAGTAAAAAGGATCAAATAGTCCAAACATTTTCTTGAATTCATCAGTAACAGGATATCGAATTTTGCACTTAGGTTTTCCAATTTTCTATTTTTCTCAATGATCGTCCATGTTAAACTTCCAGTCCTCTGCTTTATAGATGATATCAATTATTGGCAATTCTTATTACGTCTATATATGTAAGTACAGCTCAGTTTTCGACTAAGATTTTATCGTTAGATTTAGATCGATTTTACAGCTTTATTAAAGAACTTTATTATTTTTGATTTTATAAGGTTTTTTTGATTTCCCTTTAAAAAAACAATAAAGGTATAGTTACGTCCGTATGCATTTACGGTGACGCTATGTATGTGGTCGCAGCTAGAACACATAATATTTTTGTGCTATTTCGTTAAAAAATTACATACGTACTTTTTGCTCACCCAACTCGCAAGTACCTCACTTGCTGTGTGTACGGCAACCTCCCAACTCGAGGACTTTAGGGGTGGTAAAAGAATAACGCCGGAGTACGCTTAATTGGGTGAGGGGGCTATTTAACACGCATATGTTGGCAAGAAATACCAATACACACGGAAAGACGAGTGAGCAAAGAGAAAGCAGGTACAACATTGAATCGTGTAGAAATTTTTCTATGTACAGAAGTAGTTTATAGATACAGCAGTAAACAGCTTGTAAAACAATTTTTTAAGCAATTTTTAAACCAAGACAACAATCTAGTATAAATAAAATAGTATTTCTAGTTACAAGCAGAAAAAAAATAGAAACATAAAATAATTAGAAAAAAAAAAACAGAAAACAAATCGAAAATTTAAATAAACACAAATAAAGAAAAGAAAAATGCGTGCACATTTCGCAAGTGATGTTCCTGCTTCGCCCGAGGCTGAGGTTGCCCTGCAGCAAGACTCTGTTGACACAAAAGAGCCACAGCCACAGCCCCAGGCGTCAGACGGCGAAACCGAAAATCATTTACCGGATCGTGTTTTGGAATTTAAAAGTGATTCATCAAAAATGGCTGTGGTTGGCGAATTCATCGATGAGGTCTTACAACAAGCCGAAGAAGAAGCCAACAGGCAACAAAACGATAAAAATAAAAATTCGCAACAGGTTTGTATTAATATTTTCAAAATTTTGTAACGTTGAGTAGTTGTAAATGCCTTAATTTTATTCTTTTCAGGGAAAAAATAAAACACAAAAGCAAAGTAAGTTTTAATTTTTTTTTTTGTATATTATAAATGTTTATTTTTAAGGAAATTTAAAATGTTCGGGCGAGAAATCCCGCACACATTTTGTTATGTAGAACACCTTGTCGCATGAGTCCTTATAATCCTTTTCTGCATTAAGAGTATTGAGTTTTTTTTTTTTAGATATTGAAAAATAAAACTTAATGCAATTTTACTTACGTGTGTCCTTGCACGCATTAAGTGCTTGTTTGGCCATGTCCTGGAGTTCAGCAGGCAATATTATCGGTATCTGAGCGATGGCTTTCGATACGTTTAATTCACCTTTTTTGGACAACTGCAAATTTTAGTCAAATTTGTAATATAAAGATATTGCAATTATATTATAAAACTAGTCGGCTATTTGAGCGAAGCCGATTGTTTTGGTATCATTTTTATGTTTTAATCTGCTGCTGCATTTCAAAAAGCCGACAGTAAAACTATACGAAATTTTAGTGATTTTACGCGAAAGTATTATTTTAACGTACTCGCCGCCAAAAACGCATATTTTTTAACTTACCGTGCCGGCCAGCTGCGCCACGCATTTCATGTAACACTACAAAAAAAAAAAAAGGTATTAAAGCGGTTAGTAACTTTTCTTTGCAATATAATGGTTAAGTCTCGGCATTCTTATTTCTACGAAATGAGAGCACGCAAAGAAACTCTAAAAGTAGACAAAGTCATCTTTCCTCAAAATTGGCGATTGTGTTCACAATATCTACGTTTATTTCTACCTAAATTGGTTATCAGCTAATTAATTTACCAGGCTTTAATTTGATGAATCGGCTTTCGTTGCGCTAAAAAACAACGTAAAATATCTGAATTTTGTTACAGAGCTTTTTACATACAGATGTATCTTGTTTTGGTGCGATGGCTCTATTTCAATAGGAATAAATAAAACAAGAACATCTTCAGAAAACACTTCAGGAACCCTGTGAAAATGATTTTATTCACCCGATCTGCTTTTTTGCTTAATTGCAATAGTTTTTTTGTATAAAAGTTGGAGATCGAATTGAAAACCGACTAAAATAGTCGGCTCTGCTTAAGACTTAAGTCTTAAACCCAAAAGCGATTAAAAAGTTGCAGGTCGTTGGCCTCCACTTGGATCTTGTGAGTCTACTATCCCAGATCTTTCTATTGAACTCCTATTATGCTGGTGTGTGAAATGTTGAGCTGTAACGTACAATGGCGAGGTGTGATGTGGCTGAATGCAACAACCATCTTTTTTGCATTGACTGCTGACTTTTAAGTGACCTAGATTTTGGCTTAAAAATTCTCATTGATTAAATCTGCCAAGAGTCTTTCACGGTTATTGGAAAGTTTATTAATTATCGGGCGATAACACACACACATTTTCGAATGCAGAAAGCACTTATAATTGCTGCAGACATAAAAAGGTGGCAGCACTAAAGCAAAATTGCAACAATAGCAGAAAGAGTTATTGGGCTCAAGACGACTTCAAAACAGGTAAAATTCGATTCGTATGCCAACAAATCGGGAGTGAAATTCGATTCCTATGCCAACAAATCAGGAGTGAAATTATATTTTTTGACATTTAATAAAAACAAAACAGATGCTCGTGATTTTATCTGCTACAAAGTCGCCTTGATTCTGCTTGTCAAACATATTCAAATATATAGATGCATACATATGTACATATACATCGTTATTGTATTGACGTTAATTATCCGAAAGAAAAGGCCGAAGGGCCGTAGTGCTGCCACCTTGTATGCAGACTCCTTGTGACACAAGTTCGATTTTGTTTTCCAGCCGTACCTTAAGATCCTTATTACTTTCGTCCATGTCTTCTCCATTACGCAACCCGTCCAATTGTTCGGTGGTCACTTGGAATTTAGGAGCGCAGCCGTTGCGCATCATGTCCAACGATTGGTCAAACTGTTCCAAGGTTATCTGTGTACATATTTTTCAAATTTACTATTCACAGAAATTGCCTTTAATTTTGCAAACTATAATTATTTCCTTACTGCGCTGACGAATTTAATGCAGGTTAAATTTATTAAAAACAGTTTAATTAACAATAAATTACGGTAAATTTCCATTTTTGGATTTTGTTGTTTCGTTTGAGTCTCGCCAATTTTAAAACTATTTTATAACAAAAGCCTTTTTGTTGTTTGTCTTATTTGTTTTACCGTATTCTATTCAATAAAATAGTTAATTGAAACGTTTCAGAAATTCACGACAACAATATTTTCAGTTCCAACTAAAACATGTCATATTTATAGAAAAACTGCCGTTTATGGAAATATCATGTTTCGTTTAGTATTCTTTTTTAATTAATCTATTAATGATAGCTTAGACGTTGTTTTGCCAAAAAAAAGAAGAAAAGCGTATGTAATTAAAATTTCAGTTGCTAGATGCTGTTAATTATATGTAACTATTTCAGGTGTTTTATAATTCCTCAAATAAAAATGGGAATAAAAAAAAGTTGCAATTACAAAATTTGTACAACCACAATGTTTGTGTTGAATACATACGAGTACAGTACAGTAGTATGCTAATAACTAGTTTAATGAACTTTTGCCTAATGCAAAAGCAAACGAGTACGACTAATGAGTCAACGAATAATTTACATATGTACACATACATTCCGTTTAAGTCCATAATTCAGCGTCAAACTCGTGTTGTAGCAGCCACACTATTATATAAAAGCACATTGACAGCTGTCATGATGCCAAACGTGACACAATTACAGTTTAAACCCATCATTCATTCATTCTCACAGAAATCTTTTCTACTCAAAGTCCTCTTGTAGCAGCCACACTATTATATAAAAACACATTGACAGCTGTCATGATGCCAAACGTGACACCATTGCAGTTTAAACCCATCATTCATTCATTCTCACAGAATTATTTTCTATTCAATCAACAAGCTCGTGTTGTAGCAGCCACACTATTATATACAAAATTATATAAAAACACATTGACAGCTGTCATGATGCCAAACGTGACACCATTGCAGTTTAAACCCATCATTTATTCATTCTCACAGAATTCTTTTCTATTCAAAGTCCTGTTGTAGCAGCCACACTATTATATAAAAGCACATTGACAGCTGTCATGATGCCAAACGTGACACCATTGCAGTGTAAACCCATTATTCAGTATCCACACAGTCGTATGCTGAATTCTTTGCCACTTGATCGGCACAATTGTGTCACATTATTATACAAAAATTATTTAATAGCATATGAGTATTCGTACTTCCAGAATCTTTAACGTGACATTCATATACTTTTAAAACTAAAAAAAAGGAGAATCCAAATTTATGTTCACGTCTATTTTTAATTTGAAATAGCACGACTACACTATTGTATAAACAAAATTTCAAAAATATGGTGTCAAACGTGACAGTTGTATGCGTCTGAATGAAAAATGACAAAAAATGTGCCGCAAATCGAATTTTAATTCAAGCCAAATAATGACAAAGGCAAATAATAATTAAAAATAAAATAATTATCTTCCAAAATCATAATCATGAATTTGTTTTCCAGTTCTATAAAACAGTTTTCAAATATCCAAACTATTCGCAAATGAATAATTCAGCAATTTGCATGTTGCGTGTCACCACCAGCGTTCTGGCATTTTTAGTGAGGGTGTGAGAACAGAGATTTTTTGTTTCCAACTCTCTGTTTGTTTTATTGGTGTTGTAGAGTTTCAACACGCAACAAGTAAAACAACTGACAGTTAATTAAATATTCCTACATACTTAGAATTTTGGTATTTTAAACATCATCTCAAACATGTACGAGAATCATAATTTTTCTTTTCCAATAGAAGCGTTGCCGCAGTAGTGCGTTTTTATGTCGTCTATCTGACGCGCATCCTTTTACTCTCCCAGCCAATATTGATTTAGTTTCTTATCTATTTCACATAAGGGAAATAAATTGCAGAAAGCACACAAAAGTTGGCCGATGCTGGCCTCTTAAAGTTTTATTGCGAGTACCCGATTGCGACAAGGTTTAGAACAATAAATCAATATGAAATTCAATATGAAGTTTATTTAATATAATAGAAAACAAGGATTTTAGTGGAAAATGGATAATGAACCTACATCAGAGCTTCACGTATTTTTAATATCGCATTTAAATCAGAATTAAATTCAAATTATTTTTAGAAATTGTAGTAAAATCTGTTTATCAGCCAAAAACTAAGTGAAAATTCAAATGGTCACTGAGGACCATTTAAAATCTAGTTAAATTTTGCTTTGTACCATTTTACCATTTGTAAATATGTATTTATGTATCCTGTTTAAACACTCACATGGCCATAACATATTTTTTACACCAATCAATTACGCTCAATTAGATATGACGGAAAATCTGAAACCGTTTTTGTATACAACTTAAATTCAAATGAAAATTAACCAATTTTGTATTTAAATACGAATTTAAAAGCTGGCCATAAGTGAACCTAAAGCAAAAGACTTAAATGGTTTGCTTGCGAAATGGAAAAAATATTGGCAAATTCTCCGCTTGATCGGACTATTAAAAGTAGCTATTAAAAATGCTGTTTATAGAACCCCCAGCGACTTGAATAACCAGTTGTCCGATAGTTTTACCGATTATACTATTCAGTTTCATCAGTTTTGCCAGCTTTTTGTAGCACATATTTCAATGCAACCATTTTTAGGTTTATTGTCATGGGGCAAAAAAGGTCCTAGTACCTAATCAATTCTGCTCCTTTAAAATGCATGAATCAACCACCCACAGTGGAAATTTTATCTCGAAAATATTTACAATCTAGTGGCAGCATCGTAACAAATATGTAAGCATTTAAGTAGGCCATACCTTAAGATCCTTATTGCTGTCATCCATAATGCCATCACGCAGTTTGTCTAATTGTTCGGTATTTACTTTGAATTTGGGTGCACAGCCATTTCGCATCATATCCAACGATTGAAGAAATTGTTCCATTGATACCTACATACATACATACATATATAACAAATTTAATTTATATAGTAACTCGATCTAGGGCTTAAAATTTTCTTTATATTTCTTCCTTACTGCATTGATCAATTTAATGCATATTAAATTTAGTAAACAGAGTTTTATAAAAATGGAATAACGGTTAACTGTCATATTTGTTGTTGTTGTTGTTGTTCTGAAAAATATATTTTATTTGTTTTTTGTTTGTTTTCGTAAATCGCAATTTCCTTAAATTGTATCACCGTTTTTCCTGATCTGTGACAGTTAATTGTAACGTTTTAAAACCACGACAGAAATATTTTCGATTCTAACTTAAATATCTCATATTTATAGACTTGCTGCGCTTTGTTTGGAGGCGTTATGTTTTTTTTTTCTTTTTTGTGTTTGTTTTATGATTGACACTGAAGAGTTTTTGCCAAAAAGCGTGTAATTAAAAGTACAGCTGTCAAAAGCTGTTAATTACAACCTTAAAAGTGTTTTGTAATTATGTCAGTACAGAGCACGAGTGAAACTCTGAAACTTGGTTAATTTTTTGCAGTGTATACACACATACACACACACACACATACACACATATGGACTTATTTAGTGCAATGAACTTTTTTCTATTTACCTGCTGAACTGCTCTGAGATTTGCATATAATTGTCCAACCTTAATGTTTTATTTCGTCAGACTTTTTTGTCACTTGATTTTTTTTTTTGTGGGACCAGGGGCATTGCACTGTTCCAAAACCAGGTTATGAGGAGCGAAGGAGTAGTGTTTCGCTATCTTTGTTTTTATTCTATTTTGCAGGGATGAGTGTCCCGGGTCCACACCTTCGGCAATCCACTGTCAAACATCAATTAATCCAACATCCAAAACATTGTGTGTCTTTTTATGTTTTATCTTATACTAATATACATAGATTGGTTTGTTGGGTTATTGACAGCTCGTATTTGCGTGTATTGTGTGTTTGTTATGTTATTGTTTATGGTTAAATGGGTTAAATGTAACGAATTTTGGCTATTGTTGTGTTTTGTTCAATGATTCAGTTGTTAGATATTTTATTTTCTTTCTAATATGGTCACACTATCAGTAAACAACTGTTATATTTTGGTGCTGTTATTAGGCTGCATACAACAAAATTTCAGAGCGATCTTATATTCGTATACGGAAAATAAAAAAGTACTTGTAATGTCCGATCAAAATAGGCGAATACAATTAGGAATAAGGACATAAATAAAATCCGAAATGAAATAGGACTTAATAAGTACTAGTTTTAAGCAGAAATTATAGCGTCCTGCAGTTTTATACCAAAAATTTTTATTGTACTATTCCCTTTATTGGTGTTTTCTTTTTATTAAACATAATTTTTCATTAATTAATACTTGTAACTTCACTGTTTCTTTTTCAATTCAATTTGTAAATTTCTTACGATACCCGCTTAACGCATCCCCTTAATGATTTTTGACATACTACTAAATAAAAGGTTTTGCTATAGCAGATTTCAAAAACGGCAAAGTCGTGAACAAGGCCAGAGGATTTGTGGTGAAGCTCTTCGAGTCTATTTGCAATTGCGCCAACAGTGCCGCGGTAGCGCCAGTGACACGTTTTAAGTTTCGCAGCGGTAAAAGAGCGTCGACAGTTAGCGATGTGGAGGAGAACGGCAAGAAACAGGACAAGTCCAAGAAAAGTAATGGCGGCAAAAAGAATGACAAAACAAAAAACGTGGCCGAAAGTGAAGCACAAGAAGCCATCGAATTACAGTAGATATATATGCGAGCCCTCGTCTCAAATTAAAACTAAATGTCTAATTAAAAATAAAAACAAAAATATTAAAAGACTTTCTAATACAGCAATATTATCAAGAGAATTGTGCACTGAGAACTAATACTAATCAAATTTAAAACAGATGTGTAAACAAACAAAATTAGCCAAGACCTACTTTTGGATGGCACTATCAAAAGGTTTCCGGCAAGAACAAAATACCGCCAAACAAATAAGTTTTCCTACAGTGATTGCTTTTAAATGTCTAAAGGATTTGCAGATTTAAACAGCTGTCAATTGTTTACTTTCAAATACGACAAGTCCACCAGTGAATAAGAATAAATAAATTAACTAAATTAATAAATCAATTGCACAAAACTTTATAGATTTTAATTCGAAAACAAAATTATAAAATAAGTGTAAAAAAATGGAACCAGCAAGAAAACAATACAAAAATTTTAACATCACATTAAACTTTTTCTTTGGTATTTATTTTTGTTCAAGCTTTTAATGTTTGAAATAATTTTTGATTTTGCCATTTTTTCTAAAAACACAGTAATGGTGAAAATAATAATAAAAAAAATATTATTTATTGTAAAAAATTTTATTCAAAATAATAATTTTTTTAACAAAAATGTTTTCCCAATTTACATCTAAATACAAAAATTTTTAAGTTGTTTCGCTCACAATGTGTTCTTCAAAATCCAACTTTAACCGAGATCTGGTGGTCCTGGTGTATGCGAATTAACTTTATTTCTTACAGTCCTGAAGTTGCCTAATTTCGTGCACAGCTGGACGAGCTATTGGTTAGATATCCAACTCTACTTCATAAGTGAACAGTTGACCACCAGTTGTGGCATCAATTTCAGCAACACTTTATGGATCTTTCCAGCAGGTAACGAAACTGCGACATTGGATTTATGTGCGCATATTCATATTCTACTGAGGTGACAGAAGCAATTTAATTTAAGTCCAAAATAAAGAGAAAATGGCTCAAAAGAACAAACAGCTGGTAAACTTCATGACGAGTTATTTCATTTCATTTTACATTAAGAGTCTTTTAAATTATTTACTAAAGTTTTCAAATTTAAAAAGTAAAACTCGCTAATGTTTTGACCACTACTGTGTTGCAGTCCCGCATAAACATTTATTCAAATAATTTAATTAATTTTTCATAATCTCATAGAATTTTTTTTTTAAATGTGATGAATATACAGTGAAAAGTATTTTGTATTTTTTTTTTATTTCCAAGTCTAAGGATATACAAAAAAAAAACATTAAAAACAAGTCCACCATTCTCTACTAACGTCTTCAAATAATTATATATCCACACACATATATATATATATATATATATATATAATGTAATAATTACATACACTCATGATTAGGCTAAAGTTTTATATACAAAAAGCAATTAAGGGCTTCAAATGCGTTTCTGTCTGGCCACAAGAAATTTTGTAGTGGCCAGAATAAATAAATAAATAAATTTTCCGGTTGTCAGTGGCAACGCTATTATTGCGGCGATCTCTGTAATAAAATATCTATAAAAAATAAAACCAAAATGTGCAATAAATATTACAAGACACTTTAATGAAAACAAAAAAATAAAGAAACAAGCAAAAGAAAATAAATTAGATTAGATAATAATAAATATAAAGTTTAAAAAGGAAACAACACAAACAATCATTGTACTCGTAATTGTTGCAAACCAGCTACATATTATACAATTCATTTCATTTGTATAAAAGTAACTCTATTTTATAGGTAAGGCCGGCTCCAAAAGTTAACAAACATACCATGTGGTGAATTTTGTTAAAATGGCTGCAACAAAATATCTAACGTTTACACTTTCCTTCCGGGGTTTTTTCTTGACATCTTAATTTTCATAAAATAAAGCTATTTTTACAGCACAAATTTCCTAATTATTGTACAGTTGTGCAACAAAGTATGACCACTTACTAACTTATACGAGATGTTGCTTTGCATGGGAAATATAATCAAACTTTACTGAAAATCTTATAATTGTGACGAAGATTTCCGACTGGTGTAAATGTCCTGCAGGAGGTGCGAGGAACCCGTTTCTGTAAAAATCTAGAAATCTCTAGAATTAAAAAAAAAACATTTTTTTATGTTTCTTTAGATACTCTCAAAATTTAAGTTCAAAAATTTTCTTTCAGTTCTTCTCCCTCCCCAGACACTAATATCTAGTGTTAGCAAGCAAAAGTATTCAACTGTGTTTCACTAATCTGGGACAATTGTCCCCAGGTTTCCTTCAGAGTCTGTACCTAGATATGGATATTCTGTTGCCGAGCACTTGACCCCTCTTGACATATACTTCCATATGTATATTAATGAGGACAAGATGTCATACCATCCCTGGATCAATTGGAAATTGTCACATACATATAACACTATTGAATGCCGAAGTGGAAAAAATCCATAAAGTATTTTACCTAAATTGGTCTTATGGGGTGTCTTCTGAAAAATGTCTAAAAAACATACGAGTGGTCAATGCGCCAACTGGAAATACGGAACTTTTTTCTTGAAATGTTTTTTTTTGTTTGTTTTTTTTTGCACGAGTTGTAAGAAAAAACTTAAAACTTTTTTTAAGTTATTGGAAATTTTCGGAAGACAGTTAAATACGTTGCTTTTCTTTCACTATAAAATCGGTTGCTAAAAATATTAAGTCAATTTAAAACCGTTGCCCTTTAAATGAAGTTTATTGATAAGACATCATTTTGCTTTAAATTGCAAACATATTAAATTGACAAGAAACTGCAGGTCTTAACCTTCGCTTGTATGAGCATTTCATTGGAACTTAAAAAACTGGAAAACGCGCTTTTGCGAACTTTTAATTTTCAAATTTTGGAATGTGCCCATTTTAATTTAACGAGCATAATTAGAAAATTAACAATTGTTTTGCTATAAGGCTGTTTTATCTTTTATAACAAATTTAATGCTGATAAGAATGAATACATAAATAAATATGCGATTTGTTAACAATTTTTTATATTATAAAACATTTGTAATGCCATAATTTGGCCTGAGGGAACAGAGAAAGAGCTATAATATACGAATTTGTTTTCTAATACTAATTTTTGAATATATAAATTAAAAAAAAAAAAGAAAAAAACATAAACTGCACAATTTTAATGTGGAAATAATAATGTTATTAATTATTAAGCACTTCAATGTATTTTTGAAACTGGCAACTCTTTCCAATTTAGGAACACGTTCATATATTATGCTGGAACTTGGTAAAACTACAACATAAATCCTATATCTAAATATAATCTTTATTGATTTTTTTTAAATTTTTATATTTTGTATAAAATCAAACTTATCAAGATAATTGTATTTTTTCTACGTGTACTCCGTATATTTTTTAACTAATATACAAACTCTATTTATGTACTATATATTTTTACACTAAATTTTTATAGATTTTAATAGGCAAAAAAAAAAAAAAAATTATGAAATTTTATAAATGTATATGATTTTGAAAACCCTTGACAAGAGCAGATATATTTAACTTTAACTTAAATGCAACTCTACGCTTAAAATAAGTAATAAATATAAAAACATTCAGAACTAATTATATGTAACTAATTATGTGTAATTTAATATAAATATATAATTAACAAAAAAAAAAAAAAAAACAAATTAAGTGAAATTAACATCAAGCAATTTGTTGTACCAGTAAATTTGCATTCGAAAAGTCAATAAAAAATCAAAATAAATCAATAAATTTGTGTGTCTGTATTTAGAAAAATACAAAAGTAAGTTGTAGTACATTTCCAGGTTTTCATATACAAAATACAATAATTTTTTATTATTATTTGTTTTTTTTTTTTTGAGGAAGAAAATTAAATTTTAAACTAAAACCAAAAGTTGCCCGATAGCAATAAAATGATAAACAATTTTCCAGCTAAACAGAGACTAATAATGCCAGGCCCTTACGATAATATGAATCATTTGGTAGGCGCTCTAAAACACGATTGCGAAAACCGGCCTTCAAACGATTTGAATGTTTATATTTCTTATGCCAACATTTAGAACAAGCACAAGTATGTCGACCTTATCGTGCCCAAGCCATGGGCAACTTGCAAAGTTTTCTAAATATACTCGCGTTTTGCCAACCATACACTTTAAAATTGATTTCAGTAAAACAGTGGCCAGTTGCAGTTTGTCAGCCCTGCTCTCGATCACAAAATATTTTCGCGTTATTTTGTTGGCATACAATGTTTCATTGTTTCAATTTTGAGCACGACGACCTTGATAAATTGTGCGATAACACTGAACTGGGGCTCTGGCAGAAAAAGGAAACAGCAGAAAGCTGTCACTATCAAACTTAAAAATGCAGAATTATTTTTAATACGAAAAATGTATTCAATCATTATATTAAACGCAAATGTTGCAATGTCAAGGCTTTCCGACAACAGAACATTTAACATATATTTGTTATAGTTTAAAGTACGTTTGAATGCATAAATATAATATTATGCACTTATTTTTATTTCATGATGAATGTCAAATTATGTTACACTGACAGCTTTGACTATACACCCTCCGTAATGGTTGGGACTGGATAATCAATTTTTCCGCTTAATTGAGTAACAATTTGAGTGGTATTTTTCAACATTCTTTGTTTAGGCAATTCAATTATCTTTAATGTATATCGTAAATAATATTTTAATAACACATATAATAAGAAAAAAAAACAAATAATAATTTTGGAAAAAATCAAAAATTTCATTTAACGCAGTTTCTTAAAAAATCACACATTTGTTTTTTTTTTTGTTTAAATTCGTATTTTCGTTGACAATCTTGCCATGAACACATACGAGTGGATGCATCAAATGTGTAAATTAAACTAAACGTGCGTGTCCCCATGCTGTTGACTTATCTCAGTCAAATGAGGGAGTTCCCCTTTTAAATTTTATTTATATACTGTTTTATGGTACCAAATCAATCAAAATAATCAAGGAAATCATGTAGGAAAAAAGAAAAACAATTAGAAATTTTCTATAGCTGACAATAGATGTTGCCGGTTAATCGAATCACGGATAATCGAGGCCCACTGTACTTTTGATCAAGTTGAACGCTATCTGCATACATACATATATATAAAGTAGAATGTGTGTTGGATCGATCTTCCTGATATTTTCCCAACATTTAACTCGGACTACGGCATGAATTACAGGCTACTTTTTTTCGAGCACCCGCACCTTTAAGCCCATTTTTTTAATTATGTTACTCTTTCCATTCAGTCTTTAACAGATTTTATAATATAAACGAGCATAACTTTGTCAATTGCGAATCAGTTACCAAAAATTGCTTTTGCAACCTAAATTTTTTATAAAGATGGAGTAGGGTGGGGTGGTAGAAGGCGTGGGGGTCAGCAAAGCTCATCCTAATCTAGTTAAAAGAAACTAGTAAATTACACATGAAAATTGCTTTTTAATTTCTATATTTATGTAAAAAAAAAATAATTTCTTTATGTTGTAAAAAAAATTCATGGTTGGAAAAAAAACACTTTTATTGTTTTTTTTATTGTAATTTCCAGTTGATTTCCACAAAATATACAAACATATGTATGTACATGTGTGAAATTTTAACATTTCGACTGAATTTGTCATCAAATCATGCAACAGAAGCCCTAAAAAAATATGCATATAGGAATTTTTGTTAAATTATGTTTTTGAAAATGGCAACACAAACTTGTGTCTTGTTCTGAAAAGTCTTTTAGTTTTAAATAAAAACTTCTTGAAATTTTATCCAGTTTTGTTCATTATAACTGGACGCCACTGTGTTCGTTCAAGATATTATTTACTTTCATGGCAAAACTTTAAGTGAAAATTAATCATTCATACGAAATAAAATTAAAAAAAAAAAAAAAAAAACAAAAACACATGAAGATGATGGCGTTGATTGGCAGCCTGTTATAAATATGTAGTCGCAAAATACACTTAAATCCGTTTACAAAATAATAACAATAATAATAATATGTATAACAAATGAAGTATGAATGTATGTATGTGTGAATATGTTCGCTTATACAGTCATACATGCACGTGTATGTGTGTATGCATTTATGTATATCCGTATGAGAACAGCATGTATTCCATTTGTGCTTGAAAATACTTAACATACAAAAAGCGTTCACTAAAAACATTAAGAGTATTCACGGCACATTATGCACGATGTTCTGTCATGGGGAAACAAATCGGTTTGGGCGCTCAGCTGTTTGCGAAAATAAACTTGGACGTTCGATAATTGAGTGGCGGCTCATATTTTCCGAATTATGGTGGAAATCGCCAAGCGACTCGAAAAACGCTTATTTGATTGCTAAGAGTTTTGAGGTTCAGCCGTTTTACTTGTGCAAAACCTTATCTGATAAAACAGCTGTTCCCAACTGCCACAGCAAATTTTCCAATCACAACAAACTTTTTTAATTTGATATTTTTATCTATAATGATTTTAAGGATTTTTCGTCAAAAATAAAAGGAGGCGGATTTATTGCAAGCAAGTTCTGTTGCAGGCAAAATGATTAGTTCACCTCAGTACAGGCTGGCGATTTAAAGTCGCCAAACCTCTGGCCATTGTGAACTCCACAACCTCTTGGATGCGTTTTCCAAGCGCAGAGCAACTGTTAAGCGAAATCTGCTTATCAGAGCAGGCCTGATAATGTCCCACCTTTGTTAAAATTTTCAACTTTTTACCGGTGTTAATACCCCTATTGTTTTATCATTTCTGTATTTTTATACGATACAATAAAAAGTGAAAAAAAAATGAGAAATAAAACCGGCATTAAAAAGTTTTTAATCAAATACATTTTAACGAAAATTCCCAATTTTATTTTGAGTGCAGTTGCGATTCCAGTCACATCAATATTTTCGTTTGTTTTGGCCATTCAAAATAAACGACAAGTGAAAAAGTAACTTGATTTTTAGAAATCAACACAAACACACAACAGAAAATATTTAAAGAATTTCAACAGAAAAGTGCTAAATACCTTAAATTATAATTAAGGGCCATCTTTTGTTTTTAAACGGTAAAAAATACTGCAATACGGCCTATAATTTGCTGAACATTTTCTGTTCCTTAATGAGCACCAAACACGAAATAGTGAATTGACATGTTTTTTTAAATTTTATTTCTCAAACTGGAAATTTTAGCACGAACCAAAAAACAAACAAAAAATCAATTTTTAAATAGAACCTTTAAACAAACAAAAAGTGCTAAAAATCGTTGCTTAGCAAAAAATGCAAAACACAAAAAAAAAAAATTATACTGTTGAAACTGTTTGGGCCTGAGATGATATAATCGTCTAAAATCGTTTCGATTTTCGTTTAAACTTAAAATTTAAAAAGCCAGCGTGCGCAGCTGAAATATAAATACGGAAATTCAATCAAATTTTGTAAATACAGTACAAGCTCGACGGCCACACAACAGCAGCAAATGCAGCCCATTTTAAAACTGCAAATATTTCCAAATTTTAATGCACTTTTCTTTATAGGCTCCCCAAAACTCTGAATATTGAAACATTAAAGTTATACAAAAATAACGGGGAAAAATGTATGTGAATGCCCTGCCATTTCTAATAATATTGCGCCTATTATTTTTAAGAAATTCGGCAGCGATTACAACAAAACAATATGTGGGTAAGTTTAATGTAATGAAAAAGTGTTTAGGGCTACAACAACACAACTACAAGTGTTGGGTGAAGAATGGCGTTACTACAGACAGCTCTGTTCTGTATATGACTTTATTTGCAATCACATGGTTTTCAAAAACAAATCGCATTAAAAAACAGACTTTCTGTTCTTTTTTCCTTGTTTTTTTCTACCATTTTAAGACGTTCAAAACGTCTTAACGCTGCGCCAGCATTATTTATAATAAAAAGTTTTCATTCAATAGTTGACGTTACAGTAGTTTTGTTTTTAGAAATTTCGTGCTTTAAAAACGCGTGGTTTTAAGGAACAAGCTGGATATTGGGTGTTTTCTTTTTTTTGCTTTACAAGTTGACGAATTTAAATTAGCACTGACACATTATTTGACAGCCGATTCAACAGCTGACAGTTGCTCTGTGTTTAGTTTGATTTGACATTGCAAAATGGCCTCCATTCGCAGAATTGATTGAAAACTTTCCTAGAAAAACCCTTAAATCCTCATAAATTTATGGGCTGGCGGAGTCATTCGTCCATATTACGGTCAGAGTGTTGCTGTCAATGCTGAACGATATAGAGATATGATTAGAAATGTGGTTCCAGACTCGACCATTTTTTTTTTACTCCAAGAATCTATTGATAACAGAATAACTTCACATAATGGTCCAATTAAATGGCCGCCCGGATTGTGTAATTTAATCATATTAAATTATCGTCTTGGGAATTATGTAAAGTCGCTTGTCTACGTCGATAAACCAGAGACAATTGAATACCTGCAAATCAACATTCGAAGAGTTGTTGGCGAAATGCTGAGAAAACTTAGTGAAAATTTGGGGGCCACATGACCGAAATTATAAATCATAAAATGTTGCCTCCAATAAAGTCCGTTTCATTGCTATTAAAAATATATTTCTTGGCTTCAACTTGTGTAACTCTAACAAACAAAAAAACACACACCCTGTATTAAGTTATTACAATTCAAACGTGATGATCGTTGTTGGCTTCATTCACTAACATTTAACATCTTCTGACAACAAAAAAAAAAAAAAAAACAAATTTTATTCGTGCCACCGCTAATGATTTTTAAATCGCACTACAGATCTGCTGGATTTAACCGATAACGATGAGTTTCTCTGGAGTAGACAGGCAAACGGTGCTGCTGAGACTGATGCCGCTGATGATAGTAATCGAACACAAAATGTCACACGTCACAGTTTGGACAAGAGACAAGCAGTTGCTGGCGGCGGACTGCAAGTGAGTTTAATATTCGTCTTAGCTTTTGCTTGTCGTTGTTTATTTTCAACAGGCAAACAGGCAAAGGGAAAGGGAGAGGAGAAACTTCATTGGAATCATTTGGTGTTTTAATTAATGCTAATGCAATTCGTTTCTATTGTGTCATAAGAAATAATTGCCAGTTCGAAGAAAATGACAATCAAAATACTACAGCCCAGAACTGCTTCTTAATAAGAGTACGTTTTGCCGATAGGTGGGAATGTCAAAATGTTTTTGTCTTTTTCCAAATATAATTTAAAACAAAATAAAAATATAAAAAAAGTTTTCTAAAATTTCCAGCCAGCATTTGGTACGAGTTCCATAACGGAATTCTTTGTCAATCATCTTTCGAATACGAATTAGATTTTCGGTCAAATAGATACGCGCAAATGATACGGTCGAAGCTGGTTAAAGGGGAAAGCTTGTTAATTGGTTAATTATATTTTCCAGTTGCTGTGATTTTAAACAGAAATGTTTATTATTATTTTTTTATAAATTTTTAAGTTCGGCTCTAGGCCAAATAATAAAAAAATACTACGATTTTTTTAAGTTTTGATCATTTTCAGGCAAACAAAAATCGAAAAGACAATGAATAAGTTTTAGCAACTGGACAACAATCCCGGGGGAAATCAGCTCCGGCGTGCACATTTTTTATAGTTTTAATAGTTTTACTTTTGACAATAAATGCGAATATTTTGATAAAAAAAAACGGGAGGATGATCGAAATGTTGGCAAATAAACAAAATGCGAAAAAAATCATTGCATTTTTTTTTAATTATTTGACCTAAAGAATATAAAAAAAGAAATATTAAATTTAATTTATGTAATAACTTTAAACCATTTTTTTAAGGAAAATCGCGCTTATGGCACCTGCTACACTCCGGGCGGTGAAGAAGGCACCTGCCGTCATGTTTTGTACTGCCGAATGCCCGAACTAAAAGACGATGTTTGGCGATTGGTGTCGCACTTATGTGTGATACAAGGAAGGTAAAACTAAGTCTGATATAAACAAAGTATTTAGATAATTCGAACAATGCACTTTTGTCGATTGATTCGAGTTTCTAATCACTAAACATTTAACACGTTATGAAAGTAGTGTCACGTTCGGGATGTCACGTAACGACCCAAATTACAGCTTTAAAAACCACCAAAACTCGATTTTTCAATCGTATCGAAGAAATTTTTAAGTAACATTTTAACGCAAAATTCTGAAGTTCAAATTTCACGAAAACTATTTCAATTTTTTGTTACATTCGAATTTGTAAGTTTTTTTTTTGTTTTGGAATTTGAAGTTCCGCCCACAATTAAGTTTTATGAATGAGCTGTAATTTAAATTGAAAAGGGAGCTGGAACTCAAACTTATAGGACTGTCACGTACGACACCGTGCAAGTTTTACAGATGTAGACACAAACATTCATAAATGATTAAGGATCTGTTTTAAGATACGAGAATACCTATTTGTGGTCTATTTTATGCTGAAGCACAAAATACTGCCTCTTATATCAATAATCGTCGTAACTCGACGCCAGAGAATCGCCACTTGAATTGCTATTGACAGGCTCTTACTTTCTAGTCTTGTCACCGCTGAGTTTAAAAGAGATAACTTTTTGAGGGGAAAATATAAGAAAACGTAGCAAAACCTGAAAAAAATCTACTATAAGTCAGTTTCTTTGCAACTTCCAAGTATTTGCGTTCTTTAACGTTCCAAATCGTGACACCAGCCATTAATAAAAATAAAATCAATTTACAAGCACCATAAATACTCGTATATGAATCATCTATTAAGGGGGGTTTTTTTTTTGTGGAACTTTCATTTATTGTATTTATTTATAGCACGATTGGTGTTTGCTGTCCAACGCGTATAGTGGACCGTTTGGGACCGCAAGTTATTAGCGATGCGAACAGTAACGATTTTCAAGGACCGCGTATTATTAATCGTCCCGAACAACGCGGCTGCGGTGTAACAACTAAACAATTTCAACGTGTGCGGGGCGGACGCCCCGCTGAACCCGACGAATGGCCCTGGATGGCGGCATTTATAAGACCCGGCTTTCCTTATATTTGGTGTGGCGGTGTACTGGTGACTGATCGTCATGTCTTAACGGCTGCTCATTGTATTCACAAGTTTAAGCCCGACGACTTGTTTGTACGTTTGGGCGAATACAATACTTTGCTATTGAATGAAACCCGAGCAAGAGATTTCCGTATCGGCAATATGGTGACGCACATCGATTATGATCCCTTGACGTACGAAAACGATATTGGACTGGTGAGAGTCAACAGACCAACCATATTTAATACGTATATATGGCCGGTGTGCATGCCGCCGATTGGTGAGTCGTGGGAGGGTAAAATGGCCATAGCAACCGGTTGGGGTAGTGAAAAGTTTGGTGGTCCACATTCCGACATTTTGATGGAGGTAAGAAATTCATGGTTGTGTGTTCAAATTAATTTTTAAGAATTTACTTTATGGAGGTAAGAAATTCATGGTTGTGTATTCAAATGAGTTTTCAAATATTTCTTTGGAATAATCGGTGTGTCGCAGCAGAAAGTCGATTCGTACGAAAGGGAAAGCGGTTGTAGATTCTGTAGAACGATTTCTGGCTAGTTTTTTTCCTAAACTGGGTGCGCCGATGACCAACAAGATTGGCCTGGAGTTGACAATTAATTTTCGAATTTCTAGAATACATTTGCTGTAGAAAAATTAGCTTTAAAATAATTGATGGCCGATTTAAATGAGAAGAAAACAAAAAACCAGAATAATAGAATTCTATTAATCTGGTTCTCTGTTCAGTTGCGAACCTTTGGATTATTCTTTAGGTGTTATTTATTAAAAAAAAAACAAAGATATATTGGTGGGTATTCTGAAAGACACTGCGAAAGATGAAATTATCAAATTATCAGGGAGAGAAAAATTCAGCAACGCGAATTTTAAAATTGTTTCGATGCATGAAATGTAATAAAAAATTATTATATTTTGTTCGCTTTCCGGTTTAATTACAAACAATTCTATCTAATTGGCTACTAACTCATTTGTTAAAGTGCTTCCGGCAAAACAGTAACCACTTGAAATTTTGATTCTAGTGATTTGACAATCATGAGTACATTATTATTTTTAGCAAATGCATGTTTTTAATTAATTTGTTATTTCTCTGTGTATATATTTTTTAAAATTAAAAACACAAAATATTCAAATATAATGTCTACTCCTATTTAATGCTTTATAAGGTAAACTTACCCATTTGGAAGGTGGAAGACTGCCGTGAGGCTATAGTTGAACGTGTGCCCGATACCATGTTGTGTGCTGGCTTGCCTGAAGGCGGTCAAGACTCTTGCCAAGGCGATAGTGGTGGTCCGCTTCTGCTGCAACTGCCCAACAGACGATGGGTGACGATTGGAATTGTTTCGTGGGGCATACGATGCGGCGAGCCCAATCGTCCCGGCATGTATACACGTGTTGACAAATATCTGCACTGGATTATAGAAAACTCTGATATTTAAGCAGCGAAATAATTATCAAAATTTATATCACCACATTGTTAATTCATCTAACACAGAAATGTAACAATAAACAACATCTAGAAATAAATCATTTTATATTTTTATAACAACAATGTTTAGCAAGCAATATGTTGTCTGCATTTTGCCAATAACAATTCAAACATTGTAGTTTCTTAAAGTTGTTTCAGATGTAATTAAAAATAAAAAGAAATACGTTCGTATAATGCTTAGCATTAAAAATAAAGACAAATTTTGCGATTCTAGCTAATTCTACAGTTGCTGCTGTTGTTTCTGCTCCTCGTGATACGTCTGATCAAATGCAATTTTATAGACATCATTATAAACCGAAGCAAAGTGCACTTCAATGTCATTTGTTATGAACGAGGGCAGTTCAGCCCAGTCTTTGCGGTTCTCCTCGGGAATAATTATGCAGGTGATGCCGCTGCGTTTGGCCTAGAATTGAATCGTCAGTTTAGAAGCAAAATAAATTTCCTATGGGCAGGATCGTGTGACTTACCGCTATAGTTTTTTCTTTTATGCCACCCACCGGCAGGACTTTGCCCTTAAGAGATATTTCACCAGTCATGGCAATATTTTGTCGAATGGGAGTATTAGTTGCCAAAGACATTAGGGCAGAGACGATGGTAACACCTGCACTGGGCCCATCTTTGGGTGTAGCACCTTCCGGCACGTGCAAATGAATGTTGCTAAAAGAATAGGTGTTAATGGAAATATCAGAAAAAGCTTTTAAGAACCACTTGGTTTACTCATCCTTACCTGTTTTCTAAGAATTTATTGTCTGCATCCAAGTCACGCATGAAATTGCGTGCCACCGTTAAAGCTATTTGTGCGGATTCCTTCATAACGTCACCCAAATTACCCGTAATATTAATGGAACCACTAGTACTTTCTCCTTTGGTTGGTTGCAACGTATTGCGTTTAGCTGTTTCTATGTACAACGCAGAACCGCCCATAGCTGTCCAGGCTAAGCCCATGACAACACCCGGTGGTGTCTCATCGTACATGCGATCCGATGAAAACACATGTTTGCCCAAATATGAAGTGAGATTTTCATTCGTGACATCATGATGATCACCCTCCTTTTTGACAATTTTAAATGCTACTTTGCGTATGACTTTTTCAATTTGTTTCTGAAGGTTACGCACACCAGATTCGCGGCAATAGCTTCGTATAAGCGTATTCAGCGCATCATCGTTTAAACTGATATTTTTCTCTTCTAAGCCGCAGTCGCGCATAGCTTGCGGTATGAGATATTGGCGGGCAATGGCCACCTTTTCTTCGGCCACATAGCCCGACATTTCTATAAGTTCCATACGATCGCGCAAAGGTTCAGGTATTGTATCAATAATATTTGCCGTGCAAATGAACAAAACATGAGACAAATCTACGGGAACATCTAAATAATGATCCAGGAAATTGGCATTTTGTTCGGGATCCAAAAGTTCCAATAAAGCTGAACTAGGATCGCCCTGATAGCCCCTAACAAAGTAAAAATTACCACTTAGAATATTGGCAAAATGAATGAAAGAGATTGCAAATCTTACCTGCCAATTTTGTCGACTTCGTCTATGAGAACTAAAGGGTTCTCAGTTTTGGTTTTCTTCAAACATTGTATCAGTTTGCCGGGCATGGCTCCCACGTAAGTACGTCTATGGCCTTTTATTTCCGCCACATCGGTCATACCGCCCACACTAAAGCGGAAATATTCTCTGTTCAAGGCACGAGCAATAGAACGAGCTGTACAAAATGTTATATAAGAAATATGACAATCATTTATTTGCTCCTGTAACACTTACCTATACTTGTTTTACCCACCCCAGGCGGCCCATGGAAACATAAAATTTTGCCCTGTGTCGATCCCTTCAACTGACTTATTGCTATAAATTCTAGTATTCTCTTCTTAATATCATCCATGCCATAATGATCGTTATCCAAAATTTCGGTGGCCTGTTCGAGGCTTAAATTTTCTTTGCTGGTTACTCCCCATGGCAGGGAGGTGAGCCAATCCAAATAGTTGCGTGTTACATTGAATTCGGAACTGTGACTTTCTAGAAAGTTTAATTTATTCAATTCTTCATCGATCACGATCATGACGTTTTCGGGCACAGTTTTGTCTTTCAGCTTTTCGCGATATTTTTCACCAATAGCATCTTTGTCATCCTTTTCTATGCCCAATTCTTTTTTAATCGCTTTTAGTTGTTCGTGTAAAATATATTTGCGGTGTTGTTGTTTTACTTTCTCCTCAACTTCGCGTCCAATTTTTTGTTGTAATTTCGATAGTTCCAGTTCTTTTTTCAGAATCCCCAAAGCCAGCAGGAGACGTTTTGGAATCTGTTAAGGCAAACGGAAATAATAATACGCTCTCAAAGTTAAGTGAAAATGTGTGAAATAAGTACTTATATTGCTAGAAGATATTAACTAAAAGTGAATATTATCACCTTAATTCCATAAATCTAATTATTGTCATTATATTAATTCCATAAATATAAAAATAAATATGACAGGTTCAAGCATAACTCATATTAGAGTAACTTACATCCATTTCTTCCATAATTTTTTGTAAATCTTCCGGTTCAGCAGCTGATAAAGAGGCACCCAAATCGCACAGATAAACAGGATTATCAACAACTCGTTGATTTTGGTGTAACATTTGTTGTAAACTCTCTCTAAATAACGACGAAGAAGCAAACGGACATATTAAATTATATATAAAGAAAAAACCAAACTTTTTCAATTTACCTGTACAGGGGATTCATTGTTATAATATCTCGAATGGTCTTAATAACTTCCTGAGTTAAAGCCTTAACCTCTTCGGTGTGTTTGAAACTCTCATGTTGAACATTTACAACTTCAACCATTAAAATTGGCATGGCATCGCCTGAAGTTTGTGCTTCAGACGCAGAAGCATCAGCTGTTTTTGTGGAAGGTTTAGAATCCGCAGTTGTGGTGGCACCAGCATCAGTTTTTAAGTCACTAGTTATTTCTGGTGGTACATCTCGCTTTTGTAGACGTGAAGGTCTCGATTTTCTAGCCATTTTACGACGTTCGCCATCTGTTGTGGGTGCTGCAGAAGATGATGAGCCCGTTTGGGCAGTTTCATCGGCTGGTATTTGCATTTTTATATTAAATAGTGGATAATGTATTGTTGTTGTTTTTTCTGAATTACGAATTATACAAAATATGTACATATATGTATGTTGCATTCGGACACAATAAAATATGTATTGTACATAGTATGTAGACATGTGCAATATAGTATATAGCAAATATGTGTGTTATTTATTTTTGAAAATGATTATTTATGGAGAACGCTGGAATCTGATATCAGACAATTAATTATAACTTTTGCTGAAGGAATCGTTTTGAAACATAACGCTTGCAATTGGAAACCTGTTGTTGTGCGCAGTAAGAATAAAATTTGTATGGCCTGAATACAACAACGTAAATTTAACATTTTAGCGCAACATTTAAATTATACACAAGTTGTTTATCTTCCAATTAAGTTTCCAGCATTTTTACTATAATCTTTCTGCAGCACGTGAACACATTTCTTGTTGATCTGACAATGTGTTGCATGTTAATTAAACGTTTGGGAAACGAAAAAATTTGACTTTTTAAGACTCATAACACAACAGAAGATGTTTTTGAAAGATTTCTTGTTCTCCATTCTCATTAAACAAAAATAAGATAAACCCCAAATCATAATTTAAATTGTAGTAAAGTGGAGTTAATGTAGTATATGTGCAAATATGTATGTAAAAGTTATAATAAATAATGAGGTACCTTTTGGAGGAATAAGTTCTTCTAAAATCTGTCCGGTTATTTTGATACGGCGATGGGCCACAACAACCATTCTCAACTTATCGCCAAGATCTTGTAATTCCAGTATTTGAGCAAAAGTTCCTATTTTGTAGACATCATCCAGTTTCTCGACAATTTCCGCTTCATTTTCGTTGTCCTTTTTCATGAAAACGCCAACATAAGGCTGATTCAGTTTCACTTTTCTTCTTATCAAGTCAATTAGCTGGGGATTGGAGATCTTGTGACGAAATAATATAAAGTTTTTTTTTATTTTTCAGATTAGAAGAAAAATCAACAAGATAAAATACTCATACTTCCAAAATCTTCATAAATCTAGGGAACACAGGATTCCGTTTTGTGGCCAGCAGAGGCACGTGCGGCCAAACTTCTGGTACAGCCACCGTGGCCGGCAGTTGTGGATCTTTATTAATAATAAAATCTTGTTGCTCTTGCTCCAACAACTCTTCCTCATCTTTCTTGCCCCGGCTACTGCAAAACGTTCTCGAACACACTCTTGTTGTAAGAGCAGATCTTAAGTGTTGTTGTTTTGCCAACCGATTATTGAATTGTTTAACAATCAATGAACGCGATGGTCCTCTGCAATTTGCCGACACTAGTTGTGCAATATTGCGGGTGAATAAATTTTTTTGTCTTGTCGCCAAACGCATTAACATTTTTGCGATTAATTTTTTTTCTAACTAATAAATTAAAGCTGATGCAACTTAATATTTTCGGCAAACACTTGTAAGTTCACGCTGCAAGTCTCTTGTTGGTGAAAATGATAATTATGTGATTGACAATTTATTTTGCTTATCATATTAATACTGGCTGTCAACAATCTAAGAGAGCCGGAAAAGAAATGCCACACTACTGAAAATGAACACATATGGGATGATGGTATTGCCAGCATTAATATTAAACAAAAGAGTAACGATCAAAACAGAAATGTAGATTTGAAACAACAATTTCAATTTTGAAAGGTATTTACTTATTTATTTGTATACCAAATTGAGTTTCTTGCTGTCAAGATTTTGACGTAAATGCAGTTTATTAAATTTCTGGACTTTTATCATAATAGCTTAAGTCAAGTTATGCAGATATTTCAATGAAAAACTGCATTTAAGAATAAATGTTAATGAAACAAAATTATAAAAAATTACTTCATCAATAAAATGAAAAAAAAAAAAAATTTGCCAAACAAAATATGTAATATTTCCTCAAACGAATAAAATTAGATGCACTTTTTGCAAATTTTCATATTAGAGTTAAGCTGTTATTAAAAAATGCCACAGAAATGGACACACAAATATGCACATAAAAGCACACACTTACTTTGGTTTGCATTTAACAGAATTAACTGAGATTTATGCGTTATAAGTTGAAGCCGAGAGACTTTTGTGCCATTTCATGATGATACTTTACAATTTTACTGATAAGTTAATGTTTTGACCTGTAAAAGGATTTTAAATGTTTTAATTATTTCACTCTTATCAACTGAAATTTCAATGATGTTTTTTTTTTTAACACAGACAGACAAATCATATTAATGCAATGCACAGTGAGCAACGTTGCATGAATAATTAAGAGTTACGAAGACATTTCCTAATAAGAAGTTTTGAGTCTTAAATCGGTCGCTAACAAATCATGGATCCCTCAGAGGCGGATGTCCGAGATGAGATAAGGTGGGCGAAAACATCTGGATGTTATCCGCTCTAAGTTGAGGATTCAAAGGGCAAATTCGGATTAAAGCGGGCAGTTAATCCGTTTATGAAATCCCAATTGAAGTGTAAATTGTATCTAGTGTTATCGAAGACTAAAATGACGAGACATTGGAACTGGACTCTGAATAAGTTTCATGGATATGGATCCCATTATGACATTAATACTACCGATAAATTAGGTAGAGAGACAGAGAGCATGGATTCATTTCGTGTACTGCCGCTGTCGGTCTGTAGAAGCAGGTCTAGCAGAGATGGTTTCAAATGCTGAGTGCACGTAACAAATAAATATATACCACGTCTGCATCCTTTGCCTTGTCTTTAAAAATAAATAAATATTAGTTCTCTTCCCTCTAGCAAAAACTAATTTTTCTTTTGTCTTCCTCTATTCCTTTGCCGGTTAGCAGAAGGGCACTTTTGCGATTCTCGTCTCACTCTCTATTTATAAATAATATTTTATTATATTTTATATTATTATTTTATTAATTATTATATATTATTTATAGAAATCATTCTCTTCTAACACATAAATTTAATAAACTCTGGTCTTAATATGAATTAGTTTGTCGGATGTGATTATTATAATATTGCAGGCGAAAAGTTCATATAGCAAAATCTTAAAAATGATCATATTGGCGCACATATTCCTACAATATTCGTTTTAACGAAAAGTACAATAATTATAATCTTAAATTCTCAGAGAAAAAAGTGCATTCGTTTAGAGAATGATGATGGATGGCAGGCACACAATTTCAAAATTTTAAGATTTATTATGAAATCGCGCTTATTGTTAGACAGACAGATCATCGGCCAGTAAATGATCCATAAAGCGAAGAGATCAACTTGTTGAATGTTGTACAAACATATTTGTGATATTGCATTCAAATATTCTTATCTTCTAATGTTGGTTTTTTTGCAAGCGTTAAAATGTTTTTTAATGATCTATCAAGAGCTGCCACATGGTTGTCAGGGAAGTAGAAAATATTTATTTGGAACGAAAAGTGCGATTTTCGGGGTTCAGAATGAATATGCACTTAAAAATTACAGTTCTAATACTTCATTTGGGGAAAATAGGGAGAAGATGGTTAGCCTTGTAGGCACGGTGAACCCTTTTAATTTTTTCTTGTGAATTTTCGAGAATGGGTATCTCACAATACATCAACAAATTTATTTCTTGGAATTGTAAATTCATTATTTTCTATATAGTTTCATGAGCTTTGCGTCACACTCGCACTGGTTGACTGATTTACCTCGGATAACTGTATTGTTTTATGGTTCATTTGTGGAATTTCATCCCGGCTTTGCAAGTCATACAAAAACTAAATAATATGTAGAATTTGATAATTTCTGCAAAAAAGACACAGACATTTATTTTTACAAATTGCCGTGGACTCATCATTGCGCTATTTTTCGCAAGCAAATCGAACTAATATTGCCAGACATCCGACCAATTTTTTGCTGTTAAATAACTGAAAGATGGTTATATACAAATCTGTAGCGTCTCTTAGCCAAAACCAGCAGTTAGTTAAACATTTTTTAAGGTTAACTTAATGGCTAGAAGCTGCAGGGCTGCCATACTGTTAACGTAAATACGCTTCTATAGATACTAAACTACTTGAGCTGTGTTTTCACGATATTACAAAGTAATACGATTTTGTAGGATATTAATAAAATATTATAAAATTCTCTCCGTATTTAAGAAAAGGAGAACACATTTACACGGATGGCACTAAATCAGCTGATGGATGTATTGATGATGTATTTACAAAAACATCAGGAAAATTTGGTTGCGTTTAATTTGGTTGTTTTTGTAATTATTGCTAGCAACTGCAATACACCCTCTTGAGGGGTATAATGAGAATACATAAGTTTCGAAAAAGATTTAAAAAATAAACAATAGTCAAAATTTTGCACCCGTATTCTATTCCACTCAATATATTTTGCGTTTACACGATAAGACTTAATTGTTTTTTTGACATGTCGTAGTAAATGTATTACCGTGAAAACACACCTTTACTACATGTACCCACGTACATGACCAGACTTATAATGTGACGTGTAAGTGCAGGGATTGTTGAAGTCCCCTGATGAGTAGTCATGGGCTTAATTTTGATAAATTTTTTTTTGGTACGACAAAGAAAATATTTTTAGATAGTGATTTATTTTTATTAATCCCCTATTCAATTAGAAAGAAATTAGCGTTGTGTGACGACAGGGACCTAATTAGTCGTGTGACCTTCGTGTCGCCAAAATAACAATCTGGACAGGTTGTGCACTCGTAGTTGGCAGACTGCTGTGCAAGAATTTTAACGAGTTTGTAACTCATACATATTAAATTCACATTAACTCAAGTTTGTGTGGAAATGTCTTGGGTTGATGACTTGTTTAATTACTGCCTTCCTCTAGTCAAAGAACTCAGAAGAAAGTACATACAGACGAGTACATTTGTATAATACACAGATTGGAAATAAAAGATTAGCAACAAGTATTCAATCAAATAGGAATATGTACTTGGAATGAATCTATTTCCTTGTTTTTTCTGCTGATCTGTAAATGATTGGCTGCACAACTTCGGGCCAGGCGGATTTGTAGGCGAGTTTAAAAAGTAATGACGGGTTTTTTTTGGACAGCATAAAACAGAGTCCCTTTCTGGACAATAAGTCCAATTAAAAAAAATATTATAAACAACTAATATGATGGGCATACATATACATAAATGTGTGTGTGTGTGTGTGTGTTTGTGCACCCATAATTACTGGCAATATAAGTAAAAAAAAAACAAAACACTGAAGCCCTGGTAGATAGTGAGACCCAAGAATTTTCAGATCTCACAACATTCATAGAACTCAAGTTAAACGGTTGTTGAAAGTACGCGTTTTTTTTTGTTTTTTATTTTTAATATTTTTTCGCTTAACAAAATAAAAAGTGTTTGAAACGAAAATTAAACGTTAAAAAAATTTAAGAAGAAAACAAAGAAAACATAAAAGTGGAAAAAATGAGTGGTGGCAGTGAAAAAGTTAACACCTCAAAAAGTGGCTGCGCGTTGCAGTCGTACGTTACACCCCTCGAAATTGCAGAAATTCGTCTTAATTTAGCGAATGATTGGAAAGTTTTGCGTTCAATTTATGATTTGTTGACAGATGAGAAAGCATTTTGTTTTAACAATGCGGACTGGAATGAGAAAATTGTGCAGTTTGTGCAGCCGGCCGACTTGAAGGTAAATTTTCTTCAGTTTTTAAGGTCTTTTTTTTTTGTGTTCGCCCGTCTGTTAAATTTCAAACAACATGTCATTTTGGTTTTTTGTTTGTTTTTGGTTTCTTTTGTATGGATCATACCATTTCTTTGGAAATGGAAAAAAGAAGGAAATATATCTTTAAAATCTGCTCAACGGCTTAACGCAGCTTTGCCTTAATGAGAGCTTTATGAAAAATGTTTGTAAAATAACAAAGAAAAAAAAAAGCTGTGGAATATGCAGTGGCTGAGCATAGAAAGGGCGTATCTCAAATTGTGGTTATTCTACAGGAGAAGGAAAAAACTTACTGAAACCTAAAAAATATTCGATTTAAAAATAGAGATTTATTAGGGGTTTATACGAGTATTACATAAGGATTGTTTCAGCAATATTTACAGTGAAACCTCTCATAACCGGTATTCGCTTATTTTGCAAAAGTTGCCCTTTGTGGCAGGTATCAGTGTAATTAATTCGAAGTTTTTTCTAATAAGCTATAAATATGCTGTTTACATAAATATATCATGGAATTTCTTAAGGAATGCGTATTTGAAGGCACACAAAAAATTTTTAAAAAAGTCGAGATATGCCCTTTGTACGTTTAGCCAACGATATAGTGTATGCGTGTTTGGCATGTACCGGGAAACAGAAGAAACTAGATGCAGTGATAGAGCAAAATCCACGAAGCTTTCAACCAACAGCTATTTGGGGCCTGTTGCACGATCCGAACGTTAACGTTTGCACGCATTTTAAAAGACGAATCCTTCTACTTGTGGTCCGTCCTGCATTTAAGCACAACATAATGCAAGAAAACTTGGCAAAGAATACACGAACTTAGCGCAGAAAAACAAATTTTAGCACTTCAATTCTCTCTTATTTTTTTGCCGCCTTTCATTTTAGACTTCGAGACTGTGAAACAAAATTTTGCTATTCCCCCGGTTAAATCTAGTTTTGAGACTTCTCATTAAAAGAAAAAAAAAACAGGAAATGTATGCCTGTTCCGATCGTAATAAATTTTATGACTAATTATTTTTAATTACTCATGCCGCATTAATGAAATTTCTAAAGCGAACGAACAACTACAACCACAGGCAGAATTAAGTTGCTTCATGTTGAATTTACATTTTTGTTTAAATAGAATGTTTTGGTTTTATTTAGTTGTGCCGTCGTTTAATTTTTAATAGAGATTTCAACATCATTTTTTTACTGAGGGAAATTTGTAATTTATTGTTATAATTAAATTTTTTTTGGAAGATAAGAGCAACGAATTGTAGACTTCAACCTTCTAAGAAAGAGAGAGAGAGAGAGAGAGAATTTTAAGACAAAACAAGTGACGTGTTTATAAATTTCTCTCAAATAATTCGACTTATTTTAATGATTGGTGAATTGAAAATAATTTATTGCTTATTTATATATAATAAATCTACATTAAATTTCATAATACGTGATTTTTACAAAAACCGCATGTAATTTCCGGGATTTGAAATTAATCGGTGTTTCCATGATCCCAAGCTCTGAATTTTCCAAGTCAACTGATTTGACGACTATTTAAGAACTTAATGATTTCGGATATGCCACGTTTGGGACAGTTCATTTGTTTTTAACAAATTTGCTGATGTTGAAAATGAGGGGGCAAATGTTAACGTTCGTCATTGTGGGACAGGGCCCTTAGCTTTGTTTATAGCCGACTTTATAGCAAGATTAACTAATTCAAATCATTCTAAATTTGAAATTCGCTTGGAGAAAGTGTAATGAACATGAGATCGATTTCAAGCCATCATTTGCCTAAAATATCGCCAGAATAATAAAGAAATCTTTAAGCCTTTGGAAATTCCATATACAGAATTATTAACAGCACGAAATTTAATTTGTGAACAACACAAAAAAAAGAGGAAGAGTCAGTCTTTCAAGTAAATTTTTATGCCGTTGTCGCTAGTAAATTTTGGGCTGAAACTGAAACGCTTGATACTCGCATAAAACGTATCGGGACTTTAATTTCTTCGTGTGCCCAGAACTTATTTCATGATTTATGCTTTTTTCTTGAGTCTTGCGTTATAAACGCTCAGAATTTCTTATCATGACCTTTGCTATTTTTAGCGAATTAATCACAATTCGAAACAAAACGATTTTTTTGTACAAGTCTCATTTGCAAACGTGATATTTTATTACATATGAATATATATTTATGTATGTATATGTACATAAGTACGTACGTCTATTAATATTATGAAATACGTACGTAAATAAAATAAGATTAACGAGTGCAAATGTGTGAAAATATTTCCTTTCTACCCCAATAATGCACGTGATGAAAACTTTGCAATCGCAAATTAAGGAAAATAGCAAAATAGGAAAAAATAAATAAGGAAAAATTGGCGGCGAAAGCCAAGTACTAAACTATTGCCAACAAAAATTTTAATTCGCCGGTAAAACAAGGATGAGGATAAGTCAAGGTTTGGCGATGCATGACTGCAAATGTTGTTGGAAAATGAAGATTTATCGATAAGGCCATGTACATACATACACACTTTAAGGTATAGCTACCTTTCCAGCGTTGAATTGCTGGATCTGCAAGAAAATGCCCTATTTCTTAATGATAACAAACCGAAGTACTCGTCTAAGATAGCGCGAGAATGGGTTTTGTACATATAACGTTAGACGCAAGCTTGCACACTCCCCCCCCCCCCCCCCCCCCCGCTCTCACGATATATGTTAAATTACTATTAAATATTTCAATTATACTTATATTTATGTTGGCAATATTTTTACTTCAGCACTTACAGCTTGTGGGTCAGGTCTGATAAAACTTGTTTCCAACTTTTGCCTGCTTTTGTTTTATAAAATAGGATTATAATTTCGCTTAATTCGATTGGTCCAAGTTGTTGTGTTAATACATTTCATATCTTCACCATCATCTCAGTTTCTGAAAAAATCTATTCATATCCATCATTTTTTTTTATGTTTTTAGCTCTGGCTATTTGTTAATATATGTAGTTGTTGTTTTTGTTGCCAGTACTCCGACAGTGGTGCTTAAATGTGCAACTAAAATGCCATGTTGTGATAACTGCGCAAGTGCAGTTTCATGATTAAGCGGATTTTGATTAAATTGTTTCGCTGCTTTTCTTTTCTTTTCTGTCTCTAATTCGTATTATTATTTTTTTAGTTTATTTTCTTTTCTTTTCAATTGTAAGCAAAATGTGTTCATATAGTCATTTAATTAATGAAAAGTGGTGGAAAAGGAAAGAAAATTCGCTGAGGCAATTGTGTGAGAAATTTCGCGCATCATAAATAGATTTAATAAGTTGAAGATAATTCATAATATTTGTTATTTGTGGCAGGATTTTGCAAAATACTGTTTTCAATTATAGTATGATTTGTAAAAATTTAATAAACTGTTGGGCAGACAGATGACATTAATAAAGTGAAGTGATTGATACCAGAGATAAATACAAGTACTTTTCTTTGTACTGCCACAAGAGTTGTGGCAGATTTTAGCTTTTTTTGAGGACAGTTTTGGTTGTAATTTAATTGGTTTTTGTGTGTCCTTGTAGATTCTATTTGGCGAAGGAAAGTTTAAGGCTTGAAGCTAAATGTTACCTGAGTTGGGAAAATATACTAAAATTATAAAAATATTAGGAGCGGCTCCTCTAGTGGCAACCTGGTCCTAGTTTAAGACAGCGAAATTTATAAAAATTTTATATTTGTGGTTGCCCAATATTCAGGGATGAAAATGGAAGGCTTAGACAAAATTGGTGGGGGGGGCAAGTTTTACAAAAAACTGTCTGTGGCAAATTTTACAAAAACTTTAGTTTTGTATGGGAAATATTGGAATTAGGAAATGAAAAAGGAGCGCTACTACGTCTTTCACTTCCAGCAACAACTTGGAAGCAGTTGATAACCTTTAAAAGTTTTTTTTTCTAATAGAGACTTCTGCAATTTGACTGACATGTCAGACAAATAATTTGAATTTGGACATTTTGCATGAGCGTCTTGGTCATCTCAGATGAAGGTGAAGTTAACCGATCAGCGTGATCGCGTGATTTAACTCCGTTAGAGTTGTTATTGTGGGTGTTAATGTATGAAAGTAAGTCACGAACACAGCCCACGCCATCTTTCTTCAAAATGCGACTGATTTCCGGTAGACTTTCCCAACTAGTTTCGTTGCCTTCCAGTTGCCAGCCACCATTTAGAGAAATACCACTTAGAACGCTATTAATTTATAAACAAATTATATGGTGATTGTTGCACTATTCAAAATATTTCAACAATAGACTTTTTTTCACCCTTAAAAAATTCTAACTTTTTCCAGAATTTAATCAACTTTGAAGTAGATGAGAACCGAACGCGCTCTCTAGAGGAAATACAAAACTTATGCCGTCAAGTTATAAAATATTCAGTCAAGACCACTCATGGACGATTTCACAATCAACTTTTTGGCCAAATGGATCCGTTTGGTTTGGCTGGTAGTTGGATAACGGAGGCTCTCAATACAAGTGCGTAAGTTAAATGAGGCCACGAAAGCGAAGTTAATCGAAATCTGAACTTATACAAAAAACTTTATTGTTCTTTCAACCAGTTACACGTTTGAAGTGGCGCCCGTATTTTCGTTGATGGAAACTGAAATTATTCGCAAAGTTTGTGAATTATGTGGTTACGGTGAGGGTGATGGCATTTTTTCGCCGGGTGGATCAATATCAAATATGTGAGTCTAACGTTGACTTTGCGAATTCTATGGCGCAAAACAATTTTTAAATTAAAGAAATCCCATTTGTAACTCGTTGGCTTATAGTTTGTTGCCAGATTTTTTGTTTTTTTTTAGTGGAAAACGCCCACATAAAGTGGCCGTCTGACCACATTGATTATAAAAACATGCTTTCGTTTATAGAGCGATCATCCAGAAGTCAGTTTTAATCGCATCGGTGAACCGACACGGTTAAGCACGAACAACAATAACATTCACATTGACTCCATTTCAAACCATATGTAAAATAAACAGCTGATGTTTCAGTGTTACCACTTTGGTGTTCCAAACTAAAAAAACGGTACATTTTAAGTTCTAAATCAATTGAACACAAGTTGAAATAGATATTTTAGAACACGAGAAGTATGGATTTTCTTAAAAGCAGCGACAAAGAAACTATATGTTTAAAACTTTAGTTCCCTCATATTATTTCAAGCCAACAAACAGTGTTTGATTATGCAAAATTAAAGAAGAAGATTTATTAATCCAGAAAATATCAGATTAAGGCTGGTATCAGAAATGTCGGCGGAAATTGTGCTTATTAAGTAAAAGTTGTTCTTACGCCATAATTAAAAAGTTTTCTATTGCATTTGCTATTAAATAATTCATGGCTATTGCTTTCAGGTATGGCATTGTTTTGGCTCGTTACAAGCGTTTTCCCAATATAAAATCCACCGGCATGTTTGCGCTTCCACCGATGGTGCTGTTTATTTCCGAAGAATCACACTACAGTTTTAAGAAAGCAGCCAACTGGTTGGGATTCGGTGTCGACAACTGTGTACTGGTAAAAACGAACGAGAGAGGGCAGATGTTGGTCGACGATCTAGAGAGCAAGATATTGCTGGTTAAATCTCAAGGTAAGGTGCCACTGTTCGTTAATGCCACAGCAGGCACAACAGTATTGGGAGCATTCGATGACTTCGAAAAGGTGGCTGATGTGTGCGAGAAATATGGAATATGGCTGCACATTGATGTAAGTTAAACGCATTATCTACTATTGTGGCAGATGGACACTTTTTAATTGTTTTGTGCTTTTAGGCCTGTTTAGGTGGCTCCGCTTTATTTTCCTACAAATATCGCGATTTGTTAAAGGGCATTGAACGAACTCATTCATTTGCTTGGAATCCTCACAAGTCCCTGGGAGCACCGTTACAATGTGCTCTGTTTGTAACGCGTGAAAAGGAACTGTTGCCCCAATGCAACAGTTTGGCGGTGCACTATCTCTTCCAGCAGGACAAGTTTTACGATGTCTCCTACGACACGGGCAACAAAAGTGTTCAGTGTGGACGTAAAATAGATGCATTCAAGTTCTGGCTCATGCTTAAGGCTCGCGGCTATGGCGGCTTTGGGCGTTTGTTGGATCATGCTCTAGACATGTCCAAACTATTTCTGAAGAAATTGCAGCAAAGAAACGGCTTTCGTGTAGTATTAAATGAATATCAGTATACAAATATATGCTTTTGGTATATACCCAAAAAACTGAGAGATTGCGATGAGAACGAGCAGTGGAAATTCAAATTATATGAGGTAATTCTTAAGAAAGGAGCTTTCGAGTGTAGCTTCATTGTTATAAATTCTTACAGATTGCACCTAAAGTCAAGGAACTTATGATACGACAGGGCACTTTAATGTTGGGCTATTCACCGTTACAGTATCGTAACATTGGCAACTTTTTCCGCATGGTGTTCACTTGTTTCCCCGTGGTGGCTGAAGAGGAGTTGGAATTTATTTTAAATGAGATTGAACGATTGGGGGAAGAATGTATATAGTATATAAAAAAAGGATAGTATTTAATGTGTATGTTATAGATTTAAGTATCCTAAAGTTAAACAATAAAATATTTGCATATGCGCTAAACGTTTTATTCACCACATGTTTTAAACAAACAAAATGATCACTGATGTTGTTCGTTTTCTTATTTCACTATGTTTTCGCATCAATGACTTTAATATAATATGAGGGCAGATCTACAAAGTCGGGACATTTTGAAAGTATAAGGCTTGATTTTAATTTTGAACGTAGTCATGTTTGGGGTAAAATGTATTGCCAATATTTTTCTATCCTTACCCAAAACCAAGATTTGTCTAGGCCATCAAAATTTAACTATTTGATGGTCATGATGATGATTTCATCGTTAGATTCAAGTTGCAGATAAAGAAATATTTAAGCTGTTAGAACATCAGGTTTTCACCAGACTAGTCCCTCTATCCAGTGCTGACGAAGAAGAGGAATATGTTGCAAGACCACAACATCGCCTTCAGTGTTTTAAGGCTTAAACCACAGCCAACGTTTTGGGCAAGGCGGGCTTCTTGGGCAAATCACCAATACCAGGTTCTCTCTTACAACATATCTCGTTCAGCCAATTATCTTTTGGTGGAGGTTTTGAAGAACCTGCACAACTGAAGTTGGACAGGAACTGTTTTCTAGAGTTTTGAAATACGTCAAAACAAAATCTGCTCTCCGAAGAGGGGAAGAACACATGAGAGAGAGGTGCCCAGAGTTGTTTGCTTTTTCCGTCTCTGTGCCCCATTGTATTCTTCTTAGAATCTCCTCGGAATAAAATCTCCTTTTAATGGCCTATTTTTTCAGGTTCGGAAACAGTTCTTGATGTCTCATTCAGGAGAAGGGGGCAGATAAGGATTTTTGTCCTGGCAACTTTGCGACCCTTGCACTGTACACCTTTGTAATTATCAAAATTGTAGATTAACATACACTTGTTATATCGTCAGGCATTAAATTTTTTTTAGTGACATCCATGCAAAACTTTTTTAACGGGTCGCCCCAATAAAATAATGAAAAGTTTTATTTTTTTTGTATTTTATTTTTATATTGTACTTTAGAGCATAAAATAAAAACATTTTGACACAATCAATTGCAAACGAAAACGATTTAACTGCTCAAAGTAAGTATTTTCTGGCGGCTTATGAGTTCGCATCCGAATTTCTTGCCACATTTTATGCTGCTCTTCAAACTTCATTAAAAATCAAGCCCCCTCTTGTTTGTCTTTCCTCAAGTACGAAATGTTACGATCATCTTGCGGAATTGCAATTTTATGTTGTTCATTTGGAGTTCTTAAAGTTCTTGTGGGTTTTAGTGATAATTTATTTGGTTCTTGTTTCTGTTAGCATTTCAAACTGACGCTGTTTGTTTGGGCGATGGTTAAATAAAAAAAAGTATTTGTAAACAAAAAGACATGTATAGATATATATATATATATATATATATATGTAAATACATGTATATAAATTTACACAATTTAATTTTGAAAATTTTTGGAAATTTATTGTTGACATCACAAATTAATTTACTTGGACGCAACGAGTTCTTATTGTTGATAAAAAATTTAAACGAAGTTCGTCATTTGTTTTTGTTGCAAATTTAAGCCTAGTACTCGTACTCTGTCAAAATACGAGGTCAGTTCAAAAAACGTTGAATTCCCATTTTTTAATATTTATTTAATCATGAATTCCTACTTTGTGCCTTCAAAGTAGTCGCCCTCAGATATAGTATACCTGCGCCTCTTCCACTGATATGCACATTTTGGTACGTATGTCCTTGTTTTTATTTTCTCAATAGTCGTAAAAATTAGTCTTTTCATGGATCTCTTTAACTTTAGGAACAGGAAAAAGAAGCGGGGATCAAATCTGGTGACTACGGTGGCTGAGGCATGATTACGGTGCTCGTTTGGCCATAAAAAATAAACAGCAAATTTTTTTACAGCAATAAGTTGCATTACATTTTTCTAAACAACATTTAGTTGACAAACTGTACAGCAGCTGGTGTGGTTTGTATGATTAAAACTACGAAAGCTTTCAATACGTGTTAAAATTTGAAATATTTTGTGAAATAAAATGTTTAAATTATGGAACTTTCGAAAGTGTTTATATATATAGTAGTTTAATCGATTGTTTTGTTTTCCTACGAGTATCTACATACTTTTGTGGAGCACCATACAAAATAATCAGCTGTTTGCAATCCTTTAAATTTGGCAGCACCGATTTTAGTAGGCGAAGGGAAAAAAGTATTTCATAAAATACAAATAAAAATCCTTTTAAAACGGTTTTAACACAATAGTTTTATACGCTAAAACTAGATGTTCATAATTAAAACCAATTTTGTAGCAAAATCATTCAGTGTGAACACACTATAAAATAATAATATAAACTTTTGGCACAAGACATTTTCATACAAAAATGCTCTGAAATAGGAGTACGTTGTACGCATCGACATCATTAGAATCAAACAGGTGAAATTCACAGTTTTTTTTTTTTATTTATTTTAATTGCTTAAAACAAATGTCAACATCATAAAACCATTTTCTCTTCAAAAAGAAAAAAAATTAAAAACAAAAACAAAAACTTTACGATGTAATTACGTGCAAAGTTTTCATTCTTGCCTTCTTGCGAAAGCTTTTGAGACATTTTTTGTTTGTAATGAACTGATTTTAAGATTAATATCTCAGTTAAGATTTCATGGCTGACTTTCCAAGTGTAACTTGTTTTTCTTGGTTCTGATTTCCGTCAGTACGGGTAAAATAAAACCTTTTTAAGTTGCCCTTGATTGATCTTTATTATCAACTCAAATGCGTTTTTGTTTCGCGCTTTAAAACAGAAGACATTAGAGCTGATGACGGTGCTGCTGCTGCTGCCGTTGGTTGATTGTGATGGTGGCACAGACATCAACAACATCTTCAATTACTTATTGCATGGAATATGTTAAAAAAGTTGTTTTCAGTTTTGGTTTTGTGTGTTTATTTGTTTGCAAGCAATTTATTTATTCCTCTGCAATTGTTGTTTTACTCTTATTGATGGAGACTCCAACGCACAAAGTGAAAACACACGAGTTAAATGTATTGAATTGCAGTTTGTGGCATGTTAGTATTCCAAAGTGTACAAAGCCTGCCACAGATTGAAGTATGTACATATCTATGTGTGTGTGTGTGTGTTTTGTGAGAAGGCACAGCTTTGAACATCAAATCCTTTATCGCATGGCAGCAAGTTTGCGCAATGTGCCCACCACACCCCTTCTGTTTGTGGCATGAAAAGTTTTATTTTTCTGTTTCTTTAAGTGAAATTCAAGTTCATAAGAAATCATGAGTCTGGGTTTTTGTTGCACTTAATCTTTTCTCATTTAATGCAGCATTCAAAAATAATAAAAAAAAAGCAACAACTTTGAAGGCACGTTTCATTTGTTATTGCTTCTGCCATTGTTGCCATTGAAGATTGCGGTTGCTGCTATTTTTTTTTTTCATTCTTCGCGTTACTTTATCTGCTGCTGCAAGTGGTTCTTGAGCGTTACATTGTCCACTGTTTTCCATGGTTTGCGGCTGAAAACTTTTCCATTTTACAAAATTAAAATTTTGCTTAAATTTTTGTGGCCAGTGTGAACGGAAGCACAGTGCTTCGTCGCCACTCGACAAATCGGCAAAATTTGTGAAAACGGAGTTTTTCTTCTCCTAGTAAAGAGAAATGCTTTTAACGAAGACAGCCGAGTCCTTTTTCGGCAACATTTTGTTATGGAAAATTAGTTGAATTTTAGAAATGACAGCACTCCGCATTAAATTCTGAATGGAGTATTAAGTGTATGCAATTATCCAATGTTTTTGCTGGTCGTACCTGACCAACATCTCTGCCTTTGCGTGGTGGTGCAACTGCTTGTTTCTTGTGTCTAGAACTAACACGCCCAATAACAACTCTTCCACCTTAACAAAATGATTTCTAACCACACTTTTATTGGCATAAGTAAATTTTTTTTACACAAACAAAATGGCTGATATGAATGTACTTTGATACCGTGCAAAATTGAGAAATGTATCTGGCAGCATGTTCTCGCAACATCATAATGTGTCTGGCAACATTTTTTCCTCTGCTACTTTCCATTGACGTGTATTGAAAGACTTTTAGCGTCGTAGATTTCATATATGTGTGTAGATATCATGATATATCGAATAAAGCTTTTAATGCAACAAATAAATATTTTCCTAGCCCACAGTGCACTGTGCTGCGTCAAAACTTCATTGAATGTTATAAAAATTTTGTTTTTTTTTTCTTTGGCTGATGTCGGTTCAGTGCAAACGTCAAAAACAATATTAAACCAACTTTGGCGTTGTCAGCATTTGAGGTTTGTTAAATGAGTTGTGTTCTCTGGATGTGTTTTTTCTGTTTTAGTGGTGTTTTTTTTCTTCTTTAATGTTCTTTGTTTATTGTTTTAATTTCCTTCTTTTTGTGCAGAAAATATTGCATTTGCTTTTAGTATTTGTTTTAGAAACGCTTCAACACTTACAACATATTAAATCAACGAGTGCGTTGCAAACTTTAAGATGCAGGGATCCAAAAACAGTCCCATACATACATATTTAATGCATTGATGTGTGGTGCTCTTGACAAATACGAATTGATTGAAAGGCTGAGTGAACTCAGGGGAAATTGTTCTTTCGCAAACAATTATTATTATTTTAAGATTTAAATTGCTTTAGCCAACAGAGAGGTTTTTCCAGGTTTCCGATATGTTTTAATCTAAACAGTTTAGTATTCGCGTCACTGCCTTAACTATATATATATATATATATGTATATATATAAGTGTTGCCATGTCAGCGTTATCTGAATTTGCATAAAACCGATCGATTTCAGTTGTGACTTATAGCACATTTTAAATAACCTCCAGTTCAAATATTAAACTAACTTTTTTTCATTCTTTACTTTATGTTCCAAAACAATCACTAAAAAGTCGTAAATTATTATTTAGTTTTGTTTTACCGTTTTGACCGGATGATACACATAAATACACAAACAAGTGCTACTACTTACAAACCGCTATATCAATATTACGGGATTCCCCGGAATTTATTAGAAAGCCCGATGTTTAGAGATTTCGCAATCCAGGAAAGTTCCGGGATTTATCCCTTTGGACGATGCAGTCGAACAACAGGTACTTCGACGCGCTTAATGACCTGCATTACAAGCAAAGAATTTATTATTATGTAATCTGGAAGTTAAAGCTGGGCTGGGCTGCACCGCCCTCCGCCGCACGCATCAAAAGTTAAAGAATCTCTGCTTTAGTTAGTGCATAAATAGAAAACAACCAGTCCTTTCCTTTCCAGTTGCTTTCCTTATAGAGCAATTGGAATGATGTCACACGCACATTATTAAAAACCAACTGCCATACAATTGCGGTTGCCAGAACGCTTGCAATGCAACAGGCACTTGGACGCACATAGAAAATTAAAAAAAAAAAAAAAAAAACACCACGACGACGACTATTCGACAAGAAGAAACGGCACATTTTGTACGCTTTATAGGTCGACCATTTGGACGGAGCTGGATATGTGTAAATGTGTTCGGCAAAAAAGGAAAAAAAAATAATGCCAGAATAAAATACTGGGCAAAATAAATGCAGCTTAAAATAAGTCTTATTAAAATTTTCATTGTTTTGCTGCGTCTTTAAGCAGTTGTTTTTAATTTCGTAGTATTTTTTTTTTTCTTTTTTGCTAGTCTTCGGTTTATGTCAATAAATTAGTTCATTAGCAAATACAAAAATAAACATTCGTCGTTTTGTAATTCTGTTTTCTTATTTACGCTGAAAGTTTCGCCTGGGACATAAAACGGCAAAGGCGGCTTTTTGGAAGCGATAAAGAACAAACAAAAAAAAAAAAAAGAAGAAAAGAAGGCTCAAAGTCTATGGGCCAGTATCTGGTTTCTACTGGATGTAATTATTCTTATGAAACAAGGAAACTGAAAGAAAGCCGACTTGAATTGAAACAGAAAGTCTTTTTTAATATTATTTTTATTGTAAATAGTTTGTCACAAAAAAATCGGCGGTCAATTAGTTATTGAAGGAAGTTCCTACAGAATGAGGTAGAACGACTAAAAACGTGCCCTGAGGTGCTTTGATAGAGCTATTCCGGCGTTGGTCATTTATTGAGGTGCCTGTCTTGGCCGAAGCGAAGAAGAGCAGATAAGATAGCTGGAGCTATCGACCAAGGCGTTTTGTTATGTAACGCAAGAAGCTTCCATCTGGCAGTCGGTCCACCATCAGATTAATCAATATCACAAGCTGCTGTTAAGCCTTACATCCATGACGATTTTAAAACCGGACTGCAGATGAACTTCATCCAACTGGCTATTAGTATTTAACAAAATTAAAAAAAAAATTCTTTTAAACTTTATTAAATTATATTTTTACAAATCGCCAATGCGATTACTGTATGAGGGCTTTCGTATACTCCATCTTCTTTGCGGTCATAATTAGTGATCAGTTTGACTTGAAAGTGGAAACTTAATCTTGGGTGTTCTCCAATCGTATACATTTTTTTCAACATTTTATTCTAAACTACCAACAAAAACGTGGGCAGAAAAAGGATTCACAAAATAAAAACAAAAATAAATAAGAATAAATAAATACTCGTATTTCAATATAAACATAATGATCATGAATTGTTGTAATAATATGTTGCATCTTATTAAAAGTGCCAGGCACCACAAACGGAGAGCATCAACTGCAACGCTACAACAAACTCCTCAACGCGACAGTAAATAACTAAAATGTGCTATAAAACGCACATCAAAATTTTGGGCATAAAAAAGAACACACCCCAATTATACGATACGGGGATTAAATTTTTTTTTTGACGGTGAACTTGGCACCAGTACAATTCAATGCAATGTTTGCTGTGGACAACTCTAATGGTCTGAACGAAATTAAAATAATAATAATAATAAATAAGAGCTTTTTCAGGGCGGATATTTGTCAGTAAAGAACCAGCGGCACGCATGAAGCTGTTTTTACACGACACTGCAGGATATCAGAATTACGAAATTAATTGTCAAAGGCTGATGAGTTTCAGATGACAACAAAGATGCCAACTCTATAACACTTGTCAAAGGCGCAAAACATAAAGAGTGCCGTAACGCAGCAGCTACACCATTAAGTTTTTTTTGCCATTCGCTTTAAACAATTTTACACGTACTGCTTGTCAAAATTTACAAACATTAAAAGCTTTGACGCAGGCTGCAGGCTATTTTATAACAATTTATTTTCTTAAAAAAATTCGGCTCAAAAAATTTTGTAATCAGCTGTTTTCCTGAACGCAGATTCAAACGGTCAATGGATTGAAAATTAAAATTGTGAGAGAGAATTTAAGATTTGAAAGAAAACTGGCTCTTATGACAATCCCCCCCCACAAAATATTTCCTCATGCATTCGAAATAGGTTGCCAGACCAGCAACTTAAACTTGTATGACACGAATCGATTTTTTATGAATAGAAATTTAATTTAGTTTGTCTAAGACATCAACAAAGTAATAGGTCTCAAATTAGATTTATGTATGTATGTTTGTAAATGATCGAACAGAACATGTCTGCAATTTCAAGTAAAACCGTTGTGAAAAGAAATCCATAGCGATTAGGTCGTAACGCAGTGCAGATACTCTTAATCTGATAACTACTCAAGGCACCACAAAATATATATGTATGTACTAGTACATATGTATGTATGTCACTACTTAATCCGCTATATTCTCAAAACTATGCGTTCTCAAATCACGAAATCTTTCTGCTATTTCAACAAGACAAATTGTATATTATAAGTAACATTTTGAACGTCTTATACTCAGAAAAACAATACAGGAGAACACATGTGACCCAGCGCATATGATTGAAAAGCTGTGATCCCACGATTAACTCAAATAGATACAATAGATAAATACGCCAATCTGTCCTGTGGTGCTCTGGTCCCCAATAATAAAATTGTTGCCATCATGAGCCACTTAATTGTCCAATCGCACGGTATTTCGATCAAACTTGCTGTGGTACAGATTTTTAGACTAAAGTGTACGTTTTTCAATCGTGGTGCAGATTTAAAATTCTCTGGATTAAAGTGTAGGGCATTTAGAAATCAAATAACTAAATAAAACCAGAATCCTTTAACGTTCACAATTGTTGGCCGTCATACGAAAAGCAGTTCTGTAAGAATTATGCACTGACAACATATAATCAAGTCACATACAGCCGAAGACGAGAGACAAGATAGAATGTGAGATGAAATAAAACCAGACGAGACGAGCGAGTGACGCGAATGATGATGATGATGATGATGATGATGCTGCTGCTGCTAAAGTTTTAAATGCAAAGCTTAAGCTCAAATAAGTGGTTTCATACTTGCAGCACAATTCTAGCTGCAGGCAACAATTGAAACATGAGAACACATAAAATTGAATTGATTTAAGAACAAACAAAATGAAAAAAAAAACATAAACTTGTCATGAATATGAAATCCTTTTAAAATACTCGTAACAAAAAGTACAATAATACCAGAAATAAACCGCAGTTGTAAAAGAACAGAAAAGAAAAAAAAGTGGCTGATCAAATATTCATGAAAAAGATTTCCAGAGTATTCGGCGAATCTAGGGAAGAGACAGCCAGCGAGATGGTACATAAAGTATTTAGACGCCAGAGTTGCAAACATGTCGCCAATGTTGAGATGAACTGGCAACAACAAACATTTCACTGCAGAGACAGACATGTTAAAATGTCAACAATGAAAAATCTGCGTTAAAAAAAAAACGTTTAGCAGAAATATGCAACAAATTGCTGTACAAAGTCAGGGTCTATCATTATTCTTTCCAAATGCAACTTGTCTGCAATACACAAGTAGTCGTCTGTATGTGTGTGTACATTTGCAGCAGCGTTCGCCGCGGCGCAAGTTGCAAAATCCAAGTTTTCTTTTTGTTCACATCTTTTTGGTTGGCAGTCTGGTTGGTAGCTACCAAGATGCAGAACTTTAATTTAATCCGGGGTTAAGAAGAAGCACAGAAACACTTACCAACACATGAGGGAAGAGAGAAAATAAAATATCGTGCGATCTTAACACGAGCCACAAAACTATTGTTGTGTTACAAAAACTTTTGAACTTAACATGTTGAGATTGGAGTGACCAATCTGGCATTTTTCAGTTCATTAAGAACTTATTATTATAGCTCTTTGGTATCAGGAAGCTTTCTTTTGCATTATTTAAGCTGCATACAAAGACTATGGCTCTCCGGTCCTGGAATTCTTCAGTTCCTGCACCTTAAGCATATGAAAGGGTTTGATATAACATCAAATAGGGCATTATTAAGATATTTGAGCCTCTGTCTCTAAGCATTTCCTGCTATTAAAAGGGTATACAAGGTATCATTAAAACGTTTTACTTGGCTTGACATGAACAGCTTGTCAATCGTATATAATATCGTGTAGAAGCCGGCTGAATTTATAATATGGCATTAGTGGCGTGGGTGGGCCATCATGATTTATTCGCAGAAATCGGCGACTTAAGAATATATTTTAAGAAAACGTATAACGAAGCCAAAAAGCGCACCGCATTCACCAGATTTAACCTACCCAGACTTTTTTCTAAAGAGACCCTTGATGAAACACAGTTTTGTGAAAATTGAGGAGATAAACAGCAAATCCTTCAGAGAGCTGAAGGACAAACCAAAAAGTGCATTTCGGAAATTCTTCGAGGATTACGAAAAAGCAATGGAACTATTTTAAAGGAGACAAACTAAAAATTAAGGAAAAACTTTAAGTTCATCTCAGTTATTGAACAGATTTAATTCAATTTTATTTCTTACGTTCGCTAATCCGTTCAATTCATTATTGAACAATTTTAACAACAGGAGCTATTCTGAACTGAAATAAATTCATTTAAACTGCTTTGACTGCCTTTCAAAGAAAATTCACACTCCAATAACTCTGCCCTCATCAAAAGAATTTAAGGAAATTTTTTTCGCTATAATCTGGTCACCTTTAAATGAACAGAAGTATAGAATCTATAATCAGTTAAGAAGCAGTGCCCCCGAACAGCATTTGAAGCAAGTCAAACCGGTTCAAAACATGCCATATGATCGTGTATGTACGTAAAGCTCAAGTCCCACAGAAACACACTCGTACACCAAACTTCATATGACATCCATGACCATTTAATGATATACAAAGATATTTGCTTAGCTGACGTACAAGGTAAAACAGTTGATGATGTTGATTGGGGACTTAGATGCTGCACAATGGCTGCAATTTAAATACAAAAACTTTCAACCTTTTGTCCATGGCACACCACTTCTCTTTTCTTTTTCGAACATGCAACACTTCTAACCCAACATGATCATCATCATGATGTTGTTTTCTGATCACCATTATCACCTCACAAAGATTATAAATTGACCATATGCTGCAAAAAGTGTTTGTAATACTGGACTGGCTGCATTCATGACCACTTTCATGCCATCCTAATACGCAGATGGAAAGTTGCATACATTCGTGTAGATGCAACATAAAATACATGTCAACAAAAACGCACATGACAAAATGTGTCTGTGTCAAAATGTTGTCTGAGAGCTTTGACCATCGCCATCGCCACCGCCACCACCGCCACTATGATCGCCATTATGATGAACTATAATATATGGTCAGAGATTCCAAAGAATTTCTTCCTCAATTGGAAGTTTCAATTAAGTGTTCGGAAAATTTGTGGCATCTGCGCTATTGGGTAGACAACGGCTACACAACTAAAAGATAATTATGAAACTTCAATGATTAATGTAAATGCTAATGATCAGGTGGTAACTGGGTTGCCGGATAGAACATATCTGTGCTTTAGCGAAGAATGCTGAATTCTTGGTGTTACTACAGGGTAAGACTTACAATTTTCTCTTTTTCTATTTTGCGATATGATTGTTTTTTCCTATTGTTTATTGTAATGAAAGAGAATACATGTTTATCCTTATAATAGAAATATTTAAATAGTTCTTCGACTCCGAAGATGAGGAGTACAAACAAAACATATTTTGTGAATTTGAAGACATCGACATTTTTCTCTACACGAACGTTCGGTCCAGTTCGAAGGCGGTAATTTGCCTCTGTTCTTCAGCCAGCAGCTGCTTTATACTTTCCAATAACAAACAGCTGTTTTGTAAACCATGTTGCCATACTTTTATCGCAAGTAACGTAATTGAGTAATAAGAAATTAAAGTCTTCCCGTAATTTGCCACTGTACAACTTGAATTTAAATAAAAGTTAACTAATTTAATATGAAGTTAAAAACTAAACACGTGTAAATTTATTTTTATTTTTTTTTTTTTGCCCGCAAATGCAATTTAACTAAAAGCTAAATCTCTCTCATTATGGAAAATTTTTATTCAATTTAAAAGAAACTTTTTTTTTACCAACTGTCTAATGGCTTCACGCAATTTTCATTAGTTTAAATTTGCAACAAAAGCAAACAGATGGAAAATAAATCTTTTATGCTGGGATCATTGAAATCTTTTGTTTTGTTTATTATTATGCCCACATTGTCACTGAAAATTCGCAAGTTTTCCAAAGTTTTTTTTTCCAGCGCACTCCTTGGGCCATTCATGCACGAATGTTTGCTTTTTATTGTCTCTAGCAGCTGAAAGCGTAAATGTTTTTTTTTTTTGTTGTGTTGTCGTTACAAATCTGGAGGGAAAATTGCTGCCACCACACAGATGTACCAAAAAGCATTTAGCTACAGAGTTGTGTGTTCGCATGTTGCGAGTACGTGTGCCCTCATTCCCATTATGTCTGTTGCTGTAACGAACGTTTGAAATGTTAATGCATTCAATCAGGCATCCATCCATCCATCTATCCGTCTTCCATCCAACTTTTGAGCCAAGCATGCGAGTTTTTGTACCTTGCACGCATGCAACAAATTGTTTTAAATTTGTTCCTTCAAGTAAAAATGTCACTAAAGGAAATCTTCAGTAACAGAAATTGAAAAACGAAATTAACAAGACAAGCAACAAACTTTGATTGAATCTAATTGTGGTAAATTAAAAGAAAATTGTAGATAATATAAGAAATAGCTTGTAAACGTGTAGCTCAAACTTCTGCTACAAGCGCCGCCATTGTTTTGCTTTTCCTATTAGTCCCGGTTCAGATACTTCAACTTTTGTTGATCAATTTCTTGCAAATACTCTGGTAAAGTTGCCTTATGGTTTGTACCAGCAGCGGGGCGGCGGTTGTATCGTCGATAAGTTCAGCTCCCACAGGTGCTAATGGAAATCAAATCTACTCTTGCATTATTCTATATCAATGGTTTTGTCGTGTTATATATTAAGCCAGGGAGGGCTATTTGTTGTGAACGACAGGGTTACTTATATAACGAATGCAATAAGACCTACAGCGAGACACCACATGAACTGGCCAAACCTTTAACTCACTAGACTAGTAGTCAGCTATTGGGAAGTTCAACCGAGCATTTCACCAACATCAGGTTTGACCATAATGGCCTCAATTTAAGCAACAAATAAGCGTGTTAATATGGTGCGAAAGCGATCACCAATGAAGACAGTGCAACTGTCCATAAATGATATCAGTACCTGGTAACTCACCAGCTCAAAGGGGTAGTTTCGCTTAAGTTATATATATTTGAGAAGCGTAAGCAAAGCTACAAATATCATTAAGCTGCTGCAGAGTCATCTTTGTAAATTCGAGTCTATCTACTTGAACTTATAAATGTATAGAATTTTGGTGCAAAATACGTCAAACTGTTTCACACGAACTCGTCCACACGCTGGTCACGGTTTTGCGTCGATTAGTAATTGCTTTCAATTATACTCTCCGCTAGAGGCTCTTCTTCACTACAGGCTGCAATGCGGTTAAATCGCTAACGTTACCTTCAATAACGTACAAAAAGACTCCAATGGGGGTGGAAAATCGACAAGTGTACGACCATTAATAGAACGGTGATATTCGTCATACAGATAAAGAATATCAAAATCCAATCAATTATAATTGCATAATCCTTTGCATACCCTCCACATTTCTAAAAAATTTTGAGTGATTAAATTACAACCATAAAACAACATGTGATTAATGCCATGAATAACTTTCGCCTACGATATTTAAAATATGAATACATGTTAAATAAACTAATTACATTTTATTGATAAGACGATTTTTAATAACTTGCAATAACTAATTGATGATCAATTTGCCATGACAAATTCAATAGAAGTACAATGTTAAGGAGCATAAAACAAGATTTATATGAAACAAACCCAATAAAGTCTTTAACGACATTTTGACTTTATGGCAAAATAAGTTCCCTGAGAGCAGCAGTGGCTTAAAACTCATTAATCGTACAACTTCATTTAGAGGGGAAATAAAATTATAAAATTGATGATGATTAAATTGGCGATGATGACAATGAAAGTCAATGTCTTTATGGCGATACGATCTCCAGCAAAGCCCCAAGAAACTTTATTACAGAAGACAATATTTGTGCTTGTAAGCAGGCGCATAATTATTGCCATTAAAAATGTCTGTTAATTTTTTTTATAGTTTTTAATTAAAACTTAACTGAAGTATTTTTTTTTTAGAACAAGAAACTATATTTTTGTATATGATACAATAAAATTATAGAGTTGAAGTGAAACGAAAAACAAAAGAAAAAAAATGGTGAACAAATAAGAAAAAATTAATAACAAAAAAAAACTTTTACGAAAGACTCTTAATTGCAAGATTTTAAGAAGAAAAAACATATTTAATTATAGAAGGTAGCGCAACCTATGGGTAGGTGTTATATATTTTGTAAATGAAAGTTAATGCCAGTTCGAAATAATTTTTCGCAATTTTTGAGTAGTTTAGCGATTCATATCTTGTTGACGTCTCTTTTATATCTGTTTCCTTTATAAATGTCAAACCACAGCTGATTTCACTATTTCCAAAAATTTTTGCCTCTTCCGTTAGAGTAATAACTTTTGCGTTACCTTGTATTATAATTACAATACATTCAATTCTCTGAAACAGAAATTCACCGCCAGCTCCGTCAGAGAAAGCTGTCGTTAAGTTGGGTTAATAAGAAGCTGAAATGACCCACATGCTTCCACATATTTATATGGAGGTAAGACCTCAGCCTTTTGGGAAAATTCTTTATTGCAGAACAACACAATGAAATTCATATACGTACACATTTATTAATCGGGTTTGGCGTGGTTCATCCTTAATTCGTTTCCGCGATTTTAGTACGTCTCAGTTTTAGTTAAAAACTGGGATTAAATGGCTGAAGATTAAGTCGTAAAGGCGCAAGTGACAGATAAAAATAAAGACATTTTAGATGGAGTCGGTGTTGAAGAAATTACGGTGATGATTTGGATTGGAAAACACATGTCAGTTAACCATTTTCAAATCTTGGGCCAACGCCAGGGTGGAGAAAACGATGCCAGCTCTATCAAGGTAACTAATGCACTGCCTGGTGATGGACATCCGAACAAAAAATAAGGCGCAACATTATAAGACTTTTACTTCCAACATGTACCTTGTAGACATTTGAGACCCTCAAGGCTGCTAAAGTAATGAAATTGCATAATTTTCAATCGCACCCTAATGGGTAGATTGTGGATTGTGTAAGAGATTTTGAGTTTGTTTACTAAAACAAACAGAAAGATTGAATCTAATTAATTTAATTGCATTGAAAACTCCAAACATAGAATCCACAAGAAACTGTAAATGTAAACAGAATGAAAATCTATACCCTGTTCGATCGAAGGCGTATAAAATGCGAACGAGAAAACAGAATGGAATAGAGACAGCAAAACGTTCAAAGAGTTTAAAGGTTTATGAACTTCTTGAGAGATAATTACCCGAGTACCCGAAATGTACGTGCATAAAAGAGAACAAGTTGTTGAGACTGATCTTCAGCCAACTTTTCGGTACATTCTATATGAATATCACTGATGGGGTCTGTGTTACAAAGGCAACAATTTTGGGGTAAACGAAAAACTTTTTTTCGGAAACTAAAAAGAAAAGAATAAATTTTACTCTTTAAAAATGTTTAAATATTTAATAAAGTTTACACTTCATTCTATTAACTATTCGCCTGGGAGAGCTAAATGAGCCAATCAATGCTTTATGGCCACTGACAAGCTGAATTGTTAAGACTTAAGGAAAAGTAAGCACCCCGAAAATTCTGTTGCTACCAACTTCACTTCTTTGCGAGCTGTCAAAATTGGAGCCATCAATTGTAAAGTGTTAGCGCCGCGGTATTTGCTTTTTTCTCAAATACATATTTTGTTTGCATATGAGAATTTTTGCCTAAATTAAGCCGCAATTTAGATTGGTCTGCAAGTTCTAAGGGGTTTGGAAAAGAATTCAGCGTGTAGGTGTGTTTGTTGTACTGGTGGATAGATTTACCATATTGAATCCATGTTGTAAGGGTTAAAACCAATTTTCTAGCTCTAAAGCAGATCATATCTGGTTGTGTCCCACCAGCTTAACTGTACATTCTTAAAGTTTAGTTTTATATAAAATCTTTTGCTGTCACGCCAGTTCAATGCGAACGTTTTTTGTTTAATGAAAACTTGAAATGACTCTTTAAGCTGGAGCAACCTCTTTAAAGAAGCCAATTAGAACAATATTTTATTACAAAAGGAGAAGAAAATAAGGCAACAAATGATGATCTTTTTGAGACAGCAGCCCAAACTGGTTAGAGATCTGTAACATGATTATATTTCTTATGATGGCTGCTTGGCCAACAACGATAATGGCCACAAAAAGTGGCAACATTTGTAATGCATTTATGTGTGTATTTACTGGTATGTTGAAATCCAAACCAAAACATCTGTTTAGTAACAAGATTGTTGTGGCGTTTTTTCCATAAATTTTATAATTGATCAAGCGATCATTTAAGTATTTATTTAGTTTTTCTTTTCTTAAGCATTTGATTTTTTGTTGGTTTTATGAACAAAGAAAAAATCTAACAACTTAAACAAATTCCATGACATATAAAATTAATTCATTACAATTGATCGGCCGGCTAAACACAAAAAAACTCAAGCTTAAAATATGCTTAAAAAACATACTAATCGATTAAAAGAATTATTCATTGTTTAGCTCAATTGCACTTTATTAGTTTTTGTTTCTGCCAATACTCAAACGTTTTGATTTTTTTTTTTTTCATTTGTCAATTGAATATTTCATTCAGGTCTCTAAAGAGTACAATCGTTCGCGTCAAGCAAAATTTTAAGTTTGCCAACTTATTTGTTAACAATTTTCTAGTTGCGGTGTTTTCTGCTGTTTTTTTCAAAAAAGTTCTGCCAACCAGCCTTTTGTAAAATTTTGAAGTTTAACAGGTTTCATGTCGTACTTTTTGTTTGTTGTTTTTTTTTCGCTTCCAAATAAATGAAATGAATTAATAAAATGTATTAATAAAGAAAAAATCGTGCTGTGTCTTTAGTGCTGTTTATCTAGAATGTGTTAAGAATTAAGAATCAGTTCCTTAAAATTAAATTCACGGTGCATATTTAATTGTTTTGTAGACGTTTGTTCGCACTTGTTTTTCGTACATTCAATAATAAACTTTTCTGTTTTGTTGTATAATTTATGTTAATTAAATTTAGTTGTAAAATTAGATTTACGACATGACACTTTTGCTTTGCAGAACAGTTCATTTCACTGCCTCTTGGATTTCTGGAAATAATAACAGTTTTAATGTCGCATTTCGTCAAACGAGGGAGTGAACATTTTCTGCGAAAAGTCTGGCTTTTTAATTGAATGGGCGTCAACTACAGGGTGGCACACCAATTGTGCTGCAACAAGAAATTTCAAGTAGTCATTTTGTTTTTGTCGCCTATAGAAACTTCCATTTGATTTTATATTTATTAATTGTTTATGCAGAGTCATACTGGGTTTTAACAATTCAATAACTAATTTGGTTGGAAAATAAGATTCTATGCCACAAAATCCAATGAACATTTGAAAACTAAAGCGTTATTTCTAACGTAATTTGCTTGTGCAAAGACAAACAACTCCTTTAGCCCACTAGACAAATTACCTTTCTTTTCTAATTACCGTAATAACAAAAGAAATCAGTTAATCAGGGCACTAATGTTGGCGCGATTGCAGCGTTACACCGCTGCTGGCATACTTAACTAATTGCCAACAGAACTGCATAAAACTAAAAGTTAAATTGATAAGTGCCAGCCGGCCAGCCGGCCAGCCGGCCAGCCGGCCAGCCAGTCAGTCCTCCAGCCAGCAGGTTGCTCAAGCGTTCGTATTGAAATCTCATGAAACAATCGCATACCATTTGCCACAACTCTGGCAACACACTGCGCATAATAATTTTACTGTGCAAATACTTAATAAATTTAAGAGCCTTTTAAATTAACATTAAATTGCACTGCCTAACAACATGTTGTCTGTCGATTGCAATGCAGCGTCTAATTATAATTCAGCTCTCATGCCGCATGATCCCATATCGATAATAATACGAGTAAGATAAATAAATAACTCACCTGTTTCGATGTTAAAATCATGTCTATTTGAAACTATTTAATGTTTTTTTTTTCTGTTCGTTTTGGTTTTTGTTCCTCTAATCGAATGTTTTTGCATGATAAATGTTCGTTTCGAATCGAGTAAAAACGGCACGTAAACATGAACATGAAATATCTAATGATGGTGTTTCTTAATTCTATTATTCTTGGCATTTTGCATAAAGCTTTGATTAAATTACATACAGACGTTTGCTTTTGTTAGCAGTTTAGTAATAGTATCATTTAGCTAAAATACATAAATGAACGCTCAACACATGCAACATATTTTGAAAAGAATTGCGCAAACATTTGAAAAGAGAGGGAGGGAGGTTCCCTAAGCGTTAAAAAAGATCCCTGGCTTAACATAAAGAGTATTTAAGAACAGATTTGACTTTTTTGATTTTTGAGTATTTTACAACTATTGCCATAATATCCTATTATCTTTCAATTTGGTTAATGCCCAGCAATTTCTGGACTATATATCCTTGAGATAATTCAAATATTTGTTTGTTAGACACCGTGGGAAATGTCACAATGGGCTTGAGGGGGAGAAATGATTGACGGCAGTTGTCATCACGTGAGTTTTGAAATAAAATTCTAAACAGTTTGGACTGCTACGTCTAAGTCTACATGTCAGTTGTTTCATATTAATTTTTTTTATATTGTCAGTGTACACCCTAAAATCGTACTCTTCATCGCCTCATACAATAAATGCCCGTATTGAGCCTTAACAGCCAAAATCATTTCAATTTTCTATTTACGATTTAAAGTTTTTATAGAATAAAATTTTGCTGCTCAAAAGAATGATCGATTCTTTTTAAAAATTTCAGTAAAAACTCACTACATTTAGGTTCTTTTGGCCGGCAAGGGTCGATATGTTTGACTTTTTCTGATTCAAATCTTTCGTTTGTTTTGTATTTGTTTTCTCTTTTTTTTTGCCACGATTTTCCAGCTTTTGTTAAACATTTTCTGATAATCTTATTGGCTGTGAACGTTTTCCTTTTGTTAGATAAATCTATCAGGCATTTTGTATGTTGTTGTTGGTGTTGCATTGTGTTTTATGTTGCCATAGATTTGAATTTTCTTAAAAATTTACCTAATTGGGGTTTTCATGGAAACTATCAAAAATAATTATTTCTAATTGGTACAATTAGCATTTATGTATGTGAGTGAGAGGTGCTATTGAATTTCAACGCAAAAGTATAAATGGATAACGGCGAGGCAGGAAAGCAAACAACATCAGACTTCCAGTTGAAATGAAAATGGGGTATCGGATATTTGAAAGGTGTTGTTTGTGGGCAAAACGAGGGTATAATTTAAATCAATCACTTTTCTTTTCAAACTAAACACATTCACTCAATTACGGGGGTATTTTCGACAAATTGCAATGCAAAGTGTTAGTGGCTTTAATGATTCGTGCTTCATATTTAAAACCCTTGAAGATGTATTCCGTTGAGCTGTAGCGCTCGTAAGCGAATGACTTAAATTGGAAGCAGCACGTAAGTGAACGCAGTGAACCCGTCATCTAACTGAGCGTTTTTTGTTCAATTGTCATCTATTCAGTATGGCTGGCTTCGGTCCAGTTGGTCTTTGATTTAAGTTGTTTATCAGTAGATGGTGTTTTACACGATGATGCAAGTCTTGAGATTTCTTTGCCGTACCACCTAATCGAGTTCGCTCTTCACTTTAAGTTAAGCCAATTTGGGCTGAAAGCTAAATCCTCTTTTCCTATTGGGAAATCAAAATACTTCTGACCACTTCTGCAGACTGACTGAGTTGAAACCAATTATGAACACCCCTCTGGTTATTCTTATGCCATACAAATCTCCCACTAGCATTCACGCTCCATGTAAATTCTCCTATCGAAAGAGTTGAGTCATACCCACAGATGCCACCCTGGCCCTCCCTTATTTGTGATTAAATTAATGTTTTTAACTTTTTTTCCGTTGCAGAGAAATAAAATTCAGCCACCGTTACGCTCTTTTACTCGTAAGTAGCAATAAATCCTAAAATTTTCTGTATTAAACAAATCTTCCAGCTTTTTAAACAGTTTTTTTTTTTTTTTAATTTATTTTACACAACCAAATTGATAACAGAATAGTGTTTTAACTTGTTTCGCTATGAATCACAATTGTGATATGCCAAAGATTAGCACACCTCATTAAAATTAAGTTTGCAAATTTTGCTTCAAAGCACAAGCAACATATTTAGTAGGGTGCACATGCGCTGTTTTGCAACACATGCAACACAAAAACGTGTGCATCCCACAGTTGTTCTATTTATTTATGTCAGTTGTATTTTATTTTATCTTCGAAAAACTAAAAACAAAACGTCTCAAGTTTCAATTTTAAATATTTACAATTAAATGTTGAACTTTAGGCAAAAAACATTTTAGCACATACGAGTACAAAATGATGGCTTGAACAGGCAAAAAGTACCGATAGCATTTGTTTCGTTATACACGCAAAGAAAAAGTAGTTTCGCAATATTGTTGCAACAGCATCAGTCAGTCTAATCTGCTGCGTACTAATCAGTTACTGACGCTATAGCATCTTGACCGGTTACATGGTTAAGCGGGCCATGACATTATTGTCAAGATGACAGTTCGTTAGGGCAAACTTTGCGTGCGCTGCGCCCATTTTACGGCAGTTGCTGTAATTATAATCTGGTAGATAATTTCATGGCTCTTATATTTTTTAAGTTTGTTATATTTATGACTACTTTTTCCAATAAATCTGGCCATATGGCGGCTGGAATATTGGCTTCCAGTGCTTCGAAAGTTACTTGTTTTACGGCATAACTCAGTGACTGAACACAGCGAAGTAGTCCAGAAGCGATAAATTGCACGAACGGAGGCCAGTGAACCGGACCACTTATGGAGAGAAAGTTGTCATCAAATTGATTTTACGCTATTGGAAACAAAATTTCAGTCAGCATGGCTCGACAGCTGTCGCCATTCAAAGTAAGGAAAGTTTCTTGCCAATTTCGAAAGAAATAAGGACCCATAATGCTGCCAACGTATAAGCCGTTAGGTCCAAGCCACAACCAAGCGATGCAAACGGTGGTCTTTTGGCTTCAATTCTGTACTTTGTAGGCATGACGATGTCGATAGTGCTCACGCAACTATGAAACACCCAGTACGATACGGGCGTATATGCAAACATTTAGTTCTTGAGAACGCCTTATCTTGGATTTAACTTTATCAGCTGCATGTTGTTTAACAGCGAAAAATTGCTCTTAGACTATTAACAAGTTCAACATCTGTATTTTTGTCTTCTACGTGTACGAATGCATGGAGTTGGTTCGTTGTATTTTATATGATTTCCCTCAACTCAAGTACAAATTTATGATTATTATGTACGAGCACATACATATATATGTATGTTTTGTGGTGTTGTGTTTTGTTTTATATGTGCGATAACTTGAAAAAGACAAAAGCAACCACTGCAACAGCAACAGCAACAGCAGCATAAAATTCACTTTGAAGTTGAATGAAGAATCGTCAATTCTGCCCACAATGTGTCATGATGTCTTGCAGCAGCATCAATTTTCTTATTGTGTCTGTGTGAGTGACTCTTTTGGTAAATGATTTTAATTTGCTTCTATTCGAAATTTGAAAATAGCAGCTTTATGTTGCTGGACGTGTTCAAAATTTGCCAATAGTTAAGTATAGCATTTGAGAAGGATGGACCAACTTTTGTTTTCGAATGCTCCAAATTTAGAGGGCCTTTGATATTTGAGTAAAAACCAATGCCATAATTTTCTTTTTTCAAACTGAGCTTTCGCTCAAATTAACCAACACAAACGCCTAATTTAAGAGCCTTGAGAAACACTATAATATTATTGGCGAAGAATAAGACTGTTGGATTGGAAAGGAGATTATGTTGAAAAATTAAATCGTATATCAATTTTTTATCTTTAACCTTCTTTTGATTTAGAGCAAAACGATAGAGTTGATATTTGGAGGGTAACAAAAAGATTTTTCCTTTTTTATATTCTGGTTTAGAAACTAATTTAAAACTTGCATAAATAAATGATTGCAAAAATATAAGTAATTTTTATTTAATATATAGCAATAAACATCAATTAAAAGAGTTAAAAAAGAAGAAAAAACGTTAGAAAATGAATGTGTTGCATCTGTTTGTCTGGCTGCGTTTGCGAAAATCAAATCAAAACTGCAATTGTCATTGTGAAACGAGCTGAAATTTACAGACCAAAAACCAGACTCACTCACACACACGCACTTCTGCTTCTGCTTCTGCTTCGCTTCAGCTTTCGTGCCTTCGTGAGACTGTTGTGAGATGCTGCACGCTGTCTGTCTTTGTTGCCTGTTACATGTTTTGTGTTGCTTGTGTTTGCCGCATTTGTAATAATGGTACTTGCTGGCCATCACAGTGGTTGTTGTTGTTGTTGTTGTTGTTGTTTGCTTGGCTGCAAACATCAAATTGTATAAAATTGTAAAAAACGAAATCAACCCACATTCAATTGTTGACCCCGCTTATTTAACACAACGAACAGCGTGCAACATCATCCAGCAAAGACAACAAACAGCCATCAATAGCAGATGCAATGTGGCGTTTCTGATTTTTGGCCACATGTTATAATGAGTATTTCGCAAAACTGTTTCACTTCAGCGAATGACAATTTTAATTTTATGCTGTTACAATATTGAAAGTAAGAAAAGTGATTGTTTGCAATGCGTAAAAAATTAATAATAATAATAAAATTTGCAGATTAGTTGCAAAACTCAGCGATGCAATGCAAAAATTAATCATTTATTAAGATTAATTAAGAAAATTAATCAAGATTTTATTTTTAATTTTTACTCTCACAATTCGATAAGTTGTTTGTTAAAAAGAAAATTACTTCAACCTGGATGAAAATAAAAAATTAGTTACAAAATACTGGTCACTTGGTGACTTTTAACTAATTCGCTATTGCAATCATTATGTATGAATATTTAATTGCATCAATAAATAATGGGCAACAAACGTTTGTAATTAATCTGATTAAATCAGTGGTCAAATAAAGAAAAGCTTTAGGTTGTATCTTCTTTATTTATAATAATAATTAATATTAAATCACATATAATTTATTAACAAAATCTGATTAAATCAGTGATGAAATCTTTATTAATTATATACATATAATATTATTATATATATAGAATTATGTACATATATCATTAATATTAAATCACAATTCATTTGTTAGCGAAACTTTATGGACACAACTATTAAATTTCGCTAACAATTTAAATAAGATATAAAACGTTAAAGCTGTTTTTTATACAGATTTGCGATATAATCTGGAAGAGTTTCAACATTTAATTTATTAGTAATCAATTCCAAAAGGGCGAATATGTCGTGTGATCTACTCACATTGTTTTAGTTCAAACATAAAATCTAATTTTGAAGCTGGATTTTTCAATAGATTTCTTTTTTTTAATAGCCCAAAAATCTAGTTTATGCGAAATTTCGCGACAAAATCTTGTAGATTTCGCTGAGACTTTTCAAACAAAATGAGATCCACTTCGTGGATTGATTTCGGCAAAATTTCCTGAAATCGACTGGTGATTTTCTTCATTATGGCGTAAAAAATACAACACTGTACAAACAAATCTTTACAGTTTGACAGACAAGAAATGAACAAGTAAAGGGATACACGTTTTGTTGACTTCACAAATATGAAACCAGAGCTGACATTTTCTACCATTTCTTCCACTAATTTACAGAACACAAATATGCGAATTATTAGGGAAATTTGTATGAGAATGCACTCAAGAGCCTTTCGCTTAAATTCTGTAGGCGTGTCGCTCGTTCGTGTTACGTAAACAGTACATTAAGTGAGAAATATATATATCATATTTTTAAAAATAATATGAATTTAATGAATTCCGATTAAAAACTCTTTAATGTCATTGAACCTTTTAAAACGCCCCACCGACTTGTGATATACATACATAAGCGATTCATTATCGCTGGGGCGACAAGCACTCAATTCCCTCAATTCATTAACCCAAACAAGCGAGCCAGCAGCCAACAGCAATCACCACAAATGATAAATTTGCTGTAAATGATATTAAATGCATTAAAGACAAGATGACAAATTCATTTCAAAATATTTTACACAAAATGTCGACTTATCTTTTTGACTATAAATTAAGTAAAAACAAAATGCACAATTGGTAGAAATTGGTTTTCTGTTGCTGAGAGGGAAGCACACCATTAAGACGATCTCCTGTCTAATGTGACATTAAAACAAAAGCATTCAGTGCCATCATTTTGTGTTTGTCTGCAATGTGGCGCTATTGGTCAGTACTACCGGTACAGCAGCTACCAAGAAAGTCATGCTTTTACTACCGGCCTGAGTAATACGATCTTTTTTGTTGCCATTGAACAACCACCACCAACAACGGCTGGACAATTTATGGCCAATATAGACTCAAAAACGGGCCTCATGACACACACAAAACCAAACAAACACACAACTAAACAAACAATAATTTAGTTTTTTTTATTATTTAATAAACAATGAAAAAGGGACGACGCGTTAAATAGTCCGTGACATACAAATTTAAATGTATTTGTCTAATTAAAAAAGACAAAATATTACGATTATGTTTTCCTTCTGGCACGTCCCTCTTAATCAGTTTTTCATTTGTAGGGCTTTTTTAGGGTCTTCAATATGGATTCTAGAAAGTCGTAGTGTATATTTCTGTATTAATTTAAAAATAAATTCCAACTAATACAAGTCATGTCGCAAGAATTTTTTATCAAGCGGTTCTATTGTGATTGAGTCATTTTCAAATGAATCAGGGTAGGTTTCCTTTTTTTAAGTCATTATCAACGCTTCAAATTATAGCAAAGCAGCCGTTTTTATATTTTCAAAAGGGAAAGTGGCGTCAGCAGGTAATTTTTTCAAAAAAATGTAACTCAAATTAGTTTCAAATTGTTGTTTGAAAGACAATTGCATTCCGATGAAATAGCAAAATAATTTTATGAAAATTCAGTTTTAAACAACGTAAAACCCATTGCGATTAAACAATTTTATCACACCCGGGTGATATGCCCAAACAGGCTGGCAGCCCTGTGGGAAGAGCGCATGATCTCACTTAATTCACATCAACAACGGATAAATATAGAGCGAAAGTGAAGAAAATTACTGTGGAGAAACGTTCAATCACAATTAAAGATCTTGGGTCATGCCATGCGAAATTTTTCGAAAACTTTGGACATGAAACTTGTGGCAGACAAGTTCGTTCCAAAATTGCAAAATTTTGCCCACAACAGCCGTAATCAAGCCTCAGCCTCTTCTCCTGTTGCCAGTATTAAAGAAACAAAAAATCCACATCAGTACTGCTTTGAGATTGGAAAGGAGCGCTGGCCTGGAGAAGACAACTTTGAAGAAGACAAAATAGAAATTGATGATAAAATAAATATTAAAAAAAAAAAATAATTTAAATTCACTTGTTGTTTGAAGAGATCTCGTAAATTAAGACACATACCTAGCAGGAATATCACCTCTTCATTTCACAACACCTATTCGCCTGGTGTAGTTCATTAAATTGCTTGGTGTTGGACAGTGTTTCAATTATTTTTCTGGCAGTCGTCGTCGTCGTCTTTTGAACGTATACAAACATATAAATATTAGGGCTTTTGCCAGCCTAACAACTGTTATGAAATGTATGCAAATCGCCACAATTGGTCATTTGCTTCGGTTAGATTTTTACGGTTTCTGTGTGAAAACGTGGGTGTCGTTGCTCTATTTTATAACTTTATTATTGAGCGCAGTTTGCTGCTACAAAAACTCTATTTGTTTTATGGAATTCGTTGCAGCAAGTTGTTTTCAACATGTCTTATTGTCGGACAACTTCACAGAATAAATATGTACATAAATGCCTTCTTAGTTTTAAGTAGTTTCAGTCACATAAAAAAGCGATCAATTTGCCGGGCGATTACATGTTGACATAATGCCTAAAGTAGTGCACGCTTGCTAGTGATTTTGTAATGATATCTCCGTTGGCCACCTTTTGTTTTTTGTAAAGTTGTGTTTTCGTGCTTCGAAGTTCTGAGATCATTGAACGAAATACCCGTTGGTAGCCAGACTGGCAATTAGTCATTCCAAAAGTGCCTCAAAGAGCAAAGTAATCTTGGTGATTATTTTGTAAATGTGGGTAATTAAAGCTTGTTAACATGCATGTTTGTGTTAAGTTTATGGCAGGCAGCTTGTACCATTGGACAGGAAGTTGAAAACGGTGAAAATCATCAAAACAAGGAGGAAAATGTTTGAAGGTAGTTGGGGGAGGGACCGTGTTGCCAAAGACCTGACAGTAATTCGCTTAAGCTAAAACTCAGATCCCTAAATCTGTAAAAAAAAAAAAAAACAGAATCCACTGTTTGCTCTGGGTACTATTCGGTTCAATCCCAACTGAAAAATGTTCCCATCCAAGATCTAGGCATATAATTAAACGATCTTAGAGAAGTTGATAATTATTTATCTGTAGTATTCGCCGGTCGCAGCGTTGTTCTCAAAAGTGTATAAAACGATAAAGCCACCAGCCGGCAATTCACATCAAACAGTTATTCGTGCGGGATGCGTTGGGCGCCCTTAAGCGAGTCGATATCGTGTCAAAATTCTACATTTAGTTTATTACGGTACCAATTAATGTAGGGGCAGGGCTGCATTCCTGAAGCTGCAAACTAGTGTCAGTTTAGGTGTGTTTTTGGATCAAAGGAATTTCGTCCAAATGCAATTTTAAGTCATGATCAAAATTCTGAATAGGCCAAATTCATGTAGTACCTACAAGATAACTATGCCCTGCCCAGAGATCTGTTTAAAGTCCACTGGTTCAATAAATGATGTCGTCTGATGATATTACTACTATATTCCCTACTGAATACCCATTTTGACGAAACAATTTAATCATTTAAACATATTTTTGAATTTGTTTAACTAAAAAAACAAATTGATTTAGCAAAAAAGACTGAATAATTTAAAGAATGTAGCTTGAACAGTGTGACAACTGCCACAGTAATGAGGTCCATATTGGAGGACGATTTTTTCATATCATATGATTTTGCATCAAATATAATGTATGTACAAGGAAACTTTTTTTGTGGGATTGTTAAAAATATTTACGTAAATTAAAAGTAAATTTTCTTAATTTAAAAAATCTTTTTTCTGACGCCATGTGTAACCAATTTTATTGCAATATGCGGCATAACAAAATCTCTTTTGAGTGCTAATGGCCAAATAATGGGCCAAGGAATTAACCCCCACCACAAGTGCATACATACATATATATTATTTTCGCACTTTAACAATTAGACGAAAAATATTGTACATAAATAACTGAACTCTCTCCACAGTCGAGTTCACGTTCAGTCACAAAAATTTCACTCAAACACAAAGAAGTATTTATTTGCTTTTCAAAACTTACGATTTCATGAGCCAAAAAGTAGATCAAGCCAACTTTAGCACTGAAGAACAAATAAACTTGTTTTGCTAAAAGTGAGAAGAAAAAGATTTCGTGTCTTTTCTATTCTATTCTTTTTAAATTATGTTATTTTCTTGTTGGAATTCTTCAATCTGAAAAGTGTCAACGAAATTGTATGCAAAATCAGGGATGCAAAAGCTGCTACACTTATAATTTCTTTAGCCGTATATGAAATTGAACGATGCGCTTAAGGTCACTCACTATTGACGAATTTGTTGAATTCTATTTCGTCAATATTATACTTTTAAGCCACGTCTAGGCGAGGCAAAATTTTGTCACGATAAGTTTTACATTTTATACGAAATAGATGAGAAAAACTTTGTGGCCGATAGCGATTATAATTGTTAAGTTTGTCTAAATACTTATGCATCCCTGATGTAAATTATGCCATATCTTAGACTAGGTTGCCTATTTTGCACACTTGCAAAGAAAATGTTTCAACAATTTTGGAAAATTGCGTTTTTTTTCTTCTCCATTGGTCTAAGCAAAAAAAAAGTTTAATGTTTTAGTTTGAAAATTGTGTTGCCTTTAATGGTTTATTTATCTATTGGTTTTTATGTTTTGCTTTTCTGCAGCAATTTGTATGTCACATTTTGCTGCAACGAGTGCGAAAGAAATGAGGGGGCATGGCAATAAAATGAAAATGTAGATCAGCGACAAATTATCCATTCAAAGCGTTAACGAGACCAAACAAATTGTTTAAAGTGCTCAATATACGTACATAGATACACACATTGTTCACCAGTAAAAACACAATAAATTATTTAATGTAAAAACAAGTATTTTATCAACTCTGCGTTTGTCATTTGACAATCAATTTGAAAGAAGCCAGTTTACAGTCCAAGAGTATGGACTTACTCAGGCGACACTAGCGTTTCTATGATGTTGTAAAAAGAAATAAATTTTCTGAAAAGCCTTCAAGTCATCAGAATACTAGTACTTTAGGACAATTTTTGACAGTTATGAGGTGAATAAAATTTCAACCATAAGTCAACTGGCTTGCAGGCTGCTCTTAGCCGTTAAAATATCGTCGCAAAATTTTTGAAAAGCAAATGAAATGATTCGCTTTCATTATCAACAACAAACTTGCAATAGTTTCAAATAATGAAACGAGTCAGGAAATTATGTTAAACTTTAGAACTGAAAACAATCATCAAAGATCGATCGCTGAATCCTCGATCTCGATCTCGATCTCAGCGATTGTTAGCGAGAATTTCCATTAATTTATTTTGTGAACTATATGATCATCTTTTATTTAACATCCAACTGAAATGACCAGTTTGCCATTAATTTGTCATTTAATAACAGTTTCATAAATCATTTAAAATTTATGATTTTTGCTTTTAATAAGGAAATTATCAAATTCAAAACCGGCTTCAAAATTTATATACTTGTGCTACAATTTTTAAACATAAAACACAATCTGCAGTCGTTATCAAACAGATCAATTAAACTTTTCCTGCTTAATCGCCTTTTTTTAAGCAAAAATCTATTCAGTTCGTTGAACTTTTTATAGTTCCTTTACAGCTTTGGCCAACACTCGCACATACTAGAGACAAACGTAAGTTAAACGCCAATAAAAAATCGAATTATTTCATATTAACATATTTATGTTTTTTTGCCCATAAAATTTAATTTAAGTTTTAAAATCACAAACAAACAAAAAAAAAATGATAATAAAATAGTTAAAAACAGGAAAAAACACAATTTAATGCTTCGTTGAGCATCATCAGTCATTGGCTCGTAAATATTTAAGGTTTTTTTTTCTTTTTGTAAAACTTAAGACTTGCATAAATTTATATCTTTATTATGAGTTTTTTATGTCTGCTTTTTGGCCTTAAAGCGAAGTCGATTCGATCGCTTTCTGGCCTAAAAGTGAGAGTCGCCATGACTGTTGTCAGTTGTTTTATGATGACAACAATAACAACAACAACAATGCTGAGTGGCAACACGAGTAGATGGCATTTCTGATTAAGGGCATGTCGAAAATTTGTCCGAAAGAAAGTTCAATATCTATTTTGAATAACAGAGACGACTGAGCAACATAAAGTCTTGTTCTAGTTTAAAGAGTTCAAATGTTCTGAATTGGAAGAGAGGCAGATACAGCAACAGTGAATAACGCGGCTTTGGAAGTCTCAGCAAAACCGCATTCCTATTGATGAATATGTCGCCTTGATGTTTATACTCGTATTACGAAACAGGGGAAAAACAGTTTTGAAAAAGTCATTCACAATATGGCGGAGATGGCTAAATACATATATAGAAGGTAAGACTACTCACGATAGGCGTTATTAATTTTTTCATGTCTTGGGGGACGGGACGCATATAGAACGACATTATATTGATATCAATAGGGCTGCTTTCATGTAACCAAAATTCAATTGTAATAACGGATTTAAGTTGCAAAAACTTAATCACTTTGCGAAATACTTTTGTACGTAAAACAACTGCTTTCTTCTTGTTTTTTTTTTTTAATTGCGATCAATTAAAATTTCATTAGCACAACCTGCTCATAAAAATACGTATAGGAAAATGTGGCTGGTTTATGAATTAAAATGAAAATGCTTTCAACAATTATCTAGATCGGAAACACATTTATTAACACGCTGTGCTGCCGCAGACGATCATCAACTTGTTCCATTAGAGGCAGATGCCAAAAACAATTTATTCCTGGCACGAAGAAATCTTACACTTGTTAATTTCCTTTCGCAATTCACACATCTTGGCTAAAAGCGTTAAAACTTCCAGGCAGCCAACGAGCACCAGCCAATTGGCATAATTTGCATTTTTATTTTATTCATTTGTTTTTACGGTTTTCCAAAGAAGTCTCAGCCATTCAAAATTGCTGCCAAATCGCTACTGCAATTTGCAATTAAGCCGAGTGAGTTATAAACAAAAATATCAATATTGTTTCCATATAAATTCTCGAACGGACTGTCTTATCACAATGAAATAAAGTAGTTAAGCCAAAATTATGGCCGCAAGTAAATGTGTATGAAATGGGAAGAAAAAAAACATACAAATTTATGATTCCTTTATATTTTAAGTAATTTTCTTACGGCTTTAAGTCGTACAAATAATAATAAAAACTAATATTTTTGTAACATAATAATTCGAAATTATCTGCTAAAAGCTGGAGTTTTATATTTATTTTTCTTCGTTTTGCTTGATTACAATTCGCATTTGCTCACAGTGATACATCATAATTTAAAGAAAATCTTTAAAGTTTTTCTTGTTTTTTATTTTTGTTGGCCACATGAAAAGATTTGAAAAAAGCAACAGAGTAAAAGCAAATGTCTAAGATTATGGGAACGTTATGACCAGTTGACATGCAATGCGTTAGAGATATAAAAGTTTTGCCCAAACAGCAACGCGGGGAAAAATGTGTAAATAACACGAATACTTTGGCCAAAAGTGAAACAAACAAAAAGAAACCTTAAAAATCAGTTTGAAAGGCCACATTAAAATGGGATGCTGGTTGCCTGTCTGCCTACTCTACCATTTAAACTCTAATGGATCGGTACTAAATGCAAAGTAGTTTGATCAACTGATCAGTTTCCAAAGTTTTTTTCTTTGATTTCAAGCATTCAAAAAGAAATTGTGGCAAAGTGGTAAGAAGTTCTGGAGACAATAAGAAGTTTCATTTATGCAAGAATACTCGTAATTCGAAGTGACAATCCGCGGCTTGTAAACTTTTTAATTGTTTGTTCACAGTCTAGACGGACACGCTCTAGAATACCACATCTCTGTGAAACCTTCGATATTACAAAAACGACCCTTGTGAGCAGGTGATCACTGATTTAAATCGGTAGCTGCCATTACAGTCAAATCGAGCAGCTCAACAACGCTCCTGTGTCGCTTGCCAGGCTCGTGCAGGTGGCAACTTCTGACGATTATTCGATTTAAAATACATTTACGTATCCGCTCATACGTATGTAGTTACAGTTTGGGGTAGTGTTTGCGCTGAAGGCATTATTGTTTGTTATTTTTGTTTAAGCCCGCGGGCCGAACGATTATTAGGAATGGTCATGACAACAACTTTGTTCTATGACAGCTGAACGAGCAGGAGACAGGAACGGCTCATACTGTACAGCTCACATCTGTAGTTATGAAGGCTGGATTTGCAGGGAACGAAAACATCGCCCGATTTAACTGTTCTAGACTTCTCTTCAGAGTTTCAACAAGTCGCAGACTGCTAAAGTCTTAAACAAGAATATTTGTCACGAACGTGACAGCTGTAAATCCAGCACGGCCATCAATTCTGACAGCCACTGGTTGGATTGGCTGATAAAACTTTTTCTACACACTGAAACAAATCTTGACCTCATGTAACTGTAATACATTACAGTTAGAAAACATCCCGGTAACAACTTTTGCGCCACCTGGCTCTAACAGAGGCATAAAAAACGTTTGTTCAACTACAACAAACTTTAGATTTGTTTAGGTTATAATAAGTTTTATTTTTCAAAAGCCTGTTTGTCTTTTAAAACCACTGTTGGCTCCTAAAACCTCATAAAACTATAAGTATAAACAGAAAATTAACCCCCAATAAGAGAGAAAAAAATATAAGATTAAGACCATAAATATTACAGTTGATATTTAAGGTATTTCGAGTTGTTAAAACTGTTTGTGAGTGTTTTTTTGTTCGTGTTCGTAACTTATTTCTTTTTATTTTTAGATTTCATCTCGCTCGCAATTAAATGTTGGGCGTTTTCTTTAACTCAAATCGAACAAAACGGATTTTTATCAGATTCGTTTTTGTTTTCTGCAGCAGAATTGCCAACAGAGTGCCACATTTTCTTGCAGCTTTTTCTTTTGCCCCTCTGCAGGCTGAGACATGAAAACAGAGTGTGAGTGCGAATTTAACGCTTAAGAAACATAAATGTACAATAAATATATATCAGGTTTTTATTGAAAAAATCATTTATTTAGTTGACTCGTTTTCCCACGTTGAAAATGTCAATTAAATGAATTCATACCTGTGCAATTTCCATACAGATAGATTTATGAATTCGCATTTTTCATGCACGTACACGTACATGCATGCAACTTCATGTTTTTCTCATTCATTTTTCTTTCTTATTTCTATTTTAATGATGTGAAGTGTTTAGCCGTATGTATTCAATTTGTAGATTTCGGAGATAATTTGCTTTTGCAAATTTTTGTCATTCATAAGTTGTAAAAAGGTTTGAAAGATTGTTTTAACTTGAAGCAATTAAGCGGTAGGCATTAAAGTGCATCAATTTTGGTTACTTAAAAAAAAAATTGCACAAATAATTTCAATTCTTTAAATATAAATAAAGTTTTAGGAGAGATTTTTAATTATTGATTTAAGGTGAAAAACAGGGAAACCTTGGCTTATATCGAGCTGGATTCTATATGCAAATACAGCTTAAATTGACATTTGATTTGCAGTGTTGTAAAGTGTTTTTCATTGCTTTAGGCACTGTCAGCAGTCGGTTTTTAATTAACAACAAACACACACATTTTACGTATGAAGATATTGTGAAATAATTTTAAACAGTTTTACCTCGAGTGGGCACAATATAGCAACTATCTTTATGGGCATTATTTTATTTTTTTAATTAAAATCTTAAAATCTATGAATGAAATGTTGTTTCATCAGAATACGGAGTAAATATTTTGTGGCATTGACCACAATTTTTACAATATTTTAATCAATGAAACACCATATGGATTGTTTTTCATTCTTGATTGTTTTGAATAGGCATTAACCTTGTATTAACGAAAAAGCTGGCACACATTCTTACTTACATATGTAAGTATGTACATATGTATATATAATATAAAATATTTATTTGCATCAGTTATTTAATTAGAGTTGTATTCATATAATGAAATTGGACAAAAAAATACGCCTGTAGACGTAAGTAGACCGATGTGGGGACCAGCAAATTGTATCTCATACCCTAAAGTTTTACTTATGTATATTAAAGAATGTTTTTATTAAATAAATATATCAAAGTTTTTTCTTAAAACACCTACAGCTTGGAAGGAAACTAGCCCGGCTACGCGGGTGATCTTAACGCTTCTTTTCTTTAACATTTTCTGTTTGCTTCATTTTTCCTAATCCTTTTTATTATACTTAATTTCATTCTGTCGCGTATACGAGACTCTTACTAGTCTTAATTTTACATAATATCTCTTTGTGTTCTTTTTTTCCTTTCTAAATTTAATGATTTAAATGTTTTTCAGTTCGGTTATGGACTTGTGCTGTTCTATACTGTTCTTACAATTTCTTCTTTGCGTGTATTTTAAGTTTATTTTTCTTTGTTACTTTTCTTTTAAATTCAATACTATTATTATTCGTTTTTGCTTTCGCATTTCTTCCAAACTTTTCTGTTTTATATCGGCTTATGTCGGCTACTCCGTTTACATATTCCTTTTTTTGCAAAATATTTCTCTTTCCTACACCGCAGACTGATGCGGCGAAAGGCGTTACGATTATTCAGCACATCCATACATACATAAATAAAATGGAAACTAGTTGAAACTACACGATTTTCTTAAAAGCTTTTAACTCGAGAATAAAAAGTCAAGGTCATATTTAACAATTTTGTGCTGTTTTCTTTCCAGTAAGATAAATATCTCACACAATCAACTACTTATCGCTCCACATGACACGTTCGATTCTTTATCAGCCATTCAAAGCAGGTGTCGAACGAACATCATGCTTTGATTTTTTAAGGCGAAATCAACATTCGTTGAAAACCTGTAGCTACCAACCCTTGTTAAACATCAAATCAGATAATTAATTGCAATTAATTTTTTTCTTTATTATTTTTAAAGATTTTTATTTGCAGTCGTCGTACTGCCTTTTCAATGCTTGATTTCAATTCAGCGATAATTTTGGTTTAAGCCAGAAATATTAATTTGCTGGTTCAGTTTTCCACTTTGCATAGATAAAAAGCAAAACTTACATTCGCATCCGAGTCCACAGTTGGTGTGGATTTGACCTTCGCCAATGAAATTGAAATCTTAGCATTAAAGTTGAAAGAAAAACAATAAACGTTGAAAAAAATTAAATAAAATAAAATAAAAGCAGCTCTGCAAACGATCGTACTGGGATCACCTGAAGCAAGACACCATAATGCAGTAAAATCATTTGAAATCAGTTACAGTTTGTGAGTTGAGTTAATTTGGAAAAAGGTTACCAGCTGCTGGTTTTTAAGAGGCTTAAAAAAGCATTAAGCCGAAAGTAAAGAAACACAAAATATGAAGCTTCAACATGGATTTGCGCCAAAAGTGTCATCTTGGCAATATCATTACTGGAATGCGGAATTACTGGATTAATTTGACTACAAAATAAATAAGTTGTATAAACTTTATTCACGTTTGCCACTGACGTTCCAGTGTTCATATATTTTGTGGTTGGAAAAGTTTCGGAGGAACGCATGGAACCTGAAAAACACTTGAAGCAAGAATTAAATCATGTGGCGACATTTGTTAGATCTTATAATATTGCCAGTAAAATAGGCTCTGAAATGTCTTACAAACGGTTACAATTAACAGGCCATTATAGGACAATAATATTTTCAGGCTTGTGGAAATCGTGAGGACACTCTTTTTGTTGCATTGTAAGGCCATGTTTTTTGTTTTCTTAATGTCTTCCTTTTCAAATAAATATTTCTATTTATCCCTAAGCCTGACGATGTCTAACAATATTCTGAAAATCGGCAAGTTTCGTTGACCGATGAGCCGGAGATTTAAAAAGCTTTTCTTACAATTGTTGGACAATTGGCCTTCGGGTGGCGATTTTTCATTGTCAGCCAGTTACCAGCACATTATCGCATCTTACAATACTGTCAGATCTGACAACCAGCTGTACACACTCAGCTTTAGAAAATAACTAAATAAAACTAAAATGAACAACATTTTACACCCCTGGTCAGCTTTATTACAAAAATACATTTAAACATGAATATGTATGGATTTATGTGCACATGTACATACATTTGTTAAATTATTTTTTAGTTGTTAGCAAATCTTGTAATATATAACGTTTGTGGTTGCGACTGTTGGTTGTTTCGTTTAAATTTTTTCTCAATCAGTTTCCTGTGGTTTTCCAAAAAAAAAAAAAAAAAAAACCCCAAAAAGCACGAAACAAAAAATCAACTTTAACAAAAACCAGCAAAACTAAAATTGTTAGAGTTGAGTTCATGAACTTGAGTTTCGTTATTGTTTTTCATCGTTTGGCTGTAAGTTTTTAATGTTGCCACATCAATCTTACAAACTTTTACAGCTTTAAATGTTTCGTCTACAAATACGGCAATAATTATGCGGGTTAAATATTCAAGTTTATTACTGCTACGAACGACGTTGCATGAAATTTAAGACTGTTTATTTGCAAATGACTTTTGCTTATTTTTATAAAGTGTTAACGACTTAAAGAATTGTTTTTATACAAACAATAACTTATTAAATAAAAACACAAAAATCTGTGACTCGTTCGAGCAAAATTAAAGGTGTTGAGACTATATCTCTAATAGAACTTGTTTCATATTTCATTAATTTTAAATGTCAAGAATAAAAGAATTAAATACTGTTGTCATAAATCTTTAGCTTGTTAATATCTGTATAAATTTAAATAATATATTTTACTAATTGGACAAAAACTAACAATTTTAAGAAAATTGTATTGTATAATTCAAAGCTGAAAAATATATGCTTCGGCATTGATACAGGAGTTTAATAGAATTTGAATGACAAGAACTTAATGAACATTCCACGCTACAAAGCAACAAACTTATCACATTAATTTGTTTAGGAATCACTTAAAAGATGGAGTGCTTTTTATATGTGGTGTAGCACACTTTCCAGCGTTGCCACACCGCACTGGCGTCCAAGTGTAATTAGCATATAAATTTATAACTCAAGATTTCGCGAAAAGCAAAATCCACAGGAATCATATCTCTTCGAGTTGCTCAACGATGCAAGTGTGACCATTTTGTTTAACTAAAAATTTACCATGTCATTAAACAATTTCGGGAACAAACAGGAGACGCTTCGTGGCCATTGGGTAGTTAACTTTTCAAAATCCAGCTCAAAGAATGGTTTTAGAAACCTTTAGGCCATAACATGAATAAAAAAGAAGAAGATTTCCAACAGTTCAATACGATTTGTGCCTGAAGAACAACAGACAACATAAAATTTAATATTTTATTGTATATAAAACCACCCATAGAGATAGTTTATACATACATACGTTCGTCGTCTTCATCTGCTGTCGCTATCCTCATCATTCGCCATACTTTTGTCTTTTCTTTATTTGTTCTTGTTTTAAATGCAATAATAGAAACGAACGTAAAGTGGCATTTAGTCCTTGGAAATGACCCAGCGCCATTTGAAATCGATTCAATTTTATTGCATCCTATTTGGAATCTATAAGTCTGAGTTAAGAACAAATTTTTTTTTTGTTTGTTAAGGGAAATTCCCATAGCATTTAACTTTATTTTTCAAATGCGCCATTGAAGTTGTTTAAAAACTAGATAATTTAAATTTTTCTCCCTCTTTAAACAGCAATCGTGCACCAGTCGAATGTTGGTGGCGGAGCATTTTTCGCTTTTAAAGTCTATTTATTGTTCATGATTTAACAAACACTGTGTTTAATGGAAAATTTTAAATTTGTTTACAATTAAAAAACAATGAATACATTAAATTGACAATAATCGCCGGTATCAGCGACATCATCACTTTAAATATTTATTACTGGAATGTTGGCAGATGATTTTGCACATTAAAAACTAAATAAAAAGTATTTTTTTTATAATTATGTATGTAAAATATCAATGAAAATTATGGTGGGTGTAGCAACATTCTTTTGCAGAAAAGATCCGGTTGTTTTTTTATTTTTTTGCTAAATAGTATTTATTTAATTTAATATGAAATGTTAAACACACGACAAGAGTGACTTTAATTAATTAAGCAAGTGACAGGATGAAATGTTACAGAAGACTTTTAAGCTTCACAATAAGCAATTGAAGAAATTTAGTTGGCTTGCCTTTAAATTATGAATGACTTAAAAAATTTAAAGACATTGATGTCTTAATCTTTTAATACAAGAAGTAAAATGTGCAGTTTTGTAACAGAAATTTACACAAAAAAGCAGCGGTACACTGTTCTATTTACAGTAATCCTTGGATAATTACTTCGCCGAAGATTTCCAAATGTTTAAAAGGGAAAGCGAATTCCTGTAATTACAAAAAAAAAAAAAAAAAAAAAAAAAAAACATTCAACTCAAAAAGTTGCGCTGTCAATAGCAGCTGTTATAAAGTTGCCTGGGACAGCTGTTTATGTAAACTTGGCTACACTTTTGACAGCGTTATTCTTAAATAGCAGCTTCGGTAATTAAGCGAAAATAAAGTTGAGGTAAAATTGTATTGTAGGGATTTACATTTTCAGGCAATTGCCCAAAATAAGTAGTTAAAACTGAAGTTTTGTCAGAAAACTATGAGAAAAACCACAAGGATTTTAGCTTGAAAGTAAAAAACAATTAAAAGTATTTAAATGTGCGAAAACTACTTGTGGATGTGGTGGAATATAAGAAAAAGCAACGTTTATTTTAGGTTAGAGAAAAAAAACGTGAAAGTGTGTTTTTGGCAAAACAGGGTCTTGCAATATAAAACTTCTGAACTTTGATAGGGAAAAGCGGTTATATTCTTGAACCTACATCTAACAAATATATATACATATATCTATAACCATCCAACACCCAGTGCAAATGAGAATATTGTCTTATTAAAACCAGTCTTATGTTCTACGTATTTGCGATCGTGATAACAATTCTGTTCAATATATAGAGGCCTTCCGAATAAACATAATATCTAAAACATATTTAAGAAATTTTCTTTTAAAATATTTCTGTTCTTCCATTAACGGCAGAAAGTAGTACAAGATCGCTTTTATATTTGGACACTAAATGAGGTTGCCATACTTTTCTCCAATGAAATAAGAAAAGAAACTGACACTTTATTTGTATGTATAAAACTTAAATTCAAATAAAAACGAATTAGTTTTGCCAAGAACTGGGCATTGAAATCATAAATTTGAAAATCAGTAAAGCAGTAAAAGCGAACACATGTTTTGGGAGTCCTTTTGGCTTCGGCTCCCAGTTTGCCAGTTAAAAAGAGTTTAACGCAAAACACTTCACTCTGCGCACATGCACATGCACCGTGAACCAAAACACATGCGGCCTACAATTAAACATATTAAATTAAGCTTAAAGCCGATTCCTGCCTTCTTCCATCATTAAGCACGTCTTGAAGCATTTAAAGCATTTGGGCTTCAAGGAAATGAGCAGATAATTTAAGGGTGTCACAATCTTCACAAAACATTTTTATGCTGTATTTATAATTAAGATTCTGTTTTTTTTTATACATGAGAAACAAGCAAAATAAGTTCGATGTTTCTTTTCTTATTGTATTTTTTACATTATTTTAAACATATGTATGTATGTATGTATGTATGTATTGGAAATATACATAATTGTATGAACGATGATCACACATGCTTCAATTTTTATGTTGATTTTGTTTCTTTATTTGTTTTTTGTTTTGTAATTAACACAAGTTTTGTGCAGATCATGCGTTTGCATGTTTAAGTACAATTTATGCTATTTTGGGATAATGTTTTTAATATTCGTTCACGACAGTGGGCAAGTTGTGAACATTTTCACAAAGTTAATTTGGAAATGCCATTTATTATTTCTTATAGGAAACGTCGCAATTCTATCCCCCTCCCCCTCATTTTATTTATAGTGGCCTCTGTCTGGTTTTTTCCACGGCGATTTGATCACCGATATGATTTGCCAAAGTTTTCATAATCTCATTGCCGTCTATTATATCTTTCTAAGAAAAAAAAAAAACGGTGTTATTTCTGCTATGGAGGTCAAGCCAGTATTGCCATGTGTCTGCCCTGCCGCCAAAATACCGTACAGGAATTTGTCTGTTCACATGCCACGTAAATGATCAATATTGATTGCATTTTCAGTTGTTTGGGAAAAAGTTTCACAAACTTAGTGAACGACCAAGTGACAGACACAAAAGATGCTTTAATATCTTTTTAGGGTTTTCACACACCATCAACACCAAATTTTTGCATCTACGGACGACAACAGCGTCAATAAAATACAGAAGAAAAGAAAAACGAAACAAAATAATGAAATTCCAACAAATCGCTGTAAATATTTTTTCTTCTCACCCAGTTATTGATCAAATAACACGCTCTCAACATCTTCGAAGTTGTATCTACATATATAAAACCATTGTCTGTCTGGCTGTTTGTTATTCGTATCACTTAAACTACAAGTACAAACCGAAATTGCATTCGCATGGCAGAGATTAGGGTGACATGATCTGATGTGATCGTCCACATAATGATACAAATATATTTTTAATGATGAAAAATTCCAAATGGTTTTTTTTTTTGTTAGCAAAATGCATTTTCTGTTAATAATTCACGAATTATTTACATTAAAATTAATAGATACTTTGACTTGCAGGATTTTAAACGGTGGCTGCTTGTAAATATGTTTGCGTTTGTATTTATGTGGATTTGATATGCGTGTGATATTTAACAAGATCACTTACAGACTTTCAAAACAAATCCAAACTTGTGATCATAATACAATTATTATTTCAACAATGCACGAGTACGTACATACGTAAGTATATACCAGGCACCGCACTACTGGAGTACACTGAGGCCTTTAGTAGGTGACTGACGAAAACCCAACAATTCGAAAGAAAAGTGCAGTCAAAGCAGTTTATTTTTAAAAGCTGGCTGCACTCAATTTGCCTTGGGTGAGCATTACCCCCTCAGCTGTAGGTATAAAATATGGGCTTGATGGACAATTGTACCAGAATACCTTAATAGAACTTAATCTGCAGTCACAGTGCTGCCAACTTGAAATATTAATAGCATCATAAGAATAAAACAAATCAGCTGTATTGGATCAAATTTCTTAATATGTATTAGAAAAGTTGCCCTTAAAAGCTTTTCAGTTTCTATCTGTTGTTTTTTATAACTACTTAAGGAATTCATATATCCCATTTTTGTTCTAACTTAAGAAGACTATTTGAGTTGTTAGTCCGCTTGAGAATAAATTTAAATATAAATTATATTTGTGGTTGGTAATATGGATTTAAATATGGTCGTTACACTGTTAATGTATAGGGAGCAAATCCCTTTGCCTTGACCTTAAGAGACAGTTTTAAATACCTTTGGTAATCTTCAGAATAATCGTATTATCTTTGTCCCACGACTTCGAACGTTAACACGCTCTTTTGTCAAGTTCGTCTGTAGCTGAACTCAATGATTCCAGACTTGTTCCAATAAGGTCGGGTCGATTGCTCTTAACCAGTTCTCTTTTACTTAAACTGTTGACAAACGTCAACGTTCGACATCGTGGGACAAACGTTTGTCACATTATCGTATCAGTAATAGTATAAAAAGCCCCAAGATTAGAATTTTTATATATGCTTTTTGGTTTGTCCCCTATTATTTTGAAGCAATTTGAGGTTGGTGAAATAACAACTTAAATAACTTGATTTTCTTCATTGTGGAAGATATATGTATATTCATTATAACAATGGCTCTCATGCAGCAAGGCCTGGGTGTTGTAAATATTTTACCTTCCCCTTAATCTGTCATACGAGTGTGTACCAGTTGAGTTCTCTTCAAATCAAATGAATTCATTAAGAAATCTCGAATTACTTTGTAAATATTTGTGGCGGAAATTAAAAACAAAAAAACCAAACAAAACAACAGACAGTGTAACAGTTACAGTCGTATCAGAAATCCTAAAGCTTGACAACATCGTGCACTCGTATTGAAATGGCTTCATTTGCAGTGTCTGCCACCAAGTGATCGCTGTACGATCATTTGCATTTTCAATAATCATTTGCATCAATCTCTGCTTGGGCGATCATGGCCAGTGAATGGCAGTGGAGTTGAGTTATTCCGAAAAAGAATTTCAAATTTTATATATAGACTTTAAAACAGACCAAACCAAACAAACACAATTCTTACCCACCAGCGGAATGACTACAAATTGGGCCTACACTTATTGTTTATTTAAAGGTTTTTTTTTCGTTTCTTTTTAAGGCTGTTATTTGTTTCTTGTTATAAATAAATATAAATTATTAATATTGACACTTAACAAGTTTTTGTTTCAGTGTGTCTCTTGCTTCGCTCTCAACATCTGAAGTGCGAGCATGAAAATATTTCGGGTATGAAATTTTAAAATGCAGGGGCTTGATGTTGCCAGTACTTTGAATTGTTTTTCTTTGGATTTTCCATGTGCATTTCACAAGATCATTTGATAGCGATCTTGTAGTTTTTGCTTGTGCCATTTGCTATTTATGAACAGCCCAAAAGGAAACTTTTTATCTTAAATGGGTGTTTTAACAAGACATTGATTGGGTCAATCAGGAAATTTAGAGCAATTTCTTTAAATCGAAAATTGTGTTACAACAGCGACACTGAGTTTACAATTTTAGAGATTAAACAATTTCATTTGTTTTTCATATCTGCGGCAGTCAAATAAATTGGCATCGTTTAAGATATAATGGAAATTGGCAAGAAAATGTTTACGGCCATTTTGTGGGCTGCTCTTTTTGTTTTGTGGCAAAATTGTGGCATCACTTAGTTGAAGGCAACGGTTGCCAGCGTTTGTGTGATGGGGTATTCGTACTTACACATTCTATTCATTAGTGTTTATGAATGTATTTGACACAGAGAAAATTTATTTGTGCTGCTTAAAATATTTACATGTTATAAAATTTTATTACTTCACATTCTACAACAACAATGTGCAGTTTGAATGCCCCCCTGAAGCCTAATTGTAACGATTTTAACAAATTATAAGCCTTCACACTATCGGCATATGAATTTGTGGGTACTTGACGTGAGCAATTTTCTTACAAATCGTCTAGTAATAGACTACACTATACAATTACAACTCTGTATATATTGTATGTATGAATGCCTGGAATTATCAAACTGTCCTCGTATATTGTTTCCAAAAACATAACTTTCTCTGGAAAGAAAAACGGTGGCTTTAATTGTTTCCGTCTTTATTACAGTTATTTATTTAAAGAATTTAGTCCACTTTCAGTGCAAAACATATTTCAGGCATAAATTTAAAACTGGCCCCCTTCACAAAACCATCGGTCATTCTTCCCTTAAGCTGAGAAAAAGCCCATCTTTTGTCAAAACAACAAAATAAAATTTATAGAATTATAAATATATTTTTTTTAATTTTAATTTATTAACAACTGCATGAACTAAAAAGAAATTTACATTTTATCAGATTTCCAAACTTTAATGAGGGAATGCGTTGAGATTCTTAATGTCCCAATTAATAGAATTCTGCCGAGCAGAGCAGTAATAATAACAACAACAACTGCGACACTGTCGGCCTGCTGCTGGGACCTGGAGTATTAAAAATACATTTTAACACATTTTTGCTTGAAAATTACACAGTTCCTGGAAATTAAAACTTAAACCGATTAAAGAAATGAAAATGCTCGTTAAGAGAAATCATGTTTAAATATTTGGTTACAAATAAACAGCAGGCGAACGAACGATTAGAGTGGAAACGCCAAAAGAAATCGAGAAAAACGGCAGAAACAATTGTCGCTTAAAAAAGATGCATGCAGCAAATGCTGCATGTGGCGAACATTTGTGGTTTAAGCTTAAAAAAGCAGCCAGCAAGTGAAAAAAATAATAACAAATATTTAAAATATTTTCAAACGAATACGAATATTTTATTTGGCAACACGATGAGTTGAATGCAGCGCGTCCGTGTGAGCGTTGGAAGTCTAGTTTTTTGTTTGCAACAATTTCGACTCAAAATATTTTTGTTATTGCAACTCCATAAAATGCGCAGTATGTTGATAATTAATTTTATGTGTGTTCAATTAATGAAAGTGTGTGATTTTATATGTTTCTCTTTCTGCTTTACGATGCCGAAAAGACTGGTTCAATTTTTATTTATTTATTTTTTTTTTGAGCAAAAAGGCAGCTCTATATAATTTGTGTTTGGCTGGAAATAAAATATATTTTGCAAATGAAATATTTCTTTCACAATACATTATCCATAATTTAGTTTTGTGCTTAAAGTGTTTCGAAATTGTACAATCAAAATATCGTTAAAATGCCATTCTCCTCTGATGCGGAAATAATTTAAACGTGTTAATACCTACAACAACCAACATGAACATTTTCTATGCAAGTCAATCCATCGCGTGATGATTTCAGTCGCGTTGAGGTTTCCTATTAAAATCATATGGATGATAAAAGTCAAGGTCAAGCTAAAAACATGTGCAATAAAGTGTCTTAAAAATGATTAAATACCTTTTAAGAGCAAATGTGTTCTTACACAGGACAACAGCAAAATCAAACCTTAAACCACAATGTGCCAATGCCGGCTGGTATCGACGCTTTTAAAACTCAAGTTCAGTGTTTGTGGTTTTAAAGGGTGACCTATAACCCACATTTTTCAAATGTTAGCACTTTTTTTTACCAGTCTGCGGTTTAGGGCAAACGAGCATACCGTTACCTGTAAGGAAAGGGCAGGCTTAAATTTCTAAACTGGCTTAAATTTCTAAAACTAAAGCCAGTGTCATGTAGAATAATAGCTGATCATGCACAATCATGTTCGCTTACTTGTTTGCTGACCAGCTTCAGTGATTGTCTATTTTGACGATTTCTGAACTGTAATAAAAATAAAACTTGTGTTGAAGTCTTCTTTTAATGAAAACTCATACGCGAATATTCTGCACAACGACGTACATAAGTTGTTCACATAACAAAATATTTTGCCATTAAACAAAATATAATAATAAACCAAAAATTTATTATATTAAAAAAAAATATTATATATGTATTTACATACATAAAAGGATAAACGCGAAAGTAAAACTCCAACTTAAATGAACAAACAAACAAAGAAACACTCGGCCAAGACAATCGTTTTGCTTTCATCAATTAATTCAATTTCATTGACGTGATGCTGCAGAAGCACTCTGGCGAGCAGACCACCAGACCCACAGACCCGCCAGTCAATTTAAAATGATAAATCAGCAGAAAGTATGAAACAGCGAAGTTAAATTAAAAGAAAAAAACACTGAATATAATAAAAGCAAAACTGAAAAGCAAACAAATTAAGAAGCAATAAACTCCATGTAACCCGAAACATTCAACAAAAACCAATACAGGAATGAGAGAAATTATTGACATTCGTTTTGAAAAAGTCTGCTGCCACAAAATGACCCAAATACCGAAGCACAGACGTTTTTTTATTGTTATTATTATTTTTTTTTTTTCTTTTTTGTTGAACATATTTAACAACAAATGTTATGCAAAACTCCAAAAAAAAAAAAAAATAAGCAGAAAATAACCGTTAAGCGGACAAAAAGCTGATCAAATTAATATCATGGCAGACAGGGAGCAAAAGCGTGGAATTTAACTGGTGGTTTCGAACCGAACAAGAGTGCTACATATCACATGCGGCAAAGAACTTAGCAGACTGTTTTGAATGTAATTTTCAGAGTCTATTGGCGGCAGATTTGCTGTAAGGAATCCTCATTAGTTAAAATTGTTAAAAGCATCAGTTCGCTTCAGGTGTTATATGATCTCATTAGAAATTCTGCCGCAGCCTATCATCAGGATCAGGATGTGATAAGCATAATTTTTTATTTTTTGAGGGCGGTCGACAAAAGTTAAAATCAAACCGAGAAATGTAAAAAATTGTGTGTTTTAAAAATCCTGTCGTTTCTAGCATAAACGCTCGTATATACAAACTAGTTTTTGGAAGAGAGTAGAGTACACAAAAAATTACACAAATCAATTTGCGTTTAAGCAAACAGCGCACTCTCATCTCATGCTCAAACGCAGCAGCCTCATGCATATTAACAATTTCTTTATGGTGGGAAATTAAGAAATTTTAGAAATATTTTAAACATAATAAGTAGGGAAAAGAAAGACGTATGTACATATTTTGTTAATGGCAAAGTAATAAGATATTTATAGCAGTTCGCATGTAAATAAATGGCTGATGATGGGGAGATGACAAATGCAATTAACGTTCACTGACAAAATATTTCACCAGCTGAACTGAAAGAAAGCAGAGATTTTGATGAGCAGAAAATTAGCGGTTTTTAATAAGTAACAATGTTGCAATGTTCAGCCAGTGTTGCAAAGTGGCATTATTAAGAAAGAAAAAGTTGCCAGTCAGTATTTGACAGAAAACGTTGTGTGTATATTAGAGAAGTATAAACATATATATATCGTTTTATAATCTCATTGCTGCGCGGATGTTACTAGAAGTGTTTATACTTTTTTATAACTTTCTCCACTACAAGACATCCTTCTAAAAAGAAAAAAGAAAGCCTTAAGAAACTTGTGAATATTTTGCAGAAAATCTGTCTACTCTAAGATTTTATTTATGACACGGCCTGTCACTGGGCATGAGCAACGATGAAGCATTTTATAGGCACAAAGTAAAAAACACGACCTCTGGGGTTTACTGACTAGAGGATCGATGCAAAAATGGTGCATTTTTACCATAACTGGAGTTCCTGAGCAATGGCTGCTGATCAGTAGTGAAGCAACCACGAAACTGCTAAATGGACCCCCGCTAAAATATGTCTACAATTAAGTTATATCAACCGCTAACGGTTCAGAGTTAATAATGCTCAATATTTTGAATAAATGTTTCAAAATTAGAGCCAAAAATTGAACAAAATCTCGCCAGTAATTTAACACATTCACTCTGCGTGCGTGAGTGAGTGAGTTTACCTGCCTCATAACAAATTTTAAATGTTCAAATTTCATTAATCAATTTGTTTAAATACTAGATAAAACAAAACTTTTAAGCACTTTTTAACAGATGAATGTGTGCAACAAGTATTTGCCATAGAGCGAGTGAGAATTGCTTTGTGAGGCAGTGACTGAGAGCGTGTCATCAAGTTGCTTTTTTTCGTGGCAAGTAATATGATGAGCCTTTTGAGAGATTTTTATCGATCGCATCCAAAATTCATTAATGCTGGGCCAAATGAAATTCAAATTTCCTGCAGTACATCGCTTGAGTCATCCTGATTAATGGGCCGAATGTCATATAAATGCTTTAATTAGAAATTAGTAACAATAGTTTAAATTACAGCGCGATTCCTTAGATTTCTTTTATTAGAGTCCTCACTTTAATAAAATAGCATCTGATTTGCGGTGTTTGTGGTTTTGATGCCCTGTTCAGTTGGCCTTAAAAACATGTGATTTTGAAACGACCTTCGCCATGTTTGAATTTTGCTTTTGTAAATGTGTTTCAATGTTGATGCTTGCGCTGGCTCTGATTAACTCAAAAATGTTAAATAAAAGCAAAAAGAAAGAAACAACAACAAACTTTTAAGGCAGGCATTAAAGCTTAGACTTCTCTTACTGAGCATTTTATGGTTGGAATATAAAATTGGCTTGATGTTGTATCGAAACGGATGCATAAAATATAATTGCTAATATACGAGTGCCCATATACCACCGCAAGGGGCAAGGGGCAAAGGGGCAAAGGGAAGAACAGCAAAACAAAATGCATGTGTTTGTTTAACAAACATATTTTAAAATCCTTAAGCACAGTGGGCTGAAATGAGCTCAATGACTGGCTATTTTTTTTTATGGAATAGTTTTTTAATTTGAACGTTAAAGGAATTTTCGTGTATTCTGCACCATAAATGTTCCACAGTTTGTTTTTTTCGTTTTTGCATATTTTACTTTTGTCTTTTCCGTCTTCATTTTCTGCAATCGCAACCATCTCATCTCTGTTCAAGTACATTTCCGTCAACACTAAAATCCCATCTTCCACTTCTGTTCCATCACGCCAGTTAGACGCTCGCACGATCATCGAAGCAAATTTATTTATGAGCAGCACTCATACTCAGACAACTATTTAGCATTATGGGGCATCACGCCACTCAACTCACAACCTTCAGGCCATGAGGAGGCATAAACAAACCCAACCACATGGTGTATTAAGAAGCCTGTCTTTATGGGTTGAAAGAAGCAACAACAACAACAAACAGATAGAAAATCAAAATAATAAAAAGAAGTTTAACAACTTGAAAACAGCTTTAGCTAAAAAAAAAAATACAAATAACATTTTTTCCCAACCTGAGATGGCCGTTTGAAGGCCACATAAAGTTGTGTGACGTTGTTATTGTGAATGAATAGTGGCAAAAAAAAAATCAAAGAAGAAAAAATAAATAAATAAAATGTAGAAAATTTATCGAAGTGTTAACTGCTTTTATTCTCAAAACTACAGCAGACATCGTTCCCACTTGAAAATTGGATTTGATTTTATAATTCACTTTGACAGTCTTCATTATTTCTTGATTATTGGTTAAGGGCTCAAATAATTTCTGAGTCAAAGTATTTTGTCGGAAACCTTTTTTTTGTCTTCAATTAGCGATAAAATTATGTTTTGCTTACTCTTAATACAGCCCTGCTCAATCGCTCCTATTTAGCATAACGGGCACAGAACTACTTTTGATTTGTGAAAAACAGCATATAACACAAATCCCTTCCTAGGGAACTCGTGCTATCCCCTGAAGTATCCCGAAATCCCAAAGAAATATCAATCCTTAGCCGGACTTGCCGCAAAGTTTCTTACCATCCAGTTTTTACGAATAACAGTAATCTGTGGTAAGAAAATAGCACCGGGGGATATTTGGAGCCCTGAAGTATTCACCAACGGTACTTCCTGCAACTTTAGTCAGAACGTTCCCATCAAACACCTCAGCTAATGATCAACACTAGGATCCTTCTTTCAAGGCATCTCAGAGGAAAGTGCAAAAAAAAGGTCAATTTTCAAATTTCGCGGGCTACCTCCGGTTTTTAACCGACTAAGATTGGAGATACCCATGAAAAGAAGCAGTTTTTTGACAATTGAGGAAACGAAAACCGAATTGTTCAGAAAGCTCTAGGCGATATCAAAAACTGCACATCACAACTGCTGGGAGAACGCTGGCCCAAGTGTTTTATAACTGAGGAGTAGTACTTTGAAGAGGACAAAATAGAAATCAATAAATAAATAAATATTTTTGGAGGCAAATTAAAATTCAGGCTATTTTTGGAACATATATCTCAGTTTTATTGACTTGTTCCTCAAACAAAAAGACAGCTGGATGTCAAAATATATGTCTTGACCAGTTCTTTACAGTCCTTTCCAATCATTGTTAAGTTTACGGTATTCAATTCAATTTCGGACAGTAATCCGCGGGGTTTATTTGGACCTCGCACTCGCACCCATCTTTCCGCTACTGATCAACTTGGAGAAAAAACTTTTTCTACCGCCTTAAGATTTTCTTCAGTTTAATTCTATCCTGTTTCGTTTCTTTTGGGGGAAAAATATAAATTTTCCGATAAAAACGTATGCAGATTTGCAGATTAATCGATATAATTTAAATTGATTTGTGGTTGCAAGCAAGTTTTCCTTCGTTCGACGTCGTACCTGCTGCAATACAGCCAAGTTTATTATATTTAATATCTTTCTTTTATTTTTTGAGCATTTTAGTGCATTTTAGGTGTCAGAAAACTGTTTGCCCAATGAACGTTTTTGTTGGTACTCGCAACCAACAAACATGTTGTTCACATTTGCTCTTTTCAGCCATTGAGCGTGTTGTACTCGTGTAACGGTTACCGAACACGTACGCGCACACGCGCTCACTCATGCACACGAACACGAACACGAACACTTAAAGCCTGTTGCATGATTATTGACAGTAATTAGACATTAAACCAAATGCAGGCCCATTCAAATGTTAAAATAATAAAAATGTTTTCAATACTCTCCGCATTCAATTCAATTCAATTCAATTCAATTTAATTTATTCAAGATCAAGTATCAGCGCTTATGAAAATGTTAATGCTTTTGACAGCTATTGAATTTGAGGCAGTTTTTATAGCCTTTGACTTGTTTATTAAATTGGATGGAAATATTTCTTTTTCTCTGCTGATTGTTTTCGCTTATGAATTGCTTGTGTAATGAATGCACTTTAAGAAATTCAAAATTTCACGTTTAATGCCGTGGAAAGAAGGTGTATTAATAAAGTTCATAAATTAATTTATATGATTGTAATTGACAGGGGTTGTTATAAGTGTCTGCTGTGGATAACAAAGAAAAGAAAGTGTGGCATGTTTAAGGCTGGTAAGTGTTTTAAGTCCGTCTGAACAGTACAAAAAATGTAGTTATGAAGCAAACATTTATGCTGCTGCTAGAAAAATAGCACTAAATATAACAAGCCGCAGTCATAACACTCGAACTACGGCGCTTTATCGTCCTTGACGTAAATTGGTAGATTATATTCTGCATTAGGTGAACAACTCACAGGAGAAAGAGAGCCTTTTCCATCGAGCATAACAATTTTGATGTGATCCGTTTATAGAATATTCTAGGATTCGCTGGCAGACCAGTTTAAGATGTTGTTTTGCAAACGTCATTCGTTTTTTGACATGTCGTGTGTCATCAATGCACTGTAGGCTTTTAGATTATGATCTATTTCAAACAGTTTTTACACAAGTCATTCCTTTTTTTTAGAACTTTGACCTTTAAATTGATTGTTGCTGGCTTTCTTTAAACCGTTTCAACTTTTTTTGTCTGTAAATTATTGCGTTGCGAACAATTAAGTACTTCTTTGGCATTTAAACATTAAACACGTAATAAGAGAATAAAAGTAACACCAATAGATCAAGTAGCCACGTTATTGTCACACCAAGGTTGGATTTTAATGGCCGTTCTAATATCAATATTTGCTGCAAGAGCCCTTTAATTTTGCAATCACATGATTGGCCTATAAAAGTAAATACAAAATGGCGCATTGCGGCAAACGTGTGGTCTTTAATATTTCAACTGCCGTCGTTTACTTTAAATTGAATTGTATTATTTTCCTATATTTTGATGTCATGATTTCTTAAAAAAATTATATGGCAGGGCTGGTCTCTAACTGTTGTCAGCGTTACCATCAAACTGAAACAATGCCCCTTTAATGTTTTAGTATCAAACAAACAAAATAACACAAAATTTATTTGCTAATTGGTTCAGTGGATCGTGCTAAAGGACCACCCAATTTCAAAAACATACTTTTGAGTTCTTGTTTCATAATCCCATTTTTTTATACTTTTTTTACGCAAATGAAATACTACATCCTGCTTGATTTGTATTAAGCCCTTAAAGTATGGCAGGCATTCGAGTCGACATTCTAAGACATCAAATGTATTTAAAAAAATGTTGTTCCTTATTTTTTTGTCGTTTTTAATCCGCTTAAATGTATATTTTAAATGATCATTTAAATGAATTTGAAATGCATTCATTGTTATATCGGCAGCATTCAAATAAAAAAATTCTCTTTAAAGAACTTTATTGTATTGTAATAGATTTTATTTAAGTATTTTTTTTTTTACAGAACTCAGTTGATTTTATCCAGTTGGGAGGAGAGAAGCGGAAAAAACAGGCCTATTAAAATTCCAAGCCAGCAACAAAACCTGTAAAGTTTAACACCTACTTGGAGATTTCGATTGGGGCCTTTATTTCTACAGTGACAACAGCGTTTATGCGCTGCCATATAAAATCCAAATCGGTTGAACAAAATACATATTCACTCACATCATAATTTTTAAACACCACCAACACAGTGGAACGCACGACTGAGCGATCGAACAAACAAACTGGCGCACTTTGGCTTGCGCCCGTTCCTACTCGTACATGTGTTTGTTCCAATAACATTAACTTTCTATTAAACTTGTTTAGTTGTTACAGAAAACAAAATACGAAGAAAAAAACATGTTTAATTTATAGTCGAGTATATAAAACAACAGCCACCACAACTGATCTTGACGTGCTTAAAGCCATCAATATTAAAGCAACGGCTTTAATGCGCCTACAAATAAATTGCGTTGGTGGTTGGTTTTAAGGTTGGTTACGGGTGTTAAAGTTATATTTCTGCTCTTTCATTTCATTTTATTTTATTTATGTTTTTCCAATTCGAAGTTGCAGCCTGGAAGTTGTTAAATTTTGTTTTATTTTGTAGCTGTCTTGCCAAGAGATGGCAACCGTTTTGTAACTGCTTCAAGTTGGGAAGTTTTCTATCGACATGCAAATCGATAATCGGCAAAAGTTACAAATTGTTGCATTTAGTTTTAGTGTTGCCACAATATAATTTGTTCAAATGTAATAAAAAACAAACTGGATGCAAATGTAGAGATAAGATTCATACTTTTAAGTTTGAAGAGATTTTTTCATTCATAAGGTTCTACCAAGAAAATGAGAAACAAACTATACAGAATATATTCTGCAGGGTGATTTTTTTGTGAGAAAGGCAGGGCATCTCAGTTCCTACGTGATCTGGAACCATACCACTGATGGCAGCTCTTAAACATGGCGTTCAGATCGCCTGAATAGTCCAAAGTACCAGAACAATGTACTCGTGCATTTAATTTAGGTCAGAGTACCTGCCGTTGTAGTGGCCACACAGTTGGACACTACTTTTATTATGATTATTTTTAGCGGATAACAAATAAATTCCCTGCTAAAGAGCTCAGTACTTCTCTAGATTTTGTTAAAGCTCTAGTATTTGCTAGATCCATGTGCATTAAGAACATGTGTACCTTAACCCACTTACATACTTCAGCCTTGTACCATTCAGGCGTTCAGATGTTGCCAGACAACAGCACCCTGAAGACACAACATTACACCTCTAGCTTTAGATATTATCACTTTTTTTCCTACGATTTTAGATTTAAGTGAACAACCAGAACATTTCAGCTGAAATAGGCACATCAAGCAGGATATCGTTTTACTAAAGCTGCCTGGTGGACGTCAGTCCCCTTTTAAAAAAAATCCGTTTGTCATTAAGACAGGCATTTTCTGTAAGACAATAACAATTTATAACACATTTAGGATATGAAAAATGGAGTCACAAGCATCTTCATCGTTAAGGTTACTTCATGCTTTATCATAAAATTACGCTTCAACCTAACCCAGATCGTTTCAGCCAAGGAAAGCACCAGCAAACAGCATACGGTGGGCTTACTGTGTCCGTTATGTCAATTAACATTTGCTCTAAAGGCTTGGGAGTTTCTGCCTGACTAAAAAACGAGAAAGATAGTGTCCAGAGTTCAGGGTGCTAAGCCAATCACGTTACGGTTACCGCTCTATACCCAGAGGGACATTTTTTTCAAGTTCTATACGCCAAAGTAAAAATTTTCATTGTTCCAGGGCAATATTACCCTGCACGGCATAAGCGATTTTTGGAGAGAAGTTTAAACATACAACAAGACAAAAACTGCAAGCCAGAGCGAGCAACTCATCATCCTGCTACTCACTCAAGCAAATGGAGTTGTAAAGTTTCAACATCAGTAGAATTATATTGTGAAACAATTCTTTTGCTGCGTGAACTTGTATTTTGCTGGTAGAATGATGTAAGATTCTAGCTGTAAAAAGATTTAGGATTTCGCTGAATTGCCTTATTACTTTATTAAGTCCAGTTCGAAACATAAAACTAAGACTTTCATCATGTCACTGTTCAATGAAGTTGTTGTATTCTGTACCATAGATGTTTGAAAACATACATAAGTCCTTCGAAGAAGTTGTTTTTCAAACAAATGTTGTCAGTACATGGCGTGGGTTCCTCAATGTTTGAGCACATTTTATCCAACGTTTTGGTAAGCAGGATCTACACCTTTTAGCCACATGTGATCGTCAAGTGAAGCAAACAATTTAATAATACATTATTCATTTTAGGTGTACAATTAGTGACAAAAAAACAGACTTGAAGACAGCCAACCACTTGGAAATACGAAATCCATTAAGGGCCCTTCAGGCTTTAATATTTTGTGTAAAGACTGGTCCAAACTCAAAATAATATGTGCAAGTGTGATTGTGGGAAAAGGAAATGATAAATAATATTGTACAATAAGAGATTCGATATCGCACAAGACCTTAATTTCTAGACATTTTTCTTTTGATCAGGGTTGCATATTTACAAAATGTAAATTGAAAAGCCGACTGTTTCGCTGACAATATCGTAATGTCGTTGATGGCAGGCCCAAAGTTTGGTTACGATACAGAAATGTATTTTGTTCACGTCATACCAAAACCAAACAATTGGTTGTTGAAGGTACTGAGCCGCCGCTGAGTAGGGCTTCGTCCAGCTGCGTATTTTTCATTGTATTTGAGGTGCAATTGTGTGTGACTACGAAATGGTACTGGCACGTTAGATGTTTTGACACTCGCAACAAATCACATTGGATTTATTTCACACAAAAAATATAAAGAAAATCTTAAGACTTAAACTGCCCTTAAGTCGGTCTTTATTAATATAAATTCGTTGCCAATAAAAATCGTTTGCCGTCAGTATTGACAATTTCAATTCCTTGAGTTCGGCGTCGACTTTGGTTGCTGTTGGAAGTTTACACGGTAACACTTTACCGTAAAATCGAGCTGATCTACTGGCCAACTTGGACGGCTGTTAAATTTGTGCCCATATTTTCTCGGAATGCCGTACGGTTTCATTATATATCAACACGATGCCATTTGCTTTGACATGTCGCACGACTTGTCTTAACGTCTAAGACCCCCTTTTACAACTATGACGTTGTTGGCCGTCTAAATTGCTTTATGTTCTTCCAAAATGCCTTCAACAGGACTTGGCCTCTGTCCTGCCACCAAGTGTATACCACAACTCTACATGCATTTGTTATGACCACGAAAAGGTGCATGAATTTCTTTTGATTTAAGGCCACAGCTTGAAAATGTACTCGTATGAAATCAAACGTTTAAGAAAAACAAAGCAAAACAAAACAAAACGAAAAATTAAATTTACACGCGAGATATGCCGATGTTGTTCCAGTCGTTATTTTGATCTTAACTTAATTTTTTTTTATAAAAGTTCATTACCAAAATTTGATAAATAGTGTATTGTGAGTTAATGTTGTTATTGTTGTCGGAATTTTGTGTGCCTGTCTGTCTGTCTGTTTAGTTGATTGTGGCAGCCGAATATACTCATGCCGCTTACAAATGCTGTAGGCTTTTCTTTGTTTTTCTTTGCAGTATTTTCAAGATTTCCTTTTGAATATTTTCAAAAATTCAATGAGAAAGTTGCGTAAATCAGCGTGTTGTTTTTATTGTTGTTCAATTAAATTGTATTTGTGTACTTTTTCTTCTTATATTTTCTGCCGTACACAACATGCAAACTTTACAAAGGGGAATTCAACCTTCCTACAAAAAACCTCATAAAATTGTTGTAAGGAAAGAAAAAACAGCATTCAGAAAAACACTTCAGTAAAGTTTTACTCGCACGATCATTTGTTAGATCCAAAACAAATTTGTAGAAAGTTTTTATTTTGTTTCAATTGGCTTTTTCTCTCTGCGGATATTTTGGAGCTTTTTGTTTCTAATTTTGTTTTTTGGGTTTTGTTTCATAATTTCAAATTTTACATGGCAGTTAAGGTGACGTCGTTGTTCGTTTCAAATGCAATTGATTTTCGATATTGTTTAACTGATATTGTTGCATGTCGGTTGTTGGTTGTTTGGCTGCCTGCCTGCCTGTCTGTCTGTTTGTCTGATCTGTTGGTCGTTTGCAAGTTCCGTGTACAACAGTATCAATTAATTTTCGTTTCTATAATGGTTTCTACTAACAATATCGTGATATCGCAAACAAAAGATCTAAACGGGAGAGAGAGAGAGAGAGAGAGAGAGAGAGAGAGAGAGAGAAAAACTAGCTGTAATACAGTTAAGCACCAGAATTACCATATAAGTTGCTACAGCAGAGATGAGCGCGTGACACTGCACTTAACATGTGGCCCAAACAGTGCATTTTTCCTCTAAGAAAATTGTTGTAGTTGAAAATTGCTAACAACAAGTTGTTCCCCCGTTTTTAAGAAAACAAACAAATGTGCAGAAGACGCTTTATCCATTCGTAGTCGTTCTCAGTTGTTGTCCTTTGTATTTCGACTACTTGGATAATCTGAGGTACAGCTCGTGCCAAACTGCCAGCGTTTGCTGGTTGGACTCATTTACAACTGGCAGAAGATGGGCATTTTGATTTCTTTTCAATAATATTAAACCCCACCAAGAACTCCTTAAAATGCATCTCAAATCACAGTTGCCGGACTTGTGTGTATTTTGTTCGATCCTATCGTTGGGATTGCAAGAAATGAACGATTTGCCCTCATACTCAATACATTTTGCTTTCGCATAATACGATTTTTTCATTCAACAGTTTTCAATTTTTTATAGTTTCTAATTCGTGCACTATCGTGTAAAGACAACTTAAATGATGACAGCCAAAGGAAAAAAGAATCCGAGTTTTGTTTTAATTTGAAGTTGATTTGTTGTTCTATTACATTAAGGAAATTTCATTTAGAGTTTTGTTTACTTTTTAAATCGTTAGATTTTAAAACGATTTTGCCTTCAAATGTATTGTATTTCTTTAACCCACATGTAACAGCGTTATAAAATACTTAAGCCAGTTTATTACTTTCATACAAATGGTGACAATTTAGAAGCAGCTGCGCATTTCCGAGTCAGCAACAACAATCGCGTTATAACTTTATTAATTTTGTTTTGGCTTCAAAGTACGAGTAAATTGCATTTGGAGAAACAGAACAGATTTTATTCCATAACACTCATTATGTCAACTTTAAGACACTGAGTAACGCCGCAATAGACGGTCCTGTGCTGCTGTTGACTCAATGAATAATCGCAAAAGGGTGCCGCTCAAATACTCATGTCAATTTTAATATTTGACAGATTAAATTTTTAGCAACCGACCGACCAACAATCTAAAGCCGAACCAGAAAAGACCAGCTGTGTGAACGAAAAGCGTCACGCACATTTTTAACGGACAACTGGATGTCAATAGAAACGCACGCTTCAAAAATAATTTCGATGACACTGGTAGCAGCGCTTGGCATCAAAGCGAAGACCATCAACATTGAAACAGAAACAGGCCTTTATGTAGGCAGCATAATGGGCATCAATCGCACATTAAGCCAATAACGAGCGCAAGAAAACCAAAACGCTATTATCAAACGTGGCTCGTGGTGAAACTCACCGGCATAAATTTGTGTATTAAAAAGGGGCATAAACACCTGTAACTGTTGTTCGTGCTCTCCCCCCCGCAACACTTTTAAATTGAAATGGAAAAACATAAAACTATGTACTCATTTTGTATGACATTGTGGTGCTGGATCTTCTGGTGGCACAACATACTCGTAAATTTGAGGAACACCGAAACAGTTGTTGCTGCGGCTATTCGAAAACGTTTTCCGCTTAAACATAAATATTGACATAAATTAAGTTTTTATGGCTTAACACTGTTAGTTAAGTTGTAAAACATTGGAAGTAGTTTAAAAAAAAATGTCTTGTTGTTTCAAATGTTGTTAATTGGAAATAGTTTTACTTTTCGTTTTTGCCATTTGCAGGTAATTTTTTAATTATTATTTTTATGGGTAAGTTTTGTTTTAATTTCAAACAAATGAGCAGAGCAAATCGAAGAAGAGAAAATGTGGCCATAACAAGTGCCCTACTTCTTCAGCTTTTGCAACACAATGAAAACTGTTCAGTGTCCTCATCTAAAACATTCTCTTAGGCAATTAGGAAACCGTGTAGAAGTTCAAATCTGCCCCAAATGTCAGATGAAATGAAAGCCCGATTTTTGTTCTTGTTATTCGGGTTCTAGGTCAGGAATAAAATTCTAATTACCGTTTTATTTCAATATTTTGACTAGTTTTTTCCACAACTGGCATTAAATTGCCCGATTTAATTTTAATTGTTTAATGTAATTGAGAAACTCGTAAATTGTTTTTTCACCAGGCCGGTTATAGCGACCCTAAAATGGACAAAGTTTTAATTCGTTCAAAGTAGATTTCCACACTTTGGGCGCCTTAACCAATTCATGATGACTTGCCGGATTTTGCTGAAGAGAAATGTCAACACAGTTTGTCATTCTTAGCTGTCAAATCATAGTTATCGCTATCGCCCAATCTCATGCACAAAGAAAACCAGCCGAACATTGATAAGCCAACTTCCATACTACTCGGTTCAACATATTCCAGTTTTTTAAATAAAATTTGTGAAATCCCCTTATAGGGGAATGGGCCAGTGCACTCAGGGCAAAGTTGTTGATTGTTCTCAACCTGGCGAGAAGCCAGCAGCGATCCCTGAAAATGGACTGGTCAAGCTGACATACTGCCTCCTCGTGGCGCCCCTGGATAGCCCCTACAGCACCCGCTTAGAGGTGAACCAAAGTGTGCAGCGAATCCCCTCTGTCCAGGGGTCTAAACCAGGACCCGGTCCTCCAGGTTTCGGGGGTTGTGCGTGGGGGTAACTTCCCTACCGTGTAAAAACACACTAGTTTCGACACAACAACAAAGAATCAAAACTTTGTTGGTTGAGGCCCAGGTTCACCACGGACTGTAGCGCCAAAAGAAGAAGAAGAAGAAGAAATCCCCTTATAAAAAAAAAATGTTGCCCTGTGTTATTTATATTCTGCTGTTTGCCCTATTTAACAGCCATAATTTCCACATTTAAAATACTCGTTTGGATTTATCGTACATTTATTAATCCAAAAAAGGGATGGGATGCTTGTGCAAAAATTTCCCAAGAAACTAAGTCGTGCATGTGACAGCTAAGCCGAAGGGATTGTCACACACTGTACTGTGTAGGGGTAAAACAAAAACAAAATATTAAATTAAAAATTCATTATGCATTTTAAGTAACAAGCCAAGATTTCTTCACACGTCTGTATGTATGTGTGTATATATTTCTTAATTTTTATCACCTACATAAGAAAAATTTGCTTTAGACGATTTTGGAATGTGGTTGTGAATTCCTAGAAGAAGACAACGACGACAGCGAAAACAATGTACAAGTATAATATATGTACATACTACATATATTTTCTCATATTGTAGGTAAATATATATGAATGTATGTATTATGTATGTGTGTGTGCATGTATGTAGGCTGTATTGTTTTTTATGAATTGTTAGTTGTTAACACAAAACACACTAATCAACTCAACCAACTTCTGAAATCTACCACCTTAAACGTGATACAGTATCTTTAACTGCATGGATGAGACTTACAAACGAACACATGTAGTAGTCAAACAACGACAACAACAATGCAACAGGTATTACCACTTCTTTTTCTGTTTGTTTGTGTTGCTGAGCATTTGAAATGATTCCCCATATTTTCTGTCCAACAACAACAAAGATGTTACAACAATGTTGCATCTGTTAAGTCAACGTCGACGGCAGATGTCTGCTTCTGCTTGTTTATAAAAGTTACGATTTTTGCTGCGGCTGAATAAGTAAAAGAGCTAAGAAATATTAACGAATTGCTGCCAGTAGCTGTTTAGCACGAGCCAAAAAGACCTAAAATTCATTATTAAATGAAAAATAAAAGACAACGCCGCACACTCTTTAATATCATCTTAAGGCACTTGTTTTTCTTCAACTTTAATTTCTACTTCGTTGGCATAAGTTTTATTCGCTTTATTCATAAGTTTGGTTTTTTTTTATAGTATTTGGGCACCTTTAAAGTTTTTAATGGGGCTCTGTTTTTTGTAACCTGCACTCAAACTGAGATCTGCACGGAAATTGGTCACGTGCTATTGAAGCGATAAGGGTGCAAAAAATTACATACTGGAAGCTTAATTGCCTCAGCAGAGGGTCTTAAAGGATTTTATTAATGATTAATAACCGATCATGAACATTCAATGTCAGTGATAATGGGAATAATGAATTGCAGGTCTGTGGCGCTTTATCATAACAGCCCAAAAGTGGGACACACCAATCTACATTTTTCTAGTGCTACATGGGTAGACAATAATAAAACTGTCTCCGTCAAATACTTGGCGGTCACAAGATGGCCCTGTTTCCAGCTCCACTTGTCATCCGGAATATCATGCCAGCCCACAAGTTTCTATTTAAAACCAGTTTTTAATTTATATTTCCATTGAAATTAATTGGATTTTCTAAAACTATTTTTAATAATCGATTTTCTTCTGGCAGCTTTTGCACTGTCAATTATTGACCATTAGAAAACCCATATTTCCCAATCAACCATAATTATGCCATGATATTTATGTTGTTAGCGAATGTCTGACATTTGTGGTATGACAAAAAGCAAAATTGAGAATGAAAAAAGGAAAAAGTATTTCGTTTATTTAGACATTAAAATAATTTTATGGTCAATACGGTGTAGATTTCTATATGATTTATATTTTTTATTTTAATTATAATCTTTTTGCACAATAATTTTTATACTTTTGAAAAAGCATAATAAAACCAAATTTAGACAAGACCACAAATCACAAAAACATGACAAAATCAAGCCAAGTAAAAATGCGACAAGATTTTACTTGCCAAACAAAAACAACAACTTAATGAACTTGTTGTTGTGAGTGCTGAGGAGTGACATAGAAAAAACAACACAACACTTTTTTTTCGCGAATTACATCTTGTTAAATGAAACAAATAAAAGCCAAAAAGCTGTAATACAGAGTTGTTATTAAAAACACACATCCCAAATATGGCAACGCTCGAAAAGTGTTGGCCATTGAGGGAGACTGTTGAGTTGACGTTTAATGGTCGTCGCACATGTGATTGTCGTCAAGGAAAACAATATTTTTCAGAATTTTGAAAATTAACATTAAATCTTTGTTGTTGCAGTTTCATTAATTAAACCGCATTTAACGTTGCCCAAAGGCAATATAGCAAATTTGCATAATTTATTAAAGAATTATCTCGAAGTTACGTTTGTAATTTGAGTTTGACAGCTGAATTTATCTTCAATTTATCAACGCGAATTTATCTTTGAATTTTTAATAGAAAAAGCAAACAAAAAACTAAAAAATAAATTGTTTATTCAAATTTGTTTGCTTAATTGTACGTACACCTTAAAAAGTTGAGTTGAGATGCCAAAATTTACATAATTTTAGTTTTGGTTTTGTCAAACGAACTCAAGAGTTTTTTCTAAAGCGCCATAAATTAATATCCCCATCGTGAAGCTATTTTGGTGGATTTGTTTTATTTATTGGCTCAAATTGGCATAAACGTTCATAATGTTGGTTAAAATTGTAACGATAAACGATTTGATTATTAGAAAAAATGAATTGGTAATGAAATGTTCACATGTTGAAACGTGAATTATGAAAATTATGCTTCATACCTGTTCCAAATTAAACATCTAGGAAATTTGTCAGTTGCATGCAGACGCCTGCACGCTGGGCCGCTGCGACGACGGTAAGCCAAATAATTGTTTATATACGATGTGTTAGAATGTTGGAAATAGAAGTTGGAAAAAGCCCAGATCCAGAGAAATGTCTGGAGTCACGTGTGAAAGAAAATCTTTTAGAAATTAAATAAATAAAACAAAACGATTATAAGACTTTTTAAACTTTAGAAAACTTTTTATTCGTTTAGACGGATTATTGATGCCATTCGGCACGAAATATAGAATTGCGCAAATGTCTGTTTACTGGTTCTTGCTTATCCAAACTGGCTAATATTCACTGACATTGGCGGATCTAACTGACGGAGATTGGCCGAAGATATGGGCTATATTAGTTTCGAAGGCCTCTGTAATCTAAGAAAACCTCGCCAGAAAATGTTTAATGGAATAAAATCTCCAGTTCACATCACTTCTACGTGAGATATAAGGAGTTGACAGCGTCACCGGCCAATTCTAAGCTCACATCAACAGGTATATCTTCTTATTCAAGCCATAAGAAGTTAAAATGTTCGGAGTTGACGATGATGACTTGGCTGGCCTCACAGTTTAGATGGACTTATTGGAAGACCATGCAGTTAAAGTTGGGGTAAATAAATCAACATTTTAGTACAGAATGCGCTCAAAAGTTTTTAAATAATATTTTTTCCCCCAATTTGGATTCCCGTTATTTCTTCTTTTGTCCGAATTGTCAGCCAAAATTGCAATATTACTTCTTTATATTGTAAAAAAATGTAAAACATTTTAAACTTGTGTTCAATTTTTATTATATAATTTTTATAAAATAATATCATAATTTTTGCCAGCTGTAGCCCACTGTGCATCATATTAAAATTTTGTACACAAACCAAAAAACGACAGATATTTTTCAAACACTTTAATTTTCTTAAATTACAAGATGTATGGATATTGTTTTAAGGTGTGTTTTTTGGCTGAAGGATTAAGTTTGGAGTTCATTGTGTTGTTCATTCAATTAAGAAATCATAAATAATTCAAAACTACAGCGGACCACACGTAAACTTATATAGTAATTATCTACATTTTTGCCGCTAAACAATTTGTACCAGCGAAAAACAACAGAAAGATAAACAAAAACTGACAATGAGGACTTTGGTCGATATAACGATTTCCTACGAAGTGGTTTTTCTTATACATATAAAAATTTATAGCAAGAGGAACAACAACACACATGAACTCTAAAAAGATGGTCTCAGGTATTTTTAAATAATCGTTCACCGCTTTACTCGACAGTGCGATTCCTTAAGAGGGAAATGGCCAATCCGTTGACTGAAGCGAACCGCGAAAGCTTCAATTTAAGTGAAAAAAATTGATGTAGCCCCTGCTGAGGTGGAGGCTTTCACTGATGTAAACAATTTTATAATTCAAGACTTCTTTTTAATGATTTTAGCTATATCCAAGTTAGCTAATTTTACTTTATATCGGGAGACAGGTGTTGCTTCCGTGGATTCCCAACTCGTGCACTTTTCGGTCCCGCTTAAAGAGGTGAAGAGCGTTCTCGGTTAACATGGCAAGCAAAATCCTAAAAACTTCCCGTATGTCAGCGAAAGTCAATTGGCAGAGTGGCTCCCCATGTCGCTGGGATGCCTTGAAAGAGAGATCCTAGTATTGATCATAGGTTGAGGAATTTTCAAGCAGGTTTGGTTAAAGCTTAATGTTTCCCGGGGATTTTGGCCAGCCAACGCAGGTGTCTCGACTTTCTCCACTGTCTAGGGCATTACTGACAGCAGGGATTAAATAGCCCGAGTTCTCCCGCAGAGGGCCTATGCTATTTTTCGCTTTTGTGTACATAACAGAGATTGTAAGTATCTTGGTAAAAAGTAAAGAAATTCATGGTTGCAAAAAGTAGCACTATTCAGATTTTGAAATTGAAGTACGTTAACACTTAATCTGAAGGTGGACCCATTGTAATACCTGAACTTCACAATCTGTGTAATCTTGCATTTTTTTAATGAAACTAATTTTAATAAGATATTTTTGTATAATAAAAACCAATTATTAAAGTCGTTAACCTTAATTTCAAATAAAATGTAGGGTGTCCCAACAAATCTATATCATATTTACGATATATTTTATGATAATCAATAATTCCATAGAAATAAGGTGTTAACAAAAATCAACAAAAACAAAACCGAACTCAAGACTACCCGAACAAATCAAAGAAAGTATTCAAAATATTTATTCAAATTTTCGTTTTTTTTTTGTTTTATTTTGTTTGTTTAACAATAAATAATCATAGAAATATTGAATGACAAAAAACAACAAAACAAAAAGCAACTTGGCGCACAGTCAGAGCCATTAAAAACTTGTTTAATCTTTTTTCATACAAACTGAATGGTTTTATTCAAATTGTTGATCTTTTTTTCCAACTATTTATAAATGAAATAATTTTTCACAGATGCATACTCGTATAAATATGTATGTATGTGTGTATGTAAATATACGTAATTAATGTCACTATTGATCATATTTTTATAAAGATTTAAGTTTACGAAAGTATTCACTGTATTATTTAGTTTTCAATAACTGGAAGCATCGACCAGAAATTGATTAATACCCAAATTTTTTAATATCTTTTGAAACAAGATAAATAAAAACGTTGTAATCAAAAGACGGTTACGGTTAAAATTTTTATCGTAAAGGTTACAAAAACTGTAATTTTCTGGGCTACTTCTTTTACAAATATGTAGTATTATTTGTTTTTAATTCACTAGGAGCAGAGATAACATCATGAGAACTTGTATGTGAATTACGTCGCACTGCCGGAGTTGGAACACACACTGCCGCCTTGCAGCTGATTATGCCTTCGGTCGCTTCACGTTCACACGACCGTGTAAAGATGGTAAAGAAGCACAACTTTCGAAAAAAGATAGATTATTGGTCATCCAGAACACATATAGTAGATTATCTAAAATTGGCACTAAAAAGAAGAGCGGAAGATCGCCCATTTCCATACTATGAACACAAATATGACTGAAGTGCAGCAGTGAAAAAGATTCGTGAGTCAAAGATTGGCAAACGAAGTGTGTGTCGCCATGACTTCAACTCGCGGGGTCGGGGTCAACTAAAAAGACATGGATTCTAAGAGGACTGTTATTATGCGAAAGAAAAACTGTTCGAATTTGGCAGTTTATAAAGCAATTATTTGAAAGGTTACTCTTTTGACGTAGAGGTAATGGCAATGATTAAGCTGACAAAGTGCCAGAGTGGTCTTTCTCGAACTGACCTTCAAAACCCATTCCCGTAAATGTAAATTCTCTATAAGGGGCGACTCGTGAAGAAACTATCACAGATAGTCGATCGAAAACACAGTGAAAGAAAACAAAACAAAAGAACTTCTATTCTTTTGAGCAAAATCGGTGTCAGTCCTAATCGCGATGAACTGTCCAATTGGACACAACTGAGCAAATTTTATTCGGTGACTTGGAAAAGGGATCGAAGAAAATTAAACCCCCGAGGGATGTAAGGACGAGTCGTTACTGATTTAAATTTTAATTAAAAAGACATCTTTAGCAACGAAACCCTTAAGATCCTCTGCTTCGTACGAATTTTGCGCTTGATTTGTCATCGTCATCATTTAAAAAGAGACAGCTCCGAATGAAAGATTCCTTATAAGCGGAATTTGCCAAAGATTCCAACTTAATTCTGGATCCTAAATTAAGTTGCCCATGATGATTGGGAATTATTTCATCGTAAGTGCAAACAGGGAATACTACAAGCTGCTGGATTGCATTATACGACGCTCTCCTTAAAACGCTTGCATTTCTAATCTTCTTCAAAAACACGTTCTGATCTCAATTAAGCACTTCATTATTTCTTAAAACGTCTCAACATCATTTTCTACATCTTTTCCTCTTTCTTTCGCTTGGACTATTTTTTTAATTTATTACGCAATTTATTTCTTTATCCGTCCCATATCATTTTCTATTCTTCCTCAATTTATTTCAGTTGCGATCAAAATGCAAATTGAAAAGACCTTAAACGAAAATTGAATGTTACTCGCACAAAATTCTATGGTTGTGGTCAAAAGTGTGTCAAATCAACGGACCAACCACCAGCACGCTGTCATATTCTGCGGTTCATTTCTTCTGTCTCTTTAGCTTTTTGTCAAATTGTCTTAAATTGAGTGCAACTCAAACGGCAACAAAATAAAACTGCTTAATTAAAAAAAGTCCGTGGAAATTTTAAAAACTATTTTGTAAAGTTATAGAAAAAAGCAGTTAAACTGTTTATAGGATTTTAATGAAACTGCCACATAAAAATTAATTTATGCAAACACACATTCGTGCACACGATTACAGCACAGCGCTGCTCAATTTGTATTGTTTCATAAACAAGCGCAGAAAAGAATACATTTTTTTGGTTCGGAACAGATGGTTTGTGGCAACGGACAAATAGACGGAAAATTATTAGTTGTTGTTGTGTTTGTTTTTATATTTTAAATGTTAGCAATTAAAAATCGTTTTAGTTTCTATTTGTCTGGTGTGTTTTTCAATTGTATTTTATCGAATATAATATTGATAAATTCAGTTCTACGCGCAACTTAATGCAGACAAATGAAAAATCAATTATTGCTCTATTAAAACGGAAAATTAAATCTGATTTCGAAATTAAGATAAAAATTTGTTTAATGGTCATGGAATGAATAATTTGCAAAAACATATAAATTTGCCAAGTACGTGCAATAAATTCAGAATGAACAACGCTTGCAAACAAATATTGAATGCTGGCTATATGGGTATTTCCATATGAAAACCAAATAAAGAAAAAGAATTAATGTGATTGTAGAAGAAAGAAATACGAGTCACGACATGTCCAGACATGTTTCAGACCTGCGAAGAAGAAATGTGCGCTTTAAAAAGTTATGCCAGTGATTACAATAAGGACTTTCTTATTAGAATAGGGAGTCTATCCGCTATTAAATTTCGGCCTAGAGTATACAACAATTCTGCTCGTGTCCAAGAAGGTTGGCCAGTTTTAAATGAGATATCCCTGGACATAGTGCCAAACATGGCATTAACTGGATCATCATCTTTGGGATGATGACATCGCTGCCTTTTGCAGACTGGTGTTATTTCTTCCTATAATACTGGCTATTTCTCTCTTGTTAGCCCATCGAACTTTTCCTGCTGTGGAAGGCCTCCTGTAGAAATTGATGCAGATCAATTTCACAATATTCTTTTCTTTGGGATCCATTTCAAAATAATTAAAACAACTGCTACACAAGCTGCCAATACCAGGACCTTGAGCCAAAATAGTCCCCTTTCGGTGGCAAATTTTTTATAGAATGCCAAATACTAGGGTGACATAACGATGATTGTGGAAGGGCTACTTTAGGGTGACTACGGCAGCATTGCTGGCGACCATAGATTCCATTATAAGCATTTCGAGTCAGTTTTTATACAAATTCGATTAAAATCAGTCCAACTGGTATTCAGGCCTTCGTTAGTACTTTTCATTCAATGTAAAGATGCAAAATATGATTTATAAAAATAATTTTAAATCGTTTACTTTTTTTATTCCTGCTTCAGCTTTAAACGAATAAAACTTACAATTTGAATTGTTCTAATAAAACAAAAACTGTACAAACAAGCGTGAACACGCTTTAAAAATAAAACTATTCACACTCTTTATTTAATTCGTAAAAAGATCCGAAAGTAGGTTAAAGATCACTTAAAGTTTATAAACAACCGGTTTAAGCAATTTAAAGAATTAAATAAAAATATGGTGAATATGAATAACATGTTATTTGTACAATATCTTTCGAATTAAAACTGGTTAAAATACAAATAAGAAAATAAATAAGCAAAAGAATTTGTTTACAATAGAGTTATTATTATTATTTTTCGAGACTTGATCAAAATAAAAATAACCTTGAACTTCAAATTATACGGTTTGCTATCGTTGTTCATGGTATAGTATAGAGCTCTGGAACTATTTCACATCTTTTAGCTTAAGTATATCTTAGGATATAAATTCGTTCATTTTAGCACCTTTTTATGACTTACTTTTCTTCTTCTTCAATTTATCCATAAATTATTAATAATCTTCAATCAATATATATGTGATTTGCTTAATTCTGTAATAATTTTATATTTGAAGACATTTAATTTTAACTCAAATTGACGAATCACAAAAAGGCCTGCATGCAAACAATATTTCAAGGTTTTAAGGCCTCAATTCGCCATAAATTAAAGACAATTTATTAAATTCTCATCAACGCAGGCACATGAACACATGAACACACCCGAACTGGAGAACGGACGCTTCAGCAAAATAAACAGAAATACATTTAAATTGACAATTCAAAATCAATATTTGAACTTAAGACAAAAAAAATTATTTGACAGACATTTTTATAGCTTCTCTGTGAACACAAAAACCAAAAAACAGGAAAAAAAGTTTAATAATTTTTTTTAAAGCGCGTATCGTATTTAAAGTCAAAATGTATTGAAATTTCGCCACATGTCAACTTCAAAATACGTAATTTAACCACCAGTTAGTTGTTCAGTTGCAGTCACTTTAGCCGTTTTATGTGGATGTGTTTTTTTTTATGACAACGTAAACTTTACTACTTGTCTTTGATGATTTTAAAGGCACTCGTACACTGAAAATAAACACCACTTCTGTATTTTTCGATGTGATATTAATTCCGCAAATCACATGATTTTCGCTACATATTTTATTATAATAAAAAAAAACAATTTGTTTAGTTCAATGTACGTAATTTTGTACGTTTCGTTTTGGATGTTTTTCTCGGTGTATTTGATGGTTTCATTAATAATTCTTTTTTTACAGTTTTCTTCTTCATTTCTGTTTATTATTTAAACCATATTTTACACAAAATTTTTATATAAAAAAGAATCGTATACTTTTGACACATTTGTCATTTTGACGTGTGTCAGTTTTGTGTTGTTTCTTCGACTTTTTAAACACACAAACCAACATACATACATGTGTACATATTTACTGGCCGCAAGCATTAATTTTATTTTAACATTTTCTTATCCAAACCCAAGAAAACCAGTTGGAATACGATCAACAATTTACTTTTTTAGGTTTCTTTGTATAAGCGCAAAAAAAAATTATATAATTATATTTAATTACTTAATTTGCTGATAAACAAAGCTGAGCCAAAAGGTTTAGATTAGTGTTAGCACATGATAACTCTGACTACAACGATACGGCATACACTTAACAAAATATACAAGACTAACGTGACATCATATAAATTTGAACTTTTGAATATTCTCTGCCATCAAAAGGCACTTCATTCATGTGTTGATGAGTTCTTCCACTCCACACGAGATAGACAATTGTATATCTTGGCGCCAAATGGCAACCTGTTTCCCTTGATACTTTCTAGCTTCCACTTTAGTGTTAATAGGTGGTATGTGTTCCACTTCTTAATTTAGGAGGAAGATTTAAATGACGTTGACGACAGTTCCATAAGAGAAAAATTCTGTTCTCAGCTGAGACGGCGTAACTTAGTGAAGTCTCCTTCTGAATATCGTGTAAAATTTGGCCTACTTCATTCTCTGTGCCCAGTAGGCGCTTCATTTCTCTTATTAATTGCGGAATTTGTTTAATCAATTCATCGCTCTGTTTCAATCCTAGGCAGGGGCATTACAATTCGCTGTTTCATAACTCACTTGGGGAAAGGTGTTGTATCTCAATTATTTAAAATAATCAACTGTGTTTCACTCCGGCACCTGGTGGCACGTGCGATGTAAGACGGGCAAACTTAAAGCGGAAAGTTGCTAGTAGGTTCAACATTAAAGGTAAAAATACCGCTGATTTTATAGCTCTTGGTTGTTGGTTAATAAATCTCAATTTAATTGGGTCTCTTTAGATGCCGGCTAATAAACTGTGTAAAACAACAATAATTTGTCATTTTACGTTTAATTGTTTATTTAACAAACATTTAGCTTGAATCAACATTTTAGGTCGTCTGTCAACCAAAAAGCCATTTTATATTGTTACCGAAATTTTCCTTACATTTATCATTACTTTGACGATCGGTTACTTTAAGAAAAAATTACCACATCTGTATTTAAATTTGTTTTGTGTTGCATTTCAACATCTTTTTTGGAGAAACAAACAAATTATGATGCAGCATGACGTAAAACTTAACCCCACACAAAAATTAGAAACTCTGATTTACTATGTTTGTTTGCTGTTGCTGTTGTTGTTGTTTTTTCTTTAAATTACAAAGTCAACAACACCCTAAAGCAAACAAGCTAAGGAAACCAACATTACAAACGCATCTACCAACTCAATTATGATTTAAGATATTTTACATACGAGTACATGTCTGTTAATTTCTGTAACCAAAACTTAAAAACAAGCTAATAGCGTTAGCCGATACTTAACGCACAAAATAAATAAATCCCAGCTAAAGCTCATACTATTAAGCATGTCTAGCGCTACGCATGAGTTATCAACAGCTGCCATCATCATGATCCCAATTATCACTACGACAACCATCATCATCATCATCATGAGTGTTTCAATCGCGCTAATCTTTATTATTGCGAGCAACTATTAAGTAAATAATCGTAAATTTACACAAAACAAATGTAAATGCGTAATAAGTATTTGTTTGAAGTTATGGAACAAAACCCAGCAAACACATGAACAATGCAAGGCTGGAAACTTTGTTTTCTTTTATAAAAGAAAGTTATTTAATCCCTATTTGATCTTAGTTGCAATAATTATATTTTGTAAGTTATAATAATATATATTGTAGAAGAAAAAAAAATTACATCAAACTACATACATACATCGTATCATATATTAATGGATTTTCTTATATAGAATGCCATTGTTAGTGTTTATTGGTAATAATTTTTGAATACATTTAAATCACATTTAGAGTTTCCGTATTGTTCCCTGTAGCCCTGCCAGACGTGAGTTAAATGTTGGCTATCTCTAAGATGCCTTAATACTCTTCACACATACACATACATATTTTTATTTCGAAAACAATTCTTCGCCCCCGCTCTGCCCCCCCCCTCAATAATCAATAAATTAAATGTTTAATATGAAACGATATGATAATCATGAGGGTTCAGAGTAAAACTTATAACAGTTTTAGTGCCTAAAGCTGAAAAGGTGGGAGGCCCTTAGGATTGTCTTTTCGAAATTATAAATCAGGTTTTAAAGAAATTGCTTTATCAAGTTATTAATGTCAGATGTGTTGCGTATTTAATTTGAATTTGATTTTCTGTTTCTAATGACTATTTTGGCTCATAAAACACTTGCAACAGTATCAGCGACTTTTTCGAGCTCTTAAGAAGTAGAGAGTTTTGTTTTTATTACAAGTCTATAAATTAATTAAATATGAAGGCGTTATGTAGGCTTTTGGGTTGTTCTTGCCACAGTCTTGATTTTGATTGATAGATTAGAAGATTTAAAAGTTAAGTTTCTTTAAATCATGGCCAACAAGTTGTATTTCGGTCGGTTGTTGTTTCTTTATTTTTATTTTTATCTTTCTCTTTTAATTCAATATTAATGATTGCTTACATGTTTGTGATTATTTAGTGTCTTTAATCATCATCTTATTAGCGCAGCCATCAACGTTGTTGCCCAGAAAGACATCTTGGCCGGAATAGTGATGGCGACCCTTCATTTCTCAAACTTTATAATCAATTGAATAAAGTCTACAGACTGAAATTCTCTTTAATTATTTTTTATAAAAACCGTCACCCCAAAATGACAATCGAACTCTTCAATCTCGGATTGTTAATTGGAGCAAATAAAATTTGATTGTTTTAGAATTTTTTCCAGCGGGAAATAAATTGTTTTATTCCTCCACATATTTATAATAAAATATGTAATTATTATCAACGAAATAAATTAGTTGAACCCTAAAGCAAACACATAAAATCATAAAATATTAAGTAATAGAATTAAAGATAAATCTATAAAAACTAAAACTTTTTATTTGTAAAATAAGTTTTTTTTGTGTTGCGTTTCTAAACAAAATCTCTCTCTCTCTCTCTCTCTGTTTCTTAAGCAAATTCTTTCGGTAAAATATAAACATAAACAAAAATATATAAATAAACTTCAGTATCATTTCAAAACAAAAAACCAAACGAAGTCATTAATTTTATGGCTGATTTTAGTGACTCCATGTCTACAAAATTCATAAATTTAAACACATAAATATCTTTTTTTCAGGCACTTAATGCAGTTACAATTAAAACCTAAATTATTAATACATACATACATAAAAATGAATGTCAAATGTTAGAGTTTAAATTAAAAAATAAACATTATTCTAATAAATAGCTTCGCTGGCAACATGATTATTACAAGAAATTTAGAAAAAGGAAGTGTTCAATAATAATGAAAGTATTTAAAAGAAAATTTTAAAAATTTGTTAAATATTATGAAGACCTTTACAGTCTACATATGTTGAATTGTTATAATATTCTCAGCTCAGCTGCTGCTGATCCACGTTGCATCCAGCTGTTTATTTTCTACATTTTCGCTGAGTGCGTTTTATATAAATTAATAACGGTAAAAGACAAGTTTTCATAGTAATTTTGTTTTCATTAGTTATAAAATATACATATAATAGCAGGGAGTTATTAATGCCGGTAATGCAAAAATAATTACATACTAATTGAAATTCTAAGCGTATCTGCTCTAGGCGATTTAAATGCAACAATATTGCATAAGAACTTGAAAGGAAAACAAACTAAAATCAAAGTAAAAGACGCGTGTTCTACATGACAGCTATTAAAGCAAAAATAATTAACAAACTAAACATATATCATTGTACGAGTATTGTGTGGGATACGGGTCATTCGAAAGCCCAGCTGGCAGTCGGTCGTCTGGCTTGAATCTTTAAAGGCTTTTGAAAAAGTCTTAAACAATAAAACATTTGAAAATATTAAAGAAGAAATAAAAACAAGAATAACAATAAGATTCTCAGTATTATTAATTATCAGCTTAAGAGAGGAAAAAAGGTAAACAATGAACAATTGACAAGCTACAACCAGTCCGCCACAGATATTGACAATTTAGTATTATTGTATTAAATTTTAGTGTCTGGCAAGTAGACAGACAGACAGGCAGACGTACGCACTTAAGCAAACAAGTGAGCCATAAAATTTGTAAAAGAACGGAACGGAAAGGAGTTTTCAAACTCCATCTCGTCTCTTAAGTAGAGGCCCTTGAGTTTCTACGCTGTTTACAGGCGTCAGCGATTGATGCTCAGTTGTTTTGTGACCAACTACTAAATTGGTTACTCAGGTAGATTTTTATTACATTTTTGGACAGCCATCAAACTGGGGTCATCAATTTTATGTACGAGGTTTGTTCAAAAACTAGGATGAATTTTAAAATTTCGCGGGGTGTAATTAAATACTCAAAAGCTGTTGAAATGTTAACAGTGGCACACGTTGAATGTGCTCTGGGTTAGGAAAGCTGTGCTTAAAAGGGTTCGTAATCACCAGATTTCGCTTCCTGAAACTTTTTCCTGTGCCCAATATTGAAGAGATCCATGAAAGGACGGCGTTTTGCCACAATCGGGGAGATGAATACCGAATCGCTGATGGAGCCCAAGGACATACTCAACAGTGCCTATCAGAACTTCTTGGAGGATTAGAAAACACGCTGGCGCAAGTGTATTATATCTGAGGGGAACTATTTTGAGGGGTACAAAATAAAAATTAATGAGTAAATAAATATTTACGTATGTTTTTCTATTTAATTGTATATTCTGATTTTTACGGTTCAACAAACATAATTTCTAATTTGTTTTCCTTAAATTAAGTAAAACTTTGTAGAGGTTTCTTCTCTTTAAATCTTTATAATTTTCTCTTCAAATCCTTAAAATTTGTTGTGCTCTGATCTGTATGCGCTTGACTTTCATCCACATTTCTTTATATTTATGTAGTAGGAAATTGTTTTATGTAAATTTGATTTAATCTTTTCGTTTGAAATCGTTTCTTTTCTTTTTACTAAAAAAAACTCGTTTCACCTGTTCAAAACTTTATGGGCTTTTGGATGGATTTTGAGGTGCTAAATGCAGAGAAATTATGACATGTTAAATAGAACTGATATTTAAAAAACATAATTTATTACGCCACAAACATTGTTAACTTTTGGAGAAAGTGCGCCACATACATTTAAAAATTTAAGGGAATGTTCATAACGAGATAAAACCTATTTGAAATGAATTTCAATAAAATTATATGTAAAGGGTTTGAATTTAAATGATCTGTTTTGCGAAAACTTATATAAATCTTTTTTCATAAGTTTATATTGAAAATGACGATAGAGTATGAACATTTGTTTTACTTTCAAAATTCAGAAATTCAAAAAAAAATTTTGTATCTTCTTTTCATTTATATAAAATTCATGTACATTTTTATGAATATGTGTATGTATGTATGTATGTACATATTGTAAGTATGTAGTATATCATCAATAAAGTTGATTGGTTTTGATGTGATTTTCGCAAAAAAAAAGCTTTTCTTATATCAAGAAATATTAAGCAAATAACAGTTGTTTTACTTCAATTGCAATAATTAACATACATCCTAGTTAATATTTGGCACTTCAACTGAGTTTTGACAAGCTGCAGCGTTAGTCATGATCGAAATTAAAAAATGAACAAATGTTGTAAAATGCAGAGTGTCACACTAAAAAATTAGCCATCGTCTAAAATATTTTCAATTTAGTGATACAAAATCATCCAAACATTTTTTTCACGTTTGTTTATTTTGTATTTTTCCTTAACATTTCCCACTTTAAACCCAATTTTCTGACACTTACCAACACCGTTAAGTTTTACGCTCAGGAACTCCCTCGTAATAACTGTAGAATGCATGTATGTATGTATGTAAACAACATGTGTGTTTGTTGAGTATTTGGATATTTTTCCATAGTAAATTTCACAAAATTGTAAATTTCACTTAAATATATTTTACTTTATTTGCCACTATCACATTTCATCAGCCCACATAAACGTAAACCAGATACTTATATACTCGTATGTATGTACTTATGTAAATGAAAGTATAACAGCACTCACTATTCGAACACTTGAAAACACACTGCTTCTCAACATCAAATAATTGGCCATGTGTTGCAAAAAAATACAGCAGCCGCCGCTAAACAACTTTGACAACAACAAAAAAAAAGGTTCTTTTTAGAGAAAACAAAAAAGAGTCACAAATCTATTTTGGCATGATCTGGCAACAAATACAGACGAACGCAGTTTGTTTTTATGTACGTACGTATGTATGTATGTATATGCATAGATAATACGTATGACATTTTTTTCGAAGTGTTGCCTTTCCCGCCAGTATAGTCGTTGTTACATAGTTTTCTTTACCGTACGAGCGAGTATCTGTTCCTCCAACACAATTCCAATGCAAGAAAATATGTACATATATATGTGTTTGAGTTTCATGTGCTTATCCCAGTAGATGGATGAACGGATAGTGATCGAATGATGGTAGATATAAAATTGTAGTTCTAGATATGCACAAATGTATGTATGCACAAACATACATATGTATTTATAAGGATAAATATACAACATAAGGAGATGGGGGTTTTAAGGTTTGATTTCTCTTTTGTAACAGCAAACAACATGTGTGTGTGTGTGAGTGTGTGCACAAGAGTACGTGGATCTTTTAATCGGTCCATCAAATCGGAAAACCCAAAACATACATATGTAAGTCTGTATCATGCATTCAGGAATATATTTGTATGTACATATGTAAGTATGTATTTATTTTTGTGTTGTTTTATACGAGTGCTGTAGTATTTTATTTGGCATGGTTGAATTGTTTGTTTGACTGCCAGTCAATTCCTTTAAATGTTTTGTTTCGTTATTTATTTGTTTGTCATCCATCATTTGTTATGTGTCTGTATGTTTGTCTCTAAAATAAAACATTTAATAAAGTTCTTTTAAACCAAGACAAAACAAGCAGCAAAACTTAACACCGTCATCAGCCGGCCGGTCAAACTTCTTTTTTGTCGAGGCTGCCAGATTATCGTAAAATGTAATATCGGATGATACGAGTTCGGTGGTATGCTTGCATGCATTCTTAGCATCTATCAAAAACAAAAGTAGAATCTATATAATCATCAATCTCAGGTAAAACGAACATAAGAATGATTGACTTGGTTGTTTTCAAAGTAATAGGGAGCGATGACACAAAAAGCGATTGTACTATGTACATATGCATATATTGAGTTTTAATGAAAAGATGTACCAATTAAGGAGAAATGTGATTTTCCATTTATTCCATTATAATATTATTTATAGAACCCCAATAACAAGATCTGGTTACCTATTTATTACAAACTGCTTTACTAACAACTTAACATCATTATTAAAAAAAAGAAACTTAATTATCAATAGAATCATGCAGCGCTCTCACATACGAAAAGTAAATAAATATTTATTTGAAACGACCTTACCACACATATAAACACACATACGTATAAAGATCGTAGTATGGAACGCACATAAATGTAATTCTGGGCATTTGTATGCGTGTGGGTTGATGTTTTGTATTCAAGCACTCCTTTGTTACGTATCGCATCGATAGTGAGCTGCAAGTTGCCAGACTTGACGACATCTTAATATTTTTTTTTGTACAAACTTTTAAAAATTATAAAAGTTTTTCCAAGTATAAATATATTTTGTGGGCGAAAAAATTATTATAGTTCCTGATAGGCGAAAAAGTATAACAATAGCCGTTTTTTCAATATAAACATGCAGAGCCTCTAGTAGGTCTGGTAGAAACGGCTCCAACGGCTTCTGGATTGTTGGACAAACACTGTACCACCTCATTCATCGAGGCGCTATAACTGTGCCAATAGTGAGATCTCACCTTAGAGTACCATTGAGTAATGATTAAATAATAGATCTCTGTAATTAGACGGGTTTTCGATGACCTTAGTCTGGCAACTTTAGTGAACACGCTAAACATACAGTAGTAGTTGGTTTTTTATTATCTTTTTTTTTAACTACAATAAATGAGTTTTATGTTTTTGTCATTTCGAACTCTGTTTTTGTTTGTTACTCCTCAACAACAACTACAACTCGTTCTATCGTATGTTTATGTTGTATGTGTCTTTCTTTCGTTCTCTTCGCTTATTTAACAACTACTCTTTTTCAATTTATTTTGTTCACGATCTTCTTAAACATGTTGTATGATGTGTGTGTTGTTGTTGTTATTGTTCAACTTTTGGTTTTCTGATGTCTTGGGGTTTTCGCTCTCTTGTAGGGTTTTGAGTTTGTATCCCATAGATTTAAAATTCAGTTCGTGTTTATGCTTCGTTGCTGTCGTTTAGTGCTGGTCGAGTTAAACGCATGCGTTCGCTTTTTAAAAATGCAATAAGAAAAAAATAAAAAAAGAGTGTATAATATTTATGAATTTATGTAAAATGAAACCATAAACGGTATTCGCAACTTTATGTGGTTTTACATGAAAACAAAAAAGTTTCAAGTAAAATTTCAATTTGAGAAAATAAAAAAAATCTTATCAGAAAAAGAGAAAATTACCTTGAAATTGAAGTTCTAAATGTGTGAAGTATTTAAAAAATAGAAAGAATTCTTAAGCAACATTTTTGAGTACAAAATAAGTATATTTTTGTTGTGAGTGTCAAAATGTTTTAAGCTGCAAGAATTAATTAATATTTTTGTTGGTGATGTGGGAAAATGTTAATTGAAAATTGTTTACAACGTCCTGAAATCTTGGATATATCTATATATTTAATGATATTTTTACAATTTTAAGCGGATTATATTAATTTCTAAAGGTAAACAAACTGCTAAATCGCTTAAATACGGAGACAACACGGCTTTTGACACGGGATACTCTCGTATACAAGTACAAGTAGTACTTCGACAGACACTTACCAACAGCAATCCGTTTATTCCGGATTTTAAGTTGTTTTATTATTTTCGCTCTTTTTTTCTGTGAAGTTTAAACTGCAAATGAATTATATTTATGTATTTTTCTGAACAAGTCATGTTGTATAGTTGCTTTTTGTTGTTGTTGTTATTATTATTATTATCATACGATTTTTTCGAACTAAAGAGGAGAGACAAAAAAAAAGTACGCAAATAAATTGGATAGATTCGCTTGAATTGATAATAGTTATGATCTTAATTAACGACAGTGTGTCTGAAGCGTGGCGGCTTAAAGTTTTCTGTGAACGTGGGCTTCAAACAGAGTGAAATTTAACATTTCGATGGCACAATAATTTATTTCACTAAATTTTGAGGGCGCCTCAAAATTGTGGGCAGTCTAAATTGGCTTCATAGAGGGAGCAAACATTTAAAAAAAAAGAAATTATTGTTTATTTTTCAAAGCATCAAAGAATATGTGTAATTACCCTAAGAAAACATATTTTTAATAGAATTGCTTATTTTGGTTTTAAATAGAAAAGTACATTTGAGGCAGAAACACTCAAAGAAATAGTATAGCTGGTTGCCACTGCTTATTGCTTTGGATACCCAATAAAAACGGGTGAAATAAAGCTTTTCCATACATATTTTTAAGGCATTTTTTTGAAATAGCGTTTACGAAATCGGGTTTGAAGTTTCGTCTCACTTTAAGTGTTTTAAATCGTCAGGGAAATAATGGGTCTGGAATATTTTCGAAACTTTTACAATTTCATGATTAAAAATACAGAAAATATGAGCTAAAAAATTTTAGAACAGTGGTCGCGAAACCTGCTTAACATAACAATTACGAATTTTTGTTTTAAAGTAAATATTTAGATTCTTAGTAAAATTGTCGGTTAGTAAATCGGCACTAAATTAGTATTTCATTCCCAAGAAAAAAAAAAAAAAGAACGTATCACGGTTTTATAATCTATATGTTTAAATTATTCTTTTCTTATGAAATAAATTTAATTTAATAAAATGTTTGTTGTCTGGCGAAGATATTGTATAACAATATTAACTACAACAATATTAAAAACACTGTGTGGGCGAAAGCCTGCGACCGCTTCCTTGAGATATTTTATTGGCAAGGTTTATCACACTCTAATGGTAGTCCTCAGGCATTCTTCACTTAGATAGGTGCCCCGCCCTCGAATAGCAGTTCTCTTTAAAATTAGGAATAATAACCCTCAACACCTTCACGGATACTCTGTTCCCTCAGATCAAAGCAAACTTAAACAATATTCTTAATTCTATTTCCGCATTCCTCGTCTTCGGTCACATGCAAAGATTTTCGCTTTTGTGGCACGTAGATTTTCATCTACGATTTTTGATTTTTTCTTTTTTCTGATTACATATATAAAATGTTATTTCCTAAAGAACTGTTAAGTTATACCTCCTTAACGAACGTAACAGGCAAATTCAACTTTAAGATATACTTTTGATGTCCACACTTTTCAGTATGACTTCTTTAGTCCAAAACTTATATAATTGTTTTCGTTGCTATGAGCTGAATTAATTATTAATAATACAAAGATATGGGCATTTATTTTTACCTCTGGGTAATTGCCACCCCAATATACATACATATATACATATATCGGCTCAATACTCTGTTAATGACAACCAATTTTGTTTAGTAAACTTTAATATTTTATGACCTTAGAATTAGATAGATTAGATAAGTTTAATCTCTTGTGTTGTTGTGCATGTAATTAATTTATTTATTTATTGTTTCTCATTTACAGTATGATAAATTTACACCTGCAAAATAAAACTTATAAAAATAGCAAAATGTTGCCGAAAATCTTGACATTTCTGAACATTTTGATGAGTCTGTCAAATATCTGTGAGGGCGTCCATCACCACCAGCAGCATCACCAGCAGCAGCTGATAACTTTAGAGGCCAACTATGAGTTGATAGAAAACGATTCTCGCTACATTTCTTATCAAGGTAAGTTGTTGGCAAATGTTATTCAATTGCCGGGCATTGCCTAATGGCTCACGTACTTGCTGATTACAACTCTGTTTTCAACTCATTCTTGAATGAAATGTTTTTTTTTTTTTTTTTTTGCAAATTTGTGTTAAAAATGCGGAAAATACTTTAAACTTTTCGGAAGTTTTTGGCACTTTTAAGATTAATTCTCGTATTCTTTCAGCTTTACGCAGCTACTTGCATGGCTTTTTATGACTAAAGTTGTTTCTGCCTACAAAAGTGTGCGTTTGCGTTTGTTTTCGCGCGTGTGTGTGTGTGTGCAATTTGTATAATTTAATTTAACATGCGTACGACATGCGTCTCTTTTACATGCTCGCACTTTTAAAGCAGATAATAAATAAATAAATAATTTAATCTTTACTTAAAGCTCTGACTAAGAGCTCTGGCAGACAGACAGAAGGTCTGTATAAATTTAATAGAATTGAAATATATAGTATGTACTTGTTTATGTTGTTGTTACTTCAGAAACATACATACATATGTATGTATATTGATAGCAATACAAAGAGAAAATGCGGAAAAATTCTTTTAATATTATAGAAAAAAAAACACATTTGTTATAAATTTATATAAATCAGCGAAAGTGTTTTGCTGAAGTTGAACGATGCCGGCTTAGCCGTTTAGACTTTGTCCTGAATCTCATTTATTGGATTATTTATTGCATTATGAAAATGTAATAAAGATATTGCACTTAAAGTCTTAATATCTCAAACTTTGTATTTAGTTGAGTTAAACATTAGATTAAATAATCAAAATAAGTTGAATTTAATACCAGACAGAAATATAATCATATTGTTGGCCGAGAACATCAAGACTTTAAGGGAAATGTAGAATTTATAGATTCAAGATTTTAGATTTCGAAAGGGAAACAGTTGACTGGGCAAAATGTAATATATTAATTAAAAATGCAACCAGACTGTGTTTCTTGTTTCATTTGCTTGTCTTCACCTTAAACTGCAACGATCGTCATGTTTGATATTATATATTTTGCAGAGTTCCAACAATGACTATAGTCTTAAGAAAAGTTATTAAACATTAAGGAGAAAATACTAAAGCAAATAAAGTTAATAAAATAATGAAAATAGATGGGCAGTCAGAAATTTTAATCAAAAAATTTATGTATTTTGGAAAAAAAAATCCTTAATATCAAAATGATAAGAACATTTAAACTCCTACAGCTGGCATCACTGGTTGTGAGAGTTCTTTCTTATAATTTCATAAATTTCAAGCGTAAAAAGTATAAAGTAATACTTTACGAGTTTTTTTCCTTTGTTTATTTTGCCAAAAGCAGATCGTTTTAGCGATCACTGTAGCATAACGCAATCGCTCATTCATCTTCTCACCGAAAAAAGTAACACTTTTATTACTTCATTCTAGTTTGAGGAAATAAGTATTTAATTTTTGCACATTTCACTTTTAATGAAAATATTTTGCCAAAAGCAGATCGTTTTAGCGATCACTGTAGCATAACGCAATCGCTCATTCATCTTCCCACCGAAAAAAGTAACACTTTTATTACTTCATTCTAGTTTGAGGAAATAAGTATTTAATTTTTGCACATTTCACTTTTAATGAAAATATTTTGCCAAAAGCAGATCGTTTTAGCGATCACTGTAGCACAACGCAATCGCTCATTCATCTTCCCACCGAAAAAAGTAACACTTTTATTACTTCATTCTAGTTTGAGGAAATAAGTATTTAATTTTTTATTTGTTTTTCACATCAGTTTATTTTTTTTTATCATTTTCCAAATTATTGCGGCCTCTGATTATGCTGAATCTCTTGTAAATTTGCTTCGCTGTTATCAAGTTTTTATCGCTGGTTAATTTTTTAAATTCATATTATTTATTTAATGGGAATTTAATATTTATTTTGCACTTGATTATTTTTAAGCTAAACATGATTTTGTTAAACAATTTTATGCTGATTTTGGTGATTTCGTGTTTTTGTTTTGCATATTTACTCAAGGGGCTTCTTGAATTTCCTGGTTTTTGATATTTTATTGTAGTTTCGTGTAGATGATTTAGATGAGTTTGCGATCGTTTTACAAAAACTATAAAATTTCCCTTTGATCAGCAGTTTGATGTTTAAATAAAAATTTAACGCAGACTTATATTTGCCTAAGAATTAAGTAGTTGTGTAAATACATATATAATTTCATAACCATAATAATTAAAAATAAATGCCATAAGAAAAAAAATATAGTGATAATTATTATTAAATAGTTGGCCTTTTAAATTAACAATAATTTCACTAATTATATTATAAGAGAGAAACATTTTTAATTAAAGTGATTCAATTAAAAAGCAGGCACTAAAATCAAATATATTATATAACCAACTACGTAAGTCATCAGTGTCTTTTAGTCAGCCGACTAAAGGAGTTGTAAACTTAAACATTTATCTTACCAGATTTGGTAATTGGCAACTTGCAATCTTTTAGAAGAAAATGCAAGATTAGAATATACAACCTGACAGTTCCTAATAAACCGGTCCTATCAGGTTCATCTTAGTCTCATTATGCTACTAGAGTGATTTTCTAAACGATGCATAAATCAGGGCTGGCAAGGTGCTGGTGCGAAGGACATCAGTCCTGTATGGACTTGCCATCAAATAGCACTTGTTTTACTAAAAATCTGACCACTTATTTCACCATCATTAAGTGACAGCTAAAGATGCCTGATTCTTGCATACTGATCAGTACCATCACATGACAGAGCTCAAGCTCAGTTTTCTATAAATTTACATTCAAAATGTATATTTCTTAATTTAATTAAAATTAAAATATTTTTATTTTACGCAATCATTTAAACTTTATTTTCCTCTCATCATTTACCATTAATGTTTTTATTTGTAATCTCTGTATTGCAGATCTCATGACAACCGCTAAACGTTTCGTAGACTCGGATGTTACAACATTTTCGGAATTATTATTCGATGTGGCCCGAAATCAAATGATTGTCGGTGCAAGGTAAGAGCCGTGGCGCAATATGTATATTTTGAAATAAAAAAAAAAAATAATAATAAATTAACAAAACATATCATAATCAATGAGTTGAAATCCTCTTCTGCCGTCGGAACTGATAATAGAAAAACTTAAGGCATAAAAAACGTCTTCTGAACATTTATGATTGAATGACAGAATGATTAAATGGCTGAGTGTATGACACTTGATAATAGTGCGTAGACTATAAAGTCTCTAAGTAAATAGAAAATATTAAAAAAAAGAAAATAAAAAACAAAATAGAATATGAGTAAAAGCAGTCACTTCGACAAAGTCTTATCGGCAAAACAAGTGTCAGTTGATTTGTTGATTTTAGTTTGTTTTTTCAATTCACTTAACAAAAAAAAAAAAAAAAGGAGAACAAAACTGAAAGTAAACATTGAGCTGTTTTCATAAAACTGTTGCTCTATTGTAGCGAACAGGGTGAACACAAGAGCCTCGTATGCGACAAATGTTTAAACCAGCGCTGGCCAAGTTCAACAAAAATTGAATATGCGATTATTGAAGTTGTGCTCGCTGCGTCCATCGCTAGTTTACAAATATATAGTTTAACTATAACCGATATTTAGCCAGGCGTTTCAATAATATGCTGGACTAGTTGTGGACTAGAAGCAAATTTCACTGACACACAGTGGCTGTGATTGTAACCTAAATCGGCCACTTTTCCAGTTTAAGGACAGTCCAAAGGCTGATGTAAATGCAGGGCGCAACTTTAAACCTGCCTGCGAGACTTTAACTTTTTTAAAAAGTTTTAGTCTCCCATATTGGACATATTTTTCTCTTGTATTGTACCGTGTTGTTATGCAATCAGCAAACAGATGTACGGCCGCAATAATTCGGCCACTGACGGCTTTGCGAGCCTTTCACTGTTTCATTTGTTATCGGTGGTTGTTACAACACCCAAGTGAAGGTAAATTACGAAACTCGTTACTCTTTTAAACAAATAACTACCGCAATCTTATCTCTTGCATACAAAAACATAATTTGATAAAATAAAAGAAAAAGAAAAACAATTAGGAAATTGGGTTACTTCTGAAAAAGGTTTTCAATGCTGGAAAGGGGCCCACAAATACGTAAAAACAAAAGAGTTTAAAACTTTTTTTTTTACTATTTATTTATTAATTAACAATCTACACGCATGTACGATTACTTACGTACAAAAACATATGTATTTATATAATCTCTCTTATTAATTAAATATGTTAAACAAGTTTTATTCACACACTATCAGCACTGAAAGGGTTTCAAAACTTTTAGTTTTGAAAAACGCGTACATACATACATAATTTACTTTTTATTATTTGCCGCCTATTAATTTCCCTGCAAGGCACTCGTCTGTTGTTGTATTTAAGTCTCCTTAGAGATTTCTTCAAATCATATTAAATGTGATTTATTCGTATTTTCTTGTACGACTGACTTTAGCAGATAAGGCAGCAGAATGAAATATCACAAAACAGAATACTATTATTAGTACTCATAGTTTTGCAACTCGTCTAGAACAGAATCAATAGAAAATGGAAACACTTTTTTGATGTGAACAATTCTTTTGTCACGACAATAAACATTAATTGCACAACCACTTTCTTAATGAGTTGTAAATTTATCGGGTGCCCCAGAAAATACCAAAAGTCTGCTTCAATATTAAAACAATACGGACGCTGTTTTTAGTGTTTAATCCTAATAATCTAATACAATTCAAATTCGAAAATAAGTAATTTACATATCCTGCTTCGTTTGCATGCACATGGTACTGACATAGTAATATAAATTTTATGAATGCTATACGTATTTTTTAAATCTTATCTGCTTTTGTCAGCACCTTGTGCAGTCAAAACGCTACCACGGCTCGTTCATACACGGTTCTGACATACATAAACTTTTAAACATTTTTAAAAATGTTTTTTATAGGGTTTATTGCCTGGCTTTACAATAATGAAATGTAGAGTGCAGGCCTTTGGACTCTGGCAGTAAAAAACTTAAATATGTTGTGGTCTGACAAATACTGGTATCTCTGACTAAGTATTTTGTTATCTGTTGCAAACTAAACCATATACATATTGTACATAATGATATTTTAAGATATGAACCATTTTCATTGTGGTTTACATATTTAGGTTTTTATTTCATTGCTTCATATAAATATGTACGAGTATTTTAATTACGAAAACCGCAAAAGCATTTACAATTTTTATGATAAAACATTAAAACTGTTTAATATCTTTTTCATTAAGTGAAATTGTAAACCGTTTGGTCACAAGTCACTCACATTTAATCACACCTTTCTACGTTTACAAATTCGTTTAAACGCCCTTTTTTCAACCTCAATTAAAAGGTCTTTACCAAAAAAAAAAAAAAAAAACAATCCTTAACAATGCCCCGTTAAACAATTGACTTTATGCTCGTTGAGAACCGAGCAGCAAAAAAAAAAATAACCAAGAACAAAAACCCCTGAAGGATCAGATTTCCTGTATGACATTTTTGTTGCATTTCGTTTTAGCTGCCCTCTGCCCTGAAGAGAGATTTCCTTAAAACAGCCAGTTCAAGTGCTTTAAATATTTTATTTATATTTTTGTGAAACCAGAGAAAAACACATGAAAGGTTTTAAAGTAATTAACCTTAAAGTCATTAAATCAAAAAGGAAAAGGAAGAAAAAAATTAATAAATAAAAGGCCCGAAATATATGTTTAAATAACATTTTGTTTATGAGATTTTTTTGCTCGTGCCTTTTTTTCTTTCTCTTCAGTAAGAAAAGAAAAATGATTTTTGTTTAGGACTGGTAGAAATTTGAGTAGTTTTAGGTTTTTTTTCGTTAAGAATTTTTGTTTACAATGAAAGAAAAAAAAATAATATTATTAGAACTTTGTTGTCTTGTCTTTAAAAATGCGGAGCATAAAATATTTATTTATAATGTTTTTTCTTTTAACCAATACAATGAAAGAAGTTCAGTGGAAACGATTTAATAAAAATATATGTACATATAATATTTTTATTTACCAGTTCATAAACATTTCTCATGATATTGTAAAATAACTTCATCGGGGGTTTCCCTTTTTTGGGAGTTGCAGAAATGGCGTTAAATATCACCAAGTTCTTGAATTCATTGAATATGGCTCAGAAAGCTTTTTTTCAAAGTATTTTGCCGGAATAATTAATGTTCTTCTATTCTTTATTTCTCTGTCGCTGATCTTTCAACATTGACTTCCGAACTTTAACACTTGATAGAAGCCCATTTTGTAAAATGTGCATCTTGGGAAATTGACTTTAACAGTCAAACGAAATTGTATAACTTGTGCTGATACCAAGTTTTATAACACCCAAAGGCGGCCTGCAAATCTTGAAAAAGTTACTTCAAGGTGTACCACATGCGCTGGCGATCAGTCGTCAACCGTGAGTCTAAATTGGATCTTGAGAGAATTGTGGCTTCAGGAAGCCACTGCAACTTCATACCACTTTGGTTTTGCTAGTTGCACCCTAAAAAAACTTTCCTTAAGCAATTTCTGGAAGGAATTTGGTTGGCACTACAACTCAGCAAGATGACACTATAACTTCAGTGATTTTAGTAGTTTTACAGCAAATTTGAAAACCTCACTAAGCAATTTCTTAAATTTATTTGTTCATGCATTTCATTATATTGTAGCGAAAAACTAGTCAAGCGATTTGAAATCGTCAGTTACTTAGTTTTCCGCTTTAAAATCACTTCAAAGTTTCTTAATATACTATTTTTGTTCTCTAAATATTTCCTTATAAAACCTTTCTTATTTAACTTTTGTTTTCTTTTTATATGAAATAAACAATTATGTACGTAAACAAGGAAATGAAAATTAGCCTTTTGTTCTTTAACAAAAAGAAACAAATAAATTTTTAAAACAATTAACGAATCATTTAATTATGCAGATTATTTAAAATACTAAATAAACATCCTCTAAACAATGATTTCAATTTTCAAGTTCAAGAAATTGCAAACAAAAATATTTCAAGAACTGCAAATATTTCTCTGTTTCCTAAACAACCTTCATATAAATAATTAATTAACAAATAGTTATCATTGAGGGAAAAATACTTAATTTATTTTTTATTTGTACAGTGATAAGACAAATACATTTCAATTAGTCGTTTCAAATATCAACTGACCTGCATTAAAAGTCAAAACAATATTAACTTTTCAGCTGCAATTGATTGGAGTATTTTCTTGGGGAAAGTAGAATAAAAAAACTGAGCCTGAAAGAATAATTAATTTGGTAATTAGTGATAGTTCTGAAAGGCACCTAAAGCTTGGATTATTAAAGAATTTAAGACGCAAGGTCTTGAGTTCGAGGCAGGTGCCAGAAGACGAGTAAGGATTACAACTTCGTCGTAAACGATTATGCAAAAGTCTTTGTAAGGTAACCCTAAATTTGTATGTTGTTGGCCCTGAGACATATTTATGTATATTTAGGAGTTCTTTCGCCAGGTAAATTGATGGCAGCTTAATTATTTGTTGCAATGATAATATGTGTATTGTTTATTCTTTTAAACGTCAGCCATTTAAGGGTTCCTTCGATTTGTTTGAAGGCCGAAATGGCTTAAAAAAAGCGACACACGTCCCCTTTCTTTCACCCTATCATATAAGCAAGTGAATGTACAGGATGTATTTCCTCAAATAGCAAATCGAAGTTATTTCTTAGGAACGGTTTTGCTTTGCAGTAGACATTCAGAGTCTGTTGTCTCTATAAAGCTGCCTCCATGATGTTGGAGCCCAAAACAACTGTCGCATGTAGTCGTATTGGAATCTTTAGTGCTGGTTTCACTTCTATACTGCCAAATGAATTGGATGGCAGAAGAGTTTAAGCAACTTTTAGCTTAGAAAATTAATCTGTCATGAATTTGCTCTCTCAGCATTCACACTATAATTACAATTTATGGAAGAAAGTTATAACAATACTCGACCCAAACGGAAACATATTTTACCTACTTATTTTTCATAATTAACAGCATGTGCATGAGTAAATAGTCGCTTTCAAATATTCGAGCACAATGTGAAAATGTATCACGTGTTCGTGTTGTCAAAAGTGTTGAAAGAAATTCATCATGAATTTGCTAAAACAAATATATGTACATACATATGTATTTTTTTTACTATGCCAGCAAATGTAAAACAAAGTAAAAACATTTTTTATCGCGAGTGCTTTTCGCTGGCGTGACTTTGGCCTCGCAGACATGATGGCTACAATAATTCTGTTGAATTACTTTGTTTTTCTAGTTGAAAACCAAAAAAAAAAAAAAAAAAGTTCATTGTTAAAAAAGTTATTATATTTTTATAGTTTAGTAATCACTTTAACAAAAAACAAAATTAAATTCAAAAGGAAAACTACACAAAAAGAAAACAACAAAAGAACGATACAGCGTTGAAAAGGTGTGATTATTTTGTTTAAAAAGTTGTATATAGTCAAACTGAAAAACCGATGTCTTCAAAACAAAAAGAAAGAAAGTGTAATGGAAGATAATTATGACAAGTAGAGGAATTGTTCAAAATTAAGGCAAGTTTCGTCAGCATTTTGTTTATTATTTGCTAAAATGTAACGAATCGTTAAATGGTTGGGGTGTCTAAACTTACCTGAAACTACAGGGGTGCCCGTGTTGGCATGTACTTTTATATGTATGTAGTCAATGTAAAAATAAGGTCAACTGATGAAACTATTTGACTTAGAAATGCAACCAGATTCAATTATCGTTCGTCATGCGGAAAGTGACGGCTTGTTCTGGATATCACAGACTTAACCGTCAGAGACCCTAACAAAGTTGATGGGAAGAGAGGATAACCTGAAAGCCTGGAAACATGCAATTACCTAACTCTTTTCCAAGCGTCAAATGGCAGAACGGGGAAGGGTAACACTCTCAAGCTATTTTCGTCACCAGATATACATACAAATGTGCTGAATTGGTTTAAGAACTGATGAGGTAGAAGTTGAAGTTGCACCTGCGAGTATTAAGTTTTGCCAGTGGCCATTTTCCTGAGCCACACAGTCATTATGGTGACAAGTTCATTCGTGGAGTTGACTGCCATAATATTAGACTATAAAAAATGCTCATGCAAATGTATTCTGCGTGTGTTCTGCAATTCTTACCTGATTGTTTATTGATCTGAAAAATACTATTAAACAATTTTTTGGCAACTTATCAATCGACAACTTTTAATCATTAACTTGATGTAAATGTTTGTAAAAAAAACAACAAAATTTCAAGCATTTGTTGGACTGTGCCCTTCTAAGCTTTAATAGCTTTTCCTTATCAATTATTTATTACCACAAATCTTCTAAATCACTTAATTTAACGTTATTTTTACGAGTAAATTAAGGCCATAAAATTTGAGCAAAAACATTTGGCTTTTTGTCAACCCAACTAAACTATTTTCCTATTCATTGTTAAAAATTCCAAAAATTGTCTATAACGCTGAGGTGCACTAGTTTTTAAGTTGTTTCGGAATATTTGTACTTCACACATTTTCACAAGAATTGAATTGAGTGTTACAGTTTCGTCGTAAACTACAACCCAGTCGCGGTAGAAAAGGAAGGAGCAAGTTGTTTTAATTCGGCTTTGGTTTTAATTATACTCGTACAACCTGCAACAAACATTTCAAGTGTAGAGACATAACACATACAAGTGTCAGACAGAAGTCAGAAATGGAAAGTTGGGCTTTGTAATAGTATCAGCAGATTTAAAACTGTGTTGTAAAATATTGCGCACAGATTTCACGACGAATGAACTGTGGAGTTATACATAAGTACTTTCACATCAGCAACATGTTTGCGCACAGATTGTAAAATTGATTTACTTCAACACCTGTTATGACGGAATAATCTGACGTTAGGCCTACTCCACGGCTTAACTTGTCAACGAGTCCCCACTGTGACCTTTGCTTAGCTCTTCAAAGCCCTCCTGTAAACAATTTCCTGGACAGTCGTGGACGATCAGGTACCTGAATGAGGGGTCCGAAATCCCAAGGATCACTCCATGTTTCTAAGCATCCAGTTCCTTTTTTAAAATAGCTGCCTGTTGCAAAACAGAATCACCGGGAAGATATTTGGATCCCTGTAAATAGCACCATGCACCATGCAGTTCTATCAGGAACTACCAACGTCTCTTCCTTCTACCTTAAGCCCCAGCCAAGGATAGTAAGAGGATTTTTGCAGCACTCGGTCCCAGTTAACCTTTTGTGGAGGTTTCAGAGGCACCTGCCCAAACGAATTCATGCCGAAGTACTTAGAGCCAGAATGCACAACCGAATTCATACAGGAACTTCTTAGAGTTTTGGTTGTCGCTTCAGCTTGGGAATCCTTTCCCTTCTATACCCCTGAAGTTGGGAGTACGCTTTTGCCAGGCCTGCTCCTCGGGGAGAACTTTTCGTTTTGTAATAAGGTTGAAAAATATATTTATGATAATATCGGCAGACTTCACTCCTTTGGGCAGGCTTGAACATTATGGCCGCAGTGAATGACAGTGACTGTTAATAATGAAACAGATAATTATGTGCTGACAGCCCTGCCACTTTCACGCACAATAGGATATTTTCGATGCTGTACCAAATTTGTGAGTTTGTTCTTTGATGAATTTAGGAACCATCTTCGATGTTAACTCTTGGAATAAGAAGGATTAAGAAATTTTAATTTATCCGAGATTGAAATAAGTTTTATATATTTGCGTCGTATTTATAAATCGTTCTAAATCTTTCAAAGAATCCATTTTCTTTAGTTTTAACACACAGTTTCTAGATAACTTATAAGTTATCTTATAAGTCTCTTATCCATCTCTGATTGGAAAATACTGTTAAACAAATAATTATTGTGTGTAGAATTTTAAAGCAAATAACGCCACCAAACTGTCCATCAATCTCGGTTACGAGCACTACAATGACTGCAACTGCTACTACTGGTTACGATGTCAGCAAGTCTTGGTAAACTACATTCGAAATCATAAACCGCTGTTTTTGTACGAGTATTCGTGGCTTCAAGATTACAACAGTTACTATTGGAAATGGCGACGCCATCAAGGCGCTTGCGTTACGCCCACACTGGCTGTGTTGTTCTACACTAGACTACATGCTTAAATGCCAAATTTTACATATGCACATACTTGCAACACTCGCCAAACTGATCAAGACAAAACAGAGCTGAAGGCCCCCCAACACTTCTCCTCTGACCAAAAACCCATAAAAATGTACAAAATAAGAAAACAAATTATTTTAAGTACATGGTAAAAATTCTAATTTATATATGTAAAATTGCGGTTTCTCAATTCTCAAAACATTAACATTAAAATTTACTTAATCTTCAGTTATAAAAATGTTAAGTATAATTAAATATTTATGGCAATAGTTTAAATTAATAATCAGCATATTGGCGGGGAATTATAATTCCTTAATGGCTTCTTTGTTCTTTGAAAGCAAATTATGCACTCAGCACTCGGTATAAACATAATTAAATAAATTACTAATAAATATTTTGTTTCATGGGAAATAAAATTTTATTGGTAACAGAAATGATCACGAGATTTACTCAGAATTTGCATGTTCGTTATTTCAATATTTATCAGATTAAATGATTTTGTCACTGAATTTAAAAAAGTGTTTTTAGATTTTTTCCCGCGCGCAAAATAAAATTTTTAACATTTAAATAGTCATTATTAGTGAGTGAATGGGCTCGGCCGTTTATAATTTACTTTTCAAATAAAGTTATAGTCTTTTATATTGGCATAACAACTACATACATATGAAAACTGTAGGTAAACCGATTCTTAGCTCTTAGTGAGCTGAGGTGGTGTCCATGAAAACGTTTAAGCTGTGATTGAAGCCATCCGCAGAAAATGAGTTGGTAATTCCTGAAGGCAGAGGTGTTGCCTGACTTTCAGGGATCCTGAGGTCCCTAAGGTACTGCTGTGCCTGTTAGTCGCAACGATTGGTTAATGGGGAATATTTCAGGTTATGTTCAGGGTTTTGTTGGCAAAGAGCAAAATAACCGCTTTAACAGATTACAAAAAATTGCCACCTGTATGTGCCTCGCAAGTCACTTTGGGGATGGTGGTGAGTCGTTGAAAAGTTCACACCCTGACACTGGTTCAAGGTTGGCTTAGCCTGTTGTGGCAGGTGCTGAAGTAAATCAATTTCACAACCCGTCCGCGTACAAGTAATTTGTCAAAACAATTTATGTATCAGCATTAGACACGTGGCGGATGTGCAATTTTAAAACTTCGACGAATCCTTTTTGAAGACATTAAGACTACGGCAGCAATTCTATTAGAGTAGGCCAGTAGTAGCCAGCCTGCTCAGTGCAAAAACACATTCAAAAATTTCGTTCTGTGTATTATAATGTGACACATTGAATGTGTTTACACAAGAAGGTATGCGTTCAATAGAGCATGAACTACATACATGAACAGTATTTGCTAAAGCATAATGCACAAAGCGGCAACATGAAAACTTGCATATTATTTCGTATGCAACATGCCACATTTATGTACATATGTTCGGTGCACAACAAACGACCACTTGTAATGTGTGTTTGCGTGTGTGCCTCATTCGCTCTGCGCTGTCGTGGCTGCGGCATAAATAAACTTGTAAAACATAGAAAAATGGGTCATGGTGCAAGTATTTGCACAGAAGGTGTACATTTTCTTTTTGTTTTTCTTCTCGGCAACAAATGTTTGTTCACTCACACATGGACACGGCAATCCATGTCACAAAAAACAACAACAACTTCAAACAGCTGTGCAGATTTGCAGTCTAACTTTTGTTTTTTTTTTTAGAGAAATGAATGAAATTGATGAAAAGTGTAATTAAAAAAAGTATTGACAAATACCAGAGACTACAAGCATTTACTTTGGCGGCACAATTGTCTGATTTGGCCAAATATTTGTGAGAAAAAAAAACTGCGCACGCAAACACACACACACACACACACACACACTTATTTGTATGATTTTGAAATGAAATATCATTTCAGTTATTTTTGATAGACGCGTGCCCCAGGCCAGCAAATTTATTACTCAAGACTATTTTTAGATTTTCATGCGCTTAACGAATATTTTCGTTTTCTAGTTAATTTTATTAATGAAAAAAAAAACTCCTAATAATTTATATTAAATAATCAAAGAATTCTTTCAGCTGTTAAACAGCAGCGCATATGGGCGTCAAGATACCAAACAATTTGGGCGTTTTAGTTTTTACAATTATTTCTAACAATTTTAATTTTTTCCTTTTGGCATTTTGTTTGGACTGGCTGGCGACTTGACTCCGGGCTACAGTTGCTCAGGCAAACAACACGGCCTTCTTTAGAGAAAAAAAAAACAAGAAAACAGCCACCAAATATTGTAAGAAGAAAAATTATGCTCATACACAGTTGGAGTAAGTGCGCCAGTGCACTTATCTTGACACAATCACTTGTTTGTGGAATACACACGTTGTCCGTTACACGTGATATCGTCAATGGCTGGAGATTTTCGTTTTGTGGCGAACTTTGGTAGTGGGTTTGAAATGATTTGAAATGAAAAATGTTTTCTTGGTTTTGAGTGGCATGCGAGCAAATATCACAGTGTTTCTTGGGCATATAATGGGCAGAAATTGCAATTGTTGCTCACGGTTTAAGCACAGTCGAATGGATGGATAGATGAATGAATGAGTGTTTGCTTGGCCTGTGTTGTGTTGTGCTGTGTTGTCTTGTCTTGTGTTGTGTTGTGTTGTGTTGTTCACGCTCGTCCAGTTGGCTTGTCGTTGATTGTTGATGGGCGTTTAATGTACCTGTTTGCCTTGCAGTTCAATGAACGTTTTTTTTCGATGTGATTTTCTTTTATCATTCGTTGCCTGTAATTAAATAACAAAAAGGGGTGAGTGGCGGGTAGGGGTAGGGGTAGGGGAAGGGGGTATCCCAGACGTTGGCTCAAAGCAACGACGGAAAATTAAAACGATAACGGTTTGGTTTCTATCAAAAATTTCCAGCACAAATCTTGCTGCGACTTGTCACTTGCTACACCGCAACAACAAAATGGACTTATGAGCCAAACTTTCTGGCGTCAAGTATTTAGTTTGCAATATTTCTGAAAAAATAAAAATATCTTCCATGACGTCTCGCAGAAGAGGCAAAAACTTCCCTCAAGATCGAAACGAAACTGATGTCGCATTAACAACAGCATTTGCAAGACTTTAAACAACCACCTTTTCCATTTATTGTATATATGTAGATGTAGTTTTAACCAACTTTTCTCAAAATCTATATAAATTTTAATTTTTTGCTTAAAACGATTTTATTTATTATATTTTTGCTTGCTATTTTCGCAGAGATGTCTTATATCGGATGTCCTTCGATTTGGAGTTGCTGGAACGTGCCAATTGGGAGGCAACATCAGTGCAAATACAAATGTGCCTGATAAAAGGCCAATCAGAGCAAATGTGTCGTAATTATGTGCGCGTTCTGCAAACTTACGGTGAGAATCTGTTGTACGCGTGTGGGACGTATGCCTTTCATCCGAATTGTACATGGCGCCAGGTAAATCAGGCTCAAAGCAGCCAACAACTATTTCTAAGCCATAACAGAAAAAAAAATAACAACAACAAGAAACCAACACGAAACATAAAAATCACAATCGAACGAATTGAACAGCAGAAAAAATATCTTTAAAGACAAAGATTTTGCAATTAACAACTTGTTTCTTGGTGTTTTTTGATTACAAACATTTTAATTTATGTGGCTTGTGGTGCCTTTAAACTTCACGAATTAATTGTTATTAGAAGTTATTACTCAAATCACACAAATAATACATTGCAAGCTCTTGCATGCCATTAAAATGCTCGGTTTTGCCTTAATTTTTCAGATGGAAAATCTAACCGTAACTGGTTACGACAACGGCGTGGGCAAATGTCCCTTTAATCCCAAATCAAATATTACCAGCCTGATGACAAAAGATGACAAAATGTTTGTGGGTACCAGTACAGATTTTTCGGGCAGTGATGCAGCCATTCTCAAATCGGATGTACAACAAAATGTGGTAGGAGTCGGAAATCATATCATAGAAAAATCAAAAATTTAATGGAAAATAAAAATTCGTTTTTCAGCCCAATTATCATAAAGTTATACGCACCAAACAGTACAACAACGACTGGCTTAATAATGCCCAGTTTGTTGGCAGTTTTGAGGCAGGCGAATTTGTTTATTTTCTGTTCAGAGAACCGGCTGTGGAGTACATGAATTATGGCAAGGTAAGTGCTAAGAATGTCGGCAAAGTGAAGTGAGTTGTGCATCGTTTGCGTGTATTTTGTAAAATCTTGTAACTTGTGTTGAACACTTTTTGTTGTCTCAAATGTCAAGCACGGATCAATTGAATCGTTTTCGTCATCCGCAATCCGCAGTTTAAGTACCATACTTTGGACTCAGTCGGCCGCCCGACTCTTATAATTTCAGGAACTGTCAATGAATGCACAAAAAAAAGCTAAATGTCAACAAATTGGTCTGCAGGAAATTTGGAAGCATGATTTTTTTTTGCAAAACAGTCGCTGTATGTCCGTGTCTCACGGCTTACGAACTTTACACCTTTAACCCTCGCTGGTCACTTAAAGACATAAAGGGAACAGGCCAAACAAATTATCCATCTGTATTTCAAAAACTGTACTAATTATACTAATGGCCGGTTTATATATGTATGTGACGATCAATTGTACAGGTTCGGGTTCTTACTGACTTTAACCCTTTCAGACCCGGTTGCAGGTGTCGTATCAGTGTTTTACGAGAACGTAAAACAAAAATTCTGTCTTGAATTTATGTTTGTTATTGTTTTCAATTTAAATACAGGAATAAATATTTAATACAACACGAACGGAAAAACGGCAAGGAAAAGTTTTACCGCGATTTTATTATTTCGCTCAGAAACACAAAATGAAAGTAAACGTAAATAATTAAGTCTGCTGGTATCAGTGTTGTTAACTACCGAACTTTTTACTCTCGAGGAGGAATGTTGTCAGCATTGGCCTGATTGTATATCTATGTAATGCCGAAAATTCTCCTCAGTTGAAAGATAAAATCTAAAATGTAATATTTAGAACACAAAGAAAGTTTCTTTGTTTTATTTTAAGTTGTTCCCCGGTGTACCCATTAATTTGGCAACTAAAATATAGAAGATAAGTGGGGTAGAACATGCATGGAGTAATTACCAGATCCTGATGACTTTCAGTCATCTATTAAATCTCAGTTTCCAACTAAACTTTTATTAATCGCGATCTCTGATCACTTGCTACGAAGGAAGAAACTTTTTGGGGCATCATTTTGTGTGCTTGTTTTTGAATATCATTAAGAGTCTTATCAAATCATTAAGACTAAATTGGCTGGTTAAAAGTGGCTGAATAGTCTTTTAGCTATTTTTCCTATTAAAAACTAAACTAAGAATCTTCCATACTAATGATGTAAGATTTCACAATGAAATATTAGAAAACAGTTTTTCTAATGTACTTATTTGCGGAAAATTAAGGAAAATATAGATCTAGCATTTGCATAGAAACTGGAATAGAAAAATCATTACCTGATGTAGCTTGAATATCTGAAAGACTGGAAACATACAGTATATTTGATAAAACGATATACAAAATGGTATACAAGGTTTGTAAAGCAAAAGCTGGAATATTTTGTCCAATAACAGATGGACTAATCCAGTTCGTAAAGTCAATGTTACTGAAAGGTAAACATGGAAACAAGTAGCCGATAAAATTCTGTGTATTCTGTGTAAACGAGCTTTCACAAGGTTACATCTTGATTGTCCACAATCAGCACAATCTCGATACAGGCTGGTACATTTTCTGTTCAACAACTGAACTCTTTTTTTACTGTGTTGGAGAGGAAAATTGGCAAGGACATATTTTGACCTGAATTGTATGATACTGTGAGTCGCCAATTCACAGTTTACAATAAGTTATAGCAGAGATTTCAACATTGAGCCGGCAAAAATCCGCAAACAATATTGAAATAAATCCATTCTAGGATTTTTAAAAATCTCTGAGGTATTTTTGTTTTCCTTCTGGATTTTTCTTCGACCCATAATTTTGTATACGAAAAACATCTGAACGATCTCTGAAAAATACTCTTATTAAACTAATAAAAGGACGGAGGCAAATTAAAATAGACATACATATTTATGTACGTAAATATATTTGTGAATTTATTTTAAAATTGGAATGTTGTATACGTAAAACTTAAAGAGTAAGGGAAGTATTTAATCCTCGACATAAGCCGGAGCTGGAGGACCACCAACGCCGAGCCCCGCGCACATTTCCATTCGGAATTTGCGATAATCTAAAAATATAATAATTAAATGCATAAAATATAAACATTGTTGCCGAACTAACGAAATAATACTATTTACCTCCAATACGGGGCATTTTGCAGTTTTCTTGCTTTAATACACAGTCATTTTCATAAAGTGCACAAGACTGCAGATCTACACTACACCCACAAACTACAGAGCCGTACTCTTTGCTACAATCCACTGTTCGATAGTACTCACAGTCTAAGAAGCATACTTTGGACTTATTCGGCTCCCGACTCCGGCAATTTTCAGGATCTGTCAATGTATGCACTAAAAAAGCCAAGTGTCAAAAAATTGGTCTGCAGAAATGAAAAAATTTTACTTACTCATTGCAGTATTTTTTGCAAAACACTCGTCGGCTCTGAGAGCATAGCAAGGGGTAGGAAATGTACGGCAATAACCATTGTTGTTCCTGTAACATTGTCCAGGTTTAGCGCACTCAGGTTTAGAAGGAGGCCAAGAAGGTTTTATAGTGGTTGGGAAATTAGGAGTTGGTCTGGTAGGAGGGAATGTGGGTGCCTTCGAAGTAGTTGATTCGGTGGGTGGCGCCGTGGGGGCCCTAGTTGTAGTTAGTTTCGTCGGAGGTACTGTCGGTAAACTAGTAGTAGTTGTTCGTTCGGTGGGAGGTTCCGTGGTTTGTGTCGTAGTAGTCATTTCTGTCGGTGGCATCGTTGTTGCTTTCGAAGTAGTTGTTTCTGTGGGTGGCATCGTTGTTGCCTTAGAAGTAGTTGTTACTGTCGGTGGCTGCGTTGTTGCCTTCGTAGTAGTTGTTTCTGTCGGTGGCATCGTTGTTGCCTTCGAAGTAGTTGTTTCTGTCGGTGGCATCGTTGTTGCCTTAGAAGTAGTTGTTACTGTGGGTGGCATCGTTGTTGCCTTCGTAGTAGTTGTTACTGTCGGTGGCATCGTTGTTGCCTTAGAAGTAGTTGTTACTGTCGGTGGCTGCGTTGTTGCCTTCGTAGTAGTTGTTTCTGTCGGTGGCATCGTTGTTGCCTTCGAAGTAGTTGTTTCTGTCGGTGGCATCGTTGTTGCCTTCGAAGTAGTTGTTACTGTGGGTGGCATCGTTGTTGCCTTCCTAGTAGTTGTTTCTGTCGGTGGCATCGTTGTTGCCTTCGAAGTAGTTGTTTCTGTCGGTGGCATCGTTGTTGCCTTCGAAGTAGTTGTTACTGTGGGTGGCATCGTTGTTGCCTTCCTAGTAGTTGTTTCTGTCGGTGGCATCGTTGTTGCCTTCCTAGTAGTTGTTTCTGTCGGTGGCATCGTTGTTGCCTTCGAAGTAGTTGTTTCTGTCGGTGGCATCGTTGTTGCCTTCGAAGTAGTTGTTTCTGTCGGTGGCATCGTTGTTGCCTTCGAAGTAGTTGTTTCTGTCGGTGGCATCGTTGTTGCCTTCGAAGTAGTTGTTACTGTGGGTGGCATCGTTGTTGCCTTCCTAGTAGTTGTTTCTGTCGGTGGCAACGTTGTTGCCTTCCTAGTAGTTGTTTCTGTCGGTGGCATCGTTGTTGCCTTCGAAGTAGTTGTTACTGTGGGTGGCATCGTTGTTGCCTTCGAAGTAGTTGTTACTGTGGGTGGCTGCGTTGTTGCCTTAGAAGTAGTTGTTACTGTGGGTGGCATCGTTGTTGCTTTAGAAGTAGTTGTTACTGTGGGTGGCATCGTTGTTGCCTTCCTAGTAGTTGTTTCTGTCGGTGGCAACGTTGTTGCCTTCCTAGTAGTTGTTTCTGTCGGTGGCATCGTTGTTGCCTTCGAAGTAGTTGTTACTGTGGGTGGCATCGTTGTTGCCTTCGAAGTAGTTGTTACTGTCGGTGGCTGCGTTGTTGCCTTCCTAGTAGTTGTTTCTGTCGGTGGCATCGTTGTTGCCTTCGAAGTAGTTGTTACTGTGGGTGGCATCGTTGTTGCCTTCGAAGTAGTTGTTACTGTGGGTGGCATCGTTGTTGCTTTAGAAGTAGTTGTTACTGTGGGTGGCATCGTTGTTGCCTTCGAAGTAGTTGTTACTGTGGGTGGCATCGTTGTTGCTTTAGAAGTAGTTGTTACTGTGGGTGGCTGCGTTGTTGCCTTCCTAGTAGTTGTTTCTGTCGGTGGCATCGTTGTTGCCTTCGAAGTAGTTGTTACTGTGGGTGGCTGCGTTGTTGCCTTCCTAGTAGTTGTTTCTGTCGGTGGCATCGTTGTTGCCTTCGAAGTAGTTGTTACTGTGGGTGGCATCGTTGTTGCCTTCCTAGTAGTTGTTTCTGTCGGTGGCAACGTTGTTGCCTTCCTAGTAGTTGTTTCTGTCGGTGGCATCGTTGTTGCCTTCGAAGTAGTTGTTACTGTGGGTGGCATCGTTGTTGCCTTCGAAGTAGTTGTTACTGTGGGTGGCTGCGTTGTTGCCTTAGAAGTAGTTGTTACTGTGGGTGGCATCGTTGTTGCCTTCGAAGTAGTTGTTACTGTGGGTGGCATCGTTGTTGCCTTCCTAGTAGTTGTGTCTGTCGGTGGCAACGTTGTTGCCTTCCTAGTAGTTGTTTCTGTCGGTGGCATCGTTGTTGCCTTCGAAGTAGTTGTTACTGTGGGTGGCATCGTTGTTGCCTTCGAAGTAGTTGTTACTGTCGGTGGCTGCGTTGTTGCCTTCCTAGTAGTTGTTTCTGTCGGTGGCATCGTTGTTGCCTTCGAAGTAGTTGTTACTGTGGGTGGCATCGTTGTTGCCTTCGAAGTAGTTGTTACTGTGGGTGGCATCGTTGTTGCTTTAGAAGTAGTTGTTACTGTGGGTGGCATCGTTGTTGCCTTCGAAGTAGTTGTTACTGTGGGTGGCATCGTTGTTGCTTTAGAAGTAGTTGTTACTGTGGGTGGCTGCGTTGTTGCCTTCCTAGTAGTTGTTTCTGTCGGTGGCATCGTTGTTGCCTTCGAAGTAGTTGTTACTGTGGGTGGCATCGTTGTTGCCTTCGAAGTAGTTGTTACTGTCGGTGGCATCGTTGTTGCCTTAGAAGTAGTTGTTACTGTGGGTGGCATCGTTGTTGCTTTAGAAGTAGTTGTTACTGTGGGTGGCATCGTTGTTGCCTTCGAAGTAGTTGTTACTGTCGGTGGCTGCGTTGTTGCCTTCCTAGTAGTTGTTTCTGTCGGTGGCATCGTTGTTGCCTTCGAAGTAGTTGTTACTGTGGGTGGCATCGTTGTTGCCTTCGAAGTAGTTGTTACTGTGGGTGGCATCGTTGTTGCTTTAGAAGTAGTTGTTACTGTGGGTGGCATCGTTGTTGCCTTCGAAGTAGTTGTTACTGTCGGTGGCTGCGTTGTTGCCTTCCTAGTAGTTGTTTCTGTCGGTGGCATCGTTGTTGCCTTCAAAGTAGTTGTTTCTGTCGGTGGCATCGTTGTTGCCTTCGAAGTAGTTGTTACTGTGGGTGGCATCGTTGTTGCCTTAGAAGTAGTTGTTACTGTGGGTGGCATCGTTGTTGCCTTCGAAGTAGTTGTTACTGTCGGTGGCATCGTTGTTGCCTTAGAAGTAGTTGTTACTGTGGGTGGCATCGTTGTTGCCTTCGAAGTAGTTGTTTCTGTCGGTGGCATCGTTGTTGCCTTCGAAGTAGTTGTTACTGTGGGTGGCATCGTTGTTGCTTTAGAAGTAGTTGTTACTGTGGGTGGCATCGTTGTTGCTTTAGAAGTAGTTGTTACTGTGGGTGGCTGCGTTGTTGCCTTCCTAGTAGTTGTTTCTGTCGGTGGCATCGTTGTTGCCTTCGAAGTAGTTGTTACTGTGGGTGGCATCGTTGTTGCCTTCGAAGTAGTTGTTACTGTGGGTGGCATCGTTGTTGCCTTCGAAGTAGTTGTTACTGTGGGTGGCATCGTTGTTGCTTTAGAAGTAGTTGTTACTGTGGGTGGCATCGTTGTTGCCTTCGAAGTAGTTGTTACTGTCGGTGGCTGCGTTGTTGCCTTCCTAGTAGTTGTTTCTGTCGGTGGCATCGTTGTTGCCTTCGAAGTAGTTGTTACTGTGGGTGGCATCGTTGTTGCCTTCGAAGTAGTTGTTACTGTGGGTGGCATCGTTGTTGCCTTAGAAGTAGTTGTTACTGTGGGTGGCATCGTTGTTGCCTTCGAAGTAGTTGTTACTGTGGGTGGCATCGTTGTTGCCTTCGAAGTAGTTGTTACTGTGGGTGGCATCGTTGTTGCCTTAGAAGTAGTTGTTACTGTGGGTGGCATCGTTGTTGCCTTAGAAGTAGTTGTTACTGTGGGTGGCATCGTTGTTGCCTTCGAAGTAGTTGTTACTGTGGGTGGCATCGTTGTTGCCTTCCTAGTAGTTGTTTCTGTCGGTGGCATCGTTGTTGCCTTCGAAGTAGTTGTTACTGTGGGTGGCATCGTTGTTGCCTTCGAAGTAGTTGTTACTGTGGGTGGCATCGTTGTTGCCTTCGAAGTAGTTGTTACTGTGGGTGGCATCGTTGTTGCTTTAGAAGTAGTTGTTACTGTGGGTGGCATCGTTGTTGCCTTCGAAGTAGTTGTTACTGTCGGTGGCTGCGTTGTTGCCTTCCTAGTAGTTGTTTCTGTCGGTGGCATCGTTGTTGCCTTCGAAGTAGTTGTTACTGTGGGTGGCATCGTTGTTGCCTTCGAAGTAGTTGTTACTGTGGGTGGCATCGTTGTTGCCTTAGAAGTAGTTGTTACTGTGGGTGGCATCGTTGTTGCCTTCGAAGTAGTTGTTACTGTGGGTGGCATCGTTGTTGCCTTCGAAGTAGTTGTTACTGTGGGTGGCATCGTTGTTGCCTTAGAAGTAGTTGTTACTGTGGGTGGCATCGTTGTTGCCTTAGAAGTAGTTGTTACTGTGGGTTTCATCGTTGTTGCCTTAGAAGTAGTTGTTACTGTGGGTGGCATCGTTGTTGCCTTCGAAGTAGTTGTTACTGTGGGTGGCATCGTTGTTGCCTTAGAAGTAGTTGTTACTGTGGGTGGCATCGTTGTTGCCTTAGAAGTAGTTGTTACTGTGGGTGGCATCGTTGTTGCCTTAGAAGTAGTTGTTACTGTCGGTGGCTGCGTTGTTGCCTTCCTAGTAGTTGTTTCTGTCGGTGGCATCGTTGTTGCCTTCGAAGTAGTTGTTACTGTGGGTGGCATCGTTGTTGCCTTCGAAGTAGTTGTTACTGTCGGTGGCATCGTTGTTGCCTTAGAAGTAGTTGTTACTGTGGGTGGCATCGTTGTTGCTTTAGAAGTAGTTGTTACTGTGGGTGGCATCGTTGTTGCCTTCGAAGTAGTTGTTACTGTCGGTGGCTGCGTTGTTGCCTTCCTAGTAGTTGTTTCTGTCGGTGGCATCGTTGTTGCCTTCGAAGTAGTTGTTACTGTGGGTGGCATCGTTGTTGCCTTCGAAGTAGTTGTTACTGTGGGTGGCATCGTTGTTGCTTTAGAAGTAGTTGTTACTGTGGGTGGCATCGTTGTTGCCTTCGAAGTAGTTGTTACTGTCGGTGGCTGCGTTGTTGCCTTCCTAGTAGTTGTTTCTGTCGGTGGCATCGTTGTTGCCTTCAAAGTAGTTGTTTCTGTCGGTGGCATCGTTGTTGCCTTCGAAGTAGTTGTTACTGTGGGTGGCATCGTTGTTGCTTTAGAAGTAGTTGTTACTGTGGGTGGCATCGTTGTTGCCTTCGAAGTAGTTGTTACTGTCGGTGGCTGCGTTGTTGCCTTCCTAGTAGTTGTTTCTGTCGGTGGCATCGTTGTTGCCTTCGTAGTAGTTGTTTCTGTCGGTGGCATCGTTGTTGCCTTAGAAGTAGTTGTTACTGTCTGTGGCTGCGTTGTTGCCTTCCTAGTAGTTGTTACTGTCGGTGGCATCGTTGTTGCCTTCCTAGTAGTTGTTTCTGTCGGTGGCATCGTTGTTGCCTTCGAAGTAGTTGTTACTGTGGGTGGCATCGTTGTTGCTTTAGAAGTAGTTGTTACTGTGGGTGGCATCGTTGTTGCCTTCGAAGTAGTTGTTACTGTCGGTGGCTGCGTTGTTGCCTTCCTAGTAGTTGTTTCTGTCGGTGGCATCGTTGTTGCCTTCGAAGTAGTTGTTACTGTGGGTGGCATCGTTGTTGCCTTCGTAGTAGTTGTTTCTGTCGGTGGCATCGTTGTTGCCTTAGAAGTAGTTGTTACTGTGGGTGGCATCGTTGTTGCCTTCGAAGTAGTTGTTACTGTGGGTGGCATCGTTGTTGCTTTAGAAGTAGTTGTTACTGTGGGTGGCATCGTTGTTGCCTTCGAAGTAGTTGTTACTGTCGGTGGCATCGTTGTTGCCTTAGAAGTAGTTGTTACTGTGGGTGGCATCGTTGTTGCCTTCCTAGTAGTTGTTTCTGTCGGTGGCATCGTTGTTGCCTTCCTAGTAGTTGTTTCTGTCGGTGGCTGCGTTGTTGCCTTCGAAGTAGTTGTTACTGTGGGTGGCATCGTTGTTGCCTTCCTAGTAGTTGTTTCTGTCGGTGGCTGCGTTGTTGCCTTCCTAGTAGTTGTTTCTGTCGGTGGCATCGTTGTTGCCTTCGAAGTAGTTGTTACTGTGGGTGGCATCGTTGTTGCCTTCGAAGTAGTTGTTACTGTGGGTGGCATCGTTGTTGCCTTAGAAGTAGTTGTTACTGTGGGTGGCATCGTTGTTGCCTTCGAAGTAGTTGTTACTGTGGGTGGCATCGTTGTTGCCTTCGAAGTAGTTGTTACTGTGGGTGGCATCGTTGTTGCCTTAGAAGTAGTTGTTACTGTGGGTGGCATCGTTGTTGCCTTAGAAGTAGTTGTTACTGTGGGTGGCATCGTTGTTGCCTTAGAAGTAGTTGTTACTGTGGGTGGCATCGTTGTTGCCTTCGAAGTAGTTGTTACTGTGGGTGGCATCGTTGTTGCCTTAGAAGTAGTTGTTACTGTGGGTGGCATCGTTGTTGCCTTAGAAGTAGTTGTTACTGTGGGTGGCATCGTTGTTGCCTTAGAAGTAGTTGTTACTGTCGGTGGCTGCGTTGTTGCCTTCGAAGTAGTTGTTACTGTGGGTGGCATCGTTGTTGCCTTCCTAGTAGTTGTTTCTGTCGGTGGCATCGTTGTTGCCTTCCTAGTAGTTGTTTCTGTCGGTGGCTGCGTTGTTGCCTTCCTAGTAGTTGTTTCTGTCGGTGGCATCGTTGTTGCCTTCGAAGTAGTTGTTTCTGTCGGTGGCATCGTTGTTGCCTTCGAAGTAGTTGTTACTGTCGGTGGCTGCGTTGTTGCCTTCCTAGTAGTTGTTTCTGTCGGTGGCTGCGTTGTTGCCTTCGAAGTAGTTGTTACTGTGGGTGGCATCGTTGTTGCCTTCCTAGTAGTTGTTTCTGTCGGTGGCATCGTTGTTGCCTTCCTAGTAGTTGTTTCTGTCGGTGGCATCGTTGTTGCCTTCGAAGTAGTTGTTTCTGTCGGTGGCATCGTTGTTGCCTTCCTAGTAGTTGTTTCTGTCGGTGGCATCGTTGTTGCTTTCGAAGTAGTTGTTACTGTGGGTGGTATCGTTGTTGCCTTCCTAGTAGTTGTTTCTGTCGGTGGAATCGTTGTTGCCTTCCTAGTAGTTGTTTCTGTCGGTGGCATCGTTGTTGCCTTCGAAGTAGTTGTTTCTGTCGGTGGCATCGTTGTTGCCTTCGAAGTAGTTGTTTCTGTCGGTGGCATCGTTGTTGCCTTCGAAGTAGTTGTTACTGTGGGTGGCATCGTTGTTGCCTTCCTAGTAGTTGTTTCTGTCGGTGGCATCGTTGTTGCCTTCCTAGTAGTTGTTTCTGTCGGTGGCTGCGTTGTTGCCTTCGAAGTAGTTGTTACTGTGGGTGGCATCGTTGTTGCCTTCCTAGTAGTTGTTTCTGTCGGTGGCATCGTTGTTGCCTTCCTAGTAGTTGTTTCTGTCGGTGGCATCGTTGTTGCCTTCGAAGTAGTTGTTACTGTGGGTGGCATCGTTGTTGCCTTCCTAGTAGTTGTTTCTGTCGGTGGCATCGTTGTTGCCTTCGAAGTAGTTGTTACTGTGGGTGGCATCGTTGTTGCCTTCGTAGTAGTTGTTTCTGTCGGTGGCATCGTTGTTGCCTTAGAAGTAGTTGTTACTGTGGGTGGCATCGTTGTTGCCTTCGAAGTAGTTGTTACTGTGGGTGGCATCGTTGTTGCTTTAGAAGTAGTTGTTACTGTGGGTGGCATCGTTGTTGCCTTCGAAGTAGTTGTTACTGTCGGTGGCTGCGTTGTTGCCTTCCTAGTAGTTGTTTCTGTCGGTGGCATCGTTGTTGCCTTCGTAGTAGTTGTTTCTGTCGGTGGCATCGTTGTTGCCTTAGAAGTAGTTGTTACTGTGGGTGGCATCGTTGTTGCCTTCGAAGTAGTTGTTACTGTGGGTGGCATCGTTGTTGCTTTAGAAGTAGTTGTTACTGTGGGTGGCATCGTTGTTGCCTTCGAAGTAGTTGTTACTGTCGGTGGCTGCGTTGTTGCCTTCCTAGTAGTTGTTTCTGTCGGTGGCATCGTTGTTGCCTTCGAAGTAGTTGTTACTGTGGGTGGCATCGTTGTTGCCTTCGTAGTAGTTGTTTCTGTCGGTGGCATCGTTGTTGCCTTAGAAGTAGTTGTTACTGTGGGTGGCATCGTTGTTGCCTTCGAAGTAGTTGTTACTGTGGGTGGCATCGTTGTTGCTTTAGAAGTAGTTGTTACTGTGGGTGGCATCGTTGTTGCCTTCGAAGTAGTTGTTACTGTCGGTGGCTGCGTTGTTGCCTTCCTAGTAGTTGTTTCTGTCGGTGGCATCGTTGTTGCCTTCGTAGTAGTTGTTTCTGTCGGTGGCATCGTTGTTGCCTTAGAAGTAGTTGTTACTGTGGGTGGCATCGTTGTTGCCTTAGAAGTAGTTGTTACTGTCGGTGGCTGCGTTGTTGCCTTCGTAGTAGTTGTTTCTGTCGGTGGCATCGTTGTTGCCTTCGAAGTAGTTGTTTCTGTCGGTGGCATCGTTGTTGCCTTCGAAGTAGTTGTTACTGTGGGTGGCATCGTTGTTGCCTTCCTAGTAGTTGTTTCTGTCGGTGGCTGCGTTGTTGCCTTCCTAGTAGTTGTTTCTGTCGGTGGCATCGTTGTTGCCTTCCTAGTAGTTGTTTCTGTCGGTGGCATCGTTGTTGCCTTCGAAGTAGTTGTTACTGTGGGTGGCATCGTTGTTGCCTTCCTAGTAGTTGTTTCTGTCGGTGGCATCGTTGTTGCCTTCGAAGTAGTTGTTTCTGTCGGTGGCATCGTTGTTGCCTTCGAAGTAGTTGTTACTGTGGGTGGCATCGTTGTTGCCTTCCTAGTAGTTGTTTCTGTCGGTGGCATCGTTGTTGCCTTCCTAGTAGTTGTTTCTGTCGGTGGCTGCGTTGTTGCCTTCCTAGTAGTTGTTTCTGTCGGTGGCATCGTTGTTGCCTTCGAAGTAGTTGTTTCTGTCGGTGGCATCGTTGTTGCCTTAGAAGTAGTTGTTACTGTGGGTGGCTGCGTTGTTGCCTTCGTAGTAGTTGTTTCTGTCGGTGGCATCGTTGTTGCCTTCCTAGTAGTTGTTTCTGTCGGTGGCATCGTTGTTGCCTTCGAAGTAGTTGTTACTGTGGGTGGCATCGTTGTTGCCTTCCTAGTAGTTGTTTCTGTCGGTGGCATCGTTGTTGCCTTCGAAGTAGTTGTTTCTGTCGGTGGAATCGTTGTTGCCTTCGAAGTAGTTGTTTCTGTCGGTGGCATTGTTGTTGCCTTCGAAGTAGTTGTTTCTGTCGGTGGCATCGTTGTTGCCTTCGAAGTAGTTGTTACTGTGGGTGGCATCGTTGTTGCCTTCCTAGTAGTTGTTTCTGTCGGTGGCATCGTTGTTGCCTTCCTAGTAGTTGTTTCTGTCGGTGGCATCGTTGTTGCCTTCGAAGTAGCTGTTACTGTCGGTGGCATCGTTGTTGCCTTAGAAGTAGTTGTTACTGTGGGTGGCATCGTTGTTGCCTTCGAAGTAGTTGTTACTGTGGGTGGCATCGTTGTTGCTTTAGAAGTAGTTGTTACTGTGGGTGGCTGCGTTGTTGCCTTCCTAGTAGTTGTTTCTGTCGGTGGCATCGTTGTTGCCTTCGAAGTAGTTGTTTCCGTCGGTGGCATCGTTGTTGCCTTCGAAGTAGTTGTTACTGTGGGTGGCATCGTTGTTGCCTTCCTAGTAGTTGTTTCTGTCGGTGGCATCGTTGTTGCCTTCCTAGTAGTTGTTTCTGTCGGTGGCATCGTTGTTGCCTTCCTAGTAGTTGTTTCTGTCGGTGGCTGCGTTGTTGCCTTCCTAGTAGTTGTTTCTGTCGGTGGCATCGTTGTTGCCTTCGAAGTAGTTGTTTCTGTCGGTGGCATCGTTGTTGCCTTCGAAGTAGTTGTTACTGTCGGTGGCTGCGTTGTTGCCTTCCTAGTAGTTGTTTCTGTCGGTGGCATCGTTGTTGCCTTCGTAGTAGTTGTTTCTGTCGGTGGCATCGTTGTTGCCTTAGAAGTAGTTGTTACTGTGGGTGGCATCGTTGTTGCCTTCGAAGTAGTTGTTACTGTGGGTGGCATCGTTGTTGCTTTAGAAGTAGTTGTTACTGTGGGTGGCATCGTTGTTGCCTTCGAAGTAGTTGTTACTGTCGGTGGCTGCGTTGTTGCCTTCCTAGTAGTTGTTTCTGTCGGTGGCATCGTTGTTGCCTTCGAAGTAGTTGTTACTGTGGGTGGCATCGTTGTTGCCTTCGTAGTAGTTGTTTCTGTCGGTGGCATCGTTGTTGCCTTAGAAGTAGTTGTTACTGTGGGTGGCATCGTTGTTGCCTTCGAAGTAGTTGTTACTGTGGGTGGCATCGTTGTTGCTTTAGAAGTAGTGTTTACTGTGGGTGGCATCGTTGTTGCCTTCGAAGTAGTTGTTACTGTCGGTGGCATCGTTGTTGCCTTAGAAGTAGTTGTTACTGTGGGTGGCATCGTTGTTGCCTTCCTAGTAGTTTTTTCTGTCGGTGGCATCGTTGTTGCCTTCCTAGTAGTTGTTTCTGTCGGTGGCTGCGTTGTTGCCTTCGAAGTAGTTGTTACTGTGGGTGGCATCGTTGTTGCCTTCCTAGTAGTTGTTTCTGTCGGTGGCATCGTTGTTGCCTTCCTAGTAGTTGTTTCTGTCGGTGGCATCGTTGTTGCCTTCGAAGTAGTTGTTACTGTGGGTGGCATCGTTGTTGCCTTCCTAGTAGTTGTTTCTGTCGGTGGCATCGTTGTTGCCTTCGAAGTAGTTGTTTCTGTCGGTGGCATCGTTGTTGCCTTCGAAGTAGTTGTTACTGTGGGTGGCATCGTTGTTGCCTTCCTAGTAGTTGTTTCTGTCGGTGGCATCGTTGTTGCCTTCCTAGTAGTTGTTTCTGTCGGTGGCTGCGTTGTTGCCTTCCTAGTAGTTGTTTCTGTCGGTGGCATCGTTGTTGCCTTCGAAGTAGTTGTTTCTGTCGGTGGCATCGTTGTTGCCTTCGAAGTAGTTGTTACTGTCGGTGGCTGCGTTGTTGCCTTCCTAGTAGTTGTTTCTGTCGGTGGCATCGTTGTTGCCTTCGAAGTAGTTGTTACTGTGGGTGGCATCGTTGTTGCCTTCCTAGTAGTTGTTTCTGTCGGTGGCATCGTTGTTGCCTTCGAAGTAGTTGTTTCCGTCGGTGGCATCGTTGTTGCCTTCGAAGTAGTTGTTACTGTGGGTGGCATCGTTGTTGCCTTCCTAGTAGTTGTTTCTGTCGGTGGCATCGTTGTTGCCTTCCTAGTAGTTGTTTCTGTCGGTGGCATCGTTGTTGCCTTCGAAGTAGTTGTTTCTGTCGGTGGCATCGTTGTTGCCTTCGAAGTAGTTGTTTCTGTCGGTGGCATCGTTGTTGCCTTCGAAGTAGTTGTTTCTGTCGGTGGCATCGTTGTTGCCTTCGAAGTAGTTGTTACTGTGGGTGGCATCGTTGTTGCCTTCCTAGTAGTTGTTTCTGTCGGTGGCATCGTTGTTGCCTTCCTAGTAGTTGTTTCTGTCGGTGGCTGCGTTGTTGCCTTCGAAGTAGTTGTTACTGTGGGTGGCATCGTTGTTGCCTTCCTAGTAGTTGTTTCTGTCGGTGGCATCGTTGTTGCCTTCGAAGTAGTTGTTTCTGTCGGTGGAATCGTTGTTGCCTTCGAAGTAGTTGTTTCTGTCGGTGGCATTGTTGTTGCCTTCGAAGTAGTTGTTTCTGTCGGTGGCATCGTTGTTGCCTTCGAAGTAGTTGTTACTGTGGGTGGCATCGTTGTTGCCTTCCTAGTAGTTGTTTCTGTCGGTGGCATCGTTGTTGCCTTCCTAGTAGTTCTTTCTGTCGGTGGCATCGTTGTTGCTTTCGAAGTAGTTGTTACTGTGGGTGGTATCGTTGTTGCCTTCCTAGTAGTTGTTTCTGTCGGTGGAATCGTTGTTGCCTTCCTAGTAGTTGTTTCTGTCGGTGGCATCGTTGTTGCCTTCGAAGTAGTTGTTACTGTGGGTGGCATCGTTGTTGCCTTCGAAGTAGTTGCTACTGTCGGTGGCTGCGTTGTTGCCTTCGTAGTAGTTGTTTCTGTCGGTGGCATCGTTGTTGCCTTCGAAGTAGTTGTTTCTGTCGGTGGCATCGTTGTTGCCTTAGAAGTAGTTGTTACTGTGGGTGGCTGCGTTGTTGCCTTCGTAGTAGTTGTTACTGTCGGTGGCATCGTTGTTGCCTTAGAAGTAGTTGTTACTGTGGGTGGCATCGTTGTTGGCTTCGTAGTAGTTGTTACTGTCGGTGGCATCGTTGTTGCCTTAGAAGTAGTTGTTACTGTGGGTGGCATCGTTGTTGCCTTCCTAGTAGTTGTTTCTGTCGGTGGCATCGTTGTTGCCTTCGAAGTAGTTGTTTCTGTCGGTGGAATCGTTGTTGCCTTCGAAGTAGTTGTTTCTGTCGGTGGCATTGTTGTTGCCTTCGAAGTAGTTGTTACTGTGGGTGGCATCGTTGTTGCCTTCCTAGTAGTTGTTTCTGTCGGTGGCATCGTTGTTGCCTTCCTAGTAGTTGTTTCTGTCGGTGGCATCGTTGTTGCCTTCGAAGTAGCTGTTACTGTCGGTGGCATCGTTGTTGCCTCTGAAGTAGTTGTTTCTGTCGGTGGCATCGTTGTTGCCTTCGAAGTAGTTGTTACTGTGGGTGGCATCGTTGTTGCTTTAGAAGTAGTTGTTACTGTGGGTGGCATCGTTGTTGCCTTCGAAGTAGTTGTTGCTGTCGGTGGCATCGTTGTTGCCTTCCTAGTAGTTGTTACTGTCGGTGGCTGCGTTGTTGCCTTCCTAGTAGTTGTTTCTGTGGGTGGCATCGTTGTTGCCTTCGAAGTAGTTGCTACTGTCGGTGGCTGCGTTGTTGCCTTCGTAGTAGTTGTTTCTGTCGGTGGCATCGTTGTTGCCTTCGAAGTAGTTGTTACTGTGGGTGGCATCGTTGTTGCTTTAGAAGTAGTTGTTACTGTGGGTGGCATCGTTGTTGCCTTCGAAGTAGTTGTTGCTGTCGGTGGCATCGTTTTTGCTTTAGAAGTAGTTGTTACTGTGGGTGGCATCGTTGTTGCCTTCCTAGTAGTTGTTTCTGTCGGTGGCATCGTTGTTGCCTTCCTAGTAGTTGTTTCTGTCGGTGGCTGCGTTGTTGCCTTCCTAGTAGTTGTTTCTGTCGGTGGCATCGTTGTTGCCTTCCTAGTAGTTGTTTCTGTCGGTGGCATCGTTGTTGCCTTCGAAGTAGTTGTTACTGTGGGTGGCATCGTTGTTGCCTTCCTAGTAGTTGTTTCTGTCGGTGGCATCGTTGTTGCCTTCGAAGTAGTTGTTTCTGTCGGTGGCATCGTTGTTGCCTTCGAAGTAGTTGTTACTGTGGGTGGCATCGTTGTTGCCTTCCTAGTAGTTGTATCTGTCGGTGGCATCGTTGTTGCCTTCCTAGTAGTTGTTTCTGTCGGTGGCTGCGTTGTTGCCTTCGAAGTAGTTGTTTCTGTCGGTGGCATCGTTGTTGCCTTCGAAGTAGTTGTTACTGTGGGTGGCATCGTTGTTGCCTTCCTAGTAGTTGTTTCTGTCGGTGGCATCGTTGTTGCCTTCGAAGTAGTTGTTTCTGTCGGTGGAATCGTTGTTGCCTTCGAAGTAGTTGTTTCTGTCGGTGGCATTGTTGTTGCCTTCGAAGTAGTTGTTTCTGTCGGTGGCATCGTTGTTGCCTTCGAAGTAGTTGTTACTGTGGGTGGCATCGTTGTTGCCTTCCTAGTAGTTGTTTCTGTCGGTGGCATCGTTGTTGCCTTCCTAGTAGTTGTTTCTGTCGGTGGCATCGTTGTTGCCTTCGAAGTAGTTGTTACTGTGGGTGGCATCGTTGTTGCCTTCGAAGTAGTTGTTACTGTGGGTGGCTGCGTTGTTGCCTTCCTAGTAGTTGTTTCTGTCGGTGGCATCGTTGTTGCCTTCGAAGTAGTTGTTACTGTGGGTGGCATCGTTGTTGCCTTCCTAGTAGTTGTTTCTGTCGGTGGCATCGTTGTTGCCTTCGAAGTAGTTGTTTCTGTCGGTGGCATCGTTGTTGCCTTCGAAGTAGTTGTTACTGTGGGTGGCATCGTTGTTGCCTTCGAAGTAGTTGTTACTGTGGGTGGCATCGTTGTTGCCTTCGAAGTAGTTGTTACTGTGGGTGGCATCGTTGTTGCCTTCCTAGTAGTTGTATCTGTCGGTGGCATCGTTGTTGCCTTCCTAGTAGTTGTTTCTGTCGGTGGCATCGTTGTTGCCATCGAAGTAGTTGTTTCTGTCGGTGGCATCGTTGTTGCCTTCGAAGTAGTTGTTACTGTGGGTGGCATCGTTGTTGCCTTCGAAGTAGTTGTTACTGTGGGTGGCATCGTTGTTGCCTTCCTAGTAGTTGTTTCTGTCGGTGGCATCGTTGTTGCCTTCGAAGTAGTTGTTTCTGTCGGTGGCATCGTTGTTGCCTTCGAAGTAGTTGTTACTGTGGGTGGCATCGTTGTTGCCTTCCTAGTAGTTGTTTCTGTCGGTGGCATCGTTGTTGCCTTCGAAGTAGTTGTTTCTGTCGGTGGCATCGTTGTTGCCTTCGAAGTAGTTGTAACTGTGGGTGGCATCGTTGTTGCCTTCCTAGTAGTTGTTTCTGTCGGTGGCATCGTTGTTGCCTTCCTAGTAGTTGTTTCTGTCGGTGGCTGCGTTGTTGCCTTCGATGTAGTTGTTACTGTGGGTGGCATCGTTGTTGCCTTCCTAGTAGTTGTTTCTGTCGGTGGCATCGTTGTTGCCTTCCTAGTAGTTGTTTCTGTCGGTGGCATCGTTGTTGCCTTCGAAGTAGTTGTTACTGTGGGTGGCATCGTTGTTGCCTTCCTAGTAGTTGTTTCTGTCGGTGGCATCGTTGTTGCCTTCGAAGTAGTTGTTTCTGTCGGTGGAATCGTTGTTGCCTTCGAAGTAGTTGTTTCTGTCGGTGGCATTGTTGTTGCCTTCGAAGTAGTTGTTTCTGTCGGTGGCATCGTTGTTGCCTTCGAAGTAGTTGTTACTGTGGGTGGCATCGTTGTTGCCTTCCTAGTAGTTGTTTCTGTCGGTGGCATCGTTGTTGCCTTCCTAGTAGTTGTTTCTGTCGGTGGCATCGTTGTTGCCTTCGAAGTAGTTGTAACTGTGGGTGGCATCGTTGTTGCCTTCCTAGTAGTTGTTTCTGTCGGTGGCATCGTTGTTGCCTTCCTAGTAGTTGTTTCTGTCGGTGGCATCGTTGTTGCCTTCGAAGTAGTTGTAACTGTGGGTGGCATCGTTGTTGCCTTCCTAGTAGTTGTTTCTGTCGGTGGCATCGTTGTTGCCTTCGAAGTAGTTGTTACTGTGGGTGGCATCGTTGTTGCCTTCCTAGTAGTTGTTTCTGTCGGTGGCATCGTTGTTGCCTTCCTAGTAGTTGTTTCTGTCGGTGGCATCGTTGTTGCCTTCGAAGTAGTTGTTACTGTGGGTGGCATCGTTGTTGCCTTCCTAGTAGTTGTTTCTGTCGGTGGCATCGTTGTTGCCTTCGAAGTAGTTGCTACTGTCGGTGGCTGCGTTGTTGCCTTCGTATTAGTTGTTTCTGTCGGTGGCATCGTTGTTGCCTTCGAAGTAGTTGTTTCTGTCGGTGGCATCGTTGTTGCCTTCCTAGTAGTTGTTTCTGTCGGTGGCATCGTTGTTGCCTTCGAAGTAGTTGTAACTGTGGGTGGCATCGTTGTTGCCTTCCTAGTAGTTGTTTCTGTCGGTGGCATCGTTGTTGCCTTCCTAGTAGTTGTTTCTGTCGGTGGCATCGTTGTTGCCTTCGAAGTAGTTGTTACTGTGGGTGGCATCGTTGTTGCCTTCCTAGTAGTTGTTTCTGTCGGTGGCATCGTTGTTGCCTTCGAAGTAGTTGCTACTGTCGGTGGCTGCGTTGTTGCCTTCGAAGTAGTTGTTTCTGTCGGTGGCATCGTTGTTGCCTTCCTAGTAGTTGTTTCTGTCGGTGGCATCGTTGTTGCCTTCGAAGTAGTTGTAACTGTGGGTGGCATCGTTGTTGCCTTCCTAGTAGTTGTTTCTGTCGGTGGCATCGTTGTTGCCTTCCTAGTAGTTGTTTCTGTCGGTGGCATCGTTGTTGCCTTCGAAGTAGTTGTTACTGTGGGTGGCATCGTTGTTGCCTTCCTAGTAGTTGTTTCTGTCGGTGGCATCGTTGTTGCCTTCGAAGTAGTTGTTACTGTGGGTGGCATCGTTGTTGCCTTCCTAGTAGTTGTTTCTGTCGGTGGCATCGTTGTTGCCTTCCTAGTAGTTGTTTCTGTCGGTGGCATCGTTGTTGCCTTCGAAGTAGTTGTTACTGTGGGTGGCATCGTTGTTGCCTTCCTAGTAGTTGTTTCTGTCGGTGGCATCGTTGTTGCCTTCGAAGTAGTTGCTACTGTCGGTGGCTGCGTTGTTGCCTTCGTATTAGTTGTTTCTGTCGGTGGCATCGTTGTTGCCTTCGAAGTAGTTGTTTCTGTCGGTGGCATCGTTGTTGCCTTCCTAGTAGTTGTTTCTGTCGGTGGCATCGTTGTTGCCTTCGAAGTAGTTGTAACTGTGGGTGGCATCGTTGTTGCCTTCCTAGTAGTTGTTTCTGTCGGTGGCATCGTTGTTGCCTTCCTAGTAGTTGTTTCTGTCGGTGGCATCGTTGTTGCCTTCCTAGTAGTTGTTTCTGTCGGTGGCATCGTTGTTGCCTTCCTAGTAGTTGTTTCTGTCGGTGGCATCGTTGTTGCCTTCGAAGTAGTTGTTACTGTGGGTGGCATCGTTGTTGCCTTCCTAGTAGTTGTTTCTGTCGGTGGCATCGTTGTTGCCTTCGAAGTAGTTGTTACTGTGGGTGGCATCGTTGTTGCCTTCGAAGTAGTTGTTACTGTGGGTGGCATCGTTGTTGCCTTCCTAGTAGTTGTTTCTGTGGGTGGCATCGTTGTTGCCTTCGAAGTAGTTGTTACTGTGGGTGGCATCGTTGTTGCCTTCCTAGTAGTTGTTTCTGTCGGTGGCATCGTTGTTGCCTTAGAAGTAGTTGTTACTGTCGGTGGCTGCGTTGTTGCCTTAGAAGTAGTTGTTACTGTGGGTGGCATCGTTGTTGCCTTAGAAGTAGTTGTTACTGTGGGTGGCATCGTTGTTGCCTTCGAAGTAGTTGTTACTGTGGGTGGCATCGTTGTTGCCTTCGAAGTAGTTGTTACTGTGGGTGGCATCGTTGTTGCCTTAGAAGTAGTTGTTACTGTGGGTGGCATCGTTGTTGCCTTCGAAGTAGTTGTTACTGTGGGTGGCATCGTTGTTGCCTTCCTAGTAGTTGTTTCTGTCGGTGGCATCGTTGTTGCCTTCCTAGTAGTTGTTTCTGTCGGTGGCATCGTTGTTGCCTTCGAAGTAGTTGTTACTGTGGGTGGCATCGTTGTTGCCTTCCTAGTAGTTGTTTCTGTCGGTGGCATCGTTGTTGCCTTCCTAGTAGTTGTTTCTGTCGGTGGCATCGTTGTTGCCTTCGAAGTAGTTGTTACTGTGGGTGGCATCGTTGTTGCCTTCCTAGTAGTTGTTTCTGTCGGTGGCATCGTTGTTGCCTTCGAAGTAGTTGTTACTGTGGGTGGCATCGTTGTTGCCTTCCTAGTAGTTGTTTCTGTCGGTGGCATCGTTGTTGCCTTCGAAGTAGTTGTAACTGTGGGTGGCATCGTTGTTGCCTTCCTAGTAGTTGTTTCTGTCGGTGGCATCGTTGTTGCCTTCGAAGTAGTTGTTACTGTGGGTGGCATCGTTGTTGCCTTCCTAGTAGTTGTTTCTGTCGGTGGCATCGTTGTTGCCTTCCTAGTAGTTGTTTCTGTCGGTGGCATCGTTGTTGCCTTCGAAGTAGTTGTTACTGTGGGTGGCATCGTTGTTGCCTTCCTAGTAGTTGTTTCTGTCGGTGGCATCGTTGTTGCCTTCGAAGTAGTTGTTACTGTGGGTGGCATCGTTGTTGCCTTCCTAGTAGTTGTTTCTGTCGGTGGCATCGTTGTTGCCTTCCTAGTAGTTGTTTCTGTCGGTGGCATCGTTGTTGCCTTCGAAGTAGTTGTTACTGTGGGTGGCATCGTTGTTGCCTTCCTAGTAGTTGTTTCTGTCGGTGGCATCGTTGTTGCCTTCGAAGTAGTTGTTTCTGTCGGTGGCATCGTTGTTGCCTTCGAAGTAGTTGTTTCTGTCGGTGGCATCGTTGTTGCCTTCGAAGTAGTTGTTACTGTGGGTGGCATCGTTGTTGCCTTCCTAGTAGTTGTTTCTGTCGGTGGCATCGTTGTTGCCTTCGAAGTAGTTGTTACTGTGGGTGGCATCGTTGTTGCCTTCCTAGTAGTTGTTTCTGTCGGTGGCATCGTTGTTGCCTTCGAAGTAGTTGTTACTGTGGGTGGCATCGTTGTTGCCTTCCTAGTAGTTGTTTCTGTCGGTGGCATCGTTGTTGCCTTCGAAGTAGTTGTTTCTGTCGGTGGCATCGTTGTTGCCTTCGAAGTAGTTGTTACTGTGGGTGGCATCGTTGGTGCCTTCGAAGTAGTTGTTACTGTGGGTGGCATCGTTGTTGCCTTCCTAGTGGTTGTTTCTGTCGGTGGCATCGTTGTTGCCTTCGAAGTAGTTGTTACTGTGGGTGGCATCGTTGTTGCTTTAGAAGTAGTTGTTACTGTGGGTGGCATCGTTGTTGCCTTCGAAGTAGTTGTTTCTGTCGGTGGCATCGTTGTTGCCTTCGAAGTAGTTGTTTCTGTCGGTGGCATCGTTGTTGCCTTCGAAGTAGTTGTTTCTGTCGGTGGCATCGTTGTTGCCTTCGAAGTAGTTGTTACTGTGGGTGGCATCGTTGGTGCCTTCGAAGTAGTTGTTACTGTGGGTGGCATCGTTGTTGCCTTCCTAGTAGTTGTTTCTGTCGGTGGCATCGTTGTTGCCTTCGAAGTAGTTGTTTCTGTCGGTGGCATCGTTGTTGCCTTCGAAGTAGTTGTTTCTGTCGGTGGCATCGTTGTTGCCTTCGAAGTAGTTGTTACTGTGGGTGGCATCGTTGTTGCCTTCCTAGTAGTTGTTTCTGTCGGTGGCATCGTTGTTGCCTTCGAAGTAGTTGTTTCTGTCGGTGGCATCGTTGTTGCCTTCGAAGTAGTTGTTTCTGTCGGTGGCTGCGTTGTTGCCTTCCTAGTAGTTGTTTCTGTCGGTGGCATCGTTGTTGCCTTCGAAGTAGTTGTTACTGTGGGTGGCATCGTTGTTGCCTTCCTAGTAGTTGTTTCTGTCGGTGGCATCGTTGTTGCCTTCGAAGTAGTTGTTTCTGTCGGTGGAATCGTTGTTACCTTCGAAGTAGTTGTTTCTGTCGGTGGCATTGTTGTTGCCTTCGAAGTAGTTGTTTCTGTCGGTGGCATCGTTGTTGCCTTCGAAGTAGTTGTTTCTGTCGGTGGAATCGTTGTTACCTTCGAAGTAGTTGTTTCTGTCGGTGGCATTGTTGTTGCCTTCGAAGTAGTTGTTTCTGTCGGTGGCATCGTTGTTGCCTTCGAAGTAGTTGTTACTGTGGGTGGCATCGTTGTTGCCTTCCTAGTAGTTGTTTCTGTCGGTGGCATCGTTGTTGCCTTCCTAGTAGTTGTTTCTGTCGGTGGCTGCGTTGTTGCCTTCCTAGTAGTTGTTTCTGTCGGTGGCATCGTTGTTGCCTTCGAAGTAGTTGTTTCTGTCGGTGGCATCGTTGTTGCCTTCGAAGTAGTTGTTACTGTCGGTGGCTGCGTTGTTGCCTTCCTAGTAGTTGTTTCTGTCGGTGGCATCGTTGTTGCCTTCGAAGTAGTTGTTTCTGTCGGTGGCATCGTTGTTGCCTTCGAAGTAGTTGTTACTGTGGGTGGCATCGTTGTTGCCTTCGAAGTAGTTGTTTCTGTCGGTGGCATCGTTGTTGCCTTCGAAGTAGTTGTTTCTGTCGGTGGCATCGTTGTTGCCTTCGAAGTAGTTGTTTCTGTCGGTGGCATCGTTGTTGCCTTCGAAGTAGTTGTTACTGTGGGTGGCATCGTTGTTGCCTTCCTAGTAGTTGTTTCTGTCGGTGGCATCGTTGTTGCCTTCGAAGTAGTTGTTTCTGTCGGTGGCATCGTTGTTGCCTTCGAAGTAGTTGTTTCTGTCGGTGGCATCGTTGTTGCCTTCGAAGTAGTTGTTTCTGTCGGTGGCATCGTTGTTGCCTTCGAAGTAGTTGTTACTGTGGGTGGCATCGTTGTTGCTTTAGAAGTAGTTGTTACTGTGGGTGGCATCGTTGTTGCCTTCGAAGTAGTTGTTACTGTCGGTGGCATCGTTGTTGCCTTAGAAGTAGTTGTTACTGTGGGTGGCATCGTTGTTGCCTTCCTAGTAGTTGTTTCTGTCGGTGGCATCGTTGTTGCCTTCCTAGTAGTTGTTTCTGTCGGTGGCTGCGTTGTTGCCTTCCTAGTAGTTGTTTCTGTCGGTGGCATCGTTGTTGCCTTCCTAGTAGTTGTTTCTGTCGGTGGCATCGTTGTTGCCTTCGAAGTAGTTGTTACTGTGGGTGGCATCGTTGTTGCCTTCGAAGTAGTTGTTACTGTGGGTGGCTGCGTTGTTGCCTTCCTAGTAGTTGTTTCTGTCGGTGGCATCGTTGTTGCCTTCCTAGTAGTTGTTTCTGTCGGTGGCATCGTTGTTGCCTTCGAAGTAGTTGTTTCTGTCGGTGGCATCGTTGTTGCCTTCGAAGTAGTTGTTACTGTGGGTGGCATCGTTGTTGCCTTCCTAGTAGTTGTTTCTGTCGGTGGCATCGTTGTTGCCTTCCTAGTAGTTGTTTCTGTCGGTGGCATCGTTGTTGCCTTCGAAGTAGTTGTTACTGTGGGTGGCATCGTTGTTGCCTTCCTAGTAGTTGTTTCTGTCGGTGGCATCGTTGTTGCCTTCGAAGTAGTTGTTACTGTGGGTGGCATCGTTGTTGCCTTCCTAGTAGTTGTTTCTGTCGGTGGCATCGTTGTTGCCTTCCTAGTAGTTGTTTCTGTCGGTGGCATCGTTGTTGCCTTCGAAGTAGTTGTTACTGTGGGTGGCATCGTTGTTGCCTTCCTAGTAGTTGTTTCTGTCGGTGGCATCGTTGTTGCCTTCGAAGTAGTTGTTTCTGTCGGTGGCATCGTTGTTGCCTTCGAAGTAGTTGTTTCTGTCGGTGGCATCGTTGTTGCCTTCGAAGTAGTTGTTACTGTGGGTGGCATCGTTGTTGCCTTCCTAGTAGTTGTTTCTGTCGGTGGCATCGTTGTTGCCTTCGAAGTAGTTGTTACTGTGGGTGGCATCGTTGTTGCCTTCCTAGTAGTTGTTTCTGTCGGTGGCATCGTTGTTGCCTTCGAAGTAGTTGTTACTGTGGGTGGCATCGTTGTTGCCTTCCTAGTAGTTGTTTCTGTCGGTGGCATCGTTGTTGCCTTCGAAGTAGTTGTTTCTGTCGGTGGCATCGTTGTTGCCTTCGAAGTAGTTGTTACTGTGGGTGGCATCGTTGGTGCCTTCGAAGTAGTTGTTACTGTGGGTGGCATCGTTGTTGCCTTCCTAGTGGTTGTTTCTGTCGGTGGCATCGTTGTTGCCTTCGAAGTAGTTGTTACTGTGGGTGGCATCGTTGTTGCTTTAGAAGTAGTTGTTACTGTGGGTGGCATCGTTGTTGCCTTCGAAGTAGTTGTTTCTGTCGGTGGCATCGTTGTTGCCTTCGAAGTAGTTGTTTCTGTCGGTGGCATCGTTGTTGCCTTCGAAGTAGTTGTTTCTGTCGGTGGCATCGTTGTTGCCTTCGAAGTAGTTGTTACTGTGGGTGGCATCGTTGGTGCCTTCGAAGTAGTTGTTACTGTGGGTGGCATCGTTGTTGCCTTCCTAGTAGTTGTTTCTGTCGGTGGCATCGTTGTTGCCTTCGAAGTAGTTGTTTCTGTCGGTGGCATCGTTGTTGCCTTCGAAGTAGTTGTTTCTGTCGGTGGCATCGTTGTTGCCTTCGAAGTAGTTGTTACTGTGGGTGGCATCGTTGTTGCCTTCCTAGTAGTTGTTTCTGTCGGTGGCATCGTTGTTGCCTTCGAAGTAGTTGTTTCTGTCGGTGGCATCGTTGTTGCCTTCGAAGTAGTTGTTTCTGTCGGTGGCTGCGTTGTTGCCTTCCTAGTAGTTGTTTCTGTCGGTGGCATCGTTGTTGCCTTCGAAGTAGTTGTTTCTGTCGGTGGCATCGTTGTTGCCTTCGAAGTAGTTGTTACTGTCGGTGGCTGCGTTGTTGCCTTCCTAGTAGTTGTTTCTGTCGGTGGCATCGTTGTTGCCTTCGAAGTAGTTGTTTCTGTCGGTGGCATCGTTGTTGCCTTCGAAGTAGTTGTTACTGTGGGTGGCATCGTTGTTGCCTTCGAAGTAGTTGTTTCTGTCGGTGGCATCGTTGTTGCCTTCGAAGTAGTTGTTTCTGTCGGTGGCATCGTTGTTGCCTTCGAAGTAGTTGTTTCTGTCGGTGGCATCGTTGTTGCCTTCGAAGTAGTTGTTACTGTGGGTGGCATCGTTGTTGCCTTCCTAGTAGTTGTTTCTGTCGGTGGCATCGTTGTTGCCTTCGAAGTAGTTGTTTCTGTCGGTGGCATCGTTGTTGCCTTCGAAGTAGTTGTTTCTGTCGGTGGCATCGTTGTTGCCTTCGAAGTAGTTGTTACTGTGGGTGGCATCGTTGTTGCCTTCCTAGTAGTTGTTTCTGTCGGTGGCATCGTTGTTGCCTTCGAAGTAGTTGTTTCTGTCGGTGGCATCGTTGTTGCCTTCGAAGTAGTTGTTTCTGTCGGTGGCATCGTTGTTGCCTTCGAAGTAGTTGTTACTGTGGGTGGCATCGTTGTTGCCTTCCTAGTAGTTGTTTCTGTCGGTGGCATCGTTGTTGCCTTCGAAGTAGTTGTTTCTGTCGGTGGCATCGTTGTTGCCTTCCTAGTAGTTGTTTCTGTCGGTGGCTGCGTTGTTGCCTTCCTAGTAGTTGTGTCTGTCGGTGGCATCGTTGTTGCCTTCGAAGTAGTTGTTTCTGTCGGTGGCATCGTTGTTGCCTTCGAAGTAGTTGTTACTGTGGGTGGCATCGTTGTTGCCTTCCTAGTAGTTGTTTCTGTCGGTGGCATCGTTGTTGCCTTCGAAGTAGTTGTTTCTGTCGGTGGCATCGTTGTTGCCTTCGAAGTAGTTGTTTCTGTCGGTGGCATCGTTGTTGCCTTCGAAGTAGTTGTTTCTGTCGGTGGCATTGTTGTTGCCTTCGAAGTAGTTGTTTCTGTCGGTGGCATCGTTGTTGCCTTCGAAGTAGTTGTTACTGTGGGTGGCATCGTTGTTGCCTTCCTAGTAGTTGTTTCTGTCGGTGGCATCGTTGTTGCCTTCCTAGTAGTTGTTTCTGTCGGTGGCATCGTTGTTGCCTTCGAAGTAGTTGTTACTGTGGGTGGCATCGTTGTTGCCTTCCTAGTAGTTGTTTCTGTCGGTGGCATCGTTGTTGCCTTCCTAGTAGTTGTTTCTGTCGGTGGCATCGTTGTTGCCTTCGAAGTAGTTGTTACTGTGGGTGGCATCGTTGTTGCCTTCCTAGTAGTTGTTTCTGTCGGTGGCATCGTTGTTGCCTTCCTAGTAGTTGTTTCTGTCGGTGGCATCGTTGTTGCCTTCCTAGTAGTTGTTTCTGTCGGTGGCATCGTTGTTGCCTTCGAAGTAGTTGTTACTGTGGGTGGCATCGTTGTTGCCTTCGAAGTAGTTGTTACTGTGGGTGGCATCGTTGTTGCTTTAGAAGTAGTTGTTACTGTGGGTGGCATCGTTGTTGCCTTCGAAGTAGTTGTTTCTGTCGGTGGCATCGTTGTTGCCTTCGAAGTAGTTGTTTCTGTCGGTGGCATCGTTGTTGCCTTCGAAGTAGTTGTTTCTGTCGGTGGCATCGTTGTTGCCTTCGAAGTAGTTGTTACTGTGGGTGGCATCGTTGTTGCCTTCCTAGTAGTTGTTTCTGTCGGTGGCATCGTTGTTGCCTTCGAAGTAGTTGTTACTGTGGGTGGCATCGTTGTTGCCTTCCTAGTAGTTGTTTCTGTCGGTGGCATCGTTGTTGCCTTCGAAGTAGTTGTTTCTGTCGGTGGCATCGTTGTTGCCTTCGAAGTAGTTGTTTCTGTCGGTGGCTGCGTTGTTGCCTTCCTAGTAGTTGTTTCTGTCGGTGGCATCGTTGTTGCCTTCGAAGTAGTTGTTTCTGTCGGTGGCATCGTTGTTGCCTTCGAAGTAGTTGTTTCTGTCGGTGGCATCGTTGTTGCCTTCGAAGTAGTTGTTACTGTGGGTGGCATCGTTGTTGCCTTCCTAGTAGTTGTTTCTGTCGGTGGCATCGTTGTTGCCTTCGAAGTAGTTGTTTCTGTCGGTGGAATCGTTGTTGCCTTCGAAGTAGTTGTTTCTGTCGGTGGCATTGTTGTTGCCTTCGAAGTAGTTGTTTCTGTCGGTGGCATCGTTGTTGCCTTCGAAGTAGTTGTTACTGTGGGTGGCATCGTTGTTGCCTTCCTAGTAGTTGTTTCTGTCGGTGGCATCGTTGTTGCCTTCCTAGTAGTTGTTTCTGTCGGTGGCATCGTTGTTGCCTTCGAAGTAGTTGTTACTGTGGGTGGCATCGTTGTTGCCTTCGAAGTAGTTGTTACTGTGGGTGGCTGCGTTGTTGCCTTCCTAGTAGTTGTTTCTGTCGGTGGCATCGTTGTTGCCTTCCTAGTAGTTGTTTCTGTCGGTGGCATCGTTGTTGCCTTCGAAGTAGTTGTTTCTGTCGGTGGCATCGTTGTTGCCTTCGAAGTAGTTGTTTCTGTCGGTGGCATCGTTGTTGCCTTCGAAGTAGTTGTTACTGTGGGTGGCATCGTTGTTGCCTTCGAAGTAGTTGTTACTGTGGGTGGCATCGTTGGTGCCTTCGAAGTAGTTGTTACTGTGGGTGGCATCGTTGTTGCCTTCCTAGTAGTTGTTTCTGTCGGTGGCATCGTTGTTGCCTTCGAAGTAGTTGTTTCTGTCGGTGGCATCGTTGTTGCCTTCGAAGTAGTTGTTTCTGTCGGTGGCATCGTTGTTGCCTTCGAAGTAGTTGTTACTGTGGGTGGCATCGTTGTTGCCTTCCTAGTAGTTGTTTCTGTCGGTGGCATCGTTGTTGCCTTCGAAGTAGTTGTTTCTGTCGGTGGCATCGTTGTTGCCTTCGAAGTAGTTGTTTCTGTCGGTGGCATCGTTGTTGCCTTCGAAGTAGTTGTTACTGTGGGTGGCATCGTTGTTGCCTTCCTAGTAGTTGTTTCTGTCGGTGGCATCGTTGTTGCCTTCGAAGTAGTTGTTTCTGTCGGTGGAATCGTTGTTGCCTTCGAAGTAGTTGTTTCTGTCGGTGGCATTGTTGTTGCCTTCGAAGTAGTTGTTTCTGTCGGTGGCATCGTTGTTGCCTTCGAAGTAGTTGTTACTGTGGGTGGCATCGTTGTTGCCTTCCTAGTAGTTGTTTCTGTCGGTGGCATCGTTGTTGCCTTCCTAGTAGTTGTTTCTGTCGGTGGCATCGTTGTTGCCTTCGAAGTAGTTGTTACTGTGGGTGGCATCGTTGTTGCCTTCGAAGTAGTTGTTACTGTGGGTGGCTGCGTTGTTGCCTTCCTAGTAGTTGTTTCTGTCGGTGGCATCGTTGTTGCCTTCCTAGTAGTTGTTTCTGTCGGTGGCATCGTTGTTGCCTTCGAAGTAGTTGTTTCTGTCGGTGGCATCGTTGTTGCCTTCGAAGTAGTTGTTTCTGTCGGTGGCATCGTTGTTGCCTTCGAAGTAGTTGTTACTGTGGGTGGCATCGTTGTTGCCTTCGAAGTAGTTGTTACTGTGGGTGGCATCGTTGTTGCCTTCCTAGTAGTTGTTTCTGTCGGTGGCATCGTTGTTGCCTTCGAAGTAGTTGTTTCTGTCGGTGGCATCGTTGTTGCCTTCGAAGTAGTTGTTACTGTGGGTGGCATCGTTGTTGCCTTCCTAGTAGTTGTTTCTGTCGGTGGCATCGTTGTTGCCTTCGAAGTAGTTGTTACTGTGGGTGGCATCGTTGTTGCCTTCCTAGTAGTTGTTTCTGTCGGTGGCATCGTTGTTGCCTTCCTAGTAGTTGTTTCTGTCGGTGGCATCGTTGTTGCCTTCGAAGTAGTTGTTTCTGTCGGTGGCATCGTTGTTGCCTTCGAAGTAGTTGTTTCTGTCGGTGGCATCGTTGTTGCCTTCGAAGTAGTTGTTTCTGTCGGTGGCATCGTTGTTGCCTTCGAAGTAGTTGTTACTGTGGGTGGCATCGTTGTTGCCTTCCTAGTGGTTGTTTCTGTCGGTGGCATCGTTGTTGCCTTCGAAGTAGTTGTTTCTGTCGGTGGCATCGTTGTTGCCTTCGAAGTAGTTGTTTCTGTCGGTGGCATCGTTGTTGCCTTCGAAGTAGTTGTTTCTGTCGGTGGCATCGTTGTTGCCTTCGAAGTAGTTGTTTCTGTCGGTGGCTGCGTTGTTGCCTTCGAAGTAGTTGTTACTGTGGGTGGCATCGTTGTTGCCTTCCTAGTAGTTGTTTCTGTCGGTGGCATCGTTGTTGCCTTCCTAGTAGTTGTTTCTGTCGGTGGCATCGTTGTTGCCTTCGAAGTAGTTGTTACTGTGGGTGGCATCGTTGTTGCCTTCCTAGTAGTTGTTTCTGTCGGTGGCATCGTTGTTGCCTTCGAAGTAGTTGTTTCTGTCGGTGGAATCGTTGTTGCCTTCGAAGTAGTTGTTTCTGTCGGTGGCATTGTTGTTGCCTTCGAAGTAGTTGTTTCTGTCGGTGGCATCGTTGTTGCCTTCGAAGTAGTTGTTACTGTGGGTGGCATCGTTGTTGCCTTCCTAGTAGTTGTTTCTGTCGGTGGCATCGTTGTTGCCTTCCTAGTAGTTGTTTCTGTCGGTGGCATCGTTGTTGCCTTCGAAGTAGTTGTTACTGTGGGTGGCATCGTTGTTGCCTTCGAAGTAGTTGTTACTGTGGGTGGCATCGTTGTTGCTTTAGAAGTAGTTGTTACTGTGGGTGGCATCGTTGTTGCCTTCGAAGTAGTTGTTTCTGTCGGTGGCATCGTTGTTGCCTTCGAAGTAGTTGTTTCTGTCGGTGGCATCGTTGTTGCCTTCGAAGTAGTTGTTTCTGTCGGTGGCATCGTTGTTGCCTTCGAAGTAGTTGTTACTGTGGGTGGCATCGTTGTTGCCTTCCTAGTAGTTGTTTCTGTCGGTGGCATCGTTGTTGCCTTCGAAGTAGTTGTTACTGTGGGTGGCATCGTTGTTGCCTTCCTAGTAGTTGTTTCTGTCGGTGGCATCGTTGTTGCCTTCGAAGTAGTTGTTTCTGTCGGTGGCATCGTTGTTGCCTTCGAAGTAGTTGTTTCTGTCGGTGGCTGCGTTGTTGCCTTCCTAGTAGTTGTTTCTGTCGGTGGCATCGTTGTTGCCTTCGAAGTAGTTGTTTCTGTCGGTGGCATCGTTGTTGCCTTCGAAGTAGTTGTTACTGTCGGTGGCTGCGTTGTTGCCTTCCTAGTAGTTGTTTCTGTCGGTGGCATCGTTGTTGCCTTCGAAGTAGTTGTTTCTGTCGGTGGCATCGTTGTTGCCTTCGAAGTAGTTGTTACTGTGGGTGGCATCGTTGTTGCCTTCGAAGTAGTTGTTACTGTGGGTGGCATCGTTGTTGCTTTAGAAGTAGTTGTTACTGTGGGTGGCATCGTTGTTGCCTTCGAAGTAGTTGTTTCTGTCGGTGGCATCGTTGTTGCCTTCGAAGTAGTTGTTTCTGTCGGTGGCATCGTTGTTGCCTTCGAAGTAGTTGTTTCTGTCGGTGGCATCGTTGTTGCCTTCGAAGTAGTTGTTACTGTGGGTGGCATCGTTGTTGCCTTCGAAGTAGTTGTTTCTGTCGGTGGCATCGTTGTTGCCTTCGAAGTAGTTGTTACTGTGGGTGGCATCGTTGTTGCCTTCCTAGTAGTTGTTTCTGTCGGTGGCATCGTTGTTGCCTTCGAAGTAGTTGTTACTGTGGGTGGCATCGTTGTTGCCTTCCTAGTAGTTGTTTCTGTCGGTGGCATCGTTGTTGCCTTCCTAGTAGTTGTTTCTGTCGGTGGCATCGTTGTTGCCTTCGAAGTAGTTGTTACTGTGGGTGGCATCGTTGTTGCCTTCGAAGTAGTTGTTTCTGTCGGTGGCATCGTTGTTGCCTTCGAAGTAGTTGTTACTGTGGGTGGCATCGTTGTTGCCTTCCTAGTAGTTGTTTCTGTCGGTGGCATCGTTGTTGCCTTCGAAGTAGTTGTTACTGTGGGTGGCATCGTTGTTGCCTTCCTAGTAGTTGTTTCTGTCGGTGGCATCGTTGTTGCCTTCGAAGTAGTTGTTTCTGTCGGTGGCATCGTTGTTGCCTTCGAAGTAGTTGTTTCTGTCGGTGGCATCGTTGTTGCCTTCGAAGTAGTTGTTACTGTGGGTGGCATCGTTGTTGCCTTCGAAGTAGTTGTTTCTGTCGGTGGCATCGTTGTTGCCTTCGAAGTAGTTGTTACTGTGGGTGGCATCGTTGTTGCCTTCCTAGTAGTTGTTTCTGTCGGTGGCATCGTTGTTGCCTTCGAAGTAGTTGTTACTGTGGGTGGCATCGTTGTTGCCTTCCTAGTAGTTGTTTCTGTCGGTGGCATCGTTGTTGCCTTCGAAGTAGTTGTTTCTGTCGGTGGCATCGTTGTTGCCTTCGAAGTAGTTGTTACTGTGGGTGGCATCGTTGTTGCCTTCCTAGTAGTTGTTTCTGTCGGTGGCATCGTTGTTGCCTTCGAAGTAGTTGTTTCTGTCGGTGGCATCGTTGTTGCCTTCGAAGTAGTTGTTACTGTGGGTGGCATCGTTGTTGCCTTCGAAGTAGTTGTTACTGTGGGTGGCATCGTTGTTGCCTTCCTAGTAGTTGTTTCTGTCGGTGGCATCGTTGTTGCCTTCGAAGTAGTTGTTTCTGTCGGTGGCATCGTTGTTGCCTTCGAAGTAGTTGTTACTGTGGGTGGCATCGTTGTTGCCTTCCTAGTAGTTGTTTCTGTCGGTGGCATCGTTGTTGCCTTCCTAGTAGTTGTTTCTGTCGGTGGCATCGTTGTTGCCTTCGAAGTAGTTGTTACTGTGGGTGGCATCGTTGTTGCCTTCCTAGTAGTTGTTTCTGTCGGTGGCATCGTTGTTGCCTTCGAAGTAGTTGTTTCTGTCGGTGGCATCGTTGTTGCCTTCGAAGTAGTTGTTACTGTGGGTGGCATCGTTGTTGCCTTCGAAGTAGTTGTTACTGTGGGTGGCATCGTTGTTGCCTTCCTAGTAGTTGTTTCTGTCGGTGGCATCGTTGTTGCCTTCGAAGTAGTTGTTACTGTGGGTGGCATCGTTGTTGCCTTCCTAGTAGTTGTTTCTGTCGGTGGCATCGTTGTTGCCTTCGAAGTAGTTGTTACTGTGGGTGGCATCGTTGTTGCCTTCCTAGTAGTTGTTTCTGTCGGTGGCATCGTTGTTGCCTTCGAAGTAGTTGTTTCTGTCGGTGGCATCGTTGTTGCCTTCGAAGTAGTTGTTACTGTGGGTGGCATCGTTGTTGCCTTCGAAGTAGTTGTTACTGTGGGTGGCATCGTTGTTGCCTTCCTAGTAGTTGTTTCTGTCGGTGGCATCGTTGTTGCCTTCGAAGTAGTTGTTTCTGTCGGTGGCATCGTTGTTGCCTTCGAAGTAGTTGTTACTGTGGGTGGCATCGTTGTTGCCTTCCTAGTAGTTGTTTCTGTCGGTGGCATCGTTGTTGCCTTCCTAGTAGTTGTTTCTGTCGGTGGCATCGTTGTTGCCTTCGAAGTAGTTGTTACTGTGGGTGGCATCGTTGTTGCCTTCCTAGTAGTTGTTTCTGTCGGTGGCATCGTTGTTGCCTTCGAAGTAGTTGTTTCTGTCGGTGGCATCGTTGTTGCCTTCGAAGTAGTTGTTACTGTGGGTGGCATCGTTGTTGCCTTCGAAGTAGTTGTTACTGTGGGTGGCATCGTTGTTGCCTTCCTAGTAGTTGTTTCTGTCGGTGGCATCGTTGTTGCCTTCGAAGTAGTTGTTTCTGTCGGTGGCATCGTTGTTGCCTTCGAAGTAGTTGTTACTGTGGGTGGCATCGTTGTTGCCTTCCTAGTAGTTGTTTCTGTCGGTGGCATCGTTGTTGCCTTCCTAGTAGTTGTTTCTGTCGGTGGCATCGTTGTTGCCTTCGAAGTAGTTGTAACTGTGGGTGGCATCGTTGTTGCCTTCCTAGTAGTTGTTTCTGTCGGTGGCATCGTTGTTGCCTTCCTAGTAGTTGTTTCTGTCGGTGGCTGCGTTGTTGCCTTCGATGTAGTTGTTACTGTGGGTGGCATCGTTGTTGCCTTCGAAGTAGTTGTTACTGTGGGTGGCATCGTTGTTGCCTTCGAAGTAGTTGTTACTGTGGGTGGCATCGTTGTTGCCTTCCTAGTAGTTGTTTCTGTCGGTGGCATCGTTGTTGCCTTCGAAGTAGTTGTTTCTGTCGGTGGCATCGTTGTTGCCTTCGAAGTAGTTGTTACTGTGGGTGGCATCGTTGTTGCCTTCCTAGTAGTTGTTTCTGTCGGTGGCATCGTTGTTGCCTTCCTAGTAGTTGTTTCTGTCGGTGGCATCGTTGTTGCCTTCCTAGTAGTTGTTTCTGTCGGTGGCATCGTTGTTGCCTTCGAAGTAGTTGTTACTGTGGGTGGCATCGTTGTTGCCTTCCTAGTAGTTGTTTCTGTCGGTGGCATCGTTGTTGCCTTCGAAGTAGTTGTTTCTGTCGGTGGAATCGTTGTTGCCTTCGAAGAAGTTGTTTCTGTCGGTGGCATTGTTGTTGCCTTCGAAGTAGTTGTTTCTGTCGGTGGCATCGTTGTTGCCTTCGAAGTAGTTGTTACTGTGGGTGGCATCGTTGTTGCCTTCCTAGTAGTTGTTTCTGTCGGTGGCATCGTTGTTGCCTTCCTAGTAGTTGTTTCTGTCGGTGGCATCGTTGTTGCCTTCGAAGTAGTTGTTACTGTGGGTGGCATAGTTGTTGCCTTCCTAGTAGTTGTTTCTGTCGGTGGCATCGTTGTTGCCTTCCTAGTAGTTGTTTCTGTCGGTGGCATCGTTGTTGCCTTAGAAGTAGTTGTTACTGTGGGTGGCATCGTTGTTGCCTTCGAAGTAGTTGCTACTGTCGGTGGCTGCGTTGTTGCCTTCGTATTAGTTGTTTCTGTCGGTGGCATCGTTGTTGCCTTCGAAGTAGTTGTTTCTGTCGGTGGCATCGTTGTTGCCTTCGAAGTAGTTGTTTCTGTCGGTGGCATCGTTGTTGCCTTCGAAGTAGTTGTTACTGTGGGTGGCATCGTTGTTGCTTTAGAAGTAGTTGTTACTGTGGGTGGCATCGTTGTTGCCTTCGAAGTAGTTGTTACTGTCGGTGGCATCGTTGTTGCCTTAGAAGTAGTTGTTACTGTGGGTGGCATCGTTGTTGCCTTCCTAGTAGTTGTTTCTGTCGGTGGCATCGTTGTTGCCTTCCTAGTAGTTGTTTCTGTCGGTGGCTGCGTTGTTGCCTTCGAAGTAGTTATTACTGTGGGTGGCATCGTTGTTGCCTTCCTAGTAGTTGTTTCTGTCGGTGGCATCGTTGTTGCCTTCCTAGTAGTTGTTTCTGTCGGTGGCATCGTTGTTGCCTTCGAAGTAGTTGTTACTGTGGGTGGCATCGTTGTTGCCTTCCTAGTAGTTGTTTCTGTCGGTGGCATCGTTGTTGCCTTCGAAGTAGTTGTTTCTGTCGGTGGCATCGTTGTTGCCTTCGAAGTAGTTGTTACTGTGGGTGGCATCGTTGTTGCCTTCCTAGTAGTTGTTTCTGTCGGTGGCATCGTTGTTGCCTTCCTAGTAGTTGTTTCTGTCGGTGGCTGCGTTGTTGCCTTCGAAGTAGTTGTTACTGTGGGTGGCATCGTTGTTGCCTTCGAAGTAGTTGTTACTGTGGGTGGCTGCGTTGTTGCCTTCCTAGTAGTTGTTTCTGTCGGTGGCATCGTTGTTGCCTTCGAAGTAGTTGTTACTGTGGGTGGCATCGTTGTTGCCTTCCTAGTAGTTGTTTCTGTCGGTGGCATCGTTGTTGCCTTCGAAGTAGTTGTTTCTGTCGGTGGCATCGTTGTTGCCTTCGAAGTAGTTGTTACTGTGGGTGGCATCGTTGTTGCCTTCGAAGTAGTTGTTACTGTGGGTGGCATCGTTGTTGCCTTCCTAGTAGTTGTTTCTGTCGGTGGCATCGTTGTTGCCTTCGAAGTAGTTGTTTCTGTCGGTGGCATCGTTGTTGCCTTCGAAGTAGTTGTTACTGTGGGTGGCATCGTTGTTGCCTTCCTAGTAGTTGTATCTGTCGGTGGCATCGTTGTTGCCTTCCTAGTAGTTGTTTCTGTCGGTGGCTGCGTTGTTGCCTTCCTAGTAGTTGTTTCTGTCGGTGGCATCGTTGTTGCCTTCGAAGTAGTTGTTTCTGTCGGTGGCATCGTTGTTGCCTTCGAAGTAGTTGTTACTGTCGGTGGCTGCGTTGTTGCCTTCCTAGTAGTTGTTTCTGTCGGTGGCATCGTTGTTGCCTTCGAAGTAGTTGTTACTGTGGGTGGCATCGTTGTTGCCTTCCTAGTAGTTGTTTCTGTCGGTGGCATCGTTGTTGCCTTCGAAGTAGTTGTTTCTGTCGGTGGCATCGTTGTTGCCTTCGAAGTAGTTGTTACTGTGGGTGGCATCGTTGTTGCCTTCGAAGTAGTTGTTACTGTGGGTGGCATCGTTGTTGCCTTCCTAGTAGTTGTTTCTGTCGGTGGCATCGTTGTTGCCTTCGAAGTAGTTGTTTCTGTCGGTGGCATCGTTGTTGCCTTCGAAGTAGTTGTTACTGTGGGTGGCATCGTTGTTGCCTTCCTAGTAGTTGTTTCTGCCGGTGGCATCGTTGTTGCCTTCCTAGTAGTTGTTTCTGTCGGTGGCATCGTTGTTGCCTTCCTAGTAGTTGTTTCTGTCGGTGGCATCGTTGTTGCCTTCGAAGTAGTTGTTTCTGTCGGTGGCATTGTTGTTGCCTTCGAAGTAGTTGTTTCTGTCGATGGCATCGTTGTTGCCTTCGAAGTAGTTGTTACTGTGGGTGGCATCGTTGTTGCCTTCCTAGTAGTTGTTTCTGTCGGTGGCATTGTTGTTGCCTTCGAAGTAGTTGTTTCTGTCGGTGGCATCGTTGTTGCCTTCGAAGTAGTTGTTACTGTGGGTGGCATCGTTGTTGCCTTCCTAGTAGTTGTTTCTGTCGGTGGCATCGTTGTTGCCTTCGAAGTAGTTGTTTCTGTCGGTGGCATCGTTGTTGCCTTCGAAGTAGTTGTTACTGTGGGTGGCATCGTTGTTGCCTTCCTAGTAGTTGTTTCTGTCGGTGGCATTGTTGTTGCCTTCGAAGTAGTTGTTTCTGTCGGTGGCATCGTTGTTGCCTTCCTAGTAGTTGTTTCTGTCGGTGGCATCGTTGTTGCCTTCGAAGTAGTTGTTACTGTGGGTGGCATCGTTGTTGCCTTCCTAGTAGTTGTTTCTGTCGGTGGCATCGTTGTTGCCTTCCTAGTAGTTGTTTCTGTCGGTGGCATCGTTGTTGCCTTCGAAGTAGTTGTTTCTGTCGGTGGCATCGTTGTTGCCTTCGAAGTAGTTGTTTCTGTCGGTGGCATCGTTGTTGCCTTTGAAGTAGTTGTTTCTGTCGGTGGCATCGTTGTTGCCTTCGAAGTAGTTGTTACTGTGGGTGGCATCGTTGTTGCCTTCCTAGTAGTTGTTTCTGTCGGTGGCATCGTTGTTGCCTTCGAAGTAGTTGTTTCTGTCGGTGGCATCGTTGTTGCCTTCGAAGTAGTTGTTTCTGTCGGTGGCATCGTTGTTGCCTTCGAAGTAGTTGTTTCTGTCGGTGGCATCGTTGTTGCCTTCGAAGTAGTTGTTTCTGTCGGTGGCATCGTTGTTGCCTTCGAAGTAGTTGTTTCTGTCGGTGGCATCGTTGTTGCCTTCGAAGTAGTTGTTACTGTGGGTGGCATCGTTGTTGCTTTAGAAGTAGTTGTTACTGTGGGTGGCATCGTTGTTGCCTTCGAAGTAGTTGTTTCTGTCGGTGGCATCGTTGTTGCTTTAGAAGTAGTTGTTACTGTGGGTGGCATCGTTGTTGCCTTCGAAGTAGTTGTTTCTGTCGGTGGCATCGTTGTTGCCTTCGAAGTAGTTGTTTCTGTCGGTGGCATCGTTGTTGCCTTCGAAGTAGTTGTTACTGTGGGTGGCATCGTTGTTGCCTTCCTAGTAGTTGTTTCTGTCGGTGGCATCGTTGTTGCCTTCGAAGTAGTTGTTACTGTGGGTGGCATCGTTGTTGCCTTCCTAGTAGTTGTTTCTGTCGGTGGCATCGTTGTTGCCTTCGAAGTAGTTGTTTCTGTCGGTGGCATCGTTGTTGCCTTCGAAGTAGTTGTTTCTGTCGGTGGCATTGTTGTTGCCTTCGAAGTAGTTGTTACTGTGGGTGGCATCGTTGTTGCCTTCCTAGTAGTTGTTTCTGTCGGTGGCATCGTTGTTGCCTTCGAAGTAGTTGTTACTGTGGGTGGCATCGTTGTTGCCTTCCTAGTAGTTGTTTCTGTCGGTGGCATCGTTGTTGCCTTCCTAGTAGTTGTTTCTGTCGGTGGCATCGTTGTTGCCTTCGAAGTAGTTGTTTCTGTCGGTGGCATCGTTGTTGCCTTCCTAGTAGTTGTTTCTGTCGGTGGCATCGTTGTTGCCTTCGAAGTAGTTGTTTCTGTCGGTGGCATTGTTGTTGCCTTCGAAGTAGTTGTTTCTGTCGATGGCATCGTTGTTGCCTTCGAAGTAGTTGTTACTGTGGGTGGCATCGTTGTTGCCTTCCTAGTAGTTGTTTCTGTCGGTGGCATTGTTGTTGCCTTCGAAGTAGTTGTTTCTGTCGGTGGCATCGTTGTTGCCTTCGAAGTAGTTGTTACTGTGGGTGGCATCGTTGTTGCCTTCCTAGTAGTTGTTTCTGTCGGTGGCATCGTTGTTGCCTTCGAAGTAGTTGTTTCTGTCGGTGGCATCGTTGTTGCCTTCGAAGTAGTTGTTACTGTGGGTGGCATCGTTGTTGCCTTCCTAGTAGTTGTTTCTGTCGGTGGCATTGTTGTTGCCTTCGAAGTAGTTGTTTCTGTCGGTGGCATCGTTGTTGCCTTCCTAGTAGTTGTTTCTGTCGGTGGCATCGTTGTTGCCTTCGAAGTAGTTGTTACTGTGGGTGGCATCGTTGTTGCCTTCCTAGTAGTTGTTTCTGTCGGTGGCATCGTTGTTGCCTTCCTAGTAGTTGTTTCTGTCGGTGGCATCGTTGTTGCCTTCGAAGTAGTTGTTTCTGTCGGTGGCATCGTTGTTGCCTTCGAAGTAGTTGTTTCTGTCGGTGGCATCGTTGTTGCCTTTGAAGTAGTTGTTTCTGTCGGTGGCATCGTTGTTGCCTTCGAAGTAGTTGTTACTGTGGGTGGCATCGTTGTTGCCTTCCTAGTAGTTGTTTCTGTCGGTGGCATCGTTGTTGCCTTCGAAGTAGTTGTTTCTGTCGGTGGCATCGTTGTTGCCTTCGAAGTAGTTGTTTCTGTCGGTGGCATCGTTGTTGCCTTCGAAGTAGTTGTTTCTGTCGGTGGCATCGTTGTTGCCTTCGAAGTAGTTGTTTCTGTCGGTGGCATCGTTGTTGCCTTCGAAGTAGTTGTTTCTGTCGGTGGCATCGTTGTTGCCTTCGAAGTAGTTGTTACTGTGGGTGGCATCGTTGTTGCTTTAGAAGTAGTTGTTACTGTGGGTGGCATCGTTGTTGCCTTCGAAGTAGTTGTTTCTGTCGGTGGCATCGTTGTTGCTTTAGAAGTAGTTGTTACTGTGGGTGGCATCGTTGTTGCCTTCGAAGTAGTTGTTTCTGTCGGTGGCATCGTTGTTGCCTTCGAAGTAGTTGTTTCTGTCGGTGGCATCGTTGTTGCCTTCGAAGTAGTTGTTAATGTGGGTGGCATCGTTGTTGCCTTCCTAGTAGTTGTTTCTGTCGGTGGCATCGTTGTTGCCTTCGAAGTAGTTGTTACTGTGGGTGGCATCGTTGTTGCCTTCCTAGTAGTTGTTTCTGTCGGTGGCATCGTTGTTGCCTTCCTAGTAGTTGTTTCTGTCGGTGGCATCGTTGTTGCCTTCGAAGTAGTTGTTACTGTGGGTGGCATCGTTGTTGCCTTCCTAGTAGTTGTTTCTGTCGGTGGCATCGTTGTTGCCTTCCTAGTAGTTGTTTCTGTCGGTGGCATCGTTGTTGCCTTCGAAGTAGTTGTTTCTGTCGGTGGCATCGTTGTTGCCTTCGAAGTAGTTGTTACTGTGGGTGGCATCGTTGTTGCCTTCGAAGTAGTTGTTACTGTGGGTGGCATCGTTGTTGCTTTAGAAGTAGTTGTTACTGTGGGTGGCATCGTTGTTGCCTTCGAAGTAGTTGTTTCTGTCGGTGGCATCGTTGTTGCCTTCGAAGTAGTTGTTTCTGTCGGTGGCATCGTTGTTGCCTTCGAAGTAGTTGTTTCTGTCGGTGGCATCGTTGTTGCCTTCGAAGTAGTTGTTACTGTGGGTGGCATCGTTGTTGCCTTCGTAGTAGTTGTTTCTGTCGGTGGCATCGTTGTTGCCTTCGAAGTAGTTGTTACTGTGGGTGGCATCGTTGTTGCCTTCGTAGTAGTTGTTTCTGTCGGTGGCATCGTTGTTGCCTTAGAAGTAGTTGTTACTGTGGGTGGCATCGTTGTTGCCTTCGAAGTAGTTGCTACTGTCGGTGGCTGCGTTGTTGCCTTCGTATTAGTTGTTTCTGTCGGTGGCATCGTTGTTGCCTTCGAAGTAGTTGTTTCTATCGGTGGCATCGTTGTTGCCTTCGAAGTAGTTGTTTCTGTCGGTGGCATCGTTGTTGCCTTCGAAGTAGTTGTTACTGTCGGTGGCTGCGTTGTTGCCTTCCTAGTAGTTGTTTCTGTCGGTGGCATCGTTGTTGCCTTCGAAGTAGTTGTTACTGTGGGTGGCATCGTTGTTGCCTTCCTAGTAGTTGTTTCTGTCGGTGGCATCGTTGTTGCCTTCCTAGTAGTTGTTTCTGTCGGTGGCATCGTTGTTGCCTTCGAAGTAGTTGTTACTGTCGGTGGCTGCGTTGTTGCCTTCCTAGTAGTTGTTTCTGTCGGTGGCATCGTTGTTGCCTTCGAAGTAGTTGTTACTGTGGGTGGCATCGTTGTTGCCTTCCTAGTAGTTGTTTCTGTCGGTGGCATCGTTGTTGCCTTCCTAGTAGTTGTTTCTGTCGGTGGCATCGTTGTTGCCTTCGAAGTAGTTGTTTCTGTCGGTGGCATCGTTGTTGCCTTCCTAGTAGTTGTTTCTGTCGGTGGCATCGTTGTTGCCTTCGAAGTAGTTGTTTCTGTCGGTGGCATTGTTGTTGCCTTCGAAGTAGTTGTTTCTGTCGATGGCATCGTTGTTGCCTTAGAAGTAGTTGCTACTGTCGGTGGCTGCGTTGTTGCCTTCGTAGTAGTTGTTTCTGTCGGTGGCATCGTTGTTGCCTTCGAAGTAGTTGTTACTGTGGGTGGCATCGTTGTTGCCTTCCTAGTAGTTGTTTCTGTCGGTGGCATCGTTGTTGCCTTAGAAGTAGTTGCTACTGTCGGTGGCTGCGTTGTTGCCTTCCTAGTAGTTGTTTCTGTCGGTGGCATCGTTGTTGCCTTCGAAGTAGTTGTTTCTGTCGGTGGCATCGTTGTTGCCTTCGAAGTAGTTGTTTCTGTCGGTGGCATCGTTGTTGCCTTCGAAGTAGTTGTTTCTGTCGGTGGCATCGTTGTTGCCTTCGAAGTAGTTGTTACTGTGGGTGGCATCGTTGTTGCCTTCCTAGTAGTTGTTTCTGTCGGTGGCATCGTTGTTGCCTTCCTAGTAGTTGTTTCTGTCGGTGGCATCGTTGTTGCCTTCGAAGTAGTTGTTTCTGTCGGTGGCATCGTTGTTGCCTTTGAAGTAGTTGTTTCTGTCGGTGGCATCGTTGTTGCCTTCGAAGTAGTTGTTACTGTGGGTGGCATCGTTGTTGCCTTCCTAGTAGTTGTTTCTGTCGGTGGCATCGTTGTTGCCTTCGAAGTAGTTGTTTCTGTCGGTGGCATCGTTGTTGCCTTCGAAGTAGTTGTTTCTGTCGGTGGCATCGTTGTTGCCTTCGAAGTAGTTGTTTCTGTCGGTGGCATCGTTGTTGCCTTCGAAGTAGTTGTTTCTGTCGGTGGCATCGTTGTTGCCTTCGAAGTAGTTGTTTCTGTCGGTGGCATCGTTGTTGCCTTCGAAGTAGTTGTTACTGTGGGTGGCATCGTTGTTGCTTTAGAAGTAGTTGTTACTGTGGGTGGCATCGTTGTTGCCTTCGAAGTAGTTGTTTCTGTCGGTGGCATCGTTGTTGCTTTAGAAGTAGTTGTTACTGTGGGTGGCATCGTTGTTGCCTTCGAAGTAGTTGTTTCTGTCGGTGGCATCGTTGTTGCCTTCGAAGTAGTTGTTTCTGTCGGTGGCATCGTTGTTGCCTTCGAAGTAGTTGTTAATGTGGGTGGCATCGTTGTTGCCTTCCTAGTAGTTGTTTCTGTCGGTGGCATCGTTGTTGCCTTCGAAGTAGTTGTTACTGTGGGTGGCATCGTTGTTGCCTTCCTAGTAGTTGTTTCTGTCGGTGGCATCGTTGTTGCCTTCCTAGTAGTTGTTTCTGTCGGTGGCATCGTTGTTGCCTTCGAAGTAGTTGTTACTGTGGGTGGCATCGTTGTTGCCTTCCTAGTAGTTGTTTCTGTCGGTGGCATCGTTGTTGCCTTCCTAGTAGTTGTTTCTGTCGGTGGCATCGTTGTTGCCTTCGAAGTAGTTGTTTCTGTCGGTGGCATCGTTGTTGCCTTCGAAGTAGTTGTTACTGTGGGTGGCATCGTTGTTGCCTTCGAAGTAGTTGTTACTGTGGGTGGCATCGTTGTTGCTTTAGAAGTAGTTGTTACTGTGGGTGGCATCGTTGTTGCCTTCGAAGTAGTTGTTTCTGTCGGTGGCATCGTTGTTGCCTTCGAAGTAGTTGTTTCTGTCGGTGGCATCGTTGTTGCCTTCGAAGTAGTTGTTTCTGTCGGTGGCATCGTTGTTGCCTTCGAAGTAGTTGTTACTGTGGGTGGCATCGTTGTTGCCTTCGTAGTAGTTGTTTCTGTCGGTGGCATCGTTGTTGCCTTCGAAGTAGTTGTTACTGTGGGTGGCATCGTTGTTGCCTTCGTAGTAGTTGTTTCTGTCGGTGGCATCGTTGTTGCCTTAGAAGTAGTTGTTACTGTGGGTGGCATCGTTGTTGCCTTCGAAGTAGTTGCTACTGTCGGTGGCTGCGTTGTTGCCTTCGTATTAGTTGTTTCTGTCGGTGGCATCGTTGTTGCCTTCGAAGTAGTTGTTTCTATCGGTGGCATCGTTGTTGCCTTCGAAGTAGTTGTTTCTGTCGGTGGCATCGTTGTTGCCTTCGAAGTAGTTGTTACTGTCGGTGGCTGCGTTGTTGCCTTCCTAGTAGTTGTTTCTGTCGGTGGCATCGTTGTTGCCTTCGAAGTAGTTGTTACTGTGGGTGGCATCGTTGTTGCCTTCCTAGTAGTTGTTTCTGTCGGTGGCATCGTTGTTGCCTTCGAAGTAGTTGTTTCTGTCGGTGGCATCGTTGTTGCCTTCGAAGTAGTTGTTACTGTGGGTGGCATCGTTGTTGCCTTCCTAGTAGTTGTTTCTGTCGGTGGCATCGTTGTTGCCTTAGAAGTAGTTGCTACTGTCGGTGGCTGCGTTGTTGCCTTCGTAGTAGTTGTTTCTGTCGGTGGCATCGTTGTTGCCTTCGAAGTAGTTGTTACTGTGGGTGGCATCGTTGTTGCCTTCCTAGTAGTTGTTTCTGTCGGTGGCATCGTTGTTGCCTTCGAAGTAGTTGTTACTGTGGGTGGCATCGTTGTTGCCTTAGAAGTAGTTGTTACTGTGGGTGGCATCGTTGTTGCCTTCCTAGTAGTTGTTTCTGTCGGTGGCATCGTTGTTGCCTTAGAAGTAGTTGCTACTGTCGGTGGCTGCGTTGTTGCCTTCGTAGTAGTTGTTTCTGTCGGTGGCATCGTTGTTGCCTTCGAAGTAGTTGTTACTGTGGGTGGCATCGTTGTTGCCTTCGAAGTAGTTGTTTCTGTCGGTGGCATCGTTGTTGCCTTAGAAGTAGTTGTTACTGTGGGTGGCATCGTTGTTGCTTTCCTAGTAGTTGTTTCTGTCGGTGGCATCGTTGTTGCCTTAGAAGTAGTTGCTACTGTCGGTGGCTGCGTTGTTGCCTTCCTAGTAGTTGTTTCTGTCGGTGGCATCGTTGTTGCCTTCGAAGTAGTTGTTTCTGTCGGTGGCATCGTTGTTGCCTTCGAAGTAGTTGTTTCTGTCGGTGGCATCGTTGTTGCCTTCGAAGTAGTTGTTACTGTGGGTGGCATCGTTGTTGCCTTTGAAGTAGTTGTTTCTGTCGGTGGCATCGTTGTTGCCTTCGAAGTAGTTGTTACTGTGGGTGGCATCGTTGTTGCCTTCGTAGTAGTTGTTTCTGTCGGTGGCATCGTTGTTGCCTTAGAAGTAGTTGTTACTGTGGGTGGTGTCGTTGTTGCCTTCGAAGTAGTTGCTACTGTCGGTGGCTGCGGTGTTGCCTTCGTATTAGTTGTTTCTGTCGGTGGCATCGTTGTTGCCTTCGAAGTAGTTGTTTCTGTCGGTGGCATCGTTGTTGCCTTCGAAGTAGTTGTTTCTGTCGGTGGCATCGTTGTTGCCTTCGAAGTAGTTGTTACTGTCGGTGGCTGCGTTGTTGCCTTCCTAGTAGTTGTTTCTGTCGGTGGCATCGTTGTTGCCTTAGAAGTAGTTGTTACTGTGGGTGGCATCGTTGTTGCCTTCCTAGTAGTTGTTTCTGTCGGTGGCATCGTTGTTGCCTTCGAAGTAGTTCTTTCTGTCGGTGGCATCGTTGTTGCCTTCGAGGTAGTTGTTACTGTGGGTGGCATCGTTGTTGCCTTCCTAGTAGTTGTTTCTGTCGGTGGCATCGTTGTTGCCTTAGAAGTAGTTGCTACTGTCGGTGGCTGCGTTGTTGCCTTCGTAGTAGTTGTTTCTGTCGGTGGCATCGTTGTTGCCTTCGAAGTAGTTGTTACTGTGGGTGGCATCGTTGTTGCCTTCCTAGTAGTTGTTTCTGTCGGTGGCATCGTTGTTGCCTTCGAAGTAGTTGTTACTGTGGGTGGCATCGTTGTTGCCTTAGAAGTAGTTGTTACTGTGGGTGGCATCGTTGTTGCCTTCCTAGTAGTTGTTTCTGTCGGTGGCATCGTTGTTGCCTTAGAAGTAGTTGCTACTGTCGGTGGCTGCGTTGTTGCCTTCGTAGTAGTTGTTTCTGTCGGTGGCATCGTTGTTGCCTTCGAAGTAGTTGTTACTGTGGGTGGCATCGTTGTTGCCTTCGAAGTAGTTGTTTCTGTCGGTGGCATCGTTGTTGCCTTAGAAGTAGTTGTTACTGTGGGTGGCATCGTTGTTGCTTTCCTAGTAGTTGTTTCTGTCGGTGGCATCGTTGTTGCCTTAGAAGTAGTTGCTACTGTCGGTGGCTGCGTTGTTGCCTTCGTAGTAGTTGTTTCTGTCGGTGGCATCGTTGTTGCCTTCGAAGTAGTTGTTTCTGTCGGTGGCATCGTTGTTGCCTTCGAAATAGTTGTTTCTGTCGGTGGCATCGTTGTTGCCTTCGAAGTAGTTGTTACTGTGGGTGGCATCGTTGTTGCCTTCCTAGTAGTTGTTTCTGTCGGTGGCATCGTTGTTGCCTTCCTAGTAGTTGTTTCTGTCGGTGGCTGCGTTGTTGCCTTCGAAGTAGTTGTTACTGTGGGTGGCATCGTTGTTGCCTTAGAAGTAGTTGTTACTGTGGGTGGCATCGTTGTTGCCTTCCTAGTAGTTGTTTCTGTCGGTGGCATCGTTGTTGCCTTAGAAGTAGTTGCTACTGTCGGTGGCTGCGTTGTTGCCTTCCTAGTAGTTGTTTCTGTCGGTGGCATCGTTGTTGCCTTCCTAGTAGTTGTTTCTGTCGGTGGCTGCGTTGTTGCCTTCGAAGTAGTTGTTACTGTGGGTGGCATCGTTGTTGCCTTCCTAGTAGTTGTTTCTGTCGGTGGCATCGTTGTTGCCTTCCTAGTAGTTGTTTCTGTCGGTGGCATCGTTGTTTCCTTCGAAGTAGTTGTTACTGTGGGTGGCATCGTTGTTGCCTTCCTAGTAGTTGTTTCTGTCGGTGGCATCGTTGTTGCCTTCGAAGTAGTTGTTTCTGTCGGTGGCATCGTTGTTGCCTTAGAAGTAGTTGTTACTGTCGGTGGCTGCGTTGTTGCCTTCCTAGTAGTTGTTTCTGTCGGTGGCATCGTTGTTGCCTTCGAAGTAGTTGTTACTGTGGGTGGCATCGTTGTTGCCTTCGAAGTAGTTGTTACTGTGGGTGGCATCGTTGTTGCCTTCGAAGTAGTTGTTTCTGTCGGTGGCATCGTTGTTGCCTTCGAAGTAGTTGTTTCTGTCGGTGGCATCGTTGTTGCCTTCGAAGTAGTTGTTACTGTGGGTGGCATCGTTGTTGCCTTCCTAGTAGTTGTTTCTGTCGGTGGCATCGTTGTTGCCTTCGAAGTAGTTGTTTCTGTCGGTGGCATCGTTGTTGCCTTAGAAAAAGTTGTTACTGTGGGTGGCATCGTTGTTGCCTTCCTAGTAGTTGTTACTGTGGGTGGCATCGTTGTTGCCTTCCTAGTAGTTGTTTCTGTCGGTGGCATCGTTGTTGCCTTCCTAGTAGTTGTTTCTGTCGGTGGCTGCGTTGTTGCCTTCCTAGTAGTTGTTTCTGTCGGTGGCATCGTTGTTGCCTTCGAAGTAGTTGTTTCTGTCGGTGGCATCGTTGTTGCCTTCGAAGTAGTTGTTACTGTGGGTGGCATCGTTGTTGCCTTCCTAGTAGTTGTTTCTGTCGGTGGCATCGTTGTTGCCTTCCTAGTAGTTGTTTCTGTCGGTGGCATCGTTGTTGCCTTCGAAGTAGTTGTTACTGTGGGTGGCATCGTTGTTGCCTTCCTAGTAGTTGTTTCTGTCGGTGGCATCGTTGTTGCCTTCCTAGTAGTTGTTTCTGTCGGTGGCATCGTTGTTGCCTTCGAAGTAGTTGTTTCTGTCGGTGGCATCGTTGTTGCCTTCGAAGTAGTTGTTTCTGTCGGTGGCATCGTTGTTGCCTTCGAAGTAGTTGTTACTGTGGGTGGCATCGTTGTTGCCTTCCTAGTAGTTGTTTCTGTCGGTGGCATCGTGGTTGCCTTCCTAGTAGTTGTTTCTGTCGGTGGCATCGTTGTTGCCTTCGAAGTAGTTGTTACTGTGGGTGGCATCGTTGTTGCCTTCGAAGTAGTTGTTTCTGTCGGTGGCATCGTTGTTGCCTTCGAAGTAGTTGTTACTGTGGGTGGCATCGTTGTTGCCTTCCTAGTAGTTGTTTCTGTCGGTGGCATCGTTGTTGCCTTCCTAGTAGTTGTTACTGTCGGTGGCTGCGTTGTTGCCTTCCTAGTAGTTGTTTCTGTGGGTGGCATCGTTGTTGCCTTCGAAGTAGTTGCTACTGTCGGTGGCTGCGTTTTTGCCTTCGTAGTAGTTGTTTCTGTCGGTGGCATCGTTGTTGCCTTCGAAGTAGTTGTTTCTGTCGGTGGCATCGTTGTTGCCTTAGAAGTAGTTGTTACTGTGGGTGGCTGCGTTGTTGCCTTCGTAGTAGTTGTTACTGTCGGTGGCATCGTTGTTGCCTTAGAAGTAGTTGTTACTGTGGGTGGCATCGTTGTTGCCTTCGTAGTAGTTGTTACTGTCGGTGGCATCGTTGTTGCCTTAGAAGTAGTTGTTACTGTGGGTGGCATCGTTGTTGCCTTCCTAGTAGTTGTTTCTGTCGGTGGCATCGTTGTTGCCTTCCTAGTAGTTGTTTCTGTCGGTGGCATCGTTGTTGCCTTCGAAGTAGTTGTTTCTGTCGGTGGCATCGTTGTTGCCTTCGAAGTAGTTGTTTCTGTCGGTGGCATCGTTGTTGCCTTCGAAGTAGTTGTTTCTGTCGGTGGCATCGTTGTTGCCTTCGAAGTAGTTGTTACTGTGGGTGGCATCGTTGTTGCCTTCCTAGTAGTTGTTACTGTGGGTGGCATCGTTGTTGCCTTCCTAGTAGTTGTTTCTGTCGGTGGCTGCGTTGTTGCCTTCCTAGTAGTTGTTTCTGTCGGTGGCATCGTTGTTGCCTTCGAAGTAGTTGTTTCTGTCGGTGGCATCGTTGTTGCCTTCGAAGTAGTTGTTACTGTGGGTGGCATCGTTGTTGCCTTCCTAGTAGTTGTTTCTGTCGGTGGCATCGTTGTTGCCTTCCTAGTAGTTGTTTCTGTCGGTGGCATCGTTGTTGCCTTCGAAGTAGTTGTTTCTGTCGGTGGCATCGTTGTTGCCTTCGAAGTAGTTGCTACTGTCGGTGGCATCGTTGTTGCCTTCGAAGTAGTTGTTACTGTGGGTGGCATCGTTGTTGCCTTCCTAGTAGTTGTTTCTGTCGGTGGCATCGTTGTTGCCTTCCTAGTAGTTGTTTCTGTCGGTGGCATCGTTGTTGCCTTCGAAGTAGTTGTTACTGTGGGTGGCATCGTTGTTGCCTTCCTAGTAGTTGTTTCTGTCGGCGGCATCGTTGTTGCCTTCCTAGTAGTTGTTTCTGTCGGTGGCATCGTTGTTGCCTTCGAAGTAGTTGTTACTGTGGGTGGCATCGTTGTTGCCTTCGAAGTAGTTGCTACTGTCGGTGGCTGCGTTGTTGCCTTCGTATTAGTTGTTTCTGTCGGTGGCATCGTTGTTGCCTTCGAAGTAGTTGTTTCTGTCGGTGGCATCGTTGTTGCCTTCGAAGTAGTTGTTTCTGTCGGTGGCATCGTTGTTGCCTTCGAAGTAGTTGCTACTGTCGGTGGCATCGTTGTTGCCTTCGAAGTAGTTGTTACTGTGGGTGGCATCGTTGTTGCCTTCGAAGTCGTTGTTTCTGTCGGTGGCATCGTTTTTGCCTTCGAAGTAGTTGTTTCTGTCGGTGGCATCGTTGTTGCCTTCGAAGTAGTTGCTACTGTCGGTGGCTGCGTTGTTGCCTTCGTATTAGTTGTTTCTGTCGGTGGCATCGTTGTTGCCTTCGAAGTAGTTGTTTCTGTCGGTGGCATCGTTGTTGCTTTCGAAGTAGTTGTTACTGTCGGTGGCTGCGTTGTTGCCTTCCTAGTAGTTGTTTCTGTCGGTGGCATCGTTGTTGCCTTCGAAGTAGTTGTTACTGTGGGTGGCATCGTTGTTGCCTTCCTAGTAGTTGTTTCTGTCGGTGGCATCGTTGTTGCCTTCGAAGTAGTTGTTTCTGTCGGTGGCATCGTTGTTGCCTTCGAAGTAGTTGTTACTGTGGGTGGCATCGTTGTTGCCTTCCTAGTAGTTGTTTCTGTCGGTGGCATCGTTGTTGCCTTCGAAGTAGTTGTTTCTGTCGGTGGCATCGTTGTTGCCTTCGAAGTAGTTGTTTCTGTCGGTGGCATCGTTGTTGCCTTCCTAGTAGTTGTTTCTGTCGGTGGCATCGTTGTTGCCTTCCTAGTAGTTGTTTCTGTCGGTGGCTGCGTTGTTGCCTTCCTAGTAGTTGTTTCTGTCGGTGGCATCGTTGTTGCCTTCGAAGTAGTTGTTTCTGTCGGTGGCATCGTTGTTGCCTTCGAAGTAGTTGTTACTGTCGGTGGCTGCGTTGTTGCCTTCCTAGTAGTTGTTTCTGTCGGTGGCATCGTTGTTGCCTTCGAAGTAGTTGTTACTGTGGGTGGCATCGTTGTTGCCTTCGAAGTAGTTGTTACTGTCGGTGGCTGTGTTGTTGCCTTCCTAGTAGTTGTTTCTGTCGGTGGCATCGTTGTTGCCTTCGAAGTAGTTGTTTCTGTCGGTGGCATCGTTGTTGCCTTCGAAGTAGTTGTTACTGTCGGTGGCTGCGTTGTTGCCTTCCTAGTAGTTGTTTCTGTCGGTGGCATCGTTGTTGCCTTCGAAGTAGTTGTTTCTGTCGGTGGCATCGTTGTTGCCTTAGAAGTAGTTGTTTCTGTGGGTGGCATCGTTGTTGCCTTCGAAGTAGTTGTTACTGTGGGTGGCATCGTTGTTGCCTTAGAAGTAGTTGTTACTGTGGGTGGCATTGTTGTTGCCTTCGAAGTAGTTGTTACTGTCGGTGGCTGCGTTGTTGCCTTCCTAGTAGTTGTTTCTGTCGGTGGCATCGTTGTTGCCTTCGAAGTAGTTGTTTCTCTCGGTGGCATCGTTGTTGCCTTCGAAGTAGTTGTTACTGTCGGTGGCTGCGTTGTTGCCTTCCTAGTAGTTGTTTCTGTCGGTGGCATCGTTGTTGCCTTCGAAGTAGTTGTTTCTGTCGGTGGCATCGTTGTTGCCTTCGAAGTAGTTGCTACTGTCGGTGGCTGCGTTGTTGCCTTCGAAGTAGTTGTTTCTGTCGGTGGCATCGTTGTTGCCTTAGAAGTAGTTGTTACTGTCGGTGGCTGCGTTGTTGCCTTCGAAGTAGTTGTTACTGTGGGTGGCATCGTTGTTGCCTTCGAAGTAGTTGTTACTGTCGGTGGCATCGTTGTTGCCTTCGAAGTAGTTGTTACTGTCGGTGGCATCGTTGTTGCCTTCGAAGTAGTTGTTACTGTCGGTGGCATCGTTGTTGCCTTTGAAGTAGTTGTTACTGTCGGTGGCATCGTTGTTGCCTTCAAAGTAGTTGTTTCTGTCGGTGGCATCGTTGTTGCCTTCGAAGTAGTTGTTACTGTCGGTGGCATCGTTGTTGCCTTCAAAGTAGTTGTTTCTATCGGTGGCATCGTTGTTGCCTTCGAAGTAGTTGTTACTGTCGGTGGCATCGTTGTTGCCTTCAAGGTAGTTGTTTCTATCGGTGGCATCGTTGTTGCCTTCGAAGTAGTTGTTACTGTCGGTGGCATCGTTGTTGCCTTCGTAGTAGTTGTTACTGTCGGTGGCATCGTTGTTGCCTTTAAAGTAGTTGTTTCTGTCGGTGGCATCGTTGTTGCCTTCGAAGTAGTTGTTACTGTCGGTGGCATCGTTGTTGCCTTCGAAGTAGTTGTTTCTGTCGGTGGCATCGTTGTTGCCTTAGAAGTAGTTGTTACTGTGTGTGGCTGCGTTGTTGCCTTCGTAGTAGTTGTTACTGTCGGTGGCATCGTTGTTGTGGGTGGCATCGTTGTTGCCTTCGAAGTAGTTGTTACTGTGGGTGGCATCGTTGTTGCCTTAGAAGTAGTTGTTACTGTGGGTGGCATCGTTGTTGCCTTCGAAGTAGTTGTTTCTGTCGGTGGCATCGTTGTTGCCTTCGAAGTAGTTGTTACTGTCGGTGGCATCGTTGTTGCCTTCGAAGTAGTTGTTTCTGTCGGTGGCATCGTTGTTGCCTTCGAAGTAGTTGTTACTGTCGGTGGCATCGTTGTTGCCTTCAAAGTAGTTGTTTCTGTCGGTGGCATTGTTGTTGCCTTCGAAGTAGTTGTTACTGTCGGTGGCATCGTTGTTGCCTTCGAAGTAGTTGTTACTGTCGGTGGCATCGTTGTTGCCTTCGAAGTAGTTGTTACTGTCGGTGGCATCGTTGTTTCCTTTGAAGTAGTTGTTACTGTCGGTGGCATCGTTGTTGCCTTTAAAGTAGTTGTTTCTGTCGGTGGCATCGTTGTTGCCTTCAAAGTAGTTGTTTCTGTCGGTGGCATTGTTGTTGCCTTCGAAGTAGTTGTTTCTGTCGGTGGCATCGTTGTTGCCTTCGAAGTAGTTGTTACTGTCGGTGGCATCGTTGTTGCCTTCGAAGTAGTTGTTACTGTCGGTGGCATCGTTGTTGCCTTCGAAGTAGTTGTTACTGTCGGTGGCATCGTTGTTGCCTTCGAAGTAGTTGTTTCTGTCGGTGGCATCGTTGTTGCCTTCGAAGTAGTTGTTACTGTGGGTGGCATCGTTGTTGCCTTCGAAGTAGTTGTTTCTGTCGGTGGCATCGTTGTTGCCTTCGAAGTAGTTGTTACTGTCGGTGGCATCGTTGTTGCCTTAGAAGTAGTTGTTACTGTGGGTGGCATCGTTGTTGCCTTCGAAGTAGTTGTTTCTGTCGGTGGCATCGTTGTTGCCTTCGAAGTAGTTGTTACTGTCGGTGGCATCGTTGTTGCCTTCGAAGTAGTTGTTTCTGTCGGTGGCATCGTTGTTGCCTTCGAAGTAGTTGTTACTGTGGGTGGCATCGTTGTTGCCTTCGAAGTAGTTGTTTCTGTCGGTGGCATCGTTGTTGCCTTCGAAGTAGTTGTTACTGTCGGTGGCATCGTTGTTGCCTTAGAAGTAGTTGTTACTGTGGGTGGCATCGTTGTTGCCTTCGAAGTAGTTGTTTCTGTCGGTGGCATCGTTGTTGCCTTCGAAGTAGTTGTTACTGTGGGTGGCATCGTTGTTGCCTTAGAAGTAGTTGTTACTGTGGGTGGCATTGTTGTTGCCTTCGAAGTAGTTGTTACTGTCGGTGGCTGCGTTGTTGCCTTCCTAGTAGTTGTTTCTGTCGGTGGCATCGTTGTTGCCTTCGAAGTAGTTGTTTCTCTCGGTGGCATCGTTGTTGCCTTCGAAGTAGTTGTTACTGTCGGTGGCTGCGTTGTTGCCTTCCTAGTAGTTGTTTCTGTCGGTGGCATCGTTGTTGCCTTAGAAGTAGTTGTTACTGTCGGTGGCATCGTTGTTGCCCTTGAAGTAGTTGTTACTGTGGGAGGCATCGTTGTTGCCTTCGAAGTAGTTGTTACTGTCGGTGGCATCGTTGTTGCCTTCGAAGTAGTTGTTACTGTCGGTGGCATCGTTGTTGCCTTCGAAGTAGTTGTTACTGTCGGTGGCATCGTTGTTGCCTTTGAAGTAGTTGTTACTGTCGGTGGCATCGTTGTTGCCTTCAAAGTAGTTGTTTCTGTCGGTGGCATCGTTGTTGCCTTCGAAGTAGTTGTTACTGTCGGTGGCATCGTTGTTGCCTTCAAAGTAGTTGTTTCTATCGGTGGCATCGTTGTTGCCTTCGAAGTAGTTGTTACTGTCGGTGGCATCGTTGTTGCCTTCAAGGTAGTTGTTTCTATCGGTGGCATCGTTGTTGCCTTCGAAGTAGTTGTTACTGTCGGTGGCATCGTTGTTGCCTTCGTAGTAGTTGTTACTGTCGGTGGCATCGTTGTTGCCTTTAAAGTAGTTGTTTCTGTCGGTGGCATCGTTGTTGCCTTCGAAGTAGTTGTTACTGTCGGTGGCATCGTTGTTGCCTTCGAAGTAGTTGTTTCTGTCGGTGGCATCGTTGTTGCCTTAGAAGTAGTTGTTACTGTGTGTGGCTGCGTTGTTGCCTTCGTAGTAGTTGTTACTGTCGGTGGCATCGTTGTTGTGGGTGGCATCGTTGTTGCCTTCGAAGTAGTTGTTACTGTGGGTGGCATCGTTGTTGCCTTAGAAGTAGTTGTTACTGTGGGTGGCATCGTTGTTGCCTTCGAAGTAGTTGTTTCTGTCGGTGGCATCGTTGTTGCCTTCGAAGTAGTTGTTACTGTCGGTGGCTGCGTTGTTGCCTTCCTAGTAGTTGTTTCTGTCGGTGGCATCGTTGTTGCCTTTAAAGTAGTTGTTACTGTCGGTGGCATCGTTGTTGCCTTCGAAGTAGTTGTTTCTGTCGGTGGCATCGTTGTTGCCTTCGAAGTAGTTGTTACTGTCGGTGGCTGCGTTGTTGCCTTCCTAGTAGTTGTTTCTGTCGGTGGCATCGTTGTTGCCTTTAAAGTAGTTGTTTCTGTCGGTGGCATCGTTGTTGCCTTCGAAGTAGTTGTTTCTGTCGGTGGCATCGTTGTTGCCTTCGAAGTAGTTGTTACTGTCGGTGGCTGCGTTGTTGCCTTCCTAGTAGTTGTTTCTGTCGGTGGCATCGTTGTTGCCTTTAAAGTAGTTGTTTCTGTCGGTGGCATCGTTGTTGCCTTCGAAGTAGTTGTTACTGTCGGTGGCTGCGTTGTTGCCTTCCTAGTAGTTGTTTCTGTCGGTGGCATCGTTGTTGCCTTTAAAGTAGTTGTTTCTGTCGGTGGCATCGTTGTTGCCTTCGAAGTAGTTGTTTCTGTCGGTGGCATCGTTGTTGCCTTCGAAGTAGTTGTTACTGTCGGTGGCTGCGTTGTTGCCTTCCTAGTAGTTGTTTCTGTCGGTGGCATCGTTGTTGCCTTTAAAGTAGTTGTTTCTGTCGGTGGCATCGTTGTTGCCTTCGAAGTAGTTGTTTCTGTCGGTGGCATCGTTGTTGCCTTCGAAGTAGTTGTTTCTGTCGGTGGCATCGTTGTTGCCTTCGAAGTAGTTGTTACTGTCGGTGGCATCGTTGTTGCCTTCGAAGTAGTTGTTTCTGTCGGTGGCATCGTTGTTGCCTTCGAAGTAGTTGTTACTGTCGGTGGCTGCGTTGTTGCCTTCCTAGTAGTTGTTTCTGTCGGTGGCATCGTTGTTGCCTTTAAAGTAGTTGTTACTGTCGGTGGCATCGTTGTTGCCTTCGAAGTAGTTGTTACTGTCGGTAGCATCGTTGTTGCCTTTAAAGTAGTTGTTACTGTCGGTGGCATCGTTGTTGCCTTTAAAGTAGTTGTTTCTATCGGTGGCATCGTTGTTGCCTTCGAAGTAGTTGTTACTGTCGGTGGCATCGTTGTTTCCTTTGAAGTAGTTGTTACTGTCGGTGGCATCGTTGTTGCCTTTAAAGTAGTTGTTTCTGTCGGTGGCATCGTTGTTGCCTTTAAAGTAGTTGTTACTGTCGGTGGCATCGTTGTTGCCTTCGAAGTAGTTGTTACTGTCGGTGGCATCGTTGTTGCCTTTGAAGTAGTTGTTTCTGTCGGTGGCATCGTTGTTGCCTTCGAAGTAGTTGTTACTGTCGGTGGCATCGTTGTTGCCTTCGAAGTAGTTGTTACTGTCGGTGGCATCGTTGTTGCCTTCAAAGTAGTTGTTTCTGTCGGTGGCATTGTTGTTGCCTTCGAAGTAGTTGTTACTGTCGGTGGCATCGTTGTTGCCTTCGAAGTAGTTGTTACTGTCGGTGGCATCGTTGTTGCCTTCGAAGTAGTTGTTTCTGTCGGTGGCATCGTTGTTGCCTTAGAAGTAGTTGTTACTGTCGGTGGCATCGTTGTTGCCCTTGAAGTAGTTGTTTCTGTCGGTGGCATCGTTGTTGCCTTCGAAGTAGTTGTTACTGTCGGTGGCATCGTTGTTGCCTTCAAAGTAGTTGTTTCTGTCGGTGGCATCGTTGTTGCCTTAGAAGTAGTTGTTACTGTCGGTGGCATCGTTGTTGCCTTTGAAGTAGTTGTTTCTGTCGGTGGCATCGTTGTTGCCTTTGAAGTAGTTGTTACTGTCGGTGGCATCGTTGTTGCCTTCAAAGTAGTTGTTTCTGTCGGTGGCATCGTTGTTGCCTTCGAAGTATTTGTAACTATCGGTGGCATCGTTGTTGCCTTCAAAGTAGTTGTTTCTGTCGGTGGCATCGTTGTTGCCTTAGAAGTAGTTGTTACTGTCGGTGGCATCGTTGTTGCCTTCAAAGTAGTTGTTTCTGTCGGTGGCATCGTTGTTGCCTTCGAAGTAGTTGTTACTGTCGGTGGCATCGTTGTTGCCTTCAAAGTAGTTGTTTCTGTCGGTGGCATCGTTGTTGCCTTCGAAGTAGTTGTTTCTGTCGGTGGCTTCGTTGTTGCCTTCAAAGTAGTTGTTTCTGTCGGTGGCATCGTTGTTGCCTTAGAAGTAGTTGTTACTGTCGGTGGCATCGTTGTTGCCTTCAAAGTAGTTGTTTCTGTCGGTGGCATCGTTGTTGCCTTCGAAGTAGTTGTTACTGTCGGTGGCATCGTTGTTGCCTTCAAAGTAGTTGTTTCTGTCGGTGGCATCGTTGTTGCCTTCGAAGTAGTTGTTTCTGTCGGTGGCTTCGTTGTTGCCTTCAAAGTAGTTGTTTCTGTCGGTGGCATCGTTGTTGCCTTAGAAGTAGTTGTTACTGTCGGAGGCATCGTTGTTGCCTTCAAAGTAGTTGTTTCTGTCGGTGGCATCGTTGTTGCCTTAGAAGTAGTTGTTACTGTCGGTGGCATCGTTGTTGCCTTCAAAGTAGTTGTTTCTGTCAGTGGCATCGTTGTTGCCTTAGAAGTAGTTGTTACTGTCGGTGGCATCGTTGTTGCCTTTGAAGTAGTTGTTTCTGTCGGTGGCATCGTTGTTGCCTTCGAAGTAGTTGTTACTGTCGGTGGCATCGTTGTTGCCTTCGAAGTAGTTGTTTCTGTCGGTGGCATCGTTGTTGCCTTAGAAGTAGTTGTTACTGTCGGTGGCATCGTTGTTGCCCTTGAAGTAGTTGTTTCAGTCGGTGGCATCGTTGTTGCCTTTGAAGTAGTTGTTTCTGTCGGTGGCATCGTTGTTGCCTTCAAAGTAGTTGTTTCTGTCGGTGGCATCGTTGTTGCCTTTGAAGTAGTTGTTACTGTCGGTGGCATCGTTGTTGCTGTAGAAGTAGTTGTTTCTGTCGGTGGCATCGTTGTTGCCTTCAAAGTAGTTGTTTCTGTCAGTGGCATCGTTGTTGCCTTAGAAGTAGTTGTTACTGTCGGTGGCATCGTTGTTGCCTTCAAAGTAGTTGTTTCTGTCGGTGGCATCGTTGTTGCCTTAGAAGTAGTTGTTTCTGTCGGTGGCATCGTTGTTGCCTTCAAAGTAGTTGTTTCTGTCGGTGGCATCGTTGTTGCTTTAGAAGTAGTTGTTTCTGTCGGTGGCATCGTTGTTGCCTTAGAAGTAGTTGTTACTGTCGGTGGCATCGTTGTTGCCTTCGAAGTAGTTGTTACTGTCGGTGGCATCGTTGTTGCCTTCGAAGTAGTTGTTTCTGTCGGTGGCATCGTTGTTGCCTTCGAAGTAGTTGTTTCTGTCGGTGGCATCGTTGTTGCCTTCAAAGTAGTTGTTTCTGTCGGTGGCATCGTTGTTGCTTTAGAAGTAGTTGTTTCTGTCGGTGGCATCGTTGTTGCCTTCAAAGTAGTTGTTTCTGTCGGTGGCATCGTTGTTGCCTTCGAAGTAGTTGTTTCTGTCGGTGGCATCGTTGTTGCCTTTGAAGTAGTTGTTACTGTCGGTGGCATCGTTGTTGCCTTCAAAGTAGTTGTTTCTGTCGGTGGCATCGTTGTTGCCTTCGAAGTAGTTGTTACTGTGGGTGGCATCGTTGTTGCCTTCCTAGTAGTTGTTTCTGTCGGTGGCATCGTTGTTGCCTTTGAAGTAGTTGTTACTGTCGGTGGCATCGTTGTTGCTGTAGAAGTAGTTGTTACTGTGGGTGGCATCGTTGTTGCCTTCCTAGTAGTTGTTTCTGTCGGTGGCATCGTTGTTGCCTTCGAAGTAGTTGTTACTGTCGGTGGCATCGTTGTTGCCTTCGAAGTAGTTGTTTCTGTCGGTTGCATCGTTGTTGCCTTCAAAGTAGTTGTTTCTGTCGGTGGCATCGTTGTTGCCTTCGAAGTAGTTGTTACTGTCGGTGGCATCGTTGTTGCCTTCAAAGTAGTTGTTTCTGTCGGTGGCATCGTTGTTGCCTTCAAAGTAGTTGTTACTGTCGGTGGCATCGTTGTTGCCTTTGAAGTAGTTGTTACTGTCGGTGGCATCGTTGTTGCCTTCAAAGTAGTTGTTTCTGTCGGTGGCATCGTTGTTGCCTTAGAAGTAGTTGTTACTGTCGGTGGCATCGTTGTTGCCTTCGAAGTAGTTGTTTCTGTCGGTGGCATCGTTGTTGCCTTCAAAGTAGTTGTTACTGTCGGTGGCATCGTTGTTGCCTTTGAAGTAGTTGTTTCTGTCGGTGGCATCGTTGTTGCCTTCGAAGTAGTTGTTTCTGTCGGTGGCATCGTTGTTGCCTTAGAAGTAGTTGTTACTGTCGGTGCCATCGTTGTTGCCCTTGAAGTAGTTGTTTCTTTCGGTGGCATCGTTGTTGCCTTCGAAGTAGTTGTTACTGTCGGTGGCATCGTTGTTGCCTTCGAAGTAGTTGTTTCTGTCGGTGGCATCGTTGTTGCCTTAGAAGTAGTTTTTACTGTCGGTGGCATCGTTGTTGCCTTCAAAGTAGTTGTTTCTGTCAGTGGCATCGTTGTTGCCTTAGAAGTAGTTGTTACTGTCGGTGGCATCGTTGTTGCCTTTGAAGTAGTTGTTTCTGTCGGTGGCATCGTTGTTGCCTTCGAAGTAGTTGTTACTGTCGGTGGCATCGTTGTTGCCTTCGAAGTAGTTGTTTCTGTCGGTGGCATCGTTGTTGCCTTCAAAGTAGTTGTTTCTGTCGGTGGCATCGTTGTTGCCTTTGAAGTAGTTGTTACTGTCGGTGGCATCGTTGTTGCCTTCAAAGTAGTTGTTTCTGTCGGTGGCATCGTTGTTGCCTTCGAAGTAGTTGTTACTATCGGTGGCATCGTTGTTGCCTTCAAAGTAGTTGTTTCTGTCGGTGGCATCGTTGTTGCCTTCAAAGTAGTTGTTTCTGTCGGTGGCATCGTTGTTGCCATCAAAGTAGTTGTTTCTGTCGGTGGCATCGTTGTTGCCTTAGAAGTAGTTGTTACTGTCGGTGGCATCGTTGTTGCCTTCAAAGTAGTTGTTTCTGTCGGTGGCATCGTTGTTGCCTTAGAAGTAGTTGTTACTGTCGGTGGCATCGTTGTTGCCTTTGAAGTAGTTGTTTCTGTCGGTGGCATCGTTGTTGCCTTTGAAGTAGTTGTTACTGTCGGTGGCATCGTTGTTGTCTTCCTAGTAGTTGTTTCTGTCGGTGGCATCGTTGTTGCCTTCGAAGTAGTTGTTACTATCGGTGGCATCGTTGTTGCCTTCAAAGTAGTTGTTTCTGTCGGTGGCATCGTTGTTGCCTTAGAAGTAGTTGTTACTGTCGGTGGCATCGTTGTTGCCTTCAAAGTAGTTGTTTCTGTCGGTGGCATCGTTGTTGCCTTAGAAGTAGTTGTTACTGTCGGTGGCATCGTTGTTGCCTTCAAAGTAGTTGTTTCTGTCAGTGGCATCGTTGTTGCCTTAGAAGTAGTTGTTACTGTCGGTGGCATCGTTGTTGCCTTTGAAGTAGTTGTTTCTGTCGGTGGCATCGTTGTTGCCTTCGAAGTAGTTGTTACTGTCGGTGGCATCGTTGTTGCCTTCGAAGTAGTTGTTTCTGTCGGTGGCATCGTTGTTGCCTTAGAAGTAGTTGTTACTGTCGGTGGCATCGTTGTTGCCCTTGAAGTAGTTGTTACTGTCGGTGGCATCGTTGTTGCTGTAGAAGTAGTTGTTACTGTCGGTGGCATCGTTGTTGCCTTCAAAGTAGTTGTTTCTGTCGGTGGCATCGTTGTTGCCTTCGAAGTAGTTGTTACTGTCGGTGGCATCGTTGTTGCCTTCAAAGTAGTTGTTTCTGTCGGTGGCATCGTTGTTGCCTTCAAAGTAGTTGTTTCTGTCGGTGGCATCGTTGTTGCCTTCGAAGTAGTTGTTACTATCGGTGGCATCGTTGTTGCCTTCAAAGTAGTTGTTTCTGTCGGTGGCATCGTTGTTGCCTTAGAAGTAGTTGTTACTGTCGGTGGCATCGTTGTTGCCTTCAAAGTAGTTGTTTCTGTCGGTGGCATCGTTGTTGCCTTCGAAGTAGTTGTTACTGTCGGTGGCATCGTTGTTGCCTTCAAAGTAGTTGTTTCTGTCGGTGGCATCGTTGTTGCCTTAGAAGTAGTTGTTACTGTCGGTGGCATCGTTGTTGCCTTCAAAGTAGTTGTTTCTGTCGGTGGCATCGTTGTTGCCTTCAAAGTAGTTGTTTCTGTCGGTGGCATCGTTGTTGCCTTCGAAGTAGTTGTTTCTGTCGGTGGCATCGTTGTTGCCTTCAAAGTAGTTGTTTCTGTCGGTGGCATCGTTGTTGCCTTCAAAGTAGTTGTTTCTGTCAGTGGCATCGTTGTTGCCTTAGAAGTAGTTGTTACTGTCGGTGGCATCGTTGTTGCCTTTGAAGTAGTTGTTTCTGTCGGTGGCATCGTTGTTGCCTTCGAAGTAGTTGTTACTGTCGGTGGCATCGTTGTTGCCTTCGAAGTAGTTGTTTCTGTCGGTGGCATCGTTGTTGCCTTAGAAGTAGTTGTTACTGTCGGTGGCATCGTTGTTGCCCTTGAAGTAGTTGTTTCTGTCGGTGGCATCGTTGTTGCTTTAGAAGTAGTTGTTTCTGTCGGTGGCATCGTTGTTGCCTTCAAAGTAGTTGTTTCTGTCGGTGGCATCGTTGTTGCCTTCGAAGTAGTTGTTTCTGTCGGTGGCATCGTTGTTGCCTTCAAAGTAGTTGTTTCTGTCGGTGGCATCGTTGTTGCCTTCAAAGTAGTTGTTTCTGTCGGTGGCATCGTTGTTGCCTTCGAAGTAGTTGTTTCTGTCGGTGGCATCGTTGTTGCCTTCAAAGTAGTTGTTTCTGTCGGTGGCATCGTTGTTGCCTTTGAAGTAGTTGTTACTGTCGGTGGCATCGTTGTTGCCTTCAAAGTAGTTGTTTCTGTCGGTGGCATCGTTGTTGCCTTCGAAGTAGTTGTTACTATCGGTGGCATCGTTGTTGCCTTCAAAGTAGTTGTTTCTGTCGGTGGCATCGTTGTTGCCTTCAAAGTAGTTGTTTCTGTCGGTGGCATCGTTGTTGCCATCAAAGTAGTTGTTTCTGTCGGTGGCATCGTTGTTGCCTTAGAAGTAGTTGTTTCTGTCGGTGGCATCGTTGTTGCCTTCAAAGTAGTTGTTTCTGTCGGTGGCATCGTTGTTGCCTTAGAAGTAGTTGTTACTGTCGGTGGCATCGTTGTTGCCTTTGAAGTAGTTGTTTCTGTCGGTGGCATCGTTGTTGCCTTTGAAGTAGTTGTTACTGTCGGTGGCATCGTTGTTGTCTTCCTAGTAGTTGTTTCTGTCGGTGGCATCGTTGTTGCCTTCGAAGTAGTTGTTACTATCGGTGGCATCGTTGTTGCCTTCAAAGTAGTTGTTTCTGTCGGTGGCATCGTTGTTGCCTTAGAAGTAGTTGTTACTGTCGGTGGCATCGTTGTTGCCTTCAAAGTAGTTGTTTCTGTCGGTGGCATCGTTGTTGCCTTAGAAGTAGTTGTTTCTGTCAGTGGCATCGTTGTTGCCTTAGAAGTAGTTGTTACTGTCGGTGGCATCGTTGTTGCCTTTGAAGTAGTTGTTTCTGTCGGTGGCATCGTTGTTGCCTTCGAAGTAGTTGTTACTGTCGGTGGCATCGTTGTTGCCTTCGAAGTAGTTGTTTCTGTCGGTGGCATCGTTGTTGCCTTAGAAGTAGTTGTTACTGTCGGTGGCATCGTTGTTGCCCTTGAAGTAGTTGTTTCTGTCGGTGGCATCGTTGTTGCCTTTGAAGTAGTTGTTTCTGTCGGTGGCATCGTTGTTGCCTTCAAAGTAGTTGTTTCTGTCGGTGGCATCGTTGTTGCCTTTGAAGTAGTTGTTACTGTCGGTGGCATCGTTGTTGCTGTAGAAGTAGTTGTTACTGTCGGTGGCATCGTTGTTGCCTTCAAAGTAGTTGTTTCTGTCGGTGGCATCGTTGTTGCCTTCGAAGTAGTTGTTACTGTCGGTGGCATCGTTGTTGCCTTCAAAGTAGTTGTTTCTGTCGGTGGCATCGTTGTTGCCTTCAAAGTAGTTGTTTCTGTCGGTGGCATCGTTGTTGCCTTCGAAGTAGTTGTTACTATCGGTGGCATCGTTGTTGCCTTCAAAGTAGTTGTTTCTGTCGGTGGCATCGTTGTTGCCTTAGAAGTAGTTGTTACTGTCGGTGGCATCGTTGTTGCCTTCAAAGTAGTTGTTTCTGTCGGTGGCATCGTTGTTGCCTTCGAAGTAGTTGTTACTGTCGGTGGCATCGTTGTTGCCTTCAAAGTAGTTGTTTCTGTCGGTGGCATCGTTGTTGCCTTCGAAGTAGTTGTTACTGTCGGTGGCATCGTTGTTGCCTTCAAAGTAGTTGTTTCTGTCGGTGGCATCGTTGTTGCCTTCAAAGTAGTTGTTTCTGTCGGTGGCATCGTTGTTGCCTTCGAAGTAGTTGTTTCTGTCGGTGGCATCGTTGTTGCCTTCAAAGTAGTTGTTTCTGTCGGTGGCATCGTTGTTGCCTTCAAAGTAGTTGTTTCTGTCAGTGGCATCGTTGTTGCCTTAGAAGTAGTTGTTACTGTCGGTGGCATCGTTGTTGCCTTTGAAGTAGTTGTTTCTGTCGGTGGCATCGTTGTTGCCTTCGAAGTAGTTGTTACTGTCGGTGGCATCGTTGTTGCCTTCGAAGTAGTTGTTTCTGTCGGTGGCATCGTTGTTGCCTTAGAAGTAGTTGTTACTGTCGGTGGCATCGTTGTTGCCCTTGAAGTAGTTGTTTCTGTCGGTGGCATCGTTGTTGCCTTTGAAGTAGTTGTTTCTGTCGGTGGCATCGTTGTTGCCTTCAAAGTAGTTGTTTCTGTCGGTGGCATCGTTGTTGCCTTTGAAGTAGTTGTTACTGTCGGTGGCATCGTTGTTGCCTTCGAAGTAGTTGTTTCTGTCGGTGGCATCGTTGTTGCCTTAGAAGTAGTTGTTACTGTCGGTGGCATCGTTGTTGCCCTTGAAGTAGTTGTTTCTGTCGGTGGCATCGTTGTTGCCTTTGAAGTAGTTGTTTCTGTCGGTGGCATCGTTGTTGCCTTCAAAGTAGTTGTTTCTGTCGGTGGCATCGTTGTTGCCTTTGAAGTAGTTGTTACTGTCGGTGGCATCGTTGTTGCTGTAGAAGTAGTTGTTACTGTCGGTGGCATCGTTGTTGCCTTCAAAGTAGTTGTTTCTGTCGGTGGCATCGTTGTTGCCTTCGAAGTAGTTGTTACTGTCGGTGGCATCGTTGTTGCCTTCGAAGTAGTTGTTTCTGTCGGTGGCATCGTTGTTGCCTTCAAAGTAGTTGTTTCTGTCGGTGGCATCGTTGTTGCCTTAGAAGTAGTTGTTACTGTCGGTGGCATCGTTGTTGCCTTCAAAGTAGTTGTTTCTGTCGGTGGCATCGTTGTTGCCTTCGAAGTAGTTGTTACTGTCGGTGGCATCGTTGTTGCCTTCAAAGTAGTTGTTTCTGTCGGTGGCATCGTTGTTGCCTTCGAAGTAGTTGTTACTGTCGGTGGCATCGTTGTTGCCTTCGAAGTGGTTGTTACTGTCGGTGGCATCGTTGTTGCCTTCAAAGTAGTTGTTTCTGTCGGTGGCATCGTTGTTGCCTTCAAAGTAGTTGTTTCTGTCGGTGGCATCGTTGTTGCCTTAGAAGTAGTTGTTACTGTCGGTGGCATCGTTGTTGCCTTCAAAGTAGTTGTTTCTGTCGGTGGCATCGTTGTTGCCTTAGAAGTAGTTGTTACTGTCGGTGGCATCGTTGTTGCCTTCAAAGTAGTTGTTACTGTGGGTGGCATCGTTGTTGCCTTAGAAGTAGTTGTTACTGTGGGTGGCATCGTTGTTGCCTTCGAAGTAGTTGTTTCTGTCGGTGGCATCGTTGTTGCCTTCGAAGTAGTTGTTACTGTCGGTGGCATCGTTGTTGCCTTCAAAGTAGTTGTTTCTGTCGGTGGCATCGTTGTTGCCTTCGAAGTAGTTGTTACTGTCGGTGGCATCGTTGTTGCCTTCAAAGTAGTTGTTTCTGTCGGTGGCATCGTTGTTGCCTTAGAAGTAGTTGTTACTGTCGGTGGCATCGTTGTTGCCTTCAAAGTAGTTGTTTCTGTCGGTGGCATCGTTGTTGCCTTCGAAGTAGTTGTTACTGTCGGTGGCATCGTTGTTGCCTTCAAAGTAGTTGTTTCTGTCGGTGGCATCGTTGTTGCCTTTGAAGTAGTTGTTACTCTCGGTGGCATCGTTGTTGCCTTCAAAGTAGTTGTTTCTGTCGGTGGCATCGTTGTTGCCTTAGAAGTAGTTGTTACTGTCGGTGGCATCGTTGTTGCCTTCAAAGTAGTTGTTTCTGTCGGTGGCATCGTTGTTGCCTTAGAAGTAGTTGTTACTGTCGGTGGCATCGTTGTTGCCTTCAAAGTAGTTGTTACTGTGGGTGGCATCGTTGTTGCCTTCAAAGTAGTTGTTTCTGTCGGTGGCATCGTTGTTGCCTTCAAAGTAGTTGTTTCTGTCGGTGGCATCGTTGTTGCCTTCAAAGTAGTTGTTACTGTCGGTGGCATCGTTGTTGCCTTCAAAGTAGTTGTTTCTGTCGGTGGCATCGTTGTTGCCTTTGAAGTAGTTGTTTCTGTCGGTGGCATCGTTGTTGCCTTAGAAGTAGTTGTTACTGTCGGTGGCATCGTTGTTGCCTTCAAAGTAGTTGTTACTGTGGGTGGCATCGTTGTTGCCTTCAAAGTAGTTGTTTCTGTCGGTGGCATCGTTGTTGCCTTCAAAGTAGTTGTTTCTGTCGGTGGCATCGTTGTTGCCTTAGAAGTAGTTGTTTCTGTCGGTGGCATCGTTGTTGCCTTCGAAGTAGTTGTTTCTGTCGGTGGCATCGTTGTTGCCTTCAAAGTAGTTGTTTCTGTCGGTGGCATCGTTGTTGCCTTCAAAGTAGTTGTTTCTGTCGGTGGCATCGTTGTTGCCTTAGAAGTAGTTGTTACTGTCGGTGGCATCGTTGTTGCCTTCAAAGTAGTTGTTTCTGTCGGTGGCATCGTTGTTGCCTTCAAAGTAGTTGTTTCTGTCGGTGGCATCGTTGTTGCCTTAGAAGTAGTTGTTTCTGTCGGTGGCATCGTTGTTGCCTTCGAAGTAGTTGTTTCTGTCGGTGGCATCGTTGTTGCCTTAGAAGTAGTTGTTACTGTCGGTGGCATCGTTGTTGCCTTCAAAGTAGTTGTTTCTGTCGGTGGCATCGTTGTTGCCTTCAAAGTAGTTGTTTCTGTCGGTGGCATCGTTGTTGCCTTAGAAGTAGTTGTTACTGTCGGTGGCATCGTTGTTGCCTTCAAAGTAGTTGTTTCTGTCGGTGGCATCGTTGTTGCCTTCAAAGTAGTTGTTTCTGTCGGTGGCATCGTTGTTGCCTTCAAAGTAGTTGTTTCTGTCGGTGGCATCGTTGTTGCCTTAGAAGTAGTTGTTACTGTCGGTGGCATCGTTGTTGCCTTCAAAGTAGTTGTTTCTGTCGGTGGCATCGTTGTTGCCTTCAAAGTAGTTGTTTCTGTCGGTGGCATCGTTGTTGCCTTCAAAGTAGTTGTTTCTGTCGGTGGCATCGTTGTTGCCTTAGAAGTAGTTGTTACTGTCGGTGGCATCGTTGTTGCCTTAGAAGTAGTTGTTACTGTCGGTGGCATCGTTGTTGCCTTCAAAGTAGTTGTTTCTGTCGGTGGCATCGTTGTTGCCTTAGAAGTAGTTGTTACTGTCGGTGGCATCGTTGTTGCCTTCAAAGTAGTTGTTTCTGTCGGTGGCATCGTTGTTGCCTTAGAAGTAGTTGTTACTGTCGGTGGCATCGTTGTTGCCTTCAAAGTAGTTGTTTCTGTCGGTGGCATCGTTGTTGCCTTCAAAGTAGTTGTTTCTGTCGGTGGCATCGTTGTTGCCTTAGAAGTAGTTGTTACTGTCGGTGGCATCGTTGTTGCCTTAGAAGTAGTTGTTACTGTCGGTGGCATCGTTGTTGCCTTAGAAGTAGTTGTTACTGTCGGTGGCATCGTTGTTGCCTTCAAAGTAGTTGTTTCTGTCGGTGGCATCGTTGTTGCCTTAGAAGTAGTTGTTACTGTCGGTGGCATCGTTGTTGCCTTCAAAGTAGTTGTTTCTGTCGGTGGCATCGTTGTTGCCTTAGAAGTAGTTGTTACTGTCGGTGGCATCGTTGTTGCCTTCAAAGTAGTTGTTTCTGTCGGTGGCATCGTTGTTGCCTTAGAAGTAGTTGTTACTGTCGGTGGCATCGTTGTTGCCTTCAAAGTAGTTGTTTCTGTCGGTGGCATCGTTGTTGCCTTAGAAGTAGTTGTTACTGTCGGTGGCATCGTTGTTGCCTTCAAAGTAGTTGTTTCTGTCGGTGGCATCGTTGTTGCCTTAGAAGTAGTTGTTACTGTCGGTGGCATCGTTGTTGCCTTCAAAGTAGTTGTTTCTGTCGGTGGCATCGTTGTTGCCTTAGAAGTAGTTGTTACTGTCGGTGGCATCGTTGTTGCCTTCAAAGTAGTTGTTTCTGTCGGTGGCATCGTTGTTGCCTTCAAAGTAGTTGTTTCTGTCGGTGGCATCGTTGTTGCCTTAGAAGTAGTTGTTACTGTCGGTGGCATCGTTGTTGCCTTAGAAGTAGTTGTTACTGTCGGTGGCATCGTTGTTGCCTTAGAAGTAGTTGTTACTGTCGGTGGCATCGTTGTTGCCTTCAAAGTAGTTGTTTCTGTCGGTGGCATCGTTGTTGCCTTAGAAGTAGTTGTTACTGTCGGTGGCATCGTTGTTGCCTTCAAAGTAGTTGTTTCTGTCGGTGGCATCGTTGTTGCCTTCAAAGTAGTTGTTTCTGTCGGTGGCATCGTTGTTGCCTTAGAAGTAGTTGTTACTGTCGGTGGCATCGTTGTTGCCTTAGAAGTAGTTGTTACTGTCGGTGGCATCGTTGTTGCCTTCAAAGTAGTTGTTTCTGTCGGTGGCATCGTTGTTGCCTTAGAAGTAGTTGTTACTGTCGGTGGCATCGTTGTTGCCTTCAAAGTAGTTGTTTCTGTCGGTGGCATCGTTGTTGCCTTAGAAGTAGTTGTTACTGTCGGTGGCATCGTTGTTGCCTTCAAAGTAGTTGTTTCTGTCGGTGGCATCGTTGTTGCCTTCAAAGTAGTTGTTTCTGTCGGTGGCATCGTTGTTGCCTTCAAAGTAGTTGTTTCTGTCGGTGGCATCGTTGTTGCCTTCAAAGTAGTTGTTTCTGTCGGTGGCATCGTTGTTGCCTTCAAAGTAGTTGTTTCTGTCGGTGGCATCGTTGTTGCCTTAGAAGTAGTTGTTACTGTCGGTGGCATCGTTGTTGCCTTAGAAGTAGTTGTTACTGTCGGTGGCATCGTTGTTGCCTTCAAAGTAGTTGTTTCTGTCGGTGGCATCGTTGTTGCCTTAGAAGTAGTTGTTACTGTCGGTGGCATCGTTGTTGCCTTCAAAGTAGTTGTTTCTGTCGGTGGCATCGTTGTTGCCTTCAAAGTAGTTGTTTCTGTCGGTGGCATCGTTGTTGCCTTCAAAGTAGTTGTTTCTGTCGGTGGCATCGTTGTTGCCTTAGAAGTAGTTGTTACTGTCGGTGGCATCGTTGTTGCCTTCAAAGTAGTTGTTTCTGTCGGTGGCATCGTTGTTGCCTTCAAAGTAGTTGTTTCTGTCGGTGGCATCGTTGTTGCCTTCAAAGTAGTTGTTTCTGTCGGTGGCATCGTTGTTGCCTTAGAAGTAGTTGTTTCTGTCGGTGGCATCGTTGTTGCCTTCGAAGTAGTTGTTTCTGTCGGTGGCATCGTTGTTGCCTTCAAAGTAGTTGTTTCTGTCGGTGGCATCGTTGTTGCCTTCAAAGTAGTTGTTACTGTCGGTGGCATCGTTGTTGCCTTTGAAGTAGTTGTTTCTGTCGGTGGCATCGTTGTTGCCTTCGAAGTAGTTGTTACTGTCGGTGGCATCGTTGTTGCCTTCGAAGTAGTTGTTACTGTCGGTGGCATCGTTGTTGCCTTCGAAGTGGTTGTTACTGTCGGTGGCATCGTTGTTGCCTTCAAAGTAGTTGTTTCTGTCGGTGGCATCGTTGTTGCCTTCAAAGTAGTTGTTTCTGTCGGTGGCATCGTTGTTGCCTTAGAAGTAGTTGTTACTGTCGGTGGCATCGTTGTTGCCTTCAAAGTAGTTGTTTCTGTCGGTGGCATCGTTGTTGCCTTAGAAGTAGTTGTTACTGTCGGTGGCATCGTTGTTGCCTTCAAAGTAGTTGTTACTGTCGGTGGCATCGTTGTTGCCTTCGAAGTAGTTGTTTCTGTCGGTGGCATCGTTGTTGCCTTAGAAGTAGTTGTTACTGTCGGTGGCATCGTTGTTGCCTTCAAAGTAGTTGTTTCTGTCGGTGGCATCGTTGTTGCCTTAGAAGTAGTTGTTACTGTCGGTGGCATCGTTGTTGCCTTCAAAGTAGTTGTTTCTGTCGGTGGCATCGTTGTTGCCTTCGAAGTAGTTGTTACTGTCGGTGGCATCGTTGTTGCCTTCAAAGTAGTTGTTTCTGTCGGTGGCATCGTTGTTGCCTTAGAAGTAGTTGTTACTGTCGGTGGCATCGTTGTTGCCTTCAAAGTAGTTGTTTCTGTCGGTGGCATCGTTGTTGCCTTCGAAGTAGTTGTTACTGTCGGTGGCATCGTTGTTGCCTTCGAAGTGGTTGTTACTATCGGTGGCATCGTTGTTGCTGTAGAAGTAGTTGTTACTGTCGGTGGCATCGTTGTTGCCTTCAAAGTAGTTGTTTCTGTCGGTGGCATCGTTGTTGCCTTCGAAGTAGTTGTTACTGTCGGTGGCATCGTTGTTGCCTTCAAAGTAGTTGTTTCTGTCGGTGGCATCGTTGTTGCCTTCAAAGTAGTTGTTTCTGTCGGTGGCATCGTTGTTGCCTTCGAAGTAGTTGTTACTATCGGTGGCATCGTTGTTGCCTTCAAAGTAGTTGTTTCTGTCGGTGGCATCGTTGTTGCCTTAGAAGTAGTTGTTACTGTCGGTGGCATCGTTGTTGCCTTCAAAGTAGTTGTTTCTGTCGGTGGCATCGTTGTTGCCTTCGAAGTAGTTGTTACTGTCGGTGGCATCGTTGTTGCCTTCAAAGTAGTTGTTTCTGTCGGTGGCATCGTTGTTGCCTTAGAAGTAGTTGTTACTGTCGGTGGCATCGTTGTTGCCTTCAAAGTAGTTGTTTCTGTCGGTGGCATCGTTGTTGCCTTCAAAGTAGTTGTTTCTGTCGGTGGCATCGTTGTTGCCTTCGAAGTAGTTGTTTCTGTCGGTGGCATCGTTGTTGCCTTCAAAGTAGTTGTTTCTGTCGGTGGCATCGTTGTTGCCTTCAAAGTAGTTGTTTCTGTCAGTGGCATCGTTGTTGCCTTAGAAGTAGTTGTTACTGTCGGTGGCATCGTTGTTGCCTTTGAAGTAGTTGTTTCTGTCGGTGGCATCGTTGTTGCCTTCGAAGTAGTTGTTACTGTCGGTGGCATCGTTGTTGCCTTCGAAGTAGTTGTTTCTGTCGGTGGCATCGTTGTTGCCTTAGAAGTAGTTGTTACTGTCGGTGGCATCGTTGTTGCCCTTGAAGTAGTTGTTTCTGTCGGTGGCATCGTTGTTGCCTTTGAAGTAGTTGTTTCTGTCGGTGGCATCGTTGTTGCCTTCAAAGTAGTTGTTTCTGTCGGTGGCATCGTTGTTGCCTTTGAAGTAGTTGTTACTGTCGGTGGCATCGTTGTTGCCTTCGAAGTAGTTGTTTCTGTCGGTGGCATCGTTGTTGCCTTAGAAGTAGTTGTTACTGTCGGTGGCATCGTTGTTGCCCTTGAAGTAGTTGTTTCTGTCGGTGGCATCGTTGTTGCCTTTGAAGTAGTTGTTTCTGTCGGTGGCATCGTTGTTGCCTTCAAAGTAGTTGTTTCTGTCGGTGGCATCGTTGTTGCCTTTGAAGTAGTTGTTACTGTCGGTGGCATCGTTGTTGCCTTCGAAGTAGTTGTTTCTGTCGGTGGCATCGTTGTTGCCTTAGAAGTAGTTGTTACTGTCGGTGGCATCGTTGTTGCCCTTGAAGTAGTTGTTTCTGTCGGTGGCATCGTTGTTGCCTTTGAAGTAGTTGTTTCTGTCGGTGGCATCGTTGTTGCCTTCAAAGTAGTTGTTTCTGTCAGTGGCATCGTTGTTGCCTTAGAAGTAGTTGTTACTGTCGGTGGCATCGTTGTTGCCTTTGAAGTAGTTGTTTCTGTCGGTGGCATCGTTGTTGCCTTTGAAGTAGTTGTTACTGTCGGTGGCATCGTTGTTGCCTTCGAAGTAGTTGTTTCTGTCGGTGGCATCGTTGTTGCCTTTGAAGTAGTTGTTTCTGTCGGTGGCATCGTTGTTGCCTTCAAAGTAGTTGTTTCTGTCGGTGGCATCGTTGTTGCCTTAGAAGTAGTTGTTACTGTCGGTGGCATCGTTGTTGCCCTTGAAGTAGTTGTTACTGTCGGTGGCATCGTTGTTGCCCTTGAAGTAGTTGTTTCTGTCGGTGGCATCGTTGTTGCCTTCAAAGTAGTTGTTTCTGTCGGTGGCATCGTTGTTGCCTTTGAAGTAGTTGTTACTGTCGGTGGCATCGTTGTTGCCTTTGAAGTAGTTGTTTCTGTCGGTGGCATCGTTGTTGCCTTCAAAGTAGTTGTTTCTGTCGGTGGCATCGTTGTTGCCTTCAAAGTAGTTGTTTCTGTCGGTGGCATCGTTGTTGCCTTCGAAGTAGTTGTTACTGTCGGTGGCATCGTTGTTGCCTTCGAAGTAGTTGTTTCTGTCGGTGGCATCGTTGTTGCCTTCAAAGTAGTTGTTTCTGTCGGTGGCATCGTTGTTGCCTTAGAAGTAGTTGTTACTGTCGGTGGCATCGTTGTTGCCTTCAAAGTAGTTGTTTCTGTCGGTGGCATCGTTGTTGCCTTCGAAGTAGTTGTTACTGTCGGTGGCATCGTTGTTGCCTTCAAAGTAGTTGTTTCTGTCGGTGGCATCGTTGTTGCCTTCGAAGTAGTTGTTACTGTCGGTGGCATCGTTGTTGCCTTCGAAGTGGTTGTTACTGTCGGTGGCATCGTTGTTGCCTTCAAAGTAGTTGTTTCTGTCGGTGGCATCGTTGTTGCCTTCAAAGTAGTTGTTTCTGTCGGTGGCATCGTTGTTGCCTTAGAAGTAGTTGTTACTGTCGGTGGCATCGTTGTTGCCTTCAAAGTAGTTGTTTCTGTCGGTGGCATCGTTGTTGCCTTCGAAGTAGTTGTTACTGTCGGTGGCATCGTTGTTGCCTTCGAAGTGGTTGTTACTGTCGGTGGCATCGTTGTTGCCTTTGAAGTAGTTGTTACTGTCGGTGGCATCGTTGTTGCCTTCAAAGTAGTTGTTTCTGTCGGTGGCATCGTTGTTGCCTTAGAAGTAGTTGTTACTGTCGGTGGCATCGTTGTTGCCTTCAAAGTAGTTGTTTCTGTCGGTGGCATCGTTGTTGCCTTAGAAGTAGTTGTTACTGTCGGTGGCATCGTTGTTGCCTTCGAAGTAGTTGTTACTGTCGGTGGCATCGTTGTTGCCTTCGAAGTGGTTGTTACTGTCGGTGGCATCGTTGTTGCCTTTGAAGTAGTTGTTACTGTCGGTGGCATCGTTGTTGCCTTCAAAGTAGTTGTTTCTGTCGGTGGCATCGTTGTTGCCTTAGAAGTAGTTGTTACTGTCGGTGGCATCGTTGTTGCCTTCAAAGTAGTTGTTTCTGTCGGTGGCATCGTTGTTGCCTTAGAAGTAGTTGTTACTGTCGGTGGCATCGTTGTTGCCTTCGAAGTAGTTGTTTCTGTCGGTGGCATCGTTGTTGCCTTCAAAGTAGTTGTTTCTGTCGGTGGCATCGTTGTTGCCATCAAAGTAGTTGTTTCTGTCGGTGGCATCGTTGTTGCCTTAGAAGTAGTTGTTACTGTCGGTGGCATCGTTGTTGCCTTCAAAGTAGTTGTTTCTGTCGGTGGCATCGTTGTTGCCTTCGAAGTAGTTGTTACTGTCGGTGGCATCGTTGTTGCCTTCAAAGTAGTTGTTTCTGTCGGTGGCATCGTTGTTGCCTTAGAAGTAGTTGTTACTGTCGGTGGCATCGTTGTTGCCTTCAAAGTAGTTGTTTCTGTCGGTGGCATCGTTGTTGCCTTCGAAGTAGTTGTTACTGTCGGTGGCATCGTTGTTGCCTTCAAAGTAGTTGTTTCTGTCGGTGGCATCGTTGTTGCCTTTGAAGTAGTTGTTACTGTCGGTGGCATCGTTGTTGCCTTCAAAGTAGTTGTTTCTGTCGGTGGCATCGTTGTTGCCTTAGAAGTAGTTGTTACTGTCGGTGGCATCGTTGTTGCCTTCAAAGTAGTTGTTTCTGTCGGTGGCATCGTTGTAGCCTTAGAAGTAGTTGTTACTGTCGGTGGCATCGTTGTTGCCTTCGAAGTAGTTGTTTCTGTCGGTGGCATCGTTGTTGCCTTCAAAGTAGTTGTTTCTGTCGGTGGCATCGTTGTTGCCTTTGAAGTAGTTGTTTCTGTCGGTGGCATCGTTGTTGCCTTCGAAGTAGTTGTTTCTGTCGGTGGCATCGTTGTTGCCTTAGAAGTAGTTGTTACTGTCGGTGCCATCGTTGTTGCCCTTGAAGTAGTTGTTTCTTTCGGTGGCATCGTTGTTGCCTTCGAAGTCGTTGTTACTGTCGGTGGCATCGTTGTTGCCTTCGAAGTAGTTGTTTCTGTCGGTGGCATCGTTGTTGCCTTCGAAGTAGTTGTTTCTGTCGGTGGCATCGTTGTTGCCTTCGAAGTAGTTGTTACTGTGGGTGGCATCGTTGTTGCCTTCCTAGTAGTTGTTTCTGTCGGTGGCATCGTTGTTGCCTTCCTAGTAGTTGTTTCTGTCGGTGGCATCGTTGTTGCCTTCGAAGTAGTTGTTTCTGTCGGTGGCATCGTTGTTGCCTTCGAAGTAGTTGTTTCTGTCGGTGGCATCGTTGTTGCCTTCGAAGTAGTTGTTACTGTGGGTGGCATCGTTGTTGCCTTCCTAGTAGTTGTTTCTGTCGGTGGCATCGTTGTTGCCTTTGAAGTAGTTGTTACTGTCGGTGGCATCGTTGTTGCTGTAGAAGTAGTTGTTACTGTCGGTGGCATCGTTGTTGCCTTCAAAGTAGTTGTTTCTGTCGGTGGCATCGTTGTTGCCTTCGAAGTAGTTGTTACTGTCGGTGGCATCGTTGTTGCCTTCGAAGTAGTTGTTTCTGTCGGTGGCATCGTTGTTGCCTTCAAAGTAGTTGTTTCTGTCGGTGGCATCGTTGTTGCCTTAGAAGTGGTTGTTACTGTCGGTGGCATCGTTGTTGCCTTCAAAGTAGTTGTTTCTGTCGGTGGCATCGTTGTTGCCTTCGAAGTAGTTGTTACTGTCGGTGGCATCGTTGTTGCCTTCAAAGTAGTTGTTTCTGTCGGTGGCATCGTTGTTGCCTTCGAAGTAGTTGTTACTGTCGGTGGCATCGTTGTTGCCTTCGAAGTGGTTGTTACTGTCGGTGGCATCGTTGTTGCCTTCAAAGTAGTTGTTTCTGTCGGTGGCATCGTTGTTGCCTTCAAAGTAGTTGTTTCTGTCGGTGGCATCGTTGTTGCCTTAGAAGTAGTTGTTACTGTCGGTGGCATCGTTGTTGCCTTCAAAGTAGTTGTTTCTGTCGGTGGCATCGTTGTTGCCTTCGAAGTAGTTGTTACTGTCGGTGGCATCGTTGTTGCCTTCGAAGTGGTTGTTACTGTCGGTGGCATCGTTGTTGCCTTCAAAGTAGTTGTTTCTGTCGGTGGCATCGTTGTTGCCTTCAAAGTAGTTGTTTCTGTCGGTGGCATCGTTGTTGCCTTAGAAGTAGTTGTTACTGTCGGTGGCATCGTTGTTGCCTTCAAAGTAGTTGTTTCTGTCGGTGGCATCGTTGTTGCCTTAGAAGTAGTTGTTACTGTCGGTGGCATCGTTGTTGCCTTCAAAGTAGTTGTTACTGTGGGTGGCATCGTTGTTGCCTTAGAAGTAGTTGTTACTGTGGGTGGCATCGTTGTTGCCTTCGAAGTAGTTGTTTCTGTCGGTGGCATCGTTGTTGCCTTCGAAGTAGTTGTTACTGTCGGTGGCATCGTTGTTGCCTTCAAAGTAGTTGTTTCTGTCGGTGGCATCGTTGTTGCCTTCGAAGTAGTTGTTACTGTCGGTGGCATCGTTGTTGCCTTCAAAGTAGTTGTTTCTGTCGGTGGCATCGTTGTTGCCTTAGAAGTAGTTGTTACTGTCGGTGGCATCGTTGTTGCCTTCAAAGTAGTTGTTTCTGTCGGTGGCATCGTTGTTGCCTTCGAAGTAGTTGTTACTGTCGGTGGCATCGTTGTTGCCTTCAAAGTAGTTGTTTCTGTCGGTGGCATCGTTGTTGCCTTTGAAGTAGTTGTTACTCTCGGTGGCATCGTTGTTGCCTTCAAAGTAGTTGTTTCTGTCGGTGGCATCGTTGTTGCCTTAGAAGTAGTTGTTACTGTCGGTGGCATCGTTGTTGCCTTCAAAGTAGTTGTTTCTGTCGGTGGCATCGTTGTTGCCTTAGAAGTAGTTGTTACTGTCGGTGGCATCGTTGTTGCCTTCAAAGTAGTTGTTACTGTGGGTGGCATCGTTGTTGCCTTCAAAGTAGTTGTTTCTGTCGGTGGCATCGTTGTTGCCTTCAAAGTAGTTGTTTCTGTCGGTGGCATCGTTGTTGCCTTCAAAGTAGTTGTTACTGTCGGTGGCATCGTTGTTGCCTTCAAAGTAGTTGTTTCTGTCGGTGGCATCGTTGTTGCCTTTGAAGTAGTTGTTTCTGTCGGTGGCATCGTTGTTGCCTTAGAAGTAGTTGTTACTGTCGGTGGCATCGTTGTTGCCTTCAAAGTAGTTGTTACTGTGGGTGGCATCGTTGTTGCCTTCAAAGTAGTTGTTTCTGTCGGTGGCATCGTTGTTGCCTTCAAAGTAGTTGTTTCTGTCGGTGGCATCGTTGTTGCCTTAGAAGTAGTTGTTTCTGTCGGTGGCATCGTTGTTGCCTTCGAAGTAGTTGTTTCTGTCGGTGGCATCGTTGTTGCCTTCAAAGTAGTTGTTTCTGTCGGTGGCATCGTTGTTGCCTTCAAAGTAGTTGTTTCTGTCGGTGGCATCGTTGTTGCCTTAGAAGTAGTTGTTACTGTCGGTGGCATCGTTGTTGCCTTCAAAGTAGTTGTTACTGTGGGTGGCATCGTTGTTGCCTTAGAAGTAGTTGTTACTGTGGGTGGCATCGTTGTTGCCTTCAAAGTAGTTGTTTCTGTCGGTGGCATCGTTGTTGCCTTCGAAGTAGTTGTTACTGTCGGTGGCATCGTTGTTGCCTTCAAAGTAGTTGTTTCTGTCGGTGGCATCGTTGTTGCCTTAGAAGTAGTTGTTACTGTCGGTGGCATCGTTGTTGCCTTCAAAGTAGTTGTTTCTGTCGGTGGCATCGTTGTTGCCTTCGAAGTAGTTGTTACTGTCGGTGGCATCGTTGTTGCCTTCAAAGTAGTTGTTTCTGTCGGTGGCATCGTTGTTGCCTTTGAAGTAGTTGTTACTGTCGGTGGCATCGTTGTTGCCTTCAAAGTAGTTGTTTCTGTCGGTGGCATCGTTGTTGCCTTAGAAGTAGTTGTTACTGTCGGTGGCATCGTTGTTGCCTTCAAAGTAGTTGTTTCTGTCGGTGGCATCGTTGTTGCCTTAGAAGTAGTTGTTACTGTCGGTGGCATCGTTGTTGCCTTCGAAGTAGTTGTTTCTGTCGGTGGCATCGTTGTTGCCTTCAAAGTAGTTGTTTCTGTCGGTGGCATCGTTGTTGCCTTTGAAGTAGTTGTTTCTGTCGGTGGCATCGTTGTTGCCTTCGAAGTAGTTGTTTCTGTCGGTGGCATCGTTGTTGCCTTAGAAGTAGTTGTTACTGTCGGTGCCATCGTTGTTGCCTTAGAAGTAGTTGTTACTGTCGGTGGCATCGTTGTTGCCTTCAAAGTAGTTGTTACTGTGGGTGGCATCGTTGTTGCCTTAGAAGTAGTTGTTACTGTGGGTGGCATCGTTGTTGCCTTCGAAGTAGTTGTTTCTGTCGGTGGCATCGTTGTTGCCTTCGAAGTAGTTGTTACTGTCGGTGGCATCGTTGTTGCCTTCAAAGTAGTTGTTTCTGTCGGTGGCATCGTTGTTGCCTTCGAAGTAGTTGTTACTGTCGGTGGCATCGTTGTTGCCTTCAAAGTAGTTGTTTCTGTCGGTGGCATCGTTGTTGCCTTAGAAGTAGTTGTTACTGTCGGTGGCATCGTTGTTGCCTTCAAAGTAGTTGTTTCTGTCGGTGGCATCGTTGTTGCCTTCGAAGTAGTTGTTACTGTCGGTGGCATCGTTGTTGCCTTCAAAGTAGTTGTTTCTGTCGGTGGCATCGTTGTTGCCTTTGAAGTAGTTGTTACTGTCGGTGGCATCGTTGTTGCCTTCAAAGTAGTTGTTTCTGTCGGTGGCATCGTTGTTGCCTTAGAAGTAGTTGTTACTGTCGGTGGCATCGTTGTTGCCTTCGAAGTAGTTGTTTCTGTCGGTGGCATCGTTGTTGCCTTCAAAGTAGTTGTTTCTGTCGGTGGCATCGTTGTTGCCTTTGAAGTAGTTGTTTCTGTCGGTGGCATCGTTGTTGCCTTCGAAGTAGTTGTTTCTGTCGGTGGCATCGTTGTTGCCTTAGAAGTAGTTGTTACTGTCGGTGGCATCGTTGTTGCCTTCAAAGTAGTTGTTTCTGTCGGTGGCATCGTTGTTGCCTTCGAAGTAGTTGTTACTGTCGGTGGCATCGTTGTTGCCTTCGAAGTAGTTGTTTCTGTCGGTGGCATCGTTGTTGCCTTTGAAGTAGTTGTTACTGTCGGTGGCATCGTTGTTGCCTTAGAAGTAGTTGTTACTGTCGGTGGCATCGTTGTTGCCTTAGAAGTAGTTGTTACTGTGGGTGGCTGCGTTGTTGCCTTCGAAGTAGTTGTTACTGTCGGTGGCATCGTTGTTGCCTTAGAAGTAGTTGTTTCTGTGGGTGTTATTGTTGGGGGTTCGGTGGGAAGCGTTTTGGTTGTCTCAGCCATCGTTTTGCCATCAAGTCGTGCTTCCTGAGACTTACAACATCCCAGCAAGGACAGAACAAGCTGAATAGAAAGAAATAAACCTGCAAGAAAAGAGTTTGTGTCAAAAGTTTTCAGATGTGCATATTTTTTTTTGTACTTACGGAACGCGTTCATGTCGTTTCGAAACTTTAAACTGATAAAAAATTATTACTTTCACTGGGTTTTTATAAGAATAGCGGCAACCAAAACGTATTTGAGACAATATTTGTTACTGCGAAGAGTTTATTGTTCGAAACACTTTTGTTTATTTATTAATTATTTTAAAGTTGTCTTAATATTTAGTTTGTTATAGAACAAATGTGGTTGAGTTTAGCTTTGAGTGTGAATGAGTACATCTGTGTGTGTGTGTGTGTGTGTGTGTGTGTGTGTGTGTGTGTGTGTGTGTGTGTGTGTGTGTGTATGTACGAACATTGGAGCCGGCAGATCATGTAGTTTCAAACTATTTTCAGTTCTGCTCATATATTCAGATTTATATTGCTCTGTTCAGTTCTTCGATCTGTTGTTCTTCGATTTAATTGTTTCGAATAGTGTTACAGTGTAACAACCTCTGCTTGAGGCAGCGATATTGTAGCAAAAAAAAAAAACAATAGTTATTCCGATACTTATATTTTGTTCGCCACTTTGCCTCGCCAGCGATGAGGCGCTAAAACACACCATAATATGATGTGACGGAATCTTGCAGTAATTGTACGTCCCAGCCAGCGTTTCGGGGAAAGTTATCACACTTTTGACCATAATTCCCTGAACTCATTGCAAAGTTGTTTCGGCATCAAAATATATTCGAAACAAAATAAAAATGCTTGTTGCCGGACTTCTGGTGGCCAACTCAATTTGCTTTATTGATTGCTGTAGCTGGTTGCAGGTTTGGCCATAATCTATCCCTTCGAAGTCAAATTATTTTAAAATTATTCTGCTCGCATGTATTTGGACGGGTTGTTCAAAACACATTTGTTTATGTACACACACACACACACACACACATTAGCCATTTTTTTTTTTGTTGTCTAAACATGTATGAAGTACATAGACACATACATACACATGTTGCAGGTCGAAAAGTGCATAAAATTGTATTTTGGTTGAATTGTTGTCGAGGTGTTTTGTTCGTTCCTTTTTCTTTATTGTTTAAATAGTTCTCTTGAAGTGTTTGGAGTCGACATATGTACGCACATACAAACGTATGCACATGTTGTTTGCTTAATAAAACTGTTTAGCAAATTTATAATGCAAAGTTCTAAAAACGTTGGCTGGTTAAATTTGGTTGTTTGCAGTAATTTTTGTATGCTTGTGGCTGTGGCGCTACGCTTGTGTTTTGGCTGATCACTGCTTATGTAATGCTGTAGCGTTAAGAAAACTTTTTGGGAAAAGAAATTGCATCATCGATTGCGCCTAAAGTATATGTCTCAAATTTTCGCCGCTCATATTCGTTTCTTATTTAACCTGGTTTGGTATAGCTGAATTATATTTATCATCAAATCTAATAAAACGCTGTCTGTAGCAGGTAGCGGGCAATAAAGGTTGGCTTATACGCATAAGGAAATTGTGAGCTGACATTATTTTAACAGCAAGATGTTTCTGGTGTATTGCACGACTATGGTCGAATAAAGAATTCAGAATTCTACACGATTGACGTCGGTCCATTTGCTGTTCGACTTATTTTTATCACATTTTATAAAGTAAATAATAGGAAATGGTAGAACAAACAACTTCAAGTTTTATGACGGCAAAAACGTAGTTTAAGAAATCGAAATAATAATTGTCCCTGATTCTTAGCCTCGTCAGGCAAATAAATGATACAAAGTATAAGTGAAATTGCGATATCTTTTTAAACATTTGAAAGGCCTTTGAAAATGTTCCTAATAGAACACCCATTTGATGGTGCGAACCTTGACAATAGCTGACATCTTTAGGTTAAAAAAAAGTTTAAATGTTCCGCAAATATGACTGGAATAAATTTCGCAGGATTTGAAAAACGTTCCCAAAAGGATACATTTAATAATACTCGCATTAGTCTTTTGCCTGGGTTTCCTTAACTACTAAATAATAAATTAAAACTGCTCCTTTTTTTGTTCATTTCAGGTTGTATATTCGCGTATTGCCCGAGTTTGTAAAAATGATGCTGGAGGTGATCAAATCTTAAGAGATAACTGGACCTCGTTTCTAAAGGCCCGCCTGAATTGTTCTTTGCCGGGGGAATATCCATTTTACTTCGATGAAATACAGGGCATGACCTATTCCGATGAAGAAAATGTCTTGTATGCCACCTTCACCACACCGGAGTAAGTTTCAATGAATGATTTTTTTTTTTAAATGTGAGCTAAATTATTGTGCGTGTGTCTTTGAACTTCTCTCGTTTAGCAATAGCATTCATGGTTCCGCCGTCTGTGCCTACAATCTGAGCGCTATCAATGAGGCATTCGATGGCCCCTTTAAGCATCAAGATCACATTGACAATGTTTGGAAACCGGTCTATTCTAAGCACAAAAGTCAATTTCAATGTCAAATACCCTCGGCCAATACACGTTCGAAACACTTTTTAGAGTCCTCGAAATACCACTTAATGGATCTGGCTGTGCAGCCAATTACCCGGAAGCCTTTGTATTATACCAGACTGGAGAGGTTTTACCAAATCGCTTTGGATATTTTGCACACAAAAACGGAAAAAGTGAATGTGTTGTTTGTCACCACCGACAAGCATATGATTAAGAAGCTGTCGCTGAAACACGAAACGGAAACAGAGTCGGCTCAAACTTGCCTGGTGGAAGCGTGGAGGAACGAAAATGCTGACATTTTGAAATTGGAGTATTTGAAAGTTACGGATTCCTTGTATGTGGGCTCGGAAGAGTCTCTAACGCGCATACCAGCCCAGCATTGCAGTCGCCATGTTAGCAAAGCCTCCTGCCTCAATGCCATGGATCCGTATTGCGGCTGGAACGAATTAGTGGATAAATGCACGGCTCAGTATTTGGGTGAAGAGATGACCAAGTTTTGGCTGCAGTCGGCTGAACTAAAATGCCCCGTCTTGACGGCAGCTGTCGGCGGCGCCTGGTCGACTTGGTCCGATTGGTTTAAGTGTTCCAAGCATGGCGAAAATGATGGTGATTGCATGTGCAGAACGCGGGAGTGCAACAACCCCAAGCCGCAAAATGGTGGCAATGACTGTAACGGCATAAACACGGAAGTAAGCAATTGTACGGTTCATGGAGGCTGGACGGAGTGGTCGGCTTGGTCGGCATGCTCCCAGACATGTGGTCTGGCTGTGAAGACCAGAAGACGCTATTGCGGCAATCCGAAGCCCGCTTTTGGCGGCCGCACTTGCATTGGCTCCGATAGGGCTGAACTGTATTGCAGCCAGTTGCCACCTTGCCCAGATCCCAAGCCGGTGGAAATCGATGGCGGTTGGGGTCCTTGGGGTGAGTGGAGCGAATGTAGTGCCTTTTGTGGTGGTGGCTTTCGTATACGTCGTCGGGAATGCAACGATCCTAAGCCCAAGAACGGAGGCTTGGAATGCCCTGGCTGTAATATAGACTACGAAGACTGCAACATGGAACCCTGTCCTGAGGTAAGAAAACTCAGCGGCTGGACTCCATGGTTAATACAACAAAATAAGTCGGACGAAAGCGAGGGGTCCACGGTGCTGATGGAGAAACGGTTTCGGTTTGTATGCCGTGCCAGCACACCGGATGCCGGGTCCATGCACATATCACTGGCTAAAACTGAAAACCGTATTTGCCGGGATGGCGTTTGCCATCGCCACAATGAGGCAAATGTTTTGGATGAAATTGAGCACGGTGAATGGGGGCCCTGTAATGTAACCTGTGGTGGCGGCGTACAGCACAGAGGCGGCTTTGACAGCAGTGCTAAGCATCGTGGCAGGCACGTGCAAAGTAGAGCCTGCAATATGCAGGCCTGTCCAGAGCCAGTCATTAGCTTTAACGAAGTGACTTTGCACGAGTGGAGCTGTTGGACGGATTGGTCTCCCTGTTCGGTAACTTGCGGTGTAGGCTTGCGCAGAAGAACGCGTAAGTGTTTAGGAGGTCATGAAAAAATGTGTCACGGCAGGTCGATAGATGAGGAAAAATGTGAAATGAAACCCTGTGAAGGTGAAATTTAGCAATTATTAACCTGTCCAAAGAACACCTCATGAATGAATTGCTTTGTTTCAGATTTCGTCGGTTGGAGTAGTTGGTCCGAGTGGTCGGATTGTACCAAAGACGGTATACGTTTTAGACATCGTAAATGTTTGGTGGAAGAGCCCAGTGTAACGGAATGTCGTGGTGAAGAATTTGAAAAAACCGCTTGTGTGCCAGGCGAGTGTGAAGGTTCGTATTATTTGGCCACCACGACTATATGGGCAATCGTAAAATTTCTTTTAATATTTTCAGGTACACAAATGGCTTCTACCTCCACATTGATTTCCATTATAAGTTCCGTAGTTTTGCTATATATCCTGACCATATTTATGACTTTTTGGATGACCCGAAGACGCTACTCACAACCAGTAACTCTGATGAAAAACAATACCCCCACCGCCACCACCTACGATTCGTATCCCAATCAGTATTCCAGTTTACCCACCAAAGATGTAAGAACTTTCTTTCAGAAGTTTCTATCATGATTTATGTATATTCGAAATTTCGTTGCAGATCTATGATGTTCGTCCCAAAGTTAAGAGACAATCGAGCTTTAACATGTGCTCCTCGCCCACATCAAAAAACTTTAAGACTGGCACCCTGAATCGCAACAATATCGCTCATAATCACACGCCCAAGGTGTTGGCCAAAACGTACAACGACTGCGAGACCGGTACCCTGAAACGCAATTCGAATGCTTTAAATAACTATAGATCCAATATTGATGATGAAAAATTTTAGGACGAGTCACTTAAAATTCGAAGAATTACATGTAAGAAAAAGTTTGTCGGTGAAATCGATGGAGCGAAGAGAAATATTTTGCTGGTTTTTTATAAAAAAAAAAAACTGCGTTGTAAAAAGAAAGTAGTTTTGGCAACTTTTTGCAAACGATTTGGAAATTTTTATACTAAAAATTTAAACAAAATCAAATTCAGGTCTCACAAAACTTCTCACAGAGTTGACAATTCAAAAATTCTCGTCAAAGCAAAATAATCACCGCCATCGATTGTTACGCCGGCGTCCTATAACTTTAAGGCTAAAAGGCTTCCTGAACAAATGTATCTTGCAACTATTTTAAAGAATGTACCATACTGTGCCATTACTTAAGCCAGCTTAATCATTAGGACATGATTTCAGAATCGCTTTATTCCAATAAGAAACCGTTTTTCTAATAAAAACAAAAAAATAAAAAACACACACACACACATCAAGTGAGAATTTTAATTTAAGTATAAATGATTAAGTATAAATATGTAGTATGTAAAAAAATTCTTAACTCATATTGAGTTTTTATAGTTAGAAAAATAAAAATGTATTTATTACATATAAGTTAATTTAATAAAATTGTAAATTTTAATTAAGCAAAAACAAACATAAGAGTATTTGCAATGAAGAATCTAAAGCGACACTCACATATTCTAAAATATAACACTTACGCCCAGTACATTTCAAGATATTCGAAGGCAAAGTGGCCCCAGCGCAGCTTGTAGTTTGGTCTCTAAGGCACGTTTCGTTTGCAGAAAAAACTCTTGACAAAAGAAACATTTTGCAAAGACCTTGGCCCTGTAAAAATGCCTAAAATGCCTAAAATGCCCGCCAGCTGGCCGCCAGCAAATAACCCGAATTCTTTGCTTTTTACTCGTACAATAACGAACGTTTTAATGTTTAATGTTTAATATGAACAGAAATATAATAAAATTAATTTAAAAAAATTCCTACTGACGAGTAAAAAGCCTTGTCGATTTTGTTGTTCAGCTCAGAGCTATAAATATGTATGTGTATGGATCCTAAAGAAAACATTTTCTCGCTGTCTGTGGCATCGCCCGTTCAAATCACTTCTAAACATCAAACCGTCAGATTTCTTACAAAAAAATAATATGCACAAATCGTGCTCCTGTTGATTTGAAATCACTCTAATAGGCCTAATAAGTGGGTCTGTGTTTGAACGAATTTCGTTTAATTCAGACTTTCTTGCGCTTAAAACATGTTTAAGCAAATTGTTTAAAGAAATTGTAAAAATTGTTTAACTATAAACATTGAGACTGAAGTAAAACTAAACTATTTACTTGATGTCATTTAATACAAATTGAAACTTTTGTTAATAGAAAAAGAAACACAAGTGCAAAACAATTTTGTCAAAAAAATTTTTAATAAATTGTTCATAAATCGTATATATGTAGTATAAGGAATTTTAATTATAAGCTGTAAATAATGATTCCCCCTTCCCCCTTCCTTCATCCTACACACACACACACACAAAATAAATCTGTTTCTGATTCCCTAAATTTAAGCAAAATATAAACACACAAAAAATACTTCGAATGTACAACAACTACAAACAGAAAGTATTTCTAAGAAAATGTTAAATCAAGCAGAATAAGCAACGAATGAAAAAAAAATTATATACATATGAAATAAATCTGAAACTACTAACATGAGAATGTTTGTTGTGTTCATTTCATGAAGCCCAATCAAATGAGCGGGCAAAAAAGAAAACGAATTGCTGCCACTGGTGCCAACGAATCGGCAGACACTCTATCGACATTCTGTATTCTGCTAAGAAGTGGATGAGTGCAGTGCATTTTTAAATACTTGTGGAAGCTATTGCTTAGCAATTTCCAAATTTCAAAACTTCCTGCGGAAGTGGGAAGGCTCTAAGCGGATGTACATAAACACTAGTGCTTCTTTCTTTAATCGTTTGAAAGGCGCCTCGTTGTCATTGTGCCAGATAGAAAACAGGTGTGGAAAAGTCGGCTGTCACTTTCCTCAATGGCGCCTATCGGAAATGTCCAATGTTCCATAACTCTGGTGTATAAATCCAGGACGGACGGACTTCGTGGTTTGCGAATTCTAACGACTTAACAAACCGTTTATAGTTTTAACCGTTTTCGCCTTTCTAAAAGTTCACTCTATTTTAATCTGAAATTTCAGCCGGGGCAAAACCCTACTGCCATCCAAACTTTTCAGCTGTTTGATGCAACATTTTAGCCACGTTTGGCATAGAAAATGTTTGCGGCGCTATATCCGTATGTTGCATATTTTTGTGTCTGAGAAATTAATGATTTTGTTTATATATTTCTTGTGACCTTGTCAAGGAAACTTGAATTTTTTTTCTGATGGCGCTGTTCTTCTTGTTGTTGTTCCTGCTGTCTTATTGGTATTCCGCTTCTATGTTTTCTTTTGCAGTTCTTTAATCTTGGGTCTTCGCTACCTAAAGCAAAAATTTTGTACTCAAATGAATTTTAGAACAGAACAAAAAAAAACACAACAACAATAACAGCTTCTAATGAATTAAATAAACTTTAATAACGAAAGGGAAAGAGCTGAATAAAAAAAAATTAAAACAAAACTTATCTACACAACAGCGATCAATAAAAACAAAAACCTGCTTAAACAAACACTCTGGTTTTGGAGCCCGTATATGGGCATTTCCCTCAAAACAAAAAAAAAAAAACATCAGGGTCTTTAAAAACTGGTCACATGACAATATTCTCATATAGAGAAAAATACTCGTATTTCGATTTTATTAATTTAATCAATTTAAATCCAAACTCTTGCTCTAAGTTGAGATCTAGAGATCTTTTTAAACTAGACGTTTTTTTCATTTGATCAGAGCAAATGGATTTGATTGTTTAGTGGCGTCGCTGTTTGGCTGCTTCATCGTCAAGTACACGCTCAAAATTTGGACTAAGGTTGCTCTGTACGGTAATACATTTCGTTCCCGCCAGGGCAAAAAGTTATTGTAGTTTTGGGTTATTCAACATTGATGTCTATACAAGAAGGGATCAGCTGTTAAAGTAGAGTATTTTGAAACTTCCACCCACGCCCCACTTCAACCTGACGAGTCACGTATTGACCCAGATGGTCGAACATTTTTCTATCACGCTTAAGAAAACGAGTGTCTGAATATTGTCATAACATTTAGGAAAATTAGGTCACGTTTGAAATTTTTACTTATCACAAATGCAAGATTTGAAACATTTTATATTAATATTATATCATAATATCTTAAAGATGACTGGTTACACCACAAACTCTATTGCGTTTCACTGAATTTGCACGCCACGACAATAGTTTCCATTTTTTATCGGATTTCCGCGCTTGCCACTTTCCGAGAGATTGCAGCTTTTGCTACAAGTTATACAATAACACAAAAATGAGCCGGCAAATATAGTGCAATCCTTCTTTCTAAACCTGTGCAACTGTCACGTTCGACACCTTGGAGGTACCCATATGCACGTTTAGTCCAAGAACCAAAAAGCGATTTTTTTTTTGCTTTTTAACAAATAATTTAAAATAAATTAAACAAAAAAAATTAAATGGAGAAAAATATATTTGGTTCCATCCAGGATCGAACTGGAGACCTTCTGCGTGTAAAGCAGACGTGATAACCGCTACACTATGGAACCAATTAATCCTTTCGCGTCAAATGCCGCATAAAAACATACAACCGAATTAACATTTTTTAGCACTAAAAACGGAGATCAAATTTGGCACTGATATTATTTGTGGGACTGTAACCGATGTTGCCAATTTCCGTGCAGAGAAATGACATAATTTGAACTAATTAGTGCAAAATGTGAATGGAAGGCACAGACCATCAATTCCAAATGCCTACTTTGACATTTCAAGTAAGAAATAAAAGTCTATCGCATTTGAAGAGACAATAAACAAGGTGGCTTAAGTAGATGCCACCAATTTTATAATATTTGTACGTATGTATGTGCACCAAACGGAAAAGAACTGAAATTCATTTCGCCCAGCAGACCATGACACATAAATTAAGCCATCAATATAATTCTTTAGATTTTCGGTCGACTTTATTTGTCTGTCGCTTTTTAGAAACGTGAGTCAGGTCTCTGGCTTAGAAGCGCCATTGTTTTCAACAAATGTATGTACATATGAATGCAAAAGATTTGTGGAAAATATTTGGCTTATCAAAATCCAGTATTCGTCCTTGAACAGGCGATATTACAGTGTTTGTTGGCGCCATTCTTTTTCGTATTATTGATTAATTTGTTTTGTGTAATTATGGTTTAATAACATTTATTGTTAAATGGAGTTTTTCATTTATTTTTGCCTTTTTTTGACTTAAGCTGTTATGACCGAGTTCCAGAGATTTGTTTTGTCTCTCGGCGGCTTGCGATTGGCCCGCACAGCGTCAATTGAAGAAAACTACGAAATCCAATATTATGCAGTTTTGTTTGTGATTTGTTTTCTCTTTTTGTTACTGAATAAATATGAATCTTTCAGCTTTTGTAATAGAGCTGATTTGTTGTTGCTGAAACACGAATTATTAAAGCATAATTTTAGGAGGAGGAAAAACATCCCTGTACAGTGGAGCCGTATTAGAGCATTTAGTCGAACTATTGACAGACAAACCGTATGCTGATAAGATATAAACGTTGTTCGACACAAAGTGTTTGTCTACACAATTTGTTTTCTTTTTCGTTGCAGTTCTTTATGAACTATCGACCTCCCATCAATTGATTATATCAGTACCTGGTGTCTTGTTTACACGCCCAGTTAAAGCAAAAGTCGCCCACTAGGACAACAACCATGAGCAAAAATATTCAACCATAATATGCAGCGGCGGAGTCGAGTCATTGGTTCATGTGTCTGCCAAAACAAAATATGAAGCACAATTTTATTGCGTGAATTTCGTCACGGGCCTGCCGGTGCTGGATTGAGAGCCTTCTGCAAACTGGGGGGCCGTTACAGAAGTCTTTAAAAAGATACCGGCTGATCTCTTATGCCTTATTGGCGCTGGCACACTAATTTCAATTTTGCAATATTTATATGAATAAATAAATAAAAGGCTGTTGCCCACAATGTTAGAGAGCGGCAAGGCATACAAAAATGCTTTCTGCAATCCATTAAGTCGGGTGCTCTTCACCAGCAAATTCTATAAGAAGAAAAACAAGTACGTACGATCGTTGCAACTACTTTTGGGTGCTGGTTCACTTGGGACATGGGCACATTAACACAATATCCATTGTCTCTTTTCAAGGCTTTGACATTGTCTACTCCCCAATGAACCTTTAATTTAAAGTATTTTTATAAAATACGCCTCCTAATTTTGCTTCTAATCTTTTTATTAATACGGACTTTTTTTGTTATACAACAATAATTATCTTGGTAAAAGTTCCGCCCTGTGTCCTCATTTTGATAGCAAAAAATTTTGTTTGCACTGTTATTGTAACACACATACCTACACACATACATACATATATCCGATTTTATAAGAATTTATTTTAATTAAAAACGTCGATGAACCCTTAAAATTGAAAAATGTGACCGAGAATCGTTTTACGCTGAAAACAGTTTCAAATTAAATGTTTCATATCAGATTCATAATTTTGTTATTATTAAAAGAAAAAAAAAAAAAAAGAAAACGAAACTGAAGTCAATGAAGAAAACCTTAAATTTATTTATTACTTAAAGCTGCAAAAGAGCTGCAGGCGGGCACAGTAAGAGAATTTTGACAAAAAATTTTGTACTAAAATATTTCATTTTTTATCGCATGACTTATGAGATCTCATGTGAACTTGGCAGAAAATTCTTTTCGTACAAAATACCCATAAATATATGCAACACTTGGAAACTGATAATTTTTTTAAATTATTTTCCTTTTCTTTCTCTATCACCAGCTGCAGCATTTGCGCTTTAAGTGTTAAATGTAATATTTTCCAATTAAATAAAAAAAAAAAATAGCCGGCAAAAATATTTTACATACGAATGCCAGCAAAAAAAAAAAAACAAACATTTAGTTGTTATTTAATAGAAATAAAAGCAAACACAAACACAATGAAACTACATTTTGAATTTGCGTTCTTTTTAGACAAATTAAAATATTTTTATATACAAATGTATGTATGTATATAGTACTTCCGTAAATAATTATAAATTGTCCTTCATATTAATGCATAAAGGCCCCATATTGAAAAAATAATTTAGGAGATGCAGAAAATTCTAATAAGAAAAAGAAAGAAGTAAATCAAATTTTCTGTTTTTGCCGGGAATGATATTCTTAAATGTTAACACGTTGGTAGTACTCTGTAAGCGAAGCACTGTAAACTAGTGCACTGACGACAACGAATAATGTCTAAAACTTTCTCCACCAAGCGGCTTTTGGTCCAGTTTTTTCTTTAATTTACACTTGATCAACCGAAATGGAGGACCAATACTATTGTATTATCGACAAACTTACCGGCTTTACAAATAAAACATAATCTATTTTCCAATTCCGGCACAATGCATCACATGTCACCCGAACAGAGCAGGTCATCCCGTGAGTGCTGGTCCTAAATACAAAAGAAAAAACATGAAAATATTATAACAACTCTTGTTTGTTTTCTCGAAATATTCGTCAGTTGGTAATAGATTGAAGGAAAGTCGACATTTCTTTCTTTAATCTTTTACAAGCTCTTGAAAATCTCCTGAACCGTCTTTAGCGTTATTATAAAATAAAAATTCAAAATTCGTTTCTTAATCTACAAGAGTGAAAAATTAACAACTAGTTTTATTAATTTTTGGGGCTTGTAGAATTTTGTTAGTCAGAATGTTGTTTGCAAAAGTTTTCCAGGAACAATGCAAGAAAATCGCTTCTGAATTTTTTTGTTACTTGAGGCTTTTTAAATCATGTGACAATATGAATGCGTCTAGCGATATATTATGCCTGCTGCAGTTTTGGAGCATCCCCCAACCGCAATATCAATGAATTATTTATTACAAGTACAATTAACACATTTAATTAATGTACGATTCCAACTTTGTGCACAACTATTAATGGCGAAACATATTTAATATTCTAATAGTGATCTGGTTTCCATAACAAAAATGGCCGGTGTCATTTTGTTAAACAAAAACAAAACAAAACAAAAACTGTTCAAGTTTTATTCATTTACACGTGTCGGAAACACATTCGCTTGGAAATCCGAAACGCCACAATGAAATTACTGCTACACTTGTCGTTAGCACAAAAGTCCACACACAACTCCCTGCCAAATGTCACAGAAAAAGAAAAAGTTGTCAGTTGCATTTCACTTTGTTTTGTGTTTTCTAAGAATTGCGTATTTTCCAGTCGCTGTTGGGCTATAATTTAAATTAAGAAAACAACACCAAATACCCGTCCCATTTGTGCATCGTGCATCTTGAAGAAAACTGGCGCAAATTCCAAGTATTCCCCTCAGTCACAGCAGGAAGACAAACACAAAATGATATTGTTTTAAAGAATTGCAAACAAACTTGCACACTTTCTATTGTGTTGTCAAAATCTTAAAGAGTTGTTCAAATCAGGCCTGAGTAATTCAGTGCGTTAATCATTTTTAAACGATTTAATTGCTCGATGAATATTTGATTCACAAAAACAAAGTTGTGCAGCTCTACTCCTGTGTATTTTCTGCCGTTTTTGTACCATAAAATTGTTTCGTCACCTTTTGTGGAAATTTATTTACGGATCTCAGATTTTACAATTTTTATCGGCATATTCCGCTTTTTATAGGTGAGCGCTGTACGCAATAACAAGTTAGCCCCATAAAAACAAATTTTTCGCTTGAATACAATTTGGCGCCTACAATTTATCATCCCCGTCTGCAATTAGAGAGGAGAAAAACGATGTTTGATAATAATGATAGTGTATGTGAAGATGATAACGATGAGCAAATGGTCACGGTGTTATGAATTCTACAAAGCCGAACTGTGAAAGAAACAAACAATTATTTTGATGTGCTGTGTATGTCTCAAAAGTTAATGTATTTTGTTTGCTACAACAATGTTATCAGTTGTAAATTCGTACCCAGAGCAAGTGTACTCGACATCAGAGATGGCTAATGCAGTTGAAATATCGGAATACTCTCAAGAAACATTTCGAATTATAGGTTATAGTTATAACTAATAAAAATCTAAAATTCCTACTATTAATAATTACAATTAATAAAATAATTCAAAATTTATCAAAATAAGACTTGAGGACTGTAAAATGGGATCGAACAGATGAAAAGAATTAATACAAGCAACAAGGAAATAGCATGCAAGTTCAGGAATCTCATGCTTTATAAGTGTTATCACCTAATAAGTGTTATCTCGAAAAATCCTTTTGTGGTTTATGCAGGATCAGATCCTGCCAAATTTTAGCCTGACTAATTTTGTACACCAAAGCGAAGTGTTTCTTTATAAACCCTTGTTGGCCGCAAGGTACCTATTGAGTGTCGAATCGTTATACAGCCTATTTTATGGTAAAGCGCCCGTATTTGGTTGCTCTCACGTGAGATATGAATATTAAGGTAAGGTTTGGCCAATATCATAATATTATATTTGATAGGACCCATCTGAAAATTATGTTCAAAAGTGGTTCCTTTAGCCATAGCCTGAAGACTGTATATATTATTTAGCTCCTTGTTTTCTTTATGGCAATACCTATTGCCTTTCCCATACCTGGCGTTTTCATTATTTTAAAGAGAGCAAGAGATTAAACAAAACCGAATAATAAAAAGAGTATCCGTTTTGTAGATTTTGTTTGAATGTTTTTACTTTTTAAGTCCGTTAGTATTCAAATTGCATCGCAAAAGTGTGTTTTTATTTCAAATTATCGTTACTTATTAGTCGCTTGCCAAAGCTTCTGCTAATTAGAACAAGTTAATGTTTTTAATTAAAACTTACCCGATTAAATTACACTTAAATTGGGGGATGAAAACTGTTATCAAAAAAGTAAAATATTTTTAGTGAAAAATATTACAAACAATCGAGCCGTGCTAAGCAACAATTAATGGCCATAAAAAGCAGATTTTAATCTCAATTATTAAATCGAACAAAAACAAGTGCGCTTTTTCCTCGAAAATATTATTGCAACAAAAAAAAAAAAAAAGAAAATATAAACACAAACACAAACGTTCTTCTTTCTGCTCGTAGTCGTGCATTTGATCCACATGCACACAAAAGATTTGTTTTAATTAGAATTATTTTGTTATTTTTCTGTTCATGCTTTTGAGTTTCAATGTCAGGTTCATACTAAAAATATTTTGAAAATAAAAGCCAAAGCAAACAAAAATCCATTAATTGTGTCAAGGATTGTGTTTAATATTCTCGCTGCTGGTTTGGGATTTCCAAACAAAAAAAAAAAAAACTAACTAAATACTGGTGGCCAAAATGGTGTATGAGTCATCGTATGAAAGTGGCCGCAGGCCTTTTCTACCGGACACAAAACGAGGCTATTGGGCCCAACCAAACGATTTTGTTTATGCCGGTCTGGGTTTGGCATTCCGCATGGATGCCTTCTCAATGTCATGGTTCTTCCTGACGGAATCAAACAGTAAGTTGAAATTATTAATAACAAAAACGAACATTCTAATAAGATCATTGTCACCGATTGTTATCAAATGAATGAAATTTATTTAAGTATTGACAACCCAGACAACAGTTGCATATTAATCAGATGCATTGCCATTCTGCATACACACATACGAGTATGTAGATGAATATGTAGGTACATACATACATACATACAAGCAGATGTACATACATATGTATGTACATACATATATGCACCATATTGCAGTCAAGCTAAAATGAGGCAACTTTTGTATACATTTTTAATTGGAAAGGGAATACACGAAGATGTCATAATTTGTTTATGAATTAAATGAATACTAAATGGTGAATTATTTTTAGATATGTAGATATACACAATCCAGACATATGTATGTTCTGGAAACGATTTCCAACTAAGCAACTGAGTTAATCGCTTTAAAGCTGTATAGTCTAAAAAACCCAAAATCTGTACTCGTTCATAGCCGTGTTGTGTGTATCTTCCAGCTGTCTATACAAGTATGCTGGCATTTCGAAGCTGCCAGAAAACATATTTTTTAAAGATTTTCAAGACTGGTGATGAGCTTTAAATCATCTGAGCTCATAAATTTGTTTAATTAAGTTATTTTGGACGCTCAATTAAGTCACTTCACTGTCTATTTGTTTTTTGATTACTTGTATTTTACTCTGCCTAAAATCAGCAACTTTCGACTTACGATTCGCATCGAATTAAATGATGAAATGATGAGTTTTCATTTGGCATTCGGACCCACATGCGATAAGCAATATTGTTAATTTCACCACATTGAATTGAATTGTTCACATTAATACCAATCCGAGCAGCTGGCATTTTCTTGTTTCTAATTTCATAAAAGAAAACGTTAAACAAATCTTTAATTAACAAGACCACAATCGAATTATATGGTTTGACGATTTGCCTGATCAAGAAGAATGTTTATTGAATGTGACCAGAAGCAGAAATGAGTTAAGGGAGGCTTCCTACATCTTGTGGAAATTGGTTCTACAACGTAATTATATAAAGTTTGGGGCAAGAACTTCATCTAGGGAAATTTGTTAGTTGGTTTGTAGCTAATTTTGAGACTGTACGAGACAGATGGGATCTGTAGTGCTGCCACACGTAATCCAAGTCTTAAGGAATTGTATTTGTATGTATAAATGGATCAAACACCTGCTGAAGTATTACATTTTTCATATAAAACTTAACTAAAGTGATGTAAAAAAAGGAATAAATATTTACATTTTTATATGTATATTTTTCAAACTCAATTACGTCCGAGCGGAATTTTCGCCACTGTCACCAGTTCATAACACAAACTTGGGATGCGTTATTCGATTTTCAATAGCCAGCGAAATGGGAATATTGATCATAATTTCATAATAAGGGCCATTATTTAAAAGTTTTCATTTTGATTTTGGTTGTACAACTAAAACTTGTAATTTCTTAATTTTGAAATCGGATCAATTTATTGTGTGTTTATATGCTGTTTCAGCAATTTATTGGGTTTGATTAGTCGAAACGCTGTCAAATATACATAAATAAATAAATAAATATTATTTCGTACATTTTTCAAGCAGCCAACGATTATCGCAAATCATTTAATCATTCGAATTTAATAAACAAACCTGACCTGAACTTTTGTGATGAAAAAGAAGTGTTTCTTATACATACATACACCCATACACACATACATTTGCACAAACATATACATATTTTTAATAAAATTAATTGCGGCGATATTTTTAATATTGCAAACATTTTTATCAAATTATGAAATACACATACCAAAATGGTTTTAATTTTATAAGTAACACAAACAGTAGAAATCCTTTGTGACGATGTTCTAAAGTCTTATGAAATTGAAATAATTGGCTCTGAGCTGCCAAGTAGATCCCAGCTGTTCAATCGCAGTTTCTTATCAGCTTTGCGCAGTTCTCATGAAAAATTTGCCAACTAAATGATAGATCCAATATCAAGGCTAAAAAATAATAATTTGCCTTTTTGCAGCTTCTTTAAGCCGGCTTTATTTTTGGCACATAAAATTTAATATCGTTGTATCCTGTTTTAAAATCAATCTGCCAAAAACATACATATATAATATTTTCTCTGTACCTGGAATGACGCCCCGGAGGAGCAGGTTCTTCTTTGGCGTTTACTAAGCAGGGGCAGTCTGCTTTCCGGTGTAGAGAGGAGAAGTGGCGTTTCAGTTGGCACGGCAAGCAAAACTCTAGAGTATGTTCCTGTATGACTTCGGTTATGCATGTTTTTGTGATCACTTCAGCCAAGGCCAATTGGCGGAACAGGGACCAACGTGTGCTCAGGATGCCTTAAGCTTTTTTTTCGCTAGTCATAGATTGAGGTGCCTACCTTGGCTTATAAGTTCTGGCTGTAGAGGCTTGGCAATATACTGGTGCTAGTCAGATACCCAAGTGATCCTTGTCCTCGAGGCTTCCAACAGGCTTTATTCTGCGTAAGGATTTAGTTAGTGGGGAAAGTACAGATCTGATGATCTTTCCTTTAACTGTCTAGGGTATTCCTCACAGAAGGGATTAGATAGCCCGAGCTCTCAAGGTGGCAGTATGTGTTATATAACGTAACCATGTATCAGGAGAAGTTGACACCTTTGTGAGTGCCGTTCACACCAGTGGGCTGGGTCCACCGCAAATTAGGCTATACAGGCGCCAATCAGTTATATATATAGTCTGTACCTGAAGTGTTTATACATATATTTATATAAGTACCTGTGACACACTTTCAATCCATCTGCTTCGATGTTGTGCTTCTGTTTTCCAGTTTTGGTCTTCATACCCACTTATCTGTTCAGCTTATTTGTCTACATAATACCATTTATTGTGATCCAGTCGTTCATGGGCCAGTTCTCCAGCAGCGGATACATTTCAGCGTTTCGGCTGGCGCCTCTATTTAAAGGTTTGTTGACACACAGTTTTTTTTAATATTTCGAATAAAATAAAGCAAACGTTTCTCTGCAGGTGTTGGCTATGTAACGCTGGCTCTAAATATATGTGTACTTTCTTATTATAGTATCTTTGCCATGGTGCCCCTCGTCTATATGTTTGCCTCGATGCAGCCTACACTGCCCTGGAGCTGTGAAGGTTTCAAAACGTGGGCCACCAACTTGACGGAAGAGGAGGAAACAAATGTGAGCAAAACAATATAATAAAAAGTTAATAAATTATTATTATATTCTTTTCAGCTGTGCAATTTGTTTGTGCAAAACGAGACGGACACGACGAATTCTACCATGTCAAGGTTTATTAATCATCATATACCCTCGGTATTGTATTTTAAGTAAGAGTTTTTTGTTTTGCCGTTTTAATTGGTTTTAATTTTAGTAATTTCATTTAATACTCGTATGTTTTTATATAAAAATGTATAACTTGTGTTTTTCTTACTTCGAATTTATTAGAACCCTGTTCAATGACATCAATTTGTTCAGCTATGACGATGTTGACTTCTCCATGTCATGGCAACTGATAATCTGCGCTGTTATAGTTTGGGCTTTAGTGACTTTGATAATCTATAAGTGCTTCAATACCGAAATGGTGAGTGTTTCTTGTTTGTCTGTTTAATCAAATCACATATTCGAACTCAGACCGCTAACAAGAAAATTTCCATTCAAACGCTCAAAATAAAAACCCCACAGTCTAGGTTTCGCAATAAAGGGTCCTGCGTACGCGCTTCTTATCTGTAAATTCGAATAAAACAATTTTCAAGTTTTAAAAACTGTCAAAAAAACCGACTATTTTTCTTTTACTTTTTGTGCTTTTATTTTGAAACAGTTGCTCTTTGCCTTTCCTTCCGCTCTCATTAAACTATTTTATGTTTTTTATTGCTTGCAGTTCGGTCAAATCGTCCGCTATGCAGTTTGGACTATGTGCGTTCTTTTAGTGCTGTTTTTGATACGTTTTAGCTTTTTGCCCGGTTTTAATCATAACTATTTCCACTTTTCCTATGTCGGTATGGAGGAAATTGTGGCCAGCATAGCTTCCATACCTGTGTTTGGCCTTTCGGCTTTTGGACCCGGCTGGGGTCTATTTTTGGCCCTCTCCAGTTTCAATAAATTCAAAACAAACATCATAAAACAGAGTTGGATGATTGGTCTCGGCCAGATGGCTATTATAATCGGTTTGGATTTCTTGGCCAATTTCGCGGAACGATATTTTGGCGGTAAGTATTAGCAACTAAGCAGACCAGCCGACTTAATTGAAAATTTCCATTGAAAATTTGCAGAAGTGACGGGAGGCAATTACTACACCGAAGTGGAACATGTGTGGTTTTTATATTTATCCTGCGGCAGTGCAATGGCTCATATGGCTTGGGCGAATTTCTGGTCCATATTATTTTATTTAATGCTGTTTTTAGCCTCCATGCTTTTAATAGTGAGTACTGCTAAGATTATACTGAGAATTAATGAACTGATGAAGCTGTAAACTAAATCGCAAAACACAACAAAATTATAAGAGATAATGCAGTCGAGTGAAATGATAACACAGCCAACAAAATGGTAATGCCGAAGGCGGCTGCAGTTGTTACTTCACTGACTTTCCAGCAACCAGAAAGTTGCAGTTGACTTGATTTCCATACTAATGTTTTCGATTCTCTGTAATCTGCAACATTTCCGATTAACAGAATTTTATTAAACATTTTATTCGATCTGTTTTCAGTTAATACAACTATACACCATATTGACTACTATTTTCGATGAATTTGTGGTCTTAAGAGAACGTAAGACGGAAGTTTGTATGGGCGTGATTGCGATTACAGCCGCAATGTCTTTATATTTTACTTCAAACGTAAGTTCAAAGCTACAAACGAAACATATGTATTAAGTTCAGTGTTGGTGCAAGTATCATTTTTGTAATTATGGCTGATTTAAACACTGATAAATTGTATTCTTGCCCACAATGAATGACTGTCAGCGGCTAATGATTTAACATCCATATGACGGCGAATCAAGAAAGTAAAATACGAGATAATCGACGTCCTTTACAAAACAACGTTATGACTTGAACCAAAACGCGTGTGTCGTAGGCGACCTACTCAATACATATCGGCTGCACATTTGCCTGATGTTATATTGTAAACACAATATGGACATCGTATCAAAAACGTTGCCTCACACATCCCTACTTTGTTTCATTTGGCTTTAAAGAAACGGAGAAATTTATGATACGCTCTTTATTTTCTACCTGGCGGTTGTGTCTACAAACAGAACTGTCACATCTGGTGGTCGCACAAAGTGACCGATACCTGTGGATATCAATAGTTATTGCTTTGCTGTACACGACCAGCGCCAAACTGGAAGGAACTTTAATGGTGTGAAAGGAAGATATTAACTTCAGCGATCCGAAATAACTTCATTAGCCGTCGAAGTGTGAAGTAACCGCTTTAAAGTTGTGGTGAACCGGGACGTATGCCTTAAGGCCCACACCATCTGAAATAGGACCCGTAACAATCAAGGTCAAGTCTTGCTTAATATATGTATGTAAAGTGCAGACAGGAAGTAAAACATAAATTATCATTGAGGAAACAATGAATATTTCACCTGATCCGATGGTTGCTGTTAAATAGTGCAGCGACTACGAACTCATTTATATACGAAATACTCGTATATGTATGTACATATCTGGAATGGTTGAACTGACCGTATAACCTACTTTAAAGGCAGCCTTGATAGTCTCAGGCCGGTGTTTGTTTTCTCTGAAAATAAACATTATGCCAAAAACTCCCGTTATATATAAAAAAAAAGTGAAAATAATCCTTACAATTGATTTTCAAATGTCAAGAAAATAAGCAAAAAATGTTGTTACAAACTGATACTTGCACTCGTATTTGGACCTGCATTTAATGTATGTATTTGGAGCACAAATGTCAGTCTCATTTCTTTTTTTTTTTAGCACGGCGTTACGTACTTCACCGCCTTAGCGACCGATACGTATATCGCTCAAACCACCATAAACTTGCTGCTGATTTTAATTGTTTTATGGATATACGGCCGCGTGCGTTTTCAACGCGATTTGGAGTTTATGATCAATGAACGTTTTTCGACCTGGAAAATAAATATTTTGCGATTTGTTGCTCCCCTGGGAATGCTGTTGGCATTGGTAAGGACATTTATTTTGCCGAGAAACGTCAAAGAAGGCGATAGTGTTTTTTATGTTTTCCTTTGTCTTAATGTGCTGCTAAGCAAATATTCACGTTGGAATCATTTAAAGTCTCAATCACGTTTCGAGTCATTTTCTGCAAACAGTTCATCATGTCTCAAAGAGTTGCGTTTGTGTACTTGTGGCACCATTATCTATATCACTTTGTCATTATATGTTGTCTCCTTCTTACTCTCCTTTTCTTTCCGTCTATCTCTTTGTCTAAGTGTTTATGTTTAATGCACAATTTCTGAGATCGTGGGCCTCATAGTTCTTATATTTTGTTTTCCTTACAGGCCATGGGCATCCAAGTTGCCTACTGGGAACATATGTTTTCCAATTTCATTGTTGACTTTTATGCCATACTAACAATTGCCCTGCCCTGGTTGTTGATACCTGGTTATGCCATTTATTGTATGTATAGAACAATGGGTAACCTCAAGACCCGTTTCTTTAGATGCTGCCATCCCACGGATTGGTATCCCACGGAGGCCGAAGATCGCCAACAATATGAAAAGTCTGTCGGAAATACAGATATTACATATACACTGAATGAAGTAAAAGATGAGGAAGTGATTTGAGTCAAAATTTGCAAATATTTTCATTCCCTCTTATTTATAACAAATAAAACTATTCATGTACGAGTATGTCTGTATATCATTTAGGAAACTTCTGGGCTTCGCAAGCGGCGTAACTACTTTCGTACGTTTGTATTTTTGTTTTTCGTACCAAAAAAGATCAAATTTTTGTTGGCCGACTCGTAAAACAATATCAAAAATATGGTACAAACTTGTATGTGATGGCAATCGATGGCTGCTAAAAGTTTTAAATGATCGACTAGTCTACAGACTGGCAGCGCCAATAAATTTTTTACAAATTCTTTGTCACAGAGCCTATAACCTTGAATTGCAACTCGAATAACAGGATCAAATGCAGACTGATTGTCTTTTTCTAATGACTTTTTTAATTTAAAACCCATCTCAGGGATTTGTATGGAGATTGAGAAGAAAACTATCCTGCTCCATTTTTCTCAGAGTTGTGAATAAAACTGGTTTAGTCAATATGGAAGGATCGTACGATCCGTGGTTTGCTACCACTAATTATATAATGAATTTTAATTTGTTAATACCGAACTACTATATAATAGATATACTTTAACATCGAGTGGATGTCGTTACTTGGCTGCATCTCGAAACATTAACAAGGGGCAAGATCTTTTTCGCCATAAAGGCAAGTGTAATTATTGATTCTGGGAAGGACTACACACATGTGTGTGTGTCATAAAAGCAGAGAAAGATGTGGGTTTCTAACCATGAAAATATTTCTTGGCTGAAAGCAAAACCTTTCTCAGCAGACTCAGTTTTCCGACACGATTTCAAGACTATCAGTCACAGAAAATTGTATTAGTTTTAATTCTTATCCAACCACATGTCCGATGAAGAAAGTTCTCGCCCAAAATTATACTCCTTATTGAAGATTTTCGTACAAAAAACTTGCTCTCTATGGGCTCCCCGTCCTTCCAAATGTGAACAAAATGAAACTAGTCTGCTACACAAATGATGAGGGAATCAAATAAGTCATTTTCAAGCTCTGGCCTTAAGTTTCAATATGACAATGATAAATCTTCCACTCACAGCCCAACTCTTTGGCCACGTTAAGTTTTTCTCCCCAAACTGATTCTAGTTGAGTGGAATTTAAACAACAGCTTTTAACATTTTCCGTAACGTCTATACTTTTCAGATAGTTGGCCTTTTTGTGGCCTACTACGAACACACGATATCCGGCGGCATTATTGCCGTTCTTGCAGTAATCTTCGTTGTTGTACCTTGGCTGTTTATACCGGGCTATGCAGCATTTTTCATGCATCAGAGTTTGGGTTCGTTCAAGACACGTTTTCAACGCTGTTGCAGACCAAACGACTGGTATCCCGTGGAACCAGACGAGCGTCAACGCTATGAAGAGGCCATGGGAAATATGGATATCACTCATCAACTCAATGAGATTACCGACAATGTGCTATAGAGAGACTCCAAATACTATAGTGTGTTTGTATAAATTAAATGTAAATTTTATATGAAAAATGTTTTTCTTTTTTATAAACATTTTTGTTAGTTTTTATTTTAAAATGAATTCTAGATGAAATTGTAAAACAAAAAGTTTGAAATATATGTATTGTACATATGTATGTATTTATGGACTCGTTATGGACCAAAGATAATAATTAAAGAGCAACATTCTTAAATTGAGTTTTTGTTGTTGTTGTTGTTGTTGTTGTATTGTAATCGAAAACTATGCCACAAAACTGCTTGATATGCTGCCAATTCTGTATTATGCCGCACCATAATAAGAGATTAGTTGTAGTTCACTTATGCAGCAAGACCATTATTTTCAAAATGGACTTTTTAAATAATTCATGTTTGCACGATGTCGAATTGCAATCCTACTGAACGAATTGCGACATATTCGAATTCATTAATATGCGTGACTTGGCAAACGAAAGTTCAAAAGTAGTTTCAGAGGCGGTTTTTATACCTTCAAAATACTGGCGAACGGTGACGTTCGATATCGTGGAACAGACATTAAAATAACTTGCTGCCAACCTTCAAAATCATGGCCATAACCGGGGAGAACTTCCCATTACATTTTTTTAAGAAAACTACATTTCCTGCTTGATCTTTTACATTTTAAATTCAATTGGTTTTCAATATTCCAATTGCATGAGAAATCCGACGTTTAAAGCTTTTCCCCGCTTGCTGGCACTTCTTGCTGTAGAGACCAACCTAAACCTTTTTAGCTGCTCAAACGTCAAATAACATTTTGCGGGATGCAGCCTGTATCGTCGCTGTAAAGTTCTCTTTAAACCACTTTTAAAACATCACAACTTGAGTGTTCGCTTGACATTTTTTACTCCAACTCAAGATAACGTTGCCTTGTAGTGACAGTTAAGCATAAAAGTGTGCCAACGCTGTGTTGTTTTTCACTCTTCCAGCCGTTAATAGATTTTCAATTACCTTATAAAGACGTTTAAATAAATACTACGCCGGTATCGCAACATTAAATAGCTGGCAAATTAAATCGCTTGTCGAATGTCAGTCATAAAGTTTCATCTCTATTTTGAGTTTATTGTCATCATTAAGTTGGGAAAACTTTGTTCAGCATTTCTTGTTTGTGGCGGAGTTTAGCGAAACTCCAGTACATCTTAATCACGTTTTAATGGCCATTTAGAAAACCGCAACGGTGGCAGAGCCATTAAAGCAAACAGGCTCATTCCTTTCACAAAATATTATTTAAAAAAAAAATTGTCAATCATTTATTTATGAATGAAATTTTGAGTTACAGTGAAAAAAAGAAACAGCCACTTGGCGAGTCGTTAAAAAAAACCATCAATTTTAGTAAATTTACAAAATGGCAAACGACGAGGAAGAAAGAAGTTTTGAGACCAACAGCCAACAACGCTGTCAAATAATTTAAAATGTCTGCTTAACAAATCATTTAATTTATTTAGTTTTAAGTATTTCAGTTGCTAAAAAAATTGAAATTAAAAATTTGTTATCAGATAAAAATGCTAAACAAACAACATTTTGTTCGGTAGTGGTTCATGTTTAGCCGCAATAGTGTTGCCAGCTCGGCGTTTTTCGCTGGGCTTTTATTGCTTTTTGGCAATGTAGACCTCGACAATGATGTTTTACGAACTTTTTCGTAGGTTTTCTTTGATAGTTTGGAAACTGGCGGACTCAAGGGAAGACAAATTTTTAATTGTATTTTAATAAGTCAATCGTTTTGTCAGTCTTATTAGTGTAGGCAGGCAGTCTTAAGCCACTTGATAACCCCATTTGGAAGTGTTCAATTTACAGCTTTTCGAAATTTCAAAGCTGGCAACGCTGACTGACAAACATTATTTCAGTTGGTCTTACATACACAGTCATATTTTATATTTTCTTTGAATTTTTTTTTTTTGTTGAACAAAAATCGCAAAATTAAAACATACAGATACTGAAAAGTAGATTTATTCATGTTAATGTACAATTTAATTGATGCTGGACACGAACAACTGGTTGAATACAGGTGATTTTAAATGGAATAAAAATACAAAAAAAATATGGATATGCAATAAAAATTGATAAATAATTTCAGTTATTTTAATTTGTTTTTACTGAAAAGTGATTTTTTTCAAAAGATAAATTACATTAAATAATCCAGCCTCTAGTTTAATTTATTGTCGGCATGAATATTTTGGCCAACCGTAAACAGGAGACGAGTGAAGCACCGAAAATACAGTAGCAAGAAAGAAGCTGACAACATTTTAAGGTGCAAACTTCAAGTTCTTGTTTACGAAAACTGCTGCGAAAGTGACTCAAGTCTTTTAGATATGATTTTGTGTCAACTTAGTTTTATTTGGATGGAAGCAAGAAGACCAATAAGTAAAGTAAAGTAATAAGGAAACAATGCAATTTTTATAAACGTTTATACAACGCTTACGTTTTTCTCAGTGTAGAGCACATATTGCTTCAAAAAGTTCTTAAATTTCTAGCTTAGAAATAAATCGGCTTAAATAGATATGACAGCCAAAGGCATTAAGTATCAATTTGTTGCTTTAGATTGTCAATTTCGTAGCCATAGAATAGAATAGATCCAAAGGCTAGAATATTCAATAAAAGCCACCATCCCACTAAATAAATCAACAAAAGGCTATAAAGAAATTGAGCAAAACAAGACCTCCACGAGCATAACAATCTAATTTTCAACATTGTTGTTTAATGTTGTTGGCTACAGCATGTTTTACGACGTAACCAGTAACCAGCACTTGCCAACAACTCAATTTAATTGGCTGCTTATATTGTTACAACATTTCGAAAAGCAACAGCTTAAGACGATTTTGATTATAGAAAACATTAACAACTTAAAGTGTTAATAGACGCAGAAACTTAAATCTTACATGAAAAAAAAAAGTTGTAACTAAAGCATAATAAATGTATTTATTACAAAGAGAAACCACTAATGAACAACAACGTTTCGAAAATTCCATCTAATTAGCAGCAATTCAACAGCCGGCAGGCAATTGATTCCCAGAGGGGTCAAGCAAAAACCAAACAACACTAAATATTAAAAACAGAAAGTGCTCTAGACGTGCAATATCCGCAACTTCGCCACATGTTGCTCGTACCCAGCAAATTGGTAACACGAAATGAAACGTTTCGAAACACACTGTTGCAGCAACAAGTTAATTAATCATATGAACGCTGAAAGTCCCTACATGTAGATTGAACGCACTATGAGCATGTGGCAAACGTGGAACTACGATAGAAATGTTTATCTTCAACCAGTTCCAAATGACACCAATCAGCAGAAATGCTCGATGTTGGCACATTTCTACGTAAAACTTTCCACATAGTCTCAGGGCGAAACGACATTTCGATGCCTTATCCAATACTGCACAGCGGAATTATTGTCTTCGTTGCGCCCATTTCTTTGGCCTGTTGATGACTTTGAATGGAGTAGAGTAAAATTAGTACGAAAACGATCAATAACTGCACGAATTGCTTCCACACTACACCGATTATGTTGAAGGTGAAAGTGTGGTATGATGTTCGCGAACCGATTTATATTTTTCAATGGGAATTTTTACAATTTGGAGGCGTTGTTTGGGCGTTAAACGATTCACGATGACTGTCGCAAGTCTTTCTGAACAGAAATTTCACTACAATTTGACATTCTTGGCTGCAAGATTGGCCCGCCTGCCATTGAACGAGGTTTCCTCCAGCTGTGTATTTTCTTTCTACTGACGTTTTCCACTGAATTTGAGGTGTACTGATGTGACTACGAAATGTAATCGCACGTTGTAATTTCATTACAATGAAAATTCTACGACTTGTATTTTAGTCTGAACAGGTTTTCAGTAATAATTTCCTTATTTTATACAATCCGGGATAGAAAAACAAGGGATTGATAAAAAAGAAAGTCTAGTTTTGTTGAGGGAGAATTTCTACGCAATCTAGCAACAACAATAAACATACATACATATGTACGTACGAGGTCTGCCGCTAAAATAGGTGACTTTTCAAGTTTCGCATATTCGATTATCGTTTTTGTAGGTTGTTGCACTCGCGTGGAACATTTAGGCCCGCCCATACGACTTTTTCCTGTACCGAGTATTAAAGACACCCATGAAATAAAAACCGAATCGCTAGAAGAGCTCAAGTCTCAAGTGCATACCAAAGAAAAGCATATTGGAACTTCTGCGAGGATTGAAAAAAACAAATGAGAGAGAGAAAACTGAAAGTTCCCCTTATTTTTTGAACAGACCTCGTTTGTATGGATGTACGTACAATCCATAACAAGTTTTATTGTTTAATAACTAAACGATCAAAACAAATAAAATTTATAACAAATATCTACAATATGTAGTTGTTTGCATAGAATTTGTTTAACGAAAATAGTTATAAATAAATACAAACAAACACACCTTAAACACTTTTAAGTCGCTTTAATTTTATGATTTGAAAAGGTTCTAACTTTGTCACGCCATTAAATTGTGGTGCTGTTGGCAAACAACTCTGTTTCAAGACCTTTATAAACCAGTGATCGGTTCAGCATGTGATTCTTAAGCAAACGCTCACACTCGCACACACACCTTAAAAGTAGACACGACTTAAACGCAGCCTTTGATTTATTCGATAATTTAAGCGATTAAGTATTTCTATTCTAATTTATAATTGATTATAACGTTTTTTTTTTTTTTGTTTAATCATTATTCGCCTGCCACGAATTATGATCTAAGACTTTTGAGGTGTGTAGCAATAGTTTGATCTATTTTAAATTTAAGATCACTGCAATTTTTAAAGGCAAGTAGATTCTGTTCTGCAAACAGATTTGGCTTTTTCTATTTTTATTGTTGCAATTTCAACAGGTGACTGCAGGTCTGGGCTGAAAATTGCGGTTTGTTTGGCCACGCTTGTTTGCTTTTGTTGTAGGTTTCTGCTTCTAAATCATTATACATATTCCACTGCCAAATAGTAAATAATAAAATTTGCTGCATGACTTTGTTATGGAAACTGTTTAAAAACTGAAAAATAAACAATTTATGGTTTTCAAAATAAAAAAAATATTTGAATATTCAGTCTTTACAAGTCACTCGGTGTGAACTATTACACTTTTAATCCGCGTTAAGGTCCAGAGACGGCAAGAGATCATTTACATATATAAGTTTGAGCAATTTACTATGCATCATGTTGAATTAACATTTTTTTCATAGTTTGCGTCGTTTTATCATGTAAAATCATCTAAATGTTTTAATTTTGAGTCTCAAATGTTTCAGATTTCTTCCCTTGTTTTCTTTTTTTTTCAGGTAACCAGAGACTCATTTGAGCTGGTTGGCTCTTTGGACATTTCTTTGTTATAGGCCTCAACATTTCTATCTTATTTACCAGAAGAATATAGAAAAAGATTGAAATCAAATCCTTAAAACTAAATAATAGATTCAGAAAAACACACGACCGTTTTGGAATAGATTAAAGAATAAGTAAATTTAGTCCATGTATTCTATTACAAGTAGAGCAAAATACTCGCCTCGTATATAGACAATAACACAGCAATTCCATGTGTAGTAACTCGTTCTGCGGAAAGAATATGTTGCATAAAAGTTTTGTATCCGCTGGCACTAATTTGGGAAGCTGCAGTAACACCACAGCCCAACAACAACAATATGCCAAAAATTTCATTTCTTTTCTAATGCCATGATGTTGATCTTTCTTTATGCACATTTTTCAGACGGTTGTAGGGCTTTTGTTTTTGGTAGAGTTTATTGTGCGGCATGTCTGCCAGTCGGAAGGTCTACACTCTTTGGATTGACAAACAGAATCTGCAAAAACATTCTTCATTGGCAAAGACAACTTAATTTAAACACATAAAAAGAAAAAAAAAATTTTTTAAATGTATCTAAGCGACACAATAAAGAGCTGGTGCACTTCTCCGTCATGCTGGTGGTTAAAGTTGCTGCTTCAGATAATGCCAGCACTTGCAGCAGATCTTCACTGCAGATTTCAGTTTCGTAGCGATGCAGTGATGGATTAGAGTTGAGGCTGAAATATTTCATTAAATTATTTCTTAGCGGTTACAATTCATCTGTTATAATTCATATGCAAATAAACTGTGCGAAATATAATCAGCTGCAGAATAAATACAACTTTGAGTTGTAAATACAAAATGAGTGCCAGACGCCGATACAGATACACAATTATTGGTATATACTAATAGAATCAGTTGGTAGAACATTTTACTTTTGTTGCAAACTATTCATAACCCCCCTTTAAGTAAGAATATCACCATCTAAACTTTCTGAAAGTGGCCGTTGGGAAGACTGCCGAATCTCAAACCATTGTCCAGTTTAAAATCCATAAAACTATTTATTCCAAGAACAAATGCGATAGTTTTGATAATATACGAAAACACTTCGGCGTTGAAAGAATTTTTATATGAAAAATCAAAATCAATTGGCTTTTTAGGCCCCTCTACCAAATAGGCGAAGCAGGCGAGCGCTTTGGCTGTTGCATACGTTAGTCACGGTCCTGTCACAAACTCTTCCGCAAACCGGATGAACATTTTGACGAACCTGGACTTCTGTTCTGCAGAACAGCAAGACAGGCACAATAATAAGCGACCGGATTCTAGACTACAGTTATATACGAGTACATACATGTGTATGTATTTATGAAAATAAAAATCAACAACTTATGGAAAAAAAACTGCAGGCAGTAAAAGACAAATCAAAACAACAATAAAAATTAATAGACACAAGATACAACAGCCAAAATATTCACAGAAGAGGAAAATCTTTTAACATTTTCACTTTTCATTTTGTCAACAGGGGAATGAACGCACAAGTTCAAGAATCTCTGAATTCACACACAAACACACACACACACATACACACACACACAATATTGATCCCAAATGCATTTGCCATTAACACTCGCGCACTCTCAAACGTGACGCATTTCTAGGCAATAGGTACATACATACATACAACAACAACCAGCTGAAGTGTAAATAAAAACAACAATCCAAAAGGAAAAATGTAGTTCAATGCAGTTTGCTGGGGATCCTGAAGCTGCTGCAACGCCAGCAGCAGAATTTATTAAAGTCATGGCATCAAAGCAGCACCGTTAACAGCAGCGTTCTTATGAACGTTGTAGTTTGTCTGCCTGCCTCTCTCTTTCTAAGTCATATTTATGGCACATGCCGTTGCCGATAGAAGGTCTTAATATATACCGGGTGCTTCAAATACAAGTAAATTCATGATTTAAATTAATGAAATTCAATCTAATCTAATGGCCGGAGAACATGGAATCCGTCATGCGTTGTACGTCGCCTATTCCAACAGACAATTAAATTAGTTAAAATTACAGGTTTTGTTATGACATCGCCAGCCCAAAGTTTCCATCTAAGAGTGACTCTTGTGCCAAAAAGGAAACGTTTTTCAGCAAAGGAGATGATTTTGCAGTTATTGGCACACACTGGAAACAAGTTGGCAGCTCAATCGAACGTTGTTAAGGCTTAAAATTGATCTTTTCGGTCTTCACTAATAGTACCAGAAAAACTGTAACGTATCTACGATAAAAAAGTACTTATATTTAGATCACCCTGAACACTTACTCTTTATGTTCTTACTTTACTTTAGCTCAGCGCTGCCAATTAGTTCTATTTAAATTTTCCATAGTTTTGTCTGCCTATAGAATTTCCCGGTATTAGTTGCTGCTGTTGGATTATTTAACGTTGATGGTGTCTGAATGTGGCGTTTTCTAATCGCAAACCAAAAAACAAAGAGGAATATTTCTCGCAAAAAATTGTTCATTTTCTTTCGGACCTCTATTTTTGTCGTTGGTAACAAAAACACATCATGTTGTTGGGCCAACTTTTAATTGGCTGTGAATTTGTTTAGTATTAGACGCCATCCTCTAAATAATGCAACTTGAAAATTGTTCAGTTGGTTCCAGCACACACTGAAATCAAAGGAGCAGACATGCTAAATAACAGCAGAGAAATTTGTATATGGGCACTGCCAGTGATCAGTTGAGATTTTGTCACATCACGTTTAATATTATTTTGGAAGCAATTCCTCAATTATTGAAAATCAATATGAAGATTTATTCTGAGGTGTTTGTGCAGCAGTTTTTTGTGGAGTAGAGAACGCCACATTCGATAGGCCAAGATTTGTATCACAGTCGCATAAATCAGGCTGAGTTTTATTTTATGTTGGTCTTGAGGATCGCTGTAGTTTGTTGGCGGTCTTCGCATAGGCCTGTTCTGCACGTGCCATGCATAAGTTTGGTGCCTTCTACACTCCATACTACGCAGTGACATGCCTGGGGACTCGTCTGCGAAAGCTAAATCAGCCAGGTTCAGTTAGAAACAATTGCTCTGGTCACACTGTGCATGCGTGCTACTATTAGTTAAAACGAAATTAAAGTTCATTTACATTTCGAATGGCATGCGCCATCCTGAATTCTCCGGCAAGTCAAAAGCACCATGTAAAAACAGAAGGAACAATATAACAGAACTGTTCACATGCTGCTACTTTGTCTGTACATATGGAAGTATGTAAAGAAGTTTATGAATTTCCCCCATTAGTCAGTTGTTGTTGTTCGTTCTTTCGAAACGAAGAAGAGTTTCGATAAGATGACGCACATGCGACAACAGGGAGGGAAGTCAAAACTCTGATGCAACAATCTTAATTTGTTTATACGAGTAACACCAGTTGTAGTAGCACCAGCGTTATTTGTATTGCTGATGCTGCTGCTGCTGCTGCTGTTGTTGTTGTTGTTGTTGTTGTTGTTGTTGTTGCGACGGGTGTAAAGTCTCTAACACTGCAGGGGGTTATCAAAACACATCCACGTATCTTTAAGACATTTTAAAATAGTTTTCCAAATGAAATTCTAGCCGCTGAGGGAAAATTTTTTTTCTTTTAGGTGATTGGGCGTCTTTTCTACGTACAAACTTGAGGAAGTTTAATGTTTTTTTTTGTTTTAATGGGGAAACTTCCTGTGTTGTCTAAGTGCGTGTAAAGCTGTTAAAATCTTGATGATTGAACGTGTATGTGAGAAAGCAAAATTTATGAGAAAATCTTTTTTGTAAAATTAAAGTTCCGCGCTTTACTGGTGTTTCAAAACGAATGGTCTGAAAGGCACATTTACATTAAGCAAACTAGTCGCTGGTTAAACAGGGCAAGTGTAATTTGCAAAATTTCAAGGCAGAATTTCAAATAAAATCTATATATATGTAATAAAATATATAAATGAATGTGTGTTTGTATGGGTGCATATCTGGAGTCTATAGACGTCTCAGCAGTTGGGACGATTTTGTGGAAATATTTGGCGTGTTTTTCTATATGTCCGGTTTCTGATCCAGCCAGAACATCACAACCAACATTTTGTTGATATATATTAATATTAATAACAGCAGATTAATTTGCGTCCACTGTCTCAGTAAAACATTAACTATCGGCCGTATGACGACGAAACGCAAAATCTGTCAAAAATATTTATTGCTGGCTTCCGTTAGAGCGCGTCGGAGACTCTCAGTTTGTCGGTTTCTTATTGATCGAAAATAAGCATTTAGCCTTTTGCAATCTATCATCCAATTCACCAGCCAACTTAACATAATTGACGGGGCTAACGGATATTTCGGATGTGCGCCATTCATCCTCGATCCACATTTGGAAAATGGCTTCTCATCGCACACTTAGCGATGGCAAGCGCTTACTGGCGGACCCTTTACATACATATGTATGTATGTGTACATATAACCTAAACTATTGGATTCTTCTAATATACGAATACTCAATCAAATCAATGACAACTTATTGTTTTTATTTACAGTTTTTATACTTCTTGTTTAGTTTATCTTTATTTTCAATTTCTTTTGTTGCGCTCCTGTGTGGGCTCTTTACGATAATTGCTGCGTTAAATGTTTGTGTGCGCAAGAACCCCTCTCAAGGGTTCTTTCTTCAGGTTGTTTCGGAAAACGAGTTGCTGGAAAAAAGGTCGTCACAAAAAAAAAAGCGAACAGCTAAAGAAGAACATGACTGCTATTGTAAGCAGCTACAGTGAAATCTCGCCTAACAGAACACAGGCGTTATTTTTGTCCTGGTATGAGAGTCCCATTGCGGATACCGTTTGGTTCATACCACAGCGCTGGTTCTGTTTACTGTGCACACCATACGAATGCCATAACCACAATCTTCAGACCAAGAAAAGAGAGGTTTTTACCCATTTCAAGTTTGTGAATAGGTTCAGATCCTTGGCAACCTATGGCCCCTAATCATTGACAATTTTAAACATAGCATTTTATAATACTTTTATCAAAACGAACATTAGCGTTCGACGTCCTGGGACAGGTGTTTACTATTCGCGTCGGATTGTGGGAGTGTTATTTTAATGGAAAACCTAAACAACAGGCTGACTCTATAACATTTAACCAGCTGTTCAAGGTGTCACTGTACCATAATATAGTTTAGATCATTGAGTTTTCTCATTTTGCTCTTTGAGTCCCGATGACTATAAAATTGTTCAAATAAAAAGATCTGAAACGACTCCTAAACGTTTGTTTGAAAGAAACTTGTATGGTTAAAGCTTGTCTTATCATTGTTCTTGTTAAACTATTTGGTGTTGTTGTTGTTTCTTTGTATTATCTTTTTTCTGGCTTGTTTGCTTTAAATGCCAAGTTTTTATGCTTCTGCTGTCTGCTGTCTACTTCTTTCGCTCTTCCATGGCCTGTGGAATAAAATCCATAAGACAGCAGAAGTTGAAAATGCTTCCTTTTCGACAATCGTTTTGTTTTCTATAACATTTGCTTTTACAACTTGGTTTTTAGGTTTCTTTTGCATCAATTGTTGTTGTTGGTAAATATTAATTTGAAATGTGTCTGCCTTGGTTGTCATGCCAGAATGTAAGGCAGTGCAATCATGCAGCGAAGAAAAGGAAATCAAATGTCAAGAATAAAATTTTAATGTTGAACGTCTGACATTCCGGGGAAGCTAAAACCTAAAAATGTAATCAGCTGCTATGAAGTCGCCTTGATTTACACCAGTTTCTTCTATAATTTATCAAGATTTTAGTTCATAACGAAAACACAACATTTTTGTCCTAAAACTGGAAGCAAAATTTTCGGCATCTCTTCCTTTTTTTTGTGAATAAATTAATAATATAAATTATAAATCTTTTCACGATATAGATTTCAATTTGTGGGGCAAATCTTCCAAATTCTAAAAAAAAAATGCACAATAAAGGAAACATCACTTTAAGAGCTCTGCAAAAGTTGTACCGATTCGTTCCTTTACCACAACTTATTCCTCCTGGTCTGTTGCTGGCTGTCTCTCTGTGTTTTTATGTGCTGCAAAGCTCCTCTCAAGCAAGCGCTGCTTTTAGGCAATATTTCTTATAAAGTGTTACTGCATCTTCTCATTGAATTATTTATTTGAAGTTTGCCTGTGCACCAGCGCTCATGTCGGCCATGCAGCAAAATTGACATACGTACGCTTTCCCACACGTTTTCTGCCATTTATTAGACATGAATTGTATCATTCGGTCTGTGCTAAACTTTTGACTCAAACTTACGCCTGATAATGTGACTCGTACGTGTTGGTACTGCTCGATCCGTAGCTGGTAACTCAATACGACTGGTGTTGTTAGTGGCACACAAAGTCTCTTTGGAAGCGTTTCGCTAGTGTTTTTAAAGGTTTTTTAATAAAGGGAAAAATTACGTTGCTGGCAAACCTTTGGCTTCCATTTGGACCTACATACGTGCTTATGTACGAGTATGTTTATAATTAAGTTGGTGGTAGAGAGATACGAGACAAAGATCGTGTTCATGAATTGAATAAGAAGAGAAGTGAATACAAAGTTGGCTGGCTTTAAGGTCTTATCGAGGATACACTGAAAATATTCTCCTTCAAAGAAGTGCAATAAATAAAACTGGCAAATTGTACATCAGATCCAAGAGTGCTCAGAGTATCCGAACTGAGTACAAGCGTCCAAAGTGTGTCTAAAGCATCGAACTCAATGTTTGCTGTGGCTTTTTCTCCGGCGGCTCCATCCGTTCATTATGATCTGAAAACCAGGTTGAACAGCTCAATATGGAGCATTGTTCGAAGTCGGTAATAATAAACTTCATTTGGCCTGAATTAGATGATATGGGCACCAAGGGCATGTGCAGTTCTATGCGCCACACACTGAATGCCACATTCAACATTGTGCAGAAACGATTCCAGGTTATGAACATTTCACTTGGAGATGATGGAACAAGTCACGGAGATCGTGCGATTCGGTCCCATTAGATGTTTTCATAACTTTATCGCTACGATAAACCTCTATATTTCATTATCTTATCTGTTATTAGTTTTAAAATAAGTAATTCTTAATATAATTTATAATTAACTGAACAATAAAAGTACTCGTGTTTCCATTTGGATTATCTACTAAAGGGTGTTTTCTGTCACATGTCATTCATATAATCAAAGCCAAATCAACCTGTGCTATAGGTCAACTTATGAAAAATTTGTTTTATTGAAATTTAAAGATATACACAAAAACCCCTAATGCAACGATATTTAGTTGAAAACGGAAAGATTTTTCATGCTTAACTTGGATTTGCAAACAACAACTTATTATCTATTCAAATTTCTCCAAGTGCATCGGATGAAAAATACCAAATTCGTTTCATTTCATCTGAATGTCCAATAAACAACAGGTTTTTACTACCATTTTGTCACATTGAAGTTGAAATATTGTTCAAAATATGTATAAATAATAAATATGAATGCGGTACGACGCTCTGCCATCTTTAAAATACATTTTATTCACTTGTACTGATCGTCTGCCCCGATACTGATCTTCAGCCTCGATATTGATCGTCCCGCTTCCAGTTTTACTAGTTCATGTGACTGTTGTCATTATTAACACTCTTGTGTGTTGTGTGTTTTCTCGTGACGTTTTTTTTCTGTGTTGTGATTTCATTAGTATTTTTTTTTTCTTTAAAATTGTGATTCATGACTTTTCACTTATTTTCCTTCTTGCTTTCCGTAAAGTTGTTGGTCTGTGGCTTCGTGTATTTATTGGTTTGTTAATAGTTTGCACGTGATTTTCATGTCGGCTGTTACTTTTGTTTAACTCTGTGTCTCAGGCGTTTACGCGAATTTAATACGCGCTGTTTCTTTGCAACACACCGGTCATTTGAATATTCTAATTGATCTGTACTTTGCTTATTTTCAGCCGTTTTTTGTTTTCAAATATTTATACAGGGTATTTTATTTTTAAAGAATTCGCAATTTAAGTGTGAACACAACCATACACCTGCCTTAGACTTTAATCTTAGCCCACAATCAACAAAGGAAGGTTCCTGAACCGAATGACCAGTCCCCAGGATCCCTCTTACAACGAATTTTAGGAGTCATTTATCGGCGCCAATTGAATACCTCTACAGTTGGTAATAGTTTATATGAATGTATTGCTTACACTCGTATTATCGTGCACAAATCAAATACCCTTTATAAGAAAAGTTTACCAATCAATGACCACCGCTATTAACCTGGTATCCAGGATATATTTAAGTACACACGTAGACGGCGTTGTTAACTGGGTGTACTAAGTACAAGATTTTGTATTTACATTAAATACTCGTAGTATTAGAAAACCAAATAAAAGTTGCGTCACCTGTACAATCAGTTTTAGGAACAAAAACAAAAATTCGAGAAAATGTAAACAAAAGCCACGGAAAACACAAGATAACAAATTAGACAATTAACGATTCTTAATAGTTTTGTTAATTCTGTGCTGTGCACAAAGTTACATCACTTCTTTTTTCTTTTTTATAAAAAATTCAATTTCATTCAACAAATAATATTACCTGCTGAAAACACATAAATCTAGTGTTAACAACTGCGAAACTATGCTGGCACACTAGTGCTGGTAAACGCGTGTGGAGAAAACAAATATGTACTGCAAACAACAACACTGACGACACTTTTGTTTTCTGTCAAACGGTGTGAAAAGATAACAACGCAAAATGATTCGATTTTCCCGAGACTGTTTGGTAAGCAAATATGTATGTATGTATGTGTGTATGTAAATACATTTCAGTTGCTCAGGAAACCCCTTAAGTTGGTTTTTATTTAAACTATTCTCTATGCAACCTTTAAACAGATCCCTGCTAGTATTTTCTTTTTTAACAAGATACACGTTGTGGATTCTATTTGTCATGCTCTTTATGAGTGTAAACTTTAAAGTCACATTTAAGAGATTTACTTTTTGTGTGCTCTTTGCTGTGAAATTTCTCCAGTATGAAATGAGTAAAATTTGGCGATAGAGCTGAAAACACACTTGTTGGCTTCAAGATTCTTGTTGGGAATTTCTTTTGCAGAAGAATGAAATCATAATAGTTTCAGTACGAATAAAATAGTTAAAGCTTGAGCGGCAAATTGACGGATTGTTTCTTGTTAAATATGCACAGTTTTTCAGCCATCAGGAGTTTGCATTCGCAAATTGAACGAACACGTATTAAGATATCGAAAGTGAAGTGATAACCGGGATAAAATATCAAACTTAAAATGTGTTCTTCGGTGGAAAATGATGAATGAGATCAATTGTTTTATACAAGAACTGGTGATGGGATGAATTTTATAAAAGTAAGCGTTAAGATTTCATTAATTAATGTATGGATGTATGTTTTGTATCAATGTATGTGTGTATGTATGTATGTGTGTATTTGTATGAATGAAAGGTTTTGATATTTTAAAAATGTAAATAATATTTTAGTTTATTATAAAAAGTGTGTGAATTTCAAACAAGGTATGAAATTTTAAACAAGTTATTGTTGATATCAAAATCTTTTTTATGAATGAATTTTTTTTAATGAAAACAAACAAACAAACGAACCAAAGTCAACAAAACAGCGAAATAACACAATAAAGTAAAATAAATATTATACATGTATGCGTATATGTTCATGTGTATACATACATATGTATGTATGTATGTATATCGTTGGCTCAATAGAGAAAGTGAGTATCTCGATTTTTGTTTGTTTTTATTTTGATCGTATAACTTCAAATAGACGTTTCTTAAATAGTTCTGTGATATATCTTAACAAATATCATTTATTGAAGATAATCCTTTGATCCTTTTTTTTCGAAAACAAAACACTTTTAACTTTTATACCTCTCAAACACAAACTATAAATGCCAAATAGCTGAAACTGGGATCAGATGTTGGAGACGAGTGCGCCAACATAAAGAAATGATAACTTACAAAATTTTAAGGCATCTTATGTTTTTGAACAGACCTTGTAAGTTTAAAATAATAGAATGAATATAATAATTATTCATAGAAAGCTCTGGCAGAACGTGACAGAGAAGGGAAGTAGTCTTAGTGGTGGCGGGAATAAAAAGGGAAAATTCAGAGATATTAAATTTTGAATTTTATGTCATTTCAAATGTTCTTAAACTGAATGAAAAATTGTTTGCTTGTGTGATGTGACTTTTTAAAAGTATAATCTGTGTCGTTACGTGACATTTTGAAGATGATCTTAATTCCATAATGATTTAACTGGACAACGATTAGCAATTTATATATATATATATAATTTAAGAGAATTTTTTGACTACTAATGCAGTACGACCAAGAAAATGAGTGAAGAAGATATTGGCTGCCAGAAACTAAAGAAAACAGGCAGTAAAACATTATCAGAAATAAGAAATTACATTCGTGCAACTTGATGGTCTGCTTCGTATTTTTGTTGATAGTTGAAATAGTAGAACCTAAAACGTAAAATATGCAGGTTTTAATACCTTACAAAATATTGGCGGTGGTGGACCTTCGACGGAAATGCTCGTATATGTTAATATCTTCTGCGCCTACAAAACTATCAAAAGTTAAACAAAATCAATTAAAAACCAGTTCTCTGAGTGCTAAACGAATGTGATTTGAAGATTTTCAAACACCAGCCTTAAAAAAACATCGTTAACGATTAAAACCTGTTAATTATGTAAATGAACAGCAAATAAATATTTTTAATTAAAATTTTGGTATGCATTTTTGGAAATACAACATTCTTCAATGCAAAGTTTTCAATGAACGAAAAACGTGTTTTAAGGTATAAAACGAAAGTATGGCCAGGAAAGGCTTTCAGGATGAAAACGAAATTTAAAACCCCGTTAACCCACAAATTGATGGCGAACTTTCCCTATTATTTAGAAAGTAAATGTTGTTGCTATAGTTTAATAACATTTAAATAACAGCAATTTGAAATGATTGAAAAATTGAAACCGTATGTGAATATAATTTAATTTGAATGAAAATTAACTAGACCATAAAAGCAAAGCTGAACAGAAATACCATCTCTCTCTCAGCTGTCCAAGCACAGTTATCGATATCGATAGTTCTCCAAAAGTTAAAAAAAAAAAACGCCTGATATTATTAACATTTCGGATTATCAGTTAAAAACCAATACAGTTCAAGCATTAAACTATTTTCTTATTATTCCAAGAAAAGCGTTTACAAGAAACTGAAACAATTTACGGCAAAATAAGAAGAAAGAACAAATTTAATCAAATATAAACCACAAAATGAAGCTGGTAAAATCCAGCTACACAATTACCCACTACAGCATGAAGAAAATCAGGTTAAAGAGCATCAAAAACAATAAAACCCGATCAAGAAAGATAAACAAAAACTAAAGATCAACACAAATAAATATTAAATTTCTTCCAAAGAGTAACAAGAATTAAACGATTTTCAAATTGCCTGTTGAAACAGAAAAAAAAACAAACAAGAAGGAAAAAGTTAAAGAGAAAAAAAGTATGAAGTAAGTGGTCATGTCGTTCGCAGTTAACGACGCCGACTGCCGGAATCAAAGACACAACTACCAGCAGCAACGAAACAAACCGCAAGACAATTGACAACAATGTAATGAGACCATGGAGCAAAACGACAAGGATCGCTAAACAAGCAGTTGCAGCAATAAAATGTAACAGTTTTGCTAAAACAACTACAACGTAAATGAATGATACAAATATATTTGTACAAAACAGAAAAATCCTCTTCAAAAAGGCCGCTTTAATGTTAAATAAAATGACAACGGAAATAAGTGTTAAATGGCAAAAATAAAGCTCGTAAAAAATTACGCAAAAAAGATTAATGCACAAAAATTTTAAAATCCTCTCAAAAACGTACCAACGCACACACAGAGCAACCAGCTTAAACGAAATATATTCGGCTGAAACGAATCGTTTATACCCTTTCCCTTGAACGCTGCCAGTCACTTTGCCGGTTAATTATTGCGGGGACGCAAAGCCCAAGCAAGAGTATTAAATTCAATGTTTTAAAAGAATTTAGCCATGGAGTTTTATTAACTACACATGTACATGTGTATGTATTTCGTTACCGACATACATATTATGCCTTCCAAAGACTTGTAGCAAAGAAGAAGATCTTCAATTCATTTGGTTTATGTGCGTTTGTTCCTATTTATCTTTGGAAGATGTGAATTGTTTTTAAAAACTATTTTACCATTTGAAAATACTTGCCAGCCGATGCGTTTTCTATAAACTTTTTTATTTCATTCTAAGCGTCAAATGGACAAATCGGTTATTACATGACTACATCTGTTTTCTATATGAAAATATTTGTGTTCCTGCATAAATACATATATAATTTTAAGAAAATTTAATTAAAAATATTTTTACAATTACAAACCAACCAAATAAAAATAAAGTTTTGCCAAGAGCCTCACTTTCGATACGATGCGAAAGTGTCTATTCTGCAGAAATTTTTATTATTTAACTTGCAGTAAGACAACAAAATCGATTTTAAATTACACAAAAAGAAAATGCAAGTAATTATGTGCCATTATTATTTGTTTTATATTTATGTATTTTTCCAAGAATCTGTTTGCTTAAGCAGCTTTTCTCATGAAAGTTGCCACATTGTATACGGAGACTGAAGTGTGTGAAACAAAACATGGAAATTAACTGTTGCCGTCCTTACGTTTAACTGCATCGAGATGTGTACATGTTTCTAATGTTTCTAATTTGAAAAAAACTAGTTTTAGTTTATTATATATTTTTTAAAGGTTTTAAAGGTATGTCGGCATATGAAGAGCCAATCCTCGAAGCAGTGCCCTTTTTGGTCTGTCCTTGTGCATATCTCTTCAATTGTCGAAGGGTGTCAGATCTGGGCGACCGATGTACCGACATCCTCAGCAACTTCTCTAACAGTGATTCGATGACTTTCAATAACACATTTCTTCACATTATCAATTTTTTAATAGGTTGTTGTTGTGCTGGGGCGTCGTACTCGCCCTACTTGTGCTGCTTCTTAACATCTTTGAGGCTCAAAGTAGAGAAAAGTACCGAATAAGCAAAACGCCTCTAACTTTTATGTCCTTCACAAACAAACTAAATGTGCTAAAAAGCTGTTGGAGGCGAGTGTATCAACATGAACAACATAAACAACGATAATCGCAGTCCGCGAAATCTGAAAATTCACCCTACTTTTTTGAACAGACCTCGTATATTTGGCTTTTAAACTGTATATAGTTTTAAAGCGAATAAATAAATTTAGTTATTTAAAAACGAAGTTAAATTAAACTGAATACGATACAAGTCCAGAACGTCAATATTATAGTTGCAATTTTTTATTGAATTTCAAATTCGTCTACTCATTCCCACGATGCGAAATATAAGACTCGTAACTCTCTACCACAAACATCAAAAGAAACAAGAATAATTCCTCTTTTAACAAGAAATTAAAAATTCAGCCAAACAAAAAACAATTTTTGCCTTTGAAAAAGAGAAGTATTCAAGTTCAAAGTCCAGTATTAAATTCAGTATTTTTTGCTTTAAGCCGACATAATATTTTTTCTTGCACTTTTTATTATTATTGTATAAACTTAGCTGTCGATTCAAACTAAAATAACAACGAATAAAATATCTTAACAATCGCCTTTTTTATCTTCATCATTATCCTCATAAACAACTAAAACAAAGAAACAACCATCAAGCAACAATCGAACTTCGCTGCCACGGTCTGCTGTTCATGTTTGTACTGTTTTTTGTTTCTCGTCTGGTTTTTGTATCCTTAAGATTCTACATGGATGTTTTGCGTCTAAAACGATTTCAATTTAACACCGTCTTCATCAGCCAGCACGTTCATTATGAAATTATCATAATTTTCTTTCTTTTTCCTGCTTGAAAAGTATCCTCTGCTGAGAAGCGCGAAATATTTGAACATATTTTTGGTACGAGTGTGACGACAGCGAAGGATAAAAGAAATTTTCAAAATACTGCAGTCGTAGTGTTTGAGGCAACTGGTCGTCTTTGACGTAAAATTCCTCATGGCATTATTAGATGTATAGATTTATTGTTATAATTGTACTTTGAATGCTGTGAGTCACTTCTTAAGCTGGTTATTGTTTTGGCGCAAAGCACAAAACAAGTTATGGCTGGAAAACCCTGAAACAATATTAAGTTTAACATTTTTACAAAATTTAGTCATGACATTTCACATCATATCCATTCATTTCTTTTAAACGACTTGTGAAAAAGAAAGGAAGTCTTATATTCTTGTTTTCTGGTGCGTTGGTTCCAATATAACTTCGAAATCTTTGAATTGCGTCTGAAAATTATTTTAGCATTTGGAAGGTCTTGCTATCAGCTGCGTCTTGTAATGGTTTTTTATTTGTATTTTTTTAAAATCGTCAGTTTTGAGCCTTTGACCTCTTCCATCCCTTTTCTACTGCTAAGCCAGTGTTTTGCGCCCTATTTATTAAGATTTTTTGTGCATAAAGAAGACATTGATCTAAATTTTGCACCTATAATTACACATATTTTCTTTCTTACTGCAAAGTTGTGCATAAAAATAATAAAAAAAAACTGATTTGTAAATTAATTTCGTTAGAAATGTGCTTTGAGTCAAAATAGCAAACAACCGATGACTTTTTTCAATCATTCAGTGCCTGAAACTTGACTTTTAAAAGGGGTCCTCTAAAATGTAACACTCTGTCTTCACGGAACAGGTCTTTGAATAGCATCAACCAAATGCCGAGATACTGAACAAAATGCTCGACACGAATATTCTAAAACTTTATTCAAAAGACTAACAGCCATTTGCAAAACTTTAACGATGATTCTCCTTGACGTTTACACCAATCTTCAACCTTCAACTAGTTTAAAAAAAAAAAATATGTGTAACAATTAAAACAAAAGAACAATTTTAATTTTACCTTCTCGAGCTGCCAACGCATTAAAACTTTAACTTACTGGTCAGAATTGTTTAAATTCCTTAAATATTCTTAATGCCACTTGGATTTGTAATAGGACAAAAGTTGGCTCGTAACCACTTTAACAGTTCCTAGAACTACTTGGATGCGTCTGTACCTCCAACAACACTGTCCCAGTTGACCATCATCATATACATTTCAAAATATTACAAAATTAAAATAAATGTTAAATAAAAAACATTTTTATTTACTTATAAGTTTTCTACGCAGCCATCACTATCAGCAGTGTCGAAGTTTAATCGCTCAGTTTATAGTTTATAGACATGTCTTAGGTTCTCTGGCTTAATAGTTCATATAAAGCAACATATATATGTACATACGTGTGTATGTATGTGTGGGCTTTTTATGGCATTTCTTATGCTCAAATTGTGTTTAGCAACATGGATGGCTTCTCTGGCTGCAACTTTTACTGCTTTCAGCTCTAAAAATAAAACAATAATGAAGGGTTCTTTTTCGCATGTTCTCCACCATGTTTGCCCTTTTTGCTGCCTACTTCTTCGCACATTCCATCACTATCATTATTTATATTGCAAAGTTTCGTTCGTTCGTCTGGGCATTTCAGTGTTTGGTGGTATGACTTTTTAATGCGCCTCATTATAGTTTTAAGTGCCTGAAATTTTCTTTATATTCTATCTAATCAGTCTTAGAAATCAGGCAAAAAAAAATATTTTAAAGGCTATAATTTAGAACTGGAAAAACTTAATGAGACATTCTGCGCTAAATTGTCTACACTGGCAGAAAATAAGTGCAATGCAAATAATGGTTGCCTTGATGCCTGCCACAATTGCGTGCATCAGAGTCAGAATCACAGTCATTCTTATTTCTCTGTTTCATTTAGTCGTGGCGTGGTCCACTTTTCGATTTTTTCCCTGGGCCATGTATGGCACGAATTTTCTGCCTTACGATTTCGCTTTACCAATTTATGCTGATCAGTCCAGAAACGTTTACTGCCTTATCAGAAACAGATTCCCCAAAATCCTGCATAATTTTCCTACAGGCACATGCGGCCCAGTAGACTCAAATTTTGCCTATCGCAATGCGCTTATCATTTACACTTGTTGCTGACCGGGTCCTCACACTTTTCAAAACCAGACTGAGTCTGGCAAAATAAAGTTCATAAATACAATAGTCTCTAAATCAGTTTTGTGCCCTTCAGCGAAGGGATAATCCCCTTAATTTCCATTCGCAATCATTTATTTTAATCCCTTCATTAATAAATACTTGTAATAGATCTTTTTAATTTCTGAAGTGATTTTAAAAATCCGAATTTAATGTAGGCATTCAGGTCAAAACGTTACGCCCCTTACAAGATCAGGTTTTGATTAAAAATTTAACCCAAACAACCATTTAAGCTTTAACTGAAGAGCACAAACAAGGCTTTTGTTACGTCAATTCCAAACACTAGGCAAGAAATTAGTGCAACAATAGGATTAAAATTTCAAAGTTTTATAGCAGCAATAACGCCAATCAAATAGCCACACGCTTCGTGGAACAATAACCTTTTCTGGAGTCTGAAGCCATTAATAAGCATTTTGTAGGCACTTGACAAATCTAAACATACAACTTCATTAAGACATTTAACACCTTTTTTCTTTATCATTGATTAAACACGCCGCAGAAGAAGAAAAACAGCATCCAAATAAAAGTCTTACAGATCTTCCAGCTCTAGTTCGTCTTCTACTTTATTGTTTTTTTTTATTTTTTTTATTTAAAAGCAGCCAACAAAGAAAGAGTCATAATACGGGCTGGTTTTTCCATTCTTTAAACGAGCAGCCGTTAGAGCCAGAACGAATGTGGGTCATTGTTTGAAAATTCAGTTTAAATTAAAGCGGTTTCACTAAATTTTCAGCCTCAACACAAGTGAGTGATATTGCAGTCATTAAAATGTTCAGTTCCTTTGGCTTTTCTTCCACTTGAAAGCCGACGATGGCAGGTTTTTGTTTTCCAGCAACATGATGAATCATTTGCCTGCCATAAACTTATTTGTTTTTTTTTTCTTTTTATAAAAATTAAATTTTGCTCATAAACCTTTCGGTTTTGAATGAACAAACATAAAACATTGTTGTAAATTACAATGATTAAGTTGAATGAAAAATTTCACATTTACCATGAGCATCGTCTGTGTGCCAAAACCGGTCACGGCAAATTGGCTCAAGTGCAGCACTGTAAATAGGAGATGGTTGCGGTATTAAATCTAGCAAAAACGAAGCAGACGTTTATTGAAGAAACCTGCTCACAAGTTTTATTAAATCCAAACGGTGGCGAATAAGACCACAACCATCCAGGATTTGTAAAATAAAACCAGATATTGATCTCAAAACTGAAAAGTTTCAAATTTACACCTCTTTGTCCTCACATTGATTGTCCTCATATTTAACCAACATTTATTTGATAAATAGATCTTCTTTTTTTTGGTATCGTGTTGCTCTCTGTTTGTTGCTGTTTTTTCCTTTGTTGGCTTCTTGAGGTCAGTGCTGGATTTTTAATCAGTTGCTGTTGCCACTGAAATGAAAATAAAATGCATTTGCATTAAGTCCGCAAACAGCAACACCAACTCATAATCAAATTCCTTCTGGTTTTAAGACTAATTAGCTCATAGCAGGGGTCAAGGGTCCGCGGACTTAAATGAAAGTTGTTTGTTTGCCTTCAATATAAATATTAGAATAAAAAGTTTCCTTAGAAATAGTAAATAAAAGGACATGTTGGAGTATAAAACGGGTCTTATTTTGGGACATTTAAATTTAAGTTTCATTTTAAATACCTTGTTCGTTACTCGGGTTTGTAACTTAAGGCCGGAACGGGCCACCATCCAAGAGAACTCCTTACCCTTAAAGCGTGCCTTGAGTAAAATAAATTCGATCTGTTTGTCGTTTGCTTCTTCAGGTCAGTTTTGTTTTGCAAAGAATAGCGAGAGAGAGAGAGACAGAGGAGAGATGTTATAGTATTGGGATTGATAAGGAATTCGGAACTGGCAGCAGAGATTGCGTAATATTTTAACTTCGAAAGAATTGCCCAAGTAAAGATAAGGCTATAGGCCAGAACCTGAATCAGTGATCGCTCATCCTTCATTACTTGCCCAAGGTCTTGGATTATTGTTGACTGAAGAGTTTACTGGGCTGTGGTTCAAACCTTAGGGACTAGTGATGCTCTTGTCATGACAGCTGTCACAGTTATTGCGCTGTAGGAAACACTTTATGCCATTTTTAAAATGGTCTATTATAAGTGTTAATAAAGTATTATTATGCCTTAAAAAGAAGTCACAATAATTACTTACTGGCATATCAATGGCAAATGAAATCATTTGAAAATTGATTTGGCTTTTAAAATCATTAACTCTTTTTTTGGAAAAACTTAAAAGCAAAAAAACCTCCACAAACACACCTTAAGCCAGCAGTTGTTGCTCTTCCAGTCCTTAAGAAGAGACAACATTTTAGCACGTCGCATTTGCAACAACCATTTTCAATTTTATTACATTATTATTACAACTTAATTATGTTTGAAAGGCAGCCAATAATAAGTCGTTGAGGCAATTTTTAAAAATAAACACTCAGCTTGAAGAAATAAAAGCTCATTCAAAATTTCAGCAAGAGCTTAAATTATAAAAATCATAATGCCTTAATAAATGTGCAAAGTTACTTGCAGTTGGTGAGTGTGTTGGCCAGCAAACTTGCCAACCATTTGACCATTCACCAATTGCAACCAACTGCTCTTATCTACACGTATCACGACTGTCAAATAATTCAAAGACTCCGTCCAACAAATCGTTTAATTTATTGACTTTAACTGCTTCATGTCTGTCGTCAAAGAAAAACGAACAGGAAAAAAAAAGAAATAAATTGCCGTTTTATGAAAATTTTAAACCAACAAGATTCAAGTTGGTCGTGTGTTATTTGGCGAGTCGCGATAAAAGGAAAACTTATGAAATACTATTAAAGAAAATGAAGATATGAGTGTATGTGCATTCATGTTGATGTGTAACTTAAACTGATGTCAATCAACAGCAAATGGACACTGGCGCGCAGTTTAGCGAAAAGTTGCGAAAACCTTTTGAGAGATATGAAATTTAAATCTTTGAATTTAAATAAAACCAGACGCATATGAGATATGGTAAAAACTGTCCAAGGCTATTTTATATCTTGCCGCCCATCTCTGACAAGTTAGTCCCATAAGTACTACAGTCATCTGCTAAAACATGGACACAGAGACTTCTTCTGACTTTTACCTCACCACACAATTCAAAGAACTGGCGTCGAATCTTAACTGAAACAAAACTTAATTTAAGTTTAATTTAAGCAAAACACTGGCACAGCAACTTTCTTAATAATTTGGTTTTCCTGCTGGCCGCCAAAATTTCTCTCTTTCTCTTCTTTTTTCATAAGTTATAAATCAAAAATCCTGACACAGGATCATTAACCCTTAACCATTAACATTAAACAGAATCCGTTAGCAAAAAAAAAAAAAGAAACAGCCTCCAAGAACTGATCAGACGAAACAAAAAAAAAAGGCGAAAATGTGTGTCCCATTCCCAAAAACAAGAACAACAAAACGAACAAAACTTTATTCGACAAAAGTGTTTTAGTTGGGCAATATTAATTTATGTAACTTGGCCTGCTCGTGCATGAAGAATGCATGTCTTTGCAGGCAAACAAGGAACAAAATGTACATAAATGACATTCAGCTGCTGCACCTTTAAAAAGATGACATGAAAAATTTGCTTAAGCTTTAATGCTGGTTGGGCTTAATACGAGTGTCTTCAACTTGTGGAACCGTTTAAATTGTAGTGAAGTGATGTCAATATTATCATATCAAAAACAACATGTTAAATTGCAACACGTTAATTTGCAAGTGTCGCAGCACTTTGTCGCCGAGATATAAATTTTGTTAAGGGCGGTATATGTATGTATGTAATTGGCCAACACAGACATTGTGAACTGAAATTCCTTCAGTGACACAACTTCAGATGCGCTTAAATGTCGAATTGTGGACAGAAGAAAAGTAAGAATGGAAACAACTTTAAATCAAACTTAAAACTTATTTAGATTCAATTTACGGATATGAGGCAATGATTTGGCCCAAGGATAATAAATTGAAACAATCGTCTTCTTCATATGGAATAATTGTTTCATACCTCAATTGATTCGCCAGCCTACTTCGTTCGTTCGTTCCTTAACTATTGCAACTCTTTAGTTTGTTTTGTGAAGCCTGTTTTAACATCAACTTGGCCGAATGCAATGAGCGGCTTTCGTAAACTATTCTTTGCCAATAAGTGTTCGTTTGCAAATAAACTATTATTTATACTCATATGAAGAACCACTTCACGTGTGAACACGTATCCTGCATAATAATTTATTACGCTGAAAATAAAAACAGCTAAATAAGAAATTGGTTGTTCAACTGTTAATAATCGGTCTATATATTGTTTTGTGGCAAAAGTATTTTGTAATTGTGTTAAAAAGTTTTGTGGAAAAATCTTTTGAAAATTGTTTATGCTCCAAAAGGCAAATGGGTCACAATAAACTTTTTTTTTTAAATTGTATTAAATTATAAAAATGTTTATTAAATTGCAGAACAAAAAGTTTAAAATAATAAAAACATTTCCGCAATTATAAAATAATTTTTGAAAATTACGAAATCTTTGTTCATATTTTTTTCCCCTCAATCTTGTTTAATGAAGTCATGCATGCTGGTGCATGATTAGCAAAACTAATTCCTTTCAAACCTTGTGCTGCTCATGCGCGATCTGCATTTTGATGGAAAACCTTGACTGCCACTAAAATATCGATAAGAATTCAATAAACTTCGCCTGTGGAATATTAATTAGGACGAGTATTCAGACGCTCAAATGAAGAAAGAAATATAAAAGTGTTGGCCTTCAAATATGTAGTTTTTTTTCGCATTAAAACAAGTGTCAGACAACAAGTACACTTTAAGAAATATTGATTAAACAATTGTCTTTGCTAAAAATAGAAATTTTGTTGAAGGAAAAACAAAATTAATGTTGTTTTAAAGAGTAAGAAACAAGAAGATTCCTTTGAAAATGTGTCATCAGCAGATGCTTTGAAGACAGCTGATGTCTGGGAGATGCCACTTTTATTTTACATCAGCTGTATAAAAGTAGTTTCGATATATAACCAGCTGTTGGCTAAAAATATTATAAAAAAGGTATTTAAAGATGAGTTTGTATCGATATTAATAAGTAAATTTTCTCAGTTTTTATGCTGCTGTGGCTCACAGCCATATTAGTAAATTATGACCCCGGAATTTTACCCCAGAAAATAATTAAATCACTTAAAATTTTGATTTTTTTTTCTACTAAGTGGCAGTTTTATTGCGCGAACAATTTTATTGATTGTTGGTGGCTTTTCTTTTTTTGTTTTGGTTGGTTGTAAAACCGTGTCATTATTTCAACTCTTCTCTTGTGTTCTTTTCACGGTTTAATGCTATTGATTGATGCGGGTTTTCAATTTTAGAAGCGTTAAATTACCGATTACATGTTTTTGATGTTGTTCTTAGTTTTTGTTTGTTTCTGTAATGACTGTCTGCGAGTCTGTCGGCCGCAGACAGTAGACATTTTATCATCGCTTTGATTTGAAATTCAAATGACAGTTTTTCTAATTGGGTTTATGGAAATTGATACAATGTTTAACGCTATAAAGGCGCTTCATTTGTGGTTCCATGACATAAGACAAAGCTAAAATTTAGGGTGCCGTGAAGTTTTAATACAGCCAACATATTTACAATAGGAGGGAGGAACGTTGGATTTTCTCATCCAATAAGATTAATTTCGCAAATATTCATGGTTGGTTTACTAAGTTCCTAACCGCTCCTCTTCTTCCTTTTTACCCAGCTCTTCCCTCATTGCGCTTTCCACTCGGTACTCGTATTTCGCCTTGCCATCTCTACAGCTGGCAGTTGGGTTTAACTTTCCTTTTAGTTAGAATAAGTCCAGAGGCGTTCTTGCACGTCCATATCCTTTAGGATCATCTTAGGTTTAGGGTAAATATCCAGTTTATTGTATATAGTGTGTGATATGCTCAAGCCATGGCCTGAGTTGCAGCTTGTTGCAGCGCCACATTCTTAGCTAAAACTATAAATTTTTTCTAATCTCTGCTATTAATTCTTTATTATTGAATTCCGATGAATTTAAATTCATATCTTCGTGCTGCTCAACCCACAAAGTGTTAAATAATCCAATTAAATTATTTTTAATGTGTTTAGAGTCACCTTGAAAAGTGATACCTTAATGTGGTGACAGCATTAAAAACCAAATTAGACTTATTGAAAACCTATAAACCGGGAATGATATGAAAGGTTTTTTCGATTGCCATCAATTTGTCATGTCTTATTGTGCATTTCAAAAGTATTTGTCATTTCGTTTTTGAAGAGCAGCTCATTTGGTTGAGTGCGATTATGTAAATGAGTTCGCAACTGATGGCAGCTTTTGTTGCGTCATTGTTCTCAAAATCAAGCAATAAAAACAATTTTAGATTATTAATAACTATTTGTGTATGAAATGTTGATTATTTTATGTTTCACAAGCTTATGAGTGACAAAATACTCGATGGTTCGATTTTCACAACAACTGGACTGCAGTCGGCTGGTCATAAATGAACATTAATTCTCTATTTAAGACCAGCTGAGTTTTGTACCAGATAATTGGAGTTTGTTGCTTATTTAGCTCATCTTTAAAACTTTTGATGCATATTTTTTTAAACTTTCCTCAATATTCGTTAAGATTAACACAAATTTTAACTTGATTGTTTGCTCTCATTTGCCAAATAAACCGAAAACATGTGGCAACGTTATGAAATGCATTGAAACCTACTCGTACATTAAATCCAACTGTCTTCAAAACAGTCAAACAACCGCAGTCGTGGTTAAGTTTTTTTTTCCTACTCGTTGGAACTTGTTACCATTTAAATATCTTGTATTACTTTATTTGTCAACGGAGTGCGTTTAGGCGTTAAAAACGCCCAATAAATTGAAAGAAAAATTATTTATCTTTTCAAAATGAATTGATTTTTCAATATTTCAAGTGGAAGGAAATGAAATGCTTAATGATTTCATACACAGATTTATTTATGTATTTACTTGAAGAAATGTTAAATATTGAGAAATGAGATTGAAATCAGACTGCCTTTTTTGTGGGCTTGTGAACGGAAATGTGCGTTGTCTCTTTTTATGATCAATTTATTTGACAAATTTTCACACTTTTAAGCGTTTCGCGAGCAGAGATTCAAATTAATGATTTTGTTCCCATAACAAAAACACTGTGGACCTGCCTCACGCACACTCACACCGGATTGCATGACATTTTGGTGTTGTTGCTGTTGTTGTTGGCACATTTCGAATAACAGTTTCCGGTGTGTTGACACACATTTATTAGATCGGTTTGTGGTTCATCTCTTTATTTTTTGGTTTTGCTTTTAAATCGATGACTAATTGGTTTGTCAAGTGTTTTTAGCTCTACTGGTTTGTTATAGTATTTTTTAGGAGTTTTCGGGTTTAGCTTTTTGGTTACCCCAAAAAAGTAACAGCCCAAACAAGACGTCAATACTTCATGCGCTAAACATCTGTGACGGTTATATCACTTTTTTGGATTGGCACAACGGGCTAAACAGTTTAGTGGCTTGCAATCAGATTACTCTGAGGTGGGTTCTAGGACACGAGAGCATAGAGATAATGAGGAAGCAGACTCTTGGCCAAAAAAAGAAGAGTATGAAGGAATCTTTGCTGCACTTTGCGCCATCCCTTGGCTTCAGCAAAAGTCTTCTTAAAACAGAGATAGACAAGCGCATGACCAAATCGTGGGGCTATATTGGAAGGATACCGATGTTCTTCTACATTTCACAGATTTTCTCAGGGCGGAACTGGTTAGGAAAACTCTAAACACACTTTCAGGGGCACACAAACGACACTATGCCCCTTATAAGTACCTGTACAGAATCGGCATATCTAACACAGACACTGGCAGTTTCTGCGGCGAAATACAGTAGTCAAGGGAACACTTGATTACCAACCGCCTGGACCTGGGACACAGGAAATGCAGGCTATTTCAGGTCTATACGCTGAGTGAATCAAACCTTCTAACACTCCCATTGCAAGATTCTCACTATTGAACGATCAACGATGGCGGATGTGGTTCATACCCTCGCCATTATTCCATCATTCATATGTCTGCTGTCAGGGCTGATAAATTCTGTACTGTATTATATTTCAGCCTTGAACTATGGACATCGAAACAGGACTAAAACACACAAAAAATAGTAATCAGCTGAGCTCTCAATTTCGCCTGGCACGAATTCACCTTCGAATGGACGTTATATAAAAATGTTTGGTAGTTTCTCGGTTTTATGCTCGGTTCTTATGCTTAAAACTTATTTGTTCTTCAGGCAGATCGCGAGAAAAAATACTCCTGCCAACATTTTGTTTATTAATTTTCCATTTTTTTATACACATTTAAAAAGAAGGCATAAAGCAAAAGAAAACCAAGAGTTTGAAACTGGGATCATATTACTTTTGCCGGAATCATCAAATTCAGTTCATTATGATTTTTTTTAGTTCAAACAAAATATGGTTTGTGCCAAATTAATTTGTTCATTTTTCCATAACAATAATTTCAAAATAATAAAGCCAAAAAAAAAAAAACGGTTTATGATTAAAAATATTAAAATATCAAGTTTCTCAATTTTGCATAAGCGAAAAAAGTGGTCTTTAAGGTTTCAAATGAATTTAAAAAAAAAAGAAGTTGGACAATAAATTAAAAATATTGATGGAAAAGAGAACATTAATGTTATTCGAAATATTAATGAATATTAAAAAAAAAAATTCAAAAAAATTAAATTAATCAATTAAAACTTTGCCTTGAAACACTCGTACATTTAAAATCCTAAAGTTTATGTTTAAACTTTAATTATGCCTAAAATAATAATTAATTAATTTGTTAACACACATTCCAACGCTTCTGTGCTTAAAGTGACACAATTTGTTAATAAAACTATTAATTAACTGAACTTCCAACAGCCCAATGACTGTTCAGACTGAAGTCAATTCCAACTCCGTATATCTCTTTCCTAAATATTCACGCTGTCTCACGACGCAATTTCATTTGCAATTGTGAAAATTTTGGTTGCACGTTCCAGCGTTTGAAATGTGCTAGAAATAAAACCAGAATTGCGTGTTGAATAATGGAATTTTGTCCGCTTGAAGAATCGATATTAACGGAATGAATAAATGAATGTTTGCAGGCATCTCCGAACACATTTATTACAGGCAGAGACATCATGCAGCGGCATGAACGCCAAACTGCGCAACTCCAGCACGCTGGAAATACGAGCACTTAAACGCCCGCCTACACAACAAGTGAGTTGTTGGCTGTGGGCGTTAATTTGGCGAGAGGCCATAAACCATAAGGCAGCGCTTTCCACGGCAAGAGTGCATTTGGAAAAATGCTTTTTTCTGGCTCAACCCCCCGCGATCTTTAAGGCGCAATTCCTTAATAATTGTTTTTGTTTTATGTCTTGGCCGCTTGCGTGAATGGCATTTGTGGCCAGTGCTTCGGTCTTGTCAGCGCATTGACTGTCTTTGAGCCATTTTCGTTGTAGGCACTTAAATTCTGTGCTGCTGCATCAAATCGCCAACTTGGTTTGAAAAAAACTGTCGATTTACAATTTTTCTTTTCTTATTTTTACAATTTGTTGAAATTTCAATTTTCTTTTGTACGGGGGGAGGGTCAGAGTTTAGCCTAAAATTTATGCACTTAAATTGATTTGACCGTTAAACAAACGAGTGATTTGTTGTGTCTGAAGGGATCTTTTTGTTTTTGCTCTTCACGACGCATCGTTAAAGTCAATTGAGGAAAATTAATTGAGTCATAATGTTTCTTCAGAAAATTGAAAATCTCATGTACCGAAAATGAAAAAGTTCTCTGGAATTTACTCAGCAGATTATAAGAGGCAGTGACTGTCGTGTTGTGGCAACACAGAGCGCTTATTGGCAACGCCATCAATCAGCTGTTGGATATCGAAAAGTGGTGATTCAGAAATACCAAGTTTTTAGGAACTCCCTAAAGTTCCTGCTGGTTCTTCTGAAACCTGTACGTTAATTGGCAGAACGGGGACCCAGGTGTCCCTGGGGGTTGGGTGTTGGGGTTAGTCAGAGTTTGCTGTGCCTTTTTTGGCTGAAACATTCTGGCTGTGGTTTATATATAAACACTCAGGAAGGGGCGTTGAAAGATGCTGATAAAAGTGCTCCATAAGGAACTAGACAGTGGGCAATAAACAGCTTGATGACTCGACTCTCTTTACTGTCTGGGGAATTGCTGCCAGTTTTTTGTGCATATGTAAAGCAGTTGTCACCTGTGCGAGCTTGTCTGAGTTAATTTCTCTGCTTGTCAAAAATCCTCAATTGTACACAAGCCTTTCAGAGATCAGGGATATGAAGACCATCTTGTAGAAGCGCCTAAAGGTAATCGTGGCATTAGGATTAATTTTAATGCACTGACGAGTCTGTCTTACGAGAACGAACGTTCTGATTTGGAGTCTATTTGTCGACTTCTTCTCATCATCTACCGCTCCCTTTTTAATAATGTCGTGATAAGGTCAGTGCATTTGCTTTTAAGCCGTTTTCTATTGGGCGCATATTACGGCCCACTTCGCAGGGAAAGCTGCTGCTGTTTGTTTTTTAAATAGCCATTTGATTACATATGGATCTGTATGTGCTCGCACAGTTGTTTCAGTGAGCGTAAGCACACTATAGTGAGGCCCATATACCCGTAAGTGGGTAAACAAACTTTTTTTAGCTTCGATCACGTGCCCATTATTGGTTTTCTTTAGCTCTCACGTTTCTTTATGGACACTTCAAAGTACTCATCATTGCAAAAATACAACTCTACATATTCAGAGGCGAAGTGAAGGTACAAACATCTTTCATAACACATAAAAAAAGTGCCTTTCAAAGTTTTAAATGCTAAACCCAACAAACAAACAACACAAAAATTCACTTTTCTTTCTAATGCGAACAATAAAAAAACTTGTTAATTGTCAATAGCTTGTCAACGGTCAACAGTAGAGTGGAGTACAACAAGTCGGCCTACGGGTCGTTGTCGGCGCAACTGATGGCTTGAATTTGCAGTTGATGCAAGTGCTGTTTTTGTTTTTCATTTTGCATACAACTCTGTTGTAAAATTCATGCAACACGTACTGCAAGCCAACACCAGGTGGCTGTGGCAGGGAAAAACGAACAATTTTTATTATCAATTGCTTGGATTTTTCCAATACACGACATGTGACGATTTATTAGTTTACGGCCATGTGAATTTAATGCAGTATTTTTGTTTTATATAGACACAACTTCAAGTACAGAGTTGTATTTCCGGACAAGTATTCAGTTGAGACCAGAACTCTGTAAACACTATTTGATTTTATGGTATCAAAAACCTGCAGATAAATGTTTTTCTTACACAGATTTTTACATGAAAACTACTAAATAAAAAAAATTAGTTTGACTAGCAAAAAAAAAACTTAATTAAAAACATTTATTAAACCTTTTTATTTCGATTGGTTGTAAGAAGATTTTATGAAATACAAACTTGTTTACGTGTGCAGCCAAGTTAAGAAAATGGGAAACAGCTGATGTTTTAAGTGGCGGCCAATGAAAGTAAACAAAAGCGCAGATTTTCGTAAATATTGCCTTCATGCGAAAGTGTGCCAACTTCAAATACAAAACCTGCCTCTAAGAAAGTTACTAGTAACTTATCGCTTGTAGGCACGAAGTTGCAATAGAGGCGCAAATACACCGATCTAGGAAGGGCATCCTTCATCTCTTCACTCTTACTTTAATATTAAAAACATTAATTAATTAAAAATTAAAATGAATACCTCCAAAGTTTTTGTCAGACCCTCGACGGAAAATAGCTTAACTACACCGGTGCCTCTTAGTCTGGCACATGTTCCAAAAACGTGCCGCTTTATATTTTATTAGCGTCAAATAGAAATCGAGTCATGCGTTCTGCAAATGCTATGGCGCAAGGACATTTGTACAAGTTTAAGAGTAGAGTTATTGTTCAAACAAGGAACTTGTTGTTCATATTATCATCTTGCATTCTTTTTCTATACAGAAGTGGCAAATGGCCGACAGATGCCTGTAATCAGATGCAAAGAAATCCAACAGTAACTTGTGACAAATACAATATTTCCAACTATAAAAACCAGCAAACCTGGTTACACCGCAAATTGACTTCATCTGTGTTATTGTTGCCTGCCACAATGCGTGTCTCTGTACCCTGGCGAATATGTGCGAGTATGTCTGTGTGTGCTGTGCTGCCTAAATGAAGATCCTTACCATTTGCGCTGCAGCGCCAGCCAGCAGTTCGTTTCGCCGTCTTAATTATATTTTAAAGAAGTCGTCATATACAATTTATTTGCTGTTGTCCGGAATACAAGTTGAAAACAAACATTTGCACTTGTTAAGTCCATGCGAAAAGGAAATATTTGCGTTGCATTTTGCACTTAAACACACTTATGTACATCGTGGCAGCTTGTTGCCTTCTTTGTTGTGGTTGTTGTTGTTGTCGCTTTTGTCTGGTTACTGTCGTGGGGCAAATGGCTGCGTTCAGTTCTAGTTGGTCTCTTTGTTTTCTAGGCCTTGGTAGCAATTTAGCTTTTTTTTGTTGCCAGCTTTGGCGCATTTATAGACCTGGTCTGTTTTTTATTTTACGCAGGCGTATTTTGACTTTGTAAAGTTCAGTTTATGTGTGAGTGAGTGGTTTACCAGTCAACAAGACTTTCTGGTTTTTGTTGAGACTTTTTTGACGTTTTCTAGAACCTGTAGTTTAAAAATGGAACAGCTGGTGGCTCGAAAAGGGGTAAAGAACCGGCTTTAGCCTGTGCTGTAGTAAGTAAAGGCGGGGTGTTGGCCTTCCTTTATACTGCGTGACAAAGTCAAACTGTTACTGGCTGTTTCTCTTAGCATTTAACTTGATTATTGTGTCAGCAGTTCATTCGAAATGGCCCTGAACTGGAAAAGGGAAAAAGGGTATTTTAAAGCCCACTTTAGACTAAAGTACCTGCCAACAACTCAAATTACAAAAGCAAGTGTAATAATCTAAAAGCAATATGTCACGAAAATGTCAAATCAATGCCATAAGATATTTTATATTCAAGAAAATTTGCTCAGCCATAAAAGCTTTCCATTTAAAGTGGAGTTGTGCCGCTCTGAACTAGTTCAATTGATAGCGGTCAGTGTTATTATAATGACTGCAGCTCAGTACTTCTTTTATATTGATTTTTTTTTTTTTGCAAACACAATAAAAATGCAAAAATATCGTTATAATGAATTTTAAAGTCCGGATTTCTAACTGAAAGACACAACAAATTCAGTGCCAGACTTTATGTCTGTTTTTCTCCTTCATTCTCTTAAGTATGAGCTGTACGAAACAAATTTTAGATGCAAACCTGTCGTGGATTTTCGAAACACTGAGAAAATGTTGTTTAAATAAAATTGAATTTGATTTTTAAACTAATAAATAATGGCAGGTTCGCCATTTTCTCAGCAACATATTCTTTTGGTGGGTTTGAAGTTGGCAAGAACAAAGGGCAGATGGTAGATAAAGGGTCTGCCTTTTTTCCAAGTGTAAAACGTCAAACGCCGCAGTTCGTTAATGAAACAAAACGAATTCATTGTAGAGTCTGTCCTACGAAAAGCCCATGTTGCCTGCATTTTGTTCAAACAAAATTTGTTCAGTGTACCAAACCTTGTTTGACTTGTTCCCATTAGAAGCCACTCAATTAAAAAAAAAAAAAGAAAAAAGAAACACCATATGAGTGTTTTCGAGCCTTTGAGGGGTTTTTGGCTGTGGAGCAAAACTCAAGCCTTGAAAAACAATTCCCGCCATTCTATAACAAATCTAAAGTTATCTTTCGATAATCTTAAATGTAATAACTTAAGATTATTTTCAAACGTCAATGGGTTTTATGTTTAAATAATTTCTATCAGCACAAATTAAAACAATAATTCACCAACACCACCCAATTAACCATGAACATAATGTCCACTGCCCACACAAGTCACAATTACAGACGTCCGTCCAACTGCAACCTCGTGTCAGCATTTGGTAACATTATAATTTTATAGCTTTTCGCTTTCTAACACAAGAAGTTGAATTGAAACTTGAGAAAAGAATAACATAAAAGCCAACAAACTTGTTAACTGAACAGGTTAAAAAAAATGTATTAAATGGGCACAAGTACAACACAGACTCTTGGCAACTTAATACTCGTATCTTCTGTTTTGCCCACTCACACTTGTGCACTTAAATACAAGAACTGCAAATTATTGGAAAAAAGCAAAACAAACACAACCTGCATGTGATCGATTGTTACATTGACTTCTGATCGGATTTATGTTGTTTGATATCATGACAAGCTGGGGAACCGCGAAACTAAAGTGCCAACGACACTGTGCAGCAAAATCAAACTTAAAGGAAAACCCTAAAAGAAAAAGGGGCATGAATCGGTGACTGCGCATGTATCGGTACTGCAAAGCTGGCCGCCCTGAGACTTAATTGTGACGAAAGGGATGGCAGCTGTGCTGGTGGAAAGTGATGTCTCATGGCACTAAGTTGCCAAACAAATCATCCATCGTGTTTCGCCAAGATACTCCCATATACTCACACTATCCCTACGAACGCTGGCACTATTTTTTTTTCTTTGGAATTGTAAAACTATCCATTAATGATGCTATTGCCGGATTTATTTGCAGGCAACTGCCGATGGTCTTTTGTCCATATCGGCAAAAGACCGGAATAGGACCTCCCCTAAAGATGGCAAAGCCAAACTGTGTAATTTATTTGCATCAGCACTTGCTGCTATTATGGCCTAATCTGGTGGTGGACCAGTTATACTGGTGAACTGTCCAATTTATCAGGCTAGTCACACATAGGTGGCAACTCCTTGTGGCATGTGAAAAGCGACACACAATACAAATCCATTGGTCAGGAACACCGGCTATCTAAATCCTCCCGCCATTAGTCGAGTCAAAGCACCTGAACCGGTTGTACAAAGTCGCAAAGGAACATCAGACCTTAACCAGTCTCCTGCCCATCCAATGCAAATCGTTTAAGTGTTTGAGGGCTCTTTAAAGACCCCTCCTAAAGATTTCTTTTCCCACAAAAGTTAAACTCAGTGTATGAACTTGTTGTGCTTCCTACTCGCATAAAACTAAAAAAAACACAAATTTCCATATATTATTAATACTTTAAGATTTTATTATATTTATTATTGTTTATTAACGAACTGTGGCTGCCACTTTAGGTCTGCCAGTCTTGCAACTGTACAAGTATTTTTAACGGCACTTTCATGTGAAAGTGCGTTTCAAAAATGTCGGCGAAAGTGAAATCAAGAAAGAAAAAAACATTTTATTTCATATTAATATTCCGCTACCATGAACTTACACGTAAAATAATTGCAGTTTCAAGGAAAACCAATAAATTTAAAAGTTATTGTCTTTTTTTAATGAGATTTTTGTTTCCCAACGATTTAAGCTGCTTGACTTTTTTGGTATTTTTCTCTTTTTTAAGGCAAAACTATTAAGTTTTGTAATAAATATGATCAAAATAATGCCACCAAATTTTTTTAGAGGCAACACTGTCACTGTAACTGTCAGTTCGTTTGTTTTGCTTCCCATAAATGTCAAAAAATCCCTGCCTTCTGAAACCTGTTCAGCCAGTTCAGCTGAAAATTGACTGCAGGTGCAGCAAGTAGGAGTGCCCTACTCCCTAAGTAGTTAATAAGATGGGATTGTTTTGGCACGTGTAAACGCTGTGTCACATTTAGGCCCAATTAATAAACTTTCTTTCTTTATACTCTCACTTTAAAAATGTCGATAGAGTTTGATATTATTTCTGTCCTTATAGTTTCTTTTCGGAGTTAAGTACCTTAAGTATTACCTTACTCCTACAAGCCCTACTTTTAAACAACTTTGCAAAGATGGAAGTCAGAAAAAATCTATGTTTTCGAAACGTTCTTTGAGGAAATGATACGTATTAATGGGTAGGCGGCCCTAGAGAAGCAAATAGCAGCTGTTTGGGTGCCAGTGTTGCCTAATGGGCTCCATGTACTATTTGTTTATTTCACAGTTTCACAAGTTTAAAGCATAATAAGACAAAGGAATATATTTTTAAAAGCAAAAAAGGACCTGGCTGGCCGCCAGCCGGCAACCAGGAACACTAAATTTTCACCGCTCATTTCATTGACAAGAAGATATGGGCCATCATTGTTTTTGCAGGCATATGGACCAATGACTCTGCCAGCCTAGAAAGCGCACCAAACAGTAAGTTTCGATGGATGTAAAGGTGTTTCGATAAAAGCTTGTGGATTATCGTCACTCCAAATGCGACAATTCGGGTTATTGACGTGCCAATTCAAACAAAAAAAAACGGCTTCGACGGAGAAGAAAAGTTTTTAATGGAAATTCAGTATCTCTTGACAAACAGAAACATTATTTTGATAAAGAAAAATTGCAAGCTTTGCTCTGCTGCATCCACAAGTGCTGGTTCACACTCATCAACTTTTTGATCTTCTGCAAGAAAGAAAGAGAAAAGGCTACAAATTGTATTTATTGTTGTTTCATCACTTTCCCATTCAATACAAACTCGAGCAATAAAAGTTGATGTTTGTGAACCGGCACTAACGAAGCGTCGAATCAAACTACATACAACTTTCAGCTGTTAAATGGGATTGTCAAATAAGGCAGTGCTGCCAACTGCACGTTCCAAACTACAATATAATGAGAATAATAATGAGCAACCATTCAGCCACTATTGCGAAACACAGACCCCATATATTGTAATTGGGAAAAGTGCCTCCTTCTTCGTTTCTTGGCCTGTAGTCTTTCACCAGCCTTAATTCATTTTTGGCATCGTGTGAATCTTCATTCTCGGCTCCATTTCAAAATCATTATCAATTAAGAGCAAATTTGCCGCTCTTTAAAACAGCGCGATAAAACAAGTCGTATCTAATCGTGATAATGTTTAACAAAATGTCCTGGTAACTGAAGTTAATTTTCAAACTTGTCTAATGAAGCGGTCGGTATTTGCTGTATTTTGCTTGGCCAGTTGTTACGCAGAAAGAGCTCTTGTTATTCAAACCCATTTAACTTGACCATATTTGCCGCATGAGTGTCTTTTTGTTTTGTTTGTTTGTTTCGTTCGTTGCATGACCGACATTTCTTGGGGATTTGAAGGAAAATAGAAATAAAGCAAAAGGTGTCCGAAACACGTTTTAAATCAAAATAAAACATCTATGGAAGAATGGACAAAATGGCCAGCGATAACGAGCCAGGCTGCAGCCAAAAGTTATCGTGAGCATGAAGCTTTCAAGCCGGCACCTTATTTATGCACGCAACTTGGTGCTGAACATGTTGGCTAATTTAGCAGAGTTGCATTTTAAAACGCAATAATGGCTTTTCAACGGCCATGGCAACGACAACAACAATAATACATCTTAATAAAGTTGTAAAATCAGCTTTTTTTTGATTGATATCGGATATAAATTAGACGTATTAAAATTGAAACTATTGTACAAAAAGGCCACCAAATGTTGGGCAGACAAACGACAGAATTTGCGAAATGCTTTGGAAGAGCAACAATTTAAGCGGCTGCACACGGTGGTTTGTAGAGCTGTTTAAATGAAAACTAACGTGTTTGCCCAAAACGAACAGTGTGACCATGTACAACTTTTAAAGTTTTATTTATTTTATTATGCAATAATTATTATTAATTTTTCACGCATATAATATTTTATGTTTGAATTTTTTTCTCTACTGGTTTGATTTTCAGTATCGCGTAGGATTAGCCTGCCGCGGCAGGTTCTGATATAAATCACTGTCATATTTGGTCTCTGTGATTCACTTTTTCCCAGTTGTTTTCAACATTAACGTTCACTGGCTGTCAAAACAAGCTTTAGCTCTCGTCCAGTTACTTTAACGTCAGAGTTCGCATAACAACACAATTGTCAAACTGCCGGCGTATCCTGCCAAAAAAAAACCAACATACGCCGCTTCTCTGGCTTTTCAGCAACATGTAAATTTTTGCTTATGGCCAGTTTTTATTGCCAGCAATTAAAATGTCGCCGGCTGTTTAAATTACAAGCAAAGTTTTGCAAATATTTGTTTTAAGTAAATTTAATACTTTATGCCCGTTCTAATGTCCGTCTTTCCGATGAATCATTTCGAACGCTCCGGTAATAAATGCCAATCAAGTGATTTATAAGCGCATCGTACTGTTTGGGCTCAGCAACACCATAATATTTTCTTTTCTTTTTTAATAGGATTATTTTACAAGCAACATCTTAAGCAGATCTACACTAATAAAAAAAAGGACTTGCTTTTATCATAAAAAAGATGTTTCACTAAAGGATTCTTATTTTTAAGTTCAACTAAAATAAAATTTGTATGAGAATATCGCTGAGTGCTGCTCATCCGGTACTGGCCAATTTTCTACATCTTAATAGTTCATATTTTAAACCCCAACAAATCGATAAGAAGAAAGCAACTGAACCCAAAAGTATAATATGGAAATATATTTACACATTTCTAAGCCGCACACTGACATATAGGGGAATCCCCGAATTTTAGTTGTTTTGCTTTATCTCCTGTGGAGGTTTTCGTGCAAATAATGCCAATAAAAAAGCAGTGATGTGTTAGAATGTTGGCGCAGTGGGGTGTTGATTTTATTTCCAACGCACTGTACATACAAACACACATCATTTCTATTGGCGTTTAATAAAATTGTTATCGGTCTTTTGAGTTTAAAATACAAGTTTCTAATTGAAGAACACTTGTTCAGCTGCAGAAGAAAGCTGAATACAGAACCAGAGGATGTTTTCCATTTAAGTTTTCAATCATCTGCACTCAAACAATTTAATGATACTGCCCGCCAGCCTGCCAGCCTGTGCATGCCAAAGTGTGCACGCTGCAACCTGTAATTACGATAATTTTTAAAGCTACACGATAAACTGCATGTTTAACGTTGCCGGCTCAAAGGTGTCAGTATGTGCGTTCACATCCATGTAGTTTTTCATTTCGAATAAAATTTCCATTTTCGCATATTAAATTGTGTCAAGAAAAATGTGTTTCGAAAGTGTCGGTGAGTATGTTTTTCATCAAAATTTCGTTATCCATCTCTGTGTGTGCGCTGCCAGACCCCCGGCGGCGCTATTTTTAATTGCCACGTTTGAAAGAGTTGTTAATAATTTAATTAGCAAGTCATTTATCTTGTTCGTGTAACTTCTCAAAGAAACTAAAATTGCTATTAATTTAGCAGCATTTTAGAGTCGATTAAAAAGATAAGTAAAAGAAATACATACAAGTGGCTTTAAAGGACCAGCAACAAATAAAAGAAATCCGTGGTTTATTAAACGCGACATAGTTTTAACGTTTCAAAGAAATGCTTTAAGTATGATCGACTTTTTTTAAAATATTTTGTTTTTATTTTTATTTTAAAAACAGTTTTACCTCAAGTGCATTTTTGTGCTGCCGTATCCGATAAATTTATTGTATGTAGAACAATGTGGCCACATTTAGCTGTCTTTATTTTTTATAATTTTTGTTTAAAAAATAAAAGGAAATTCCATTTTAATTGCATGCCAGTACAATATTAGTTGCGCTCCCCGCACCACAGTGTGGCCGCACTCAGCCCAGCGTCAGATGTGGTTACAGTGTAGCGGTTCAGTAAACCAAGAGCCAATAGCCACACGATGGAGATCTGGCGATTTCGATGCGTTCACAAGAACTCGAACTTTAGCAGATTGCAATATTTTCATCACATTTTTTTTACTGCCCATACAACAACAACCATAAAAATATTAGGCATGACCAATCAATATGTTTTAGATAATTTTAAACCGCTGAACACACACACACACACATACATACATACATTCATATTCGTTACCAACTTTTTGGCATTTTTGTGCACTTTTCTTATACATAAATTTTTTGTACATAAATATTTCTTCTATCTCATTTCTTTGTTTTTATTTTTACTAAAACAACATCATAATCATTCAACTTGAATGTAGACAAATTTATGAAACTTGAACTCTGGACCATGTCCAATATTTATGAATGATTTGCAGCAGTTTATTGCCCAAAAAAAATGTTTCTTTTTTCTATTCATTTCCACAGTTTTTATGCTTTAAGCGATTAGAGCGGCCATTTGATGTTTCGGATGCAACAAAGCAGCAAAAATTTGTTACCCCTCAACAGCTTTCATCGTTGATAAAGAGCAATAACTGTTGTGGCGGTTGTTCATTTCTCTGGGTCATCATTTGGCAAATAAATGGCCGCCCCTTAGCATCAGCATTTAAACATATTAATACATACATACACACACACACACATATACATACATGCATCCTTACGTTAGACATTTTTAAATATTTCTTCTTTTCGATGCTTATATTTAATGCACATACATTTTTCTTTCCTTCTTTTTGTTTCAGCACAATCGGCCGAAGTTTGAAACACTTCAAATCAGTGTTGGAAAGTTGCCCACAGAATTCATCAACGATTGTAATAAATGGCAATAACGGCAATCAATTTGCCAACTCAACATCGTCTTCAGCAGCAGCAAATGCTGGACAACCAAAATATACCGTTACAACAGTTATGCATACATACACACATACGCACATACACATGATGAAAGCCCATCATCATTTCATCAAACGATGGCAGCGAACAGCAAAAACATCAACAATAACAACAATCATACCACCGTGAATTCTATAATCAACACAAACTTAATCATAATGACGGCAGAAGAGCTGCCGTGCGAACAATTCTCAATGGATTTTCTAGGATATTTGCATCGGCTGTTTGAATTTTTTTTTCAGAGCCATAGAACAATTTTGTTTTATTTTTAAGTAAAAACACAAGAAATTCTATGGAATGACCAAATTTGCAAAATTTTACTGGCTCATAAATTTCAAGCCATTTAATGTTTAAAAACAATCATTTCTGGCATTTGAGTGCCGCGACTGCGCCTTATGAACGCCATCCTGTCGGTCCAATACTGCACCGCATTTTCCAATATACGCAGTCTTCTTTTGTCAATTATATGACGAATATTGGCTGCTGAATCAAAGCATAGAGCAGGTTATTTGAAGTACCCCCCTCTGCAAAAAGTAGGTCCAAAAGCTCACACAAACGGGGTGAGGATCATTTTCTTAAGATACATATATTCGGTTACCAAATTTGGGCCTCAACACAGTGATGGCTGCACGCCCTTTATTGCCATGTTGCGTCATCTTGTCGGAACCGTTCTGCTCTAAGCGATTTCCATTGCAATACCGATAGCGTTCGCTTTTCAGATGACTAAACACCAATTTCTCTTTCACAAAATTGTATTCCTTTTTAAAAATCTTAGAGAAACATATTTTTGATTGCCGCTTAATGTCAAGTTCGATTTTCGACAGGTTTGTCAGCACTACAAAAAAAAAAAAAAACTTAAATGAAAAACAAGCCAGAAACAAAACAGCTGATGCCCAACAGAGCGGAACATAAAAACTAATTCCGTCTTTACTTTAATTATTTCCCAGAACATTTGCGATTACAGATCTTTAGATTTCTTTAAACTAATAAATATTTGCTTGATTTTGCAACTGGATAAACTGCATTAATTTCTTGTTGGAGTTTTGGTGACACGTAAGTACATAAAAAGATGCTTTATCGTAGACCAGGATACTATTTTAACTTGTTTAGGGCAAAAAAATATTGGTATTGGACACGTCGCGTATTTCAGCCACTAAAAAAGAATCAATTAAACAAATTTGTGAATCACGAAGACTTAAAGAAGACATAAAGAATTGTATTAAGAAGGACTAAAAACGCAGCAGCAGGTACGATGATCCGAATGCCCCAGAGCTGCTGTTGTCTTGCAACAAATTTCTGTAATTCGTAAGGAACTAGTTGGCTAAAACCTGATAGACCTTGAGGACTTCAGCCCACCAACTGAGGTGCCTCAGGAGCTTCTTCAGTCTGGGGAGTTACGGCCCAAACTACGTATTAAAGAGGAAGCCAAGTCCATTTTTAAATGTACAAGGGCTCGTAATAAAATAAATTAAAAAAACGCCGAAAAAAAGTCTTTTATAGTGAACTTTTTCACATACAAACAACAATAGTTTTGGCATTAAATATCCATGAGTATAAAACGGCCAAAGAATTGTCAGCTGTCATCTTTTAGACATAAATTACAACATGTCCATAAGTCTGCTTTCCGGAAAGCACTGGACAACATTTTTATACTTGTATAAAGGATCCAGCTGCTTTCAACTATCCAATTATGCTTCAGTTAAAGTCCTGCTCTCTGTGCACAAAAATAACCACCGTAACGAAAAGAGTTGTGTTTAATATTTTCAGCTGTAGAGAAATTGTCTGTCACTGTAATTCCCAGTTATCAGTGGACAAAATGTCTGTCATTCGTTTGCAACTGCTGTTTTAACTAATTCCATGTTATGGCTTAAGTCCTAGAAAAGAAAGAAAAAGAGAAGAACTGAAAAGTTGAGCATGACCAGCAACAGACAGATGCCGTTTTTATGACAAAATGGCAGATGAGGACAATGAATAATTATCGTAATTTAATTACGGCACTACAATTATTTGCAGCTACAAAATAGTTTTAAAATTAGCAGTTCCTACTCGCTGGTCATTAAAAATATGCGCTATCCTTAAAGAAAAAGTCTGGCTGGCTTTTGGCAGGTGGACGCTTTTTATGCTCAGCCTTTAGAAGACATTGAAAACAACACAGCCCGCTTGGACTATACAAAATATTAGCATATTGGTGTACACACACACACATACATATTTATTTATTAAGCAACGTTTTGTGTTGCTATACAATTTCAGTTGCGAGCCAAAAAAAAGCGTGAAATAAAGAAGTCGTTCCAACTGAAATGTAGGGGGTGAATTGAAAACTTCCTTGTTTTAATTCAGTTACAAGTTAATTTTTTTCTGGATTATTGAATAATTCTTAATAGAATCGATAATAGCAATTGACACGCAAAACAAAAGTTTATCCAAATTCCATTAAACAGTCGTTGCCGAAGAAAAATCACGGTTCAAAAACTGTAGCACAACCAGAATCGGCACTTAAACACTTCCAGTTGTTGCATCACTTCAAATAAGAAAGTGGGCAGAAGAGAGAGAGAGAGAGAGAGAGAGATATTCCTGCTCAGAATTGTTGGGGAAATGTTACGTCGCCGCTGACAAGAAGATAAATCACAAAAATTATACGAAGACAATTGTAAATGGCTCAATTTTCGACTTTTGTAGTTGATTCAAGTCGAGCATTAAATGTGTTGTCGCGCTGCCATAATTTTTACAACATCAAATGTGTTACACTTATACGTTAATATGTATGTACGTATCCCAGTTAGCATTTTGTAGCACAATTGAATGTTTTGAGACGCAGCTTTATATTCAATATAAGCACTTGTTTGGTGATCATTAAGGATCACCCCCCTTGGCAGAAATGCAACCCTGCAGGCGAGTCATTTCAATAGATTTCTAACTATTTTTGAGCATTTTTCTGCTGAGCAGAACCTCTGGCATAGTTGACAACTTTTTTCCACAAATTATCACTAAAATGGCCTGGAAAATAAATAAATTTTAAACAAATCGTTAATCATCAGTGTCCGACTCTTTTATAAATTTAAGAAAAGAAAAGTAATTAAATTTTTGTTAAGTTTCATGCGGCAAATTATTAATCAGTCATTTCTTTTTAGCATTTCTTTTTAGGAAAAGTTTCATAAAACAAATGTGTACAAATTTTTCTTAAGATAAAATTCAAAATTTATATATGAAATTTGTTTAAAAAAAATGTGAATTTAAATTCTTCTCCAAAAATGTTATTTTAAATCATGAAGTTCTATATTGTCGCCGTTAAAGTAGTTCCCGTAGATATAATTCACATGTGCCAGCATTTTTTCCAATCCTCGAAGCAGTTTTGTAGTGAGTCCTTGAGCCTGGTGTTTGTCCCCTCAATAACCACAAAACGCCGTCTTTTCATGGCCATGTTCAATGTTGGTAGGAAGAGGAAAATGGCGCAGGGGCCCAAAACTGTTGAATACGGTGACATGAGGCATGAGTACAGTTTTGTTAAATATGTTGCCCTGCACTAGTTGCTAATAATCAAAAGTGATCTAAGGAGACTCATTTAGGAGATTTTTGCTAATAGCTTTAATACAAATGTTGGCTGGGCAAAGGTAGGTAAACACAATATGTATGTGAAACTTCTAGGTACGCATGAGTATGTGAATGTAGGAATAGTTCAAGTAATACATTTAAAACAACAACTAAAAAGTGATTGAACCCTGTATCTGTATCTTAAAGAGAAAGTAACACGTGTTTAGATTTCAGTTCAGGTTTCCGTCAAAGTTGAACAACCTCTGGAATATGTTGTTAAAAGGACTTCTTGTTGTTGGGTTTATAGAAGAGTATGTGCATGTAAGTAGAATTGTATAGGCTCAATACGATTCCAAATACTTTCTATTTCAATGAGGCAGAACAAGAACATTTTTCTGACATGTTGAAAATTCAATCTCAAAATTTAAGTCCACCCTTAAAGTTTATTGAACCTCTGAGAAAAATATTGTTGTGATTGTTTCTGCTTAAGCTGGTGTTTTGAGGAAACGTGGCCAGATTACGAGTACCTTTAAAATAAGATAAATCTTATTTGAAATAGTTTTTTGTTTCTATTTACAATAAACAAAATTGTCTGTCGCGGACTCTCCTGCACATTTTCTTGGTGTTGCTTGGACGCACGTATGTTGGCCAGCAAACGTTGGACAGACGACTGCACCACGAAACCAAATTTGTCACGTTCGAATCGCTCATTTTTTTCGCCATTTACATACATTAACCCCGAATTTGTCCTCTCCTGCCGCTCAACTTTATTATAGATTAGATTGTTTCATATGAATTGAAAATGCAGTTGCAAATGTTTTTGATTTTCTGCTTTTTGCTCATTTTAAGCGGGTCACGTTCTACATGCTGCAAGTACCTACATACGTATATTTTAGTTCTTATGCCCGCCTCTTGACACACACGATTTTGGTATTTATTTGTGGCCCTTCTTCCAATTATTGGACTAGTTTAGTGGCGATTTTTCATAAAACCAGTTGGTACCCACCAACCGCGCCCGTAGGCCCTTTAATGGTTTATTTTTGTGCTCCAAAAACATGGGGGTGCTGTTGGAGAATTCCACAGAAATTGTTGACTTTCTGTTAATTCGAAAATAATAGAGCAGCAGCCACATTAAAACAGAAATTGTGTGCATCTATTTGCTGCATGCCATATTGGGGGAAATTGGCTGTTCAACGGTTTTGTGTGGCAGCAGCAGCTATTTTTAGAAGTTGCATTGACACCGCGACCAAGAGGAAGACACAAACTGCAAACACCAATTTGTTTTCTAATGTCACGCCGTTCGCCATGAAATTTCTGTAAGTGAATAAGATTTTTGCTGCTGTTGATTTCGGGCCTGGTTAATTGGCTGACTGTCTGTCATTTGGAATGTCTGCACTTTTTACAACGATATCCAACAATCCGCCTTAAAAGCTGAAGCGAAAAAGCAAAACAAACAAAAAAAACAAACTAAATTTAAACAAATAAGAACAACCTCTTTAAATGAATTTATCTAGGCGTTATAAAGTGCTGCGGCACGTCGCTGACAGCGCCGCTTCAGCTAAAGCAGACACTTCCAGCAAATCTCCGCTGCTGGTTGCTGTTGCGTAGGGATGGATGGATGGATGAATGGCTGGGATGGCTGGGATGGCTGCTGGTTCGTTGGCTGGTTGGATGGATGTTGAGGCTGAAATGTTTTATTGAATAATTTGTTTGCTCAATACGGTTTTTGATTCTAAAGACGGTGGTGCCAGCTGAACAGCGTACGCGCACCATATTGTGTAATTAACGGAAGATTGGACAACAAAAACAACACGCAATAAGAAATATTGTCTGTGTAAGAATAACGGTTTTAAAGTGAGCAGAAAACTCCATCTACTAGTGGATATTCAAATAATGTGATAACGTGAGAAATACTGACCATTCAATTATGACTGAAACATCCCTGTAACTGAACGACAGTGATCAACAAAAGTGTGTTATCGAATTTAAAAACAGCCAATAGAAACACGAAAATTCTCAAAACTTAAAAATCTATTTATGGATTAAATTTAAAATTAAAAGAGTACCAAATGGCGTAATTTTTCAAAGAAAAAAATATATATATTAAAATAAATTGTTTATTTAACAAAATGTTCCTAATCTGAAAGTGAAAGTGCTTGGAAAGTTGTGATTATTTGCATTCTTTTGAAATCAAGTTCCTACAATCGTATTTTAGAACCAAAGCAAAACTATCGGGCAGTAAGTGCTAGAAATATGTATCGTTTCTAAAAACGAAATTAAAATCGAATACAATTTCAATTTAAATTTAAATTTTCAAAAATAAAATAAACGTTTCATTTGCTTTTTATAGTAAATAAAACTTTATAGCTAAAGGATTATAATATATTTTCTATCCAAAAGTAAGTACTTACAAACACAATAGATTTATCGCCTGTTGCAAGATATTGAGCGTCAACGTTTGCCTGGTATTTTGAGGCACAAACAACTGATTTGGAGACTTTCTCGTCTCCGTCGTCCGCCTTAATAAATTATACCGTGGCCCTTAGGTCAGTTAGTTTGCTCTTAACCGGTTCTTGGTGGGAGAGAACTGTGAGATTTTGTTACACAAAACTGGCAAACCTGCAGGCACAGCCTAAAACTAAGCGAGGGCGCCTGACGAAAGACAAGTCCGGTCTCTTCTGTGATCACTCTTCCACCTGGTCTGGCAATAAATAAATATTAGCAGTATTACAAGGCCATAGATTCACACAGAAAAAATTATTATAACGGTGAAATTCATAAACTTTTTGTGTAAAAAAAATTATACTTTTCAACAAATACTTTTTCTGATTTAAAAAACTCTTCCTTCTCTTATGTCTGAGGTTTGTGTAAGGAAATGATAAAATATTTAGGGGGTTCAGTAATTTTTTTTTGGTTTGAAAACTAATTAAAGTTGGAAAAAAATAACCTGGCATTTTGTTTTTTTCTTCATTATTTTTCATGAACTGATATCACGAACAGTTCTGCATTCAAATAATGTATTAACTGATTCAACAAACTCTGTAATTGAATAAGCGAGTCTAATGTTCGACATTGAAGCAACGTGATTGAATTGAATTTTTAAAGCAAAAGTCATCTGGGCAACTGGATCAGGCATTCCTTGTTAGAAGTAAAGCTGGTGCACAGATTACCAACTCTAAATTTTATTTCTGTGCCAGCAGTTTTAGCACAAAACAGCGAAACCAAACTTTTTTTCTGTGCTGAGTTTCTCGCCAAGAATGCGTTGCGCCTCCAATGAAACCAAAATGTATTTTTATAATTCTTGTTGTTGTTTTTTTCAAAACCATCCCCATCATTTCCAATGATTTCTTAAATTTAACTTGATGACTAAATCGATAAATATTTTGCATAAAAATACGATTTTTTTCAACTGAAATTTACATGGTTCAGTTCCATTTTAATTTTATGCCCAGTTTCTGCTTTTATTTTAAACCAGCAAAATATTTTCCCTAGAGACAATTACCGGTTTCTTTTGGTTTTTTTATTTTTTAATTTAATTTGGAAATCAAGAGGAACAAAACTTTAAACTGTCCCGCAATGAGACACATTCTTCAATCACAGATAAAGAACAAAACGAATGGAGTTGGATAAGAAAGAAAGACATTTGTAGCCAAATGTTTGTTGATTCAAGTAAATTTAGCAGAAGCGAGAAAAAAAATAAATACAAAAAGTTTTGTGGCGTTTTTCGACTGCGTAAACTGTGTAGGTCTGTGCGAAGAGGGCCAGCAGATCTATCGCATACATACACTTCTAATCCACACTATTATACATCTTGTTTTGACACATCAAAGGACTGGGAAATGATTAATATATTAGTTTTTCTTGTCCATGTTTTATGGCAGTGTTGGAAGAAATACTGCAAAAGTAATTGTAAAATAGTACAAAAATGTATAAAAATTCAAAGGACAAAAACAAAAACTAGTTTCAATAATAATAACAAACTAGTTAAATTAACTATAATATCGGTCATTGTTATATTTGCACTTTATATTTCCTAAAGGTCAGCCAAACTTCAACGGAATATATGCGATTTAGTACGTACGTATGTATGCGATTCGATTACTTCAATTCTAGATTTTTGGAGATGTGTGGCATTGTCGACCTTTACACGGTTGCGCTTAGGATTGCATGACTTCAGTTCAGTTACATTGCAAATAACGTTTGGCCACTCAAGACCACAATCTACCACCAACTTCACCGATATGGCTCGTTAAGAAATGCAACATTTTAAATTTGACCCCTAAGAAAATTCATCGAATGACATTTTATTTGGTAAAATATGTATAAAGAAAAGCTTAAGTTTAATTAATATTTATTGTATTTTTTTATCTTTTCGCATAATATACTACGATAAAATCTTAGGTTGTACCGATATTTCGTAACGCTTTTGAAAATGAAAAATTATAATTTAATAAAACTTTTTTGATCAAAATATAAAAGCAAAATTGTATGGCTTTTTATATCGGGTAACAGTTAAATTATTAACCAATTTAAGAGGACTTTCCACCAGGCCCACTTTCCATTGGCGAACCAACGCTTAGCAACAGTCTGCAAAATTTCGTCAGACGAACTCGAAAAGCTTAAAATTATTTAACCCTTCAACCAAAAAAAAAACAGTGGAAAATAACATTAAAAAAATTTGGAAATGAACAAGGCCAACAACCAAAATGTACTCGCACACAAAAGTGGAAAAATATTTTGCATTTTCACTTTTTTGTTTTATTTCGTCAACAGGCGAATGAACGCACAAGTTCAAGAATCTCTAAATTCACACACACTTCATTTCTTAAGGCATTTATCTTTAACACGATAAGAAAAAGACAAACACGAACAAACAAACACACAAACACACACACACACAGGCATCTGACTCATTTCTATGCAATAGATGCAACAACAAAACCGAATGTGTTAATATCAACAAAAACAACAGCCTAGAAGACATAAAAAAATGTAGTTCAATGCAGTTTGCTGGGGATCCTGAAGCTGCTGCTGCGCAGCGTCATTGCCAGTCGTTGAGGAAAAGCAGCGCTGCTTACAGCCATCGACAGCGCAAACACACTGTGCAGTTGTTATAAACATCATCGATTGTTTTCGGTTTCCCTCTCTTTCACAATCATATTTATGGCACATGCCGTTACTGGCCGAACACGAGTACGAATAAAGCCTGTGAGTTGTTGTTGTTGCTGTTGCTGCTGCTGCTGCTGCTGCTGCTGCCAAACCAAACAGTTCTATTTATAATTTGAATAGCGGTTCTATTAATTTCTTCCCTAAAGTGTCTGTCTTTCTTGTTATTTTCCCGTTTTTTGGTTGTTTGTTTTGTTGTTGCTACTTTTGGCACTTTCTTATTGGTAATAGAAGCAGGAAAATTTGCGTTATTTTTGATGTTGGTAACAGAACACATTTTTGGCGTGGGGGAAAACTCTTAATTTAATACGAATTGTAATACATACATTTAGACGCCATCTTCTAACACGAACTGCCTGCAGACATGTTAAGAAATAAATTTGCAATTGCCCCGAAAAAAATCAACATTGTGTTAAATCATGTGATTCCCGTTTCAATTTGTTTAGCTTAAGACTGTCTGGTTTGTTCTATTTACTTGGGAACTCCGCGGGATCTCAATTTCTTTTCTAAGATTCTACAAAAAAGTTCGTGTGATTTCTCATACATACATATGTATGTATGTATGTATGTATGTAGATAATTAGAAAGACCAATTTTAAACCATGATGCTGTTGTATGTAAGTAACTCGTTTCGGAAGCAATTACAGTGTTGCATGTCATGGTTAATAAAATACCTGTTGGACAACTGTAGGCATTTTACGGTGACAAATGTTTTGCTTTGCCAATATTATTATTAATTTGAGTTGAACCACCAGCACAAAAATTGTACTCAGATAGATAAAATAAAAAAACGAAAACTTTGATATTCGTGTTCAATGTCTTTGTCCAGTAACTGGCAAATGGCAAATGCCATTTTGCCATTATTTTTATAGACTTTTTGTTTGTACTTGAAACTGTACACGATTTCCTTTAAAATGAAACTATTTTCGTTACAGTTTCCTGTAAATTTTCTATTAAGCTTCCAAATAAGATCGATATACTCGTACATACGAATTTGCGTACATATGTTTGTATAAATAAACCAACATTGTTGTGAATTAAAAACCAAAGACTGCAAAGCCCCCCAACAAACTTTTCCATTTACCCTTTTTTTTGGTTTGTCTTCTTTATGACGTGGCAATATTCCCCCTTTTCCGAACAAAAAAATTCACAACGGGAATATTATTTAATAGAACAAAAAAAAAATATCGTAAATTACAAAGTTTACACACTTTTAAAACAAAATACTTACAACCATCAACTACTGCATCACGTTTTCTTTGTGATGTTTGGGGCATAACAACACCAACAACAAATACGGCGATCGGCAACAGCTACGAACAGTGACAGCTGTGCGTTTACAGTGGCAATATCAAACAGAAAATTATCACTTTCAAGATCATCGTTCTTTTTTCGCAATTACAAGAATTGAAAGTTATTTTCAGTTGTAATAGATGGGAACTGATTCCGAACGGATTCAGAATGCATTCTGTGTACTTGTGTATTCTTTTGCAGAGAGATCTTCTACGTTAAACTGGCAACTTTTTCCAAATGAAAGCAGCATTTAGCAGTCATTTGCGTGTAAACGGATGCCCAACATTTTACAAATTGCAACTATGCAGCAAAAATATATTTTGTATTAAAATCCGAAAGAGGTGTTGCGATTTTAGTACATAAGGCGCTTAGACAGAGTTAATACAAGGAATTCAGATCAGATCTGGATCACAGATATGACGTATGCAAATGAAGTTGTCAAATCATATGTGACATATTGGTCTACAAGTAAAATAGAGTGGCAGCACACAAAAATTCTCCTATAATATCGATTATCTGCAACTCCTTGATCTTTCACTTAAAGGACAGTTGATGGCAGTCCAAGACTGTGCTACCGGATAAATTTCTGAGCGTTTATTTACTCTTTCTTGGAACGAAGTTGCGCCGCAGTCAAGGCAATTGATTCTCCTAGAGCTGCATAAGTAACGAACATCTTAAGTTTTATTGAAAGTTACGGCAGTCTCTCGCATATGAAACCTGTTTCTACTGGAACGTACATTTATCGCAAAAAGGGGTGCGTTTTTGTGCCCTGTAACTCCGAATCTAGTCTCTACTACAGAAATATTTGCCACAATTTTGCATTAATGAATCCGTATGACTTTAAATGAGCCAACATTTCGCTTTCACAAACGCTGGAGCGATCACTCTTCTATTTGAATAAAAACAAAAGTTCCCCAAAAGCAGTTTCTGGAATTTCATTTACAAGACTATTTTAAGGCTTCTGCAAAGATTTGTGTGTGTGTGTGTGTGCGTGCTTTTATAGCCCCCTGCAACGTTAGAGACATTGCAACGACAACAAGATAAACAACAACGGTTTGTTTGTTGCATCAGAGTCTCTTCCTTTTCCAATTGTCGCAAAACAAGCATGTGTGTCATATTTGCCCCAAGCGACTGTTCCTGTGCGCAGCCAGCGCACAACAACTACTGACTAACGCCACAAACTCATAAGACGCTTTTAATGGATAAGTTGGCTGGTGCACAATTCTGCTCAATGATTCTTCTGTCTGCTTTTTTCATTTTGATTTTGTTTTTGTCTTTGGATCTTGATTTGCTGGAGAATTTAGAATGGATGAGGGCGGCTGTGCTGGGCGCATGATATTTGAAATGTAAATGAACTTTTATACCGCCTCAACAGACACTACGCATGCACAGTGTGCCGCCCACAGGTATGACTTTCAATTTACGTAAATAACTTTCTAGGTCCGCAGGGTTTTTGCGGAGTTGTTATTATAAACCAAAAAAAAAAAAACAAAAAACACCGAAAGAAATAAATGGTCCTGGAGCCATTACAAACAGCATTTGTATTAACAGCAATTCGATTTATCTGGCAACGCTTGCCCGATATGGACTGCTTTTAGTACGTGCTTTTATTTCCGACTTGAAACAGCCTTTAAATTATACAATAATTTTTCTACATCTTGAATTACGAGTATTTATTTATTTTTGTCTTTTACGATACTCGTCCGCAAATGTCATTGTACTTTCAGAATTAAACATTGTCTTGATGATTGTGGCAAGTAGCAAGTAGCAAGTACGAGTACACACGAGTACATCTCATCGTCTACCGGTTGCATGTGGATAATTGTTTTTGTTGTCATGGTTTCTGTGAGCTGTTTTAGGATGGATTATGTGTGTTTTTCAGGCTTCAGTCCTCTTAAGTTGAATGCGTCTTCTGTTCTTCTTTTTGGAATTGTATCGTTTTCCCTGTTCCAGAGATGCAATTAAATGAGGTGTCGCTCACAATGACATGTAATGTTTTGCCACAGTAAAATCTGTAATTTTTCACTTTGTTATTTCCAGTAAATTTGGTTTTTCTTTATTGTTTGGTTTTAATCTAATTGTTTAAGCGAGTTCAATGACCGTTTAAAATTTCTGATTTGTTTTTCACAATTTTGTGAACCGAAAAGTTTTCCTTCTCCTTGAACAAAGAGGGTTGATCACCAGATCATTGGGGAGGAAAATTTATTGCTTTAAACGAACACAGAAAATTGCTTGAAATGCTGTAGTAGATTTTTCTTATCAAGAGTGGCTTTAGTAACGAAGGTGTGTTCATGCAATCGATTTAGAGTTATAGTTTCATGCCTTCAGTTGGGCGTTCACCGATTCAAATGTGTGACAAAGCTGCCGGATTTTGATATAGAACATCAAACCAGTAAAGGTTGTGTGAAATGCCCCTCTGACACCAATGGATTTGAGGGAAGCCCACTACAAATGCTTCCGTGCTAATAAATATTTTGTATGATCCTCAGACTAATATGACAGATTTATGTTTGGAACACGACTGGAACGATCGACGAATATTTCTCGCCAACAATGATCCGGCAGCCGGATTTTCCCGGCAAACAATGAAACAAATCAGTATCTAGAAGTGAACCTCATCGCTGAAGATATTGATTTGATGGCAGCTTTCAACTGCTTTAGGTGCCATTCAGTGAACCTACATCGCTGGAGATGATGAGTTGATAAAAATTGGGCACAGTTTTGAGCTGCTTTCTGCCCTATTATCTTTATCTCCTGATAAGCAAGATGTGGTCTGCGGAAGCTCAAATTGTTGTTAACAGTGGAAGAAGATCTGTTAGCCCGGTTGCTCTGAACGCTTTTACTGACAACGGCAGCGTTATCGCTAAAGTGCTGGTTGATTGCTTACCAATACACTGAACTAAAATTTAACCATCGTCCTGCAAATAGTGTTTTTCATAGAACAATTTTGGCCACCGCTTAATAACTAATATTATAAAACTTACACCCTTACCAAGGTTCATGTATATGCACTAATTTTCGCATTGATTGTACAAAAAATAGCCAATCCCCAACACTACCGTTCCCGAGTTTTTTTTTTTTTACTTTCTGAAGTGAATACAAATAAATGAGTTGCCTGCCAGCTGTTATTTTCGATTCCCCTACATCCTCGTTAATTATCATACGCATCTGTTATCCTGTGATCTTAAGCCAGTTGTTAAATAATTATGTTTTCTTTTGCAGACTAGTCATCCATCATGCAGCAATCACAGCATATTTACAATGATCTCAATAGTTCTTTTACCTCAGAAGGTACGGATATATCCTATGATCTGGATTCAACCTTTCACATCTACAATGAACTACAATATCCTTTGCAACATCTACAACAGCAGCAGCAACAACAACAGCCATTAAACACGGCAGCCATTATCATTCCAAATAACAATAACACAAGTCCCCCTACTGGCATAATTTATGGTTTTCGCACCCGCCATTTGTCCTGCATAGAAGAAAACGATTCGGACTCGCTGCATTCGTCGTCGGTGCCGAAGCCGGCTTTTGAAATGATTCAAGATGTTGATGAGAAATTCAAGAAACTGGTGTCCACAGAACTGGAAAACAGTGTTACCTCTTGGCCGGATGCTGGCGAAGATGAAGTTGATCATATGCCGATGATAGATGAATCCAGACTATATGACCTGGACTATTTAGACGAATTGAGTGTTAGCCAAGTGGCCGCCAAGGAAAACGAAGACGAAGAAGAACAGTTTGATGTGAGTGCAAGCGAAGTTATGTGGCACAGCACGGTTTCGGAGCCGGCTCACCGTTCCCGTTTTAATGCTGGCCGCTCGAATATACCCGATATAATGACTACATCCTGTTATGGTGCGCTGAACACCTCGTTTGGCAGTGCCAAGTCCGGCCCACCTGCTTACACGGAACAAATTACACCTACTAAGCAGAGTACACCCAACAAAGCGGAACCCATTTATGCTACACCCGATAAGCGCCGTGAATGCAATAGAAGTTTTGATTCGTCTTGTCCCTCCCAATCGAGTTCGCTGTATGATGGTTCAATGACTTCCTCTTTGGACTTGAAATATATGAGCGCTTCGGGTTTAGTGACAAATAGTTTTGGCGCAGCTCGCACTGGCAATAACAATAACTTGGAAATATCTAATATTTCCATCGATAATTCTAAATCGGACTGGAATACTGCTACGGCTTTGGGCGTCCTCTCGCCGGCTGAAGACGTCTCCGAAGAGCTGGCCATGCAGTGCATTGCAGCTGCAGAGAATGGTAAGTGCTTTAAACATTATCGTTGGCTTGAATTATTTTGTGGATGCTTTATAAGGGGGAGAAGGATCTCAACAACCTGCTAAGCTAAAAAGTCTGCAGGCCATAAATGCAGTTTTTGGCTTACAAAAACATTGGTTCTATTCTGCATTATTGTCTCCTTTCTTTTGCTCTTAGACTCGTTAATTTTTGTTTGTTTCTGTTCTTAATTTCTTATATCATTTAACACTCTCCTTTGTGTACCTTCAATGCTGGTTACTGCGATGCGGGCCTGTATGTGAAATCATCTTTTCTAATGGTTGCCATTAGATTTTTGCGCAAAAAACAAGTTGTAGAACAAAGTTTGCAAAAAGCGAGACCATAACACAAAACATCGACACAGAGGTGATATTTTACGCGTACAGTAAAATCTGACATAGCCGGACACTAACTGTAGACGGAATTTTCTGCGGATATTTGAAGTGTCCGCCTACGAGAGAGATACGCCGCATTATCTTCCTTTAATTCTGCAGCCACAAAACTTATCCCGCTTTGGAAACTGTCCGTGGTGGCAGGCGGCTTCACTGTACAACTACATACATTTATATACTTATATATACGTATTGTATTTGATATCGGTGAATTTCTTGTTTATTCCCTGAGACCTGATGACTACAAACTGTTTCAAGCTCTTCAATGAACACGTTGCGCAGACAAAAAAAGAAAACGTCTCTTAAACTTAAAGTTGTTAGAAAGAAACTGGTTAACTGGTTAAAGCCCGTCTTATTGTTTGTTCTTGTTTAATTATTTGTTTTTGTTGTTTTCCTTTAGTGTACTGTTTTGTGTTCTGTATGCCAACTTTTTTGTTTTCTGTGTTGTTTTTGCTGCTGTTGTCTTTTCAAAATGTCTGTTTTTGTGGTTTTTCTATTGCCCCCCCCAGAACAAAAAGCATAAGACTGCAGCCGCAGTTCGAAAATGCCTCCTTTTCGAATATTATATTATTTTGAATTTGTCTGCTTCCACCGTTTTGGGTTTAGGTTTTCTGTGGAAACGAGTAGTTTGTAGGTTTGTTGGTTGTTGTTGTTTCTTTTTAGTTGTTGGTAAATATTTATTTTAAAAAATGTGTCTGTACTTGTATTGTGCCAGCATGTAAACCACTGTTCACACTGTTCATACAGTACAATAAGGAAAATCAACACTTTCGTTAAATGTTTACAGCCAGAATTGGCTGACTAAAGTATTGCCTGCAACATAATTGATTAATTGCTTAAATTTTTACATACACTGGGCAACCGCCAGAGGATTAGAGGCCATTTATCTGCTCTCGCTTTTCGTTGCAGCCTACAAAGTAATTCCCTTAAATACGAACAAAAACAGACTCATGGGACCAAAAAAAAAACAAATTAAAGGACATGTTTGTTGGCAACAAAAATATAATCGAAAACTACACGCTGTTTTTAAGAGAACTTTTGACAATCAAACGAGCCAGAAATATAAAAACAAGCAATCAGCTGGTGGTAGCGTTGCTGACAGTGTTGCAGCTAAATAGCAGTTTGGTTGGTTAAGCGAACAAAATTGGGAGTAGCCATTTTCAAGCAATTACCTGAAATAGAGGGTTTATAAAGCGCGCAGTGTTTTGTAGGAGATTTTAGATGACAGGTAAATACATACATGTAAAATTATTCTTGGATTACTGCACAACATTTTTAAGTCACTAGTAAAGCCTGGTCTAACCAAAACGCACAATGTTGATAATAAATAATATTATAAAACAAAAACCAGGTAGAGAACTATTCAAATCTATAAAGGATCTATAATAATTATGTGTGAAACACAATATCCTTTATCCGATGATCCATATTGTAAATGACTCTGGGACTTAATTGAGGTTCAATGTCGTTAATGTGCGGAATTATCTCATATTTTAGCTTTTGAATTGTTCTGGGCTTATTAAAGTACAGTTTTTCTTTTAAATATTCCCAAAAAAGGAAGTCCAACGGCGTCAAATCACATGATCAAGGCGGCCCCTTAAAACATCGCCCCGTTGCTACACACGATTTTCTTTGTAAAGTCACCGTTGAATTTGTGAAATACTGAAACTAAATAAGTTGACGTCAAGGCGTGACCTACAGTTCACATCGTGCGTTATGGTTGGACGGTCGTTGTACAAATAGATTTTGGCCTGAAATGTTTCAATAAAAAATCTTTAGTGCCATTCCCAGTTTAATGTTAATTCACTTAAAAAGATATTTAGCTTTCAGAGTTCTGCAAATATGATGCCAATTCATTTCTTTTTCACAACTGATTCCTCTTGTTCTGCTGATGTCTGTCTCCCTGTCTACTCACACAAAAAAAAAAACTATTACGAAGCTCTTTGAGATAAATTTGTTTGTTTGTTTGTTTGTTTGCCAAAGAAGAGTTTCTTTTATGCAATATTTCTTATAACGTTTTCCTTCTTTATCTTCTCATTGCCTTATTTATTTGAAGTTTACCTGTGCACTACCGCTTCAGCGAGCCGTACAGGAGTAGTTACATGCGGCTGGTTTCCCACACGTTTTCTGCCATCTCATAGACATGAAGCCTCTCGTTGGGTCTGTGCTAAACTTTGCCATAAATTATGCTGCTTCATATTGTACCGGGTTGGTACTGTTTGATCCGGTGCTTGTAGCTTAAGACAAGATGGGCTGTTGTTATTGTTGTTGTTCGCATCCATCCATACGAATATGAATTAAAATAGACGTTGGAAATGTAGCGCAAGTGTTTCTGTAGAGGTTTCATAATGAAAAAGATTAGGTCGAAGACAAATCTTTGGCTTAAATTTAGATCTACACACATACAGACTCACGAGTACCTAAACATTTGCAACTGAGTTGGTGGGTAGAGTGATATGAGGCAAAAATCGTGCGCCTGAATTGAACATGTAAAAGATGCATCTGACATTGTTGGGCTTTATCAGATTCATCTGGGATAGACTGATGATGGCATCTAAGAGAAAAAATTAATAATTATATGAAAGTTAAAAGAGGACAAGATCAAAAAAGCGCTAAAAACATACAAACTTTTCAATTTTCAACCAAATTTTTTTTTTTGTCTATGCAGCTAAAAACAAAAATGCTTTAATAATGAATTAAATTTAGTAAAAAATGGTTACATTTAAAGTTATAGCAAACTAGAAATCTATGTCGACATCGATAGTGCATAAATGGGACTGTAGACTACGCCAAAAGAAAAGCGTTTAGGTACCTCAAGGTTCCTGTTCTAGTGCGCCAAGCGCCTCCAATTCAATAGATATAATTTAAGTATTTCAAAAAGCAACATTCCCAATACATACGCTTCCTTTTATGGGTGTGGTACGAAATGCTTTCAGAACGACGGCAGCCAACATAATATGCGTTGCTGAAGGAGATGCTCTTTGCATAAGAAACAGAACTGATCCTGAGAACTGCTTTAATATTAAAAGAAATGGTTTAAACAAAACACTCGTAGACTTTGCTAAAGTGACACAGCTGCATATTAGCAAACTAAATTTCGGCAGATTATATCTAGCAAAGTAGGCTTCAGAGCTCACAGCTTGGAAAGATAATCACTAGATATTCGTCTAATGGTTCCCTAAAAAGTACTCCGCTGCAATATATACGGCTGGATAAATCTCACACGCGACTAGATTGCCTTAAAATTTGGCTTTCCAGCTGTCTGGCAATATTTTGTTCCATTTTAACAGCTGATCACAAATTAATTTTTGCCCCTCCCAGCCTTTCACTGACACACAGAATTTACCAGAAAATGAAAGTTGTGCCTTATTTAAGTAGAAAAAAAAATGTATTGAAATTCTTTAGTTTATTTTATAGTAAAAATATGAACAAAAATTAATAAAAATGTGGGTATTTAGCGATTCACTCAATTATATTTGTATGGCATACGAAACTTGCGTCATATCAACGAAACTTTTAGATCTATCTTTGTCGAAGACATTTTAAATATAGAATTGTTCAAATAAGTGCCAGTTCCAGTGAGTTCTAACAGTCTGTTTGGGTTGTCAACTGGAAACCAACTTGAAAGTGGAATCTTTCAAATGACAACTTTTATTTTTCTGTCTTTGCAGAACTGAAATTCCTTAAGTGTACGAGTATGTAGTAACGAAATGGTTAATTAATTATTTTGTCTACTCTGATTACCGGCATTTTAATTGTTGTTGATACTGCAATAAATTAAATATCTAATAAAAAACTAAATAAAAATAAAACGCTTGCGTCAGCTCTTAATTTAGTTGCTGATACCAAAAAAAAAGTTTGTAGGGCTTCCAAAAGGCAAAAGCGCAGCGGAACATAAAAGATAACAAGTCAAACGATTTACCATTGATAATTGTAAGTTATTCACATACACATTTACAAATATGTACAAATAAATACATACATACATATATTTTGATGATAAATGTTCGATTGAAAAAAACTAAAGAAAATGTTTGTCAACAAACACTTACCTGCTAACAATTTTAAGTACGAGTACCTGCTACTATTGTGGACAAATATCAAACAATGTGAACGCAGTGGTGCGTGTTTTTCTGGGTTAAGCCCTCTAAACGGCTGTCAAATTGATAATGAGTAGGGAAAAACACGATTTTCCAAAGATCCAAAACAAAACAACAAATCCATTTCTAGGTGCTTGAGAAACCTTATAAAGTTGCAAATGTTCGTTTGCTTAATAACAAAATACACGTTGTGGATTGTATTCGATGTGCTCTTCGCACTTGCGAACTTGACACTTAAGAGAAGTCTAACTTTGTGCTCTCTTTTTCTCCGGTTGTTTGGAATGAGCAGAAACACTTGTTGGATTTTGGTTTCTTGCATTTGGTTTGTTTTGGAGTTGAGCGGCATAGAAAAAAAGTTTCAGTACGAATAAGATAGTTTAAGCTCGAACGACGTGTTGACGGACTACGGCGTGTTCAGTGTGCAAACTTCACACAAGTGTCATGTGTCTGCATTGAAAATTCGCAAAGCTAACAGCAAAGTATGTATGTAGTATGTACATACATGTGTTTGTATCCAAAACATACTTGTTGTTGGTGTTGTGCAAATTAAATTTGGTTTACGGCAGCCATTAAGTCATTCATATTCGTATAAAATCGTTTAATAAAATTAATGACCATCCAGAGGTCCAAAAAGAGCGTGCGGCTTCCAACCCTTTAAAACAATTAATAGATTTTCTAAACAAATAAAAATCTCTAAAAGTGTCTACCTATAGAAAAAAGCCTTTGCAATAAAACATGTTAATGTGATTTAAATATTATTAAGGTGTGTGTGTGTGAATTTCATTAGTAAATGAAATTTTATTTATGCGTGTCCGTCAAATTTTGAAAAAGAGTGTTAATAAAATTCATTTCTAAAAGGGAAATTTTGTGGGTTTTTTGTTGTTTTAATTGAAAACAAACAAAAGCGCTAAAACTACAGGCAAAACATAATCGGAAAACAACCAAATTTTAAGCATTTCAAAGAAAAATTACGAAATAAAATTAAATATAATTAGAAAAGCTGAGAGAAAAAACAAAAACAAACCTCAGGTGCCACCGTTATGGGAAAACGTTTGTTTGCCATTTTAAAACCACTTTGTGCGAAATTAAAGAAATAATGTTGTCTTCAATATAGAATTAAAAAAGCCATCGTTGAGATCTTCTCAACAAACTTGTGATTGTGGATGCTGGCTTATAAAAAAAGTGCCCCAAAGATAATCTTAATAACAAAATCATTAAGAATTGGCCTATTTAATGGCCAAACTGAGATCCAGGCAAATGCGTCTTGATGCTTTTAACTTCTTTAAAGCTCGTTAAATTTCTAATAGTTTTAAATTAAATAAAGAAAAAAGTTAAGAGTTTAAAGAAGACAATTTTCATTAAGCGCGAAGTCCAACGTTAAGGTACGCCAGTATTATGAAGGGCCAATAATTGATTTTGAATTCAGTTAGTTGCTGGCAAAAATTAACACTCGACATTATAGCACATGGCCCAAATCTTCAGCTAAGATCTCGCTATCAGCGGAAGCAGCTGTCACGTCGGCACACAGGCTCCCATTCTGGCCGTATATTGTTATACTTTTTTCTGGTTCATGTCGGCAAAATCCCCAATTGAAATACTAATCGGTACAATGTGCCACTTTATTGGGTAAAATGAATCAAGGAAACAAATGAAACATCCAGAAACTTGCCCAGCTCTTCGTTTATCTTTCCAAAAAAAAAAAACTTTTAAATATTAAATAATATATAAATTTATTGAATTTTATTAAAATTTACTGCACAGCGCACCATTTTTTTTTTTATTAATAATAATTTGTAAGCAGATGTTTCCAAACCAGGGCTGGCAGAATCGGTGCAGTTGCAATGTTTTGGCAAAAGCGACTTCGTTTCGTTTGTTCAACAGAACAAATAAACTATTTAATGTTTCTTTAACGTCATATAGACAGCTGGAAAACACACAAAAAAAAACAGCTTCATGTATATTTTGTTTGTATAGTTGGTAAAATGATTTAGTTGCTTTAAATATGATCTTTCAAAATAATATCTTACGAATTCTTCGGAATTATATGTATGTATGTACATATTTAATTTGATATTTGTTTTCTCGGACAACAATCTGGCAGTATGAATCGTAAATTATTTATTTTGATGATATAGTAGAATGTACACAAAATTATAATAAATTCATATTTTTCTTTATTATAAATTACATACTAATATCTGTTAGATAATAATCTCAATAATTAATGTAAATAATTCTTACTATCCATTGTTTACACTATTAACGGCGATCAATTAAAGGCATCAATTACAATCATAAAAATTTAATTCAATTTCCGTAATGGCAGACGGAGAGGTTGTGAATTAATGTTGAATATTTAACACACGAATTTGATTTAGATAAATGCAAATTAATGGAAAAAAATTAAAGTGTGATTTAGCTTAAGGCAATTGTTCTCTAGGTCTATTTGCTTACATCACATGGGGCCAAGATTCAATCACTGGTGCAGTAAATGGTTATTTATGGATATGAGACCAGCAACCCGATAGCAAAAGAAGTTATTCTGTTTTTGTATATATATTTCCAGTGCCATAGTGACTCTGGCGGCAAAGAAATCAGTCGGTGGACAGGCGACTTGAGTGGTTTTTAAGTGACCGATTCGAGGTGCAGGACTTTTTCTGAGGGAGATGGGGGAGCCCCGTTGACATTGTCATAATTAGAATTTCACTAAATGATTTGCCCTCTGATTGGTAATATAAGTAGTTTTTGTTATTAGGTCCACTTAGTAATTTAATCTTATTGAGCCCGCCTAAAGTTATCACGGTTTAGATTCTTGTGTAGTTTTAAGAAAAATGGGAATTGCTATTGACTATTCCGACTCATCTTTAATAACACTAAGCATTTTATTTGCCAACTAGTTCTAGTAGAGGAGACCAAAACCGGGAACACGTGTTACGGCCCCTTCAAACTTGCACCCTTGTCTATTAAAGCGATATAGAAAATCCGCTTTCCTTGTACGTTAAACTATACAAAACTTATGTAAAACAAAAGTCAAGCAGTTTGGCTGCGACAAGCCGACTACTTTCATTACTGCAATGAATTAACCCTCAAAATGTGCTTCACAGCTAAATGTTGGTAAGATTAGGATCAAGCAACTTTATTCCTATCGGAAACATTTTCATTTCATTTTCATTGGTATGCAATTACAAAAATGCCTCGTAACTGGATGCGTACATCAATATTTCAAAGAAATTTTTAACCCAAAAGAAAAGAAAAAATAATCTAAAACGTGCTTAGAAAAGTGTTACATGATTTCATTATGTTTCTGCCATTAAAATGATAGCATGACTTGACCAACAGCACACTAGACATCTACATAAATGTAAACAATAGTAACGAAACAGTTTCAGTAATCCAATAAAAATATACTTACAATGTCTTTCCACTCTTTCATCGCAACGAATTATTGAACATGTCTCGTCAGATTCTTATCTGACAAACAGAAAAAGAAAAACCCACTATTGATTCCTGTGTACGAGTGTGCCGGAGTTTTGTATTGAATATTGGTTTAATATTAAAACACAATATTTATGTATAAATAGAAAAAAAAAACAAAATAATTAAAAGAAAAACTTATTACAAGTTACAAGAAAAAAGCAGCCAGTGATAAGCTGTCCAACAAGTTGCACAAGAGAGCAAGTGTGAGAGAGAGATAGTGAGAGAGAGGGAGGGAGAGAGTGTATAACTAAAAGTAAAAGGGAATTATTGAATTTTTCTGGAAACGATGACTCTACTCGGAGAATAACATAAATTTCAATTAAATTTAAGCAGTAAAGTCAATAAAATTGTTAATTAATTATTAAAATTAAATCCTATAAAATACGAGTATTTGCGCTGTCTCTGTTTTACAGATTACAATTTATTAAACGCATTTAATAGATATTTTAAATTTTCCGCCTATTCAGCTGAAAGTTATTTATTATTCAATGTCAACGAAAGTGAGAGCAGTAAAAAGGAGTTTCGATTATCGGCCGTAATGTTGCAAGAAGCAGCATTTTTGTTTTTGAGTTTAATGAATAAAATTAAATAACAAAAACATTGCAATGAATTGTTTTCTAGATAATACAATAAAAACAAAAATATAAGTTTGATTTTTTCACCCGGCATTTAAAAAATTAAAACTGGATGGTGTCACGAATTATCAATTACAGAAATTGTTCGTTAAAACAAATGAAATGCGTATATAAAAATTAGAAAACTGAATGAAAATTATTCCAAATAGTTGTTTTTTTTTCGTTTTAAATACTAACACGAAAATGCGAAAATTAAAAGCCCAAAACGAAATCACGAATTGCTAAATATTTTATCTTTATCTGATTTTATGACTGTTTTTTGTGTGTTTTCCAGCTGTCTATATGCCAACATTTCGTCCGTAGACTTGAAAAGCTTGGAACAATATTTTCAGACTTTCAACTTTATATTTAATTTTCTCTGAAAAGGACACAAACCAAGTTTTTTTAATAATTAATATTTTTCAAAATATACAAAAAAAAACACCAAAATAGTCTTCTTTTTACGTTACACAGGATCTTAGTTAGTATGAGTCCTTAATTTTTGTACTTTAAAGTCATTCATTGCTTTTTAAAATTACCTTGATATCAAAATAACGAATTTATCAAGCAATTTATGGAATTGAAACGAAAGTCTTGAGTTACCAACTCAGACTTTCTTTGACTATTAATCCTGCTTGCAAGTCAACAGTGCTTAAGCTTCTTAAGACACACTTTTGGGGGCTGTGATTGTACTAAAACAATTTATAGGATGTTGGCATCAAACAGTCTAAGTGTGGCTTAAACCACATGGATAAAGGGTTTCAGCTTCAAGGTTTTCTAAACAGTATAAGTTGCCTCTTTTTGGAACCACCGAAATTTTTGATTGTTTATTGAAGATTGTATTTTATGAGCACAAAAAAAATGCAGCAAACGCAATAACTTGTATTTTTCTCATTCTAAGAAAACTATATTTATGTGTGTTTGTACTCGTATATAGAAATAGGATAATAAAAAGAAGATACAAAAAGAAAATATTAATAAGAAATGAACCTAAAAAACAAGCCGTTAAAAATGTATCTACCAAATTACCGAATATAGAAGAAAAGAAAATCAAGCCAAATGGCACAAAAAGAAAACGAAATAACGATCAGAGCAGAGCAGATAATAAAACATAAAAGATCAACACAAATAAATTAAATTTCCTTAAGAGAGTAACAAGAATTTAATGATTTTCAAATTGCTGGTTAAAACTTGAAATAAATATAAAGAAAGAAGCGCAAAAAAAAGTACTAAAAAAAAATTCAAAAGAAATCTAGCAAATGGCCATGACGGACACTAGAACCGATCGACGACGTGTGCCGCAATTCGAGATTCAAATACGGCAGCCAACAATCGACACCAGCCTCCAGACAATTGACAACACCAAGAACAACACAATGTGTAATGATACCAACAACAACAAAAGGCAATGATCTCTAAACAACCAACAATAAGCACAATAAAATGTAATAATTGTGTTAAAACAAAAAGCACTACAACTTAAATAAATGATTCAAATATTTTTGTAAATAAAACAAAAAAGCAAAAATAAATACCGGAAAAAATCCTTTTCAAAAATGCCGCTTTAACGTCAAAAAAGAGAAGAATAACAACATCAAGAAGTGTTAAATTAAAAAAATAAATAAAACGTACATATTTATGAAAAAAAAAAATTAAATAAATATTTAACAACAAAAAATTCCTGCTTTTAAACAAAAGATTACAAATTCGGACAACAGAAAACGAAAAACAAGAAATACATACAAATTTCAGAGAAAAAGCTTTTGAAAAGTGAAATATTCAAGTGCAAAGTACGACATAAAATTCACCACTTACGGCATATTTATATTTTTATTTTATACAACTAACGATTTAAAACAAAACAAAACAAACCAACAAACAACTGGTTAAAGATTTAAACGATCGTCGTCATCGTAAACAACCATCCAACTTTATACACTGATCCCCGCGCGCACGTCTTCTATTCAGCCGTTTGCACTCTTTCTTTTCCGGCTGCTTTTGTCATTGTGTCCTTAGGATTCTACATGGATCTTTTGCGCTTAAAACGAAATTTTACGTACAAAAGCATTTCGATTGCATTTCAATTTAACACCGTCTTCAGCAGCCAGCGCGTCCATTATAAAATTATCAGCATTTTTTTATTTGAAAAACATCATCATCGTCGTCAGCTGAGCAGTTGGGAACGATTTGAACGTGCTTTATTATGTCCACAGCAAAGGATAAAATAAATTTTCAAAATACATGGAGTTGTAATAAAACAACTGGTCGCCGTTCTGGAAGTGGGTATAGCTGCAGTTTCTTAGGTAAAATATTTCTCATGGTATCCATTATACGGGCTTATTATTAGAACTGTATGGTGTTGGGCTGGTTGGCATGCCATCATTATCATGAGATCTTAAATTGCACCCTGAACTGGGCTAAATTAAAATTGTCACAAAAACTTACCAATTTATTCGAATATTAGACCGTACGTATATTTTGTGCTTTGGGAGGCCCGTTTGTTTGATTTGTTATTCGCACATTAGATCGTTCAATGTTCGATTATTTATTCGAATAATCCTATAAACTTCCTCGACTATACAATTTTCTTATGCTTTGTTTTATAAGCAGTTTAGCTACATTAAAATGTCTTCAAAATTGTTTTCGAATATTAAATCGACAAATTTTTCAAACATTCAATCGAATACACATTGAATATATGCGATGCCTAAGTTTTTTCAACGAAATATAAATCAAATGTTAGAACTAATAATTTTCGTAAGTAGATTTATTTCAAATATTCGACCTTTTAGTCAAATATAATATCGAGTAATTTTTATATATATATATTAGAAAACGAATAAAATACATGTACATACTAGTATAATCGAATCTTTATTTCAGCTTTGTTGCAAAAATTGTACATTTTATTCGAGTATTCGGCTGTATAATTATGAAATTTTTATTACAATAACAATTTAAAATTATTTATATTGATATATATTTTTAACTTTTCAAGTACTAAATTTAACATTTCATTCGAATATAAAACCGAATAATATTCGAATATGAATAAATTGAATTATTTTTGTTGCTCTAAAGCAACTTGACTAACCTAGATTTGCTTTAAAAAATTATAATAATTATTTATTCGAGCGATCTATCAAACATATATACAAATATATTCAACTTGTTTTTGATTTTATCAAATAGCTTAAACGAATAATTTTCGAATATTTTTTCAAATACTCATATTTGTTGGAATTATGAATCATTATGCACTTGTATGAATAAATACTGCAATTCATGGTCGAATATTTCTTCGATTAATTATTCGAATAATTATTCGAATATATATTCGTATAAATAATCGTTTGATTAATAATAACATTAATTTTTAATTAATTTAATTTGAAAGTACGAGTAGCCTTTAAATTACTTATGAAATATTCAGTCGAGTTTTTATTCTGATTTTTAAACGAAGATTTTTTTATCAAGGACCTTTTTTGTTATAATAAAAAATATGTTAAATATTGAAAGATTTGTAAGAAATGTATTCAAAATATTTATTCGAATAGTCAGTTATATAAAATTTACAATTTACAATTTCCTTATAGACATGTTTTTTTCTTCAATCTACTAAATGCTTATTCTAATTACCAGCAAATTCAGTGAAAGGTCAGCTGTTATCGGCCATCTGATCCGCAGCCATAATGTTACGCCAAACATAAGTAATAAGTAATTTCAACATATTTCATAGTTCTACAACTTGTAATAGACGTTTAATAAATTAAAACTTTTACTGAGCGACTCCAGACCAGCTACTCTTCACAGAGAACTTTTAATGATACAAATTTTCACTTCAAGGCCTATGAATTTTACGGTGGAACAGAAATTCCAATTGTCTTAACGAAAGGGTGACCACGCGTAACTTTGCCAGCTTCGAAAGCCTTAAAACTCTTGGCTGTTATTCAGAACAATTAAATGCCTTAATTATAATTTCATATGTATTGGTAACACAAGAATTTGCTCTTAACCAAGTTAATAGTTCCTAGAACTATTTGCAATGCTATTATGTTTCCCCATCAACAAAGTTGCTTCAGTTGACCATCATACACATTTCAGAATATAAATAGAAACAAAAAATTAACTTAAATGTTAAACGTTTCATTTGTGAAAAAAAAAGAATTTTATTTCCACATAATTTTGCTAGACTTTTAAGTTTATGCTCCTCTTCGTCCCCAACATCTCTATCAGCAGAGTCGTCTTTAAATCGCTCCGTTTATAGTTTATAGACATGTTTTAAGTCTTCATTTGAAGTAAATATTCATACACACACACACGCACACACACACAAACACTCGTAGCATTTTTATTTTTTTAATTTGTTGTTCATGCTTCATGGTTAAAATGCATTCGGCAGCAGGGATGGCTACTTTTGTTGCTCTTGTTTGCTGCAGCTCTATAAATAAAACCATAATGAAGGGTTCCTCTTCGCACTTTTTCTTAAATTTTTATACAATATAGTATATTTCTTTCTTTTTTCTTGATTGTTCTGCTTCTTCTTTCATATTCATACATTAAATCACTATCATTATACGCATACACTGGGCAAAAATTGCAAGTGCTTTGGTTGGACGCTTTCATATCTGGATATCTGCGTAGTTTATTGTGTGTTTCATTTTAATGTGCCTCATTGTAGTCTTAAGTATTTTAAGGTTTTATTCTTATTAAAGTTAAGTTAAGGAATCGGAATAGCAACTGTCTGAAACACTATGCCTTAGGATATTATGTTTAACGACAATCTACACTGTTAGAAAATACTCAAGAGTTAAGAACAAAAAAAAAAATTCTCGAAAAAGTTTTTTTTTTTTAAGTGAGAACGAATTTCTATTTTCATTTGATAAATTTTGTCCACTTAAAGAACTGGCTGCATTCAACTGTTACAAAATTGGAATTACAAAATTTTTTGCTTTGTTTGGTTAATACAGGTTACCAAAGCAAACACCACTTTGGACGACTTAAGACCATTTATAACCACTTTGTAAGCACTTGACAAACATAAAACTATAATTTCTCTAAGATATTTAACACCTTTTCTTATCACAAAACAAACATGATGACAAGAAGAAGAAAACCTACAACAAGACCCACTGATCTGCCACCCCCTAATCAGTTGTGTTCCAGTTTAGTAGATAAAAAGAACCAACGAAACCACAAAATTCTTTGCAGGAGCGTTCGCTTCAGCCAAAGCGAATGTGGGTCATTAGTGGAAAATGTAGTTAAAATAAAAGTGTTTTTTCAAAAAAAAAATACAAATGACTGGTATTTCCGTCATTTAATATTAAGTTGCTCGAGCTTTTCTTTTACATGACTGGGCTTTTGTTTGAAACCGAAGATGACAGGTTTTGGTTTTCCAGCAACATGATGATGAATCATTTCTTGTGCCCTGAACTTAACTTGTACCCATAAAACTTAAGTCTTGCTCATAAACTTTTAAGTTTTTATTTAAATTTTAACCGAGTAAACATAAAACTTTGTTGTCAGCGGTAATTGTAACATTTCACATTTACAACGAGCGTATCTGCTGCCAAAACCGGTCACGGCACATTTGCCCAAGTTGCGAGTAGCACAAGTGCGGCATTGTTAATAACGCCCGTAAATAGTTGGCTGCGGTATTAAGTTTAACAGCAAAGCCATTTAATAAAAGAAAACTGCACGCAGTTTAATTAAATTTAAACAGTGCCAAACAAAACAACCACCATTCAGGATTTTGTTAACTAACACCAGATATTGATCTTAAAAATGAAGAATATCAAATTTACACCAATTTGGCAAATATGAAGACAACATATTTGAACAACATTTGTTGGCACAATGTCCCCCTTTTTTCGTGTTGCTGTGGTATCGTGTTGCTGATTGTTGGTTGAGATTTTTTCTTTGTTGGCTTCTTGAGGTCAGTGGCAAATTTACTTGGCCACCACCAGCATTTTTGGCAAATATTGTTTTAACTTTCGCTCAATGTCTACAAAATTGATTTACGCTGCGTTACCATATCAGACGCAATTGCAAATTTGTAACATCTAACTTCATTTATAATATATGAGTAGTCAATATAATTAAATTATTTACCGTGACCATAAAATAGTTGAAGGTTGCAATAAAAGTGTTAACAAATAAATATTAACTTTACCATGGTGTTTACTGTACCATAGCACGAGTATTAACTATACTATAACATTGATGGTATTAACTTTACCATAGTATTAAACACATCATACTAATAACTACGCTATTGTATTAACTAGGCTACAGTATTCGTACTAACTGAACCATCGAATCAGCTATACTATGGTATCATCTACACCATAATATCAACTACACTATAGTATTAGCTACGTCATGGCTTTAACTATACCATAGTATTAACTATATTATAATATTAACTATGTATATCATACTATGCCATGGTATTCGTAGTAACTATACCATAGTATTAACTATACCATAGTATTAACTATACCATAGTATTAACTATGTCTTGGGGTTAACCCATGTCATGGTATTAGCTTTACCATAGTATTAACCACACCAGAGTATTAGCTTACTGACATAAATACTGCGACACTGAGTGTCCGGTAAGGCGCTCCACTGTACATGTATAGTATTGTTTTTACTCAAAAATTAATATAAAATTATTTCTTTTTTTAAGGAAATTCTTTATATATTTTGCTAAATAGAAAAGCCGGTGCACTTAGAACAATATTTTTGTATACATTATGGATCAGTTTGCGCATTAAAGAGGGAAGAAAAAAAGGCGAAAAGCACTTAAGTGCAAGACACTTAAACGCCAAATTTTTAAGCGAAATCTATGTATGATGCAAAATTTTTCAGCTACACTTAAAAAAATTTAACTAAAGTTATATATACATACTTTATTTCGTATGACTCCAAGAATTATATTTTTACGGATTAACTATAAATTTTTCTTAGTTAAAAGAAAAAATTAACTTGAATTAAAGAAATATTCTCCAGATTTCGGTTTAAACTTAAACTCAACCATTATTAATGATGATGAAAAGTCTAGGGTTCAAAATTTTAAAATTTATCTTCACATCCATAATTTTGCTCTATATCATCTTCTACCAAATATCCATATCTTTAATGCATAAATCTATCAGCTTTTAAAAGCCTGTAGGAATTTGGGTTAATTGTGTTGCAAACACGATTTGTTCATTTGCTGTTTTAGCTAAAAAAAATAAAAACACTCTATTAAAACAAACATTTCCTCTCTTATAATGAATTTTGAAAACATTAAAACAAGATGAGGCTTTTCCATGGTCCATTATACGAGTAAGTGTTAATAAAGTTTTCTGAGGCCTTAAAAAGAAATGAAAATCATTATTAACGGGCATATCAATAGCAAATAAAATCATTTGAAAATAATAACTTTAATAAGTATTTTACAATATCAAATTGATTTGCCGTTTAAAAAACTATTTAAGGCAAATTGTCAGCGGGACAAAAGACGCACAGAAACGCACCTTAAACAAATATTATACATGTTTCTCGGCCAGTCCTTAAGCAGCAATAACATTTCAGCACGTTACTCGTACATTTAAAATTTTCATCGATATCGATCATAATTACAACTTAATTATATTTAAAAGGCCATCAGCCATAAGACGCTAAATTTATTCCGCAAAAAATAAAGAGCAAAATTTATGTTTGATTTAAAATAATAAAAATGAAAATTCCTCATTAAATATTTAAAGTTATTAGCGGCTGGTGAATCTGTTAGTCAGCGCAGTTGCCAGCCACTACAACAACACCAACCAACTGCTTTTATCATGTACACGGATCACAGCTGTCAAATAATTCAAAAACTCCGTCCAACAAATCGTTTAATTTATTGACTTTAACTGTTTCAAGTCTGTCGCTGAACAACAACAAAAAAACTAAAAGTTAAACTACAGGAGAAAAAATCGCTATTTTATGAAAATCTTAAGCGAACAACTATCAAGTTGTTTAGCGAATGAGTTGTTATAAAAGGCAAAAAAGATAAATTAGGAAATAATGTTGAAGAGAAAATTGAGATTTATTCGTGTTAAGAGGCTTGTAGCTAAACTGATGTTTAGCATCAGCATGTGGACACTGGTGACTTAATTAGGCAGCAGCGTTCGAAAGAAATTTATGTATGTGGAGCATTAAAAAATGTTTTTTTTTTTTTAATTAAAATATATTCGTAAGTGAAAAATTTATGTGTGGAGACAAATTTGAATAGAATTAAAACCGGAAAAGTTTCGTGGATAAAAAGTCTCTGGCACACAATAATTAGTGGCACTGCCCCACCTGCGCTTCGTATCCAAAGCAAACAGATTTTTTTTGCATATTACAGCAGGGAATTCATTGAATCAGTTAAAAAGTTATTTGGATTGCCGTGTGTGGGCGTTGGTAGCTACTGGTGATAGGGGTGCACAGCCCTTTTTCCGGCGGCTTAAATATTTCCAAAGTGCTTTTGTCTTCCTTTGATTCCTGTTATTCACCAGAACTGTGTGGTGAGAAGTTTTCAGGTGCCTTAAGAAATTTGGACCGCTAACTTCCTCCTCTGTCTGGAGAATCACTGCCAGGAGTGATTATCCAGTCCGAGACCTCGAGCAAAGAGTTTGTGTTAAGATCGCAAAAAGTTGCCCCATATATGTGTTTGGTAAGCCACATGAGAGCGCTGGTGATACGTGGACAAGCTCACCAAGTACAGTTGCTCCACCGTCAGACTGGATCTTAACGGCTATAAATCAAATTCACAATCTACCAGCCAATATTACAGTAGTCCTTTAAGTGTAAAGGGAAATCGCTGTTTTATTCCACTGCCTGATTTTTTTGCATTTTAGAAAATTATTACTCACAACATCTTAATACGTGGCAGAGCGACTGTTGCATGCAGCAATTTTAAGCTTGAAACCTGTCCAGTGTATGGCTAATGTCCAAAAATATAACAAAATTTAATTAAAATTTTCAGGGCTGGAGCAGACACTTCATTCTCTTGTAGTTCGCATTATGTCCATATTATTAATAATTTTGTTTTTCCTTTGGGGCAAACAACTTTGTTGAGCGTCCAAATAATAAATTTCCTAAAAATTGTGTTCCTTTTTTTCTTATGTTTCCATAAGAATAATTTTAAGATATAAATCAAATTTTCTGACACAGGATCGATCATTAACCCTAAAAGACAACCCAACTCCATTAGCAGAGAAATGCCCCCCAAAGAAATAAACAGATGAGAAAAAAGGGGGGCGAAAATATTTGTTCGTTCATCAAAACTGGAACTTAAAAAAAAAACAACTTTATTAAACAAATTTTTGTTTGGCAAGACAAATTTATGCAACGTGAGTGTGCAACCGCATTGAGGCTGCTCGTGCATAGAGAATGCATTATTTTGGCCCTGCTTCTTTACTCTTCCCTCTCTGCAATATGAGCGTTTTGTAGGCAAAAACATCTGAATTATTTTTCTGTTTGTTTTTGAAATGGCATAAAGTTGCACCTTAAAAATGTTGACGTGAAATTTTTTTCAGAATTTGTTGTTGTTGTTTTTCCTCAATATTTTGTTGTACGTATTCACATAAACTAACAAAATTTAATAATACTTTTTTTGGGTGGTGTTTCGACACCATTTAAACAAATACACAATCCTTAATGGCACTTAATTTACAAGTTCAGTCCGGCTGTTTATTTCTTGCAGTGTATTCACAAATTACACTGAGCGACAAAAAAAATGTTAATCCTATTTTTCTAATAGTTATTGACGAGTACCTTAACAATTTCGCTTCTCGAAACACTTCTAAAATTTTAAGGTACAAATAATAAAGCGGTTTTTCGTACCCGTAAGAACTATAACTTTGTTCTACTTGCACCGATTGCAAATTTATTAAAGCGCTTGGAAAGAAGGGAGTAGAATATTGATATGGGAGTGAAGATGCATTTTTCAATCTTAAATGCATTTTTAAGCCACAAATTCAAATTAACAGAGCCCTGATATATCTTAATATTGTAAATTTATCGGCACGCCCATAATATTGATACAAATTGAATGAAATTTTTCGAATATTTGTTACACAAATAATTATTCGTATAAAATTACTAATAATTGTCTTGCTTCTGTTAAATACTTATTTTCTAATAATATTTATATAATAATAAATCCTAATAATATTCGTAATTACTATTCCATCCAATTTAAGCATGAAATAATCGAATACCCTAAATAAAAAATCTAATAAATCTCGTATCATTTTTTTTACTGTAGGAATAAATATTTGAGGAATAATTCACTTAATTTTATTGTGTATTTCACTCTTTTTGTCCGTCCTTTTTTTTATTGTTCTACTAAATATTGCAATAATTTTTCTGCCACAAATTTTTAATAATAATTAATACAGAGTTGTATTTTTTGTTAATTATGAGAAAATACAAGAGTTTTATACATAAAATTTTATCTGTTGACTTGGATATAGTTTTCAAGCGCAGTTTGGCCAACTTATCACTTTTCCAGCTGCAATCTAGCAACTTTTGCAAACATTTGGCATGACACGCGGATATAGCAGACGAGCACTTTCAAAAACTTTTACTATATTCCCGCTTTTCGGCCACGACTGGTTACAAAGAAAAGCAAAATACTGACACTGGAAATAAATCAAATTGAAACTTCCCGAATTGCTATGGAAATTTCCATCACAATAACCGTCGTTAAGTAGCAAATAAATTAGTTTGTTTTACGCTCGCTGACAATGTTTTATGTGTGAACCGGCAAATGTTTAACAAAGGAATTTATTATGTTGGAAATACGGTCGGCATCAGACAGAGCCAAATGTTACGTTAACTGTTAATATTCAGTTTATTAAAAAGAAAAATGCATTTTTTTATTTTAGTTTTACGAAAACAAAAACAGTCATGCACGTTTAAGTGCTGCAAGATGCATTAACAACCAGCAGCGGCAGTTTCAGCACAAACAACCAAAAACTGTTTTGCTGAAGATACGACTGTTTTAAAGAGATGTTACGTTTAAGATAACAGCGTTTGAAAATTTTTCAGTTTTCATTATTTATTTATGCCTGAAACCTAAAAAAAATATTTAAACAAATCGTGAAGAATTGAAGTAGGGTTCCTAAATGTTTTCCGTTTGTGAAGCCGAGCGGGTGGGGCAACGGTTTTGCGGTCGATACGGCAGCCATGAACAAGTAAAAAGTTTTAAAAAAATAGACGATACTAAAAAATAACTCGTATGTATGAGGCTGTCCCACGCTGACGAACGTTAACGGTCGCCAACATTTTGCACAAAAGAAAACTGACCTAATTGCAATATAGTGGAAAACGTGGCCGATAGATCGTGTTACAGGTGATCGCTTTTTGAATTCTCTTAATTAATGCGAATTTTCATAAACTTGGGAATCTCTGCTTACGAGTAAATCGCTGCATTTTTTTTTTTGGCTTCTTACTTTTTTATGTTCCCTTCCATTTGCAGCGTTTATGAAATACTAAACACATGTAGCGAGCGGTCTCGTGAAAACAGAAATAAAAACCAACATAATAAATTATTCCGTTTAATATTTTGTGTGTGTGTTTTTTATGTTGTGCTGGCAACTAAATTTATATATACACATATATTTTTTTTTAATATTTTGCGAAATATTTTTCATTGTATTTTGACCAACAATGTTTAAAATATTTCACCATTAAATATTAAAAAAAAACCAAACCATATGGCAATAAATTAATATTTATGTACTGAAAACACCAGTTAAGAAAAAAACAAAATTTTGTTGATGCATTATTAGAAAAATTGGAAAACTACGAACGCCAAATTAAATAAAAATACTATAACCGCCGGAGCTGGCAACCTGCATGCCCTTCAGCTGCTGCATTAACACATTTTTACAACTTAAACGTAAAAACTTGCAATTCTTGTACATAAAATAAAAACTATTTATGTATGAAGAAAGAACTCAGTTTAATTAATAAAATAATATTTATAGATATTGGATGATTTAACATTTTTAAGATTTTACTAATTTGCTCTTTGTTCTTTTCATTTCAGGTAAGTCTTGTTAAAACTAAAACCTCTAGTGAGTATGAACACCCACAAACTCAAAATATATTTGTCCATTTCACTTAAATTGGCAGCTGATTAGTTGGCCTAAAGTTCCTTTAAATTTATCAATAAAATGAAATTTCAATTTTGAATTTCATACTCAATAACAGCTCTGCCCCATAGCACACATACATACGTTCAGACTTACATAAATACATGTGGCCATATCTGCAACACGTTTTCTTACATAAGAACTGAATGTCAGAATGTAATTAATTGCTCAACATGTGCTGCGACATTTTTTGAGTGAATATTTTGTGTCAGAATTTTTGCCAACACAAACATTTTTGCTGGTTTCCACGAAAATCAATGTCTGGCGAATGAGCGCACCGACAGTTTGTCAATTAAATGTTGGCAATTTTGTATTTTTTATTGTGTTCTACACAAATTTTAAACCTCGTTAAAGAAAACTTTAAACGATTTCAATGCAGTTCTAAAAACAAGAATCAACCAAGAAATAAAAACAAAATTGCCCGTTAACTGCGTTCTTTTCTTCTTCTTTCTTTTTGCCAGGAAATTAAAATTAAATGCTACAACCCCCTTTTTTTGTAGCTTAAGACAACAAATTAATATCTTTGCAAAATCTCTCGCACAGCAGAGAAAGTTAATAAATTTTCTTAAAAATTTCTTAACACCAGATTATAATCAGTCTTTTGCCGCATGTGATTGTTTTGTTTCACCGGCTCGTTTTAATTAATGAAAAAACACACCTTCTGATGCAAAAAACAAAAACATGAAAAAAATTTCGTTTTATTTTTTAAATCTTAAACTTCACATTATTCATGATTATAATTTGTTAAAATATTAAAAGCGTTTAATCAGGCTTTTGCAGAAACAGGCATATTAAAAATATGTTGTAAAATTAATGGGCAACCCAGCAAACAAAACCGCAAACATGTCATTACGCCATCAAACTTGTATATTAAGATAAGAAAAAAGGTTGATAGTGGGATTAAAGGCCTCTGCCTTAATTTTGAAATTGATTGAAACTATAATTTGGAAGCGTCCGGCATTTAATGATGCGAGTATTATATATAGAGATTACAATTCCATAGATTCTTAAATCAAAATGAAAATGCAACACTTGGGTAAATTTTCATAACCCAGAAGATATAAAGTCGAAAAATACACACCCCATTCCACCATCTCATATAAAAAGTCGCACAAGGAGCTGACAATTTTGATAGGAATTTTATTTACTATTTCTGGGAATTGTGGAAACCCTACCCATTTGTTAGAACTGCTTAAGTTGTTCGTTCAAACGAACTAGATAAACAAAACTTTTGAAAACCTTTTAAAGCCAAAACACAATAATTGCCAAACAATTAAAAAAACTCCAAGTAAATAATAGCGGCTTTGGATGTGTCTTGCCAAAAATATTTGCTTTACTAGCAAATTTTTTTTTTTCAATTAACAAAAACTATTTAAAGTGTCAAATCCAACATTATCTAACAGTTTGTTTATTTAAAAAAAAACACATTTTAAAATGATATTTAATCATTAAATGGTCGTAAATTTCATAGACCTTAACCTTCAAAGAGCGTCAGCAGACCTGAAACGATCTGTTTGTCACACCAACAGGTGTGTCGGAAATGTTTTGCAGGTGGGGTTTAAAATATTATCCACTTTAATTTATTCGCTAGATGTTTTAAAATCAACATACAAAAAAAAAACAATATGAAAAATATTGCCAGATTGTTTTATTAACTTCGGCCATGTTGCACTTTTAATAAGTGAATAAATTAAACTGAATTTGTGCCCCGGCACAGGGTTTATTGGCCCTATTAACCGCTGTGGGTTGTTGGTTGATTGAAAAAAAGGAAAAGGTCAGTGGCATAAAATCGCTTGATTACAGTGGACAGTTGTCGCGTTCTCTACATGTTGCAAATTGTTCATGCAAAATGTTCAATGAGACATAAGAATCGTGCAGCACCTGACGCCGTTCTGTTGAAAGTCACAGGTAAAATTCAGTTCAAAAAGATTTGGTCCTTATTGACCTGTCAGCACTGAAAGAAAAGCAAATCAATAGATTAACGATGGCACAGAACGAAGGCCAGTGTTGGGCTACAGCTCCACTATTATTATTCATTCATTCAATATTGAGCGATGAAGCCCCAAAGCGATGTTTTAAACTGTCTGGACTTTCCCATGCGTTGATATCATTCCGCGTATTCTTCTTGATCTCATGTCATCCAACTACGCCCCTTAATCCGTTGGATTTTGTGAACTCACACAGCAACAAGATGTGCATGATTTTTTGAAGTAAAGAAATGAAATTTCGCTTCGCCATCGACAGACTCCTACTAAAGCTTTAATAACCTTAACCTTTATGAAGACACTTTAAGCGATTCTTGCGATTCATTTCGCTTGTTTTCGAACTACACTGTCACAATTTAATGCACAATTTTTGCAAGAGAAATTGTTATTGCTATAAAAACCATGATATCTATTATTATTTTGCCGAAATTTTAAATTGTTTGCCCCAACAATAATAAAAAGACAGGTGGATATTTGAAACAAGAAATGCATTAATTAACTGCATGCAGACGAGTACATTTTCATCGCTGAACTCCAGCTAATAAAACTAATTCGTTTGAAATCTTGCTGTGCGCATGCGCGCCATGCATTCAAATGCAAAACCTTGAGTATCATTAAAGCATTGATGAGATTTTAATACTCTCCGTCTATGGAATATTAATTAATGTGGTCATAAGTGTAAAAAGCAATAGGCGATTGTTAACAGGAAAAGAAAACCAAAAGAAATAAAAAATTATTGGCCTTCAAATGTATTATTTGAATAGAAAAAATAATTATGATGATTGTGCTTTTCTTCGGAAGAAGGTATATCTACACATACACACATACTATATACATACATACATGTCTAGGTATTTATATATGGAAGAGGTCGGTCCTAAAAATACGTTGAATTTTGGTTTTTCTTAAAAATCATTATATATCCATTAATTTCTTGTGTAGACTTTTGCCAGCGTTTTTTTGGCTCTTCAAATCAGTTCTTGGTCTGTACTTGAGCTCTCCCAGCGACTCTGTTTTGATCTTCTCAAGCGTAGCAAAACACCATTCTTTTATGCGTCTCTTTAATCTGGAAAACAAGGAAAAAGCTGCTGGGGTACAAGTCGGGTGGCGGAGGCATGACTTCATTGTTGGTGCGGCTAAAAAAATAACGAACAAGCGACGACTGCTTCAGTCAGAATTCAGCAATTTTGCCACAGGGCTCATACCCAAAATCCCCTAAAAATGCTTGAGATGGGGCAATCGATACGGCGACAACTTCTGCAATAGCGATTCCATGATTTTCCATATAAAGTTTCTTCTTTTTCTCAACATCTTCAGCGACTCTTCATGAGGCTCTCACCTTCATTTACATCTCCTCGACCTTCTCGGAAAAGCTTATATCACTTGTAAACACTTTTCTCACTCGCTCTCGAAATTTGAGAGTTCCCTTCATTTTGGAACAGACCTCGTACATAGTAGGCTTTACAAATTATGATTGTTATTATATTTTTCAGTCATTACAACTTCATTTGATTATAACAAATGTCTTATAAACCAACTTTAATTTGGTTTTAAAGTTCTGTTTATGAACTATTTTATGGGTTGTTTACTCGTATGTGTCATCATGATTCCAGCTCCTTCTGTGGTGTCTTCAAAATTTCACGATTTAATTCTATTGATTGATGCGGGTTTTTAATTCTAAAAGCTTTAAATTATCGATTACATATTTTTAATGTTTTAAAGCGACCGTCTGTGAGTCTATCAGCGACAGACGGCAGACACCAGACATTTTAAATTCATGTTGTTTGAAATTCAAAACTCAGAATCATAAAAATAAGATGAGTTTTTGAGAATTTAACACTCTAAAGGAGGCTTTACTTTTCTACAATAACAAACATCTTGTTTACACTCCGTCTATTTTGGTGTTCTTGTCTGACAAAATTTGTAAGGCGTGTAAAGGAAACATGTCCCTTCCCATCATGTGGCCAGAGAAATAATAAAACATTTTATATTTTCACATCAATTTTATTTTTTTGCCCGTGAGAAAAGAGCTGAGAGGTTTGCAATTCTCATTCTCATTCGTTGTTTTTATGAAAAATGTGACATTTTTAAAAAAGGCAGCCTTAAAATTGTTCGAACGAAATTTGTAATTTATTGTTAAATCAAAAAGAAAATGGCACAAGTCTTACAATAATAAAACTTGAGACAAAATATACAAACAGGTGCACGCTCATAACTAATTTGCGTTTTCTACGACGCCAAACGTGACGGTCGTGCAGGTTTATGTTAAAAAAAACCAAAAATTAACAAAAAAATATTTTCATTTAATTTAAACTAAAACTCAATCTATATTAAAATTTATAAAAAAAACGGAATTCCGGTTCAGAGTAAATAAAAAAAGTGGCGCTACGAACGTGACAAAAAAACGGAAGTAGTTTTCGTTGTGTGTTGTATAAACTGGGGAAACCCAACAAAGTTTTGTAGCGCTTTTACCTTTAAAAGAAACAAGAAATTTTGAGTTTTTTATGTGTTTGTTTTATCCATAATCTGGGTCAATATGAGGCGTTTGATACGTGACATTATATCCATAATAATTCAATTGATTCTTAAAATACATATTAATAATATAAATTAAACCAATTTCTTAAGGGAATATGCACGTCGATGTTGTTTTATGTGATTCCCATCTCAGGAAACCGAGTGCAGTTATTGGCCTCCAGGAACTTATGAAAACTTGCAATAAAACATTATCAGAAATAAGAACCCATCGTCTGTTTGATTTAATAAGTAAAATCTAAATACTGCTCCGTCCTTAATTATTCAGTTTTTAATAATATCTTAATTGATTTTTTTTTGCTGTGGATCTTTTCACAAAAATGCCCACGTTCGAATAATGCGCAAAAAGGCGGCTGTAAATTTATGAGCTAAAAATATGTATTCCTTGTTTGTGATTTATTTCAACTGAAACTTATGTCATGTTTTATTTCTCACCCGCCGCCAAAGTGTTAAATAATCCAGCGCTGAATGTTATTAGGCCCGCCTTGGAAATTGATATTTAATGTGGTGTCAGCACTAAAAACCAAATTAGAATTATTGAGCAACTAATAAAATGTATTCTGATATTATTTATAACATAAGAAATGTTTGTTTTTCCCATTATAAGTTATTACGAAAAAATAAACAGTCGTAGAAATCTATAGAACATGAATTCGATATCGATATATGTTTTTGTAGCGATATTGTTTTCAAAATCACTTCTAACGATTTAAACACATCAATAACGGCGAGAACTGCACGACTGCAAATGATTTTATAAAGCTGTTTTTTTTTAATTTTTAATAAAAACATCGTAATAACAACTACTGGACTACCTTCCAGAAAATAGTTCCAAGTAAGAGACTTTGTAAAGTTCAAAGTTCGCATGGTCATTTGAACTAAATGAACGAAGAAGTTCATTTGCGAGATTTGAACTGAAACGCACAATCTAAGACCATGTATTTTTAATTAAAGCCACCACGTTACAGGGCTATAAACACTTACCAAGTTACGTTTTAGTTTTAAAGCAACATTTTATATTACAATATCATTAATCAACTCATTAGTTTGTTTTGTTGTTAAAAAAATCTTAAATCTCATGAATAATAAATTTTCTTAATTTCAATGATTTCTGTTTTTGTTTTAACAAAAGTCCAGTTCTAGGATTGTTGCCTATTACTTGTTTTTTACGCTAGTTCGTTTTTAATATCTACTTTAAAGCCGATTTAACAGCCGACCAACAATTGACATAAATTATTTTGGTTTTTGTTCTTTTTCTGTGTTTTTTGACACCTCATTTTTTTATTCAAACTTGATTTTAAATGATCAAAACAAGTTTAAGCACCAAATTTGGCGAGCGATAATTTTTTTTGTCATTTTAAATATCATAATTAAGATTTTATGTTAAATACGCTGTTTTCCAAAAAAAAAAGGAAAGGAAAGCAAAATCCCACCAGTTGGATTGCAGGAAAAACTCCCTCTGCCAAGCAGATGTTGTACATTCATCAGCTGCCAGGGCCACTTCATTGTGAAGACTTTTGACTGCTTCTTAGGGCTCGTGTATAGTGAATCGCATGAACGAGGGGGCCAGCAAAGAGAGCCACTCCTGGAAAGAAAGTTCATCTCCTTGAAGGATGCCCGGCTGTCCTGCACAAGGCTGGATGTGATATATGTGGTCCGCGATCTGTTATTTTTTAAAAATCTGATTCTTCTGAGGCTTCTAAATTTGATTTACATACAAAAGAAAAGCCTCAAACTTGCCAGCCCACACTAAAGTACACGTTATATTAAAACTGAAATGTCACAATATTTAGACATACATATTTTAAAAAGCTATTGTGAACAACTTTATTGTTCTGTAATTTATGATTTTCTTTTTTGGTCCACCTAAGGAGTGACAACAAATCGGTTACAAGGTATAACACACGATGTCTTTCTTTCTGAAGCTGGAATTAGAATAAATAAAAAGCGACATTTTCTATTGTGTCAGCACATGTACAAGAAAAAAATCACTTTTTCAATAATATTTATTATGACTCTTTTATCAATACAACGTCCGTAACAAACAATCTTTAAAGATCGTGACATTTGTGGCATTGAATTGCTTCACCGAGAGAATCTGATGAAATGAATACCACAAAAATATTTTATTGTTTGAAAATAAATCAATTCTCGAACTATAAATTTATTTCTTTTGAAATGTGTCACTTGTTATTGACTTCGTATTAAATAAATAAAATAGTTCAATTACTTTAACCCTAATGAGAAAAACGCTTGTGAATGAATTCTTGAAGCAACGCGCAGCAATTTAAAATTTCGGCAAAAAAGTATTTAATTTTTTTTTTGCTGCAAAACGATCTTTAATCTTCATTCATATAAACCAAGAAGTCGTCAACATGACAACCTGTTCGTTGGAGCCATATCTGTCACCCCGGAAAAACCAGCGACATGTTGTTGTGGTGGTGGCCCTCTTTTATCTGCAAGCAGCCCGTCCAATTGATAAAAGTTTATGGGCCGGGGGGCAATCCCTTAGTGCAAACGCGCTTAGAAATGGAGCCCAATTTGAGTCATAAAATAAACTTTGGTGACGAGTCCCATTTTTGGATGAGTGTAAGTAAAATTGTCCCATGTTCGGGACATCTATAAAAAGTTACTGTAGGTTGAAAACTTGGTCCACGTCAATGATAAGCTTTATAGTCGATTCCTGTTAGCCTAAATAGAACTATATGGACGTAGAGGGCGCTACGTGCCCTGTGCATCGTATTGTGACGCACGCTACATGACATGCCTTACATTTATTTCCAGCGACATATAAATACTTACAATTTTAAGTCCACGATGTTGAGCTTTTCTAATCGCAACAGCTCCGCAAAAGAAATTCCAAAATAATCCTGTAAAAAAGGTTCACAACAAATTCTTCTTTAAAATGCGGCATAATACTCATACGGTTCGGTTGTCAGTATCCAGTTTTTTGGTTTGTTGCATACATTTTTTTTTTTTTGTAACGAGTCACCATTCTTAAGTTTCTCTTACAGATCTTTTGCTTAAATTGTCATTATTTTCATTGTTTTATATTTTATAAATGATCAGTTTCTTAATCCAATACTAAGTACTAATATTCCATACAAAGAATTAAGTTGTTTCTGGAACCGTGTTCACACATCTACTTTGGAAAACTTAGAAATATGTATGTATGTAAATGTTGTTATAAAGTCACCATCTTCTGGAGTGTTGCCAAACACTTGATGTTTCTGCTGATTGTGGCAACGTTTATCTAACATTAATCTCTTGTTAACAAAGTGATCTATTTTAAGGTCTTTTTAATATTTTATACCCGTAGCACTTTATTCTGCCGTTTTCAGCGTTCAACCAGCTCCAAGTTTTTTGATTTTTTTTTTTTTGTAGTTTTGTAGAAATGTCATAAACTTTTCTGTTACCTTTCAAAGACTCGTTTTATTATGTCATTTAAAACAATGATCTCATTGCAATAAAAATTTGTAAACAAATTCATTTTTAATGACCATATTAAATTCTCAAAGAGTTGGTTTGAACACAAACACTCTGGTTAAATTGTGAAATAAATGACTACTGATTAGAGAATTCTTTTCACACAGTGTATAACAGTTTTATGACATAATTTACTTTAGAAACTCACACACACACACACATTTACACATTTTATTGTTTAAGTGTTTCACAAAAAACTGTGACAGCATAATAAATCACGTGCATGATTATTTTTGTCTTGTCAAACAATTTACAAAACAGGAACAACAACAACAGCGATATATATTCAATTGATAAAGTGTTTTTTTTTAATAAAATCTTTATTGCAACATTTCAACAAATGTATTTTGTTGCTGTTGTTGTTGTTGTTGTTGTTATTATTGTATAATTCAGTTCAGTTTTGTTTGTACTCATCTATTTGTTTGTTTTGTTTTTGTCTTGTTAAACATTTTAATTTGCTAAAGTTTGTTTAGATTGTCCAACGATACATACATACATACATTTATACAAACATTCATATATTCTTAAAAACATACATACATTTATTCATTTACATATCAATATATTTAATTTGCTGAGCTCTTACTCAACAGGTTAATCATTATTTATTAAATTTTCGGCAAAATTTTGAATCAAATGACTTTAAAATGTGAAGAGGTTATACTGATCGTCTGATTTTCCTGTATTACAACTTTAGCAAACAAAGTTTAATTAATTTCTTCATTGATTCAATATCCCTTTTTAATTAAAAGAATTTCTTTTTTTCTATAAACTTTTAAATTTTATTTTAAAAACACTCGACCTGAAGACAATTGTTAAAAAATGGAGGAGTACAAACTCGTGTTTGTCTATTCTAGTAGAACTTGAGACTGGTTAATCGGTTTTAAAACTTCTCTTCTGCTGTCTGCCTCAAATTAGGTGCCCCCATCTCCCTCTTTATGCATCGCTTTCTACAATTCTTTTAACTATTTGAAGCAATTTCCTGGCAATTTTGCTTTAATAAATATTATAATAATGTACCGACACTTATATTTGTTCTACACCAATAACACTGAGTAATTTAGGGCTGTCGTTCTTAACCCCCAATAAAATTGCGACATTTTCCACAAAAATAATATTTGACACAACTTTTTATTATAACAGGCACTCCAAATATTTCCGCATTCGTCATCTTATTTACGAATACGCCAAACACCGAACTACATTTGTGGCGCCATGCAAAAATAAAATATTATTTAAAGTAGTTAATTGTGTAAATAATGACTAATAACAATTACTTTTTCCAAAGTGCAAACTACAACACAAAATTATTAAATGTTAATGAAGCAAATTACGAGCAGAATTCAAACAAAAGCATATTAAAACCAATCAACCAGCCCTATTCAGACTATTGCGCAAATAGCCCCAACCTGCCAACCTGTTCCACCACCCGCATTGAAAGGGACGCATAAAAACATCTTCAGCTCAATTTTTGCTTCATAGTTTCCGGGCCTTAATCGAGGGTGCAAAGACACTCCATACCGTTTGTGACACATACAATTTATGCACATATAAAATACAACTACTGTTACCTACTGGCCTACAGACAAACCTACAAACAAAAAAACTGTCAGTTCGACAACCAAATTCTGTATGTTTATGTTGTAGCATTCGGTTGTTCCTCTAACAAACCAGTAGACAAACAAACAGTCATTTAACACCCAACATCTCAAACCGCAAAACTTGTATCACCGACTATGCATTTTACAACTGTTTGCAAAAACAACAACAAAAACGACAGACGCGACAAAATCAGAAAAACTGAATGAATGAATGAAAATTTGCAAAAAAAAAAAAAAAAAAAAAGAAAACCCAAAACCAAAAATAAAAAACCGAAATTGTGGAAAAATATTGCGTGGGTTTTAGGAGACGTGTGAAAAAGAAAAGGCAAATAAAGCTGCCAGACTATTGCGGTAGCAAGAAGTGTTTTTTTCTACGCCTCAATATTGCAAAATATTGGCAAGAACTTCATTAAACGTTTCCTATTTTTAAATTTAAATAAAACAATGTGTGAGTGTTTCAAATAAGGCCAAAAATTTTCATTCAATGTTGTTATATTTATGCGAAAGAAAACGTCTTTTATAGGCTTGCCGCCGGTTTTCTACCTGTCGCGTATTTGTTCAATGTTCCATTAGCCAAAGTTGAGGATTTATTTTTTTAAATTTTATTTTTGACATTTCACGAACATTTAACAAAAACGAGCGAGTTTGCCTGCCATGAATTTTAATCGCATTCACCTGCCATAAATTCGCCTTGATGTCTTATTTACTTGTTGTTTTTGCACCGAAAATTAAACGACAAACATCTGGTAACACTGCAAAACATGTTCAACACCAAATTGAATGAAACTGTCTTGAAAAAGTCAAACAAATGCCATAGTGCGAGTATCTACTCGCAAGTTTTGTCTCTACTTGTTCTATGACTCGATGGAACTTGTTACTGTTTGCATATTTTACGTTGCCTTATTTGGTAAATTAATGTGTTGGGGCGTTACAAACGCCCAATAAATTAAAAGAAAAGTTATATTAGTTTTCAATTTGAATTGATACTTCAATATCTCAAGTGGAAGGAAATGAAATGCGTAAAGATTTGAAATGTTCATACAAATCTACATACAATAAGAACAAACACTTTTTGCTCAACATAAAAGTTGAGCCTCCCTCCAACTTCCACAAAAAAAAAAACAAACGAAAAGAAAAAAAAAAGAAATCAAAACCGTAGCCAGTGGGTTTTAATAAAAAAATATATAAGAAAACGCATTGTTTTAATTGGCATTAAAAATTCTTTGGCAGGCACTTAATAAAATCAGACCGCCCCTACAAATTTTATGTGTTCGTTTTTCTTTTTCTTAAAACGGAAGTAAATATATATGTACGTGTGTGTGTGTGTGTGTGTGTGTGTGTGTAGTTTCTTTTTGCCACTGATTTATTTGATATAAATTAACACTTTTATTTGTTTTACAACATGAATTTTAGATGGAAAAAACAAGATAAAATTTTTATTGTGCCAAACATATTCGAACTACCTCACACACACACACACACACACACACACACACACACACACAAGAAGAGGTCGCATGACAGCTCTGTGTTGTTGTTGCTCTTGTTGACACATTTCTTGTGACAGTTTCCGGTGTGTTTTATTGTATTGACACACATTAAATTGTGGTCTATGACTGTGATTGGTTTTGGGTTTATCTGTTTTTCTCAATTTTTTTTTTTTTTGGTTTGATGTTTTTGCTTGTTGACTCGAAGTTTATGTGGTTTGACACATGTTTTATGTTTCAATTTAATGTTAGTGTCGTGCTGCAATATCTTTTATTATTGTTGCTACTGATACAGTTTGTGTTTCCTAAAAAGGCGGCAATATTTGTTACAAGTACAAATCAATAGTAGTGACGAACATGTGTGAGATTTGTGTTGAAAGAAGCCAACATAACCTACAAAATCGTCTTAAGCGAAACGTGTCAAACATTTGAGCTAAAATGTATTTTAGTTTCTAAGATTCATAAGTTTAAGCAAAAAAGAAATTGTAAGAGAATTATGTTTACTGGGATGCTGAAGACTTGATTGAAAGGCTTGCAAAAATAAGAACAACACTCGGTATTAATGTTTATCTCCTCCAACTACTAAAAAGGCAAATTTGAAAAACCCGACTAGTATTAAATTTTAATTCTTTTAATATTTTTAGCGAGTTGCAGGATTTGTTAGTTTTTGCGGGCAACAAAGAAAAACAAAATAAATCTGGCAGCAAACAAACTGATAAACAGCTGGGGTCCACAAATGAGATGGTTTGGAACCTGCTTAGAGGCCGCCAGCTTGTAGGCACTGCATAGCAGAGACAATCCAGTGCATTGTCGCAAATCGACGTTAACGGTTCCCGTGGCACGATTGTAGGACGACTAAAGGGGGTTTCCCCAACAAATCTGTGTGCTGCGGTAACTATCGTGACGCCGCCCTGTTACATAAAAAGGGGTTTATCTTCCTGAATATAAATTCTGTAGAAGCTGTAGGAATGAGCAGCCATACGAAAGTATTTCACACTTGCTATTGTCCAGCAAAGAACATGGTTTAACAAATATGTAATTGATTAGGCCGGCAGTTGGTAAACGAATCTATAACGTCTTCTTCGAAATCGTTCACGATTTCATACTTGAACAAATGAGTTTTTCAAAGCGAAAAAACTAAACGAAACGTGGCCTGTTTTATTCCATTTCAACATCTAATCACTCTTATTGAAAGCCCCCTTTTCATCGCTTTTTTTTACCTTAAAAACATGTTTTGATATTATTTGAAGCCACCCTCAATTTTTTGTGATTTTAAAACGAATTTTTTTCAAACTAAAAGAAAATTCTTCAATAAATTCATTTAAAATTTACTATTTTGATTTATTACGGTAAAATTAAGTGTTTCCGTATTTGTTTGTCACTCCCATAAATAAAGTTTTTATAGAACGTAAAGTTTTTTACTGCCGTTTGTTTGGTAGTTTTTACTGGCTGTAAGTCATTTAAAAGCTGTCGTTGAGGCGTTAAGTAAATCCATTAATTGGATTGTTAAAAAGTTCAAAGTTTTTTCTACACGTTCATTAGAGCTTTTTGGCACAGATCTTTCTTTACAAGTCAAAGTGTCCGTTGAGATGTTTAAACAGCAAAAAGTTGAAAACACTTAAACTAAATAGGTTTTGTTTTCTGTTAGCAAATATTATTATTTTACACACACACACACACACACACACACATACGACAAATTTATTAAAGCAGGTAATAGAAAATGTACATCGAGCGGTTAAAGTTGGTTTGTTGTGCGCACGTAAGATTTCCCCACGTCTTTTTTTTTCGAATGAAAACTCTTTTTTTTTTTCTTCTTCTGAATTTTATGGGTAGAATGTTACGTTTTAGTTTTGCCAGTAAAAAACAAGTAAAAATTCTTCAGATAAGATAGTTCTGTACATGTACGAGTACCAGACAAGCACGTTTTGTGTGCAAATATAACAAACGCTTTTTGAGGCTCCTATCAGTTAATTGCTGTTTGGAGTGTAAAATATGCAACAACAAACAGTGATTCGCAAACTGTTTACAAGCCAATAACATGGCGCCAGCAAGAATAAGAAATTACTTAATATTGTTTAAGTTTGTTTTTTCGAGTTTAAAATTCGGGCCATGAGAACTATTAGAATTATACAAAATTTGTGATTCAACACACTGAATACAAACGGACTGCATTTTCCGTGAATTGGTTTCAGTTTTGCTTTCTTACTTCTTGACATAAAACTATAAACCATAACAATTTAGGGGGAGGGGGAGGGGATGAAGCTTAAATATGCCACAGCACGAAATGTGTTCATCAAATGTGTAAAATCTCACGACTATTTTCAAATTTATTGCCATTTTCTGCCAACTGCTACCACAACTTGATAAATTTTCTCTCTGTCATAAAAAACAAATTTGCAAACTAATATTTTGTTTAAGCCAAAAAAAAAAAAAAATACAATAAAAAAAAAATTATAATCAACCTCTTAAGCGAAATGTTAATTTAGGAGTTCGTTAAGACAACGTCAGCTTCAAACAATTTCTCCATTCCACAAACTACGGGTATGGACGGTTTTTAACAAGCAGATCTCTTTGGTCGTACACTCGCATGATGATGTATTTCATGGCCTCAACTCTGTACGTTGGCAAAGACATACATAAATTATAAACTAAAAAAAATTATATTTTGTATATGAACTTGTTAACAAATTTCTTTTCTTTCTTTTGCTTTTTCGGTTCTTTTTTTGTTTTTTTTTAATTAAAAAGAAAAGAAAAAAATTTGCCGCTCGTTAATAAATTTCCTCTCTAGATTGAAATTGGGATTAATCCTGCTGTCATTCTTCATTTTTTTTATATACAAAAGACATATTTTTGAAAAGACAGCACTTTTTGAAAGCTGTCAGTGGCATTTTTAGGGCTCAGCAAGTTTTATTTTTATGTTTGACAAGTTGCCCTGCCCTTAAAATATACTTCGGCTGCTTAGGATTTGCGCTTCCTGGCCGGAATATGCTCTGCAACATGTTGGGTAAAATTTTCCTTAATATTCGCAGCATTTTTCCTGCAAATTTTCCATAAATCCAAAGTTTAGGTTTTTGTGTCTGCGACTCTAGAGCAGGAACATCAATTACGATGCCTGTGGAAGTTTTGGAAGGTTACTTTGCCAGAAGCGAATGCAACCAAGGGTGTAATTCCGTGTGACAGATGTCTCCTGTATCTTCTATCTTCTTTATTTCATATTGTCCATATCGTGTTGAAACTGCTGGCAAAATATTTAGCAGCATTCCGACGCTTGTTCTGGAACCCTTCAACAACCGCTGAAAATATTAACAACTGTGATTTGAAATCATGTGATCTACAGATTATATTTGTACTCGTATATGAAATCATGTTAAATTAACATGAAATGCCAATGAGGCAAAAACACAGTCATACTCTTCATACATTTCGTGTGAAATACAAATGATGGTAAAAACAAACGTTTTCATACACGTACACACATACATGTAGAAAGAACTACAAATGTTATTTATTTATTAAAAATATGTTGCAAATAAAACTAAACAGAAGAAGTGATTTTCCAAACTGTGCCAATTTATTTTCGCAAACTTCTATGAAATTGGCATAAATCATGTTTAAAAATTTTGCCTCTAAAACTCGCTGGTCGGTCCAATAAAATGTCATTTAGAAAACATTTTAATTAAAATAAAAATGTCCCAGCTGAATGTGCACAAAACAAAGTCTTGCCAAAGAATTGTTATTGCTGTTGACGTCAGCGGTCGATGTCGATGCCGGTGTGCGGAGGAGACACACACATTCCAAACAACTTAATGACACTTTCATGGTCCGCTTTAAAGATACAGAGACGAACGCCGCTACAGGCAGAGAATTGAAAATTGAAAACATACAGCATCAATTAAAATTTTGCATAAAAAACATAAATTTTAAATGAAAAACAGAACAACAAAATTAAACAGACATGTTTGCAGTTAAAAACAGCAATTGCATACGATTCATTGGAATGAACAACATTTAAATTTTGTGAATTCAGTATGTTGCATGCGGCAGGCTGCAATAAAAACATGTCTTTTGTTTTCTGTTTGCAAAATTTACTTTCGTTTGTTGTCGGCGAAAACATTTGCGCAGTTCAAGTGAAAGTCCAAGCGATTTGTCACAACACGCCATCGTTTAGCGTTAGGTTTCTTTTCTTTAACTTAACATTTGTTTAGTTCAGCAAAAATAAAAACAGAGCAAAACTTTAATTTAGCCCATTTTAGCGCTGCCTCAAGAATGTGAACGTGATGTGACAGCAAGTTGTTATCGCGTTGGATAAGCCAGAGTTGAGATCATTAATTCAATTTAAAAACGAAATGCGTACATCTACAAAAATTTAATATATTAAAAAAAATTTATTTAAAAAATTGTTAAATTCCTAAACGTTTGCCATCCTTTTCTGGAAAGTACAAACTTTTACTCAAATTGAGCGCTTTTATACGGATCAACTTAGTTGCGCAAGTCTTGTGTTTGGGGTTGTAAGAGGTAAGGTCGTTTTGGAGAGGAAAGAATTGCTGATATTTGAGTACAGACTTGCCTGTATTTGCCCAATGTGAAGCGCTCTTTGATAGATCCGTCATCTTTTGTTGAAACTTTTCTATGTTAAATATAACGAAATGCTTTTATGTATGTAAATGGATTGAAAACTCATACAAAATTAAGTGCTACTTCTGTCAACCATGACTCATTTCAAAATTTGCTTGTCAACAGCAAAAAATCAAAGAGAATTTTGTGGCAAAATCTGTTCTAACTAAGTTTGTACTGAGAGCCGATATTAAACTTCAAGCATTTGAAAAAAATTACATAATCTTTTAACTTTAAGCCATTTTCAATTTTCAACAGCCTGATTGAATGCTGGTCAAGCAAAATTTTTAAGTCAAACTCTTCAAAACTCCTGAATGTCAAAGTATATACAAATCGGCATTAAGTTAATTAATTTTAAATATCAAAAAGATAGATTGATTTAATTGCTAATTGAAAACCACTGTTAGTTTTCAGTAGAAAATATCAATAACACGTAACATTTGAACGTGTGTCCCACGAAAACGAACTTTAACGTTGGCCGGTATTTTTAAAGACAAGAAACCAGAAACCTTCGTTTGCCAAATGCATCTATCGCTGTCCCAAAGTCCTATAGTTGTGACATTTGGTGTGGCAAACTGACGTCATGCAACAGCCACTTAAATCTTGGTTTTTCAAATATTTCAAGCAAAGGATGCAACTGGTTTGCCCAGATACATACAAGTTATTGCCATAAGTGAAGCATAAATAAATCGGCAAAAGAGGAATGCTCAATTATTGGAATAATTTCAGCTGTCAGAAATTGGCCACCAAATAACAATTAATAAAAGTCATATGAGTTTTGTAATTGAGGTTATGTACTCGTATTGCTGGAAAACACTCGCCTAAAGTCTTCAGACAAAATGTGTGTGTATGTGTCTCTTAAGGCTTTAGTCATGCATTAAATATTTAATTAATTTTTCATATTCCAAATGCTCCAACACGCCGTTTTGACACTTTTGCAAATTGAGTAGCATAAGCCGTAAATTAAACTTTAATTTAATTAAATACTCGTACGTATGTACATTTCGGGCTAAATGATTTTCCAAGATTACTTGCCGCTCTAAGCAACTTTTCCATTATGTATGTTTTGCAGTGTCTTAAGTCTCAGTATCAGTTTCATTTGCCGTTCGGTTCGCACGTTCAAACAACTCAAATACGCTTGAAATGAAAACAGAGTTGCGTGTTAAATAATTGAATTTTTCCTTATTTAAGAGATTTGAGTTTAATGAATGAATTTTTCTGCTTTCAAGCGTTTCCGAACAAATTTATGGCATTGTTGAGATTGCGAACACAGACAGTCAACGTACGAGTACAACGTCAAATGCTTGAAATACTTAAACGCCCGCCTACACAACAAATAAATCGGCGGGTGTGGGCAACACAAGACCAAACAAAAACAACACACAAAAGATCAACTCTGTCTAAGTGAAGAATGCATTTGGAAAAAGCGCTTTTTATTTTGCATAAAACTCCCGCACTCTTTATTTGCAATTATTTACTAAATAAACTTGTTTGGAAATTGTTTTAATGTCAACTCTTCCCTGTTCGGATAAATTGAATTTGCGGCCAGTGCTTTTCGTTGTCGTCTATTGACCGAACGGAATACGTTTAAACTTTTAGTTTTGTGCACTTAAAATTTGTTGTTTGTTGTTGCTGCAACCGAAAGAGTGCCAAATACGCATCAAATTGCCGACTTAAATTGGCATTGTTGCTGTCTCTCTCTCTCTCTCTCTCTATTTACTTTCATAATTCAATTTTCTTTTGCCATGAGGGTTAGAGTTTAGCCTAAAATTTATGCACTTAAATTGATTTGACCGAAAAAAAATGTATTTTGTTGTTGTGTCTGAAGGGTTTTTTTCTCTGCGCGTCGCTACAATTTAGTTGGAAAAATTAAGACATACATTTTCATGAGAAAAATTGCCAGAAAAGTTGAAAATAGGCATTGAACAAAGATGAGGTTTGGAGGTGAAAAAACAGGAAAAGGCAGCTACCAGGGCTGGATAAGTGGAAGTAATTATCTTGCCGATTGATTCCTCTGCAACAAACTGTGGAACAAATAGTATTATTTCAAAGCCTCAGCAATATCAATTTGTAGATTCCACAGATTCGCTCAAATGTTTCCTGACTCTGGCTGTTTGAGTTTACCCGATGACATGGGACAGGAGCTGTGGCCCCAATATGAACAACTTTAACGGCCTCAAATATCATGATCTCGCCGACGAGATCAGATCACATCAATTTGATTTTTGTGGGGGTCTGACCACTATCGTTCTCAGGGAAATGTGAGACGGTGTCCAACGCTAGTTTAAAATGTGCTAAAAACAGCGACGCTTCCTTGAATCTCATATGATTTGATATCGTCCCAAGAACGCTAATTTTCTTTTTGCAAGCGTACTTATTCACCTGGTAGTGGATTTTATAGCACAAGATGATGTCCGCTCAAAATGGATTAAAAACCAAACCGAAACATTTCAAAAAGTTCGGCTCTAACATTCTGAATTCAGCAAAACACAACCTCAACGACCGAAATAGAAAGGCTTAAAGGCGAACAACTGCAGCCAATTGGGCAGATGTGGCTATTAGTTGTACAAAATTGTAGATCCCTATTGAAGGATCTTCCATTAGAACAATCTTAAGCGAGTTAAGTCTGTTATACAGTCATTCTTGCAAGGAATGTGCAACAATGATAAATCAAAATTCCAAACTAAAATATCAAACCCCCACCTGAATGACAAGGATTCCACATAAATCTCAACATTTTTGTTTACTGTGCTCTTAACAAATGTATGTCTGAATGCCTACCAAATATTCTGTAGTTGTGTCTTATACGTAGCAAAAGCCACCTTTTTATAATTCACTTTTAATGGCTATTGAAGCGCTCCCTCCTCACTTTTTATACTCGTACTTATGGCGTTTCGAAGTCCACATTTCTTTATTGTAGTATTTTCCTTAACAACTTTAGAGTTGACTCTTCAATTTCTCTACAAACACTTGAAAATATTAAAAACTAAAAAACACACACACACCTCATACCCACATTCGAAACAAAAGTGAAGGTACTTTATTGTGAACATCTTTGAACAACACAATTTATGGAAGGGGAAAAAAAACAACAAAAAATTACTTTGAAAGTTTAAAATTTAAACTCAAAAAAAAATGCAGCTTTTTCTAAGGCGACGACTGAAAACAAAATGTTATTTGTCAATAGTTTGTCAACGGCAGAAAACCAAACAACCGGGCAGGGGCTACCAACAAAAAGGAGAGAGAGAGAGAGAGCGAGAGAGAGAGACAGACAAACAAACAAACAATTGTTTGCAACTGTTGTGTTGAAAATATGTATCAGTTAAAAGGCTTTTTTGCACTTTACGAGAGTGCATCGATTTTGCAGAAGGTACTTGAATTGAAGTCAACAGCAGTTGCTTGTTGTAAGAACAATGAAAGCAGAGTTTTTCGGGTTTTCTTTTTTGTTGCATACCCCATATGTTATTATTTTACTTTTTTTCAAATCTACTATTTCTAAGCAGCACCAATAATTTAAATAAAGGCGATGTAAAATGAGGGCCAGTAGATCATTTAACAATATGATATAGAGGGATATCGGCATATCGGTTGGCTTATGTCAAGCAATTTTTGCGGAAATTTTGGCCAGTCAAGTTCGTTTTAAAATTTGCTGAATTTTGTTAGCAAAAAAAAAAAACCCTGCGAAATTTAGCCAACAACAACTCGTGTAATCATGCCTCAGTCTCAGGCACCGTATTTACCAGATATGACCCCTGTGACTTTTTTCTGTGCTCAAGAAACAGAAGAGACCCGTGAAATGGCAGCGTTGAAACGTTGATCAGCTGTGGTGTCAATTACACCTGCTATGAATTCGCCTTGACGCCAACAATTGCAGAGTTTTAGCGTCGAGTGTTTAACAGCCACAACAACAACCACAGTTTCAATAGTTATTTTACTTAAATGAAACACATTTACAGTTATTCTTATTATAGCCAATGAAACTTGACAACAGCAAACATTTGCACTTGTTAAGAAAATGCTTAAATTAAATACATTTACATACATCCTGCCGCTTGCTCCCTTTATTTTGTGGCTTTCATTCTATTTGTTGTTACTGTTGTCTGGCATATGGCTCCGCTCCGTTCCGTTCCGTTTTTGTGTCTCTTTGTTTCCTAGACGGATGTCTGCAAAGGCTTTTGCTGCAATTTAACGTTTTTCTGTTTGTTTTTTGGCGCGTTCATAAACGTGGGTTAGTGCCAGTCTGCTGTTTAGTTTTTTTGTCTGTTACTTCGTGGTACGCAGGCGTATATTGACATTGTAAAGTTCAACATATAGTTTATCGACTAACAAGAGTTTCCAGTTTTTTTTTCTTAAGTTTTATTACATTTATTTTCTTCTTCGTTTTTGGTTCTTCAGAACAATCAAAAAAAAATTCTTAAGACCAGAGACTTGTTGCTTCGACGAAGAGAATTCTTGAAAGGGAAGTCGTTTCTTAAAAGATAAGTATGAGCGTATAGAGAATGTAGAGGTCAGCCTGTAATGACCAAAGTAAAAGTGATTATGACTGAACATTTTTGCTTACCAAAAGCACTGCGGCGCTTGTCATCTACGCCTCAAGTGGATTTGCATCTATGGAAATGCGAAGATTTTGTTCGTACCGCTCAATCTGTAAAATCAACACTTTTAAGCCGAGCCGCATGTAATTGGCATTTTTATTGTACTACTTTTTTTCGCAACGAGTTCGCTTAACACGCAGCCGCAGCCACCAATTACCTTTTGTTCAAGCTTCCGCTGCTGCTTGTAAAAAAAAACCCCTTTTAAAAATGCTTGCATTTAAAACTTAGCAAATAAAATAGTTTTCAAATATGTCGATTAATTAATTTATTTGCAAAATCTAAACCAGTTATTGTTGAAACAGTCCCACTTCCTCGCATTTTTATTACACAGTTTTCAACACAATAAAAATGCAAAATAATCATGAATAATAATCCCGCATTTATAATTTTGGAAGAAAAAAAAATCGGTAACAAAAAATCCGACTGATGTAATATTCAGTGCCAGACTTTATGTCGTGGTTGTGAATTTTTTCATTCTATTAAATTTGAATTGTTATGAAAAAATCGTGGTCTGCAACCCACACGCAATGCAGTACAGACTTATACAAAAAAACACTGCATGGACTTAATTAATACACGCAAACAAATTATGGTTGATAAAGTAAATTTTAAAGTAAAAGTGAAACATGCCAGACTCGTCATTTGATCAGTCAAGTATGTAAAGGACTTACTGTTTCTGAAGCAGGAGAGGAGATACCGCAAAACTGGGTTCTGGCTCCTTCCCTATTCCTATTCTTTGTTTTTAGCGCCTTCCTATAACGAGCAGCCCCCTCCTAGGCAATCTTTTGCAAATGACAATAGGACGGAATAAACGATTCAGGTCTTAGGGCCAGGACACAAAACAAGAACGACGGCCTCATTGAAAAATTTTGTAAAAATCTCCGAATAAGTTCATCTGAAGCGAATGGATTCTGTAAATGATAATTTTTTGACACAAGATGTCATCTATAGTCTGTCTGTCTGTCATTAATATTGGCATGACTGAATATCTAATAGTTTCGATCTATTGTGCTTTCTCTGCCCTTTAAGGATTTAATACTAGAAACTCAAAAGCTCCGGATGTTGTGTGACGGACTGTATCCAACCAGCCATTGATTCATTGCAATACCGTCAAACATAAGAACAAAATTTTAATATTCAACAAAAAAATTCGTTGAATCAGTCAATAAATTGCTTGAGTACGAGCCTGTAAAGCACGGATTCAAGCACACACTTTACAAAAACAGATGTTGAACGAAAACAGCCAATTTTTTCAACAACAACAAAATATGACTTGTAGGATTTTTTTCTAATTTCAATTTGTTAAAAAAAAATGGCTGATTAAAATACATTTTTTAAAATCTTGTTAAACAAACATCAACCAAATAAAAAAATCAATTAAAAGTTTGTTGAGGCAACAAACATTTTTTTGGAAAAAAAAATAATATAAAAATAAAGTTATTGATTTTATTACAATAATTTTGCTGTGCTTTTATTTTCATGCCACAGCGAAAGTCGCTTGAGTTACAAACAAAGTCGCGCATTCAAACCACGAATTTACTAAAATATTCCTTTTCTAAGCAAACAAAGTACTTGATGTTTTGGCAAAAATAAATCTGAGTGTACCGGACGCTGTTTATCTTGTTCTTGCATTATTTGTGCATAAAAACCCACTCGATTTGGGAAACAAACCAAAAAATTGCATTTTGTTGTGTGAGTAGATATTTGAAGCTGCAACTCGGAACTAAACCTGCTTTTTTTTACGACTTTTTAAGAAAGTTTTGTGAACTTCTTTTATTTTTGTAGGCAGATTATCTGTATAATTCGATAACAATTAAGACTGGAAACTGGTATTGCTTTTAAGCGCCTGCCCCACCAGCCTTCAAGTTGGACTTTATGATTTAATCGCATCCATCAGCACTAATTAAAACAAAAATTAACGAACATTACCCAATTAACAATGAATGTAATGTAAATCTCAACTACCCACTCACACACGCGCGCGCGCGTTATCTTTAGCAACATACACACGTCAAACCGAAAACTCATGTTAGCACTCGCTATCGGCAACTTAATAGTTCAGAAACGTTCAGTTTTTATTGCAGGCAAGACGCTAAGAATTAAGCCAAAAAACGCCAACAAACTTGTTTATTAAACAGGTTAAAAATGTGTTAAATGGTTACAAGTACAAACAGCCTGTTGGCAATTTGATATCTTCTGTTTGTGGCTGCCCACTCTTGCACTAGAAGACAAGAACTATAAATAAAACGAAAAGAAACAGAAACAGAAAACCTGCATGTGATCGATTGTTTAATGTTTTTTAAATGCAATTTTAAGGCAAATAAAGTTTTTTTTTTTTGCTTTGGCTGCATCTCATAGAAATCAATTAAATGTGGACTAACAACACAATCGGAAATGTATTACACACTGATAGTGTCTGTGGATGAGGGTTTCTTTTTGCAGAAGAGACCAAAAACATAAATATCCCTCTATTCGGCACATTCTTGTTATTTGCCGCTATAAGAAATCGTATGTTAAATGAATTTTACACTAACAAATTTATATAAAAAAGTACGGAAAACATTTGTGTAATATTATGGGCCCGTAGCTCTTTGAACATGGGCGTCTTTGAACTCGGTTTTTAGGTTAGTTAAAGGACTAAAATACTGTCTAAAATCTGTTCCAATAGGATTTTTATTAAAAAGAGCAAAATTTAGCATAATTCAGAGCTGAGGGGAAACCCCCAAAAGTTGAAACAAACTTAAAAGATAGCCCGCCCAAGTATAACTTTTAAACTTAAATCTCAACGATTCAGTTTAGACGTTTAAAGGATTTTATTGCTCGTATTATTTATTTAATAAATTCTTCTCATTAATAAACTTAATTAAGTCATTAAACTTGAATTCGTAGTTGCATAATTGGCATCCTCCTCCCTTTAATACTATAATTTTTAGTTTTTAAAAATATTTCAACCGATTATTGATATATAAACGTTTGTATATTAAATATATTTTTTTTAATTCTTTTCAGATTTGCAATCAATCCGCCGTTTATTGGAACACGATGCCAGCGGTTCCGTTTGTCCCAGTTGTCGCATATCGTTCGACAAAGGCAAACGGCGAAAACTAATCGATACTTGTGGCCATGAACGCTGTTATTCGTGCATGTTTCGCAACGATCAGTGTCCGATGTGTATGAATAGTTCGCTTAGAGGTAAATTATAGTAAAATAATTAAAAAAAAAAAATTATTTCCTTAAATCATTTAGATTTAGAAATCTATATTAAAGCCAAGAACAAGTTTAGTGGAATCACCGAAATCAGTTTAAGTATGAACACGGTGGTGACTCTCACCAAACAATTTAAATATATTTATATGTACAAAAAAAATTCCTGGGAAAAAACAACTTAAGACTGATTTTTGCTTTAAAATTTCATTCAACCATTAGAATTATAGTAACATTTAACTCAATTATAAATAGAAACCGCAATTTGTTTTTCGCACTTCTAACGATCGATCGCAGTAACATAAATTACTCAGTTTCTGACGTAACAACAACGGCGTACTGGCACTGCCTGACAATCAAACAAGTGTACAAACTCCATAAAAGGTTAAATGCAACTGAATAATAATATTTTTTAAACGTGCAAATCACACCCCATTTTGTGCTGAAATAAATATAAAACCGATAATTTGCTATGAAAACAAACATTTCATTGTATTGGCAGTTTTTTGACAACAACTAAAACTAATTAATCCATTAAATTGCCCACGAACACTGTTCCAAATTTCTCGCGGAATGTAAAGAAAAAAAATTCTCTAAAAGTTTTTTAATAATAATTTTGTGAAAAACCTATAAAATATTTCTGGCAAAATAATTAATTGTTTTACGTGACATTTTCCATAAAAGCTGTTGGCTGAAGTTATATAATTGTAGTCTCGTTCAAGGTCATTTTATTTAAAGTTTGCTTAAATGAGAGCCAAAGCAACTGTCATTGCAGACATGTTTTGCAATTTTTTTCATTTGATTTAATAATAATAATAATAAACAGCTGATTGAGTGATTTAACAGTTTGACCTTTTTACACGAACAAAAGTACGTTATGAATTTTCTCATTATTTGCACAATTTAACCAATTTTCAACACAGAAAACATTTGTTTTGGTAAAACTGGGAGCTCGAAAATGCTCAGTCCAATTAAATAAAAGAGAAAAATCGGCACTCAAGTTCGACTTACGTCATAAAGAGTGCAAAGACATGTGTTCACCCACCAACTGAAGCTGCAAAACTGACTTATATATTTATGTATATTCTTTATAGACTTAAAACCAAATCAGAACAATTCTTGTGTTCCATTTGAAAAGAAATCATCCGAAGGGAAGTCTTCGGAAACAAAATCTGTTATTATAATTCCAAGAAATTTCTTTATTTTGTAATAAATTATGTTATAAAAAAATTTTTAAAATATAAACTTTGAAAAGAAAAACTTAGTTGAAAATGAAAATTTCAAAAAGCCCCAAATACGAGTAGTAAGACGAAACAAGATTTAATTTATTACCAGCAATGTTGACATGGCAACCCTATTCAAAAAAAGGCAGCCACATTTTTGCTAGATTTGCTTTCATGTTGGTAAAGGCCATGGCAAATCATTTAAGTGTTTGAAGGTTTTTCCAAAGATCGCTTGTTAAGATTTTTGCTCTCCAAAAGATTGTTTATTTGAGTGTATGAACTTTATTTTTTTATGTAAGATACGAGTACTATTTTGCATTTTACTATTAAATTTGCATTAGCGTTGATGTTTTTTTTTTTTTTTTGTTTTATAAAATTGTGTGCAGCAAAACGTACATTGCGGATATTTTGTAATATATTTTTTTTTCGAAAAAGTGCCATTTATTCAAGACATATCACAGCGTTTGCAAGAAACCACTGAAAACTAGTGCTACCTTTAATAAACAATTGCATTTTGCAAAAATATCAACACTGCGAGAAAACTGTTCTACAGTTTGATTATTTGCCACGTTTCGCAGAAATTAGATGAAAGAAAGAACAGTTTTTTTTTACAACGTTTCTTCTTAATGATCGTACAGAATAAGTCTGCAGCTACAAGAAAATTCGCTGCCAAATTAAAACAGCCGGTAACAACATCGACGACAGTAACTTGAAATGCTGTCTAATTTTATTGTCGATTTTGATTTCTTTTCTTTCACTCTGACGAGTAATTTTTTTTTTTTTGGCTTTTGATAACAAAAATATATATATTATATGAAACTTTATGAAAGTGTGGCAGCATTGTTGAGAGCATGAGTGTCAATATGTGAGAGCAAAATCACAACTCTATCAAAATGATATAGATCGTATTTTTCAACATAAAATTCTACGGCAAAGTTTTAGTGTTTTTTGTATGGAAAATGGGTGAGAACGACGCAGTTGTATTTGATTATTAATCGTGCCGCTAAAATCTGCTAATTATTAAAACAAAGTTGCCACATATTTTCTAGCAGAGACGATTTGCAAAGAATGGCATATCAATTTCTAATATTACATCCTTGAACTGTAACTTTTTTGTTTAGAAAACTTTTCTCTGAAGTGTCAAACTTGTCCTGGCTGATTGATGTTATGCCCAAAAATGGCAAAAAGTTTTCTCCGTATATTTAAACTGAAAATTGTTCAAAGCTTCTCGATTTCAAACCGTGGCGTTATTTGTTCAATTTGCATATATATACATATATATATATATATATATATATATACATTTGCCATTTGTTAGCAATTAACAGCGACTCTTGTTAAACGTATGTTTTTTTTTTTTTCTTTATTGCCTCAAGTACTTTTTTTCGGTTATTTCTACTTTTTTTGGTGTTTTTTTATTTTTATTTTACTGGAAACTTTTTATTTTTATTGAAGCTAAAATTATTTTCTGTGTTACAGATGTCGATTGCAGCAATGCTCAAGGCTATGACACGGGCATTGGTGGTTCAACATCAACGATTGTAAGCCCTCTGGGCTCACCGCAGCCTCAGCTGAGATCACAAGTGCAACGAACAAATGCAGCCGCTCTGGCGCGTTACATGCAGGTAAGTGAAGTCAAATTGAAATGGTTGCAGCACATTGTTTTCATACAGACTTTTATTCAAATGCAAAAAAAACCCAACTCGTATGTGATTTTTATTTAAGTATCGTATCATATATATGTGAGAGAATAGGACGTGTTTTGAATGCATTCAGCAGGCGGCTGCCAGGTTGAACAGCTTTAAAGACAAAAGCTTGTAAAATTAAAAAGCCGTATTAAAACTTTTTTGTGATTTTGCCTCATTTGCTGTTTGAAATGGTTGTTGCGCTTGTCATTTATAATTGCGCTTCGTTGGGGTCTTTAGAGATTACAACTTTAATTAATGCAGACTACGGAAAAGTTTGCCAAGAATATAAATTTGTAAGTGCTGCTTTGCAATGATTGTTAACAAGATAAATTTGTAAAACATTATTATTGTAACTAAAAAAGTTAATATTTTTATTGTTAAATTAAAATTGAGTCTCTCTTAAAGCCATATATTCAATACTTAATATCTTGAAGACAAATGAAAAACTTCTTTAATATCGAATAATAAATATTTCGCTTGGAAAAGTCTCTCACACTCAGGCGCGCTTAATTTAAGACGCTGCCACGACATAAACTTCGTAACATTATCGAATAACTATCGCTGCTAAGATAAGGACATAAATCAGTGTATCAACAAAAAATAAAACTTGTAATTTTAAACCATTTCCATAAGCAGACAGTGAGGCGGCGATAACGCCAATTCCGTTAAAACGAGTACACGTTTTTATTTTTGAAATTGTTTAGCTTAAAGGTCAAGTAAGCCGTGAACTCAAAATAAAGCGACTAGTATATATGTTAGTTCCGGGTCCGGGGTCCGTCTTAGCAGCATGATGTATAACACAGCCATTGTGTTCAGATATTCTTTTTGTTTGGTTTTAATTCACGAACATGGAATGTGATCTATAATATATTGAACTTAAAGTCATAAACATCCACAAACTGATCAAATTCAACACTCGGTTTTTTAATTAGTTGTTGTTAACCGGAGCACCCTGTACACACACACACACACATACATATGCCCGTATTTCAAACCTTTTTTTTTGCCTTTTTCTACGAGTATTTATTGAGAAAATGTCAATTGGGTTTCTTTGCTTAAATGTGTTTCCTTGTTTTTCCTTTTTATTTCCCAAAAACCATTAGAAGTTAATAAATATAAAAACGTTTCAGCGGCCTGGCCTGCCTGTCCTCTTCCTACTTAAACCCGAGTTGCCATAAAATCCTGTTTTTATACTTTTTTTTCTGCTCTTTAAAGTCTGTGTAACCGTATTTTCCATAAATGTTGTCCACTTTTTTTTTTTTTTTGCTTTGTTCGTAATACGAGTATTATAGAGTTGTAGATACAATTTTATTTTGTTGTTATTGTATTATTCTGTTTCATATTATTTATAAACAAACAAAAAATGGGGCAGGATTGTAGTTGTTTGTGGACGATGCTGCACATGTTCGACATTCACTTCGGCTAAATATCAACTGTTGTAAAATTATTGGATAATTCTGGTATTCCAGCGAATAGAGTGTAAATTTTTAATTCTGATTCAAATGAATAGGATTTAAAAAACTGAACTGATTTCAGCCAAAATACAATTAAAAACTGTTTTGGCCAACATAAAACCTCATGTCGAATCTGCTAATAGAGCAAATCATTGTTATTGGATTAACTGAGAACTGATTTTGTTTAAACTTTTCAAAATGTTTAAGTAAAATCTCTTGCTGTCAAAATCTCTCTAAGCGGATCTGTTAGACTTTCCAACGTAAAAGACAGTTTCAAGTGAGTCAAGTTGAAATTGTTTGCCTTCACTCAAACTTAAGTCGCTTCGAATGACAAGATGTGCTAAAAAAATTGTGTTTTTTTTTTAAAGAAAACTGAGCAAGTCGTACTTCGTACACCTTTCGTATGAAGATAATAAGACTCCAGATGTCCACAGATCGAACCAACCTGGACTTAAATTTTAAACAACAAATTATCTTGAGCAATCAGGCTCATTTCTCGGTGAATGGTTAAATCTACAAGCGAAGTTGAGGAATTGGAGGCTGTACCCAGCTAAATAAATTTGCCCAAAAGTGTAAAATTCGTTCCGAAAACATGTGGATTTATAGGCTGGCTTATATTTCTCTGAGAATAACGTTGATCCGTTGAGGACGACGAGTTCTTGAAGGTCGATGATTGCCAACTTCTCTGGGCTGGAAATAGATGATATACACATTCACGAAATGTAGTTTCAATAGGATAAAGCTAAATGTCACACAGCTCAGGCCGCATTGGAATTTCCGTCCGAACCATTTCAGAGAACATTCATCTGTTTGTCGGGATCGTACGTTTCAATCGAATACGAATTCGTACGAATCATAGTAAGAAAAAGTTCAAGTCGGCAAGGTGGCAGCTCTAGAGAAAAATTACAAAAAAGGTTTTTTGGGAGAAAGTTGCATTTCGCTAAACCTTTCGTTTGAGGTCATAAAGGCAGCCATTTTATTACCAAAATTTTAAGCCTCTTCACTCATAATATCACAAAAAAGTGCGAAAAGGACTATTTGCACAACAATATATTTGAGTTTGAACAGTCCACGAGAAGAAAAGCAGCTGGTAAGTGACAGCTGCCGTAGGGCTGCCACCTTGTAGACAAGAAACCGCTGCTTGTCAAATTGCAAGTCCCGCACACTTGTTCCTGAACTTCACATACACTTCAGAGACCACTTTAACCTTTCAGACTCACATATTGGAGCGTAACTGGAAATATACCAAATGAGACTCAACCTCTAACTGTTACAAACCAGCCACAAAACTCGCATTGATCCGCTATTTTTACGGCAAGTTTACGGACAAGTAAAATCTTTCTTCAGCACAAACACACACACACACACACACACATACATACATATAAACATTTAAGAGATAAAATTTAAGAAATAAGACATTGAAGCAGTCAAAAACTCAAACTGATCATTTGAAAAGATCTGTTTGTCTTGAAAAGAGATTGTAGTGGCGTTTAAAGTGAAATTTCATGTCACGTGTCAAATCACTTACACACAATCAATGTTCGCAATTTTGTTTTCTTATTTATTTGATGGCAAATTCTTGAAATTTATTAAGCAATTGGCTAAAAAAACACTCACTCACACACATTCTTATACTGAACTGTCTTAAAAGATCATGCGTGTTTTTTTTTTGTTTACCAGTTCTTGCAATTTTATTGGCTTAAAAGCAACAAACTGATATTTGACCCAATTTTTTCTTATGTTCTTTAAACTGAAAACAGTGTTTGTTCAAGCGGAGCTGTTTTTAAGCTCAAACATTTTTTCTTTTTTATTATTTGAACGAAAATTAAACAGGCTGTCTGCCACATTTTAAAGAGGATTGACGTTTTTGCAGGCACAGACACAACAATGCATTCATTAAGGCACTGATTTCAATTAACGGAAATGATTGCAGCAAGCAAAATACATTTGCAAATTCCAAAACAGTTTTGAATTACAAAAATCCTCAATAATTTGCTATAATAAAAGTTTTGTGTGGGTTTTTTCCAACTGTCCGCATGCCAAAAAGTCTTAGATGACTCTCTCCTCCCTTCCTAAACTTTTGACTTTAGATTTGAGTATCCTTAAAAAGACCAGGATAATTGCAATTCTCATTACTGGGGTGTTTTTGAAAGCTATTGCATGTGAAGTCAAACGTGTGAAGATGCACCTCCAAAATATCTTGGCACTTGCAGGACATTATGCCTGTTGAAAAGCACCTGCACAGAATGGTCATATCCAGCACGAACACCTGCAGATTCTGGAGAAGTCAATGAAACACTTGGTCACCAATTGCGTGGCACTGGGCCAGAGGAGATACAGGCTATACGCCTGCTAACACTAACGCCGTTCTTTAACGTATTAAGCCCTTGCAGGGAAGCAGAAGCACAATAGATCCACAACGGTCGCTGTGCGAAGCCCGCTATTATGGGTTCATTCAGCTTTCCCATTATTATGTAATTTTTCTTAATTACAATTCCAAACGAACAGCGCATGTTTTGTGTCTAAAACACTATTTTTAACAACTTTATAAAACGCATTTTGGATTTTTATGAGATTTTGTTTCGACTGTAAAATTGTTTTCAAAATCAGTTTTAACACGAACGTCTTAAGATTTTCTAACCACAAAAAGTGTTAACAAAAAGTGTGTATAAAGTAAATTAAAGTTAACAGAGAAATATGCTGAGTTATCGTATTAAATTAATAAACAAAAATCAATTCACGAACAGTTTCACCACCAGTACGAGTATAAATGACTATCAAATCACAAATTCCATCTAATTAGCGTCAATCCAACAAGTTGCAATTGAGTCCCAATGGGGCTTGTATTGAAAAACATTTAAAACGTCTCTTACAAATAGCAACGTGTAGCGGACGGGGAAAAAAACCTCAACTGCACCACATGTTGTCTTGCAGCACTTGGAAGTTGGCAAGAAACAAAAATGATTTAATAGCTGTTTTAACAATAAAAAAAAATTACAAAAAACTTTTTTGTTTTGTGTTTTTTTTTTTTTGACTTGGTCATGATATAATACCTTAATTGCCAACCAAGAACATGTCCGAACAACAATTGCTATTAAATGTTAATTAAATTTTTATCTAGTTATAAATTCTATAGGAAAAAACATGATTTCTGGTTATTGGTAATGCAGAGTTTTGAGAAATATTTTCAAGGCAAAACAGAATGAAAAACAAACCCAAACTATTTCCAAACAAAAATCGCTTTTAAACTGGGCCATCAATTTGTCATGGATACTAGTATCTTACAGCCTGCCGGTTCTTGTAAAGTCAGGCCACTTCAATCCTTTTTTAGCTGCCTTAAGATGCCCCTAACCCATACCCTTGCACCAACTAAAGGTTCGGCTAAATAACACCATTCCATTCACCTCCTATTCCGATATGACACTTGGAAAACACATTTGGATATCCCAGAAATTGTGTTTTTTTCTCTTCTTAATTATGACAACTTGTACAGGAGCCATAATAGGGAAACGTGCCTCTAAAGTGCGCAAAAAAACTACCGCTCTCGATAATCTCAGGTCACTGGATTTTTAAGAGTGGAACACACGGTTCGCAAAAGTTTACACAGAACTAGAACTTTAAAGCTCTTCAACAGGCTGCTAATCTAAGATATCCGTCTCCCGGCGTTGACGGATTGCTACAAAATCTGCAAACTTGGCATATTTCCGGAGATACAGCGAACTGCTGGGTAAACAAGACTAGATAATACTCCCATTAAAGGAGGTGGTAAAGTTCCTTGAAGGGAAGAGCACGTCCATTATATCCGCATCTGGGAAAAAAGAATCCAAATTAAAAGAAACGCCTGTCCCACGATATCGAATATTAACCGTCGTCAGTATTTTGAAGGTAAAAAAACTGAATTGCCAACTATTTGTAAACTTTCTGTCAGGCTCATCAATTGCTTACGTTAAGAAATTTCGACAAGTTGCGATTCTTGTTCTGTTGCGAACAGAGTAAAAATGCGGCAACAAACAAATGAGATCTGTATATTTGATATATTATTTCTTCAGACCTACATAAATATAGACATCAAAAATATGAGTGAAATTTCGCTCAAGATACTCGTACCTTAATTCTGCCCAAAAAAATCGTTCAAGAATTTATCGTATTTGTTGTTTTTTCTAAAAGTAGAACACAAGAACACTGAAAACATTAAAATGTCAACATAAATTAACTCGTCTGCCCGCTTAAGCTCAAAACTGAAATTACATGTTAAACTTTCAACAAATTGTGGCACAAAGTTTTTTAGCGTTTAAGCCAACAAATTAAGTTTTTAAATGGCATAACAGGCACTTCAAAGTTTAAACCAAACCTTAAACCAGTTAAGGGTTTGTCTTTTAACAAGCAAAAAATCCAATCGCTACAGGTCGGCTGTAACAAATTCAGATTAAAGCAATTAATAACTGGTTGCCAAAATAAATTTGTAAGAAAGAAAATTAAATAAATCTTAAAGAAAAAATAAATATAGAGGATCTAAACATGTTCCAATTTATGAAAAAAAAATTTGCAGAGATCACCCACCATTCGTAATTTGTAAATTGCCCTTGTAAATCTACAAAATATACCACAATTTGTAAAATAGTAAAAACCAAATACACAAAACTAAGATTTCTAAAAGTTAGTGAAGTTTTCCAGACCTGAAAAAAATAAATATTTGGGTATATGAGACTGAGATGCCCGAAATAGGGAAAAACTGGCAATATAGAACATCTTCACAAGATACTCTCTTGTCAAAAAGAACATACAATCAAATACCATAAATGGGATTTAAGTTTGTTGTACACTTTTTGTTTACAATAATTTATAACAACAAGAGAAACTATCACCATTCCTTGTAAATTGCCCTGGCAAATCTTGAAAATATGCTCGAATTTACCAGATACTAAAGTCCAATAATACAAAACTGAGATTTCCAGCAGCTGAGAATGTTTACAAGACCTAAAAGAAACTAAATATATGCATAAGTAAAAATTTTCCTGACGCTGGTGCCCACAACGTGTATTAAAGCAGACGTTACTCATAACGTCTTTTCAGCATAAAATTTTATCAAAAAAGTGCCATCGCATCAACATTTTCTGCACTGCTACATGTTGCAGTCAAGCTAGTTTTTAGTAAAAGTCTATCTGGCCCACATCAAACAACCCATAATTAGTTTTGGAAGATTTTCTCAACAATTAAAATTAAACAATTTCTTAAAGTGTTCACTTTAATGAAATCTGATTTAAAACAATTAATGAATTTGGGCTAAATTTTAAGACTGTTTTACTGCGATTATTTTTGCTGCACTGATTGTTTAAGCCCTAAAAAGGATTTACAAGTTTTTTGCTGCGCGCAGACACTTTCTTTAAACAAAAGCGGACTTTTTGTTCATCGTTGGCAAAAACATGTTCTTAAGCCACAGTTATAAGTCATTGGCCTTCTTTAGTGCAACAGCAAAAGAAAACTTAATGGAAAGAGAACGTCACAATAAACCGTTAAACAACAAGTCTTGGTAGCACAGTGGGGGTAACCATAATAATTCCAGCCAGGATAACGATAAGATAATCATGCAGCATAAATAAATATTAAATTTTATTTATGTTTCATTAAATAAGTTTGGACATTTGCTTTCTTTGCGCTTTAGTTTATCAGCTTGAATTGGTCTTAACATGAGGCAAAGAATCAGTTGTTGCAAACAAAACTTAAGATAAAACCAGAGGGGCGTGAAAACATTCATTTAAAAGCAACAACAACAACAAAATGCAGAATGTGCAATTAGTCAAAAAGCTTGGGAAATAAATTAAAAAACTCGTTTATCAATTTTTTATGGGGCACACGATTAACACATAAAACTGTTGCATGCGGCAAAGCTGAATCTTATAAAATCGCATTTAGTTGGATGGAAATAAATTTACAAAATCCACCTTCAACCAGTCAGATTCTGTAATTGGTTTCCAAAAAAAACAGAGAACGACTGAACTCTTTCAAAACATTGTTTCATACATGGGTACACCCTTTCAATTTCTCAATACTAATTATATTTTTATTTCCCTCTTGTTGTTCTGTTTACTTGTGCTAAATTGATGCCTTGTTTGTACGACACCCAAGAATAATCATTGTGAATGCTCTGGCTGCGATTGACACTTAAATCCCAGGACAAAAGTGTTTATAGATAATTCCTGATAATGAAGACGCCAATGACTACGTTTTCACATGTCCGTAAAGATGCTGTTGCCTTGCAACAGATGCCTGACTTCTAAGATGAAAAAAGGCTGCTATCTCAAACCAAATGGAATGGTACGATCAAACACAGTCTTACCAATTCTTGAAGCCAATCTATTAAAACATGCTTTCGTTCTGTCTTTCTACATGTGCCTAAAATGTCGGCACTATCATTCACTCAATGCGAGACGCAATTCATATACATGAACACTCAAAAGGGGATAGTTTTGTGGCGTCCGGAGATGAAAACTGTTCTGTTGTGCTTTACATTTACCGCTATATAGACTTAGAAAGAGTGGTCCAATTGGTTGGAAAGATACGGAAATAGAGAGAGATAGAACATTCTGCACTTTAACGGTCCACACTGTAAATTGTATTAGATGTTATAACAACAACAACTATAAGAAGAAAATTTTCATATTTTTGCCAATGCAACATCTTCGTTGCGCTTTGCTTTCGGTGGGTATTTAAAAGTTTCTAAAAAAATTTCTTATTTGTGGCACTTGTGTCGGCTTCGAAAGTGAAAGCGAGAGTTGGCCTGCCGCTCATCTCATCTTGTAAAAATATCGAAATAAGAAAATATATCTTCCAATGTTTGGATTAAGTGTTTGTGGATTTAACAATTCACTTTTGTTTTCTTGGTATTTTTTTTCCCCTCCTTTTTTTTAATAAGTAATAATCAATATTTGTACATATATTATCCGCTAACCGTTAGTACTGTTGTTGTTGTTGTTGGTGCAGTTGTTTGTTATTTTCTTCAAATTTCTACGGTTGTACAATTATGACAAAAAAAATATTGAAATCTTCAAGTTTATGGAAATAATCATAAAAACAACAGCAATAGCAACAACAACTATTGGCCGCGGTCAATTGAAATTAAGTTGAGTTTTTCATTATGAATTTTTTCCTGTTTTCTTTCTTTCTTTCAACTTTCTACTTCTTATTGTTTAAGCCATCAGCAGATGAGTTACATATAATTAACTTTGAAATTGCCATACAGCAGTAGATTTAATAAATAACTATTAAAATAATCCCGCAGAAACACGAAAAACGAAACGAAACGAGAAATTTATTTTTAAATTAGAAATTTACAAACACAATTTTTTAAAGAAAAAATTCATTTGCTGCCAAGAATAAGGACCCTGTATTCGAATAGTCTTTGGATACTCTTATACTCGTAGCTGAAACAGGGATGCTGACGCTGAGGTTCTGGCTGGTGTTTAAACCTAAAGACGCAGGTGATACAGGCGCTTGGCTCTGTTTTCGGCCAACCAAATGCTCTTACTGGGCAACAGTTTCTTGTTATATGCAAGAACTAGATGAAAGGGGGAACTTTCAGATGAGTCTGGTTAAGGCTTGACGTTGCTTTGGGTGCCCACCCAACCTCTGTTGTCTTGCAACATATTCTTCTCAGACGTAAGAACTAGATGAGGGGGAATTTTCAAGTGACTCTGGTTAAGGCCTGATGCTGCTTTGGAATATCTGACAACCGACGCAGGGGTCTCAACTTCCTTCCTCCATCAGGGAACTACTCATGCGAGGGATTATTATGCGCCGCTTTACCCATACGAGTATCACAAGAAGTTGCGACCTCACGGCGCCGATGCTGAGCCAGTTACATGTTCACCCTGTGGAGTTGCTGCTCCATCAGGTTGGGGCATAATGGCAGGTACCGGTGTAAATCAATTTCCCACTCTGTAAAACATAATAATTACTTTTATTTCTTAACATTTCCAAATGACAATAACAAATGAAAAACCATTAATTAATGATACGAGCAGTAAAAAACAACACAGACACAACTAATCAATAATTGCTTGTAGTTGCAAATGGTATTTTAAATAATCAGAAAAATTAGAGAAAAAAAAATAACTCTAAAATTGTTAAGCAATTAAAGATTTTTTTCCAGATATCAGTTTTATGTTGCAGCAACTTCAAACCAACAAAACAAAAAAAAAAAACGAACTTCAGCATTGACGACAATTTGCATTGTCAATTATTCATGCATTTGATTAACCATTTGAGTTTTTTTTTTGTTCGAAATGTTAATTATTTATTTTTTGTTGGTGCTGCGCTTGGCTTGTTGGCAGCGACAAGGTGTTGTGAGTTTAAAATGTGTACGTGTGTGTATGTGTGTCCCCACTCGAATTTAAACGAACATGCAACATTCTGATTTGTTTTGATTGGCAAAAGCTGTTGAGAGAAACATCGCAGTGGACATAAAAATATCGTATATTAAATAAATGTTTGCTAATGGGCTTGATTTTTGCATGAATCGCAACCTTTAACAAAGGAAAAACTTGGTATTCTGTTCAAAAACTTTATCGCCCTTTAACAACTCCGTAAGTTGGCCGACATATGACTATAGGCGAGTTACGTAGTTGCAGCTAAAAGTGTCGGATGCGATGTGGGGCAAATTGCATTAACGAGTCCATCCTTAATGAAATGTGATACACAAATCTTTACACTTTAGAGTTTGAGAAGTAACAGCAACTCGAGAATATTTCATGCTCCCTGACCCGAAATTTTGTTTATCGACAAACCTTTAAAGTTGCAAATGCATTTCTTTTTGTTGTAACATTTTATATTCACGCCTCTAACATTTCTCGAAATATTCGAGTGTTTTTAATAGTTAAAAAATAAAGATATTCTAATTTCTGTTAATCTTTTAAAATCTCTCGTCGAATTCGAAAATTATGATAAGCCCAAGTAAAGAAATCGCATATTGAAGTCAATTGGCAGCAGTCGAGCTTTCAAATAACAATTTCGCTAAATTAGTTTTCTTCGCAAATTCAGTGAATGTTTTCATCTTCTTGATGTTGTTGACTTCTCTCTCGTACCCATTTGTTGCCAGACCCACAGGCAATAATTGTAAGGCCTCTCTGGAATTTCAGGTGGATTGATATCGTCTCAAATTCGATAACGAATTAAAAAAAAGACACATCATCGCTTTTGAATTCCATTTGCATTGATATCACCTTAAATTCAGACATTTTTACTGATTTCTTAGGAAACAATCATCGTTTATTAGCAACTTTTAGAAGTCCAAAAAAAAACAATTAATTGACTCGAATTCTCCTGTTCTCTAGATATTTTTGCTGGATCTTATATTTTACTGTCATGCAGCTTGTGATTCACGGTTGGCTAAATGCAATGGATGAGCTTCACTCGGTAGAACGATTATGGCGATCGTATACGAAATTTTTGGCCCGAACAAACCATTAATTTCGATAAAACTTCATATTGATGGCAGCAGCCGGCCACGGTAATTTGGCAGAGCAGACCGAATAAAGGTCAAGCAATTTGACGAGTTTGGAAATTTCTATTGAAGGACACTGTCCAAAGAATCTACAGTTCCTGTATTTCCCCACCCTGTTGTTGTTGTTGTTGTTGTTTGTTTGTTTTTTGCTGCAAGAAATTTGTTTGTTGAGGGAAGTGTGTCCGAATATTTGCCACCGTTTATTTATTTATTGTTTGTGTTTGTTTTAACTTTTACAACTCTTGTGCATTTTTAATTCGAATCACTTTATTTCAGTTAATGTTTATTTTTTTTTATTTTGTATTAATGTTGTTGTTGTTGTTGTTACGAGTGCACATATTGTGTATAATTTAAATTGAGTGGTGCAGTTTGTTGCAACTTATTTGTTTTTATTTAATGCACAAATGTTTGAAGTATTCTGCATTTGTTGGTTGCAATTTTATCTTGTCGCACCCATAAAATGTTTATGAATTAAAGTCAAATTGTTTATTAGTTGCTCTCATGCAAAGCACGTTGTATGTGTATGTGTAAGTGTTTGTTTTTATTTTTGTAGTGGATATTTTGCCAAAGTCACAATATTGTGGTTTTTTCTCTCTCCCTCAAATACACAACTGACTCTTGCATGTCACTTGCAAGAATCCCAGCGTTTTTATGCTGTGACATTTTTCTTTATCTCTGGCAGAAAACAAAAGTTTGGTTTCTTTTTGAGCACAATGGGCGATCTTCAACACAAATATATGTATGTAGTTCATAATTATGAAAAACTCAGCTGATGAAACCTAAAGCAACGAGGAAGAGGTTTAAGGGTCGCAAACAAATCTGTCAGCAAAAGCCAACTTTGCAAGAGCAAATCGTTTAGCTGCAAGTTTTTGGGGCGAGTGAAAAAATGTCCAATTAAAGTAAATACGTGCAGGTCATACAAAAAGGCTTGTGGGAATCCTTCCGTTTCCTTTTTAAAATACATTTTTTTTTTAATTTATAAGAGACGTTTTCGAATGAATTGCAATTTATTAATCTGAATCATCATGATTAACGTTTGCTGAACTTTAACTTGAGCTGTTGCAGGACCTTCTTCTAGGTCTTTACAATATCAACAATTTAAGAAGAATATTCAGTGACCAAAAAACAAAAAGTTTTTAAATCTATATTAAATAATTCGATTCCGAACCTGTGGGACAACGCATTAGAGGACGCCCACGGAACCGATGGCGCACACAAGTGGAGAGGGACCTCAACCAACTTGGTGTGCACAATTGGAGAACGCTGGCTAAAGACCGTGCCAGCTGGAAAAATTCGTTGGTTGAGGCCAAAAGAAGAAGAAGAAGATATTAAATAAAAAAAATTCCAAAACCTTTTTTCAGACAAATACTTTTTTGATTCGTCTTAATTTGTTTCTAAGCTGGTACTCGAACATAAATTTTGCTGACTCGAACAACTTTCTTCACTGAAAATATTTAAAGCATAATTTTCGTTTAGGGGAAAACTAGTTTGTGCAATTAAGAGGGACATTTTTTTCTAAAAAAAAAAACACACTTTTGATGTAACAATTTGTTGTTTCGGTAAAAGTATTTTGTTGGGCTCAGAAATGAAATTAACGGCTGTAAATGGTGTCGGCAACAATGAGATTTTCGTACAACACTCGTTTCGAATGTGCCGGAAATTTAAAATCATATGACTCAAGCTATCAGGTGTAGTATAAATCTATGCTCCGGTCTTATCACGTTCCCACCACATTCAGTAATCAACTTTGATTACAAAAACATGTTTTGGGATGATAAAAAACTGCGTTATATCGAAGTTTCACTGTATTTATAATTCTTGTTGATGTCGTTGGGTTCTGCAGTTTTTCAGTTTTTCTAGAATAATAACGAAACAGAATTTTTAAGATTTTTTTTAATAAATTTTTATTTTGTTGGACATTTTTTCAACGTTTTAAATTTAATTTGAAACTATTCATTTAAATAAAAAAAAATCGATTTCTTTAACTTTTTTATTATTTAAAATTTTTCGGTTTAATTCATTTGCGCCACAAAACTTTTCTGTTGCCTGGCAACGCTGGACTGGTTTGTATAAAATTCCTTGTTAATAACTTCTTTCAAACCGCCATTTTTATTTAACACTTTAAAACAATTATCTTTGGAAGAAAAAACGTTGTAAATATAATGATTAAGTGCTTATAATAAATTAGCATAAAGTAATAGATTTTCCAGCATAAATAATAAAACGAAAGAAGCAAAAAACGCAACCACAAACACAAACACCAACACCAACACCAATACAAACAACATTTGCATGTTATTTTATTATTTATTATCAGTCACATCAAGAAATTTTCACACAACACTAAAGAAAATTTATATTAAAAACGAGATAAGAGAAATGCAGGCAGCCAAAAGAAGTAGAAAAACAAAACACGGCTAAAAACAAAACAATTTTATGATCATATTTTGCGCAACACAGTTGTTGTCTTGCCACCACTTGTTGTTGTTGCCAACAAAACTGCCATGCAAATTTATGTATCCATAAATGTTGAAACAAAAAAACACAAAAATTATTATTATTTTGCACAGTAGTTAAGCAAGAAGAAAATAAAATTTAAAAGGAGGGTTTTCTTGCAGCAGCAGGCCCAAGGAAAGCCACAGCGTCGACTTTAAAACTGCACTTCACTGAATAAATAAATACGGAGAGGGGGACAGACAGTTTTGATGTGTTTTCGTTGCTGCAAAAAACAAACGCAACAAATTCTTGCACCGCAATATGTGGCACTTTGCTTTCCATAAAAGTTGACAGGCTCTTTTTATTTCTTAGCAGAGCTGCCAGAAACAGATTTAAGGGGAACAAATTTTAATCGGGGCAAGTGTTTGCGTATCTCAAAGATTTCCTAGGCCAGCTGGCAAACCAGCGCCGGACCTGAAGCAGGGATCTTCAATGCCACACACAGCTGGGGAGCTGCCACTGTCTTGACGGGTCCTTAAAGAAAGGAAAGACAAGCCTTAAAAGCGATTTGTATTATATATTTCATAGGCATTTGAGAGGGAGTGTATTGATGATCGAGTATTCTCAGGCATCCCACTATACGAAATCACAGTCTTTCCTCCATTCTATATTTCATTTCTCATACTATTCACCCTATTAACTTCCTCGTTGATGACAGCAACATATCAGTCAATTCCGAAATTGACATATTCTGAATGACAATTTTGAATTGAAATTTTCTGCTAAAACTGTAAAAGAAACTAAATAAAAATTTACAACTTTAGAAACTCTTGAAATGTGACAAATAAATGTAAGAGAAATGCCTTTTGAAAATCTTAACATCCAAAAGTTGCACTAAAAAATTCATTTGGTTTTATCTTATGATAAAGTCTTCCGTAGCTCGAGATGCGGCTTTTGTATATTCGATATGTAAATCATGATGAATGAGTAGCATCTGGACTCTAAATGTCTTGTACTATTGCTAGACCTGGATCCTGGGATTTGAAATGCCGAAATCACTAATCCAGGGATTTATGAAAGCCCGCGCCGTTTGCCATCCCTACAGGAAACTACTTCATCTGGATGCAGACACATCTTTGCCCATTCCTTTCCGTTTTTCATGCAATTTTTGCAGGGATGGTTTAACAGGTTCCTTTTAATACGTTGCTAATACTTTCTAAGGCAATACAGTCTCTTTTAAAGCAAATTCTTGGGGTCTTAGAAACACGTTGTCGTTGTTTGTAGGGTGCTTTAAAAAGCCGGTTTCTATGGCTCCTATTTCTCTTCTGAGACAACAAATGAAAAAGATTTTTAACAAGTTGCAAATAAAATTAAAAAAAGAAAAAAAAATAAATAACAGAAACAGAAACAGAAAAAAAGATTTTAAGACTTTGAGCTGTAATGAATTCATTAGTTTTGCATGCAAAATTGAAATAACATGATGTGAATGGAAAAAATCCACTTGTACAAACTGTTCGATACTCGTAAATTAGTTACAGTCTTTGTGTTGCACGAGTATCGCTGCTGCGCACCATATTTAATATGAGTGGCCACTGAGCACAGGTTGCTCACATGTACTTATATTTCTGTTTCTTTTAACTAAATAAATTAACAGCACGTAATATATTAAAGTGTATGTTTTAGTTTACATGCATGGCCGGCCATTAAATGCTTTTTATTGTTGTTGTTTCACTTCTGAAACTAAAGAAAAAAAAAATTAATTAAACTCTTTAACTATCGTTTAATCTTGTACAATATTTGGTTGGAAACTGGCATTTTCTGAATTGATACCGGAAATTGAGTGTTTGCGGCAGGCAGCAGACTTTTTGTGGGCTTTGCAGCCTCAATTAAAAATTTAATCAGTTTTCAAGCTCTACGGATTTTTGCAATAAAGAGATTTCGGTTAAACCTGCTCTGTGGATAAATCTGGTCGACGCTAAAGTTGCGTATCATTTAGTACCCCAAACCGTAACGAAAAGTTCAATTCAAAGTCCTACACAGCGCAGGATCGTGTGCGATGGATAGACCGGACTACTTACAGATCGCTTTTCCAACTTGGGACTATCAACCAAATTAATTGCGCCTACACAGATGGCAGACCAGACCAGGTGAGATGTCTGGGCCGCGGTGCCTTACAAACGTCAGTTCTTAATCGACCTGATAAGTACCTGGCCGTGAAACTCGGACATATCCCAGACAGAGCACCAACCAGGCCAGTTGAAAGGATCAAAAGATCAAAGTCCAGATGTCAGCTCTTAGCGCATATCAATTCCCCAAATAGCTCAGTAACCAGACCAGGTGTATGAGACGCGTCAATTTGCAAGTTATATTTTTGGGATAGATTTTGATTTCTATTAGATTTCATTTTTGTTTAAAAAAAAAAAAACTTTAATAAAAAATTTCGCCACATTTCATTTGACAACTGTCCACTAAATAAAAAAAATGTTGCTTATCTAAATCCAACATAAACTCCAGTAAAATATTTTTTTATTTTATTTTATTTTATTTATTTTATTTATAAACTCCAGTAAAATATTTATCAATTCGATTAAACACTTGTTTGACTCAAGCTGTTCACTAAAAAGATAAATTTAGTGGCGCTCGTATTGTCGCCACATCTTATCCTGAAGTTGTTCTACAAAACGTTGTTTCACATATTCGCAGCACAAATTCAATAAAGTTTTATACTCGCACGTACTTGTACATGAGGAGAGCAGGCAGCTCCTACAAAGTAACCACATCGGCCGCCTGAATCGTTAAACTTTTTAATTCACCTCGTACATGAATGACATTCAATTGCTGTCAAATATTTCTTTTATATTGGAAATGTATTAGAAAATAACAAAAACAAAGTGTGTCTTAAACACGTTTTAAATCAATCTAAAAACATCTGTAGAAGGAAAAGAAAAAGTGCCGCCGATAATGAAGCTGGAAAAGTCTATGACGCCGCCACTCTTAAGTGTTGAACAAACAAGCTTTTCGATCAGGCAAATTGTACTTTTAGCTGTTGTTGGCGCCCAAAACAGAGTTGCATTTTTAAAAGCAATTATCAATTCACAACAACCACAACAACCACAACTAATATCTTAATAGAGTTGTAAAATCAATTTTTTAACAAATTTATTTATCGATAATAAATTAGACGTTCCAAAAATCAAAATAAACACGACAAAATGTTTATAAGACACTTTTACAGATAAACGCAAGAATTCGTAAAGTTTTATTAACACAATATGATTTATGCGTCAAACAAATATTTACTTGCAACTTGCCAATGCAATCAACAATAATCCTAAAAACGACACTTTTTCGACTCCTCCAAGCGAAAAATTTATTTACTGATTTGGGAGGAGAAAAGTTTTAAGTTTTATATTATGCAAATAACCGGAAACAACAAATAATTAGCCAAATAAACAATTGGGCATTCAGAAAATTCAGTAAAGGAAATTGGAACGAAAAACAAAACGATTTCATATTGAAAAGAAGGCTCGATCTTTCTAAACTCTTCCCAAGACTTATGAATCAGACAGATGACAGATGATTTTTTATGACAAACAATAACGATATTATGCCAAATAGTTGGCATAGGAAACCCTGCAAACACTGAATAAATAATAAAAAAAAAATTTATTAATTTAGTATTTGAATGGTGGTGGCAAAATGCTGGCTGGGATAAAACGGGCTGGAAAAAAACATGCACATCTACTTTTGTCGGCTTGCAGTCACCTAAAGATTTAAATTTATGATCAACTTTTGCTGCAACTTGTTAAATTGTCACTGCAACTGACATTTTAGACAATGTTTTGCAAATAAATATTTTAAAAAGTTGCAGCATTTTTCGATTTTTTTTTTCAATTTTGAATGGCTCATTTTGACGGCTCTGCTGGTAACTGTCATTTGCATACATGTGTAGGAACATGTATGTATGTAGATGCTATCAAATTATAAGAAACACAAATTTTCAGATGAATGTATGTTTTGAGGTTTTGATAATCATAAATGCACCAATTCCACCATCCCTGGCAGACACTATGAAAAAGAAAGTTGCAAGACCCACAAACAAACAAAATTTCTATTCAACTCTTCGATCAATCATCTTCATTCAGACGAGATTTTAAAACGTGCAATAAAGTGGATGCGTTGCGCTCTTGTTGTTACCTGTAATTACTATAAATATTTAACTTTTTTGGAAAAAAAATTAGTTTGTTTTTATTGTGTTCCCAGTCTTACATTTTCATTATACATTTACATACATTCATAATTTCTTTATCTAATCAACTCTGTTGGAAAACATGTGTTTTGAAAGCGTGAGGGGGCTTGTTGCAACCGCCTTTGAATATATTTATGCTGCTGACCCTGGATAAGCTCTTTTTAATTGCCCCCTTTTGACTTGATGGCCACAAATTTTAAATTTCCTTTAGGCTTCAGTTTTACAAAGAGAATTCCAAACTAATTACAGTGCGCTCGCCATAACATTGACACTCGATTTGCGCCAACATTCCACAATATCAACAATTTCTTATTAACACCGGCCACTCTAAAATATCATTTAAAGCTTAAAAATCGAACTCTAGTTAAAGCATCTTAAGCTTTAGTTACAACTGAAGTCAAATTTAGTAGAGCTCATGCTTTCCGTAACTCCTAATGTCTGAATTTCATTATCCTAATGGACTCATTTTTCAGCTTTAAATAATGATTTGAAGTAGAAATGACACTCTTTTAGGGGTATCAAACAGCATTTCACACAAGGACCCTGTACTTGGGCTGCGAGCATTGATTTTTCCATTGTTTTTTTCCTCTTTTTTTCACAAATTTATACAAATAAATTGTTATGTACAACAACAACATAGTTTTGATTGCAATATTGACTAGGAAAGCTGTCTTAGATGTATAGGGGCACCCTTTAATTCGTATGGTACCGCTTTAATCTTTATGGAAACCCATGAAATACATTCGCCATGAGCTGCGACGATCCATCGTTGTACAACATCTTTCTGCATATGGCGCTTTAGTGGCCCAGTATTCAAAATTTTCGAAACGAAGTTGAATGGTTTACATCATATATGGCTCAATGGGCGACATGTAGCCTTCAAAATGAGAAAGTTATTAAGAACTTAAACTGCGTTCGAAATCATATTTTCGTAAATCTTAAAAACACAAGTTTTCAACAATATTTTTACACCAACAGCCAACATTCTGCCAACCATTTTTTTTTTTTTTTTTTTTATTGAAAATAAAGTTTCCATAAAAAGTTCTAAAGCACAAACAACAAAAACACAAAACAACTGATTCGAATATGGGTTGTATTTGCATTCGTAATTGACAACATCGGCTGCCAAAAGCCACAAATCCAGTAAGACCGACCGTACAGGATTCCATGATATCAATCAAGCCTAAAGGATTTTCCCAACATTTTCCATAAACAATTCTAAATTATAATGAACTTCATCTTAGGAATTTCTACAAAATATATATATATATATATATATATATAGAGCTGTATTGTCTGGGTTTTCCAGCTGTCTACATGCCGAATGGGTGTTCAAATACTCAACTTTATAGGCCATTAGTCTGATAAAACCAACTCAGTTTATTTTTATGTTCTACTTAAGCTCTTTTCTTGCCTGCCATAGAAAAACAACTAAAATTAAATAAAAGTTCTCCATTTGAAAATTTTGAACCATTTTGTGTCGTGTTTTTTTTTTTTATTAATTTCCGGTTTTAGGCAAAAAAAACAACTGAATACAAATAATTATTCCCATCCCAGCAGCTCCAACAATATTGTAACATTATTGTATGGTCGTATCTTAATGTGATTTCCTTTTACACTGATGCTTTTCTCGAAAATAAGTAAAATGTCTTGAGAAGATAATAATTTTATGGCATCCACAACGCAGCCGAACAAGCGAACATGTTTAAAAGAAATTTTCATAGTTTTACGAGCAGATTTTATGAATTTTCAATTTAAAATTAAAAACAAAAAAAAATGTAAAAAATAAAAAACTCAATTAAGTGAAGTCATTATTAATGGGAAAAAGGTAATTCATTCATTCAGGCATTCATTCACTCATTCACTCATTCATTCATTCATTCATTCACTAATGCTTTGCAAGAAGCAAAAGAAGCAACAGAAAAAATATTACAATATTAAAGCAGCCATATGAAGACGATGCAGAGTCAGTCTATCAGGTAAACGCCACTTGCTAGACTTAAACTTTAAGTCTTAAAGTGATTAAAATGATTATTTGACGTTCATTAAGTTGAAGCCTACGTACCTACATATGTACGTGTGTAAGTGGGTATGTCGGTATATAGAATCCGGCAATAATAAACACCATCAACATTTTCCATATCTTGCACCCAGACGTTGTTTTAATACACAGACACACACACACACACACACACACACACGAGTCGTATGTAGATATTTTTATGGCCAGACAACGCCATCAGACTTTCAAGACACCAGGAAGATTCTGGTCTTAATCATAAATGCATGATATTTAACATTTTTTTTTTGTTTTGCTCGCCTGTACGAGTTCATACGTATGTTCAGGCAGATCTAAGTTTGTATGGAAAACCAACAAAGTGTCAGCTTTTTATACGCCACCATGTGTTGCAATCAAAACTGTGTGAATGGCAGTACTTGGCGTCAGCTGAAATGCCAAAGATCGTGACAACACAAAAAAAAAATATTCTCATATTTTGTTTTTTGGTTTTTTTTTTATGTCGTGGCAAGATCTAGTAGATGGCAATTACGATATATCTCAACATCTACAGTGTTGGCAACACTGGGGGCTAATTCTCGCAGTCGATCTCATGCGAGATTTACTCGAAGTTTCGATTTTTTTTACTTTTGGGATTCTGTCACTCGTTATCGAGTAAGTTGTATCGAAATTTCTGATGCTGGCACTCGATAGCGAGCTCGCGTTCGAATGCAACCGTGCGAGTTTAAATTCGATAGCAAATTTGATATCGGAATTTTATTTTTAAATAGTTCGTTGGATAACAAGAAAATGTAAGCTAAATTTTTTATACTTTTTTTCATATTAACTTATAAATATTAATTATTAGGTCAAATACAACAAAAATAAATTTCAGGCAAAAACAAATTCTTGCCGAGTTTATGTCTGAACACAGCAATTTGGCAAAAGGCATTCTACCAAATACATGTCAAGGAAAGGCTACGGCTAATAGACTTTGGGAAACCTTGACCAATAAATTAAATGCCTCTGGTCCACCGTTAAAAGATGTAAAAACTTGGCGAAAGGTAAATTATTCATTGTTTCCCACATTAACATGCTGCAAATAAAAACTTTTATGTATATTTTTCGGTAGGTGTATGCTGATCAAAAGCAAATGGTTAAGAAAAAGCTTTCTTATAATAAATCTTCACGCAAGAAAACTGGAGGAGGTCCTTTTGAAGAAAAACCATTAAGTGTTACTGATGAACAAATTTTGGAAGCAGCAGGCATTGAAGTTGCTGTAGCTGGCTTAAAGGAGGTCCGGACATTCGGATCCCAAAACCAGCAAGAAGAAATAAATGACAACAGCACAGCTCCGTCTCAAGAAAGTGATGACTTAATCTTACAAATAATGGATATAGTTGAGGAAGAAGATACACCAAAAAAGAATGTATCAGTGCACCAAGACACGTCATCTTCAAGAAAAGAGCCGAGGGAAACCAAAACAATTTTGCTAAAAAAAAATATATGTGCAACTGAAACATACCATAATGACGTTTTAAAAAGACTTGATCAAATAATTGCCATTAAAGAAAAGAAAATGGAAATGAGTTCGCAACTACACCAAATTAATATGGAAATTAAGAGGACAGAGCTAAAAATTCGAATAAAAGAGTTGGAGCAACTTGAAAAAAATTCGTTTTAACTTCAAAATTTATGATACATTGCAGTTTAAGATATGTGTATATGTATGTACATAAATCTTCCATAATACTTACTTCCTGGAAGCTTGTACTTTTTCATAAAAAATTCTTTTGTTTCTTCCCAACCATCGGGACTGAATTTTATAAATTTTGGACACAGCTTCTTTTCCAATTCTTCCAGCACTCTTGCGAGTGTTTTTGATAATGTGCTTTGACTAATACCGATAAGAAAGTCATTTCCGACGGTATTTTGGAAGCCTCCGGAAGCCAAAAGCAATAAAGTGGTGGCCAACTGTATTTTTGGTGGTACGGCAGTTGTCAAATGTGCAGCAAATTCCAACTCCTCCAAAATATAACTAAAAGCTTCTTTTGAAACTCTAAAACGTTTTTTGAACCTATAAAAATAAATGTATACACGTAATTTTTACAAATTAAAAGGATATAAACTTACTCATTGTTCGGCAAGCCCAATGGGTCACTAGTGTCTCGGATTTGTCTTCTAATTGAGTTTATGTCACACTCATTGTCCGATTCTGATGATGAAGAATAAAAAAATAGATTTACGTCCATGTCACCGATTAAAAAAAAAGAAAAACTTTGAAAATTAAAAATTAAATTGGCACTTTTGTTGATAATTTATTTTTTTGCTTTGTAAGCATATGTTTTTTGTTTACTTATTTCTGGTGTTGATAAAGTTTTTTTTTTTATCTTTTACAACACTGTACTAAAAAATCGATTCGCAATGTATCGAGTCCCATCATCAGAAAAACTCGAACAATCGAAATTAATTTAGATACGAATTTATTTCGATCACGAGTCCCGTAATTAGCCCCCTGTTTACATATATCCACATTTCATGTCATACCGTAAACAGCTGACCCAACAACTACAGTCATGTTTGCGAGTGTGTGTCCAACTTGCAACCCTCTTATTTCACTTTTAATGCATTTCTTCTGTGCTTTTTAGAAATAAATTATTAAAAGAAATCGAATAAAATTTGAACTCCTGCACTTTTGATTCTTCTGCTGTCAAACTGGCCCGTTTTATTTGTACAGTGTTGTATTTTTCAGTCTAAAATAAAGAAAATCGTAAATGCATCGAGTGGTCGTATGGAGAGTTTGACGGAATCTATCCACTTCTTGGCCACGGAAATCTCCTAGGAACTAGATGTCGCTTTGGTGCACAAGCACAATATGTGAACCTGCACAGGAAACCCCACCTAGTGTGTCAAGTCACATAAATTCTTTAATCTTTTGGTTTTGTATATAAAAAAATATCTTCAATTTTCATATGAAACCGTTCGCAAGTCTCAAAAACGTGGCAAAGGACTGTAAAAATTCAATAAATAAATAGAAATAACAACGCGCACAGTATGAAAGTGCTACATTAGAGGTCGCAACTTAAATAGGGTGTTACTCCAAACCCTGTTTTGACACACTAGATGGGTGTTCTTATGCAGGCTCACATATAGGATGCAAAAACCAATATCCTGAATTTATTACGAATCGAAATCTCATATGAAAATCGCTTATAAAGGATTTTAACCAGAAATGAACCTGATCGCTGGGAGAATAAGTTTTTCTTTTAATGAAAATTAGAAAAATCTGATCGTCGTCGGCCTTTAGCTTTTGGGCCAGTTGAAATTTGTACAGCTGCAGACCGGAGAGCAAAATTCGCCAATTTAGGGCTTGTGATGGTATAATGTTTTATGAGCGATAATAAATCGTGTGTGTCTGGACAGCGTTGGGATGATGGATGTAGTGCATTATTGAACCAGTGTTATGAAATCGGCTGATGAAATCCAACTCACATGTTGCCAGATAATCGTTTTGAAAACGCAAGAAACTATTAGAAAGAGGAATACAATGCAAGGGTTGGCAAAATGTCTTACGCGCTCACTTGCCAATCTAAACAAAGGCAATGCTTCTGGCTAGACATGAGCCGTCCGCAGGTGGCTCAAATCTAAACAAACAAAAAATGGAAAATGAACAACAATTTCGCCTGCAAGAAACAGTGATGACAGTTAGTCCGTTTTGCATTTGAAGTGGTCATGTGTTCGTCTCATGTTGCATGACAAGTAAAACTACTTGCCTCCTTTAAAAGTTTTTATGAATGGGCGTTAAAAGCAGCACTTCAACGAAAAAGAAAAAAGCCATGAATAATAAATATTTATCTTTTCTTACATAAAGATTTTATTCAAATCTACTTAAAAACAATAATTTTCTTTTTTATTTTATTTCAACGTTTTTAACACACTTTTTTCAGTATTTTGCCTGCACAGTGGGGCGCTTAAATCCAACTGAGAGCACAAATTTTACTCTGCAACGGTTGGCTATCCAAAGGACACTAAATCCTACCACTAAATATTTCATCTGTTATAAAAAAGTGGCGTTTTTAGCGTGACAGAAAACGGCCTATTTAAAAACTATTTTAGAAAATTTTCTCATAATTTAAAGAGAAATATGGTAAATTATTCTGGACTCAAAACTCGGACCTAGCCCTAAATATATTGTGATTTGGAGTCGGTTTCTGTTGCTTTCTTTCTTTTTTCATCTATCGCTCACATTGAGGACTTCCATCAGGTCACGTTTAGATGTAGCAATTTGCTCCTAATCGAGTTTCCTGTAATCAAAACGTTGGCGAACATTTTTGTTCGACAACGTGAAACAGCTGCTTAATTAGATTGTCCATTTTTTGCGAACTTCAAATGCAAATTTCTTCAAAATTTTCTTATTAAATCGTTCATTTTTGAATTCATGATCGTTTTCGTTTCTTTTTTTCTTTTTGTTTTGTCTGCAAACTAAACCCCCCTCCCCCCTTTATGGTTACTCTGCAAATGACTAGTCAATATACAGGGACTCTGCCAATTTAATACTGTTTGTAACTTTTTGGTCTTTCAATATTTGGCCGGTTTTTGTTGCCTTCCTTTTCTTATATACGAGCAGTTTGCAGTCATTTCTTTTTTGTTTTGTGTGTGTGTGTGTGTGTGTGTGTCTAAAAACCCAACGTCATGATCGGCCAGCCTGACAGGCTGATTTGTGTTTTGTAGAGAATTGTAGGAAAACACTGGATGAACTTGAACTTTGGCCAGCGTCCAAAATTTATGGATGATTTGCAAACAGTTTGTTTTCGAAAATAATGTGTTTTTCTCCAGTCCTTTATATATGAAGACACTAAACGTATGGGTACTACCATAATGCCAAACGTGACAAACGTTCAAGTTTTTTCCGTGAGAAAAGGAACAAACTATTGACGGGTGCAGTTTTGTTTTAAATTATAGTTCATTGGAAGGTACTTTAATCTGTATCTTATTGGTGACAGCCGACAGTATTTTGGATGCAAGAAAATCAAAAAAAAAAAAAGAAATAAAATCCAGGACAAATTCTGTTCAGGATGCGCCGCACTTAAAATATACATACAACTCTGTTGTGGAACAACTCTGTAATTTGTAAACGCAAATTATGATTCGTTGGGTCGTTTCTTGCACCGACAGGTCCCAACAAGACAAGAACAACGAAACTTTGATAATAGCGGATCTGTTGATGGAAATACCCATATGGGAATGCATGACATGTGTCGGTATGTTTTATGGTTTTTGCTTAGAGCAGCCATTCGATGATGAATGCTTCAAAATCGTCTTTTTTGCTTTTTGCCTTTTTTGACAACAACTTTCATCGCTGATAAAAATAAAAACTGTTGGCAGTATTCATTTCTCTTGGTCACCACTTAAGTGCACACACACACACACACACACACACACGTTAGAAACTTTTTAATATTTCCTTATTAAAATTACAAACAAAGTAATTCATTTAATTCTGTTTTCTATACATTTTTTTTAATTTTTTTTTTCGTTTTTTTTTAGCACAAACGGCAGGAGTCTGTATCACCTGAATATCATCGTTATGCCAGTATTGGAAAATTACCTAAAGCATCAGCGGCGACTGTAACCAATAACAGCAATAACAATAACAACAACAATAGCAATAGCAAGAACAACATTCAGACAGGCAACACCACATCGCCATCATCAGCAATAAAAGCCGGACAGCAACAACAGCAGCAGCAACAGCAACAGCTTTATACCGTTACAGCTGATATACACAACAACAAAGACATCAGTCATGGCCATAACAACGGTACATCATCGTCCGTCTTTTTAGGCAACAATGGCCATAGTAGTGGCGGCAGCAGCAACAACAACAACAACATCGGGAATAATAACAATCATACCACCACCAGCACAAATCCAACAAACAACAATGGCCACCATCATCATCACCATCATCATCACCAGCAGCATCATCATCACCACCAGCAGCAGCAGCAGCAGCAGCACAACAACCTCAATCATAGTGGCAGCAGTACGGCCTCTACAGCGAATCATTATGGTGAAATTCATGCCTCATCATTTGCCACGCCGCCGACACGCCGTCGTTTCTTCAATCATAAAAATTTGCGCAACGCTTTAACCGGCGTCAGTGGAGTTGTTGCCGGTCATCGTCGTACCGCTTCGAGTGGTGGTGGTTGTCCCATTGATACAGCTTCGATATTATCAGAAGGTAAAGTTCAACTGTGATGGACTCAACGGCCATCCATCCATCTGTCCATGCAATTTACACACATACATACATCTAGTATGTGTGTCTGTGTATGTGTGTGTGTGTGTGTGTGGGGGTACTTGTTTCTTCATTTCATTCGCACAATGTGTTCTTTCTATTCATATTGCAAATGTGTAATTTTTGTCATTTCTCACAATCCAGTTGGCCAAAAGCAGACAGCGAACAGCGACATGAGTCGCAAACTAACAGTTAGCGGAAATTATTGCCCAGATACGGGTAGTTTCGCGACGAAGTCTTCACACACCTCAGCTTTTGTTCATCAATTTCTTTCTAATTATCATTCAAAACTGACACAACGAAATCTATTTCAAATCTATATGTTTTATGCAAACAGAATCAAACAAAAAGGCTTTCAGTTTGAGTTTTGCTAATAGCGAAATTGTTTTAAATTGAAACGAAAACGCAAAAACAAAATTAATCTGCAGCCAACTTCATGTGTGTAATTCGTACAAGTTTTCCAGGACTACCAACTCCGTACTAATTGCCACTATTCTTTGTACTCTGTACAACAAACGCAAAAGTTGAAGCTTTTGGAGAGGTACTTTAGTTTTGTAAGGGACTAATGGTTCCAAATTCAATGTTGTCCTCCACCAGCGAACTTCAAAGCAACGCACGCGTGCCCAATTTTCTCAGAGCATAAAGAACAAAATAATTTAGCCCGGCTTGAGAGAATTTAAACTGAAAAAATTGTTTGCACTGGGATCTCAGCGACTTGTTGTCGAATCAAAGAGTAGGAAAAATTTTGCAGTAACGTCCTTCATTCGTTAAATACAAATTTGTAGAGAACAGTGAAAGCGTGAATGATAAAATCAGTAACTGGCAACAGACGTGTAACGTGACTGATCGTCACTGAATATACGAGTACAACAAAATATGGCCCCTGTGTTGTTTCACATCGTGCTTTTAACTCGCTGTTAGTGCTGAATGTCAGACAGGCAGACATTGTCAACTGGGTAGTTTGGCCTGGTTATGCACATGCAAATGTTTGCAGATAATAAAATTTCCTACAATTTAAAGACAGCGATTTCGAATTTAATAATGCCGAACTAATCGCCGTTCTGTTCTACAAAATTTATGCAAATATTTTGGGTGCACGTTTCGTGAAAAAAGAATTTCTCTTGTCTCGTTTAAATTCTCGATTCTTGCATTTATGACAAGTGGGCAAAACGTAAAAAGCAAAATATCTTCATCGATATTTTTCCTCGCACTTCCAACGAACACTGAAAGTCGTAGAAACAATCGCCTGGTGTATTTTATAGACAACATTTTACAAAAATTTGTTTTGGAATTTAATTTTAAGTCTTCGCCAAAACTTAAAGTATGTTTTTTATTATGTTTTAATTAACATTTACATATATTTAATTTTTTAATTGAAATACACCTGTTTTTAATTAAAAATTTAATCAAATAAATCAATTAGTTCGTTTATTTTCTACTTTCTGCTCTGGAGGCTGAAACTCTTCATAGTTTCCGGCTTCTGATTTGAAGCAGCAAAACGGAAGTTTGTTTTACACCATATTTTACGCCAGACATACAGCAACACTGTACATTAACAGTGTTGTCAACTTTCGCACTGAAATTGTAAAACTAACGCATAGTTTTTGCCTAAAAGCACTAAATTAAAGTTCTAAAAGCATTAATTCGATTTAATAGAGAAAAAATTGTGTAAAATCGTTTTTACTTCGATCAAAAAAATAAGCACTAAAAATATTATCGCCTGTTTTCGGCGAAGACCAACGTTATATTATTGTATTTTAGTGAAATCGTAATATTCACGGTCTAAGCAACTGTTGCGAATCGCCTCGACTTAAAATTTCATTCTTCTGTTCACTTCTTTTTCGAAAACCAGCTAAAACTTTGCTCTTCTTAACTTTAATTCTAACAGTAGTTTAAGTAAAGAAATGTGGCTTTAAGATCAGAGCGAATTCATAGCAGGCAAAGCCGGCAGTACAAGAACAAAAATTCACGCGCAGTCGCCAAGTTTGTGTTCTGTTCTCGCTTAATCTGGCAGAAATGTTAAAAAATTAAAAATTTTGCTCCTGAAATGTTGCCACTCAAACGTTTCTAAAACCTAGAAAAGAATAGAGCTGTTAACTTCACCTCTTGTGAATTCGCCTGGCTTCAAGTAACTACCCTACTTATCAATACATACACACACATTAACCGGCATATTGACCCAGTTCTTACCTCACAGATTTGCACCCTTTTTCGTTCATCGTGCACTCATCACATTTTCCATTTCCACCATTTCACTTTTGCAGGCAAAGAAACGAATGTTTTGAATACCTCAACCTGTTCGGATTCGGCGGTGACGCGACGCCGACGTAAAAACGTCAGCAACAAATTTACGTCATCCTCGACGGAGGCAACAGCTGGTAGCGAAAATCGTCTGAATCGTTTGAGCTTGGCCGGTACTTCGGTCTATGCCGGTCATTTGTCGTCGTTGGTTTTGGGAAAAATCAAGTCGCTGTGGAGCGTGAATTCAAGTTCAGCGGATGGCGGCTTAAATCAGTTTACAGGCAGGGCACAATTTCAGCACGCAACTCTCATGTTTCGTTCATTTTTCATTATGTTTTATGTTTTTGCATGATCTGTTCTGTGATTGACGTTTTAATGTCTCAGTCCGATTTCATAAGAAAAGTGATATAATTTTTATGAAAGTGGCTGCCGCTTAATTTCGGCCAGATGTGAACTACCCGTTTTGTCTTAACAAAGCATGTTAGAAGTAGTTTGATGTTATGACATTTATTTGACCTGCACACAATTATTTTTTAATTAATGAAAAACTTTTGTTCTCTTGTTTTGCAGGCAGTGATCATTTGGGTGCGGATCATGGCATCTCGACAGCCGAGAAACAAAAAGATCAGTTGCGAACCCGTTTGGGTCTGCTGTTAGATCATGACCAAAACGGCAACACCAACACCACCAACAGCAGCAGTTCGTCGCAAAACATTAGTCCCGAACAAACGTTGGCTACTGGCAGCTCGGGTCTGTCGGTGGACCATTTTGGCGGCAGTCAACTGTCGGTGGCGACTAAAGATGATACTTATAGTTTGTGCGGCAAGCTGAAGGCGTGCTCGCTAACCGACAGCACGGGCTATGAGATATTGCCGGTGAAAGCACGCAAGTCGGTGGCCCGAAGATCGGCGCGTTCCGCCCAGTTGGGTGTGAACAATAAACGCAATGCCATTTACAAATCCTCCACCTCGTCTGTACAACCTGCCATTCAGCTGAACTTGAAGCCTTTGTTTTTTGAGGTACCGCTGCAAGAACCAGATCCGCCGTTCATCGGCCGCCAGTGGCTGATAAGAGAACTTTCGAATACTTTGACTGCCACCGAAACGCCGGGAGTTTTGATAAACGGTAATCCGGGTACGGGAAAGACAGCATTCATTTTACAGCTGGTTGAGTACTCGTGTTTTGGAAGGCGCAAAAATACCACAGACAGCGATCCGGATGGCATCTACTACCAGATCACTACTGCCAGCGATCGCATGCGCGCCTTGGCTTCTTATGTAGTGGGCTATCATTTTTGTCAAGCCGACGCTAATCTGACGTGCCTGGTGCCCGATTTCGTGCACTCTCTTGCCGCCCAATTGTGCCAAGCTCCCCAGTTGGCCGCCTACAGGGACTACTTGCTCAACGAGCCCCACTTGCAGGACATACTTAGCGTGAAAGAGTGCATTGCCGATGCCGAGAGAGTTATGCGCATGGCGATTTTAGAGCCCCTGACTATATTGAAGAGATCTGGCAAAATACCCACCAAAACTTGTGTGATTTTAGTTGATGCCTTGTGCGAGGCAGAATACCATCGTCCGGACCACGGCCATACCATCGCCACATTTCTTGCCAAAATTACCCAATATTTTCCTTCGTGGTTGAAGGTGGTGGCCACCGTAAGAACCCAAATGTTGGAGTTTGTTAAGGGCTTGTCCTACACCAAAATGACTTTGGATAGTTGGGCCTCCAACGACCTGCTGCAGAAGGACATGCTCGACTACATCACGTTCCGGGTCAACAACAGTGCCGATATACAAAAGAATGTGGCCGTGGTCAAGGACCACAATACGGGTCAACTGAAATTCATCGGCCACCTGCAGACTCTCACCAAGGGATCCATGTTATATGCCAAGCTGATATTGGACCTGATAGAGAGGGGACAACTGGTTATCAAGTCCACCAGCTACAAGGTGCTGCCGGTTTCTTTGGCTCAGATATTTTTGCTGCATTTCAATTTACGTTTTCCCACCTCCAGCAGCTTTGAAAAGGCAGCCCCCATTTTAAACGTTTGCCTGGCCGCTTTGTATCCCCTGACGCTTAATGAAATTTATTACACTATTTGCTCGATGAAAACCGACGAAGTGATGCCTTGGGATGAATTTTTACAACGATTCAAGCTGCTCGACGGATTCCTCATCAAGCGCATAGACAACACCTACATGTTTTTCCATTCTTCGTTCCGAGAGTGGTTGATACGCAGGGATGAGGGAGAGTCTAACAAGTTCTTGTGTGACTTTCGCTTAGGTCATGCAGCTATAGCATTCCGTTTATCACGGCTCCAAGCGCCCTTAGATGCCGAACAAACACTGGAGTTGGGGCATCATATGCTGAAGGCCCACATCTACCGCAACAACCAGGGATCTCAGTCGCCCAGAGACATGCAATCGTTTTGGGTTTCTACGGTGTCCGATAATATTTCGGCTGCACTGGGTTCCTTGCGCAATGTCTACAGTCCCAACTTAAAGGTCTCCCGCTTGATTTTACTAGCGGGGGCTTCGCCGCATTATCGCACCGAGTTCATGGGCGACGCCACCATATTGTGCATAGCAGCGCACGAGGGTATAGTGCCCATGGTCAGTTTGTTGCTGGAATTTGGTGCTGATGTGGGTTTGACGAACAGCCAGGGCTGTACACCTTTAATTTTGGCAGCGATGAGGGGGCACTGTGATGTGGTGCGTTTACTGGTAGCGGCCGGCAGCAGCTTGGGGCAGTGTGATACAACCCAGAGGTGTGCTCTAGTGCAGGCAGCCCGCATGGGCAGATTGAATGTTGTGAAGTATTTGTTGGCCTGTGATTGGACGCCGCGACCCCAGAGCATGGACGTCAGCCTGCCAGCTGCCCTGCACCAATCCCTCATAGCGGCTGCCTCTCAAGATCATATAACTATTCTGGAAGATCTTTTAGATATGGAGGATATAGATATAAATATAGTAGAACCTACATCCGGTGACTTGGCGCTGACCTCAGCCGCCCGAAATGGCTGTTTAAATACAGTGGAAATATTGCTCACCCGGGGCGCAAACATAGATTTGCACAACAAACACGGTTTCACGGCCTTGGGGTTGTGCGTCAAAGAAGGTCATTGGGCAGTGGCTGAAAAGCTGCTGCAAAGTGGTGCCGATTTGGATGAGCCAGTTACCTCGGCTAGAAAAACTTCCCTGATGATTGCAGCCGAAGAGGGCCACTTGGAAATAATGGAACTGCTTATAGAACGGGGCGCCAGTTTGGAGACACAAGATCACGAAGGATTTACTGCGCTGTCGTGGGCTTGTCTGAGAGGACGCCAGACCGCCGCCAAAATTCTTATCGACAAGGGCTGCAATAAAAATCACGCCGACAACAATGGCCGCACAGCACTGGACTTGGCCGCCTATCAGGGCTCGGCAAGTCTTGTGCAGTATTTGCTGGAGCAGGGTGCCAACATTGAACATGTGGATGTGAATGGCATGCGTCCCTTGGACAGGGCCATAGCTTGTCGCAATATACAAGTGGTACAAGTGTTTTTGAGAAAAGGAGCCAAACTGGGACCCACCACTTGGAGTATGGCGATGGGCAAGCCGGAAATCTTGGTTGTCTTACTCAACAAACTGCTGGAAGACGGCAATGTACTGTATCGTAGAAACCGTTTCCAGGAAGCCGGCCAGCGCTACCAATACGCCATCAGAAAAATATCAAACCTGGAGACGCTGCTGGAAAGGAGTGCTATATTTGCCCAGCTGAGGACAAATCTACTGCTGAATCTATCCAGATGCAAGAGAAAACTAAATGTGAGAAAAAAAACTTAATATATTTTAGAAAAAAAAAAACTTTTTTTTTCATATTTCTGTCCATCAACAGGAACTTGAAGAATCCATAGATTTGGCAACTCAGGCTATAGCACAGAAGCCAAATAGTTACGAAGGTTTTTATGCCAGAGCAAAAGCCCGCATGGAACACGGTGATCTCAACGAGGCTCTGGTGGATGCAAATGAAGCCATGCAGAAGGCTGCCCAATCGGGAGTGTTAAGCGACGTTGTTGAAGTCCTTAAACGCATACAGGCAGAACTGCTGACGCGCATCACCAATGAGGGACGCCAGCAAACCTCCTCATCTTCGTCCGGTTACGAAATGTGCAGTACTAATGTTGGTGTTGCCAGCGCTGCAGCACCAGCCCATTGCAGCACCAGTCCCACTGGTGCCAGGGAGTCCCAGCACGAGATAACTGATTTGTAGGGTTCTATTTCTTACTTATTATACTTTGCTGCCGCTTTCGTTTTGAGCGATTTGCATTTATTTTACAAATTGTCTATAATTTTTAAAGGTTTTATTTATAATAAATTATTTTACTTGATAATATTTCTTAAAACTAATTGTTTAGTACGAATAATCGTTTGCTATATATAAATTTTAATGTTGCTTCTTCAATAATTCTTTATATTTCGCAATCGAATAAGACAATACAATAAAAATAATATATTTTGTATCTACTTGTATTTAAATATGTATTTAAAAATGTGCAAAATATTGTTGCATGTAGAAAGTTATTTGTAAAAGCAAAATAAACAAAAAATTTAAATTACTTAGTGGGGTCTTTTAATGTTGTCTTTTCATGCAATAATTAATACAAACGTAGACATGAACGTGTCATAGAGGGGGGCTGGCTACTCGTATGGCCATGAACATTGATTGAAATCGAACAATAATCAAGGACTGTTTGCAAACGCGAGTATTTTCCAATCGCTTAATCCAAATTAAAGTTAATGAAATTTGTTGCAGTCAAATTGGATTCATGATCGCCTAAATTCAAGCAACTAAATCAGCCTGCAATCAGTTGGAACAAAAAGATCCCATAAACTGAAAATTCGATTTGTTCAAACTTTCAAAATTTTATAACTCAATATCCATAATGTTGATAGATAATAATAAAATTTACAAACAATCAAAAGAAATATTGTATTAATCATGTCACATCAATCAGTAAATCGTGTTAATTGCAATACTCCCATCCATGATAACGATGCGTACGTACATATGTATGTTTGTAGGTAGAGGGAATTACTCAATTCACCAGCTATTGCAATGGGAAGAACTCGGCTAGCTCGTATGTTGAGGGCAATATGTACATACATACAAAAATTAAAGAAAATACATTAATAGACAGCCTTTAATTCTAGTTTCTGTTTTAATTTAAAGTTGAAGTTAAAGTTTTGATTTCTTGTTAATTATATTGATGGTGAAAAAGAATTGATATCCCCTAGAAGTTATTCGATAACTGGAGATTTGGCATTAATTGTATTAAAGTATTTTCGAATTTATAGAATTACATTTCAAAATATACAGACATACATAAATGAAAACAAACAATTTGCAGAATTTTGTTCAATTACCAGAGATGGCAAATTGATTCGTAATATGATATTAAATGGTTTTAACTTTAAATCTGGAAAAGTGAATTTGGTTATATTTTATTTTTCCATTCAGTAAAACATTCTAAACTGGCAGACTGTCCAGCTGAGGTGCAGTACAAGAATTGAATGACGTCATAACACATTCACGAATTTCCAACGAAAAGTTATTAGAGCCAAAAATATTACATTCAAATTCATTCAAAGCTTAAGCTTCATGTTGTCTTATTTAAATTAGTTTTTTTTTTTTTTGTCTAATTTTTTAAAACAAAACATTACAAAAAATTTTGCAATAATTTCAATTTCTTGGCGGCTCAAAACAAGCAGAAAACAAGAATTTTATAAGAACTTTGCCCAACAACGTTTGTATAACTTGCACACAGATTGTGAATTGAGTAAATATTTTAATTTAACATTTTATAATAAATACTAAATACTTAAAACAGCATTTTTATCAGTATAATTTTTTTTTGTTTTTTTTTTTGTTTAGGTAAAACTACTTTAATGAGCGGCTTCTACAAAAGTTAAGGGCTTATTTTCCATTAGGTTCGTTTATCATGTGGCCGCTGTTCCAAACTGGTCGTTTGTTGACTGACAAGGGGTACCAAGACTTGAAGATATGGTTCATAATCAGGAGCTGAAAGATGATGAATTGAAATTTATTATGTCCGAACAATAAGTATTACAAATGAATGTTAAAAGTGGACTATTTGGGCAAAAAAATATTGTAAAATATTCAAAAAGGAAAGTCCTTTCAAGTTGGACTTTAATTTCGAATCTATTATTTATGTAATTAGAATAATATTTCGAAAGAAAGTGTATTCCAGGTAGTGACAACTAGGGGCTAATTAGACATATTTTACCATCTTATCGATAACATTTGCATATAATAAAAAACAATTTCCTCTTAAATAAGTAAATAAATCACTTCTGAAATTTGTGCAAAAAAAACATACATTAATTATCTGCAAATGTGTAGACAAACCAATCTATTAATTGGCGTCAAACGATTTATAATGGACCTGTTACTTTTTGGTGCAGCACTCCACATGTAATTCATGCCATCTTTCCCAAATAAACTCACACTATCCAGAAACATCCTGCAGCAATTTCCAGTAACTAGAACAAACACTCAATTAACTGAATAGACGTTTTTATTAGTGAATTTCGTTGCAGCCAATTAGAGACAGAGTTGCTACCAAGCAGCCGGTTTGGCTCCACTATAAAGTTTTATAAAAACAATGCTTGTTCTTCTCGTACTTAAACACAGTCTAGGTGTTAAAATTCAACTGGCAGTTTGATTTCAAATGGCGAAACATGTTGCTTTAATCAAGTTTTTGGAATTGTTATCTAACTTTGGAAATACATACATATATATTAACAAATTGCACATAAGCACAGGTTTCTGGCACCCTTAATCGGTGATAGTTGTGTTCACGACACGTTACGTCATGGCACGTCTTAAGGCTGTGACATTTATGTGCTATTTTCAATCCAAAATCTGTCAAGGTAAAGCCTTAATCTTGTTTCCTAAATAATCCACGAATGAGATAATTAAACAAATGTCCAAAGCCAACATTTTACTCTCTATCGATGGACATCGAAGAAGAACAAAAACAAACGGTCTAACCTTGGACAGATGCTTCTGTCAATTTGAATTCATAGTAACTAAATAATTGAATAGAAATTCTATTTTGGACATACAATGAAATATGTATGTAGGAGTTTAAATGTAAAAAAAACAACTGGGCTTTTGGGTTAAGGAGCAACAAACGTGAAAGCCCGTTAAGCGTGATGAATTATCGGCAGATTACTGTAAAAATTACAATCACACATACTTTGTTCCAATAACGCCTCCAAGTCATCAACATGTTGCAAAGTCTGTATATCAGCGTCCGTTGATTCCTTCAAAATGACATTGATTTCTTTGGACGCTTTCAGTAAAAACAAGGGCACACGCATGCTGGACAACTCCTTATTTAAAGAGCCAATACCACGAGCAGCAGTAAAATCAAAGTCTGAAAGGAAAGCATTCAATAAAGTTTTATCGAGTTTACTGCGTAAAAGTAAAACACACCATCAACATTCGAACAGTCCAATATTACGGGCGCTGAGCCATGAGTGTTAATGGCCTTTGATATGCCCGTACGCACCCATTCCGTGGCCGGAAAGTACAGCGAGCTGTGTTTTGGCCGTATGAGCAAATATGAAATGCCATTAGCAGTCTGTGCAAAAGAAGGGGGTGGGGGGGTGTTAGAAAGAACATTTTGCTAAGGAAAAATTTTAGTCAAAACTCACCTTAAGTTTTTCAACCGCCAACACCGGACGGGCCACTCTATAAACCAGGAAAGCTACATCAGTGCCTACACCCAAAAGCAAACCGATTTCCACGCCTATGGCCAAGCTGAGCACAAAAGTTATGGCACCGGGCAACAGTTCACGGCGACTGCAGCGCCACAACGGCTTGATAACCTACAAAATAAAAAAGGAATAAACTTGTAAATATTTCATGGACGTCATGGGCAGCAAAAGAGCAGCAGACGACTCACTTCGAACTCTATCATGAATATAACCGCCGATATGATAACAGCACTGAGTGAAGCTTTTGGTATATACTGGAAATATGGTGCCAAGAGGCCTAAAGCCAATAACACCAAAGCACTGGTGTAAAACCCGCCGATAGGGGTTTTCACGCCGCTGGCATGATTTACGGCGCTGCGCGAAAATGAGCCCGTTACAGGTATTGAAGAGAAGAATGCCCCCAAGATGTTGCTCAGCGAGAGACCAACGAGTTCACGAGTGGGTGAAAGACCGGCTCCGCCAAAAGCTTTCGAAATTGCCACATTCCCCAGCACGGCTATTATGGGCAAGACAATCATAGAGGGTCCCAACTCCTCCAACATGTCCCTGTAGTCTTGATGCAGCTGGGTGCCATTCGCACCTAAAATCGTTGTTTCAAATTTTGGTATTTGAAAATTGGGCAGACCCGACTTCACGGTGCCCGTTAAAATGAACGGACACGAATCTTTACGGCTGCAAGTGTAAAAAGCAATTGTGCTGGCAATTAAAACTACCAGGGCATTGCGCCCCGTTACAGTGATCCAAATGAAACTTTTGAGGAATGCTTGGCCGTTGGACAGTTTTAAGTCTTTCAGTTTCTAAAAACAAATAAATTATCAAAATATTTTATGCAAATTTTCGCGTATTTTATTTGGGCAAAACCAGAAACTCGTGTTAGAAAATAAAATGAGTTGGAGCGTTTCTATGTTTAAGGTAATCGCAAAAGACAACAGTCACTGATGTGAAATGTGCTTTAAGCTAAATGTTTTGCTGGCCAAAAAGCTAATGTTCTTTGCTTTTGCTTCCACACCAGACATTTGCATTGAAACGCTGCCTTAAGCCCACCATGACTTACCCTTAGTAATAATAAAATTGTTATGGCAGTAACTCCCAGCGTAAAATCGCCCATTCGTATTTTATCTAAATTCATAAAAACTGATTTCATGGTATTAAGAAAACCAGAACCGGAACCACCGCGTAGACCCAAAAGCCCCTAAAAGAATGCGAAAGTTTAATGAGAAACAAACAAAAATAAGTCCACAGTTTTATGTATCAATCGAACCTTTAATTGTGAGGTGCCAATGATAACGGCTGTGGCCGAAGTAAAGCCTACAGTAACGGGCAGCGAAATTAAATCCACTAAAGCGCCTAAAAATAGAAATAGTTAATATTAAATTTCACATTAAATTATATTATAATATTTTAATTTGAAGAATAATTAATGGTTGGTTCCTTCTTGTTCCCTTAAAGCTGGAAAACACAACTGGAGCGAACAATAAATAATTTCGCTCAATACGATGAGTTCACGACTCTGATTTTTGTCTTTTTTTTGGGTTGAAAAAAATTTATGTTATAAAATTTGTACATATTTATAAACAACTTTTTTTTGTTCAACAACTTTGTTTAAAACTGATATTTATCGGAAAAAATTTAGAAGTTCAAAATTTTAAAATGGATATTTTTAGTAGAGAATTTCTTGAACACAAACTAAACCAATTTTATTCCACAAAAATTAAAACCAATAAAAAAATAATGAATATTGCAAATATTTACATAAAGCATTTGGGTTGGTTTCAGTAAAACCTACAATAAAAAAAACAAACAAATTTTGTCGGAAAAAAAACTTAAATGTAGCGCATATTTTTGGCAACGAACTTTTTCATACGGGATATTTGCAATACGATGAATTCACGATTCACGATGCGAGAACGCAGAACATTTTCTAATTGCTATAAGTTGTTTAGTGACAGTCGAAAATAGTGTGACCATGTAAAGAAAATAATACTCAAAAAACGAAATATTAACAAAATCAGTGAGTGAGAATAATTTCTATAGATGATTATTTTCTATATTTATTTTAAATCACGTACTCGAAGCTGGCGCGGAAAAAGTTTGGACACAAGTGAAACAATAGATATAGAGAGGAGATATTCTCCTCCTTCCTCTTGCACGAAATATTCTGCACTTTTTCTTAGGGCAGATTGATAAAATTTAAATTTTCAAAATAAGCGGAACAATTTCAATAAATATTTCATCCTTATCGGAGATAGGCCGCCTGCTGAACGGTAGTGCCGATGGTTATACACATAAAAAGTTGCTATCCGTTGCTTAAGGGCAATATGAAAATGACGGAAATCTTTTTACATGTGTGCGTTCGTTTCTAACACATTCCCAAAAAATTTATATTCTACAATTATAAGACTTGTGCTGGCGAATGTGTTGAAAAATAATTTAAGGGACTGCAACTAGTAGCGTCCGCTATTTCTCGTAGAGAAGGCCCTGAGCGAAACACGTACCTAATGTAATAAGTACGTATTTGTCTTAACACAATTTATTAAAGTATGTACGTATGTATGGACCGTATGTATAAACTGGGAGCCAATTTACCTAATCTTAATAAGGCCATTAACAGCTCAACAATTCCCGATATAAGACACAGCATAATGGCATACGTGGGACCAGAATCTAAGCCGAAATGTGTGTGACGACTTGTCATTAGAGCTAATAAGGCGGTAGGACCGATGGTCACCTGCCGACAGCTACCCAGGAAAGCGTAAACAATGCCGCCCACGAACGCCGAATACAAACCATACTGCAACAAAAGAGAGCAATTAGCAATTTCCTATATATGTGTGTGTGTGTGTGTGTGTATTGTACTTACTTGCGGTTCCAAGCCAGCCAGCGTGGCATAGGCCAAGCCCTGCGGCAAAACTGTCAGTCCCACTGTTATGCCAGCTATTAAATCCGACACCGCATCTTGGCCTGTATAGCCTTTTAACCATTTCAAGCCGGGCAATATGCGATAGGCGATTTTTGTATGGGCCATAGTGCTGGCAATCGAATTTACTGCTTCAAATCTGGAATTATAGATGTACAAACAAATGTGAATGTATGTATTTAAAATACTATTGAGAGGTTTGTTGTGTTCTTGTGTGTTATATATTTATTGCCATAAACAGCGTCAATTGTTAAAATTAGTGTGTGCGGCTAGAGATAGTGTCGCTGCTATTAAATGTGCCTCCGGCTTTATTTACAATTTCAACATTAAACTCAATTACAATCATCATTATTATGCAGTTACGCACGCAGCGCACAATAGACTGGAAGTTATGAAAAACATTTAATTAAATTATAAATATATTGTAGTATAATTGTTATTGTTATAAATCAGTGTTTTATTATCTTTATTATTAGAAGAAGAAAAAAAAACACTTCATTCGCAATTAAAGTCTATGAATAGTTTAAATTCAAAATACACTAGAAAAAAACGAAAGTTGAAAATATTTGAAACAAGATTCCTTCATTCCTTTAAAATGGATTTCCTTTAATTCCTTTTAAAACTAGAATCGCTACAATTTCGTAATTCACAAAAAAGTGATGCTGGATTAACAGAAATTTATGTTCTAAGGCGACCTTTGGCTGGAACTGGGCGTATTGGAAAAACACGCAGCTTAAATTTGTCCAAAAATTAGCAACTCGTTCAAAATACTGGTCCAGAAACATGTTCTGGGCAGAAGTCATGACGCATCAAGTGTCAAAAATAACACTGAAGATATTCACTCGAAAACCGGTTTTACGTTATTTCATGATTTTTGTTTAACAGCAAAACAACAACAAAAATATGCAAATTATATGTGAAGAATATTTCATGTTCAATAGATTCAGCAAACGCTGTTTGTCGCCAAACGTAATTAGTTGTGCTGAAGCATTTTTATTTTTAAGGCAAAAGCGGCAAAACTAGAGCTGGACAAAGTTTGTTTTATATGGATTTGCCATTATTGAATAATACCAAAAACGGCTGTAACTAGGTTTTTCTTCTGAAGAAGTCCCCCCCCCGCGGTTTAAAAAGTTTTCAAATGCTCGACCTGGCTGCAATAAGCAACGTACCCTGCCCTCCGCCTCCTGCTAATTTATTGTTTGATTTCCTGCAAAATCGACCAGAATGAAACGCCGCCCTATGGAAAATGATCCCTAAGTCAATGTACGGCTGAACTAGGAGTTTTGTCAGGACAAACAGCTCCAAAATATACATCTGTTTGCGGCTGTAATCCTGCGATACTATGGGAGCATTTATTAAATACCTACAATCCTACCAACTTTATGCGTAAGAGCACACAAAATTTGCCGAAGTTTAAGGACGCATTCGACAGGTATTTTGCGAGAGTGATTTTCAAAAACTCGGCATTTGCAATAGTATTTCCTCAATCGTTGCCTTCATTTCTTTAGGCTTTCAGCTCTCATAGAAGTAAACTGAGTAACCCGCTGGATGAGTTGCTAGAGCATGCGACCAATAAATACCTTATTTGGGTATATTTTGGCCCCTAGATGAGCAGAGTGATCCTTAAGTATCACATCGAGCGCCGGCTGCGCAATTAAACCTACTACAGGCTACAATGAGTGAGTGCCGCACATTTCGATATGGCTCAGACATCACATCAAATCGATCTGTTATAACATAAATAACGGGAAAGTAAAGACAGGGAGACAAGAGTTTTCTACTGAAGTCATAATAGGGAAGATTTAAGCTGAGCGCCGTCAGGTTACCTAGTTTTTGCTGTTTCGCTTCATAAGCGCACAAAGTTGAGCGCGATGTTCGAAAAGTCCAATTAAATATTTTCGGCCGGGAGTTGAACGCAACCCAGGCAACTCCAAAAAGTTGTTAAAGTATCTTTTAGGTTTATGTCTGATAAAATGTCACTGAAATGCAATCAAAAACATATTTGTTGACATACCAATTTGTTTGCATAAGTTATTAATTGATATTTTTATTTTATTTTTATTTTTTCAATTTAAATTCAACACTCTTTATTTTAGACTTTTCGACCTGTTTTTGTGCCGGTTTCACGAACAAACATTTTCGTGAATTTAATGTTCTGAAGACTTTTGGCGTTTAGTTGCACAAGTGTTTCTAAATTGTTTATTAAACTTAAAATAAAAAAGAAAAAACCCAGAATAATTGAAACCGTTTCTTAATAACTAAATATAACGATCGTAGAAACACGTCACAAGAAAATACATTTAAATTAAAATAAGTTCCTGAACTGAAAAAACTCTCTCGAAAGACTTAATGTGATGTGAACGGCGGACGGTTTAAGACTAAATAAAAATTTATCACTTTGATCAATAAAGTTCTCTGCGATAAGAGACTATACAGTATAAGAGTATTCCATTCTAAGTGCTGTTCAATACGGTCTAGCTATGACAGATACTCGTATATAGTAAATATTTGGCTTTTGATAGTGCAAAAACGGCAAAAGTTGTATGGCTCGAATGTTATTTCATCATATTCGTCGAGACCGCGCTCCGTTAAATGATTGTAACAATTCCTTCATTCGAGTGATTCGTTCAACTCAATTTGGCCACTCGTGATCCAAACAGTTCTAACACTGTATGTCAATTTCGATTTCGTTATAGTGGGTATCAAGTAGAGAACCACTATAAGTTTTGTTTAATTTTTCTCACCTTTACAAAATGAATGCCATCACGAACATTAAGACTCGTAAATATTTCAAGGGACAAGGAAACAAGTTTTTTAGCTTTTTCTTTACACTAGAAGTTTAAAACTGGAACAAATGCCTTAAATAAAATTTGGGGCGGAATAATATTGTATCAAGATATATAAGTTTTTTCGGGTGTCAGAAGTAATTTCCTTTTGCAGTCCTGCTTTTACTTTACGGGACGCCCTTAATGATAAAACGGAAAACCAAAATGAACCGGCATCGATTATGTATAAGAAACTAAATGTTGCTTCTACTCAATCAATTAATAGGCTGGAGTATGTCTGAGTTACTTCAATAATATCAGAAACGGGGAACCCGCCAAGACGCACTCGTATGCTATTGCTGGCATATTTTATTGTGCAAACTTTGACGGCATTTCCAGAACTTTTGGCCAGCATTTATTTATTGGCAAATTTTTATATGCAAAAATAATGTTGCTTATTTATATTCGTACTCAAGATATTGGATTGAAACCCGTTGTTGTGTATCAGCTTAACTTTAAATACCAAATTAAAAATAATATTGAGCTATAAAATATTTCACGTGATGCATAGAAATTATAATTGGTCAGAATAAAAACCAATACCATAAATACATTCTCGTACAATATGTATGTGAAATGTGAAAGTTTGTACGTTTGGTTGTTTGTGCAAGCATCACTCAAAAACGGCTGATCCGATTTAGGTAAATAAAATTTAAACATTCGATCACTAATTGTGTTTCTGAAAAGCATAAAGCAGCGGTTTTTAGCCCTTTGAAATTTTGTTTCACACCCTAAAAATTGTGGCTTCACTTAAACTTCTCTTTGTATTTATACGAACCTGTTGCGGACCTTAAGCAAATTTAATGAATATTTTATCTCATATCAATCAGCATAATAGAAAAAAGTATAGTTATAGGGGGAAAGCAAAAATTGTTAGAAAAATTGATTTTGAGGATGCGTTTCCAATAAAACCAATTTTTGTTGTTTTTCTTTTTTTTCTTTTACTGAGAACAAGAGTAAAAAAAGGTGCTTCACCTTTAACAAATAATAAAATTGCAAAACCAGCGACCGCAACTAAAAGAAAAAAATATTGCCCTCTAAATTCCACTTGTTATGAAGACCTCTTGCTCATACTGTCAGCACGATTGTTCCATAAAAGTGATGGCCAGCCGTGTATCACTAAATTGTACTGGAAAATTAAAAATGAAGCCAAGCTACGCAATCCAACCAGTAACCACTAACTTTTAAACGGAAATAAGAAGTCACACCAGCGATATTAAGATAAAAGCAAATATATGTATGTTTGTGCACTTAAGTAGCAATAAGTGCATAACAACTTACGGCAGCCACTGTATTTTTTCATCAATGCTGGACTTTAAAACGTGAGCGTATTTTTATTTTCGTTTTATTCTGCCGCCAATTGAAATAAAGAATTACATGTACAATTTTTAGCAATTAAACCAACTAAACAAAAACACTCTATGGTGGCTATCACGATACATATCGAGCGTTTGGTGCAATACCGTAGTAACTCAAAATTTGAATTTTTTGAGCTGTCTATGCAGAAATGATCTTTGGGGAAATATCTATCTAGAGAAAAAAAAGATTATGGTTCCATCTCTAACTGTTCAGATTCTACAGCTAAAAATGTCTTTATCTAGCTATTTCCAACAATATTTATTTGCAATAATGAAATTGAAACTCAGTTCGCGAGTTTTTTAATTACTACGGTATTGCACCAAAGGCTCGATATGTACAAACATATATAAGTACATATGTCTATACTATATACAATTGTAAAACTTTTGATCCAACAAAACTGATGTGCTGTTTAAAGGACACTTAAGAGACACGTCCAAAAAATTTGTATAGAATACACTAAAAAAAAAAACTTAAAAGCCTATGGAATGTCCAAACACCAGCTTGATATTGCGAACCCGCAGAATCACAATTTTAACAAAAACTGCGAGTTTTGAACTAAAGCCACTGATATTTTCAGGAGCCGTTATTAAAAAATGCTAATTTTAAATAAGATATGGCAGCACGTAATGAATAACATTGTTTACTGCACAATTTTTAACACATTTTTTAGCTGTACTCATTTACTGCTCTCTCTGTTATTATTTTCATGCTTACCAGCTGATGAGTTTTTTTCTTAGCACAAGTTGTTTTATTTTCTCCTCACGATATACATACATACATAAGATAATTGCTTTCTAAAACACATAATACTTTTAATTCTTTTTTTCCAAAAACACAACTTCATTATAGGAAAATAACTAATTTAATGGATTTATACATTTTTCTCGACGTTTTGCTAAACAAATACCCAACCACTTGAAGACAGATTCTATTTGTTGGCAAACTGCAGAACAGGAAACGAGTGTTGCCGTATTACAATTTAAAAAAAAAGACAAATCAAATATTATGTATTAAAATTTACACTTAAAATGCTCGGGCATTTTTTCGCATGACTTAATTTTTCAAACTGAAGATTTCATTACAATTATTTTTTGTTTTTATTAGAATAAAAAACTCCGCAGAAGTAAATATAATATTTGGAACAATATTAATTGCTTACTATTTCTTCTTGCTTACAGCTACCACTGCCTTATCTTAACTTATAATTTTTAAACGACCCTGCTTTAGAAACAAATTTCATATACCTATTGAACACACTCCCATACATACATTATTGACATTTACATTAAACGCGAAAAACACCGAGCATTAAAGATTTTTGTTCTTTCATAGTAAATTTGACTAATAATAATATTACAAACTAAAAGATATATCACTAATATAGAAGTCAAAACACCAATGATATAAATAACACGAGTAAATTCTTTTGTAAAACAATTACAGAAATATCATCACACATCTAACAAAAGAATTGCATTAAAAAATTTTAAAAATATTTGACTCGATGGTTTAAACTAAGTTTAAAAATAAGGATATTTTTGGAAAAAAGTTTTTGTATATGATCTAAAACTGGGGTTTTTATAATATAGTGTAAAAAAATAATAATTCACACAATTTTTACAAACCCCTAGGAGACAGGAAAATATGAAATGGGTAAGAATATGTACTATTATTTATGTACTTATGTATGTATGTATGTAGTAGATATGTTACAGAGAATATAGCTTGAATACGCTATGGGCATTTAACAATGTACATACTTACATATGCATCAAAATGTAGAAAAAACTTAGTTGCGGTATTAGTATATTTTTGATTTCGGAAGAATCTTGTGTTCGAAAACTACTCCATAAAACTAATAATGTGTGTGTGTATGTACATGCATATGTATGCCTATGAGAGTATGCATGCACGTACAAAATATATGTATACATACTTACATACATACATACACTCATATTTTGCCGAATATAATAGCAATACACCTACATTTTCATAATTTTAAAATAGATAATTTAAAAATATTAAATACATGTATGTATGTATGTATGTATTTATATACGGGCACATCTTTTTTAAACAGATTTTAATAACTTTTAGTTCTAAAAGGATCCTAAAGTTGTTGATATTTCTTTGCTGCTAAGGCTGTACATCTCTAGCGTAAAATATTTGTTCCGTTAAATATTCCGGTACTTCTCTACTAAAACGTTTATAAAATCTATAGTGTATAGAATTAGCCGCATTTAGAATGCTTTGCGTTGCTTTATGCAATATAATTTCCCAAACTAAAACTAATATTCAATCAGAATTATGTTTTTATGTTGAAATTCTATTTCTGTAGTATTCCGAATATGCTCCACATCCAATTGTGGCCTTGAAAGAATTTGTAAGAAATTAAGATTATCGTTATCCGTTAACACAGAAGAAAGTTCATATTCTGTTTCTGAGTCACCTGGCGTGAATATCTCTGGATATATTTTTCAATGACTTATTGCTGGTCACGTTCCGATGCACTCTGTACATATAATTTTAACCCATTCAACAGATCACTTGCCCGTTTTTGCAACTATTTGGTATTGATACTTAAAACTATATTAAATATATTGATGCTTTTGGCATTTTTGGAGGCACTTTTTATTTTGGGACATTTTGGCCGCGTGTCAACTCGCTTTACTCGAATTTGCCTCTGAGTGTAGTTGTTTCTATTGTAATACATTTCCGTAGTTCTGTTTAAAAAAGTAATAAAACACCACACATTGTTGTAGGAATTCGTAAGTTAACTTCCGTCACAAATAAAAATGTGAAGCAAAAGTCTCTAGAATTCTTAGACAATTCTGTTCAAATGTGCCTTTTAGTTTTTCTGACAAATGAATATACAAGATTTTTTAATGTCTTTAAACTGCTCGCCACTGGTTTCATGCTGTCATTTCCCATTAGTCTTTACACGGTTTCAAATAGCTGCATTCAGCTGAATCAAGGAAAAAAAGCTTAGCTTATTAACAAAAACGACGACCTAAAAACATAAATAAAAGAAATTAAACCCAACAACCCGTTTGTGAGATTGCGAATGATTCGGCGTTACGATTATTTCACAGAAACATCGACAAACTCAACAACAATTGATGTATGTAAGTAGAGAAAACTAATAAGCAGCATTCATTTTCAGTTGTTTCGTGTCTCTAACAGCATAAAAGGCCTGATTTTATTCTATTTGTTTCAGTTGTTAACGCTCGATTTCACGATCATATTTTGTTCAATGTTGCATTAATGTTCATAAAATGTTTGCGACTTCATTGATTTACGGCCTGTTTCGAAAACTTTTAAATATTTATATTCTCGAATTTGAATTAACTGGTTTGGCGATGTCATGAAATGGTTCCATCACTTTGTTGAGCCAAACTTTTTGTGAACGAATTGTCCTATCTCAAGAAATGGAATTTCTCGCAAGCAAACATTTGGAACCTCAAAGAAATAGAAGATTTGAAACTCAAAAGCGGGTTTTATATTTAACGAATTGTATATGAACATATTTTTCCATTCCATGAACTCGTACGAACACTTTCAAATTAGCTTCAGTTCTCTAGTTCCCACGTCACAGAATCCATTGTTAAAAAAATTGAAAAGTAAAACATTTTCCTAAATGAAATCGTTCTCGACCAGCAAATATTAAGTCTCTAGGAAATTGCAAATGTTTGCCTTTCCAACAGATTTGTTTTTTGACAGTCTGAAAGTTTTATTATACTAATTTAATGATATATCTAGATATGTGCGTATTTTGCTCCCATTTACAAGTAACAAAACAAATTAAAATAAATTTCAAAGTTTTCACAAATATTCCAGTCTATGCCTTCAGCTGGAGGTCACGGTTCAGGCATACCCAGTAACGAGGAATGCGGCATACGTGATGTCTGGAAGCATAACCTGGAGGAGGAGTTCCGTACGATACGCAAAGTGGTGCAGAAGTATCATTATGTAGCCATGGATACGGAATTTCCGGGCGTGGTGGCCCGTCCCATTGGCGAGTTTCGTACGATTGGCGATTACCATTATCAGCTGCTGCGCTGCAATGTCGACTTGCTGCGCATCATTCAATTGGGTCTAACATTTATGGACGATGAGGGTAAAACTCCGTCCGGCTACAGTACTTGGCAATTCAACTTTAAATTCAACTTGAGGTAAGTTGTTGGCAACCAAAAATTGCTTGGCACTTCAACGATAGCAACTAATTTGTAAATTCTTTTTATATATTTATTGTGCAGCGAAGACATGTATGCGCAGGACTCAATTGATTTGCTTACCAATTCGGGTATACAGTTTAGAAAACACGAAGATGATGGCATTGACCCTTTAGATTTTGCTGAACTTTTAATGTCATCTGGTATCGTTTTAATGGATAACATCAAATGGCTTTGCTTTCATTCTGGCTATGATTTTGGTTATTTGCTTAAGCTATTGACCGATCAAAACTTGCCAGCCGATGAGAGCGAATTTTTCGATTTGCTGCACATCTACTTTCCAAATATATATGACATAAAATATCTAATGAAATCATGTAAAAATCTAAAGGGCGGCCTTCAAGAGGTGGCCGATCAATTGGAGTTGCGACGCGTGGGACCCCAACACCAGGCAGGCTCCGATGCCCTTCTCACTGGCATGGCATTCTTCAAAATGCGCGAGGTACTAAATAATAACAATGACAATGATATAAATCTAGAACCCACATCCACATTTTTAGACTATTCCGTTGAATTCAACAACAACAACATTTAATAATCTGAAAACTAAAATTCATTCAGACCACATCTATAGAGTTGTTTTAAACTCTCTAGTCAATCATTTAGCGAAACAAAATAAGCAACACCTCAGACTAACAAACGTTTACAAACACATGTAGCCAGTAACTTAACCAAATACTTTTACACAACTACCATTCTACACTTATCTTAACTTTTATATGACTCTGGTGCCTTTTTTCCAACAGCACTTTCCAAAAGCTGACAACAATTTTGCTGGCATTTCTGTTCTTTTTATTAATGACAAACGCCAGAAATAACATTTCTTTTCGCCACTAGAACTCTGAGTCCATCCATACTGTCTAAATCTACAGTATTTAAAATGGCCTTAGTGCTTTTGTAAAACTTTTTTCCCCTCAATGGCTTTATTTCAAACATGAACTACAATTAATTTCCCTATGAAATCTCAAAATGATCTCTTCTACCTCAAATGTTCACTTTTTACAACAACAACAACAAAAAAACAAACACGAGAAAACCGATTTTCTTATCTCACTGTTTTAATTAATCTCAAATAAAATTTGTTATTAAATATAGTTTTTAAGTCATTGGTTTTTTTTTATAGAAAAAATATTAAAAAAAATGTTACTTCTCATTTTCCTCAAATTTGCTTCAGTGTATGAATTGTTAATGAAGTTATTATTTTTTTCTTTTGCTTTTACTTTTTTTTATTATTTTTTTTCCATATGTTATACTTTTTCCTATAACTTGGTTTTATCGTTTAATGTGCAAACACTTGAATTACATTTCTTTGTGAATTAAAAACAAATTGCTTTAAAAAAATAATAAATTGGAATTTCTTTAACTTTAAACATTTATTTTATTTGTCTCTCTTAAATATGAACTTTTTTATTGCAACCAATGAAACTTCATTAACATATTTCATTCCTAACACATTTCTAGCAAATTAACACTCCTACTTACATAAATATTTTCTTGCAGTCGGATTGAGTTTCATTGGATAATTAATAAACCAGTTCATATTTTGAATTATTCAAATCGTGCTTTTCTATTTACGAAGCAACAGAAACTGACGTCTAGTCCATTATTCATATTACTGTTTCCGTGACGTTGGGTCTTCTGATGGAAAAAGTACGATTTTTAAATAAAGTTTTGTTCTTGAAAAAGCGCGGGGGGGAGGCATCTGTAAGTATATTTATATACCAAACAGTTTGCTTATTAATTAGATTCCGCTTTTGGTCTGTTAAAGTGGGGGATTTCTCCATTGAGCACTGGTTTTGCACTTATAGCCAACAATAAACAAGTGAGAATCTTTCTTAGAAAATCATAATTCACAATCAAATAGTGCCACCAACACAAGTGCCTCGAGTTTCATTTTGATGATGTCGACTTGGTGTGACGGCGATAACGACTCTGAAATGGATGGGTATTGAATTTCTGAACGACTCTTAAACTCGAAGAAGCAACTAATTAACTGGCCAACAAATCGCTAACATTTAAAATTTTCTAACAGAAGCGGCAGAATATTTAGACTGAAATTAGATTTTGAAAAATATTTTTGTTTTTTTTAAAAAGGTGCAATTTCTAAACGATTGAGTTTAAGAAGTGAGTAGAGGCTATTGTGGAAAAAAATACCCCAACCGGAAAAGAGTTATTTTCATAAAGTCTGTTACAAAACACATCAATAATTGCACAAGGCATGAAATTTGATTTAACATCTTGAAACCTTAATCAGGTTTTGATTTTTGTCATTTGAAATCGACCCGTAACTGGCCGAAGTATTTATTCACTTTCATTTCATTATAACACTAAAATTAAGTGCTTGACAATGTAACGCAACGCCGCATTATACTTGATTCATTTTCAAAACTTTTCACAATATTTGTACAATAAATATATCTTAAATTCAAGTTGCGCTGGGCTTTCAATATAGTACAAAAGCAAGAACAAAACCAAGAGCTGAAATGCAAGATTATCTAACGTAACATTTTCACCATGTTACAATAGCAACAAACAAAGAACATGTCTTGGGACTGGCACCTGCAGTGACATATTTGCTAGTGTCTCTGCTAAAGTATCTAAATTCTATTATAAGAGAGTAGAAATTGGAGAGAGCACAGAAGTCGTCAATATGCACCGTAATAACTCAAAAATCGATGTCACATTTTTTTTTTGTTATTTAAGAGATTATCCTTAATAAAAGAAAGAGACATAAGACTTTCTTGAATTACTAATGAAAAATGAGAAACGAAGTTATACACAAATTATTTTTGGTTTCATATAAAATTTTTAATTTTCTTGCTGGAAATTAGTCTACTGAAACCAAAATCGGTGAAATAATGTGGTTGCTTCAATATAAATTCAAGAAAACACGCAGTAAATTAATAAAAGGAAATTTTGAGAAATTGACAACAAGAGTCACTATTTACGGCCTCTGCCGTTGATGTTTCAAGTTGAAGAAAAAAAATGCATTGTAAAGCAAATGAATTAGATTAGATTTGATTGCACTCATTTATTTATCATGATGCTGTGGCAAATGAATACTTATACTTTATGATTTTTACTTAAAATAAAAAAGCCACAAGTTAAAATGTCACGTAAAAGGCAAAAGTCATATGATTTTGAAGTCATATTTGCGTTAAAGCCGTGCAATAACTAAATAATTTTTTTTTTGAAGCCGTAGAACTGTAAATGGCGTAAGTCAAGAGAATTTTAATTTTAACTGGGAAAATAACTGTTTTTAAACTGTTCTTCCACAAAAAATAAAAGTTAAAAATAAGAGTTATGTCTGCTTGAATCGAATACATGTTAAAAGTTGCACAGCGAAAGATTTGAATTTTTGAAATGAAATAAAATATAAAATTCTATTTTCGAATTACATACATATTTCTGCTTAAAATGAAGAAGATTGAAAACGTGCATTTTTATGAAATAAAGACACGTGATTGTCACTTAAAAAAATGGTCGCTTTTACTTTCGTCTGCAATAACAATAACATTCAACATACCGAGTATTTGTACAAATGGGTGGGTACTAAATGAAAGAGTGCACTTAAGACTGCTAAAATAATAGTATTAAAAACTGATAGAAAATATATACGAAGTATGTAGATATATTCCAAATCTCTTTCCTTCTTGAAATCCAAATAAAATATCAGTCGTCATAAAAATGTTTAATCCTATTAAATAAAATATCGAGCGCGGCCAATTTTTCATTAGGCTGGTGCACAAATCATGCTGTACGTGAAGCATGACATGGCTTGAGATGCATTTGGGGATCACTCTGGTTTCCTGCTAAGACAAAAAACTTCCCCAAAAAAAGTATAAGCGGGTCAAATCGTACGGCAGATCGCTTCAAGCTTTCAAATCGCTCTTGTGACTTGCCGCATATCCCACTTAGCAATTAGAGCTGCGTGACTCGCAGTGTCGTTATTTGCTATTCGCTGTTATCCATATAAAAAAAATGCAGGTATGTAACGTGAGCCTTTGAAATTGCTGGCCAGACAAAGGTGACTCCCAAAGCATTGTGGACCAACGACATCATCAGGCGCACCCAGCAATGATTGTGTTGGGGATGCATTCAATTGTCATTGAACCAAATTCGGTCATTTTTGTTCGCTGTTTAGCTGCTGGGTGAGTTAAACTTTGGTCGGATGTGGCGCACGAGTAGTAAAGTGATTTGAAACCGTTCCTCAATTAAATGCCTGATGGTATCAAATCATTTGACTGATTTTTAAACATTTTACTTTGAACTCGTTAATAAAACGATTACATACTTACATACATACATATAAAGTGATATATTCTTTATTTGTTGTTGCTAAAAAAAATTAAATTTATTAATTTATGGCATGTCTAGAATTTTTGTGGTTCATTTAAGGACTTTCTTGTTGATTCATTTCTTGCTGAAAAAATATTCTAGGCAGTTCTTGGCTTCAGTTACACAAACGACTTGGTAAACTTTTAATTTATTATATATTTTGAATAAAAATAATAAATGTTAGTTTTATACGGGGTAGCTCATGGCTTGGAAGAATGAAGGTCACTACTAAAAAAAATGCAAACGCCAGAAAAACCACTCGTGTGATTTCAAAATCGTGGGTATTTTAAAATCATGTGGTTTTGGACTCACTAGTAATGATATCTAATCTACATGTGATACAATTTTCAGCTTTTTGTTTTCAGTGCATAAAATTAATTTGTTTTAAACGATTTCATTTGGTTTTTCAGATGTTCTTCGAGGACAACATCGACAATGCCAAATACTGCGGCCATTTGTATGGTTTGGGAACCTCGTTCATTGTGAATGGTGCTAATTGTCACGAGAGTAACGGTGAAAATGCAAATGCAACGTGATTCATGATTGAAATTGCTCGTACCCAAAACATTTTGTCTTACAATCCAGCAACATGAACCAGAACAATATAAAACAAAACAACCCACAACAATAATAACTTTGTCTAACTAAATCCAGTTAAATAATATCAGCACACACACACACACATACACATACACACATATAGTATATTTAACAAAAGTCAAGCAACGGTTCAAAACTACATAATTTTATTCAACACTAAATTCCAATAAACGGAAAATTTTGCGAATTAGCTTCAAGTTTATAGATATCAGTATGCATGCCTTCAAAACCCATATTTTTACTTATGTATCTTTCTGTAATTATTTCAAAAAAAAAAAAAAAAAGAACAAACAAAAAAATTGTAAAATTATAATATTCAGTCGAAAAAAACCCAACATTATTATATAGAACTTTAAAGTAATGAAAAGTAGATTTAACATTAGCCCAAAACATCTACACATTTTAAAAACAAAATTATACAATAAACTATTTTCTTTAATGATTTTTTTTAGAACAACAACAATTGATATGATTAAGTAAGCAAAGCATTATTATAACGATTACAACAATAAAATATACATTAAAATTATAAAAATTTATAACAAAATTGAATGTTTTATTTACAAAACTGTTTGCTGGTATTTTACAGATATTTGCCTGTCTACCGATTTCTCTGCATTGAGCATCTTTTGATCTCTGATTTACCATTCTCCCAGTGTTTTGTTGTTGTACATTAAAGCAATTGTAGGATCCTCAGTTTCGTAGATTATTAAAACTTCACGAAACTTGTCGAGCAATTGTAAAAGTTGAGAACGTCGCAAATTTTCAAAGTACATTATTTCCTCTAAATGGTGTTCACTCTTAAAATAGCCGGCCTGATAAAGTTTGACCATCAATGACAAATCATCCAGATTGGCAGAGGCCGGAATGTGTCTTATAGCAGATCGATCTGACTCTTCGAAAACTTGAATCAGTTCTTTGATTTTCTCCTCATCTTCTATGGACTCAATACTGTCGCAATTGTCAGTGCTCAACGACGCTGTCATGCTGCAAAGTTATTTAAACAAATGTTTATGCAAGTTGGCAAATTTAGAAGCCTAAGGCCTGCCCTACACCGACAGTCATGTACATATGTGTGACGAACACGAGTGTCCGAGTACTTATTGAAAACGTAGGGGTTTGTTTTAAAAAAGGATTGCAATAAACAAATGTTGTGTTACATTAAACTCTTTTGTTTTTGGAATAAAAAAAATGCGTTTGAGTGATGGAAATCTTTATTGGGGCCTTTACATTTTTTGGAAAGCGATATATTTCAGAAAGGAGCGATTTCCATCACATACCAGTTTGAATACAATTTTGTAGAGTTTGTAGAAAACCCAAACAAGAACTTCCAGCTTGAACAATAAGTATTAAATGACAAAAACTCTTGGTAAACAAAATTGAAATTGGATTTGCTTTCAATAACATTTATTTTTTTCTTTTTGCAGCATTTTGTTTATCAACAGCTTTCTAAAATCCATAAGAAATAGCAGGGGCTTAGACCTTGTCGGTAACTAATGCTAGTCTGTCATTTCAAACTCTTTGTATATAGAATCTAAAATCATCCTTAAGTAGAAAATACAGCTGTAAATCGACATTTACCTAAAGTTTGATTTGTGACTTGAAGATGGCTGCGCCACGATATTATCCGATGTTGTGGAACCGCCGCCGGAAAATCTTTCCTCCGTTATGGAATGCCGGCTTGTATGTGGCACGGGCAGTGGCTGGCTGGACATACTTAATATGGAAGTGGCTGCTCTAAATTTAAAATGATAACAATTTAATTTATAGGACTATTAAAAGCTCGGCTGAGCATATAAAAATTAAGGCTTACAAGTCTTCGTCACTGACATTACTACTGCGACCGGGCTGTGTATCATCTTGGCCCAAAACGGACCCAGCCAAATCATTTAAAGAAGCAGATTCTAACTCGCATCCGCCATCATTATCCTGGTCATCATCATCACTGTCAAAGTCGGTTAAATCACTTGGCATAAATTGCACGTACGTGTGCAGTTGCATAAGTAAATGATGCTGCAACATCCAAAGAACCATTTGTGCTAGAATACCTTGTCGGGCAGACTGCTGTAACGGCGTTGTTAAATGACCAATTGAGGTGGGTAAAGAGAAATCAGAGATTACTTCAAACAATGACATTCCCGGAAAGCGTACGGAAAATTTGTCCACTAAATGAGATTTTGTGTGAAGTGACGCATCTGGTGCAATAACGTAGACGTTTGTTTCACATAACGGATAGATAATTGTAGCTTTAGTCCAGTAAACCAAATGAGAAACCAATTTATAAACATGTTCTATACTAAGATCTGCATCTGAGCCCATACTTTGCAAACTCATTAGAGGAGTATATACTTCTATTAGCTGCAGCAACATTCTGGCACCAGATGGTGGAACGCAGTCTAGAAGTTCAGCAAAATCGACTAGGAGCAGCATTCCATGGTAGGGTTTGAGAGACTTTAAGCACCGATCTATTGTTTCTGGGTCTACCATACTGCCTTTTTTGTGCAGTTGATGTGCTTTGGCTGGTAGACAAAAGCTCAGGGTAAGATTTTGATTGATTGTGCTATTCAACAATCCTGTGGTACACAAGTCGTGATATATAGATTTAAGAGATTGGGCTAGACTACATCGTTCAGAGATCAGATCAAATGCCTTTTCTAATGGCAATTGTTGCGAGGAAACTTCATCGTGCGTACGCGCCATAAGCACAGTTTCCTCCGTTAAATAACCTACCCTCTGCTCTTCGACTTTGAGTGCTAATCCTAGGCGTTTACTCAAATCATAATAGCATTTAACGACAGAATAACTGGCTTGTGCATGAAGAGCAAAAACAATATTCACCAACATCTGTTGAGGCTGTGATTTCTGTGTGGTTGGGTTACTTTGAGCGGTCGGCAGAGACTGTTGTGCTAAAGCTGGCGGTTGATTAATAGGAGCATTTAATCCAGATAAATGCGACGTTATGTTTGGTCTTTGCTCCTTCTTCGATACTAATGTTGGATGACTTACAAAACGTACATCGTTCACTTTAAGCTCGAATTTTTGATTGCACAATTGTGGTTTTACTGCAAACAAAGGTGCCAGCACATCATCAGCAAACCCCTGCAATTGGCCGGCTTTAGAAACAGCAATATTATTGGCACCATTCGAAGCAGTTGTCTGCAACAAGTCGTCTGCGTTTTGCAAAGCAAAGCGACTGCGTTTCTTATGGACTACATCAAAACTCAACTTGGAGTTAGAGCATGCTATACTACTAGTGCCATCTACTTGGGCAAGAGTGGGTGACGGCCCTGGCAGCGCTAATGGTTTTTCCCCATTTTGCAATTGATATGGATAACGATATAGTAACCGATCCCCTTTGCTATCCAAGTACACAAGAACTATTGCAATCGGATTAACTTCCATTATTGCAACCAGACCTTCAACTATCAAATATGAAAGAAGATGAAGATGGGATTATACTAAGAAGGAATTTTTTCTCTTCGCAGCTGTTTTATGTTGATAAATAAAAAATAATTAGTGTTGGTAAGTTAAATATTTTTATGCGGTGCAGAAGATGAGCAAACTTTATAGCAGACTATATTTATAGTTTGTTCGGTTTTTTAAAGATACAAGAAGTTTTATTGAAAATTTCTGTTTTTATGAATAGAATGAATAAATTGACCTCATAACTGAAAAATAATTTAATCAGATAGTTGAACGATTATGCTTTATTAAAAATATTGTTATTTTTATTATACATTTCTCTTTATCTTGTTATTGTCAGTGACTTAACGCGCGGTTTTTACTCTAGACAAAAAAATCATTGTTGATACAACGTATAAACGCTAAAATTTGACGAAGAGCTTTTGACAAAATGCAAATAGAAAACGAATGATGAAATTAAAAGGAAAATAAATTTAACGAAGAGCCGCCATTTATTGAATTTTGCAGTCTTTAAGTGTACGTACGTACGTGAAAATCTTGTACACACATTTTCCCCAATAAGTGGAAAAATGTAAATGAATAAAAAACATTATAATCCACAAATTCTAACACATAAATAAAAAAGTGAACAATAAACCTATTTTAAAAAATAATAAAAATCAACCAGAACCAAAATAGACTAATAATAAAAGTAAGTTTGTGTGTGGTGGAGTGCAAAATAATATTGTTAAAAAAAAGTTGTGCAAAGAGCTAAACAATATACATAAGAGTACAAGTGGCAACTTAAAGTTTATACAGATTTTTCATATTTAACTATTCTTTTAAAAAATCTAAAATGTTTAGTTCCATATGTAAAGTATACGTACAAAAATATACGTACATATATAAAAAGATATGAGGATGTGCATATACATACATATATACAAACGTATGTACATATGTATGTCCAATGTACATACATGTTTTTATTCAATGTATAATTGAAATGGAAATTGAAGATTTTCATCGCATATGCATATGTAATTTCTCTTTGGTTGTGTACTTTTGACGTGGGGAAAAAAGTTGTTGTTAATAAATGCAAGTGAAAAAATAAGAAATTTATGCTCGTTCAATTAGAAAAAATATTTGAACACATTCTTAAATACCTCTATATTTTCAAAATACATTTACAATCTCTAAACCTGAAAACCTTTTTTAAAAAAATCTTGATTATATACATACATACTTATAGATATGAATATTGTATGTTGTATAAAAATTTTTGAGTCTATACACTATATATTTACATAAAACATATACAGCAAATGTACGAATGCATATGTGCGTATAGTATATTAATACAGTATGTATTTTCAATTAAAAACATACCTTTTTGTTATGTGCTTAATTGTTGGTTTTGTTTAAGCACTTAATACTTAAAAAGGGGGGATAGTCATCGGCAGCAGACTACACAGATTTGTGCTGCTTCATATTTTAGTTGGTTTGATGGGTGCACAAAAAAAACACGATACGAACAGCAATATCAAAGCAAAACAAAATAAAATGATCTTGTTTTTGTTTTCGTTTTTAATTCCACATTTCTGCTTCTTATTCCTGTTTTAAATCTGGCAACACAATGCTGTAGAAGTTTATACAAAAGAGAAATAGGAAAAGTAAGGTTAAAATACAACTCTGATGGCCCAAAAGTAGTGTGTATGCACTAAAAAAAAAGAAAAAGAAGGAAACTACACAACACTACCACTTCCACTAAATTAATTGTGTAGTATATTATTTTTTACCTTTGTCGCGCCAACTATTTTCCTCTGCAAATAATTGAAATTAAAACAATTTTTTATAATGATTTCAGTCAAGAACAAGGAATTAAAATAACCTTATAATTGAATAGTGAAAGGATATTTTGTTTAAATACTAGTTTTCATGAATTGAGAAACTATTTGAAAGTGACAAGTGAAAAAGAAGTGAAATAAAATAAATGATATTTTTTGCAATTACGTCTTAATTTCTACAAGATATTGTGTAAAAAAAATAATAAATAACACGTTAGCAAATAAAATTTGCTTAAAAATTAAATCAAATGGCTAAGAATGAAAGCATCAAAACAAACAAAAATGGTAAGTTACATTTATTTTTAACTATTTTCGATTTTTAAGGAAAAATTTTACCAATTACAAAAAAATCCGATAGCATTACAAATGTGATTTCCAAAGAATTAGACATCATTTTGTACTAAATTTATTACTTTTAATAAAATTAAACGTTTATAGACGTATTTTTATTTTTCTTCCCCAATTTGATTTGTCAAAGTTCAGGCCGCCATATTGAATTAGACGTACAAATTCTCCTAGTTCAAATAATGTATGAAAAGTAGCTTCAAATTAATAATAATGATGAACTTAAGTGCAAAATGAATCTCCTGAAGATTTTGTAAGGTCTTCTTCAATATTTTAGTAAAAAAATATTTAAATAGTGTAAATATATTAATTCTACGTTTTTAATGCCGTAGCGTAGCCATTTTTCTATATTTTTCTTTTTTTAACTTTAAATAGATTTTAAGAAAATAACTAGTCGTCTCTTTTTAAATATTGTTGGCATTTTTGTCTTGTTACTTGATTCTTAAAAATGGCGTCCTGAGTAAATAAGCAGATATGTATGTGCATATGTATGTATAATATGTAAAAGTGCTGGAAACGCATGTCTGGCAGTTTCGCGACAATTATCATTGAATTTTTTTCATCGAACAATTATTGTTTGTTGATGAAATGGCTCCGAGTTTTTAATATTATTGATTTTTACGTGTTTTAATTCCTTTTTTTGTGATTAGTGTGGCAACTCTTCACTCTAAAAATTTGTGCATATGCATACATATACATTTGTGCACATGTATATACACAAAATGTATATATGTATGTATGTGTATATGTGCTCACTAACGTGTTTACAGTTTTTTATGGACTTGCGCAGTACTGTATTTTTGCAATTTGTATATATTTTTTTATTCACGAATTCAATTAAAATATACAAAGTTTGTAATTTATTAAGAAAAAATATGATAAAAGTAGAAACTGTATTTGTGTATATGGTTCACAGTGACTCATGGCAATATACATAGGTATAGTTTGTTTAATAATATTGATGCAATTGCTTTCATAGTATTGTTTTCATATTCATTTATTCCAATAACTGCATTTACTTTATTATAGTCAGATATTCGGACGCGAAATTTAATAACTTTTGCTATTATATCGAAATTAAAAAGTGTTTATTAGTTCGACAAAAATGAATTTGTATATCCTTTAGCTTTAGTATTGTTTAAATGTTTTTTCTTGTATTTACATGGCTCTTATTTACCCGACGTGCTATTGTAAAATCTCTGCATATATTTCTATTTCTTTCTGCCTTAAAAAACCCTCTTCTGGTCTCTAATAAAACTTAAAAACAAAATATGGTCTTCTCTTTCTATATGAAAGAACAGAATATCAGCTTTGTGGTTTTCTATTAGCTTCTTTTTCTTAATTTTAATAGAAAGCAAAAGTTGTAGAACTGGTTACTTGTTCATTATATACATTTATATACTTATGTATTGTATATATATATATATATATATATATGAAACTATATATGTACATTTAGTATGTTTGGTAATTTTTTTTCATTATTTCTGTTCTTTCATTTCTCATTATGTGTTGCCAATCCTTTAAACTTGATTTCATGAAGCTTTGCATTATATGTATGTATGTACCTACCTACATACATAGGTAATTGTTAAAATTTTTTTATAGTAGATATTCATCATTACTGTTACTTAAAATTTTTTTTTAGAAATCTAAAATTTGGATTTACAACCAAATCAACAAAGTCCACTCAGCTGTGACAGCTCCCAATATAAGAATTAGTTTTACCGTGATCGCTTCCACAAACAACTTACTTTGTAACACCAGTGAAAACATTATAATTGGATCTTTGATGAAGAAGGACCTACATATGTACATACATACATAGTAATTATCCTCGGTCAAACCTGCAGCAACAGTATTGAGTACATTCGTTGTGATCTTGTACACATTTTAATAGGAGAAGAAAAAATGGTTGCGTAATGAGGCGTTGCCGTTTTTGAAAATTTTAACTTATTTATGGAATATCAAAAAGATTACAATTCTTAGTCGATAAAATAAGTTTTTCAGAAAGTACTAAAACTGTTTCAGTTTATTTCGAACAAAGTATTGTGTGCATACATACATATGTATGTATGTATGTACATACCTAAATACTTCTGACTGCCTATGCTCTGGATTTTTTTTCGCAAGTTAATATTATAAAAACAAATTTAGAAATAAATTAGGGGCATACTCGTACAACAGCTTGGTGTGGTACTTTAAGAACTTAAGATTAAACAAAAATATGTTTGTAAATGCTTAAAATTTCACCATTCAAAACAATTGAATAAAAATTTTGATAACATACTGTAAACCGATTGCAAAACTACAGTTTTAATTTATTAAAAATAATAAATAGCAACACTAATCGTTGGTAAGATGTATGAAGAAGTTTTCATGATATTTTCAAACATTTTAAAATAAAATTTATTTAAAAAAGCTAATTTAGACTGCATTACAGTATTTGTAAACAATATCTTAATTTGTGGCACATATTTTAATGTTTTCTACTCTAGCATATACTAAAAACATATTAGATATAAACTTAATAAATTTAATACCTACTATATTCCATTTTTAAAGTTATACGATATACCTAGATATGTATGTACATATAAATATATACATATGTATATTAAAAAATGAATTAAAAAACAGTGGCTGTGCTAATGTTGAATACAATATTCATTAGAAGCTTACTTATTCAATAAAAGAAACTGCTTCGTTCAAGTAATTGTACAACATTTTATCTAAACAATTAATATTTGTATTTACATAAATAAATTTGCTTACATCCTCTAATACTTATAGAATGTCTCATCGATAAAATGGCTGAAAATGTGTAATTAGGTGGTATTTTGTACAGCTACTTAAACAAAAATAAAAGTTTTTTGCTGTATGTACATATATTATTTAAGCTTTACTAGTACTATTGTACTACAAATACACATTTACATCATACATACATAGGCATGCACAGCAATGCATACATTGTCTATATTATGCATTTTATTTGGCCGTATGAAATAAACTAATGTATTTGTATAAAGTGATATGTTTGCACGTAAAATAGAAATGTGGGCAACTTTTTTATTCTCTTTTTTCTCTTTATGAAAAAAATCACGTATGTATATTTTTTTTTGTAATAGGTACCAAATATTATAAATGAAATAAATTATTATTGTTGCAGCGTTGTTACTTCTGAGCAGATGATGAGTGCCAAGGCAAAATTAGTGCATTCACTTATTGGGTGCTACGAACTATAAGACCAAACAGCCGACCGATCCAAAGACCCAACTACTTAAGCAATCAGACAACTAAACATTTAATGATAGAGCAAGCGAACTCTACTGATGTCGCTTACAAAACTTAATACACATGCATACAAGCATTTGTATGCACAAGAATGTGTGTATAATAAAAACACGAAGAGTAATAGAAAAAATGCAGAAGAAAGAACACAAATTAATAAAAAATAAATAAAAAACAAAAACTGATGGCAAAAGGTATCGTTATCATGTTAGAAACTTATTCAAACGCTTAATTAATTAAATTTCAAAGGAACTACAAAAATTTTTATTTCTCGGTACATTGTTTTATTGCATATGTTTATCAGCAGTATAAACTGTTCACATATTTACATACATACTATGTAGAGATTTATTTACATGTGTACATATTGGGTAATTCTTAGAATGTTGAGACTATTTTACTCCCGACGGAATTGAAGAAATGTACACATACTTACATACATAAGTATGTATGTAGCAACGTAAACGTACACGTATCTAACTAGAGTACATGTCCAGATACGTACACAAACATACATACATATGTATGTATAGGTACTACGTAGTTTTCTTATAGAAAAAAAAAAAGAATGTCAAACAAAACGAATTTGAAAAGAAAATAAATACTAATATCAACCAACTACTGCTGTAAAACGACCGAAAAAAGTGCAATCTTTTGAGTTCCTATTCTATTGGATGTAAAAACGAAAGAAAGAACTTAAAATTAAGTACAAACGAATTTATGAACACAAATCTTGTTCCCGTGCCGGCTGCCTAGTCTGTAAGAAAAAATTCTAACATTTTTGCTTTGAAAGGAAAAGAGAAATAACACAGAACAAGCAAAGAAAATGTCAATATGGTGAAAATGCAACACGCAATGAAGTGTAAAGAAGTAGTATTGTAAAAATCTATGGGAGCCAGAAAGTTGAAAATTTGCTAAACATTGGCCATCATACTGGTAACACTATTGAAAGATTTTTTGCTCTCATTGAGTGTAGCTTGCATAGTCTTAATAATTTTTCTTTTTTCCCCCCAAAAAAACGGACACCCACATTTCCTAATTTATATGTACAGTATTGGTCTTATTAGGGTCGTCAAGAACAGTTTTTCATTTAGAATCTACTCAGATCCAACACCACAATGCGGTTCCAAACAAAAAAATAGTGCACATATGTACATACATACATACATATAAAACCTAAAACTGCAAAAACTTCTTGCAGATTACAAACAATTACGGGAAAGTCACGGAGAATGATGCGGGCGAAAAAAATATTTTTCAAAAGTTAAAATTGTAAAGAATTTCTGGGAAAGAATTAAAGCGGTTATATAGAGGCTTCTAACAAAAAAAATTATACCTAGTCGGTGTAAAACATAGTACTTCTTATAGTGATTGAAGAATTTTAAAGAACCGTATGATAGTTTTATTTTTACTTGGGCAATTGCTCTAATGCGTGGAATAGATAAAATGTTAAGTACTTGTTCTTGTTAATCTATCACAAAATTGTAGTAGGCGTTTGTCACATCTTTACAAAATTACAGACTTCAAATAGCATTTTTCGTGAGATGAATTTAAAATAAATATTTTCGTTCACTTTGTTTATACTTATACGAAATAAATTTTTGAATTTGTTTCACGTTTAAAATAAAGACATCTAAAGTTTTTTGCGGAAAATATAACTTTGGCATAAACTTAATTGCCACAGAATAGTGACATTTTTTTTCTCTCTTATTACTTTTAGTGTATTTTTATACTTGAATGTTTTTTTATTTATTTTTGGAGAAAAAAATAGTAAAAAATGGAGTTGCCAGAGCTTAAACTGGGAGCCTATGAGCACTGCGCACTTTTCCTTTTCGCAGAATACCTTTTATTTTCTGAGTTTTCTTCTTTATCATTTCTTTTTTTTTTTTGTTCTCCTAGGTTCTGTTGATGTTTGAAGCTTTAATCGAATACTTATTTGTGTCTGCCTTGCTCTGTGCAAATGTTTTCTACTTTCATTTCTTTTTATTGTTTTTCTTTTCGATTTAGTATTGAGTATGCGCTTTTAATTTGGATTAAAAATATATGAGTGTATATACCTACTACATACATACATACATACATGCATAAAGGCATAATTATGTATATGTACAATATGTATGTACTTGTGCGAATAAACTTGAGAAAATGTTAACCACTTACTCTACATGCCGTATAATTTCTAGTTACATATTAAATTTCCAAGGAATTTTACCTATTTGCGAAAAGAAATAATATCAAAGGAGAATAATTAAACAATTTTGATAAATTAAAGGTTTTAGGTATGTACACGCATTCAAACATATGCACAAATATTAATTTCTTTAATCCAAATGTTTCTGTTTCTCAATTTAAGGAAATTAAAAAGGAAAATTTCAATAAGTAGCTCATGTACATTAATAAAAGTGCCCTCTTTTATTATTATTTTAATAAATTGATTGGTGCTAAAGATGCAAAACCTTGTCTGTTAATACTTTAACCTCTGCTAAACGTTTGTGGTATTTAGTCTTGTATTTCTAAAGTTATGGGTATATTTTTTTGGTATTTGTCGTGTTTTCTTGCTGTTGTTTGCTACAATATAATTTTCGTGTATGATGTTTGCATGTGTGTTTGTGTGTGTACATGGAAGATGTTGGTTGCTGTTTCGGTTGGGTTGTTCGTTATGTAATCTTTAAGATTGGGCTTTTTTCGGGCTTTTGTTATATTTCTTCCAAATTGTGTATTTATTTTACGAGTTTGTTTTGCGCAAAATTATCACGTAATTTTGTTTTCTTTTCCTTTTTCGTACTACTTGTATCTGCGCTTTATTGGGTTTTGTTTTTAGAAATTATATTCGCTTTATCTTGGTTTTGTTTTTAATACACTGAACAAATTACATACTTACTTAGTATGGTATGTATGTATGTAGGTATGTATGTACATACATACCTACAATCGTATACAAACATATATGCTTGTATTTTATTTTACATGGAATCAATAAATTTGTATGTATATTTTATAAAGTATTAAACAAATTCCTCTCCCTCTATGCAAGATTTTCTTAAGGCGAAAAAAATAATCCAACTTATAACAATAACATGTATGATATTAAGATTTTATGTTTGTGTGTAGCATGCACACACACGTCACGTCCATATGTATGTATGTATGTACATACACATGTATGAATGTATGTACATATATATTGATATCTATACGTGGAAATAAATGTATAAGAGCACACGTCCGTATATGTATGTATGTACACAAAATAAAACGCAGTTTCCGATATATTTAAGATCAAAATCTTTAATAAAAATATGCCTACATATTTATATACATACATACATACCTTTCCACGGAGTGCATATCCCTAGCTGAAATGCAAAACCATGTAACTACAATAAATTTTATACTATATATTTTACAGTAGAAATAAAATAGTAACAAATTATGGAATTTGCACTTGCGGTTACATACATACATACATGCATATGTATGTATTTTCTGTTTGCGATTAGAAAATTTTTTGATTTTATTACATTATTATATTCTACATTTTACCTAACGATATGTACATACAGTGGGAAGCTAAACTGTCCGGATGTTTTGTACTAAGGAAGTAAGGTAATGAAAATAATATAAATATAGGTATATTATCAAATATATGTATTTTTTTTATTTAATTGAACATTATTCTAAATTATAAAGCACAAAAAAACTCATATAAATTGATTCAAAAAAATAAAAAAATTAAAAAACAAAAAATTCACTATTCGGACACTTTTGCACAGTACAAGAAATAAACATTATCACGATATTGCTTTGTTAAAATGTAACGGTATTTAACCCGTTGGTTTTTTGTTTGTTTGTTGTCATCTCGTTATCAAGTTTTTATTGCTCTATTTGTGCATTATTGTTTGACCTGTGAAGTGATTAACGTGATTTTTAAATAAAAAATTAAAAGATCTTCAAAAATGAGAAAAACGCCAACTGATATTGAAAACAACGTGATAAATTTGTTGCAAAATAATTATTCATACCGTAAAATTGCTGAAAAATTAAATTTAAGTAAATCCACGGTAAATGATATAAAAAAACGACGAAATGTAGCTTGCAATAATAACCAAGGGGGTCGACCAAGACTGCTTTCTGATGGTGATGCCCGGCAGATTGAACGTTTGCTACATAATAAGGACACCAAGACCCCGAAAAATGCTGCAAAAAGCATTGGTAAGAATGTCAGTTCCTGGACGGTTAGACGCGCATTAAATAGAATTGGTTTAGTAGCCAGTGTGAAAAAGAAAAAGCCAGCACTTTCCGATAGAAATGTGAAAAGACGCCTTCATTTCTGTAAAACCCACAAAAATTGGACAGTAGATGACTGGAAACGGGTTATTTGGAGCGACGAAACTAAAGTCAACCGATACCAGTCTGATGGAAAAGAATACTATTGGCATAGGCCGCAGGAGCGCATCCAAAAGCACCATGTGAAGGAAACGATGAAACATGGTGGCGGCAGTATAATGGTGTGGGGATGTTTTACTTGGTGGAACATTGGACCTTTGGTGAGAATCCAAGGTATAATGAAGAAGGAGGATTACCTGAATATTCTAAAAAACAAATTTAGCAGAATTTGTTGACGAGAGTGCTTATCCAACCGAAGAAGTTATTTTTCAGCAAGACGGGGATCCGAAGCACACGGCCAAAATAGTTAAAAGCTGGCTACAAAACCAAACTTTTGGGACAATGGAATGGCCTGCACAAAGCCCAGACCTGAATCCTATAGAAAATTTATGGGCTATTGTGAAAAGAAGGCTGGGAGCATATGAAAACCCACCAAAAAATGTTGACGAGCTTTGGGAGAGAATACAACATGAATGGCGAGCTCTTGACCGTGATATCATCCAAAAGTTGGTGGAGAGTATGCCAAAACGTATTGAAAGCGTAATTAAAAATAAAGGCCTTTGGACGAAATATTAAATTGGCAACGTTAATTGGTTTCAACAAACGCCGCATACAAAAGCGCAAACAGTGCAAAAGTGTCCGAATAGTGAATTTTTTGATTTTTTTAATTTTTTATTTTTTTGAAGCAATTCATATGAGTTTTTGTGCTTTATAATTTAGAATAATGTTCAATTCAATAAAAAAAAATACATATATAAAATACATACCTATATTTGTATTATTTTCATTACCTTACTTCCTTAGTGCAAAACATCCGGACAGTTTAGCTTCCCACTGTATGTATGTATGTATGTGTTGCCCTTATCTTTTTCAACAATGTTAAGATAATTTATGCGACTATATTTAGCTTATTTATAAATTAAGACTTGAATTTACTTGTTAATTTGTTGCTATTCTTTATTTTTACTATATTTTATTTAGAGTGCAAAATTAGATAATATCCATATAATTTAAATTTATTAATATGTTTGCTTTTTATTTGATAAAAGCTTGTAAAATATGTTAATTTTCTTAATTGAGGTTCTATACCGCAATGTCTAACGTTAGAATTTGCAAATGTTTTTAACAGAAGAAAGGAGAAAGAAAATAATTTAAACGCTGCAATAATTTTTGACGAACGATATACTTTCCTGTATATGTATATTTACATACATATGTACATAAATAGTCTAAGTCAGCATTTTGTTAGTCAAAATGCTTGCAAACGTTAATGTTTGATGTCGTGGGACAGGCTAAAAAAAGTTCCATTTAAAAATTACGTTTGTACATACATACATATATCGAATACGTTACTGTATTTTTAAAATTAAAAGCGTTATAGATGAAGCTTCACTGTATACCATTGTACAAAACATATCAATCCTGAAAAATATTAACATTATACATATACATACATACATACATCTATGTACTTATGTATGTACATATGTATATCTAGTGCCTACTTGTCTATATGTAAATCTCAACTAAGATTTCTATGCTAAACTGGAAGAATATTTCGCATAATTTGTCTCCTATTTAGACGGAGACAAAATTAAAAAAAGCCGCTTGTTAAGCGAAGATTGCATAAATATGTACATATTTACGTATAATCGTATCGTACATACATATGTATGTATGTATACATATGTATGATCGAAAAGATTTTTTACGTTTACGTAATAATTTACAGTTTTTGTAATTTCTTGCTTTGTACATTTTTATTAATTTCCCGTTTTTTTCCTACTTCATTTCAGTTTATCATTAAAACAACGATCTGAATCGAATTTTAATAAAATCTTTATCGATCCACATAAATCGAAGTACCGGAAAATTAGAAAAAGATAAAATTAAAGTGAAAATTCATAATCTCAAATTCACTATAATTTTGAGTGAGAAAACGGTGAAGCAAACAACGATCGTGGAATCACCAAATAACAATAGTTGTTGTAAACGTTTCCAAAGGAAACCCAAGAAACGTAAACGGCCGTTGAACTACAGTAGCCACAACTACCGTTATAGTTATTGCTATCGAAATACATTAAATTCTAGTTATAAAAATCGCAAGATTCTGAATACCAAAGTAATGTTGATTGATGTAATGGCTAATAATGTAATGTTGTCCAAGAATATTCAACAACCTAAACTTTTAATTAATCATTTAAAAGCTCTACATTTTACGGATTATTGTTTTGAATTAAGCCCCCATGATTTTGGGGGCCCGCCACCTTTTTATGTACAATATCAACTGCAAGAAAGTAACGAAAAGTCAACTAAACCAACAATTGGTCAACAACTACAGCTTCAGCAAAATCAGTTTCTGCAGCACCGTCAGGATCAGAACGTACTATACAAAAGACCAGCAAACAGTTCTTTGATAACAATTGCAATCAACGATGATAACAGTTAAGCTGTACTAGCAAAAATAAACTATAAATAAGTACGTTAAGAATTTCGAATTATTGAACAAGAGGAAAAATTAAAAGGAAAAAATTGAGAAAAAAAATTGAAAAGTAAATAATACTTTGTTTTTTTTTTGTTTACTTTCGAAGAGGAATAGGCAGACCAAATTCAAATAATACCAGCCTCAAAGGACTGGAGTTAAATATTCTGCAGAATAAACGTAAAGTGAGTAAAATAAAGTTTTACTAGAATTTTGTTTCGTTTTGTTTCAAAATAAATTCTTCATACAAATGCTTTGAAATTTGTAAATAAAAAAGAAAGAAAAAAAACTCATAATCACTCACGGTTATAATATTCGAAGGAAATATACATATATCTATATGTACATACATATATTTTTTTAATTAAAAATCATCAAGAAAAACTTCAATATCCTGTAAGATAAAAATACGAAAAAACGAATAACATTAAGTTATTTTCTTTTTAAATAATGCCCTTGCCATCATCGGGTATAATCGTAGTTGAGAAACCATCTTCAGCGTCTATTACAAGAATCAATAATTCGACAGCATCAATAAATGCAAACAATTCATCTATTCATCCACCGCAAGATCAAACCGAACAACAAACTCAAATACAATATATTGAATATTATGATGTTCATGAAAACCAACTATCGCAACGACAACAGCAACAGCAGCAACAACAATCAACTATTGTGGTGGATGCTACCCTTTTCCATCAACAACAGCACCAACAACAATTTCAACTAGGAGGGTCAAGTGGTGTAGCTATTGGACGCAAAGTTCATAGTTCGTCTGCATCATCTTCATCCTCGCCAACGTTGACGTCGTCGTCCAATTTATGTACGACATCTTCAACATTATTAAATAAACAAAATTTACAAATACAGACCTTAAAAGCCGTGCCCATGCCGCAAACTAAATATTCCCAGCAACAGCAAATAATACAGCATACCTCCCATTCAACCACCTCCACATCCACAATTTCTAATCCGCAGCATCACCTTCAACAACCGCAACATGTACAGCAGATCAACCTGGCTTCTTCTTCTATCCATCATCAAACACATCAGCATCATACGCAGCCGCAACAGCAGCCAACACCAACAACCCATATGATTCAAGTTTCGGAAGAATTTCTGGAACAGGCGGCAGCAAATAACCACAACACTGGAAGTATGATGATATCAACCACTGGGGAGGTTATCAATCAACAGCAGATATTTAAGATTGTCAGCACAGATGGAACCACCGGTAATATGATTATCGATGCCACTAATCAAAATGCCAACGCATCAGCAACAGCCTCCAAAGTCCTCTTAAGCAATTTAACGGTTTTGTCGAAACAGTCTGCAAATGCCCAAGGTCAAATAATTGCAAACAATCATCAACAGCCACAAAATGTAGGGCAAACCATAAACTTTGTGAATGCTAAAAATCTGTATACCGCTTCAACGGCCTGTGGAAATATTGCAAGTGGCAGCAAGCAGCAAAAGTTCACCGTTGCCACCACAAATATTGCCAATTATAAAAGTTCGTCCATGAAACAAGGCTCGTCACTAAATTCGCAATACTTGCAACAGTCGAACTCTTTGGGTCAGCAGAAAATAAATATGACTGCTGGCAGCCGTAATGTGCAAATGTTGACAACGACCCGGTTGCAAAACTCGGCCAGTAACAACAACACATCGAATATTACCAGCAACAATAATAGCATAGCTGTAATCTCCAATAACGCTGCGCCCGCTCAAACCATGGTCCTGCAACAACAGCCACAGAAGTTTATTACAAACACTACGGTTGGATCGAAAGTGTCAACCACAACTTTAGGCTCCGCTGGTGGCAATGTTATAAAGAAATCGGCGACAACTGGAACCCTTAGAATGAATAATAGCCACAATACAACAACTGCAACAAAACTGATGAATAATCTGCAAACGGCTCCAGGTGTAAAAACATTTATTACCCAGTCTCCCAACATACAACCACAGGCACAGCAGAATGTGAATCAGCTGACGACTTTGCAGCATCATACAACTAAAAGCGGAAGTAAATCGAAGTTTGTGAAACAGTATAACAATGCTATTCTCAACAGCGCTGGCGCTGTGGCAATAGCAACGTTGCCACATCAGCAGGCAAGTAGCCAAAACAATTTGCAAATTCAGCAACAACCGCCACAACATCATCATCAACAATTACAGCCACAAACCACATATATTAATCATCACAAAAGCAGTAGTGGCGTTGGTTCCACCAAAATCAATAAGATCAATTCGAAATATGCACAATCCATGAATATGGCGGCGCAACTACCTCCTGGTACTCAGTTACACCAAAAAAGTATTATACAATCACAACAGCAGCAACAGTTTCAAACGGCTACTAGTAATAGCAATATAAAATTTGTTAACGCTCAAGGTACTGTTATACAGCAGCAACATCAGCAGCCGCAACAGCCATTGTCTTCTCAAAAAGTAAATAGCAAACACCAGCATCATCCTCATCCTCATCATAATCAGAATCAGCATCTGCATCAGCAGCAACAATATCAAAATGTGCAGAACTTCGATGCTGTAGACGGAAATACGGTTTTCCATCAAACAAATAATAATCAGTCGGCCGCCGGCGTGCCAACATCATTATCATCCGTTTCGTCTGGAACAACATCGCTACCAACGTTGGCAACAACAACATCAGCAGGATCGACATTATTAACTGATGACATAATGATGGTAAACGGCACACAAATGACGGACGAATTGTCTGCGCGCATACTTCAAAGCATGTCCCAAAAATCGTTTAGTAATCAAAGGTATCATCAGCAGCAGCAGCATGTCTTTCAAACAAAAAATCCAACAACAACTACACCTGCTTCAAGTTCAATAAACTTCAACAACACCAACAATAGCGGTAATAACAATATGTTACCGCCTCCATCAACATCAACACAAAACCCAATTGTACAAACGAATAACAACTCAAACATTTTATTATCCCCACGAGAATATACTTTGTATCCAACGGCAGCAGCCTCATCCACGTCCACATCATCATCATTGTCAGCATCAGCTATTGGTATTGTTTCAGCAAGTCAGCCGGCGCAACAGCAACAGCAACAACAGCATTCGTCTCCTATTCATTACAATAATTCAGCAAATCCAACAGTAACAGCAACAGCAACAGCCAACTCCAACATAACAGGTGGTTCCTTTTCATCAAATAATTACATCGCAGTTTCTAATAATAACAGTAATATGACATCTATAATGCCACATACGAGTGGAAATTTGGTGGCAAATAGCGCAAGCGGCTCGGCAAACGCAGTACGCCAGGCTCAAAGCACTCCCGGCTCTCGTTCCCAGTCCATGGAACGTAAAATTCATGAATCTTCCATGTCACGCAAATCATCGGAGTATTATAAAGTCAAGTAAGTAAATTTCACATTAACAATTAATTTTCCATAAGGAAGAAGGATTGAAGGGAAAATTACGCCTCAGAAATATCAATTTTAGAGAGTTATTTTATTTATAACGATTATCTCTTCACGTGGTGAACTAAAATCGGAAATTGCAAAATGTATATTATTGTAAGATTTTTCATGCGGGCCCAGTATTTTACGTTTGTTTTCTGATTTTTTTTTTGTTATTTATAAGAGAATTAGTTGAACTTAATTTTAATATGTATTTATTTCATTTTCTTTTTGCTCTTTTCTGCTCATTTACAATTTTACATTTTTATTAACCTGGCGAATTGCTTTTATTAGAATTAAAGATTATCAAATTGGTTGTGCATTTGTTGTACCTGCAACGGCTGCAATATGTGCAACCAATACGTCCCCTTGTGCTACATCACTAATTGATTTTTTTATTCCTTTACCTTCATGTACCACTATAACAACAACCAACAATATAACAACTTCTTCAAATTGTGCTACCATGACCACAATAATAACAAATTCTTCCTTCAATCACAATCTTAACCAAATTAATAACAACAGTAATCATAATTCCCTGCGTGGTAGTAGTCATCATAGTAACATAGCAAACACAGCTGCTTCTGCAGCCCAAACAAGCGCTAGCCTGAGTATGACGACAGGCAATATGTCTGCTTCCGTTTCGAATTTATTGGGAGGAGTTTCGTCGCCGTCAACTCTGGCGACGCCACTAGCAGTTACAAGAACACCATCTTTGCCGCCAGCGGCGCTTATAATGGAACCCCAGGCTCAAGTAATACATTTGCAAGCTACGAAACCGTTACCGGGTGCTAACAATTCTTCCAATGATGATGACGACGATATAATTGGTGAAGAAGTAAGACCTGCTCCAGTGGCAACAGACGACATACGACTGCGTATTCTGCATGCAGTTCTATTTGATCACACTTATGTCAACCCTATGCCCCTGGAGTTGCCTACGTCTTTTGCTGTTCAGTTACCAACTACAACGAAATCCTCAGCAGCCGCTTCAACTCCAACAACATCTTCCGCTACAGGACTTAGCCATCAGTGGTCCTTGGGAGGAATAGGTGCCATAACAACAGCAGGGTCAGGAAGTGTTTCGCAACCAAGCTATGCTCTTTATGGTTCACAATGTTAGTAAAGCTTGGCCGTTAAATGAGTGGCTGTTATTAAAATTCTTATTTCTTTATTATGTTTTTTAGTATCCCGTCTCCAAAAAGACATTGATTCTTATTCTGGCCTCATTACTAGTTCTGGCTTGGCAGTCGGAGATATAGATCCCGGTGAGGAAACAGAGACTGCCCCTGAGGCAGAGCTGGAAGACGATTCAATTACTCGCTGTATTTGTGATCTTACGCACGATGATGGCTACATGATATGTTGTGATAAATGCTGGTAAGTTGTCCAAGTTGATGAGCATCTGTCGCCCATTTTACAGAAACTGGAACAAGCCATAATTGAAACTTGTTAAATTTTATATTAAATGTTTTTTTTTTGCTGTGTCTTTGTCTTTCGAATTTTGCAAACTTTATACATTTTTTATATTATGTTTGATTTTAATTTTAGTGCCTGGCAGCATGTTGACTGTATGGGCATCGATCGCCAAAATATTCCTGACGAGTATTTATGTGAGTTGTGTCAACCTCGTATTGTTGACAAGGCTCGTGCCCGTTCATTACAGCTATTGAAAAGAAAAGAACAGCAGCAACAGCTTATGTTGACGACTCAAACACAAGCTTCAGGTTCTGCTGGTACCATGGGAGCAGCTGGTTCTGCAAGTGGTGGTAGTACGAGTGGGGCAGCTAACCTTTTAAACAGCAACGTTTTAAGCGGCCAGCAACGTTTGAGCGCATCTAGCGCGACTGGCTTTAACATGACAGGTAATATGTCGGCGGAATCTTCTGCTCTAAAATTGTTAGCCGCAGGAGGAGGTTCGAGTATGAAGAAAACTAAATTGTTAAAGAAGTCCAAGGACGGCGTGTCTGGTAAAAGAACAAAGAAAGCAGAAAAGTTAGCTGCGGCGGCAGCTGCGGGGTTAATAACCAACACTAAACCTGGTCGGAAAGAAACCAAAAAGAACTCAAAACGTAAAAAGGCTGGGGCTCATGATGGCAACTTGATTACCGTTGGTATGACTGCGGCTGAGAAGCATGCCGCCAATTTACGACAATGGATCGAAAACTATGAACTGGCTGTAACTAATCACTATTCGCCTGAGTTAAGAGCTCGTCTTCATGCCATATCCAAGCAGCCGTCACTGCTGCAAAGCATTTTGAATACCGAAAATCCCATACTCAAAGAATTCAGCACTGGCAGCTTAGAAAATCGCGCCACAACAGTGCCGCATGCGGGTGGCAAAATTCTTATTAGCAATTTGGATATTATTCCGAATTCTCCCATCTGTGAGTTACGGGGTAAATACATGCTGACGACACAATACAAAACACAAAATACTTCAATGAACATGAATAGCCCCCCTCCAAACAATTACCACCTAGCCAGCTATAAGGCACACAAAACACCCGGCCCTTTTATATTTTTTTATCAGCTACCAGGCTCTGAGGTAGCCCCACCCAATCAACTGATGCCACAAACGTCAACAACAACGACTTTAAATCCAGACGGAACTTATACAACCACCACCACAACTGTACCAGCCCAACAAAGCCCGCCAACGTTTCTTAAAGGCCCCGAAATATGTGTGGATACTCGAACATATGGCAACGAAGCAAGATTTGTCCGAAGGTCATGCCGTCCAAATGCCGAGATACAACATCTATTTGAAAAGGGTACCATACACTTGTTTATCGTGGCTTTGACAGACATTCGAGCCAGTACTGAAATAACAATTCGTCATGAACCACATGATTTAGTGGCGGTTGATAATAAGAAATCATCATCAGTGCTTATACAGCCCACCAGTACACCTTGTGCTTGCGGCTTAACAAAGGATTGTATTTTTGGGCCTCCTATACCACAACTGCCGCCGAAATCAAACGCGGGCCGCAAATCACTGGCCCATAGCGGAGGTGTTAGTGGCAATTCTGGAAGCTTAACAGCAAAGCAACGAAAAGTTAACCAGCAAAACTTAAATCGTAATCGTTCGATCTCTTCAAGTGCCAGTGGCGATAGCAATATGGGTGTAACGACGGCGACAAATACGATTGCCATTTGTCTGAACAGTCCCAATAATGTGTGCAAGATGCCGCCTACAAATAAGATATCAAATAACAATAATCTAATGCCGTTGACTGCATCTTGCAACAGTAATTTAAGCAATGCCTCGTCTACGTCATCAACTTTGAACAGCATAATGCATGATTCTGGTGTGTGCACGTCCTCATCTTCGCCCTCTGTTTCAATACCATCACCAACACAACATCTGCATTCACCGATACAGCAGCAGCCACAAGTCCAACAGCAACAGGTAGCACAGCAGTTAATGAATAATACTCAAATCAGGACGACGGTTCAATTGTTGCCACAACAGCAGCAACAACAAATAATGCAAACTTTGCCTACGCCACTTGTGCTGCCCTCCCGTAACGTGGCGTATCAACCGGTACCACAACTCAGTCAACAACAACCACTTTTACAACAGACGGCAATCATTGCACAGCAACAACAGCCCTTAAATGTGATATCTCCTCAGTCCACGACAAGAGTGAATACTGGCGAAGAAGGCAATAATGAAACTACACAGAAGCAGGTATCGTTGCCATTATTCGTGGCAGAGAATACGCCGCTCGCCCAACCCCAGCACCATTCTGTGCATCAACAAAAACTGTTGCATGAGCAGCAACAGCAAGTCCAGACGGTATCCCCGGAACAACCGTCTTCTGTCTCAACCGTGCCTGCTGCTCTATTAGAGACTGTTTCGCCCGATGCTACAATTGCTGCTGTTGCATTGCAGACTTTGAATGCTTCATACTCTCCAAATAACTCAATGGAATCGGCCTCTCAACCAGCCTGTGCCGTGACTGAAACACAATTAGAGTCGCCACAAATCCGCCAGCAACAGGTCGTAATAGTGCCAGCACCCGAAAAGGTAACGGAACAGGCCATTTCGGAACAACCAATTCATCAGTTGCCCAATCAAACCTCAGAGAATAAAATGGCGATTACTGCGACAACTGTACAAAACTCAGCAGCACAACCAACGCAAACGCAACAGCAGCAGCAATCGCCACAACAACAGTATAAATCTCCCCAGAAAAGCAACAATTCCCAGAACAATAGCGTGCAACCGGCTCGTAAGACGCCCGGTAAACATGCACGCGCCACTAGTTTTTCCGAAGAAAATGATCAACACAGCGAAGATAATTCCTTAACATCAACGCCAGCGTCTTCCACACCCAAGGAAAAACCGAAATTATCCAGAGAAGACCGAAAAATGGAAGCCATTTTAAGAGCTATAGAGAAAATGGAACGTAATCAACAGAAACAGAAACAAGCCAAACGTCAAAACAGCAGCAGCAGTCACAACACAACACCCACTTCACCAAACAAAACTTTGGAAACAGGCGAAAGTTCTGGTGCGGCCAAACGTTCAAACAGTCAGGCAGGAACGGCAGGAAGGTCGAAGAAGAAGCGCAAAATTGGTGCGAAAGGCGGCCAAGGCGGTGTTAATAATAACCAGCGCAAACGACGACAAAGTCGTATGAACAGCCAGGAATCAGCTGAAGAGTGTAATCAACAAGACCATGATACAATTACATCAGAATCGGATAATTGCACTCTGATACACTCCCCTCCCATACAAGCAAAAACTTCGTCGAGCCAGCCCCAATTCTCAACATCTACGTCGTCAAGTACGACCGGCAGCATTACAACTTCCCTAGCCAACGAAACAACAAATAATGTTGATCAGGCCGCTGGGCTTTTGATGGCTTTTGCCAACCCAAACATTTCACCAATAAAAAGTAATCTTTCTGCAGAAATGGGCGAACAACATATGCAACAATCCCCCCAGCGTCAGCGTTCGTCGTCGTCGTCGTCTCAGTACATGATATCATCATCGTCGATGGATGTAGCTGCAGCCTCACCTCCTACCCCACCCTCGCAAGTAAGTAGTGCTTGTTTATTGATTGAAGCTGCAGTTGGACCACTGGAAACAAACTTGGACAGCAATAGTGCAGAAGTCCATAGTTCTGAGTTCAAATATCCGCTCCAGGCAAAGACTAAGAAGCATTTAATGAATAACTGGCTTCACCAAGCCGAAGACGGTGCGCCAGATATTAATGCTTCTTCTATGTCTGCCGAGCAGAATTCGCCATCTATGCAGACGGCGGCTACAACCACTACGACTACTGGTAGTGGTGGTGGTGGTGGTGGGGTTTCAGTAGGTTCGGCAGGCTTAGATTCATTGCTTGAAGCCGCTATGAGCGATCTTACGCAGTCCCAAACTGATCAAGAACAACCGCAAAATTTAAGCATTGCAGCCCTGAAAGTTGAAGAGTTTATACAACAAACTGAGGCATCCGCTTGTAATGTCCAACCACATCTACAAAATAAACATTCCTTCGAGTATGAACAGCATCAACAACAGCCGCATCAAAGATCATACGCTAATCTGCCAACTCCAGCTGTGGACTTGACTTTAAAAACTCCTTTGACAATCGGACCGCCGCATGTCTTTGCTACAGACACCAGCAATAGTCGGAATCTGCATTTGCCTCTGCAAGTGAGCACTTGCAGTAATAATTCCTCTGTTAAAAAACGCTGGCTAAGACAAGCTATCAGCGAGGAAACCCATGAGGAATTTCAACAAACATTTTCCTTGACCACTTCACCTACGACGAACGCAGCCAGTAATACGATTTCGAGTTCACTAACACCAATACAACCAATGACCGCTTTTTCATCAGCCGCCACGGTACCGAATTATGTGCCGAATGGCTTTACTACGCCGCTAAAAAAAAGACGTCTTTTACTGACTGGTAAAGATGAGATTGATGAAAATGTATCTCAAAGTTATGGGGATGTCCCTTCACCGCCGCCACCAGGACCACAGTCTACAAAGCAGCCTTCAAGCGAAATGCAATTAAAAGTTTTACAACAAGACGAAAACATTGCACATGAAGTTGAAAAGGAAAAAGCTCAAGATTTTTCGGAAAGGGACATGCCTGAAGATGCAGAGGTGGACGTAGAAAGATATGAGATTGATCGTACCCAGCAGCCTGAAACTGAAGTAACAGTTGCGCTTAAAAGTGAACTGCCTCACGATCAGGAATACTGCAAAGTTGAAAGGGATCAAGAAGAAGATGTTGATGTTACAACTTCAACTCCAGCGACTGCTGCTTCGTTCTTGCAAAATGACATCAAAACGGATTTTAAATATGAAAATGACGTGGCTGCAGCCGAAATGAAACGAGAATCTTTTGAGACATCAGCACAACAATTACAACAATCACACCCTGCCGAATTTAATGATCAAGACGATGATGTCGATATTCTTAGGTCCCCAAGTCCGGGTAGAGAGATGATAAAAGCTGAGGATAATCTGGTTAAAATTGAACCAGAAGACACAAGTGGCTTGGAAGATGTCAAAATTGATGTTGAACGTGAAGAAGAAAGTATGGCAGCCGATGATGTTGTTGTGGCCCATTCTAAGGACAATAAGGGGGAGCTTAAACCTGACACATTCGAACAGGAACAAAAGACTTCACACAATTTGGAAAACAAACTAGAAATTAAAAAAGAATTTAAAATTGTTAGTGCTGCAAATGAAAGGGAAGCTGTAAAAAAAGACATAGTTGATGTAGTTGTGGAAGGAAAAACAGAGTGCGAACAAGTTTTGGTGAAACAATCCGAAGATGAGTCTCATGAAGAATTCGACGAGCCCAAATCCAAAAGAATAAAACTAGAAAAACATGAAGCTGTGGAAGAAAATGTAGTTTTTGTTAAAAAAGAAGTTCTGAAAGAGGAGCCATCAAAAACTGAGGAACATAATAAAACACCAGAAATTGCCATTAACAAGGAAGACGGACATGGTGTGAAAAGAGAGACCAGCAGAAGAGAGAAACAGAAGGAAATTGCTGAGGTGTCGTCGTCAGTTTCCTCTACACGATTAACAATTAAAACGGTCGCCGCAGACACAACTTTTCTTGACTTGGAGTCTGCTACTCCACCTCCTCCTTCAACATCCATTGTTAGCAGCGGAACTGCAGCCCCCATTCAACGTAACAAATCTTTAAGCGATGATGACATCCAAGCACGTTTGCACAGCTTTCATAAAGAGAATATCTTATTTCTTCAGTCTCGCAATAAGAAAACAAAGTCCTCTTCTTCTCTAGCAACAAATGCAACGAATAATTGTTTGGCGAACAATAATGAGCACAACAAAAGCCGAACGCCTTCTTCCTCCGCATCGTCGTCTTATCACCAACATCATCACAATCATCATCACCATCATCATTATCACGAAGGCAAAGAAAAGTCAAATAAGTTGAGTCTAAAGCATCACAAAAGTTCTTCAGCAGCTCAACAAATTGGTACTCCCAAGAAGCAAAAATTGCACAAACGGGAAAGAACAACCAGTTCCAGCAGTTCAAATAGTCATAAGAACTCCACAAACCCACAAGTACCACCTTCCTCATCTGCATCCAATAAGAATGCTGTAATAAGCTGCTCCTCAACTTCTTCACTTGGTTCTTCGAAGAAATTAAAGTCTTTAAAAAAATCCTCATCGAGCTCTTCGACCTCATCTAATGCATCTTTGTCGGCTTCAGCTTCAGCTTCAGCTCCAACTTTGACGACTCACAACTCTTATACGTCTAGTTCGTCGACAAGTGTAACCACTACCAGCTCAGAAAAAGAAAAGGACAAACACAGTAGACAAAGAATAACCTCAACTTCGGGTAGCAATAACGTTAGCGTCGGCGGCAATGCTCACATCGCCCCCAACAACTATCCTTCAAGCAAAAAGCGTCAACTTAACTTCGAACTGGAGCTAACGAAAGACTTGCATTTGCTTAACAGTGGCATTGCAGGTGGAAACAAACACAAGAAAGATACGCCAAGATTGCTAACAGAAGATCAAAGCCATATTTCAGCAAAGAAATCAAGAAAAGATACTTGTTTGCTGCAAAAAGAAGAACTGCGAAATGGCTCCAATAAAACTGTTAAAATGGAGAAACAACAGGATAAAAAATGTCCTATTCCTACGCTTGCAAGCACATCTACTAAGCAAATACAAATAAATTCATCCTCAAATTCACAGTCCGTAACGACGCCCGCCATAAACACTCCTACCAACACACCACCCGAAGAACCTAAATTAATACCAACAGTTGTTGCCCAACCGCCACTGTCTACAGTGGCATCTCCCATCCCCATCCTGAGGGAACATCCAACACTACCACATTTCAATAATGTCGTTGTTTCAAATAATTGTGTTTTAACAACCGCCCATCAACAGTCGCCTTCACAGCCAGCACTAACGCCATCAACTCCATCAATTTCACCACAGAGCATTCCAAACCATGTGCATAGTCCCACTTTAAAGCCGTCTGTTCATGGCAACAACAACACACAACTTCAGCAGCCGTCCTTACCACCCACACCACCACCACATCTTGGCTCTGCAACTTCTCCTTTACATACGCAAAATGTTAATCCAACTACCCATTTGCCGTTCTACAATACGATTTATGGCAAGCTTTTAGACAGTTCCACGCCTCCGCCAAGTGTAGCCCCGCCATTGACATCGGTTATTGCTACCGCACCAGCTTCACCAGTCATAAGTACTGCCGCACCGCCCGGCACCACCGGTGTTTTATCCGAATATGTGGACACTAAACTGAAGAGCTACAACACTCTAGGCGGTTATGTATCGCATTCTGGCCTGTTTGGCTTAACTAATACAACAGTTGTTAAAGATTCGCACGCCTCGTCCAGTGGTGTCAGCTCACCGACCGCCTCGGCCGGAGTAACCGCAGTGCATACTAAAGATGCTGCTAATGAAATGCCAGCACCTCTAGCTCCAGCCTCTAGCAGTGCCACAATGTCATCCGTTTCTGGCAATGCCGCTGCAGCTGCCATACCTTTGAAGATACACACAAAGACCGCAAGTCATGATCCGCGTTTGAATCCTCAGCTGACGGCACCCGAACCACCGCCGCAGCCAAAACGCAAACTCTCTATAAATGAGTACAGAAAACGGATGCAACAGTCTACATCGAATGACTCAAATTGCGGTAGCGGCAGCTCGACGACTACCCCCACCACCCCTCCCACTGGGTTAGAAACGTCAACACTACTGGGACCCCTGACAATAACAAACAAATGTACACTGTATTCGCCAGAAAGGCTAACACAATCCGTGGACTCACAAATTCAGAAGGAAATCATGTCAACCACTTCAGCCGTGTCATCTTCCTTGTCAGACTCTCTCAACAGTAGCAACAGTTCAACCGGTTTAAATGATACACTTTTGAAATCTTCCTCCTTCGTTGAAGAGGATTCTACAAAAGGTACGTAGTAAATATTGTTGCATAGAATTTGAATTTTTTTTTATTTTGTATTTGCTCTATCGCTCACTGTCTCCCTCTCTCTCTCTCTCTCTCTCTCTCTCTTATATACTCCTTCTTTCTCTCTGTTACTGTTAAAAGGACAATTTAATGCTGCCCCCACTCTACTTGAGAAACAGCAAGAGAGTCTTTGTGCCCGTTTGAAATCTTTAAAGGAAAAACAAAGTTTGGGCACTGCATTTGCCGTTGGCAGCGGCAATCGTTCACGTTTTTCATCGTTTAGTGAAAGTGTTGCCAGCAGTGACTTTGGCTTGAGAAAAGGTAAGAAACATGTTCATTATATGCTGCCTATTCTGTGAATCATTATTTGGGAGGTGGAGTGTCAAATGAAAACATATAGTACAAAGAAAAGAAATGTTGATTAAACTTCCCCTCCAGCGGCCTGGTATTTGGTCCAGTTAAATAGTTGCTTTTCACTTTTTTCCCACTTAAAAATTACAAAGATGTGATTTTTATCGATTATTCCATGTTTTGCAACAAAACTAAAAGGGATTTATTTTGTGGACTACATTTGTCATGATTTTAAGCAGATTCCTGCTACTGCCATCTTATTCATCCCATGCGCGATTTCCAAACGACATGGATATGGATGTGTTGGTAGAGTATTCTGATACAATGCACTGCACATGTAGGGGTTGAACCCTGAGTACTAGTCCCACAAAAAAAGTGACCTGTGTGATTTCATATTTACATAAGTGACTTAAAAATCACATGAGTGATTTGAAAATCGCATAGATTTTATTTTAAAATTAGCCAAAAAATCATATTTGTTAGTGATCATATGAGTGGTTTTGAAATCACCTCACCAAAAATGCAACGAGTGATTTTATAAAATCATAAAATTGTAATTTGAAATCATTGGATTTTCAGAACAAACTCGTATTTGCGTCTGTATAAATTTCAAAAAGAAAACAATTTTTTTTTTCGTATTTTAGAAGAGGACGAAATAGATATATTACGGCACCGAAATCTTAGTGTATCAAGCAGTATTGGCGGTGGTGATTTGCTGGATAATTGCCTTGAAGAAATCTCCTCAACATCCACCTCAATGTCGTCGTCCCGCGAACCAAGTCCAGAACGTTGTTATACCAGTCATCATCATAAAGTTGTAACAGCAGCGGCAACGGCTACGGCTACGAGCGCAAATACTGCTGCAGCCAGTCATGGCCACAGTGTACAAACAACAAGACATCATCAACAGCATAATATAAATTGTGATAAAAGTGAATTGACTAGTCTAGAGCGTAAAAGAAGCGTTGATATAGCTTAAGACGGTTAAACAAAAAGAAACACATTGAGATTTCGTTTAGTACTTCTTATTAGCAGATTATCAAAATCGTTCGAAATATACAGGGATTGTTAAAGAAGCGAAAAAATCATAAAAATTCGTACGTCTTAAAAGAACCTTCTTGTTTGATGAGATGTAAAAGAATATTTTTGGGCAAACTAGGTTTGTATATTATTGACAAACTTTAAGATAAGTGTATAATAAAATTAAATGTTTATAAAAAGAGATAACATTATTATTTTTCAATCTTCAAAATAATTATATATGTACATTAAAAGATGCATATTTTTATGAATAGAAAAAACAAACAATCAGAAATAATAATCTAAATTGTAATTACTAGTTTTTAGAGATTAGTCGTGTTAAACTAGTTTTATAAAATATTACAATAACTTTTTGGTTTTGGGCTTTTGGGCTAAAACAACACAGAAGTTGCCGGCGAGAGTTGATTTTCGATGATTCGATTTCGAAGTCTACAAAAATCTTCATAACGAAAATCGTAATGGCTGCGTTACAAACCAACCATTCGCTGTTTAATTTAATAGTCTCGCAGAACATATTCATTTTTTTTTTTAATTTTTTGTAATTCAAACGTGACTTCTCACAGTTATTTGTTGCTGTTAAATGAATTTTCAGTATGTTTTAAGGAAATACTAGATGTTTAACATTTAAATTTTCTTAACGTAAACTCGACAGCTTCCTTTAATATAGAAACGTGTTTTTTACTGTCGCTCTCGTAAGTTTCCCGCGTTCCTAAGGAATACACATTAGTAACTACAAGTCTTATTTAAAAATGGTTGTATTGAAAATAAACTTTTTGTTAAGCAAAACAACACGTTTAATTTAATTCAAATAGATTTAACTCTGACGTGTAGCAGTCAGTCATGTTGGCTTTTTCCATTTTCACTTTCCTTATAATTTTAAATTTTATTTTAAATTTATTACTCTCACTGATGTTTCTTTGCTATTAGTTTTTATTGGAAAAAAATGTGTTAATTTCTTTTTTATTTATGGCAAACTCATGTTTAAAAAAATTTCTTTTTTAACTTTTTTATATTTCTTCTTTTATAATTTGATTTTTTTTTAGTTTATTTTAATTTTTTTTTTAACTAAAGCTTTCTTCAATCTTTTAACTAATAATTGTAATGTTAAATTAACTTTAACTTTTGTTTTATGAATTAAATATACGTTGTAGTAATTACAATAACATTTAAAATAGAAAAACCAAAATGAATTTTATAATTTAAATGTGTATTGTAAAAAGTAAATCAAACAACCCTGTAAATTAAAAGCAAAATACATTAAATATAATTTTTATAACTATAGTAAAACAACCTTCTTATGTATGTATATGCGTGTACATGCATATATGTGCGATATGTATATTTAAAACTATTTGTAAAAACTATAAATAAAAACTGTAAAAAAAACTACAAAACTATGAAAAATTATTAAACTCTTAAACTTAACTAAAGCAATAAAACTAATAAATAAAGTTTAAAGTTAAAAATAATTTTTAGTTTTACTTAAAGCAAGCAGCAATCCCTCCCCATCCCTGGCGCCCAAACTCAAGCCACTCCCTTCGCCACCACAGCTCTAAACTACTTTCTTGTAATTTTATACCTTTTCTCTTGTAATATAAATTAACTTTTAAGTACTTGTAAATAAATATAAATATATTTTTCCAACAAACCCCCAATTTTCATTTGTACATATGGAGAAATCATGAAATTTTAAAATGCATCTTTTTGCAACGTGTCTATTTGTAAATATTTTAATAACTTAAAAATAGTACAAAAAATAAAAGGAAAATCTTGAGAAAACTAAATTTTAATAAAATCTACATGTAGGAAAACGTACATGAATAAGAAAACTTTTTATTACTTGCTTAATATTTGGCTCTCATTTTAAAATAACTAATACATATGTATGTATTAAGTTTAAATACTATAAAATTATACAATTACAATTAGCAAATAAGTGTATTTTTATTATATTAATAAGCAAGAAAAAACGTAATAAAACTAAACATTTATTTTTTTATAATTTTTATTTTTGTCTACAACTGTTTTATTGAAAGATCTTTTAACATCTCTCTGTCTCATCCCTCCCGCTCCCAAATCTCTCAAGCCTTCCCGTTGAAAACCAATAACACAACCATGTTTTAAAAGTTTTTTAACCATTTAAACGAAAAACAACATCCTTACTCAATTTAATAATACTTTTAAAAATAAAATAAAAAATAAACATCAATCTGTATAAATTAATCTCTTATTACTAATTTAAAAAAGCAAACAAAAACCGAAATACTAAATGATTACAATAAAAATGATAACAAACATGTATTGAAATTATGTTTTTATTTTTTAAATTTTAAGCGAAAGAACGAAAAAATTAACAGATGAAATCATCACATCTCAACTTGTTTACAAAAAACAATAAGAAAAAAATAAATAAAAAAAATAATATAATGATGAAAATAATTTAAAAAAATTTGTTTTATTTATGTTTTAATTGAATTGAAAGTTGGTTGAAAATGTTTGATTCTTGCAACAGAAAACAGGAAGCATCATGCTCGCCATTTGAGCAGGATGAGTACAATATTAGCATCGCTACTGCAGGTTTCTTCCCTAAATAAAAAAAAAAAAGCATTTTGACGAGGGTAATAAACTCTGTTGTATTGCTGTAATTCAGGGCTGCCAACCTGCAGACGTAAATACACATTGAGCGTGGGCGTACATACGATTTCCATTATTTTGATTGCAGTTTAACGATTTATTTTAAAATATAGTTCCACCATTTCTTTGTGTTTTTAATTTCTTTAAAATAAACTAACTTTTGTTGTGCAAGATTTTATTTTATCAAACGTTTTAGACGAACCTATTTTAAGTTGTTTGCCATTTCGGTGGATATTGTGCTAAAATTAAAAGTTATTTTATAAACGTGCGAATATCTACATATGTATGTATGTACATAAATGCAAATAATTATTTAGGTTTGTCAAATAATATAAAATTTCTGATTAAGTTCTTACCACCGCGGGAATTAATTTCCACAATTCTTCGGTTTCGCCATAGCAACGGGACGATAAAAAATTTATAACAAAAACCGCAATTATGGTTAAAACTACAATATTAAGAGCAAAATACTCCGAGGCTTAAAATGTCAACTGGACATCCTATCAAACCAGCTTTCAAATTACATCTGAACGCGAAAAAGAATATAATTGTTATTTTCACATTAAGCGATTTTCACCAGTATAAACCGCAAAATACACATACACTGTGCAACAAAGAAATGGGCTTGCATTCCAGCACCTTAAAGCTCGGAGAACTTAAACACTTTCTTTTACTATTTATGCCAAATGATGCCCACATTTCTTATCCTTTATATTTGAACTACTGTGTGACAAAGAAAGATACGATCAATATCGACACTCTATCGGCTGGTAAATGATCGAATTTTTTAAAAAATTGTGGCCGACAGATTAATCTCATCGTTTAAAAACACTGTCTAAAAATGGCGAAGTGAGGTCATATTTTTTGTCTTGTTATGTTCTGGTCGTTCACACAACATTTGGTTTTCACACTATTACACTTATGTATGTACTCGTACATAAAGTATTATTAGTACGTTCGTTACAGAAAATGCCGTGTGTGACAGGCATCATCTAAAACAACCACAAAATAACGTAATACCAAATCGTCCTGCTTCTTAGCCCATAACAGAAAAACTACACAAAAAAGCATTTCAACGGCAAAAGATTTGAAAAAAATTGGCCATAAAACAGTTATTTTTTCTTTTTATATTGTTTTATTATTATTTTATTATTATTATTATTAGTATTACGAAACATGCTTGAAATATAGAAAATTATAATATAAAAAAACAATTTAAAATATTAAGCCTTAAGAAAAAGACATATTTGTGGAGGAAAGACGAAATCATGCCCTGTCATGCTTTTGTTTGTTGCGTTCTGGCACTTTAACGGCTTCAAAACTGTTTATTTTATGTTTAAATTTGTTTTGTATATTTCAAGTTCGATTATTCTTCCCACATCCGTATTTGCCGCAATTCACGGCGGTCCTAGTCACGGCTTTTTGACCTCTCTTTTGCCAGTCACAATAGCAGCTTGCAAGCAGCAGTACAAATAGTAAAAATGTTAATTTTATTAACTTCAATATCATCTTATTGGAGTACTTTTTAAAATTAAACTGAACTTAAAATAAAAATTAAAACAACAATTTATTTAATGAGATGTATGTATGTATATGTAGATACTTACAAACAAATAATTAAAAAATAAATTGACCACAATCAGCATTGTTTCATTTTCTTAATTCTAAAAATATTGCTATACTCTTCGTTAGAATAAAAAGGAAGCGTTTGAGCGAAATGAAAAGTTTCCAGATCTTTTTATAAACTCTATATATGTACGTATGTATATGTACATATAGCACGAAAAGAGGTAGGCAACAGATAACATGAATAGAACATACTCTTAAGTTGCTCGTACAGCCTGTCAAAAACACATGTTGACATGTAGGCGATTGTTTGACACCATCTCAGCTACACGGTGATGAATTTGAAGGCAACGAAATAAAGTGAGACCTCGATTGCTCATTTCCTAATGGTCGGGACCGGGATCATTCTGGATAGCAATTTTGAGTTGTACTTATAGATATTGTGTGTTTTTTCTTTTCTAAATTCATATTCTCGTTGACAAGCTTTCCACAAATACGATTCGTGTATAATGATTAATTAACACAATCTAAACATGCGTGACCACAAGCTGCTGACTCATCTTGTTTAAACGAGTGAGTTCGTTTTTGTGTTTCATTGTTCAAAATCAATAGAAAAAAATTATGCTTAGAATCACGACGCGTAATCATTGCAAAAATATTCTCTTTTTGGAAAATAAATAATAATAATGGAAAAAAATGTGTGGAAAATGTAAAACAATTACAAATTTTCTTTCACGGAGGCGTCACTGTACTATCTGACTTTCATATCATTATAAATATATATATCATGATATATGTACATACATACATATGTTCAAAATATTAACTAATAATAAGTAAAGAAGGAAATCTTAATGCCAGAAGAAAAATAATCTGGCCAGATCAAAAGTTACTTTGCGGTGCCAGTTACATATATCGGCAAAATAATCTGTTTTATAAGATATAACATGACTTTTCAATAGAAAAAATAATATTGTATAATAATGCAAACTTTATTAAAAGCTTAAAAATGTATTCGCATCTTTAAAAATCCAGATGTAACAAAATGCACACCGATTTGTTTATTACAAATAACAATTCTGTATAAAGGTTATAACAACAAAAAGAAAAATCTCAGTCAGCAGACAACCAACCATCTTTAAACTGAGTCAAGGCCCCGGCGAGATTCGAACTCACGATCTCCTGTTTACTAGACAGGCGCTTTAACCAACTAAGCCACGGCGCCCCGCTAACGGTAATTATTCAAAAATTCTTCATTTTGTTTGTTTGTTTTGCATTAATTGTATAATAATGTGTTAATTTAGAAATATTTTCTTATGCATAAAAGCTATAAAAAACATTTTAAAGATAAATAAATAAATACTAATATGTACAAACATACATACATACATACATACATACATACATATGTGCATATTCCCAAAACTAAAGATTTTTGTTTCAGCAAATGAATGAAGAACATAAATAAGAACAAATTTTTGTGTGGGCAGCAGCAACAGACGAACATTTTATAAATATTAACATATTTATTTGGCATTTAGCATAATGGATGCAGGGTCTTCAACGGCAGTTGTAAAGCTCACTTAAGTAAAAAATTATAGGACTTTCTTTAACTCCATCGGCCTATCAAAAGTGTGAATCCTTAAAAAAAACCGGTAAAAATTACTAACAAAAGTTATAGTTTAAAAACTAAAAGAAATCTTATACACAAATACTAAATGAACATTTTGCGATCTTTTTTTTTTCTTTTTGAACTTCTAAAAGCAATAGTTTTCTTTAAAACTACAACAAAAAAATTAAAAGTTTTTGTTAAATGGATTTTAAAACAAAAAAATCACACAAGTCGGTCTGTCAAAATTGCTTGGATTAAGTTAGAATATTATCAATGATGACAAGTTGGGAGTTTTTTAAACTTTGCTGTCAACAAAATCAGTGGAGACGAGCTGTTTTGCTCAAACAAACAGAATTTCCAAATTATTTAAAAAATTTCTAAAAGAAGTCGTTTTGTTCAGTTGAAATTTGTGAGAAAATCTGAAAGAGGTCTCAGGAATACACAGATTATAGCCAAAGAAGCGCATTAATCAACACATTTATTGTACTATGAAAATTTTTGGAAAATTATATGATGTCGAGACAGGCCATTTTATCAAATGTCCACCGATTTTGTGGCTAAGTTTTAAAAACTGCCATTAATTTTTATTATTGTAATTAAATGTAGACGTAGTCTATATATGTATGTATACCCTAAGCTGAAATGCAAAGTCATGTAGCTTAATAAAAAATGCTAAATCGATTTTGCGATTATCCACTACAGTAGCAACTCGATAAAACAGAAAGTTTATGAGTAGTTTTTTGTTTGTTTGTTATTTGTTTTATTTATTTTCACTTCTTAATTAATTAACTAAGTTTTATTAAATATAACTAAAAATATAATTAAAAAGCTTTTCTTGCTGAGTGGCTGGAACGCTCTGCCGTTGGCAGCCATTTAAAGGAGTTGTCAAATGAAATGAAGTTCAACTAGATTCCCTTTACGGATTCCGGGGGGTAACTGAAGTCTAGTCCGTTGCAAACACATCATTGGAAGAAAAGTTCTAAGAAAAAACTCAAGTATTTCACAAGTTTATATGAACTTTATTCACATACTTACTAGTCTATAACTGACGGCGGACTTGGTTAATTTGTTAACTTGTATGTTTCTTTCTTAAACTTAAGACTTATGAAATTGACGATTGTTGTCTGTTTCATCGCTTCAGCCCCAATTGTGGAACTATTTTTTTCGACAGCTGTATTTACGGCAATTGAACCTTGTTCTGGAAATCCTTTTCTGCAGCGTTGGTGTTTGCGAAAGACTAGTGCAAATCATTGCTATTATTAGAAATATAACAACCAAAAGTCTGGTGCAGAACATGGCCGATTGAATTTTGAGTCGAAACTTAAATTAAATAATAAACTAAAATTATAATTCATACACTTAGTTATATACATATGTATGTATGTATGTATGTATGTATGTGTGAGTGCGTGTTTGTTTAAAAAATATCAATTTATAAAACTCGTTCGTATGCGATGAAAAATAAGGGAATTCACATGGCCCTTATACATATGGTTTTATATTTATATTTATATTTATATTTATATTTATATTTATATTTATATTTATATTTATATTTATATTTATATTTATATTTATATTTATATTTATATTTATATTTATATTTATATTTATATTTATATTTATATTTATATTTATATTTATATTTATATTTATATTTATATTTATATTTATATTTATATTTATATTTATATTTATATTTAGATTTATATTTATATTTATATTTATATTTATATTTATATTTATATTTATATTTATATTTATATTTATATTTATATCAAACTGTAATCAATTACATGTGTAGGATTACATAATTAGACGGAAGATAGTGAGAGAAATGAACTATTTCAATCAATCTTTTATATTTTTACAAAACGTTTTGCTTTAAAACAGATTGAGTCTTAAGACGGGGAAGTTATTTGCAAAATGTACCAGAAAACAAAATTACCAAAAAACTTGACAGTCAGTGGCATTCATGTGAAAGCGAATTCGAAGTGTGTAAAACTCTTTCTGCCGTGTTTAAAAAAAAAAATGAAGAACATTTAGCGAAAATGTTGAATATGGTTTCAATTACCTTCTCTGAATACCACGCAATGGAAAAGGCCTTGTGCAAATAGTTGATTAACTACATACATATATAGAGAGATGTACTATTAGCAAAAGTTTACATACATTAATACAAAATTTATAGTTTTTAAATTAAAATAAATATATTTATAAGTTGTTTTTTCAAATGCAAAATATTTTATATTCACACTTCTTTCCTTCATTCATGATTCGTTCTGCCCCAACATGATTGAAACAACATTTTTCGGCATATGAAATTTTAAAAGCGATGCGTTTCTGAAACAACATAATAAACATGAACAAACTCTTTCTAAATTTTTGTGACAAGCTGTAGCTTTTTTATCTGAATCAGTCAACCAGTGCTGTCGTAGGCCAATCAACTACAACAATCCTGATCGCAGCCCGAACCTACTTTATGACTGATTTACGTTTTTGTGTTGACCAAAAAAAAAGGTGTGACTAATGATCAAATAGGAATCAGCTGCTTGAGCTCTATTCTGGCACGAGCTTGGTTGCCAATTTTGTGAAAAGTCTTGGACCTTGTCCGATGCGCTACAAAAAGTAAAAGCAAAACGAAAAATGTAATATTGGTTTTTTCCTTTTGTTGTTGTTCATAAAAACTACATTATATTTATTAAAACTTCTTCATAATAAGTCAAATGAATTTGCAATAAATGTAAATAATTTCATATAAATAAGCCAGCCCTGGGCACTCGTCTTTCTTACGCCCATCACACTATGATTGTAACTTTTATTATTGCAGCATAAAATTTATTTGTTAAAATTACATATTTTTTTTTGTCTACAATTATTATAAATATAATTAACAAGAATATACTTTGCAATTGTCTCTAACGAACGTCACATGATTATACCGTCCTCTAATCAGAACAACGATGAACAACAAACTTAAGACGAATGCGAAACGGTTGACAAACGTTTTTTTCACTTGTTGATAGTCCATGTTGCTTTGCCAGATCCAGGATTAGCTTAACTATTTCCGTCCGCAGCCAAATCTGCCGCAATTCATCCGTGTTCTCTGTGGGTCTGCTGCCCTTAAAAGAGAATTTGCTAATGCAAACATTGAAACGATCAAAAAGACTATTATTATAAATCTCGCGTAAATCATGGTGGAGTGAACTGTGAATCGTAACTGAACTACAAACGTGAATTATTAAAAAGAAAAAAAGCATTCATAAGCAGGCAAAATAATTACAGCCCGTTCTCATTATGATCTTCAAGCTCTCTAGAGTCTTTCTATGTGCGTGTTGATAATGTTTTGATCTGTAGGATTTTTATTCCAGTTGGACCTCGAAGATCTCTAATTCGATTAACCCGCAACGTTGATTCGAGCGTATTTTTTTTTTGATAGAAAGAATATACAAAGAAAAAACTACTGAAAATTGTTGATTTATTAGGCGGGAAAATCGCCTATCCGGAATCGAGGTCTCACTGTATTTAAAAACTTTCTTTATGTTGTTCGCTATAAAATTACAATTACTAAAAATATAGTTTGGCTGCCTTTAATTTCCTGAAAGTATAAGAAATTGCGACAAAATATATTATCATTTTTTTTACCACTAAATGAGAGAAAACGAAAAGGTTAGTGGGACAGAAAGTGAGAACAAAGTGATTTGTATCTTCTTCTAAACTTTGTTCCACTGCTACAAACATAATGAATAAACAAAACTCCGTCGTGACTAAATATATTCCATGCAAATTGACTTAAACATAGAACCTATTTTATTCTGACAGCGTTTGGCCTTTTGCTCTCACATTTCGGCATGAATTTTGCAAAACGCAAAGAAAAATAAAGCATAGAATGGATAGAAAAGTAAGAACAGGCTGGAAACACTGCGATTACTTAATGCAACAGTTGGTATTTGCCCCTCTCTCTAGACATCGTAAGAACATTTGCTAAGTATTTTAAGGGACTTACGCGGTTACTTGTCTTGCGTTTTAGTACGATGATGGTCTGAATCAGCACATGCTAAATATAAAATATATGCAATTGCGTCAGTTTTAATTTTTTTATTAGTTTTATTTTTATTATTATCAAAACAAAATTGACTTGTAAATCGATTCAGATATTATTTTATTAAGACTTAACGAACACTCGTAATACGTTCAAGCGTTATAAAACGAAGGCAGAATTTTATGTAATTGGCAAATAATGCGACAAGGGATTTGACAGCCTTTGATGATGTGTTTCTTCGTCATACATAGATTCAAAATTTGAGATGTTATCACGGCATAGATGTGGGTTTCGTTCACGACACGCCGAAAAGTTAAAGGCAAACCAGACACTCTGCAAGAGTTTGCTTCTTACGCTCAATTTAACAGTGGAAGATTTCTGGTGATTCAGTTCAATCTTCGTATAAAATAAGTGATTTGCTTAAAAATTGTTTAAATAAACAATAAGTTCTTTCCATTTCAGTTTAATCGTAGAAATCGCTCAAACGAAATGTACTGAAAATCAATCAAATTAATATTTTTCTTGTTCGTACTGCTGGCTACAGACTGTAATTGTCAACAGAAGAAAAACGGTTCTAGAGACATAACTATGACCACCTTGAATTGTGGGAAATATTGATGTGGGAAAAATAATAGTTAAAGATATTTTCAATAAAAAAAATATTTAACATATTTTGAATTTTATGAATAATATTCTAAATAAAAAATAAAATTAGTAGGATGAAAGTAGCAGCAGAATAAATACGTGGCCAGATACTCGATTTCCTTAGATATCGACTCTGGCGTTGTTCGCTTAATGTTTAAGAGGTCTGCGCAAAAAATTAAGACGAATTTTCTTTTTCTCAAAATAATTTGTTTAGTCATAAATGAAGTGAGCAAAGCCACTTGTGCCAAAACACCGCTTTTTCTCTTTAAGCTAGAAAAGAGGAAAAAGCCTCGGAAATCGGGGAGGGGGAGGCGAATAAATACGTAACGGTAAATACGGTGGCTCAAGTGATGGTTTTTTTGATGATAACTCCAACAACTTCGCTGCCGCACCATAACTGCCATGAGCCAACCGATGTGGTGACATCCTCAGCAACTTTCCTTATAATGAGATGAGGATTCTCCATAACAATTTTCATCATTAGCTACCAATGGTCCTATCGGGATTTTTGGACTTAGCCAGAACGTATCAGCCAAGGCAGGCACCTCAACCTACTACCAATGGCTGGATGTCCGTCTCATGTTGATGTCCGATCTGCCAATAGACCTTTGGTGAAGGTTTCCGAAGAACATAACAGCAGACAAATTTACAAATGCTCTTAAAATCTGCTGCCTGAAAATTTTAGGCATGCAGGTAATAAACACAGCTTCCGTTTCTAACGGTTCCCCTTTGCAACTGATAAAAGCTTTCGATTTGCAAAACACATGCACAGAAGCCAGCAGCAGTGCGCATGTATACTATAAATGAATATAAATGCAAAAAGGAAGCGGAAAAGAAATACGAGAGCAAGAATATTTCGAAACGAGAGAGAAAAAAAACACAATTCAAATATTCTAATAAACCTGCGACAATTGTATACAGATTGCGAAACATTTGTTACAGTATAAAATTGAAAATGCAGCTACAAACAAGGAACGTTTATTAACGAACATTTGTCAAATAAAACGGTGACAAAAATTATTTAAATGTTTCAAATAAAGTTCACCAACTTGAGGAGAAATAAGTAAAAATTTTAATTAGAAAATTCGACAAATTAAATAACATGAAAAAAGATAAAAAGAATAAAGCAAAATTATAATTTTTTTTTTTTGTAAAAAACAAAGAAAAAAATATTTGAAAAATGTGTGTATAAGTGAAAATTAAAAGCTGGTAATAAAATAAAGGCCGAAATACCTAAAACCTGAATTAAAATAAATTAAAAAAGCGAATTCAAGAAAATGCAAACGTTCTTGGCTTTAATATTTAATGAAATTCATTGTGTAATAAGTTAAAACTTTGAAACTGTGTTACTTTTTTTTTGTTGTTTCTTAACGTTATTCAGGCAATTTTCCAATCAACTTTTTTTTTGAATTAGAAAAAGCAACTTGTACAGCAAACAAGAAAACCTGTGTGTATTTGCTGTAACCCACATTTTCTTTTTAAATAAGGTAAATGTTGTTTTTTTTTTGCCAACAGCTAAATACACTCTTCTACTTCTTGCTTATACATATCAAAACTCACTTACACAATCTCATATCCTATTTGTATGTATGTATCTACATACATATGTATTTACAGCGTACTCTTGTTCATATGCAAGTATGTAGTATGTAGGCAACGTATGTATGTAAGTGTGTGTACACACAAGCCTAGTATAGTAAAATACAATATTAATTGCAAGAAAAAATGCACACACCCACACCACTTGTCCTGCAACATTAAGAATATATTTGTATGTATGTACATATGTATATCTATATTAATCTTATTAAACGGAATGCAAAATTCGACATGCATAAATACAGTTTTTTACATAGTGTGTTAAAATAAAAATTATAGCGTTAATTGGAACATAATTAGTTTTCAATGAAATAAAAAAAAAACAAGTCTTGATTAATATTAATAAGTTTGCATTTTAAAATATAAACGTAATATAAAAAGTTTTAAGATTTCTTGAGCCATTAACAATTATATGTATATTGTTCATTTAGGCAACTGCAATTTCCTTTTTTTCTTTTGATAAATTTCAAATAGTTTCTTACGAATAAAAGGCCGTAAAAATTTTATTAAAAATTATTTTTAAATAAAAAAATTTTGCTCTAGAAACTATTTTCTATGTAAGAATGAGTAGGTGTGTGTGTGTGTGCGTGTGTTTATTTATTTATGAAACATTTATGGGACATTGAAACGTATGCTTTATACGTACATGTCTTTAAAATGCTCATACGCTCGGGGGTGTTCTTAATGTTATTATTAGACATGGCTGTTAGTGAACATGCGTGTGTGTGTGTGTGTGTGTGTATGGGTACGAGTGCTTCTCACTAATTTTTAAATTCGCTGTTGTTTTTTTTTAATTATTTGATATTGTCAAATTCTTCCTCCCTCTCTCTCTCTCTCTTTCACCCACTCCTTTAAATATACTTGTACACTCTCACAACATTCTATTCCCTTATTTAACTGTTTTTTTTTTAGATAGAAGTAAATAAGCAAGAGCACATACATTTTAACATACATACGTACATATTTGTATGTACACATGTATCTGCTGAACGGATTTTAATTTCTTATAAAAAATCTAATTCAATTTCTGGAAACTTTGTTTCTTATTGCTTATAAGAGCGCACTCATATTCAAGATTTTGGGGGTTGGTTTTGAAAAAATTTTTATTAAAAAAATAATGAGTGCTGCGAATATTTTTCTTACAATAAAAAGGACAAAAGAATATATTGAAAAATACTTATTTTCTGTGTACAAATTTTGTGATTTGAGAAAACTTTTAAAATGTTAACTATTGTACAATATAATGTGAATATTTGTGGAAGAAATTTCTTCAAATGACCAAAATTACAACAACAACAAACAAATCGCCGCATCCTTAGTGTACAATTAGATATTTTAAATATGAGTCTATTGCGTTATACATACATACATGCACACAAGACACTTATTTGCTAATTTCCTTATTCTTCAAGACTTTAACCAAAGTGCCCTGCTAATGTGGGATACTATAGCAAATTATGTCATCATATCATTATAACGTATAAAGGCCCTGTCATCGTGCTGATTCGCTTATTGCCTTTTCTGGCGATTATTTTTGGTTAAGGAGACGTAACAATAGATATTCCAGTGGTCCGGTGATCTAAATGTCCCTGAGGTGATGTTGTCTTGCAACAGGTTTCTGTTCTTCCTAAGGAATTTAATGGTGGAGGATGTACAGGCGAGTCTGGTTAATGAGGAATTTGGGCTACCAACTAAAGTGCGTTGTCTTGCTTTTACTGCCTAGGAAATTACTGCCAGAAAGTATTAGCTAAACCCACATATCACAAAAAGTTCCTGGTAGACCACATGGGGGTCGGGGGTGAGCCGTTGACAAGTTCAGGCAGCTGGTAATGTAAATCGATTTCACAGTCTGGCCATAAAAATACCTCAGCCCATCTTCATATAAACAAGTGTATTAAGAGGTGCCACCAAAATTGCATTTTCCAAGGAAGAATTAATCTTTTTTATTGCCTTTTCTTATTTAACTTTCAATATTTTATTTACTTTCTAAACTTTGCTGCTTCAGTTTCAGATACGAGTTTTGCCTTTCCATGTGTTTGTCTGTGCAATGCTGTCATCCTTATAATTATTTTATTATACATTCACTGTAACATCATCATTGAAAAAAGCTGCATGATTTGACCATTTATTTGTTCTTTCAATCCTTCATTTTCAGTCAAACCACTTCGATATAATAAAAATAATGAAATGATATAAAAATACAGCATAATGGCCTTGCCCTTGCGAATATTAAAATTGAATTTAGAGGCTTTTCTGTGTTTAAAAAATGTATAAAACAAACGAAAAAAGTAGAACAAAACTTCGAAACGAGATGCTATTTTTAGTTTGTCTTTGCAATCGGGCAGGCAGGCCATCGTACAGATTTCTGTGGCAAAATATTTCAATGAAAGTTTCGCACAGATGTGTACAAAAACGCGTTCTTACGTACGGGGGGGGGGGGGGGGGGGGGGGGGTTGTAAAACAATTTTAAGTTTTTCATCTTCAAACAGCCACATTATAAACTGAAACAACTCCATAAGTGCACAGACAGACAGACATACAAAAAAAAAAAAGAAGAGGTTTTAGAAAAGATAGTGAACAAGGCCTTGATTTCACACCAGATCTAATGAAACACATGCAATACCATTTTGTTTGTTTGATAAGCTGTTGCCGAAACATGTTGAGGCATAAAATAAGTTTTCCTTCTTTGCAATGGCAGCAGCAGAACTAAACTCTTACCACAATTTGTCGTTTTCGGGAAATTTATTTATGAGTCTATAGTTTTGGAACTGCTTATTTAATTTAGAGTGTATTTTGTGAAGAGTTGTTCCACTGGAGCGGTTAGATGTTGGCGGACGATGACCGCCATCTTGTTTTGATGGTGACTGTCAACTCTCAAGTTTGTAATTCAGTTACTGATGCCAAAGCCTTTTAGCAATTTGTTCAATTGATCGGCACGTCCTTGCAGCGCTTTCTAGGGCAAAACCAGACGTTCTTAACAGTCAGCTTTCCAATGTTTATAGGATGACCCCAGTCCACCAAACCACCATTTTTTATTTGCTTCTGGTGAAAGTACGACTCTTCTCCTCTAGTCTAAACTAATGATAATAGTTTAAATACATTGAACTTATTTGGGTCACCCGTTACCGTTTATTCTTTAACGATATTTTCACTGAAAGAATTTTAAATGTTGCCTCCTGGTCTTTCCGCATTTCTGCATTTTACGGCCACACAAAGACTGCTGCAACTTAAATGTGCTGAAATTTACGATCCGTGGGAGTAATTTGCAGTTGTTAATCCTGCTTTGCCATAATCCTGCTTATGTCATTTATTTGTTTCAGCTGTGACTGGCGCCGAACATTTAAAATGATTAACTAAATTAGTTTTGCATGCGAAGTGGTTTCAAGAAAAAAAAAATGGTAAGAAGGTGCTTGAAAAGATAAACAGGCTTCAGCTGTAAATGTTTGTTTTCCGCACTTGCCTGTTATCTTCTACTAATAATTTGATAATTTTGAGATTTAGGAATTGTTGGTTGTTACGGAAACGTCAAATTTTGTTCGAAAAGTTTTTATAAGAAAACGAATTTCTCAACAAAGGCTCTTTCTAGAGCCAACGTTTTATCTTGAATATCTAAATAGGAAGAAATATGTATTCATTTCTCGCATAAAAATAGTAAATCTGTTTCTATCAAAACTCATTTCCATTTCCATGGTACTCTAATTCTGTATTACAGTATGCATTTTCATTTGCAATAAATTGAATTATTTAAATATAATCCTGCCGCTTTGAATGCAATTTTCGATTCAGTTATTTCCTTGTTCTTACTCCTGTGCAAAGCGCTCCTCATAGTAAACGCACTATGAACTCATACCAGTTCCTAGAATATTCTTTGCACTCCATCATTTTGTTTCGAAATCAATATTTGTGTGCATGTCACAACAAATGGTGCCTTGGAATCGTTACAGGAAAATGTTACTTTTTTTATACATTCTCGTACATATTTTTTTATAAAGTCTTCACAACAATTTCCATAGTCAATGACAAGTGAAATGCAAAAATTACTACACTTTGTATATATTTTAAATAAAAAATATGATAATAATAAAAAAAATGTAAACAAATTTCCCAGAATTTAAAACGGATGCTTAAAATACTGTTATTAATTTTTTTTTTTTTTGATTTAATACAAAAAATTACTTATAAAAGCAGTAAAAACGTTGTGGTTGTGCTTGTAGGCCGCTTTTCTTGTTGATAGTTAATGGATTAAAAAAAAAAACACTTGAAATATTGACAGCTGGATGGGCAAACTGTGGCCTTAATGGAAAATAATCAAAAACTCTATCTAAGAGCTGATGCACCAAATATTTTTCGAGCCGCTGCAAATGATGCCAGAAGGTATGTCTCTAAAAGACTGGGGTCTACATAACCTGGCCGTCTTCTGAGCCCCATCTATTTGAATAAATGAATGAGTCTGTGCCAGATAGGTCAGAACTTCCCTATTAACAGAAGTTCCACTGTACGTGTAGAATTTATTTATGCCAGCTTTTGAGTGAAAGACTAAGGAGTCTGCTTATCAGAAAACCCGTAAGACCACAACTACAGTTATATTCGGCGTTGACATTTTGTTGGCTGCTCTATCATTTCATGCGACTGCATTATCATTTGCAATAATTGGCCACTGTAAGTTGCGAGCCATAAATTATGTATATAAAACTGCTGTTTATTTTTGTTTTAAATTTCAACTTTTATTTATTGTAGATCTAAATAAATTTTATGCCTAAAATATATGCCGAATGTTCAAACTTAAGCGAAGATAACAAATCTTGATTTCTCTCATTAACATGAAATCATTTCCAAACATAAAACTAATATTCGTATGTGTGCGCTGGTGAATGTGCGCCACATATAAATATCTAGATACTTACACGCACATCCATATATGCAAAATAATAATATTCTAACAGAAATTATTGAACAATACAATCAATCAATCAATAACAATTTTCAGCAATTTTAATTGAAACATGTCAACGGCAAAACGATTATATGTGTATCTTTAAATAAATATGCGTTAAGTGTTGATTCAACAGCACCAATTTAGATGGCAAAATATGTTTCCAAATCAATTTAATTAATTTGCTGTGATTTAGTTTTGTATCTTATTTAGAAAACAGTGGCTTAAACAAGCCGACTTCATAGCAGTCAAACTCGCTACGACAACTACAAAATGCATCATAAAGCAAATGGTATATTTTGTTTTTGTTTAAAGTTCGTTCAAAAAATAAAACTGAAGTATTGACATTCCGGCAAGGCTAAGCTTTCAATTTCCACTAACTTCCTTAATTTAGATACGATGTAAAATACTTTTTTCTCACTATTTCTTAAAACTATTTCTTAAAAATAAAACCACGTTGTTTGGCAAGAATGTAAAATTAAACGTATTCGATATTGAGACGTTCATTTTTGCTGTGTGAATAAATTGATCAGAAAACAATAACAATTGCTTTCGAAAAATACGAACGCACACTTTTAATTTTGTTGATGATACTTGTGAGGCAAACATCAAGTGTTGTCTCTTAAATATTAAGAGCTTGTCTTTAATGGTCCTTGTAGACGGCCACACATGCTCAGAAATACTATATGTTGCAAATCATTTAACCGTATTCATACATTTGTTGAATTGTAATAACCCAGCAAACATGTGAATACATCTGTGGCATCACTTGGCTACAAAATATATCAATTCAGTACAGCGGAATGTAGACAAGGTGGTGGGCAGTGTGACCAAGTAATAGTTAAAAGAACATTTTTAATTTCGCCAAATTGTTAAAAAGAAGATAGAAAAACATAGAATGCACTTTTGTTGAATAAAACTGCAATTCAGTTTGCAAATGCCAAATAAATATTTTCTTTATAAGAATATAATTATCTCTTTTAGGGAGTTCAAGCCCCTTCCGAAATGAAATGCAATCCGTATATTTATGTCTTAGAAAATTAACCATTTATACAATAATTTCATGAATGAAAATAGAGTCTTCTTTTTCAAAATGATTTCGTTCGGAACGAATTATGGAGAATGCCTTGCATTTGCTTGCAGGGAATGTGAAACGAAAATATTCGTATAATACAAGTAAGTTCCTACAAGTGTGTCCGTGTGCCGCCGTATTTAATTGTCTTCCACTCAAACTATAAACATTTTTTTCTGCCAACTGTGCTCACAACATGCCCAATAAATATTTATTTTTATCTGTTTGCCGCTGTGATAATAATTCCTTTTGTTCGAAAACAATGAAATTAAATATGACATAAATATTATTTTACAACAATAAAAATCATTCATACAAAACAAAATTGTATCGGCGTCACTCAATTGATGTTGCTCTATTTTTGCTGACGATCGATATGTTCTTTTGATAATTTTTTATTTTTGAAGGATACTAAAAGGCGTAATACGCTAGCGGATACATCTTTTATGTGGCCGGCACAGAGAAATCAAGAGCCTATAATAAAAATTAAAAAGTATTTTAGTTAAAGGAACAAAATAAAAATTGTATAGTAAAATGCGGCATAGAGAAAAATAATGCAACTCTGGCCCGGCATAATTCCACAGTATTTAGTTGAAAATCTTTCTTTTTAGACGCACAGTTTGAAAAACAAAATTTGCACTCATTTGCCAGTGCATTTTCAAGAATTTAAAAGAAGTTTTTATTATTCTCGTAAAAAGAAATCATTTTAAAAAGTAACTTTTGTTTTTAATGAATACGAATATTTCCGCTGATTTAACGGGAGATCTCTGTCGCTTGTTTTTTAAGGTGGTTTGAATAACTGGTAAAAACAGGATGTGAGTCAGTAATTTTTTTGTGCGAAAATAAGTTAGAAACAATATCTAGTAATAATAATCAGTACTCGTAGTAATGCAGCGCATAATAGGGCAGTTGGTGCACAGTACGTGGCAGCCCTGCAAATGTCAGATTAGTTTTTCTACTCTTCGTGTGTATTTTTGATGTATATGGGAAATAAAAAGTAAACTATTTCTATTTGCAGAAACTGTCCAATAATAGAATTCATTTAATGTTTTTTACTGTTTACAGCAAATTAAAGAATAGAATTTGTAATTGCAAATCGTTTATTGAGGGCAGTTTTTAATGCCAATGATTTTCTTAGGCCGTTTATTAAGGATTACAAGTCTGATTTAAGCTGTAGAAAATGTGTTTATCAAAGCACCGGCTTCACCACAATGATTGAATGCCATTTTATGGGCTGTTGTTGTGGGGGCTTACTTTAGTCAGCATTCATGTTTATTTTTAAATTGGTAATGCGATAATACACAACAATGACACTGGATAAAATTGTTTATAGATTTAATTGGGGGTTTGGAATACACAGGATCCTTGTTCTAATTCTTGGCTTAATTTTAATGGATAAAAGGGGACTTCTCTTATCTTAGCCATTGAAAAGCACTGGCTGATTATAGAGATCACAAATTAAGGGGCAGCTTAAAATACAAAAGGACTCATATAGTGAACCAAAATAAATATTTATTTAATTTTAATCTTTAAAACAAAAACAAAAGTATTATTTTTTAGCTTGTTTATTATTAGAAGTACTAGAGTATTGCCCGTTTTGTATAAATCACTTTGAACTGTCTTAAACGTTTTATAGATACTCATAAGAGGAATATTTAATAGCTCCAATTTCATGTCATTTTTAAGTAAAATTCTTTCACTGGACACTCTTTTTAGCTATTAATTCAATTCGCAATTCTCCTGCTGATGACAAAACACCCTTGACATGTTACACGATTGAGCAGCACGTTCAAATTATAAAACTTTATTATGAAAATTAGTGTTCGTTCGTGTTTAATTTCGCGACTGTCCTACGTTTGTATATGGGACGATGCCAACTCAAGCAAACTTCAGCATTCATCTGCAAAAAGTAACTATTTCGTAAAAATTTTGTGTGCAAATTGAATGATATGGACGTGGACAGCATGTGGCATCGATTAGAAGCCACGACACATATTCTACATGCACGATTTCCCTGCTTATCCCTCAGAAATGTTACTTAAGTAGGCCGCCAAAAATGTGCAGTTTGATCCTACCAGACTTTTTATGGGGGGGGGGGGGTGGTTTCTCAAGGCCCAGTTGTGCGCCAACAACCATTTAACATCAAATTAAAACTCCCATACCTGGTTCAATTTAGTGGCATGTGATTTTTGATATTTAGAAACAAGCTTGTCTATTTCACAAGCGCATGAACAAAAACCTCATACGACTAATGCTCTGAATTGAACAATTGCTTTGCTTCGCTCTATACGCGCCAATCGGAGCGTATGATTGATAAACTTAAAGCAAATGCGTGCTGCTTGCAAACTCATACGTCCAGCTACTTATAAGCCAAAGATGTTTAAGCAAATTTGAAAGAATAACAGTGAATTAATGATTAGTAATAATTATTTGTAATAATTATTTGTAATCAGATTAATTTTATTTAACACGTAAAGTAATTGATTAAATATGATTATTGTCAGTTGCTCGCAATTAAACGCTGACTGTTTGTTCACTCTACATATTGTTTCTTGTTTGCCAATTGCTTTTTGAAAAATCATAGAAAATTCCAGATACTTGGTCCAGCGTGAATGATGCTGAAGAAATGGAAAAAGTGTCGATGCAGAACCAAATCGAATTTTATTTTTTTTTTTAAAGATATTTTTCCTTACACACACTGTGGTAAATTCAATCAACTGTGTGAAAATCACACATCTCACGCCAGTGCTGATAGAAGGAGAGCTGCCTTATACTATAGTACATTTTAGTTATTAGTTTCTTTAAACGATGTTCTAACACCCAAAACTGGCTGCAATTCAACAAAAGTATCGTAGTTTTATAAATTTCTCCAACACAACCATCCATCTTCAAGTTTTTGCAACAAAAATGTAAAAATAGATTCTGTTTTGTTTTTTTTTGTGAATGCCAAATAAAATTAATGAAATAATTCTTTCGAACAGCCCTTTCAGTTTGTGTGTAGACCATTTATCAATGTTTATCAAATGGATGACAACAAACTGTTTTTCAAATTTAAGACAAAAAACCGAAAACGGATGGTTACGAATGCCAGCTTTTTTTGTGTTCGCTACTCATAGCAAAATGCAAAAAGCCTTGTTTTAAAATTTTCTGTTTTGCAAAACTTATGAAACTTTTTGCTTTACTAGAACGAAATCAATGCAACGTACATGCATGTGCAGGCAGTTTGTATAATAAATTTAAAACAGACAGCACATACGAGAACTGTTGAAACAGGCCATTTTTCAATCTCAAGCAATTAAAACATAACCTCTAAAATGAGAGTTTTCGTAGACAAGAGTTTTTAATACGATATAATTAATATGTACATAATTGCCCAGCCTCAAGCTTTGCTTGATGACTTAATTCTTACGCTTTAATTTATTTTAAATTTAAGTGACAGTCACTTAAGCAAAAACCTTATGTCATGATTAACAGCAATGCCATTAATAATAATATGCCGGACACAAGACTGCAAAACGCCCATATCAGCAGATTGACTACAGTGGGCAAAGAAAAACATACAAAGAAACCCCCTTAAATACAAATTTAAAATGCTGTTGGGCCTTCAATAGTTATAGCACTCTCTGGTGAAATCGATAAGTGAAAAATAATTACCACTACAATTGCCACTTGATCAATTAAAAAGTTTTTGTATCATCAGTAGCCATTAAAATTAAATAATTCAATAATATTTTTACATTTCCATTGTTGTCGATATTCTCATTGTAAAAAGGAATAAAACATCGAAAGTCAAGAAGACCATGAATATGGATTAATACTCGTAATTTGCTGTTGAAACTTATTTTCAAAAAATGTGTTAAGGGGAGCCTTAATTTGCGCGGCTAAATGTTGATGTGGCCAGTCAACGCCATGTTGTTTTGATGGTGTCCCTTTAATCTGTTACTTATTGTTCAGTTGCTGATGGCAAGTTATACGATTGAGCAGCACCAGCAAATTATTATATATGAAACGCATTCGTTAGTGCAAACCTTGCGCCTTATAATGGGCAGATGGATTCACCCTTTACAATGTTTGGAGGCCAAATTTCTGTCAATGGGACAACCCAAAAAAATCTAGTCATTGGCGAACACTACAGAATTTTTCCAACAGAATTATTTCGTCCAAAATTTAATGGAAAGACAAGTTCGCCTAATTTCGTGTGTATAAAGGCAAAAAAACCTGAGCAAGGCCCACAACCAGAGTGTGTACATAAATAACTAATGAAAAAGAAAAAAAATGCATGTAGTGAAACCAAATGCATGTCCTCCAACTGCGTCAGCCAATAAAGTATTCATTCACAAAAATCGGTTGTTAAGTTTGTGGTCACGTATAAACAAAACAAAAACAAAACAGTATCAATATTATTATTGTAATTTTGGCAGTCACAGTCAAACATCAGAGATGATAATTATAAGTGAACGGCGCTAGTTTATTTGGTTATGATTGATAAAGCAGACCGCGGAACGGCTTAATAATATTTTAACAACAACATTTTTTTACTAAAAATATAGAAAAACCTGCTAAAGCAAAACAAGCCTTTTAGGTTTCCCGAAAAATAATGAATGAATGAATGAATGAATTTAAAATTTTTGTTAACAGATCAATTTATTGATTCCCGCGTATACCCTGTGCACTAAAATAGGAGTTGCGGTACAAGCGAGCTGGCGACAGTTTCGTTAAGTAAAAGTGAACAGCGTTACATGATAAACTCTAGTGGTATCAAGTAGTGCGATGTCGGCTTCCAATTCGTATTCACGTGATGTCAGAGTATTCAATGTGGTAGAAGCCGTGGGGCATGCAGAAGCTCATAATGACGGTGATGCCAAAGATGTTTTTTTTTTTTATAAAAATTATTGCCACTAAAAAACTGTTTCGGTTGGTTACCATCAGCTATTGACCTATTTTAGTTATTTTTAGGGGACTGTTGTGGTCAGCAAAAGGTATGGGAACCTTTGTGAGGTAAAATCGACCGTTTTAGATTCTAATGCAATATTTTCGGTAGAAACTGCGTTTCTTTGTTATAGGGTTACGCACAAAACTGCAGTTTTCTGTAGGTTAAGCCTCAGTTGTTAGTAGTAATCGAACCTAAAGCATTGATTGATTAGCTTTGAAATGGACAAAGTGCGGATTGTGTTGTTCAGTTCTATGTCATGCATTTCATTCAGTTATGCATCCCTGGTGAATGAGAAACACAGACTGAGTAGATGACAGTCAATTCGAAAATTGTTTTCACTTCGGCAATCGGCTGTCCATGAGTGACAGCTTCTTTACGAAGATCCTGTTTATCTATATTTCACTAATATTTGCTTCTATGGCCATTCTCATTACCAAAACCAGACGACAACATTCTGCACATACTATACAGGAACTCTAACGACGGGTTGTTTGGCATCCTAAAATTTGATGGCCGTATTTTTAAATGACAATTAGAAGCTTAGTTTTATTTATAAGTTTTAGAAATTCTTTACTCAAGCTTAATTCAAATTAATTAATAAGTAAAACTACGTTCATATAAATACGTGTACGTGTCTGCTTCAGCTTTTACTAAATTTAAATACTTGTGTAGAGAAATGGCAACAATTTAACATTTAAGTGTGCAGCATTTGAGCATGACTTGACCATAAATAGTAGTGAGTTCGTTCTCTAGCCAACAAAGAACCCTTCAGAAGTCGTATGCCAGCACATGCATTCTCAAGGGACTGACTGACTGACTTTGGTGATTCGTACACAGACTAAGCGCTGCTACACACTTGCATATCTAAAGTGATTTAAAAAAGAATTAAATAAAGCCAACAATAGTGGAAGGAAAAGCAACACAAAAAATAACAACAACAAAACACAAAATAAGCCAACACTTTTCCCAGCACATACAAGCGCACACAGGCACACAAAACTGTGAACACAAAACGGAAAAAATCGATTAAATTTTTTTTTTGTCATTGTACGAGTATTTGGTGCAGGAATAAAGAAATAAATTGAAACCGAATTTTTCCTGAAAATACGTAAATTTATGTAATTTTTTTGTATATAAAATATTTAATAAATATATTCAATAAATCAAGCGAGACTTTGTATATACTGGTATATGTATATTTTTTTTTTTTGCTTTAATTAAATTGCTATAACCAGTTTATAATTGGTTTAAAGAGCACACACACACATTTTTTCTGACATTTTCTTTATTCGATTTGCATATTTGGAGTTCCACTGCACTGAAGTGATAATAATCTAGTTGGTGTTTTGAATGCGTGTTTGTGAATGCGAGTGTCAATGTGTGATAGGGTTTCATTAATTTTTAGTATTTCCGTTTCCGTTTGGCCAAAGTCCTCATTATTCATTTGGCAAACACATTTTACAAACGATTGTTTCGTTTGTTTGGCTCTGTTTTTGTTCCATTGTACTAAACTGCTTTAATTTTAAAGGATAATTTATTCAAGTCCATTTAAGCGAATTAAAAGAGAAAGTAACCACTTACTTTGAATGCTGGATTATTTGTTTTTTTAAATCAATTAATTACAAGTCACATTACAGCATCAGTAGTCATGGTTATTGCCCAATGGTGCATTCTAAATGATCATACTAAGTCTTAGTGTGACTTTATACTCATTTTGTTAACAACATGAGCTTTAATAAGGACTTGTTTAAAATAACTGACTGTTACAGGCATTTATAGATATTAGCCGTTAAAGTGGTCAGGAGGATCCGGGATACAGAGTGGGCCAAAACCAAATCATGGGGAGCATAGGAAACATTTGTTTGCTGAAGACATTGCAGACGTCATTGCTTCAATATATTAGAGATCCTCGTTTTATTCAACTCAATAAATATTGTTTTAAAATACAATACAAAGAAAAATATACAATAATTTTGTTTAATCTTTTTTTAGGATAAAAATATATATTTTATTATTTACAATTATACTGCACAAATTAAATGCTGCTCTTTTGTGCAACCATAAACAAATGCAAAGTTATATTTTTAAATGTTCATATTAATGCAAATATGTTTGCATGAATGTGTTTTGTTTTATTATGGTTCTCAATATTAATCACTTGTTAAAACTGTCAGACACCTCATTAAAGATAATTTTTTGCCTCAAAAGCTCGTTCTGTGTTGCATGAGTATAAATGGCTAAATACCCAGCAAACATTTTGGATTTCTTTTTGCACTCTCTCATCTATGTATGTACATGGGACATACAACTTTATTAAAATTTATGATTAAAAAATCAATTAATGCATTCATATGCGTCGTCGATAAATGACTGTTTGAATCCATTATTTTATTACCGATAACTATTGCCCACATGTTTGAGTTAAAATGATTTTATGCTCCTTTATTTATTGCTAAAACATTTAATGTTTATGACAATCGTTCGCCCTACACGACAGTTTGTTGATGCGTGTGCGTTGAGCACGTTCCTGCACTCAATTTAAATTAATACGACGAGTGTATTAAAACTTAATGCATTAAACGTTTGACCTTGTGCTCGTTGGGTGGTGCAGATAATGTCTCCAGCACAAGTTTGTATATACATATGTATGTATGTATTTGTTTCTGTGTTTCCTTTTTGGTTGCTCTAGTTGTAACGATTGTTGTGTTTTTGTGCTTGTTGTTGTTGTAGTTTGTTCTTCATTCCAAAGAGCCATTAAATGGATGTTAGAGACAATCATTATTGTTGTACTTAATAGGCAAATGGCAGTAACAAATAATATTTGTTATTTTTAAAAGCTGTTTGTTGGATGAACAAATAAGAACTTGTGAGAATTTCAACAGATAACGATGATGCAAAAGTAGTTTCATACTTTAAGACGGAGCCTAAAATTGAAAACTTTTGTATATTGTTTGTAAATATTAAGTTTTGTTTCGAGTTGTGCAACAGACAACACTTATAAAAATTTGTAATAGTGTTCTTTGATAATTGGTGTATTTTGGATTTGCAGCAGGGCAAACAGAATACCGATAAACAATCAAATGCATGCATAATCTTGCATTTGTTCATTTTTGCATCTTTTCTGCTTCACTACAAACTGCAATCTTATTACCAGTGATGCTAATTGCCATTCACTAGTAGCTGTAATTTCATTATTGCCATTGAATAGTTTTTGATTATACAGTGCAACACAAACTGTCGTTTGGGATTTTCTGGCTTAAGTCGGCTTGAGATTTTATAGAGAGATTTTATATGTTTTTACAGTACGAGATCGATCGAAATAAAATTATCGCACATCAGAGGTGTGGAAATTATGTCTAAGATGGATGCTTGCTGTCAACAAAAGGTTAAACTAGTGTTGCCTCACGTTACGCAAACGAGATTTTAAAGCGTTTGGAGAAAAAACTTATTGCGGAGACTAAAAACGATACAGCATTTTGTATAGAAAAAGGGACCAAACACATTGTTCAGTATAAAAATAAGCAAGTAAATGAAAAACAGCTGATAGAACTGACTTTTAGAGCGCGCGTTGTGTAAGTTGCTGTTTTTTATACGCTAAAGTTTGTAAGCTCGCGTATTGTTTACTTTTACTTTAATGGACCCAATAAACCTCTCCAACGAATACAAAATTTCGATGAAAATTTCTCACTTATGTTATTTGCTGTTGTAGTAGAGAGAGAGAGAGATACCCTTTATTTAAAAATACAATATGTGAAAAATCGCACGTGTTTTAGTTAAGGTTGACTTAATTCCCAAACGGGTAAAATAAATAAACATTTTGAAGCAAGAATTATAGTCCACAAAAATCTTTATATGTATATTATGGTATTGTAAAACAAGTAAAGATATTTTATTATATAATATTTTGCTATTTTTTGCCAAATGCTTCCTTGGCATTTCCCCATTCGCCTTTAAGTGTAAAAGTTGCACTCACGGTAATTAATTTACGCTTGAGCAGATCTTCAAAAATAAATATTTAAATTTGTTCATGCATTTAATGAGATTGAATATAAGGCATTAAATAAACTTTTCATCTGCAGACAAATAAAACAATATGTATTTATTTTATTTAAAATGTTATTTTTTTTTTGAAGCAAAAAGAAGTATTTAATTGAAGTTTGTTGCTGTATTTGATCTGAGCAATCAATTAAGAAACAAAAATTATATATTAGTCGTTTGCTTGTTTAACAAACTAATAATGATACTCAAGTTTACCAATTATATTTTATTTAATTCTAAAAAAATATCGGGTGTTTTTTTTAAGCTGCATGAAAAGTATCAATATCGATAACTGTGGCTAGACAGCTGGGAAACTCAAACTGTGTGGACATTTCTATTCAGTAACATGAGACAAGTCATCATGAATTGCTTCCGCGCTAGAACAATACTTCCAAATTGTGAAAAATATATGCCATCAAATACAATCTATCTGGCAGCCGAAGTTAAATAAATTCTGTGTGATATTTAATAATTCGAGTTGTGTTTTTTACCCTAAACTATAAACAACGCAACGGACGTTGTGGTAAAAATAACACAATTACTTTTTACTTAATCGAATATAGAACGATTAAAAATCTAGTCCGCCCATTGTGTAATTCGACTTGAGGAAAGAAGCTTTCTAATTGGTGTGCGAACTTGCTACCAATTTCAACAATTTTACTTGCGAAAAGACACTACAAGACATGTTGACCTGCATTCGTGTTTTTTTATAACACTCCGATAACTATTTATTATTAAGGATTACGATAAGCTTTTAATTACAATTCACTTTATCATTATAAATTCATTGCAGAGCTTTTTTTTCGTACTTGTTATACTCTTGTAATTTATGATAATTTGATATTCAATTAAAGCAAGTCATACGCCATAAAAGTATCACTACGCGACAAAAAAGTATTCGTTAAAGATTAAAATTAATTTAATTAACGCCATAATGATTAAAGCGATTAAAGTTCTCTTTTTTACATACGAGTACCACAAAATGCAGTTCAAAGCAGAAAAAGCCCAAAGAAACATTGTTGAAATTGTAAAAAAATACGCGAAGTTCTACACAGGCAAACGTGCACATGCATGCAAATCAACATACACACATACATTTAGATTTAACATTACAGTCACATGCACATGTGGAAGGGTATGTTCTGGTATTTATCGCCACATATTTACACATGTTGGGTAAACAGTTTGTCGAACAGCGGCGCTGCCACTAGGAATGTTATTTGTAACCGATATGGATTGGTCACGCAAATATTAAATCCACTTTCAGTGTTGCCATAGAAGTGAACATGTGTCTGAACGATATATGTATGTACATACATATATACAGGCATATTTCCTTCTGCGACAAAACTTTCATACTGAGATATTCTAAATTCAACAGCTTTTAGTACCACTAACGCATCCCTTGTAGCGTTAGTTAAGCTCTTTTATAAAATAATTTATTTCGGTTTTCAGCCAATATTTCAAGTCACCTTTAACATAATTTTTTGCTTTTTCAACAAAGTTTTCGCCTGCGAAGACAAATATTTAACACCAATTCTTTAGAAAGGGCTGGCTGGCTAATGAGTTGATGCTTTATTGGTAGTCTTAATTGAATGTATTTAACTTTTTTCTTATCGTGATGGCTTTTATATAACAAGCACATATGTATGTATGTACCTACTAGACATGTTCATACAACAGTTTTCACACCCTACACAGTGAAAGTAATTTAATTGCGTTTAAATTACAAGCGCATATTTGCATTCAAATTATACGGCACAGTTTTTTTTATTTTTGCTTTTAATACACATACATTTACATGTACACAATAACAACCCAGTTGGCAATGTGTGAATGACAGGCTTAAGTCCGTATGCACGAAACTATAAATGCTTATAGTCAGACCGAAATGGGACACGTTCACAAAATACAATGGATGTAACAGTTAATGTACATATAACTCTAAGCATTTAATTTGTCTCTTTTCTTCTATTCGCGAGACTAAAAATACAAGAGTTAAGACTACATATACAGGTTTAAAAAAATATGTTGAAAATCGGCAAAAACCATTCTTCACTTCCCAAAAGTCCTATAGGTTTATTTATTAAGTACTCTTAATTATTAAGTACTCTTTGTGTTGCTAAACAAATTGCTTAATGGCTACTGCCATTGCGCAAAATTATTAACTAGTAATAAGCCTGTAAGAGCGGTGGCAAGAATGTGGTCAACTGGGAAGCTTACGACAAATATCCGCAAAACTAAACTACAAAGAAAACACAAAACACGGTGACATCAAATAAAAAAAGAAACAAATTAAGCCAATGGTGCAGTCATGAAAAGATTGACCTGCTTTTTTCAACTGTGTAAACCATGAATATTTAAATAATAAATTTTTATTTTACTTACACTTAAACTGCGATGGTCTACAAAAAGTCCATATAAAAAAACACAACAAAGATTAAATGTATTACGAAAGCCAAGAAATATTATTATTATGGGATAAATTTTTCTGCAGTTTTTCTAATAAAATTATTTTATGGAGGAATTAAACAACCTGCATTAAGAGGTGACCAAAATGTCTTTGGAGTGACTATAATCCACAAAGAAATCTTTCGCAAAAGTTTATTTATATTTATATATATATATATATATATATTAAATAAATATAACAAACTTGGCAACTCATCACAGCTGACCGTTTAAGGTTGTGCATCCCTACCAACTTACACTTTAGTCCGAAGATGTTCTCAGCCAATGCGAGTTACACCTAAAACCCCTCATATGTAAAATTTTACGTAAAGACAACAATTTCTGAAAACTAGTGGTTGCTAGTGATCCCCCTTAAGTCTAACTATAATATTCGTATGCAACGGTGCGATGCAATCAAATGTCTTACAATGAAGTTGGGAAACTTTTCGTTAAGTTTCGTCAAGTTTTGAGCTAAAACGTTTTTTAATTAATACATTTTTCAGTTAATTAGTGTCCTAAACAAATTCTAAAAATTTTAAGAAAATCATTCTATGAAGTGTGACCCAAAGACAAGAGTCTGCACCAGAACGAAGAAGTTGTTCTAGTAGCTGAAGCTGGTGAAGTGACCAGCAGAGCAGGAAAAAAAAAACTAGAATACTAATCCGAAACTTAAAAACCAACATGACAGTGAATTTGTAAACGTATTACTCGTATTAAATACATATTTATTCCAGAATAAATATTAAGTGTTTCAACTATTTCCACTAATTTACCGCCTGCAATAAAAATAGGACCCCCACAATAAACAAAAAAAATTATGTGCAAAACTTTCTTTTATTACAGTTTTCTTTTTGTTTATTTATTGTCTCCTGTTTTTGGGTTTCGTTGAAAATTCTCTTTTTCTGGGTCAATAACATAAATAACGATCAACATTCGATTCGTTGGCCTGGCAAAGAAAACAACTTGTAGTGTTTGAAGAGGTTGTGTCATGTAATATTGGAAGAAAACTTTATATTTAATTAGAAAAAAAAATCATATTATCTACGTTTATAGAAATATAATACTGAAAGCAAATTCTTTCTAATCATAATCAAAATAAATCATTAATATTTTGCAAAAATAACATATTGAAAAACACACTTCATGAGTTTTGCTCAAGTAAGCAAATTTATACACATAAACTTGCACATACATACATGCCTACACACATATGTATGTATATACATAAATATATATTTAATACAATATATACATGTCTAATTAAAAATAACAAGCAGAAACGATAAGCGTCGGCTCTAACCTCGTCTTACAAGTGCATAATTTAAATTTTAGGTCAAATTGTTGTTCGGTGGTGTGCGGCAAAAGTTGTTGTAAACGGACAAAAAGAAATTATTTGCCATTGGTAAATACGAGTATAAAGGGTGTGCCTCCACTTTGAGTTAACAGCTGGCAATTTTATTGCAAATCGTCTGACGTCAGATTTCTTTTAACGAAAATCATGCTACAAATTGATGAACTAATCGAAACCTTTATTGATCTTTGACATAATCGTTTATTCGAGCTGCTTTATCGAGCAACAATCAATCGTTTTCAACATCATTTCCCAAATTCCTCAAAGCCAACAACCAACTTATTCGAAGGAGCTTTGAACCATCAATCGATCTTAAGCGGATACCAGAACCGGTTTGTCCCTTGTTTTATAGGCAAAAGGACATTTTTAAAGCACATTGAGGTTTTTATCTCGACGACGAGCCCAAGTAAGTCCACCACGCAATGTAATATGGAAATAGGTGTAAAACTTTGTTAAATTGATTTTTAATGATTTAAGAATTTGGCGCTCTTTTATAAAAGTATTTCGAATCATTAGACACATTTCTAATCAATAAATACTAACATTATTTAATGAAAATGCACTACAATAAATAGAAAATAAAGAAATTGCAAATAAACTTATTTTTCAAGTGCTTATCAATGTTTTTTCTTATTTTATTGTAATCAATGTACAACTTTTCGTTTTCACAGCAAAACGTGCAACATCCAGAAAACGAATTTCAAACATGAAACTGGCAGGTTTGCCCACATTTTGAGTGTTTCAAACATCAGTGTCCACATAAAGGGTCAAGTATTAAAATGTCATACTCTCAAGCAAGCGGAACCACAAAGCCCCTAGAAAAACTTAAATTGCCAGACTTACAGTTGAAGCATAAACAACAACTACAAAAGTAAAACACTTAAATCTTGGGAAATAACAAGCGAATCAACAAGAAATTTATATACCATTTATTGTTGGTTGAAAAAGGGCCAAAAAATTAAATTTAACTAAATGGTTGTAAGTCTTGGCCGAAAAGCAACACCTACACACATTGAGACACAGGCACAGGCACAAGGCCTGCACAAATAGCCTGCCGATCCAACCAGCTCAAGTACAAAAGAAAGCAGGAAATGGTTTGGCAAGAGATGGCAGACATTGTGCTAAAAATAATGCAAAATTACAACAAAAACAAGATTTATTAGCAAAAAAGCGGAAAAGTTAACGGATATAAAGAAAAAGTTTTCAATAAATGGGCTGTTTGTAGCGTACACGAGCGATGGCCAAAGTTTTAAATTGCACAAAGTATCATAAAATAAATGTAGCAGACCATCGTTTTCATCATTGTCAGCAGCATCAGCAGCAACAACAACAGCAGCAACTTCAACAACAGCTATTGCTAATAAAGCAACAACAAAAAGCGAAACAACGACAAACACAAACACAAACATCTCACACACATCAAACAAACAATGACAAACATGAAAAAGTTCTCAGCCATTCAAGCAACAGCAACAACAATGAATTTATCAATTATACAAAACTGCAGCAACATGTTGCTAATGACCAAAAGCCACATTTTCCCATTAGCAACAACGATTTGCAACAGCTAACGTCTGTTTCCTCATTCAGTGTTATGAAAAATCGCAATTCAAAAATCAATAGCTCATGTCATGTCAGCAGCACATTTCTACCCTCATTAGACCCACCTCTGACACCAGCATCATTATTACCACCGTCAACAACATGTTCCTATACGCCAGCAGTTCCCCTAACAGCCCACATTGTATCCTCATCCTCATCCGCAGCCGTCAGGTCTGCCAACATCCCATCCCCCATCGCCACCAGCTCATACTCGAACTATTCAACATGCTGTGTCTTAACCTACAATTTGTTTACGGCATATGCCGAAGCTGCAACACTGCAGCTGAAGCGTAAAACTCAATTAAACAAACTGCTGCATGTTAGCGGTCACCCAGATATGCGTAGTATTTGCTATTTAATTCTGATGGCCTTCTTCTACTGGGGCGTTATGATACGAGCTGCTGTTGCCACTAATTTAACCGCCACACAAGCACCAACTTCAACCAGCCATGTGGAAGAGTTAAATACCAAAACAATGTTTTATTCCAACTTAACAAGCCCCCATAGCGCCAACACTGCAACAGTGGCAACGTGGTACAGCGAGCAAAAGAACGCCACCCGCTCGTTGATGGCCAATATTAGTATAAAACTTCCCGTTTCTCTGCTCTCTTCTGACGATACTTTAACCAGCTATCAGCGACGCCTGTTGATGCGTCGCGAAGCCGCCAATGTGCCTGATTTTGATGATGACGACTCCAGCTATCACGATGATGAACTCGACGAATATGAGATTTTAATTAACAACAAATCCGGTAAGTAAAAGTACTACAATAAATAAAAAAAGGTGTCAGGACTTATTTTTATTTTTTGTTTGTAAATCTGAAATAAAATACGAGTTTTTTTCATTTGTTTTTTACTCAAAACAAAATGCAGTTGCAACACGCTACTTAGACACAAATCCATAAGACCGTAGTTGGCACTGTGTTAGTCAGCTGTTTGAATGAGTTCAGGGAATCTATGGCGAAGTGAATGGTCCGTCGTCTTTAGTTGCATTCTGAAAGGCTCTGAAGCCATTCTTTTCCCCAAAAGTTCGGCATGTGGTTGCTGTCAAGTGTGTCGAGTTCGAGGAGGAACTGCTGCTCGACATCACGATATTTTCATATTTGACTTCTCGAAGTTGTTTAACCCTTTGGATGTTTCAATCGAATATCAATTTGTGTTTTCCGAATTCGACAAACGCAGAATTCCGTCATTTGAGTGCTGGTTCTCAGAAGACGTATTTTTGCCTTCAGTACGTGAAACTTGTTCAAAAGACGTTTTCTTAAGATGCAAATAACCAGCCGTGTTTCCATTCCTGGACTCATTCTCAGTGCATTTTCAAATGTTGGGTGTCCCCACTTTTTATTGTCCCTCAAAGCATCGACCACAAAACAAATATTTGTAGCCTGAGTTTAAGTTTTTTGCTTTTGCTTTTATGCTATTTATGAAATTATGCAAATATTTTAAAAATTCTCAAAAATAACATTATCCAAGAACACACAACATCACAAACTGGATTATTATTGCAGATAACACATTTGCAAAATAAATGATATTAAATGAAACAAAAGACCATAAAAGGATTATAAATTCTTTTAGTCGAATTAACAAAAATAGAAAAACAAATACTTTCTATTGAATTCTGATTTGGAAGATAGAATGGTTTCATGAACCCGTACGGTTTTAAAACGAGTGGAAAACATGAACATGCGAAAATCTCTCTGCAATTTCTTTGCATTTTCAATGGCACACAAAATGAGTTCTCCAATGAATGGCTGGCACACTATTGTTAATTGCTATTTGATTTATGATTCTGGACGTGTTTGAAATTCTTACGAAATGGAAAAGCATAAATCATTACAAATAAAGAGCCATGGAATTCAAGCCATAAGACCACAAGATACTTCTATTGGCATATAGAAATATGCACGCATTATTGATTTACCAACAACAAAAGAAAGTGTTTAGAAAACAATTTCAATGTTTGAAACAAAGAGCAGGAAAAATGCTGCTCAATATGAACAGCTAAAATTGTGGACGCGCTATAGGTGTGACAGCGGGTGCAAGTCAGCATGTGGACAGATTTCTCATTTGTAGGGGTGATGGGTTTAAATAAATTAGTCTTTTCAACATGTTGAATGTGAATCTATCTCACGATGTTTAGAAAATGTCCTGTCTGTACATCTGACAAAGTCTCCTACTTCGAACCATTTTATAGCCATCATAAAACCAATAATATTATTCTACGCCCCAAATCATGACATATAAATAATATTTGCTTAGATATTCAGGACATAAAAAGTAACCTGCAGAAATCGAGTTTCACTGTCACCCGCTGTAACACCTCAAAACTCCATCTTCTCATATTGTAACTTTGTTTCTTGTGCAAATAAAATTAGTTGTGATAAGTGAAATTGCGATTTAGGGACGGTTGTTGGCTGTCAAAATTTTAAGCATAACTCTTTTATTTATGGCAATGGTTATTCAAAAGCCAACTATTGACTTTGCCAAGGCAAAGCCGTGCACAGTGGTTAAACTTCCTACGAGTCCCTCTTGGACTTACTCTGTTACATTTGACTACGATGAACATTTCATACATGTAACAGTACGTCACCGTGTAAGAACGAATGTTGTTTGAAAATCTCTTTTTAAAAAGACGAATTTTTGGTTTTAAATTGAGTGTTCGAAAATTATTTCTCTAATCGCTTAACACAAATGTGACAAGACAAGCTAATATTACCATGACAGCTTAATTATGCACTTGTGAATTGAATAAAAATATAACCAATTTACAAATATTGTTTTGCAAAGCACAAACATGACATATAAACGAAATTTTCGTTACGCCAAAAAAACACACACACACACAAACACATTTAATTCGGTATATTTATCGTCAAACACATCTTTAGTTTTATTATGTGTCATTGTACGTTTCCCAACTGTAATTAAAATTAAAGTTGAAGCTTTCAATGAGCGGCGCATTTTGCTAAGCGCAAATATAACGAAAACACTTTCATACAACGTGCTTTCGTTTTCACTCAAATGTCATCTCTAATCAGCTGGCAAGTATGCACTAGTGCTTGCACAAAGTGTGTTTTAGCTATAAAAATATATAATTTATTAAAGCAAAATTTGCCCAAAAGCTGTTTCATTAATATTTATATAAGTTTTTTTAATCGAAAAAGTTTTGTGCTAAAAAGAATTTCCTCCAGCCGAGTAATTTGTGTGATTTACAAAGTTAGTGAAGGCTTTAAGAACAGATTAATACAAACTTTTGGCAGGTAAAGTGAGATTTTTGTGGCAGACCAAAAACACACGTTCAGTTAAAGGTTACTTAACCCTCATAAGTGCCGCAAAATAAGTCACATTAAAGTTCTGCGCACGAAAAATCCCCTCTGTGCAACTCTAATAATTCTTTTTATGAAGACTAGAAGTTTTTTTTTTGTTCACTTATTAAAGTTAGTTTTCTGTAATATTTAACCAAATAATACCAATTATTTCCATAGCTCTGTAAATGGAACATGTTTTCCCTTCAGCTCTATTGTCAAATCTAACAACTCTAACTTTGTAAATTCTGTCAATAACATCATGCCGCGAAATATAGGATTTCCTAATGCTTCACTCCACCAGCTCTCCAGTGAGATGTGTCATGTGATTTACACACACCGGCCTACATATATAAGCAGACCAAAATATGGTTGTATTAAGACATCATTAATATCTGTTCAATCGTTTCTATAAACACGGAGACCCGGCAAAAAATAAATACAGTTCTTATACCAGCTGTACGGGGAGAAGCGTTAAAAGTTCCTCCCAGCTCGATGAGGGCTAAAATTACTTAAAGCGAAGTTAAATGAAATTTTTGCTGTGCAAAACAGCCCTCCAAGGTTCCCTTTGCCTAATAACTTATTCCTCTGGCAGCTAAACTCGCCACTACAACAACATGACATAAATAAATTTGTGAAATGTCAGAAGCAAACACTTTCCCCCTAAACTGTCGCCAGTCCAAGTTAGACTAAAATATAACCAAAAAATATACTCAACTGCGCTTTATAGATTTTCTCTCTTTACATTTTTAAATATACTATTTATTTATGTGTTAATTTAAATTGTTTAAACGTTTAAAGTAATTTGTTTTCTTCGCTTTTTGGCGTAGCAGTCCAGAATAAGCCTTTATTTATACGCAATCAAGATATATCAGTACCAGTAAATTGCCCATTGATCAGGGATAAGAAGAAAACAGAAATATACTGTTAGAAAAATTTGGAATCATTCCAATAATGGAGCAGTTTTTCCGCAACTATAACTGCCACAATTTGTTAAAACCGTTGTTATCCACTTGACTCGATCTGAGTAGTTATTAACTTCGTTGAAGATGCTTCCAAAAATCATACATGCCGCATACAGCAAAAAATTGCTTAGCAGTTTCTGCACTTCTAGACTTTCCAACATTTCGATCGGTACTGAAATACTATTACTCTGTCCATCTCATCTGTGATTAAATTTGCCACAAAACTTATTTCAAAACGTTTTATGACGAAAAAACCTGTGATTTTTCCAACACTGTAACGCTTTACGGTTTTGATTATCAAATAGTAGTAGAGCGCATGACATTTTCTCTAGACATTTGACATTTAACAAGTAAGAACACCGTAAAAGCCGGCGATGACAAATTTTTTATACCCTACACAAAATATTTGAATACTGTCAGGTATTTATGGTACTTTTTTCTTGCCGTTTTATCTGCAAATTATGCAAATTTGTACAAATTACTTTGATTTATGCGTGACACTTTTTTATATTAAATTATTTTTGCCTGAAAGTCTACATACAACACAAGACTCCATTACCTGCCACTTTCTATACTACACCTGTCTAGTTCACAAATGTTCAATGGCATTTCCAATAGGACGGTCAGTTCTGCACAACGCTGTGTTTTCCAAATACTTATTATGTCTGCACTCGTATGAAGGCTAGAGTTGAAATCCCACTCTGGGGCAATTATTTGATTTCTTCTGGCTTTTTTAAGGTTTTCTCATGTGCTCGTATTTTATTCTTATATATTTTAAATCCGCAATAATTTAGTATAAATATTGTGTTTTTTTCCTTTTTGTAAAATATTTTTTGCAGCTTTAGGTAAATATATTGGAGCTCCATGTAACAATTCTAAGTGCGAGTCAACCCTCTTGCATGTGGCCTGTGAAAAGGATACAAATACATGCGGCTGTGAAAAAAACTATCCCGTGCAACTTGGTTTGACCAGGGGATGCGATAAACGTAAGCACCTTAACACTTTGGCCAGTCAGCAGACCAACCAGCCAACCAGCCAACCAACCAACCAACCAACCAACCAACCAACCGACTCTCTTGCCACATCTCACAACAAAACAGTCGTTGATATTGTTAATACTTAGTACGAGTATTTTGAGATGTGTACAGGGCTGGGAGGTGATGCTGACGACGATGCTGGTTTTGCTTTTAAATCGCTAGATTTGCATTGTTTTCAATATTTATTTGTATTTCGTGTTTTCTTTGCATTTTCTTTTTTCTTCTGTCTTTCTTTCCTACTCACAGCCAAAAAACTGGGTGAACAGTGTTTCTACGATGAGACTTGCCAGTACAATGATGAAAATTCCCTCTGTGTTCAGGTGCGCCATAATGCCATGTGTCAGTGTGCGGACGGTTTCCACTCTGTTAGTTATACAAAGCCAACACGACGAGTATTCTGTACTCAAGGTAAGAGTGCTACAAAAAAATAAAAAAAGAAAGGAGAAACCAAATTAAGTAAAAAGAGCCACAAACGGAAGCAAGTGGCAATAGTGGGCTACAGACACACAAGCCACCAAAGACCAGATACTCTACTTGTGGTTTATCACAAGACGAACACACTGTAAATTAAACTAAAATCACAATTCATTTATTCAAGATTAGTTGCAAAAGAAATGAACTTTGGGGAAGCCTTATGAACGTTTGTGCAACCATTATGATGGCATTAGTTAAAAATAATAATGTCAAATTGCTCAAACACACCTACACTGTGCAGAACAAAAGCAGCAAATTGCCTCTGAAGTAACTTGAGAAACTATTCCATGTACTTATTTATTTTGAGCCAACCCGGTGACACTTTTTTTCTAATTATTTACGATGAGTTCAATTTAACTACAATAGTTTAAATCTGGCGAGAGCACTTGACCTTTGCCTTAAAGCGGCCAAATGCAACAGTTAGATCTGTTCCACAAAAAGTCGGCCCTGTTCACACTAGAGGGCAATTTTCCTCTAGTAGTCTAAATTAGCGATTTTACATATTATTGATAAGTTATTAATAAAGTTTGTAGATAGAGAAATGTTCATGTGTGTTTGTATTTTTGTTCGCAGATATCGATGAGTTGAACTCGGACCTGCCCACACTGCTGGGCGTGTGTGTGGGCATTGGCGTGCTGGCCGGTCTTATCTGTATGGTGCTGCATCTGTTTAGTAAAACAAAATATCCGCGTCACCGCAATTTCGGTGATGCCAATTTACCGCCACCTATAATGTATTCAAGCGAAACAGGTAAAACTAATCCATGAACACAATGTGCAACAGATGACGCGACCATATGCGTGTGCAATGTGGTGTTGTGTTATTCAGTAGTTGTTTTCTTATCGCATATTGTTAAATAAATGATGAAAAATGTTTAATTGTTTTTATGTGGCTATTGTGAATCTGATATGCCTTCACATTTACCAGGTATTCCATTGACAGTGCAATCCGGTCGTCCCTCCTCACGTTCAAGCATGCGCTCTAGCGGCGGATCAATCGGTTCCTATGGCAATCGTCGTTCGTCAACGGGAGGCGCTGGCGGCAATAACAGTGCGCAGACTGGCTCCAAGGGCATACTTGTCTCAACATCACGCACAGGTGCGGCTAGATCAGCCGCCATATTGCTTATATCGTGTCACTTAACAACATTATCTAAACAGTCGGCCGCGTCACGCGTCTCATCGCGTCAAACTTCCGGCGCTGGTTGTAGCGCCAATTCTCGAGATAATCTTGATGAGAACGGTTCAGATCCGGGTAGTCAAAGTTGCGATAGCACTTTGTCAATGACGCGTCACCTGCAAAAGCAATTGAATCACCAACGTCATTTGTTGAGCTTCGAACTATCGCCGGCCAAAACAAAAAATCATGATAAAGTTAGAGCATTGTTGGGCCTTAATGGAGTCGACAATTGTCGTAGCGATGATGATGCGTTAAATAGTTTAGATAATGATCTTTTAGAAATTGGTGCACTTCCTACACCGGCCAGTGAAACCCCAAGATTTGCGGTAAACATTTCTTTAAAACAAACCACAAAAAAAGCAATAACAAATCAAAACTAACAAATTCTTTCATCAAAATTTCAATTAAACTGTTTATTTGATTTAACGAAACCCCACCAAAGAATTGCAAAACAAAACTACTACTTAAAATATGACAACAATTACAAAAAAAGAAATGGAAACTCTCAGACACATTTTCTCTTGCTTTTCCAAACAACTCAATTAATCTTCTTTACTCCAACAAACAAACAAACAAAAATATGTTTAACTTTTCTATTACAACAAATTTGTTAAAATAATAGTGTGGCAGTAGTGTATGTTGTACAGTATCGCAGTTGTTTCTGTTTCTGTTTCTGTATGTGTTTGTGTTTGTGTTTGTGTATGTGTTTGTGTATGGGTGTGTACGTGTACGTGTGCGTTTATTACGTGTTTGTTTAAGACTTAATTAATCAATTGTTGTTACCGATTTTTGGCAGACAAAAAACCAAACCCAACAATCTGTACTCGCATTGAAATAATTGCTGTTGCCTCTGCGACGAAGCGTATGAGTTTGTATGTGCGTGTAGTATTTATTTAATTAAATTATTAATTAATCTCAATGACAACGACAACGACAATGACAATGACAATACATATTGCATTCTTTGTGTTAAAATTAATAAAAAGTTCTTTGCTAAACATGTTTTATATGATGATGGTTCAATATAAATATTTGTTTCCATTCTTCATAGATCTATTGTTCTTTGTTTTTACCTCTTTTCGTTGATGCCTGTGTTCTTTTTATATGTATGTATGTATGTACCTGCTTATATTTTTCTGAATCAACGAAAGTACGAATGGCGCAATAGGGCAGTTTAATTAAGTTCAATAAGGGAACTAATAACGCTATAAAAATTGTGTTGAAACCAGGCCATTGTTTGCCGTATGGTTATACTAAATGGACAGGCTTCTAGCAGAAAACAGACAGAGTTGAAGCTCAGCTCTTGTTGACACATGGCAGTGCAAAGCTTGCAACTCTGGGGTAAGATATCTACAAGGTTCGTGTAAAGCCACCCACCAGACATTCTAAGTCACTTAAGATAAATAAATTTGTGTCTAGTTTATTACCTTTTTTTTTGGTCAGTATGTATAAATTTTTAGTTTTACAACTAAATTTACACTGGCACAGAGCCGCTCCATTCAATGATGTGTCGGCAGCAGCAGCCGTCACACTTTCGCTAGAGCGAAACACAGCGTTCAAAATCATGTCATTGACGAAATGGAAACAAAACTTTACCCAAAGCTCAAGGGTCGAGGCACATAGAATACGTTACACGTTAAAATACAGGCTTTATCACATAAAGTACTTCAGCTTGAACGCAACGCATCAGAGGTGGGCAACCTTTAACGTACGTTAAGTACTACGGCAAAGTACCAACCTATCTATCAACCGTCGTTGCGTAGACGTCAGTTAAAAAAGTCGCCGGATGACGCATAACGGATCGACACTGACATATCGAATGAAAACTTGAATGATGATTATTTCTTTGATTACTTTTTATCGAACACTAACATCTCCAGGTATAAAGCATTTCTTTTGATATCGAGCGCCAATATTGGTCGACAATTGCCAGCACTGACATATCAAATTCAAACTTGTATATTCCAAAATTTTAATTCGCAGACTTTGATTTCATGGCTTTTGCTGTCTTTGAGGCTGAAAGGTGCGCTGAATTTACTTTTAAAATCTTGTCACATCTCGTGCCTCTTACTTTCAATGTCATTTGTGTTTATGGCTCTAGTTCTAAACCTTTACCTTTACACGGTAGTACAAAGCGCTGCTATATTTTTTATCTCAATTAAATAAAAATAATTTTTCACAAGTGAAAAACTGGAGCCGTATTTAAATACAATTTTAAATTTAAATGAAAATTAAGTAATTTTGTATAAAAAAACGCAGTTTAAAACTGGCCATAAGTCCTGAATTTGTTCTTAGCTCTCAACTTAAGTGGTTATTGGATATGCTGTATTTTCAGGTTAGCCAGGTAGAATTGAGCTTATAGACCTACCAGTACCTCGGCTCTGTACTTCTCGCATCGAAAAACTTTTCACACTTAACAAGGAAATTGAAAGATTAACGATGTAAATCGAAAATAAAAAATTGGGTTTCTTTACTCGTATCTGCAAAAATGATCTGTTAATAAAAATATTTCACAACAACTATTTAAAATTTAAAAAATTTAAACTAAAATATTTTTCACAATTAGTTTACATTTTGTTTTGTTTGACAGTTTATTTTTTGTGTTGACGTTGCGCTTTTATTTGACATTAGATCGGTGGAACTATTCCAATAAACAAGTTTTTGTCTTGAAATACAGACACATGTATGTACTTTTGTCTCACAAACTGAGAAAAGATTAAATCTTCATTTTGTGTGGAGAGTTTTGTGATGCAAGAAATACAGAAACGAGGTACCGGTTTATGAAAAATAGCCCTAATGTCGCTTGTACAAGGATCTCCGCAGACAAATAGGGATTTTCTGCTTGAGGACTCTGGAAAGCATCACAAACGCTCCAGACACACACTTCACAATTGGAAACTTACTAACCTGATGTGGTTGTAAGACAAAAAATCAATATTAGGTCTGTAGTGGCCTGAAGCCGAACCAAAAAAACATTTATATACTGGTATATGTTATTTAAATTATGTACTAACCTACAAATAAGTGCTCTAACTTAGACTAGTGTCAATGTAAATTTTGTTATTTGCTGTCTTCTGATTTGAAATCGATGTTTTAACTCTGTAACTCTATATATATATATCTAAGTATATGTATCTGTTTTTGTTCTCTTTTAACTTGTTGCTCTATAATTTCCTTCACTTAATGTTCTTTTTGGTTTATTTTTGAGATGAAAAAACAACACAAACCCTCCTCGAACACACCTGAATTCTTCAAACTTTGAAAACATCACACTCAACATTTTAACACAGGTTTTTAACTAAAGCAAAGGTAAAAAACATACTTTACAAAACAAATGTATTCAAGAAAGAAAAAAAAACGTTAGTGATCATAAAAAAGCAATATGGCGGTGACTGAGTCCAAGTTTATTTTTAAATAAAGAAAATTTAAGGAATTTTAATTTCTTATTATTCAGTGATATGTTTTTTAAAGAATGAACTTTTTAAATAAAAAATTGCTTGCATTAATTATAAAATATAACTTAAGAAATTCGCTTCATTAAACTAAAAGAATAAAAGTGGTTTTACAGGAGCATTTCATCGAAAAACCTCTTTTGTTCTTGTTAATATATAAAAAAAAAAAAAAAAAAAAAAAGAGAAATATTTTAATCAATACAACTAATAAATATTTTTTTCCTTAAATCACACATTACCAAATACCAAACACAAATATTTTCCTATTTTTCTTATAAATTTCAAACTTTTCTTAGCAACCCTTCAACTCTTTTCACACCTTCTACTGTATTTTTGTACTTTTGGTTTTTAACATTTTTTCATGATTTTGTTTGTATTTTTTTCAAAATTTTCCTATTATTTGTTGGCTTCTTTTCACCAAATATAATAAGAAGTATTGAAATTAAGCTGCATCTTGCATTCGAAACCAAAATTTATAAAATATTGCATTCGAAACCAAAATTTATAATTCTTACATATGTGTCACTACATTCCTAACAAATTTCAAGCCTCTTCTTTTTCCATAAGATCTGTGATTTCCAAAAGCCTTTTTAGCCTGTTGCTTATAAAAACCGAAAACCAAGAAAAAATGCAAATTTTACTATCGCTTTATTTCAATTCCATTTGTAATTTTTATATAACAAAACAAATAAAACATATTGGACATTTAATTAGTTTTGGGTTGTTTTTAATTTAAATTTGCATCTTTTATTCTCTTCTTCTCTTTGCCTCATTTGGTTTCTTTGTAAACTTGTGTGTAAATGATTCGCTAACTGACATAAAAACAGGTTCTCGAAGACCAAGTCTAGCGTCGGTACACAGTACGAGTTCGTCCGTTCGTAGCTATAGTATGATGCGTTTCGAGAAGGAACAACAGCAGAAGGAGATCCGTCACGAGATGAAATTGCGTTTGGCTCGCTTGCAGCAACACCAGCAACAACAACAACACCAACAGCACTTGAGCCAATACAAACCGCAAATAATAATTGGCGATACGGCTGTTGCCATGCAACATGGCGTTGCATTAAGCCGCATAACCATGGCCACCCCAAGTCCAATTACACCCAATTCAACGGATGAGCTTTTGCCATCTGTCGATGAAAGTCAAGAGGTAAGGCCAACTAGAGTTCTAAACAAAAAAAAAAAAACTTTATTATCTGTTTTCCATCGATTTTAAGAAGTCGGTGCAAAAAACCCACTTCCACAGCCGACAATCTTTTCAATCAAATTGCATTTCAAAGCAAAAAAAAAAAGCTTTGCAGTCATCAAAATGACGTGTTCGTTCCTATTTTGCGATAATACGCAACCGTTCTTTATCGCTTCCATAAAAATAATTAACCCAAAGAGAACAAGAACATAATAATAATATTGGTACTGAATTGCACATCAAAACTAACAGCTGTTAGTTAAACATGTATTGAAAAAAACCCATTATTGATTGATTATTTGCTCAACTATGGCACTCTGAGGTCCTGCTGACGATACACTGATTTGATATTATGTATTTCTTTTATAAGCTATTACGCTCATAGGAAACTTACAGTTCAATTGAAGACATGAAATAATTAACAAGTGAAAATGTTGCGCAAACTTTGTTTTTATTTGGCGTTATATTTTCTGATTTTATTAAATCATTTTCTAACACTTGGCGAAGCATTTAAATCAAAGCCGAGAATAACGGACGTCATCTCCAACTGCGGAATTTTTTCGTGCAGATAATTACGAAAGGGTCTAGTCCTTTTACAGGTAAAGTAAATTGAAAATCTTGAAAAGTCTGAAAATGCCATTCCATATTGAAAATATTAAAAACTTATACCAGTTAATGGATGTAATTGCCAGCCGAAAGACTACAAAATTGAATAGCCCAAAATCGAATTAGACTTATTAGACTATTACGGCATTGGACTTAACTTGTATCGGATATGTTTAATCGAAACGAAAAACGAATTCTATTTACAGAATAGAACCGAGTGTTTTTTTATGGAGCGATGAAAATGATAACAAAGACTTTTGCATAATTTATTCAGCTCCTCAGTGTGACTGGAACCACATCTGTATATTAATAGCATCTCTTGTGGGCTTCACTCATAAAAATAAACACATATGTATATATATAATTGTGTTTGTGTGGGTGTGTGTGTGTGTATATGTACATGTGTGTAATTGCGGTTAAATTTTTGCATTAATATCCGTCTAATAAACGGCATAAAAATGTCTTAAAATTATCCGGCATTTAGTATTTAAAAAGATATTTTGCTACGGAGAAGCGCTTATAATGCCACGCAAATTATTTTTTTATTTAATTTTATGTATATTTATTTTATCAACGCTTTTCGATATAAACTCTAAACGAAAAGATATAGCTGCTAGAATAACTACCACTAAACTTAATTGTGGCTCTTTCTCTTGCTCATAAAATAACTTAAAGACAGATAACGATGAAAAACTAATTTCATAAAAATAGAAAACAAATAGAAACGCATCTAATATGTTTCAGTGCTCATATACTTGTGTTGTGCAGACTTGGGTTAAACATTTAGATCATATTGTAGTTCAATAGTTCAAACATCCGTACAAATGTGACAGTGTGAACTCAATTTGTTGAAAAACAAATGTGAAGCTTTTAAATAGTTATAAAAACTTCGAACACAAATCTCTACGCGTAAAATTTCCATTTGCGAAAATTTCTATAATTTGATTATGCTGCAAAATACATGAAGCTCGTGGTTCACAAACATTTAGTGGGCCCGGGAAACTCTCAATTGGCCCACATTTTGATATTTAGCCACACGAACGCAATACTCTTTTCATTCGATTTCGAAAAATGGCATTTCAAGTCCATGTTGAAGTCTTTTATTTTTATTCATTTATGAGTGTTTGTGCTTCAAACCATTTTAATTATTCAACATATTCTTGTTCTAGTATCAATCCAAATCTGAAATGAACACCAAACCGCTATTTGCAGAATCAGTTGCATCTGCTACCATAAGTGCTATAAAGAATGTAGCTGCCTCTTCGGGTACGAATCAAATTATGACTAGTTGTATGACTAATAACGCTGCTCTCAACGCTTCTTCGTCATTGTCTAATACAGGTATGGAACAACTGGCTAATGCTGCTGCTTATATTGGACCCTGCAGTTCTTCAAGTGAAGCGCTTTAAAATAAATTTTAAAAAATATATAAACATTTATATGAAAAGCTGAACATATAAAATAGCAATAATTTATTAAGTCGATAAATGTTAAATTAAATTAGTACTTAAAACAAACATCCAAAATGAGCAAAAACTTGAACATGTGTATTAATTTTAGAATATGAGAATTATTTAATAAAAACATGCTATTTTGCATTTTGTATTTGTATATAAAAATCCAATACAAAATTATAACAGAGGAATATTTAGCGTAATTATAATTGAAACATTGTCTTTATTTCCGTTTATGTAATTGAAAAAGAAAATTGTAATATTTTTTATACAAACTTAAAGAGTTTACAAAAAACTGAAGACAAAGTACTTATAATTTACTAGTAGTTGAGTAAAAAATCTCCGTTCTAATTCTCATAACGTTCATAAAAATCATTCATGCAATTTATGCCGTTAATATTCTGTTTATAAATCCCCAGACCTGGCTCATTATTATTATTTTTGATTTACCTGATTATAATCAATAATATTTAAAATCTTTTTTTTATAGAAATGTTGATCCTTACGACTGGTTTTCAAAGGCTTGAGTTACTTTCTCTTCTACTCTTTTGAGAGTAAGCGCAAACGATTTTGAAAGATTCCTTGAGATAGTGTTGCGTAAATACGAAAAAAATACTAAATTTTCCCTTAATTCATTTTCATTTTCATAATTTTGGAGCAACACCAGCTGCCGGCACAGAAATTTTGGACAGCTACTTGTCACGTACGATAATGGGCGTTTTAAATTTCTTTCTTTTTTTTTGTAATAAAATATACAGCTGTGTTTGTGTGGTTCCTGGCTGTCTATATGACCTGCCCCTGTATAAGCTGAAAAACTTAAGAAGGGCCTTTGGCAGATACCGAGGTAGTAGACTCCGCACGGTGATCCAAATGTGCTCGAGTTGCTGCTGCCTTGGAACAGTTTTCTGTTCTTTGGAAATGCACAGGCATGATTTGAGGATTTCTTCCGGTCAGAATACAAATTTAGCTGTCTGGCCGAAGTAACAGCTTGTATCTACTTCTACCCTGAAAATTGTTCCATCTGAAAATTAAATATTTTGTTTTTGCAACCATTTCACAAAATGCCATTAATGTTTAATAAGGACTACAATAATTTGTAACTGAGAGAAAGTAATAATAAAATATTAAGAAAAGGAAATAAATTAATAGTAAATTGTAAAAATGCATATTTAAATTTAGGCTATGCAAAATTGTATAAATAAATGTTAGTTTTACAACGTGTAGACTTGTAAAGAATTTATAATTGAAATAAAAAGAAATTGACTTTTGCTGTAAGATTTAAAATTTAGATATTTCAACGAAGCACGTGTTTCACCAAGTCGAACGTCAGCGTTCGCAACTATGTACGAGTATTTGCGGTTCAGTTCAGAGCTTAAGAGCAAACAGAGGGAATACAAAAAGCGACGATAAAACAATTCCTAGTAAAAAACGCGTCATTGTATTAAATAACAACCCTGTTGTTTGCCCTTTTAACTACTCGTACTTGCCAGCGTTAATGTTTGAAATTGTAAAAACCATAATTTTTTATCATAATTTTTTTAATTCTTAATAACACATCATAAATGAGATTTAAGTTTTTTTTTTTATTTGAAAATTTGTTATTTGTTTTAAGTTGTTAAGTCTCCTTTTTAGGAACAAAGTTCTAGGCAAAAGAAAAAAAAAACAACCTCTTCCAAGAGTTTCATTTCTAAATCAAAACAATAATAATTATAGCCTCCCCCTCCTACAATTACTTTCTAGATTTATAAAAACAAATTAAAAATTCTAAAGAAAATACAACATACATATTTGAAATTAATAGAATATTTATAGAAAATCCAAACAATTTATACACCTTGAAGAATTAAACAATTCAAAATAAATTTGGTTGTCCTTAAAGCAAAAAACAAAACCTTAAATAAAAAAGATAATAACTTTAATTAATAATATAAAACTCTGTTAAAAAATAAAAAAAAAATAAAAAACTATACAAAAATTAATTACACAAGTATTGAGCTGAATAAATAAATCAATTAGAAATCCATTTACAAAGATTTAATAGAAACGAAAATAACAAAACGAAAATTACGAAATAAAATTATGAAACAAAAAATAGTTTTACACAACTAAAAAAAACAATAAAAAAGGAAAACAGAATTCTGACATTCTAGAACAAAACACAGAACTACAAGACAACTAAAATTTCTTCTGTTAAAAAGTTTTTTTACTTATAAATTTTGTTAATTTTTTTTTTTAATTAATCTTCTTATAACCCCATTTGGCGTTAAATTCGTAATTGAACGTTAAGGTAGATTGAGTATTTGAAAATATTTTGCAGTGTAAATGCATCAGATCAGACATGATAAATGGCAGTCACCAAATTGGATTAAAGTGATCTTACTTTTACCACATACTCGTATAAACATTGGTTTTTGTGGAAAGGCTTTTTTGAAGTGCAAAATTTAAAGCATTTGCTTTCAATTCCAATTCTTGTTGTATACCAACTGTGCTGGTCGTCACTCTCAATTTTGGGCTGTACAATGTGTTCTATTAAGCTGCCCGAAATTTTGCTGCGTTAAAAAGCCTCCTTGAACTAGAACACAACCAATTAAAATGCAAAAATCAACTTTATTATTTTGTTTATGGTGCAAAAGTTTTCATTGATTTTAAAATCAAAGATAATGCTGGTAATAATGTAGTTATTTGAATAAACATTTCTTAAAATTTTGTTTAAAAGAGCAGTACAGCATATATTTGAATTGTGTTGATAAAAAGTAAAGTACTAGATTTGCTATGCCTGGTGTTCATTATGTTCCTGCTTTCACCACTAAGAAGTGTGTGTGTGTGTGTGCTGCGAGCTGCGAGCAAAAACAAAAATGGAGGATTATTTTTATTTACCACTCATTTAGTTACAAGTAATATATGTATGTTTTAACAAATATTTACGTTAAGTGTTTAATACAGAAAAGAGGCAATATACAAAATAAAACTATTTAAATTTTAAGCAAAACATTCAAATAAAACAAAAATCCGAAACAAATTTTCCAACTCTTTAGTACATATCGAAAATAGTTACTTGAATTTAATATTTATTTTCTTTATCAATAATTTTGTTATTTACTCGTATTACTTTTTTATAGATATTCGTAAAATATTTTTTAAGTAAATATTTAGATAAAGAAAATATTTAATTTGTTTTCGTTTGAGAGTTATTAATGTTATAAAAAAGAATGAAATCAAACTTAATAAAACAATTGTTTAAATAGTTTTAAATGAAATTTTAAAAACTGAAGTGACTATTTAATTTAATCTTTAAGGTATGTACTATATGGTTTAAATCTTGCAGGGGATTTGTGCGCCCCCAACGCAGTGATAGACATGTTAACGGCTGTTCTGGGAGCTGTCCGAAAAATGGCATCAGATCGGAGATCGCAATACTATGAAATCGATACAATTTGTACACAGCATCAGCTAAACGACCAAAGCTATCTCATTTAGCAAAACACTTATGACACCTTGTATTTGCCACACCTTTCAGACCCCAGAGTTGATTATTTGTATGTATATAGTAGTTACGACAAAACATCAAAAGCGTCATTTTACAAAAAATACTACCTGTTCCAATCTTAAAAAATAAAACTTACGTTAAATAAATAAAAAATTAATATTTTATTGTAAAAATTTTAATATTTTCGCCGGAATTTAGAAAAAAACAACCTGTGTAATTTTAATTAAAAAAAAATTAATTAAAAGCAATTTTATAAACCATGAAAACTATTAATCGCTTCTTCTAGTCGACTTCTTCGATAGTGGGACCTCCAGCCGATGGGCCGGCACCACCAGCGCCAGGCATGCCACATGCTCCACCTGGTGGTGGAGCACCGCCTTGATACAATCTAGTTATTATGGGATTGCAAATCTTTTGCAATTCATTTTGCTTATATTCGTACTCATCTTTTTCGGCCTGTTGATTGCTGTCCAACCAGGAAATAGTTTCGTTGCATTTGTCCAGAACTAATTTGCGATCCCCTTCCGATAGTTTAGACTTAACATTATCATCCTCAATGGTTGACTTCATTTGGAAACAGTAGCCTTCTAAAGCATTTTTGGCATTAACTCGTTCGCGCTGCTTTTCGTCTTCCTGCCGGTAAGTTTCAGCTTCATTGACCATGCGTTCGATGTCTTCCTTACCCAAACGGCCCTTGTCATTGGTGATGGTGATTTTGTTCTCCTTGCCGGTAGATTTCTCTATGGCAGTTACATTTAAAATGCCGTTGGCATCGATATCGAAAGTAACCTCAATTTGAGGAACACCCCGGGGGGCCGGCGGTATGCCACTCAATTCAAATTTGCCCAATATATTGTTGTCCTTGGTCATTGACCTTTCACCTTCAAAGACCTGAATTAAAACACCCGGCTGGTTGTCGGAATACGTTGTGAATACTTGCGTCTGCTTGGTGGGTATGGTGGTATTACGTTTAATGAGAACTGTCATTATGCCGCCCGCAGTCTCTATGCCCAACGACAAAGGAGTAACGTCCAACAGCAAAAGATCTTGTACAGCTTCTGATTTATCGCCATGCAAAATGGCAGCTTGCACAGCGGCGCCATAAGCCACCGCCTCATCTGGATTAATTGACTTGTTCAGCTCTTTACCATTGAAAAAATCTTGCAACAGCTTCTGAACTCTGGGTATGCGTGTAGAGCCCCCCACCAAAACTATATCATGTATCTGACCCTTGTCCATTTTAGCATCACGCAAAGCCTTAGCCACCGGATCCATGGTACTTCTGAACAAGTCGCCATTTAACTCCTCAAAACGGGCGCGTGTAATCGACGTATAGAAATCAATGCCATCGAAGAGCGAATCAATTTCAATGCTGGCCTGAGTAGATGCTGAAAGCGTACGTTTGGCCCTCTCACAAGCGGTGCGTAAGCGCCGCAAAGCTCTCTTGTTGCTGGCCAAATCCTTCTTATGTTTACGCTGAAATTCTTGGACAAAATGGTTTACCATACGATTGTCGAAGTCTTCACCGCCTAAATGTGTATCACCGGCCGTGGACTTGACTTCAAATATGCCATCTTCTATGGTTAAAATGGAGACATCGAAAGTTCCACCACCCAAGTCAAAAATTAAAACATTTCTTTCGCTGGTGCCTTTCTTATCGAGGCCATACGCTATAGCGGCAGCTGTGGGCTCATTTATTATGCGCAGCACATTTAAGCCAGCTATAGCACCAGCGTCTTTGGTGGCTTGTCTTTGCGAGTCATTGAAATATGCCGGCACAGTAACCACAGCATCAGTTACAGTTTTTCCCAAATATGCTTCGGCAATTTCTTTCATTTTCGACAGCACCATAGACGACACTTCCTCGGGGAAGAAGGTTTTCTTTTCGCCCTTGTACTCGACCCGAATCTTGGGCTTTCCGCCATCACTTACAACCTCAAAGGGCCAATGTTTCATATCCGCCTGAACAGTGGCATCATCAAACTTACGTCCAATCAAACGCTTGGCATCTGAAAACAAAGTGAATTGAAAATGTTTTCTAAGCAACAAACACCCATCTTCAGCAAATAAAAACATTTTCAACTTATTCATATACAAACTATTTTTTGGTCTTCTGAAATAGTTTGTGAACGTATAAGTGAATATATGTACATACTTATTTTAATTTACAAAAATATATTGTATTTTCAGTTTCAAAGGTTACATAACTAAATTTATTGTAAATCGTACACGAAGGGGTTAAGGACCTTAAAATAACTGACAAAATACGGATACAGGTGGAGCACAAGAAGTTATTTCAGTTTCTAATGTTACAGGACTGAAATTAAATAAAAAATATTAATAAAAAAAACATAATTTAACAAACCAATAACATACTGAGCTTTAACAAACGAATACTATAGTCGTTTGTAAAGAATACGTGTCAATGAAAATTAAACGAAAAAGTATTTGTATGATAGAATCAAAGACATTCATTCTTTGGCAAAGTGTTTAATTAAAGAATGCGATTTTAGCTTCCCGGTTTTAGAACCATACGCATAAACACACACCTTTCTAGCATTTACCTATCAAGTATGTATATCGATTCTGTGCTTTCCTATAGTGGCCCTGTATTCTTAACGTACATTACGGTTATTATATTCCATCAGAAATTATTTATGTATATAAACACATGTTCTTTGTCAACACATTCACTTTATGCCAAGCACCGTTGTTATAATTCAAACCGTCTCTGCTTTTATTGTTCAATCAACAACACTGTTATGACTCAAAAATCGCTAAATCTTGTGCGAAGGGCACTACGTTGGTATTGCTGATGGTAAAAACAATTATTCGGCTGACTGTTGTATCATGTTTTGTTTTGTTTCGGCAATATAAATTTAATGAATACTGAGTTTTATTGCAACATGTACCATCAAAAGAAGATAACTCATTTTTAATCCGCCTACATATACATACATACATATGTATTTACAACAAGCTTGATCAAGAGCAGGGAAAATGTGTTTTATGAACAAACACTATTCTTAATTAAATCGAACGTGTAAAATGTGTAAGAAATCTCCTTGTAAAACATGACCCCATTTCATGTAAAATTTATGAAGGCCAAGTATTTTTATTTTTAAACACAAGTAATTTAACTATAAAAATTCTTTTTTCCCAATTGGACGACATAATTTTAAAAAACAGCCATTCAAAAGCGAAACAACCTCTTCTTGCGATTTTACCAAAAAGAAAAATAATGACAAATGATCGCTACCAGCGAAGCAGTCGTAAATAAAAATAGTTTATTTAAATAAAACATTCGATTTGTTTACACGATGAACGCTACAACAACATTATGATTTTTAATGCAAGTGTCGCACACACGCACACACACACACACACAAATACAAATATTTACGTGTGGATACAAATTTCGTATCTATTTTAAATCAAATTAACATTAGAAATCACAATTTTGGCAACTTAAATTATTATAAAACAACAACAATTAGGAAAGATGAACATTGTATGACGTGAGGCAAATGAAATGCAGTCCCTCATTCAATTATTCGCTAACAAATAAACAAATAGTTCGAAAATTCACTTGATGCAAATAAAAAAAGAAATTTGAAATATTTATTTATGTATGTATGTACGAATATGTATGTATGTATCTATGTACAAATTGTATCTCCCTGTGCATACACACATATGTATTGTTCATTTAAGTACGATGTGTTTATAGACGGTGTCTGTTTTGCAGTTGTTCAAGAGTACGAGTAATTTGGTGGGAGATACGCTAAACGTGGTGTCTTTGCATGAATTAATTGAGGACGAACATACTTAAAGACATTTTTTTACAATAAAATTTCAAAAGCTAATATGTATGTATGTACATATGTACGTTACTTTAATCGAAGTACGAGTAGTATGTAGAAATTTGTATCTAATATTGCATTTATTGAGAATGAAAACTTGGCTGTTGCAACAATCGGTGGTTGCGGCTATCCAGCTTCCACTGTATACCTTAATATTACTACCTGTTGCCAACCTCTACATTATGTTTGCAACTGTTTTATATTTACTAGCTTTACACAACAACGCTTACTCAAGTTAATGAAATATATACATCCTTTTTACAATTTCAAAACTCGACTTAACCTGTTTTGTATATAAACAAATATATAAAATAAAAGATTGTTTCTGGCACAAATATTTACTATAGCTGTTTGTAATGTTTTCTAGTTCAGTATATTTTGTTGCTGCAGTATTTCAAACACTAGTAATTTAACCACGCACCTACAATTGTTTTTACTACCAATTTCTTATTTTATATGTGAGTGTTTTTTCATGCTGAGCACAATTTTTCAATATAGCAGCACATAATGAACACCTCTCTTGTTGAATTAGGTCTACAATTTTATCCGTATGACGGAATATTTACCATAAATGGGTACAGTTTACGCATTTCTACTAGTTACAAAGTCTAGTGTGGAAAATAATATTGTAAATTTTCATTAACCTCAGAAGAGAAAATCTCGGTGGTGGAATGCCTTCGAATCGTATTTGCAGAATGTCTAATGTAATATGACAAATAATATCATATAACTGAAGCCAAAATAAGGTGATAATTATCGACCTATAGTCCTCATTATTAATGATAATGGAAAAATCGAAAATGTTAAAGTAAGGGGGGGGAGTTCACACTATCGTTCCACAATGAAATAATGTGTGACGTTAGGATCGCTTTCAGACACCATCAAGTTGCAATGGCTACTTTCATTGTGACGCACTTCTTATCTGCCCATATTCTGCAAACGTAGAAACCGTTGAAAATGTTACGAAAGACCTGTTTCACGATCTCGCAACTGTTTCGATCTTTTCGGTCCTTAAATCGGTTGTTTTCCCGTTCCCTATGTTTGCGAACAAACGTTAAGGTTCGAGATCACGAATTAAACTTTTGCTTTCGTACAAACTGTTTTTTTTTGCTCTTGGCTTCTGAGAGAGGAATTTGTGTTTAATTTATCTCTCTTCTACGGTTTCTTTCAAAATACGGGGATATGGAAAGAGATTTGCGTAGAGGAAGAGTTCAAGGTAACTAGAGCTAGAACCGTCTGAATCATTTCAAAGACAATCAAGTGAATTGCTACAGGAGTAGGTATTCTGTGGGATTCTACTCTAACTACGTATATTTTTTTTGAAGTAATGGTTAGTAAAATGTTTGTTTTTTATAAAAGATATTGCAAAATTATGATCGTTCTTCACATTTCACGCTCTGTGATAGTTGTTAAAGGTAAGATGGCAATTTAAACTCACCGAAAATTGTGTTGTTGGGATTCATGGCAACCTGATTTTTAGCAGCATCACCAATCAAACGTTCGGTGTCGGTGAAAGCCACATAGGAAGGTGTAACACGATTGCCTTGATCATTGGCAATGATCTCGACTTTGCCATGCTGAAAGACACCCACACACGAATACGTAGTACCAAGATCAATACCAACGGCAGGAACTTTAGCCATGTTTAAAAATACCAACGAACCTTTTTTTGTTGTCAGTGCAAAGAAAACGAAGAATATAAGAATATAATATGTATGTACATACATATGTATACTATATTACATAAGAGAGAAAAACAGGGCAAATATTTTATTCGTTTACCTGTGCAGCCGCCTTAAAATGTATGTAAAACTGTAACGCCGTTGGGAGGAATCTAGAAGATATGAAGTTGTTGGAGAAGGGGAAGCTGGTCGTTGATATTTAGAAGGCAAAACGATACAGATACAATGAGATGATTAGGAAAATCAAAACAAATGTCAAAACGCGCAGGAATTCAAGAACCTTTTCCCTTTGTAGCTCCACAGCGCCAGCAGTTCTCCTTTAAGCTGCAACAAACAATTTGTTAGGGCCAAAAACGGCTGTCAGTCTCTTTTAAACACAATTTGCTTAGAGTGTTGTTTTGTTGTTGTTGGTTTTTTAATTTTTTCTCAAAATTTAATTTTTATTTTGTTGGTTTATTGTGAAATTTCTAGATTTTTTTTAATCACTTATTTTTAGTATTTGCTTTTAAAAAACATTTAGTGCCTACATAAATTAAATAATTCTTTTTTGTACAACTTTTATTTAATATGTTGCGAATGTGTTGGCGAAATAATAATTTGAAAATGATTTTAGCTTTTCTTATTTCGTTCCGTATTCGATCGTGGCTGTTTCTCGTTTGACAAATTTTCAGTTAATGCAACTACATTTTACATCCAACGTTTCACATTTTTCATCAGCAGCACGAATCGCAAAGAATATTTTCTTTCTATTTTCTCTCAACAATCAGAAGCGTCACTCTATGGGAGGACTGTAGAAAAATAGAAAGAAATTGCAAACCCAACATCGAATCAAACTCAAGTTGTCTACAATTTCATCTGGTTTGGAATCCAGAATAGTAGCAAATCTCTAGGCAAAGTTTCCACAAACCGCGTGGAATTAAAAACACAAAACTTCGTATATATTTTTTTGTAAATAGACCCCTTCATGAAAAACAATATACCTACGGCTTGCAAATGCGTGTATTTCTATGCAGAACGAAAAAAGAAATTAAATAATTGTTATAATATAATTTTGATAATATGTACATACATACATATTTTTTTATTATGAAATAAACTGCTCTTATCTGAAATACAAGTCAAAATGGTGAGGTCCTTGTTTAAATCTATTTAAAACAAAGCAAAGAAAAATATAGGGATAGTATCGTTAAGTGAACAAATCATTTTGAAACGTTTGGCTCCTTATACTATTGTGACTTGCTATTGTGAATTGCTTCAACCTAACATTTGCTGGAAAGCAAACTTTTTCAATGAAAATCGCAGCCCACTAAATTAATATAAATGTGGAGCACTACACCGGCTTAGCAACGGCGTGGTACAGGGACACAGGAGATGCAGCAAACACGACCATTGAAGGAATTGGTCTAGTTGCTTAACGTATTAAGGCCGTGAAAGGAATGGGAATTCAAAATATCAATGATGGGCACGGTGTAGAGGGCTGTTCTTAGCCAGACTAGCCACTATTATGCATTCATTCATTTTGTCAAACAAATATTGCTCTGAATCAGCGAAGGATTTAACTAAATCAATCAATAATATTTTGTTATAGTTTTGCGCAGACAAAGAATATATTTCATGGCATCAATAAATATTTTTACTGAAATTTGTTGAAACTCTTCAGCCAACAGCTTGTTGGTAAAAAACTTTGTGATAATTTTTACTTTTTGGCTAAAATGCTTTTCTTTTCATTTTTCTATAATTTACTGAAAATATAAATACAATATTAGATTGCGCGCTCTCGACTACAAACATTTTTCCACAATAACGCAATTTATTTATAAATTTATCATGTAATAAACATTGGCTAATTTAAGCGATATGTAAATTGGTAGCAAATGTTTTTTTCTTTAATTTATTTTTGAAAATTTTAAGTGGGCAAATCGCTGTTTAGTTTATCTTTTTATAAATAAATTTTGCAAGTATTTCTCGCCTCGATCATTCGACTGGCTCCATAAATATATCTAATTCCGTTCAAGTTTAACATAATTTTCATTTTTCCTGAAGCAAATTAAATAAAAAGTAACAAACAACGAATTGGTTACTTATTACGGAACACATAGAAATTTGTTTGAGGGTTGGCCCTAGAAAAGTCGCAAAAATTTTGTTAGTCACTTAAGTTTTGTATTTCATTTACAGAAGTGAGTTTATTATGGGCTCTTGAGGCAACAAAATTAATATTGGATCAAAACTTAGCTGTCTTTTGCATGTTTTCCAGCAGTCCTGAAAACTGATGAGAAATGTGAAATTTGCATTCAAGAAGACAATGAGAATTGCCGAGAAACGCGTTCTAGTGATATTTTTCAAACCAATAAAATAAGCAGAATAGCCTTTTTTTGGGCTCAATTGCTTTAGAAAGGCTGAAAAAGACGTTTTGGCAGCATTTTGCCCAAGTCTTAACACATACGCGCACATTCGTAGCTGAACTGCATAATATGCACAAATTTATTTTTAATAATTTGTTTTCGCAATTTTCACTTTCGTTGTTGAGAAAAGAAATGGAAGACATTTCTCCCAAACACCTGTGATTCATTCATAACAAAAAATTATTTATAGCAAATATTATTTTCCTGTTTCTATCAGTGTCGGTCATAGACTTGTGTTTTGAATGCATTTTTTCAGTGTCAACTTCCGCTTTTTGTCATTTTTATTGTATGTATGTATTTTCTGCCTTTTAGCATTTTCAAATGCTTTTAGAAATTAAAAACATTTGTTGTTTCCGAAATGGATGTGGTAAGTATTTAATAGGCATGTTGTCCGCCGTAAGAATATTTCAAGCCACTTGATTTGATGATTTTGTTGTGAAAACTTAACACGATTTCAACTTTTGTAAAGAAAGTAGGAAAAATCGGGGGAAAACAATATATGTATTACCCCAAGCACAGACTGTGCTACCGCGCAAATTTGAAGAAAGAAAGAAATTTCAAAAGGTATATGAATAAAGCTAAAGCGAAGTATTGCCAAAATTGGGATTATTAGATAAACTATTTCAAGAAACAGCCTTACAGCTACAACTCTGCTTTAATCAAAACTATCCAATCTGTAGAGATGGTGGTTATCTGTAAGGATTTCAATAGCTTTTAAGAAAATACAAAATAAATTTATTTTATATCTGCGGCCAGGGCTCCACCAGTCGATAATCGTGCTTACTACGGTTCCCAAAATATTTTTAAATTTTTCAAACTTAGAAACTCTGCAAAGTTTCAGACACTCATTTTCAATATCAGTTTAGTAAAAAACAAAACTTACACGAATAATAATATTCCAAATTATGTGGATGAATGCTGGTCAGCCATTTTTTCGTTCACAGAAAGACATGTCTTGGAAAATTGCAAAATTGCAAATTTGAATATTTGCCAGGTTGTTGCAGTTTCTTATTGTGGCCAGATTTGTTGTTTTGAAATTAACGGAAACAAGACATTCCGCATTTCCGGTATACAGACAGTGAGTGCAGACTAAGCGGCCATTTGATTACCCTCAGAAGACAGCACTAGTGTCAAATTAGAAAAGACCGCTTGTCAAACTAAATATAGCAACAAAAATGTGCCAGCTGATCCAAATCTTCTCAAGAACGAAAACTTCTGCACTTTTTCGGTTAAAGACAATTTCCGTTTTTAATTAAGAAATATGTGTATTTATTGAATTAAAAAAAAACCAGACGTATGTTAATTAAATAATTAAGCACACAATCGAAAGCATTTAGCCAAAACCGAAGCAAAACCTAAACAAAATGGTAAGACGAAGAGCAATTAAGACGAAACGATTTTGGAAAATGTGCGGTCTTTTATGAATTATGAACTAAAAATAGATGTTGACCTACAAATTTTTTGGGAGTCTTCTAAAAGCACGCAAATTTGGAGAAACATGTAGGTTAGTTATTAAAATGTTGCTTTAAATTTCTAGGCGGTATTGGGAGCTCAACTAGTGATAACATTGATTATGGTCAGTGTTATACAAAAATTGCATCCACACTTTTCCTTCGCCAAATGGATTTTGTGTTCAACTGGCTTATATCGTTATCTACACCCCACCGATGGTGAACTTCGAACGAAGGGAGGAGTGCCAAAAGAAAGGCCTCAAAAAGGTGGCCACAAGAGCGGAAAACATCAGCAGAATGGCACGGCTAACCACAAAGAAGGTCAGTTTCATATACCGCGCAGCATAGAAATAGAACTACAAACTGCGCCGGTAATTGCTAAAGATGTTATTTACTTGAGATATTTCACCGAGTACCAGTGGTTGGTGGATTTTAGTGTTTATGCTGCCATTGTTTATATTATTTCAGAGGTAGGGAACGTACGCATCCATTAAATGTCACACATATACACATCAATTAAATGTTAATCTCTGCTTTAAAGGTCTATCACTATTTTGTTCCGCTTAAGAACGAAGTGAATTTGAGCATGGTGTGGTGTATGTTAGTGATATTTTTTGCCATGTAAGTGTAAAGATTGTGGGTTTCTTATATTATATGTTTCTTATATGTTTTACTTTTTTTTATAAATTTTAGAAAACTTTTGTCATCTTTAACTGTTTTATACTTTCAAAGTGAAGAGTCCATTGGTGAACGTTCCATGGTCATTGTTGCCTGTCTGGTTTATTTGCTTATTGCCATGATTGTTTTAATCATAGACGAGCGTATATTGGAAACCGGTTTGGAAGATGCTTATGCCAGTTTTAATTCAAGTGCTTCCAAATTCCTAAACGAACAGGGCCTAAAATCATCGTAAGTAAAACAAAAACTAAATAACTGAGAATTCCTTTTAACTGATTTTTCCACTATGGGAATAAGTTCATGTCGTTAAGAGTTGCTTTCAGCATGGTCCGTTTCATTTCTTAAACTTCAAATCTGTTCTGTTATATCATGTTATTCAAACATTCACTTGATTTCTAAATACAAATTGCATCCACAGATATTGACTTTGTGCTGCTCCTTTGTAATTTTTCCGGCGTTAAAAAATATGTTAAGCACTTAATTTATTATATACAAGGAGTATTTTTTTAAAATAATATTTATATCCTATTTTTGATTTCACAAATTTCGTGATTTGAAAACACGTGATTTCCAAAATATGTCTGTACATTAAAAGCAAAAGTGATAAAAATGTTGTACCACAAGTTATTTGTACCTTTTTTTTGCTTTTCAGAGGTCCTGCTTCGAAAATTGTTGTGAAATTCTTTATGGCTCTCGGCTGTGGTGTTCTGGGCTCACTATTCACATTTCCCGGCCTGCGTATGGCCAAAATGCACTGGGATTCTTTGAGCTACTGTCGAGAGAATAAACTTTTACAAATTTTGTTGAACATCAGTTTCGTCTTGCCTTTTATATTGGTCATTTTGTGGATCAGACCGATTAGCAGAGATTACTTAACAGATCGTATATTCCAAGGAATGGATCGACCTTTGTAAGTATTTTACGACAAGCAATAAAAAAAACTTTATTTACTAAATTTATTTGCAGACTTACGCCCAATACTTTTGAAACATTGCGTTTGTTGTTAGTGGTTTTTGTGGTCATTTTAAGGTTCGCCTTAATACCCATCTATTTGCAGTCGTATCTCAATTTGGCTCATGACAAAATTATGGATTTACGCAAAGAAGCTGGGCGCATAACAAATTTTGAATATCAAAAAAAGGTTGGAGTATGAACGCAGAGAATAGTCATATATTTATGTACGCCCTTATTGAAATTTTTTGCAGATATCTTCTATATTTTATTATCTCTGCGTGGTTACTTTACAGTTTGTGGCTCCGTTAATATTATGCCTGTATCTTACATTAATGTACAAAAGCTTAGGTGGTTTCAGTTGGACTGGCGTCTTTCCAAAAAACCTTTTGCAGCCCGAATGTGATGCCCAGTTAGAACCAATTTTAGCGGATGAAACTGATTTTATGGAAGGCAGTGGCATGGCCTTCGTGGCAAAAGAAACGGAAAAAGAGTTTAACATTTTAGAATCCGCACAAAATCTACAAAATTCTATAATGAGTTTGAAAAATGTAAGTCGGGGTGAGGCGCTCAGTGGTTACAGTAAAAGAATTGTGTTTTTTTTTTAGGTGCTCAGCACGGAAGTTTATAAAGGTTTCCTGGGTTTCGCTACTTGGTGGAGTTATTTTGCCCTATTTGCCACCTCATCTTTGGGCATTGTTTATCAGTCCTATTTTAATAAAACCTAAGACTCGTGAAAAACTTCTAAAAGCAATAATTTTTAAGAATTCATAAAGTTAACAATTTTAAAGTCACTAGATGTTAGTAAAACTTTTGAGGCAAGTTGTTTGTCTTGATTTAACTAAGAATCCTCAAATCATCCAATCCATTTTTGGTTTTATTTATTTACTATAATTTGTTATAAGAAATTTTAGAATCTGTTTAACTACATCGAGCGATAAGGTTTGCATATAATGCTAATTGCAAAATCTGCTTCGGGTGTCCAACATTAAATTTATTCACTTTTATGAGATTTGAAAAGTTGTAGTTTGCAAAATGCAGGCAAACCTTAAAGTTCGATACTTATTAATCAAATGTACATATTTATAAACTGGTTGTTTAATTTGTGTTCGTTAAAAAGTGTTTTGGATGTACTCGCATGTGTTCGATTAGAAAACCAATGATTACATATACCTTAGAGAGCTTAAATAAAAACTTGAAAGAGAATTTTAAAACACCACAAATAAGAACTTTAAATGTTTTAATTTTTGTAACGAACTATAAGAAGGTTCACACAAGGAAAAGAGAGACTGACAAAAATGAAAACTTGTCCGTAATTTTGAATATGTTTCCACTGGAAGGCGATACATTTTTCAGGACACATAAAAAATGAAATTTCTTTTTACACTAAGCCTGAGAAATACCCTGTCCGCCTTTCAGCTTCGTAATGAAATTTATTTTTTTTTTAATAGAAATTTTAAGTAAAAATTTATTATGAAAAGTTTTATTATAAATTATTATTATTATTATTTTTGGTTTCTACGAGTGCATATAAATAATTTTAATTTAATACTTAATGTTATTAATAAATATCTTAATGGTTTCTGTTAATCCGACTTCAAAAAAGTTCGCTGCGATTATATTTTTCATTTCCATTTTGAAATTGATTTTATTTTTGCACAATTAATTGGTCCCGGTGGGACAGAAAATGGGATAGTTTTCATAAAAGTTTATATTAATGTATTCAATATTCGTAGTCTAGCGGTTTCAATAAAAGTGACAGATCTTTGGATGTCGGTCGAGTGTTTTTCAATTGCTAATTTAATATGTGTTAAATTTAAAGTCCCATGATCTGTTCTTGCTTATAGACGGCATGATAAGCATTGCGTATCAAAACATATGGGAAACAAGACTCCAATAAGTCCATGGTTAAAAATGGCGATTGTTTAACAATTTCGTCCAAAAGCAAATAAATGGATTCACGATTGCGTGTCGCCTCACGATCGGATTCTTGGCCCAGCCTCAACAGTGACGAGCTACCTAATGCTAGAAACTCCTTCATGCGATCCTCAATATCATTTTGGCCACAAATTGTGAACAGAGCTCCAAAGATATTGTTGATGGCCACCGACATGCAGTGAGTGTTATTGGAATGACCATCAATGCTGGCACGGTAAAACGAATTTTCGTTGCGTGCCAGTTTTGGTATGGACACGGCTACAAATACCATTAACAGGCAAGCAATCAAGTGTTCGCCTTCGTCGAATTCAGGCTTCTTAGATTTCAGTGTGGCCGCTAGAGTCGGATCAACTTTACACATTAGACCTGCTGAAGCGGCCATTTCGGAGGCCACACGTATTTGATCACCGCCCGGCAAATGCTCTTGAAAATCTTTCACTGAACTTAACAGAAATGGTATGCGTTTTTCCAGCACATCCTCCAAAGCCTCGTGCACCAAATTTCGAAAGCACAGTATAACACCAATAATAGTCATCCGCTGTAGTACGCGGTCTACGTCTTGCAAGCGTTTGAACTGTTCCTTCATAACTTCCGGCTTATCGAAACTGGTGCGCAAAGTTATTAAAACTTCTTTGTTCACTCCCACTAGCGACTTCAGTTCTTGTACTTGATTGGCTATATGCCACATTAAAGTTTCGTTCAAGGTTTTGATGCCGTATGGGCCCACCAGTTCTGCCAGGGCTCTCAGTTCGTTTAGATCTGAAAATTCTTGTGGATTAAAGGGTACCCAGCCTTCGGGTGAAATTGGTACGAATGCTTTTTGGTTGTTGCTGAACACGATATTGCCAGATGAAACACGGCGTAATAAGACCTCAGTATACCTTAAAACAAAACAAACAGAAAATACATTTTATACAACATATGTAAGTACAACATCTTTAAGCATACCAAGTGTTGTACAAGGCAGCTATAGTCTTCTCGCCATGTGAATCCAAAGCCTGGGTTTGCTGCAATAGACAATTGTTGAATACTCGCGTCATATCAATATGAACATAATTCTCCACAGTTTGGAGAACATTCATATAAGCCCTCACGGAAGCCAATAGTTCGGAAGGTTTTGCAATTTCCATGGTTTCTTGGTTAAACATGACCATACCAACCAAGTCACGTGAGAAACGATGTTCTAAATTTTGACACAAATACTCGCGCGGAGCAAATGCAAACTCCCACACATTAACCGTGGGACAATAGTTGATGGCGAAACACAACTCCGTCAAAGCCATGTGCAACTTATCCATGGTTGTAAGATCTTCACGGGTCTTACGATACGACTCATCGCCTGGTTTCCTGATATCATCGAACTGCTTCTTTGATTTATCCTTTTTCTTGCGGGCTGATTGCACCGAAAGTATTTTGGCACAGTGTTTTGGTAGAAGAGCATCTGTCATGGTACACTGTTCATCACAAATAGTGTTTATTATATTCTTCGCTTCCTTGGCCATTTCCTCCAAGAAGATATTAACCACACTAAGAGATCGTTCACGTATATGATGTCTTTCTTCTGGACACATTTCATGGGTACAATTTTGAAAGTGCGAACAAATAAGAGGAAAAGCTATAATGTAGCGATTTTGTGCTGGGAATTCGAGGCACATGTGAAACTGGTCATCAAACATTTTGCTGTAGAAACAAAAAATGCTCAAGTCAGATGTTTCCACTAAAATTTCATCTAAATTGTCCACCACACGTGTGTGAAACACCATCGAATCTAACAGACGCGTCAAGTCAATGTGCTCTTGAATGCGCAGAACAGCCTTGCTGACGCTCATGTATGTCTGCAAACGAAACCAGTCCAAACGGAATGCTCTGAAATCGAACATTTCATTGTCTTCAACTTGTTTTACCTTCAAGCCGTAAGCCGTGTTATAGAGGGAGGAAAAAATAACACTTTCGTCTTCGGGACACATTTGTAGGCTTTGCATGCGTATGTTCAAATCAACAGAATCAAATCCGGATAGATATTGCACATAGTAACGTTGCATTACTTGGCTGTACTTCCTTACAAGGGCTCTTAACTCTTCCATGTGAAATAGTAACTCCGGCAGTTGACGATCAACAAGATCTTCGTTACTTTTGCCTAAAATAAAACAGCAAACGATATTAATAAAAGAAAAATTTATATTTTAACCCTTTTTCAACATCTGCGTAATTAGTAGTTGTAAATTTAAGCCAAGCAATTCATCTTATAATTGATATAGATACGCTAATACTAATAATAATATTTGAAAGATCTTACCTTTGTTTTTTAACACTGGAGGATTATCATTGTGCCTTAGCAGCCACAGAATCTCGTCTCTTGCCAAGCAAAGTCCAATAAATATAAAAATAGCCTTCGGGCCCAATAAACCAGGTTGGTCGGTCATTATCAAAGCCAATTCTTTCAATGCGGTACGCAAAAACTTCCTACGTTCCCGATGCATCAAAGAAGCCTTCTGCACAGCAGTCGAATATGCCTCCTTCACTTCACTTATGCGTTTGCTATAACCCTTAATGCCATCAAAAAATGACTGTATGTATTGATGTATTTGCAGAACCTCATCTCGAAATAAGGCGACGACCCAACTGGACTCGAGGGCAGACGTCCAAATTTTATTAACATCGGGATACTGAGTCAACATTTGATGATTTAATAGAAGACCAAAAATTATCCAGCGATCCATCGCTTCCAATGACAGATATTCGCAAGACATGGTGTCAGTGCGCACAGCTTTGAGGAGTATTGCAGGATTACCGACCAAACTGAGCTTTTGCATTTCACGCCATTTGTCTGCTGGTAGATTGCGCAGTGGATAAATTGTGGCCAGGGAGCGCAATGCATTTGTCAGCAACCGTTGATGAGGTATAAATTCCTCGGACAACTTCTTCAAGGGTACTTCGTAGTCCAAAATCATTTGGCCGAGGCGTGGAAAGCCGGGATCAGACTGGCTGTTTTGCAACTCGTAAGCCGCATTATAAAGACCCAAAACCGCCTTCCGATCTTCGACCCTCGACAGAAGTATCATCAAAGAGACGTATGTTACCACCAAGTCGAGATAATTTTTCGTCAACTCAAAATTAAGCGTTATATCCAAATATATTTGGCAAGCATCCATGGTAGTGAGTAATTCACAGACATTGTCCTTAAAATCCAATAGGTCAACAAAAGTGTGATAATACAGCGACAAAGATTTAGTTATCTCGGCTTTTATGTTGACAATAGCGTTTAAACCTTTTACATCTATGTTCGGGAAGCGCTTTACTATAAATTTAATAGTGGACTCCAAAGACTTTTCTGAAAGAAAGCCCGGTTTTGATTTTGTGTCACCGCAAGCCTTTTTAATATTGTAGACTCTAGTTAAAATGCCTAAACCGCGATCATTGAGGATAATTAACTTTTCAGCAATCTTCTGCTGATTTGGATAAATTGGTCTGGCCATAACGAATTTTATTTTATTTTTTTGTAAATATATGTGTATGTGGGTATGATTTTTTTATACAGACATCTGTCTCAGTTGTGGTGTCGGCCCCGCCTAGAAAATCCGTATATTGATTCCTTTTTGGATGCGCAGTATTTGAAAAACTGTTTGCTTCACATCAATTTATTAAGATTATTGCCTCTAGCTTAAATAGTTAAAAGTTAATATTTCTTTTATTTTTAAAAATTCTACATTTTTTCGTCTTATAAACACTTTTACTACAAGCACATAAACAAACTTTTGACATTCTGTTCTCGAAATACTAAAGAAGGCAACCGTGTTATTGTGAAACCTATGGGAAAAATAAACTAAAAACAGTGTGATTCATAAAAATATATTCGGAGTTGTCAGTCACAAAAGTGGACATTTCTTGGCAAGTTTGTAAAATTCCATTTCCATTAATATACAATTTCATAGATTTTGGAACGAATTGATTCGATTTCCCAGTATATATTATATCTTTTTCAGCAAAGAAAAAATTATTGGTCATAGAAAAATACATTCCTCCTATATTCAGTTCAATAGCATATAAGTTAAAAATTAAAGGTACAAAAGTAAGATATGGCAAATATTTATATAAAAACTACAATATTATTCTTTCCCCCCTCAGGTTTGCACCAGAACAAATCACTTCAGGCCATCCGTCTTAATCGAACTTTCATCCCTGGCTGAAAGGTCACAACATAAATTAAGTATAGGAGTCTTTACCGACACTGGCGATTTCTATAACAAAATATGGCATTGCATTAGTCGTTATCGATTGCTTTGCAGAGTCGTTCTGAATCGTCCAAGAATCGATTATAAGTTGAAATGATTTTTTCGTTGAGACGAAGAAGCAAAAGAAGTTGACAATTGTTAAGAAAAGCTTTTTGTAAACAAAATGGAAAAAAGGAACAAAATTACAACTGGAAAGCAATTTGAAGTTTTAATAGCAGAGTTGGAAAAAAAACCAAGTCTAGCTCGAGGCATCCATCGGGGAACAACACTTATTAATACATTTAGACAAGACTGGGAAGAAATTACAAGAAAACTAAATGCTCATGGTCCACCAATTCGGAATTGTGATGGATGGCTAAGGGTAAAATAAGAAACCCATTTGATTGTTTCGTTTAAAATCCCAAGTGTTTATTTCAGGTTTGGAGAGATTTTAAATTTAAACTAAGAAAAAAATTGTTGCAAAAGGAAGCGGAGAAGAATGGCATATACGAAGGAAAACCTAAATATATAATACTTTTTCCATTGGAAAAAGCTGCCGCGAAATTCATATTTTCTGAAAATCACTTTAATGACGACAACTCGCTTTTGGAGTTCCAGCCCGCCGTTGAAGAAATAAAGTCAGAATCCATCGATGAAACCATGTGGGAGGAAGAGGAAGAATTTCAGTCAGAAAATCAGTCTGTCGTAGAAGAAATAAAAACGGAAGACTATTGCATGTTGGGCCAGAGTCTCTTGGGCGATGAAGATTATTTGCCTTCAACTTCAACAAATTCATTTCAAGTACAAATGTTGGGATCTCCGGAAAGAAAGAAGAGGAAACGAGTTCGTAAGTGTGATCAGCGACAAGATTTGTTGGAAAAACACAATGCCATGCAGGAAAAAGTTTTTAATGAAATTTCAAATACCATGAAAGAATTGCAGAATATTTTCCGAGATTCAAGTCAGCAGCAACGCAGAATTTTGGAAGTACAAGAAAAGAAACTTGAAATAATCCAACGGCAACATGAAAGAGAAGAACAATTATATAAAAGCGAAATGAAACTTAAGATTTTGGAAATGAAAATGAAAACCAAAGAGTTGGAAGCCCTTGACAAGCACAGTAAAAGTTAATATTTTTATGTAAAAGAGAAAAAAAAACAATTTTCATATGAACTCGGTTGTCACAAATGCTATTGAACTCGTAGTTCAATAGTACGAACGAAAAAGGTTTTTTGTTTCGAATTTGTTTAAGATGAAGTTGGCAGATATAGTTCAAGTTTTCTGGGGACCTGTGGTTGTGTTTCTGACCATAGGCGATCTCTTAAGCGCCGTATTTTTAATATCAAGTAAACGCTTAGTGTGTTAAGTAACTGAGTGTCCTATGGAGTCTACAACGCACACAATTTACTAGTTTTGATTATTAATTCTATATATGTATGTATGTATGTAAATAAAAAATTAATTATGTATGTGCACTATTTATTGTATAATTTAATAATTTTATGTTCATCAAACATAACACAAATCATGTATTTTACCCATGAGACGTATCCATATGAAAAGTAGATTATTCTGTAATTTAATTCTTATTTGGCTTTAGTTTTAATTTCATAATATATGTATGTATGTAAACTTTAATACTGTTATATAAATGAATGAAAATGATGAAGAATTTATTTATTTTTCGTGTTATAATAATATACATATGTATAAAGAATGCATTATGGGAACTGCAACTACATTTTTAAAACCAAAGTAGTTACGTAGTTTTGCATTTCAGCTCACTAGAGTTTTCCCTATTATATTGAATAATGCAAAAGCTAATAAACTCTATTTCTGCTTTGTACAACAAAAGAACTTTACGTGCTATGAACCAAATTTCCAAACAACTTTTGGAGGTCTTTCGTAGTGTCTCTTCTAAAAGAGACAGCCGAACTCATTTAATCAATGTGAAAGCTTGTCACTCAAGTACAAAAGTCACAATTTTCATTGACGTCGAAGGAAATACATACATACAAACAAGATATTTGTTATATAAAAATACAAAAAAACAAAAAGAGAACTCATCAACACTGTTTATTTCACTGACAACATATGGCATTGCAGTTGTCGTGTTCGATAGCGTATCGAAGTCGTTATCAACACTGGCAACTTCTATGCGTAAATATGCCATTGCTGATGGCGTTATCGATAGTGTTACTAAGTCGCTGTGAGGCGTCTAGCAATCGATTACAAGTTGAAGCGACTCTAATTGACAAATATAATACATGTGTTGCAAAGAAGTTTTTGTCAGTAAAACATTTAATTGAATATTTAATTATTTTTAAATGATGGAGAAAAGAAACAAAATAACTACGGGCAAACAGTTTGAGACTCTAATCTCTGAGTTGGAAAAGAAACCCAGTTTAGCGCGAGGAATCCATCGGGGAACGACTCACGTTAATAATTTTAGGCAAGACTGGGAAGAAATTACCAGAAAACTTAATGCTCAGGGTCCGCCAATGAGGGCGTGTGATGGATGGTTAAGGGTAAACAACAGGAATAGAAACCACTACTTTGCTAAATAAAGTGTTCTTTTTAGGTTTGGAAGGATTTCAAATTTAAACTTAGAAGAAAATTATTGCAGAAGGAAGCGGAAGAGAAGGGAATTGGCGGTGGAAAATTTAAAAGCATAATACTCTTTCCTTTAGAAAAAGCAGCTGCAAAATTAATTTCCGCTGAGAATCAACTAAATAGAAAAAAATCGGATTCAGAGTTTCAGCCTTCTATAGAAGAAAGACACACAATCTGGGAGGAAGAAGAAGTATTCGAACCTGGAGATCAGGCTGTCATAGAAGAAGTTAAAACCGAAGACTACTGCATGATGGATCAGACTCTGATGGGCGATGAAGAATATTTGCCTTCACCACCCGTTAATAGATTTCAAGTAAAAATGTTGGCATCGCCAGACAGAAAGAAAAAGAAACGAAATCGCAAGAGTGAACGACAATACGAATTGTTAGAAAGCCACAGCGCCATGCAAGAGAAAGTCTTTTATGAGATTTCAAGTACAATGAATGAACTGAAAAATATTCTTAAAGATTCTGCCTATTGCCAAAGAAAAATGTTAGAAATTGAAAAACAAAAACTTGAAATAATGCAAAGGCGACACGAGAGAGAAGAACAGCTGTTCAAAAGCGAAATGAAACTAAAGCTGTTAGAAATGAAGATAAAAACAAAAGAACTGGAGGCGCTCGAGAAGAAAAGTAAAAGTTAATGTCTACCCAGATGAGGCACCAACAATCTTAAGTTAGTTAATATTTATATTCGCATGCGTTTTAAATTATTGCCACTTCAAACAGACTTGTAAAAATTTCCTTTAAAAAAGTAAAGATCCCAAAGAAAACAAAATCTTCTATGTATGTAGATAAGATTGAACATATAATTATATATTTCTTTAATTTCATTAAACAAATAATTATAGTAAAAGTGTGTGTATATTTACGTAAATAATTATTTAAGGCTTAGAAGTAATAAATGTCTTTTTAATAACTTGTAATTATAGATGTATTTCATATTGTCAACAAAAATAGCGAGTATGTACTAATTATATAGTTTTTTTTCGAAAACGTAAGCAAATCTTTCTTGCACTTACATATATTGAAGCGTAGAAAGCGTGTTCTGAAAATCACGTTTTTGAAAGTAATTTGAAATCAAAGCATAGATGTTCTGCCCACAAATCTTTTGTGATTTGAAATGTTTGCTTGATTTGGCAATATTTGTTCAAACTTTGTATTAGATATTTTTGTTGTTGTTGTTAATTTTTAAAGTAAAGTGAATGAAATTATAAACGAGATATGTATGAAAATCTAAGAGATAGGTTGTATCATTTAGTTTTATGACTTCGCATTTTCTTTTTGGCCATCAGCATCAAACATTTCAAATTGTTTTTAATTTTTAAAAACGAATAACTTTAGTTAATTTTTTACCAAAACTCTGATTAATTTTCAATACATAGAAAATGTCATAAAAAAATCAGATGTTTCCTTACGCTTTCAATAAGTTAAAATGACACCGAAAAGTTGTAAGTTTTGTGATTAGAAATCTTGTAATTTTCAGAACCTGCCCAACAGTGTACGTGAATGCAAATTATTTAATTTAATATTTGTTACCATTATAAGACAATTTTTTGTTTCAAGATTGAAATTTCAAACATTAGCTATTCTAAATAATTTATTATTAAGCTGTAACAAACGAACAACAGAAAAAATCAAAATTTTTTAAACCAAAATGTTGTGAAATATAAAAATACTTTAGTTGTCAATACTTCAATTATTTAAAATTAAGTCGGCATATTTGTACTCATCTTATTCATATTTTCCTACGCATAACAACTCATTTACTTGGAGTATACGAGCATTTTTTGATGAATATGAGTACGACCATGTAGTTATTTGTCAACTGTATGCTCTGCAGCAAAATAAACTAATTAAATTAAGAACTTATAAACCTAATAATTGCTCTTGCTTGTAGACCGCATGATAAGCATTGCGTATCAAAACATATGGGAAACAAGACTCCAATAAGTCCATGGTTAAAAATGGCGATTGTTTAACAATTTCGTCCAAAAGCAAATAAATGGATTCACGATTGCGTGTCGCCTCACGATCGGATTCTTGGCCCAGCCTCAACAGTGAAGAGCTAGCTAAAGCTAGGAACTCCTTCATGCGATCCTCAATATCATTTTGGCCACAAATTGTGAACAGAGCTCCAAAGATATTGTTGATGGCCACCGACATGCAGTGAGTGTTATTGGAATGACCATCAATGCTGGCACGGTAAAACGAATTTTCGTTGCGTGCCAGTTTTGGTATGGACACGGCTACAAATACCATTAACAGGCAAGCAATCAAGTGTTCGCCTTCGTCGAATTCAGGCTTCTTAGATTTCAGTGTGGCCGCTAGAGTCGGATCAACTTTACACATTAGACCTGCTGAAGCGGCCATTTCGGAGGCCACACGTATTTGATCACCGCCCGGCAAATGCTCTTGAAAATCTTTCACTGAACTTAACAGAAATGGTATGCGTTTTTCCAGCACATCCTCCAAAGCCTCGTGCACCAAATTTCGAAAGCACAATATAACACCAATAATAGTCATCCGCTGCAGTACGCGGTCTACGTCTTGCAAGCGTTTGAACTGTTCCTTCATAACTTCCGGCTTATCGAAACTGGTGCGCAAAGTTATTAAAACTTCTTTGTTCACTCCCACTAGCGACTTCAGTTCTTGTACTTGATTGGCTATATGCCACATTAAAGTTTCGTTCAAGGTTTTGATGCCGTATGGGCCCACCAGTTCTGCCAGGGCTCTCAGTTCGTTTAGATCTGAAAATTCTTGTGGATTAAAGGGTACCCAGCCCTCGGGTGTAATTGGTACAAATGCTTTTTGATTGTTACTCAAGACAATGTTGCCAGCAGACACGCGTCTTAGAAGAACTTCAGTGTACCTGAAAATTAGAATAAATGTAATCCTAATTCGTACTTTTTTTAAAACTGTAACTATACCAGGTGTTGTACAAAGCAGCTATAGTTTTCTCCCCATGTGAATCCAAAGCTTGAGTCTGTTGCAACAAACAATTGTTGAAAACACGAGTCATATCGATATGAACATAATTCTCCACAGTTTGGAGAACATTCATATAGGCCCTCACGGAAGCCAACAGTTCAGAAGGTTTTGCAATTTCCATGGTTTCTTGATTAAACATGACCATCACAACCAAATCTCTCGAAAACCGATGCTCTAAATTTTGACACAAATACTCGCGCGGAGCAAATGCAAACTCCCAAACATTAACCGTGGGACAATAGTTGATGGCGAAACACAACTCAGTCAAAGCCATGTGCAACTTATCCATGGTTGTAAGATCTTCACGGGTCTTACGATACGACTCATCTCCTGGTTTCCTGATATCATCGAACTGCTTCTTGGATTTATCTTTTTTCTTTCGGGCTGATTGCACCGAAAGTATTTTAGCGCAATGTTTTGGCAACAAAGCATCGGCCATTGTGCACTGTTCATCACAAATAGTAGTAATGATATTCTTCGCCTCCTTGGCCATTTCCTCCAAGAAAATATTAACCACACTAAGAGATCGTTCACGTATATGATGTCTTTCTTCTGGACACATTTCATGGGTACAATTTTGAAAGTGCGAACAAATAAGAGGAAAAGCTATAATGTAGCGATTTTGTGCTGGGAATTCGAGGCACATGTGAAACTGGTCATCAAACATTTTATTGTAGAAACAAAAAATACTCAAGTCAGATGTTTCCACCAAAATTTCATCCAAATTGTCCACAACACGTGTGTGAAATACCATCGAATCCAATAAACGAGCCAATTCCACATGTTCTTGTATGCGTAAAACTGCTTTGCTAACACTCATGTATGTCTGCAGACGGAACCAATCCAAACGGAATGCTCTAAAATCGAAAAGTTCATTCTCTTCCACTTGTTTTACCGTCAAACTAGACGCTGTATTGAATAGGGAAGAGAAAATAACGCTCTCATCCTCCGTACACACTTGCAGACTTTGCATGCGTATATTCAGATCTGTGGAATCAAATCCAGAAAGATATTGCACATAATAACGCTGCATTACTTGACTGTATTTACGTACTAAGGCACGTAATTCCTCCATATGGAACAACAACTCGGGCAATTGCCGGTCAACGAGATCTTCATTACTTTTACCTAAAATAATAATATTAATAAATAAATGGGTTTTCAGTCGTTATACTGACGCAATATAAATCTATATTGCCTTATAAATCCAAATTTCTAGACTAATTTACCTTTATTTTTCAGCAATGGAGGATTATCGTTATGTCTCAGAAGCCATAATATTTCATCTCGCGCCAAACAAAGTCCAATAAATATGAAAATAGCTTTAGGGCCCAACAGACCAGGTTGGTCGGTCATTATTAAAGCCAATTCTTTCAATGCGGTACGCAAAAACTTCCTACGTTCCCGATGCATTAAAGAAGCCTTCTGTACAGCAGTCGAATATGCCTCCTTCACTTCACTTATGCGTTTGCTATAACCCTTAATGCCATCAAAAAATGACTGTATGTATTGATGTATTTGCAGAACCTCATCTCGAAATAAGGCCACGACCCAACTGGACTCTAGGGCAGACGTCCAAATTTTATTAACATCGGGATACTGAGTCAACATTTGATGATTTAATAGAAGACCAAAAATTATCCAGCGATCCATCGCTTCCAATGACAGATATTCGCAAGACATGGTGTCAGTGCGCACAGCTTTGAGGAGTATTGCAGGATTTCCGACCAAACTGAGCTTTTGCATTTCACGCCATTTGTCTGCTGGTAGATTGCGCAGTGGATAAATTGTGGCCAGGGAGCGCAATGCATTTGTCAGCAACCGTTGATGAGGTATAAATTCCTCGGACAACTTCTTCAATGGTACTTCGTAGTCCAAAATCATTTGGCCGAGGCGTGGAAAGCCGGGATCAGACTGGCTGTTTTGCAACTCGTAAGCCGCATTATAAAGACCCAATACCGCTTTGCGATCTTCAACTCTTGACAAAAGAACCATAAGAGAGACATAAGTCACCACAAGATCTAAGTAATTCTTGGTCAACTCAAAATTAAGCGTTATATCCAAATGTATTTGACAGGCATCCATTGTGGTAAGCAGTTCGCATACATTGTCCTTAAAATCCAACAAGTCGACAAAAGTATTATAATATAAAGATAACGATTTGGTTATTTCTGCCTTTATATTTACGATTGCATTGAGACTTTTAACATCAATGTTGGGGAATTTTTTCACTATGAATTTAATAGATGATTCCAAAGATTTTTCGGACAGAAATCCTGGCTTTGATTTGGTGTCTCCGCAAGCTTTTTTGATATTGTACACTCTGGTCAATATGCCCAAGCCGCGATCATTTAGGATAATCAGTTTTTCAGCAATTTTTTGCTGATTTGGATATATTGGTCTAGCCATGGCAAAGGTGTTTTATGTTTAAAATTGCGTGTAGGTGTAAAAGGCACAGACGTCTTGCAAACACTTGTTTAAAGTTGACCCCACCTAGAATACACTATATTGTATTTGCACTTCTTTTCAAACAAATTAACAAGATACAATAAAATATTCAATTTTTAATAATAACATTGCAGATAATTCCTTTTCTAAGTTAAAACATTGCAAACGCTATAATTTTCATAACAAAATTATTCATTCTTTCTCACAAATCTTATTTTTTTAGAAATTTATTTTGGAAATTGATGAACTCATGAGAAGATATCAAACTATTGTGAATTGCAAACTTTTTTCCACAAGTTATTCACCCAGCAAACTTTTTTGACGCAAAAAGGCGCTGAAAAAGTTTCTGAATTGAAGTATCTCTGAAGGTGACAATAAGTGATCGTAAGCAGAATTTTTCATTTTGGTCTTATAGTCAAATAAAAAGAGATAATTTTTATATAATCTTATAAAATATAAGGTTTTTTTGCTTTAAATTAATCAACTAATACACTACAATATTTGTTGTGCTTTTAGTTAGTATATACTTATACCAAATACATATGTATGTATGTATGCAACTCCGAAAAAAAGTTTGCCAACTCCCAAATAAAGTTTGATCTCTTCGCGGCGCTCTTTGTGATAAATTTTATTTGAGTTCATGTAAAGCTGGTATTATATTTTAGTCCGTTTGTTTTTACAGTGGTGGTATCAATTTTGACAAAAGATGCTGTGTACTCATAGATTGCATTAAAATTCAGTGTGTGTATTATTTTTGTTCAATTTGTGTTATGTACATACATACATACATGCATACATGCATATTTCAATAGTTGTGATTTGCTTATTGAGCATCTTGGTTTTTGTGATGTGTCATGGTGTTGCCGAATGGCTTAATATAAACGGTTTGATTTTTATATGGCAACTACAGCATGTGCTATTTGCCTAACTCTTCTTTACTTTGTTGTTGTTAGTGTGATTGTTTTTTTGTTTTGAGTTTTTTACTCACGCAACTGAAAAAGCTGTTATTTTGTTTTTGTTTCTTAAATATTATCATGTGTTTTCATATTAAACCGCCGCGAATTTTCAACAACAGTGAAATAAATATTTATTGCTTGTTTTCCATTAAAAATTTGCAAATCTAATTGAATTGTAAAACGAACACCAATTAAAGTGGCATTTATTTAAAATTTAGCAAACTGATTTCAACAAAATAAAAATCAAATTAATACTCTTTTGGCTAAACAAGATTGCCATTTCAAATAACATGTTCTGACACTTGTAACCACCAATTTATTTTATTTATCACAAGTTTGGTAATTAACATTTTTTTATGTAAAAAAACATAAGAATAAATTCTAAGTTTTTTATGTACAATTTCTTTTATACATGAACATACATACATCTTTTATATACATACATACATATGAACTTACGTAAATATAATATAACGTATGTATGTACGTACATACATATGTATGTATGGATGTGTTTCTGTGTGACGATTTACATACATACTTACATACATACATATATGCATACAACTGTACATGAGTGTCAGGCAACAGATAAACTAAATTAACTATGCAAAACTATTCTTTTGCTTAGACAATCAGTTAAATATTTTAAGATTGGCTAAAGTTTTAAAAATAATTTTTCTCAGTGAATTGTTTAAATTTATAAAAAAATTACTTCTTGCGTTCTGAATACCATCAATAGTGATTGAACACGTCTGGACCAACAATTTAAGCAAGTAAGTACATACATATATAATATAAAAATTATTTTACATATTTCAAAATCAATCTCAATAATTATATTATATTAATATTACTATATTATATTGAACAAAAGGACATTGTTAGAAAAATTTTGCATGCCTTTCGAAAAAGAAGTCGGAATGTTTTGAGTTTTTTTTTTTGAAGTGAACAAAATATTGACTAAAAATAAAAGGGAATAAAATACGAAATGTATGAAATCTATTTTAAAAAAATTGAATTAAAATTAATATTAAAATTAATAAAAATTTCAATTACGAACATGAGGTTAATCTATAAGATATGGAAACAAAATACATATGTTCGAATTTAATTTTCTTTTAAAGCTTATAGTATTTTCGAATAAGTTTCAAATTTATTTCGAATATCGAAAATTATAGAATTAGGAATTAAACCAGAAAATCTGTGTGGAAAAATGTAGATCATTTTCGAAAATACTTAAATACATACATACATATTAATAAAATATATAGTATTTGACAGTTAAGTGAACAAATTAAGTTCAAATTCCCGATAGTGTTTTTTTAATGACAAATAGGAAACTCAACTGAGTTACATTTTTTTATTGGTTGTCAAAAATGTATGTACACTGTTTTCAAGTGTTTGAATTATAACATTTATTACCCGGGAGGAAAAATGCAATTGTTTTCCTTCTTTGCATCGATGGCATATCTGCTTGCATCTCTTAACCGCTATTACCTCTATTATGCACTATAAACGTATAATATATATGTACGTAAGTATGTATGTGTAAAACGAAAACAGGGAATTCCCTTTCTATATGGCATGAGTCACGAACAAGTTTTAAATTCATAAAATAAAATGTCAGAAACAAGAAAAATTCATTTTAATGATAAACTCTAAATTTTTACTGTATTATCCACAAAAATCGATTATCCAATCTGAAACATACAGACATATGATAGAATCGAAGTCTCAACATTTTTACTATTGTGTTTTTATTTTGGTTTTTATTACTTTTACCACTGTGCGTTAGTGCCGCAATAACTTCTGCCGACAGTGCAAAAAAGCAAAGGTTATAGTTCACTTTGATCACATTCCTACTAAAAAACGTTTTTCCACCAATAACTGAAATAAAATTTTCCTTAATTTTTACAGCTAAAAACGTGGGAATGGAAAACTGAAATTGATGTTTAGTTTTGCTCATAAAAAGTAAAGATGTCATTTTTTATCTTGTTTTTTTGTTTGTCTAATTTTAATAGTTTTAAATAATTTACTTTGACCTAAATGAGCTTTAAAGCCGAAGGCTTTAGTTGTTTTCGGTATTTCGAATGTTTTAAGACACTGATCAAAGACATCGAAGTTGTTATTGTTGTTTCGCTAAATGCAGCATCTTCTTCTCTGGCTAAACCGCAAACAATTTATTTTTAAATACTGTTTTTATTGTTGTTGTTACCACTAATGCTGCATCTACTCTTCAAAAAGACGAACACCAAACATTTATTGCAGTCGTATAATACTTCTCTAAACCAGCACCAACAACAACAACAACAACAACAACAGCCTAGAAAACAGTAATAAAAATTGTTACACAACCAACGAAAAATTTAGCAAATTTTATACAAATCATCATTTTGTGGTTTTGAGCCGTTTGCTGCAGCTGTTGTTGAAATTGGCTTTTTGTTGCTATTGTTGTTGGTGTTGTTCACAAGTTTTGTAACGATCGTGTGTTGATGTCGTTGCTGCTGCTGCAAGTCATCAAATGAAGATCTTTGGCTGCATGGGTAACTGGTACCCTTCTCTTTTTCAACCGATCTCTACTCCCAATTTTCTTTTATTCATTCTCAAAAATCCCCATCCTATTTTGCTCCCCACAAGATCTTGGAACTTTTGATTTCAGGTGGAAGCAGTTTGTACGTCAAGTACATGCAAGAGCTCGGGAGTGAGGGTTATGGTAATGAAAGCGAAAAAAATTAGGACCAATATTTTGAAAAAATGCAAAAACTGATTTCGAAAAAGTTTAACTTTAAATCAAACGTCTTTCTGCGCATTTTTAGATCCTTAGATCCAAAAAAATTACAGCTGTATTTTGAAGTTGAATGATCACTTATGTAAGTGCTCTTTCCGATTGCTCTGTAATTTTTTAAGAACACCAGCAATAAAAACAATTTCATCAGTACAAAGTATTTTCGATATGCATTTCCACAGGCTTCACACAAAAGTCATTACAATGAATAACAAAATCTGCAATCAATTTTGTTTTTTTTTTTGTATTTATTTTAAATGTCAGACACGCAATTGGTTATGAAAAAATATGCACAGTTTTTATAATTGCATGGCTTTTGTACGAAAGTGTTTATAATTCAAACATTATGGCATTTAATATGCGCAGTGCTTAAGCCACAGCTCTATAGCCAACAATTTAATGCTTGATTTTTTAATTGCATTTTATATAATTCTATTTTTAATGAATTTTTCTGGCGGAAAACGAACAAAAAAGAAATCTGTTTGGTGGTGATGTATTTATTGATGGTGTTGTTGCTTTTATTGTGGATACGTATTGAGAAAAACATGGCAGGCTTGTCAATGGATATCGTTTGCTTGCAAGTGTGTGTGTGTATGTGTGCGTGGACTTGAATGCAAGAGGTTTAGTATGGCACCACTCCTTTTTCACACACCGTTTGACATTTCAAGAAGATCATCAGATTATCACAACACATTATTTTTGCTTTCTTGTTTCTTTTCTGTTTTTCTGACATACATTTTATTTTTGGCCAACATTTTTATGTTTTAATTCGCAAACTAATTTAACAATTTTATTTAGTTTTCATACATTTATAATACAATATGTTGGAATTATTATTATTTATGTAGGGAAACAATCTTTAACAATTACTATAACCAAACCAAAAAAAAGTGTCTCAGCCTCTGTATGTACATATTTAAATACTAGACATAAAAATAAAATTCAATAAATTTATATAATATACATAAATATATTTATACATAAATATATACATAAATATATAATATACATATATAAATTTATATAATATACATAAATAAATTTATATAATATACAGGGTGTTTTTTTTAGAGGTATAGAACTTCGAATTGAAATAAAACACAAGAAAATTGTTTTAATGTCCATCAATTTGGCTTTATTGGAAGGATAATTTTATGCCATTAATGTTTAAATAAGATTTCGGGCATGTGGCCGCCGCGGCTGGCTCGAATAAAGCCAATTCTACAGGTCCAATTTTCAACCACTTTTTCGAGCATATGGGGCTGTATGTTGGCAATAACGCCAGGTATGTTGGCTTCCAAGTCCCCTAACGTTTCTGGTTTGTTGGCGTAGACGAGCGACTTCACATATCCCCAAAGAAAATAATCCAATGGTGTCAAATCACACGATCTTGGTGGCCAATTGACAGGTCCATTCCGCGAAATTATGCGCTCATCGAATGTTTCCTTCAATAAATCGATTGTGGCGTGCGCTGTGTGGCATGTAGCGCCGTCTTGTTGGAACCACAACTCATCCACATTCATGCCATCCAATTCGGACAAATTCGGACAATTCGGTTGATGGACAAAGCTCCAATTGCTGTACACGGTGGCGAATCGATTCATTCGGGTCCTCTTCAACACTTTGCTCTACAGCGGCAATTGTTTCTTCGGTGCGCACTGTTCGACGTCTCTGCGGATGCGTATTATCACATAGAGTAAACGTAGTGCGAAAACGATCCATGGTTAACCGAATTAATTGCTCTGATGGACGATTATGTCGACCATAAAATGGACGGAGCTTGCGGTAAACTTCGCGAACTGAACCATTATTTTCGAAATAAATTTGCACGATTTGCACGATTTGCAAGCGTTGTTCTTTTGTCAACCTGTTCATGATGAAATGGCAAACCAAATTAAATATTAATCACTTGACAGCTGACAAAATGGCCGCCAGTTAAAAAAGTGATGCCAACTTAAAGTTCTATACCTCAATAAAAAACACCCAATATTAAAATATTTCTAACCTCAAAATGTTCAACAGTCCTTAACACCAGAAACTGCAGTGAAGAGTTGCATTGACACACACAATAAAACCTTTAACCCGCAACACACTCGGAATTTCCACATTGAAATAAATGAATAAAAGAAAAAACATTAACATTTATATTCGAATAAAGATTAGACATGTCTGTAACACATTTCTCTTAGTATTCTATTAGTTTTTTCTATTGTTCTTGTATTGTATGGCCTGCTTTAGACATCTTCTTGTTGGCAATTCGTTTGGGTGGCAACTATTTCTATTATAGGGGCGTTTGTTGAGGGCGTTTTAAGTGTGTGTTGTTCTAACACAAAATTGCCTTTTAATAAGGAAATAAATAGTTGAAAATGAATACTAAAATTGGTTAACTTTTCTTAAATGATTAAGGTGGACAACTTGAAGGAAAGCAGGCTAAAGGTTTGCTGCGTAAAATGTGCATTGAAATTTATAAACTATTCAATTATTTGCTGCTGTGAATAAAGTGGCCGCGCTACATCAAAATTACAGCAATACAGCAAAAAAATACATCCTGGTTGTACAAAATATTTTTAATATAGACCCAGAGCCTGTTTGAAAACATCACCAAATGTATCTAAGCGATTACGAAGGTAGAAAGATAAAATAAATATTTTAAATTCATAGATATTCTAAGAAAGTCAACTATGGCTGGATTGCCCAGCTGATGTGGATTCCAAGATACGGGGGTAGAGAGTTAAGGATATTGCAGTTTTCTACGCCCAAAGTGTGGCCGGGGGATTTTGCTAAACCCATCGCATCCTTTGGCTTCACCAGAAGTCCCCTTATAAAGCAGAGATAGGCCAATGGGTAAGAAGAATTATGGGGAAATTTCGGAAGGATATTGATGATTTTGCACATTGCGAAAAGTTTCTGCACATTCTTGCCAGAAGAGTGGAAGTCACGCTTAAACTGGATACGAAAAGCTTAAGAACTGTCGGTGGCACGCAGAAGTCATATGTAGAATGAGGCACTTCCAGATTCCGCGATGAAGAGAAGAAGTCAATGGAACACTTGAATCAACTGTGTGGCACTGAGACACAGAAAATACTGGTTACTTCATGCCTATTTGCTGGGTGCATAAGATTTGCTAACACTGAAAGAGCTAGTCCGGTTCTTTGATGTATTAAGCCCCTGAGAGGAAGGAAAGGGAAGTCATAATAGATCAAGGATGATGGCAGTGCGAGGGGCCGATCTAGGACAGATCACCATATTGTTGATGTTAATTGTTGAATAGAATGAGAATGGCAAAAAAATATGGCAGCTGCCCGTAGTGCTGCCACGTTGTTCTCGTTGCCAACTACAAAATTATTAAAATGAATTTTATATTTTTATATTTTTCACAGTTTAATTTGTTTTCTGGGGTTTTTATTCCAATAATTCGCAACTTAAGTTTTTCCCGAACTACTTTTCACTCTTTTGCATGAAAAACTTAAATTTTTCTGCTCTAATAACGTATCGATACTCTAAATCCGTCAATATGAATGAGTTGAAAAAGGAACTTTTGTTTTTCATTTTAATCGTGCGGGAGAAAGCTGCTGCCTGAACCACCCCAAGGGGGCGAACTGAATTGAATTCAGTTTAATCTCTTAGCAAAAGTTTTTTTTTTATAATCAGCAATTTCGTAGCTAAAACAATTAGTAAGTTTAGCGTTTATCCTCTTAAAGTTGTTTTTGCAATTAAAATGAGTGCTTCTTGCAACAAAATGCTACTGCAAATTTATGATACTTATACGCGAGTTCCAATGACCAAGAAAATCTCTACCCTTAATTTAGCGACAAAAACTTTAATTTAAAAATAAATGCTTAAGGGTATCTTTTAGCATCAGGGGTGTGGGGAGTAGGGTAGGGGGGACACACATAAAATCAATGGCAGTTCTTGTTCAAAAATTATTATTGCAATTGTTGTTCGCAAATCGGATAAGACCATGAAATATGGCTGCATTCAATATTATAAATTGTCGGTTTGTCGGTCTGTTGTGCGTTTGAGTGTCGCCTGTTTGTTGCGCTGAGCTCCCTGTATTTATTGGCAAAACGATAAACATCTTTTTCAAAACGACAGTCATAAATTGTATGATTTTTTGCTGTTGTTGTTACTATTGTCAAAGCGTGTTTGTTTGTTTGGTTGTTTCTTAAATAAAACTTTTAAATATGAAAAGAAACTCACAAAAATGTTTATTTAATAGTAAATAAAATGAAATAAAATGAAATAAAAACGCTTTAAATTCGTTGCCACAGATCTGGCAGTTTTTAATCTTAACTCTGCTGGCGCAACACAAACATGGTAACAAAAACGTTTTAAAGCTTCTTGTCTTTAACCTTGGTTGCAATAACATGACTTAAATATAAAACAGGCACACACACACACACACAAGCGCAAGCGCAAGCACAAAGTTGCAACATTGCCACACATTGTCGGCGTAGGTATGTCTAAATAAACAACACACATTCGCACCGACATACAATTTGCTTTTTGTTGTACTTAAACAAAATTAGTTGATTGTAAGCACACGTTGCTTGAATACGTTTGTTACCACTTTGATGTACTAACTTGGCTCACAAGCACACACAGTCGTACCCAGCACTTAGCACTCGCACACAAATAAACACGGGTCGAGATCAAACGACAACAGGGCCACCGTGTGCAACAAGCAAAGTCAAATATGCAGACAGTTCTAATACAATAGATTCATACAAAGAGGTGCAAAATTTGTCTACCCCTCGAAAGATGCTATAATTTTTGCAAATATGTAACAGTAAATGTTAGTTCTCAGAAAACTGGTTTTAATTCTATACTCGCGCAAATAAGACACGAAAACTATTTTTGTAAAGTTTTCCGCCGCACCACTGGGGCACTCCGCTTTTCAAAGAATAGAGGTGAAGGTGGGAACTGTCGTACAGAACCAAACGGCTGAAGAAGAGCTGTCACAATTATTTCGTAAGAGCGGTTAGGCTTGATGTTGTTGCTTGATCGTCAGGAATTTAGCCTCTCAGATTTTTTAAACTTTTGCCCCACTGTCCAAAAAACAAGAAAGCTTTTTTCAACACAATTTTCTTTACTTAGATGGCCATTGCTAAAGATACGATATCGTAGCGTAGTTGTTTTTGCGTTGCAAATATTTACAACCCACGCTTTAACTTTAACTGGATGTTTTTGTAGTTGTTGTTATTGTTGTTGCTGTAAATGTTAAAGAGCAACAAATAAGCAGCAGCAAAAACGACTTATATACATACAGACATACAATAAACATTTAGCTACAACAAAAGCAGTAGGAAACAACAACAAGTACAGCATACACAACAACAACAATGTGATGGTTCATTTAATGCTAAAGAAAAAGGAAGGTTTGCCAACCATTTGCTCTAGACGTTTAAGTGCAAAATCTTTTCGATTTCCGAAATTGTATATATTGCCAGCTTCTAAAGATGCTTCGGCTACTCGTGCCCGCAAAGAGTACATTTGTTTTTGTTTTTTTGTAATTGAAATTTGTAATGGGATATTGAAAATTATATTTATATGATAAATAATTTGGTAATAATTAAATGTTATTGTATAAAGTTGTAATTTTTAACGGTTAGGGCCATCAGTTCTTTTGCAAATATGTACATAGAAGAAATAAAGACACGATTTTTGACATACCGATATAAATTGCTTAAGGTTGGCAATACTTTTGAGTAAAATTGAGGAAAACTCAGTAAACAAAATAGCAGGATTGTATATATGAAGTAAAATTATGAAAAGTTTCAATGTTATTTTATTAAAATAATGGTAAAAATGCAAAAATCTTCGAATCAAACAGTTGGCAACACCGACGAAAAGCATAAACTAAAGTCTTGCTAATGTTACACTATCATTTAAGCTTAAGGTTCTCATTGGATGTTGCGTGAAAGAAATCCAACGAGATTTGCGACGAGTGTCTTTTTAGGTTAGAAAACCTTGTTGCTTGCACACTATCGCATAAGGCGAATTGATAGCGCTTTAAAGTACTAGGGCCACACCTGCTGTCACACTTCTTCGTATTATTTAAGTTTCCGGCCATTCTTAATACAAATTATTACATACAAATATGTGACAAACAGGCCGGACAGGCACGACAGGCAGGCCAAATAAAATTTAAACTTATTAATCTGCTTCTGACAAATTTTTAACACATATGTATGTATGTGTGTAGTTGGCAATGCGTTTCTTCAGTTGTGTCCATAGAACATTTTCCTATTCCTCCTGGCAATCCTTCACCCATTAATTTAATTTTTGTTTTTATATTCTTTTCACTTCTATTTTTAGTTTATGTTGAACATGATTCCATTCGTGGGTTTACATTTGTTTACTTCGCATTTTCTCTAGAATTTTCCTACGTTTGATTTTTCTGCTCCTTTTGTTTTCGTTTCGCGCAGTGGCACACACACACACACACACACAATCTGAGATTTAGTAATATTTGTTTAAACTTGGCGTGTTGGAGTTTTTATGGCCATTTTGCTTTTTGTGTGCATTTAAATAGAAGTCGTAAAAACCGTCAATAAATTGCCATGATTTTGTGCTAATGAAGTATTTAATTCGAACAAACTAAACAAAACGCCCATATTTAGTTTAATCGGAATTAAGACAAAAAATATGTGGTGAAAAATTCGTTTAAGGAGTTTTTTTTTTTGTAAGATGAAAAGCAAATAAAGACACATACAGACGATGATGGATGTGGAAATCGGAAAGTTGTAACCAATTAACGCCTGAGGAGCAAATACTGGTAACAAAGTGTTCGTTACACCTTTAACGGAAGTGAAAGCTTGTTGGGGGACTTTGTGTTGGGTCATGGGCATACTGTTGTCACGTTTGTTTTGACAAAACGTTGGCAGTGGCTGGCAATGCCATTAAAGTTGCCAAATATAGCTTTGACAACCATTTAATATTATTTAAAATTTTACAATTCAACCATGAAAATAACTAATTTTAAATATTTCATAACCGCAAATGTTGGCAATGCGATATTTATAGCGTTATTATTGTTGGCTATGCGATATTTTGCAAACTGTAATTTAGATGTGAAATTAATTTTTAACAGAATTTTCAATCTTTTTAAAATATTAAGCTTAAATTTTTTCTTTAATATTTTAGTTTAAAATTTTCAGTGCGCTGTTATTGAAAAAAAACTTCATAATTTCAAATAATATTTAATATTTTATTTATTGCCAACTTCCACTAAGTTGGTAATATTTTTATTTTAACAATTTGTCTATTTTGAATTTCGTTATTCATTGAAATAGCGAATAAAAAAGTATATTAAATTATTTTTTTTTTGATTATTGATTAGCAGTTGGCAAAGCAGGGTGGCTTCAAGGACCAATTTGTTTGAACAGAAATTAAATTAATAAATAGAAAGTTTGTAATAAAGAGAAATTAATTTAGAAAAGCTGTATTCCTATTCTTAATTTTCACACAAAACGCTTTCGTATTTTTATTATAGTTTAGATTATGGTTATTGCCTGGTGTTGGCAGTGCTTAAATTTTGTTAATCCTTCAGATGAGCAATAATAATAATAATTTTTAATTTAATTGCTTTGAATTTTGTTTCTCAAATTTGAAATGCTTGAATTATTGCACAGCTTTAATTTTCAGTTATTGGCTGGAGCTGGCATCAATATTTTACCCAACCTTTCTTTTGTTTATAAATCTCTTGTTTGTCCTCTATCTATTTATGATTTCTTTTTGCTTGTATTTGTCTGTTATTGGCAACTGTGTGAAGTTAAGAACAAATTTTTGCTTTAAAAGATTTTAATTGAATTGCTTTCCATGTTTGTTTTCTTCTACGGAAAGTAAAAATGACTTTCTCCAAATTAAATTTCAACTTTTTTTCAATTACCCCTTGACTGCAGTGTTATCCTTGTTAGCAAACTTTACGAAATATATTTTCTTTTTAGCCAATTTTACTTGCAGCATGATTAAGTTTATAAATTTATTAGAAAATAAAAACCCCATTAATATTCTTTGGAAATTTAGAATTGCTAAAAGTACTTAGCCATGTTGCAAAGTCATTTAGACTTGTCTTTTTCTTGCTCCTTTTTTTTTGTTTGCCGTCGAATGAAGAAATGTAGGTTGCAATAAACTTAAATACTCGTACAGTTGCAGTGAACTAAATAATTAAGGTAACTAAGCTGCACAAACTCTTCCATTGGTAGTACATATGTATGTATGTGCGAGTGGTGTGTGTTGCAGTTGCTCTCCACTATCGGGCTCTATCTGTCGGTGTGCTGTTTCCGTTTCTGCTCGGTTTTGTTGGTATGCTTTATGTGTGTGCATGTATGTGTGGCAGTCAATTAACAATTTTATGTGCAAAATAGCAAAAAATATAAAACTTTATACAGCCTTTTGTCCAACTGGACAGTGTATGGCAATTTTGGCTTCAACTGCAGTTTAGGACTTTTCGCCTTTAAAGTGGAAAAAGTTTTTACTTTTAAATCACAAGTAAAAGGCTTCAGCAGAATTCTTGTGAACAAAGTGCCGTAATAATAAAAATGTTCCTCCTTAAAATCTGTTGGAAAAAATACAACAAAATAAAAATTTCCTAAAAAAATTTGCAAAAATGTTTTTTTCATAGAAAAAAATAATTTTGGGATGAAAAACAAAACAAAAATATTCCCAGAAAACAATTCTTATAAGGAATTAATTGAAAAAATATAAAAAATTAAATAATGAAAAATTATGTATAAAAAGTTTAATGACAAAAAAATTTGGCGAAAAAAATATTTTCATAGAAAAATTTAGCACCCAAAAAAATTTAGGAAAAAAAAATTTATTTTGATATTTGTCCGTGAAAAAATTTTGTATAGAAAATATGTTCATCAAAAATGGTTCTATAGGGAATTATTGTATAAATTTTAACAACGGAAAACTTTTTGCTTCGAAAACTTACATTAACAAAATTTTTCTTTGGAAAAGTTGTTTATGAATAATTTTTCAATGAAATATTTGCCCACGAATACTTTTTTATATAGAAAATTTGTCTATGAATAATTTTTCTAAAATATTTTTGTAAAGAAAATTCGTCCATGAAATATTTTTGTAGAATAAATTTTTCCATAAAATATTTTTGAATAGAAAATTTGTCCAAGAGATATTTTGCTGTAGAAAGTTTGTTCATGCCACTTTTTTTATAGAAAATTTACGCACGTGTAAGTTTTGAGCTCGTTTTTATGACGAAAATTCCCAGCTTCGTCCAGTTTGATTTCACAGTGTTGTTTAAAGTGCCTATAAATATGCTGCAATTTTTGTCTAACATACATTTCCGTTTCCCATGTCAATCGTTCTATTACTGTAACTACATTTACAGCTGCACTCACGTTGAAACACTCGAGCAAGATAGACATTGCACCTCGCACACACGCACACACTCGCCCATACACTCACACACTCACACAGTCACATGCATCCTACTGCTATTCATAGACTGCATATTTAATAAAGCGCTCTGCTTAAATCGTGTTAGAGCACCAGAAGAGGGAGTGAGGGCATGAGTGAAAGCAACAAAACAGAAAAAAAACAATGGCTGGAGTTCATGTGGGTTTTTGTTTGTCTATTCATAAAGCAGAGTGCGTCTGTAAGTCTATTAGAGTGAAATGCAGACAAAAAGTGCAAATATTTCCTATATCCCTGTTACTTGCAAACGAAGTTACCAACAAACAGTTGACGACGGCAGAGCAGCACCGTATGGAATTAGAATTTATGATGGCATGTGTAATTTTCAAATGTTTGCTTGTTTGTTTGTTTGTTTGTGCGGTTGTTTGTGTGTTTGTGTGTTTGTGTGCTTGTGAGCTGTAACTCTAATAGACATATTACGGCATTCAAACATGTGTCCGCCACACACAGGCGCATACATACATATTCGCACACCTATTTATCCCTACAAATGTGCTTGAAACACTTTCGTTTCAAGAAAAAAAGCAGAAAAAACAGCAAAAATGCTACAAACACATGAGTTTATTGAGGGTAAATGAATGGTTCAAACTCTAAAGTTACTTTCGGTACTGGAGAAACAGCAGAAAATACACAACAAAAATCCATGTGTGTTAACAAGTTTGCATTTCTTTCCAAGTGATTACACGGCAGCCAGTCTGTCCGCTGCTCCAGCTTAAACACTTTTTGTTTATAAATATAAAATGTATTTATATTTATATACTTTTTATTAAATGTCTGAAATAAATTTTCTCTAAATTGTTTGTTATATAAATTTTAAATATAATTTTAGCAAACAAATAAAAAATAAAAGAACATTTTTACAACTACAGAGCGCTGGCGATAGAGTCAACATCCCCATTGCGTCAACATCTCAAAAAGCTAAAATTTTTTATTGACATTTTGCCACTCGAAAACGTCCAGCGAAACTAAAACTTAAATTTTTTAGATTAAGCAACATTTTAGGTATAATAAGAATTACCACATACGTATAAGTTCACAGTGTAGGACTACGAGTAGTTGCGAATTTTGGGGTTTCCCTTGTAAGTACGGACCGTTGACAAACGTCATCAACCTGAGAAACGTTAACACGCTCGGTTTTAACTAGTTCACATTATCTTGAGCGCACTGTACAATAAATGGGTTTATAGGCATTAACCAAACACGGAAGAGAATTATAGCAAAAATGATTTCAAACAAGATGATTCCAATTAAAATATTTGCTGATCCAACGAACAGTATTTTATGCTCCATATAGACGTACATATGTATGGAATTTAAGAAAAGATCAGGAACAAATAAATTATTCTTGTTGGCAGCAAAAATGTTGGTTGATCCAGACAAATCCCTGTGTAGGTCTTTATTCTCAATCATTTGCTTTCCAGCAAATATTTTGGTTGTGGATTCAATCAGAAGATTTTTTACTGTTTTCTAAAGAATTTCTTTAAAGTTTTCTACAAAAGAATTTTATCTTCGCAATATTTTGTATAGAATTGATTTTTTTCCATGATAAGAATAACTTTGTAGGAAAACTTTTTAGCCAACAGAACTTTTTTCTGCTGTTGAAAGATAATTTTTAAAATTTTTTTCTCTTATCTAAAAGTTGTCTATAGAGGTTTTTATTGTTATCGAATAGTTTTTTCTATCGCTGAATTGTCGCAGATTTTTTTCTTCTTAAAAAAACAAATTTTCTGTAGAAAGTGTTTTTAGTTGCAGTTTCTTGAGAAAATGTTTTCTGGCGATAAACAAAAATCTTTAAATTCTATTAAAAATTTATTTTGCTGTTTGTCGTATTCGTTAGCAACAAATTTTTCATATATCCTTCTCTACAGAAAATTATTAATCCTTTAAGTTGATCCTCCTGTTTTAAGTTTTTGTTATTCTCTTGTTGTGTTTTTTGTTTGTTCTAAAATTTAAGATTGTTTCTGTTGTTTTATGTTCTGAAATGATTTATTTGCAAAAATGTTCAGCAACAGACTCATTTCAATGACAGCGCAAGTGTGAGACTGACGGTGTAAGTGTTTGTTTTGTTGTTCTGTTGTATTTTGTTGCTACTTTTGTTATTGTTATTGTAACAGTACAATGTGTTATTTATGTGATAATACTGTTAAATTGTATTTCTTTTGTCTATTTTTTGTTTTGTTGTAGTCGTTTTTCTTTGTTAACAAGAATTCATTAATTATGTGCCAGGGGGCGAAAGAGATGACCGTATGGGCTATTCTGTTGCTAAAATTTAAAACAAGTTGTTTTCTCTCTAAACCGCCTGGTCATCCCAATTGAGATGTTGTGCTTCCATCAACAAAAGTGCAAAACATTTTTTATGTTTTTGATGTATGTATTTTGGTGTTGAAACAAACACGTTTTTTGTTTTTAATATAATAGAATAAATAATTTGTTCAGTTTGTTTCTGGATTTATGGATTAAAAGGGTGTCAGTGTGGCTAAACTTTATTTATGATATTCGTAGTCTTATTTAAATTTTATTTAAATTATTATTAATTGTTTAATAATTTAAATTAAATATTTGTTAAATTTAGCAGCTCAATTGTATATTTTGTCGTTGAAAAAACAACGATTTTTGTTAAGCCCTTGTGAACAGATACATTTTTGTGTTGTGTGTTGTTATTTTATTGTGTGAAAGCAAAATGCCATTTTAATTGTTAATACATTCTTCATGATGACCAATTTTAGTTGAAATGAATTAAAAATATAATTAAAATGAATTAAATTTATATGTTGATCATTAAGAAGAATTAAGTTTCTGATACTAATTATCATTTACTAGATTTTTGTTTATAAATTTAGCAAACAAGTAGAATTTTTCCAGACCTGATCTACATAAAAGTGTATTACGATAAGGCCGGCTAGATGTCGAAATGAAACATATCCTGAGTAAAGTATGAACAAAATTCTTCTTTTGCATGGAAGGTCTAGGCATGCCATTACGTATAAAATGTAATTTCGTTTAATTGAGAGTGATCTCTTTTTCAATGACTCTGTCTAACGGATCCGTCCGAACTTGGGCCATACCCCGTGTTAATGTTAATTTTAAGGGCAAATTGTAAAAAAAGTTTTTATATTGCTTTTAATTCCTTTGGTTTAAATTTAATATTGTTTTAAATCTTTTTTTTATTTAAAAGTGTCCTTTTTAATCCCTTTAGAAAAATCTCCCATCAGGGAAATGAATTTCATTTAATATTTCCAAGAACGTTTTTTATTTTCCGGTTGTTTTTGACACTTCAACTTGTAAAGGAAGTGCCATTTAAATCATCCTGTCACTGTCATTTAATCACTGCTTTTTCTTTCTTATCTAAAACTTTTCTCCTTACCGCTTCTGCCATCATCACGCAAACACCTTCCATATTCGATTTAATGAACAAGTGTTAGAAAATCACTTTTGCTTGTAGAATTTAATTCTTTTAAAAGCTTTTTGACGCTTCTTTGCAGCCGTTTTGGCGCAGTTTTATTCGATTTTGTCTCATCTGTGCCATGTTTGATTGTGTTCGTCACATCATTAACGTCAAATTCAATTACATTAAATGACTTTTGCGAAGAATTCTAACATAAAAGTCGGGCAGGCAGGCAGGCAGGCAGTCGGTTTTTTAGCTGCGAGTTTAAGTTCTTTTTAAACTTTTTCCAATGATAAATAATTTGTTTGAAGCAAAAAATAGTTGCTGCTTTTGGTTGGAAAAGCGTTCGTTATTGAATATTCTAAAACGCCAATTTCGTGGTCAACAGGAAAAAAAGGGAAAAATGTAATTTTTTGTGCGAAAAAAGTTGTAAAAAAGTTAAGAGCAAATAAAAGAAAATTGGACAAAAGAGAAATATCCACTTTTGCCAGTAACTCTAAAATGAAATAGATTTTAGAGTTAATCCGTAAAGTAAAATAGTGGATTAATTGAAGTTTCTATCTTGAGTGCGATATAATTAGTCTGCCCATAAAATTATTCGAATGTTCTTTTTCGTGAGAATGAAGGTGAACAGTTGGATGAATTTCTCAAATATTTTGTAGTTGTCGAAAGCGTTAGAAAGTGTTAGAAAGCGACAACGATGTCGAAATATGATCAATTAAATAATTCTTATGATTAATAATGTATTCGCTTAACTTAATCGATCACTGCAATGGATTGACTTAATTGTTTTATTGCGTTGATTTTAACATTTTAAACACAAATCAAATTTTTTAGTTTATTCGATTAAATTAAACAATAAATTAATTTGATTTGTTTCAAATTTTAAGCCCATTTCTAGTTTTTTTAGTTTACCATCAAAAATTTTTATGATTAACTTGATCGCTTAATCTATTCGAATAACTTAATCGATTAATTATTACATTGATTTGATATTTAAACTTGGGATTTTTAACTCAACTCAAGTTTTTCAATTAACTACAATCCTTATTTTATTCGATATTTTATTTTATACGGTTAAACGTAAAATTTTAAATTTAAAGGAAACTGACATTAACTGTAAATAATTCTTAAGCTTGTTCGATTAATTTAATCGATTTATTTAGTCGAATATTTTAATCGATAAGATTGATATATTTCATTACATTTTGTTATTATCGGTTTTTGAAAAACAATCGATTAAAATATCAGCATCCGATTAAGTTTTTCATTTAAAATGCTTAAATGAATTTTTAGTTCAAGTACATAGAACATTTAAATTGCATACATTTTCCAGGTTCATATTCGATTAAAATATTCGCTTAATCTATGTAAACTTGAAAATTGTTCTAAATACATCTAATTTTACTTTTACTGTAGCAATTTGTTCTTTAATAACAGCAAATGTATGTATAAATGTTTCCATTTATATTAAACCACAAGTTTCCATATTTCCAAGTGTCAGCAACTAATGCTTTCAAAGTTGTTTGTTCTTCCACATTTTGTTTTCAAGTACATATTTGCATGTCGTATACAATGTCAGTATAAATCGAAACAAAAACTTTCAATAATCGTACCTTGCAACGAGAGAGAAAAACAAAACACAAAAAACCATTTCAACAATCATGTACAGATGTGGCACACGTAACTTTTAAACATTGTGGTTTTATACTTTGAACGTGTCTCCACAGGATGTGAAGCACTGACAAGACAAGATTTAGTTACAAAATCTCAATTTATATCAAGACAAATACAAAGATACACGAAATTATTTATAGCATTTTGCAGCAGCTAAAGGTAAATAAAAATTATAACAATAAATGGCATTAACGCTTCTGCTAAAAGTTTAAGAGCACAAAGTTGTAAAAATGGTTTGGAAATCGAAGCTGTCAAAAGAGGGAGGGAAGAAAGTAAATTTTATTCTCTAGCAGAGAGCTACTTCATTACACGTTGAATAATTTCCGGCTCGAATAGGTTTCATTCGTAACTTCAATTAATTATATTTATTTTTGTACATTTTTGAAATTTTCGTTACATACAACAGTTGTAAGTCACACAACATTGCGAATATTCTAGTACTATAACGTTGGTGTTGCGCATAATTTTCACATTGTTCGACTGTAATTGAAATGTTTTTTAAAAGAGGCCAACAATTTTGCAATGAACTAAATTTAATTCCATTTATTCGATTACAAATATTTTTCATTGAATTCAGACGACTATTCACGTTCAACTTGCTAGGAGCTTAAATTTCAATGAAAATTCATTTGTGAGGATTCAAAAAACATAATTTTGTATTTTGATTTGCATCTATTCTCGACGTCAATTTTGCAGTTTCATGACAACTATTAAAAACTCCTACACAGACACACACACAACCACACTCTCACGTGCACACAACTTAATAAACTTTCATGCGCTTTTATTTGATTTTGATAATTGAAGAAACAAATTTCCTATTTATCTACTAACACCAATACAAAAACTGCTGATTTAACAGTAAAATACACTCACAGAAAATATTGTGCTAAAAGACAAACGGCTGTCTACAAAAAACAAACACATTCAATGATATTAAGTGTTTTATTATTTATTAATGATTTTAAGTGTTTAGATTTTGAAATTTGCTAATTTCTAGCACTTCACTATAAATGTTCGAAATCACATCTGTTTGATTGTATGCAGGTGCAAATGTGTGCTATTTATGCGGTTTTAAAATTAGTAAAAAATTTTCTGTTCAAATGAAACAATAATAACAAACAAATTCGGCTCTTCTAGGAAATACCACAACAGTCGTTTCAATTAATTTACATCCCTGTATACAAAACAATGTAAACAGATATCAAAGTGGTTGGCAACAGTGGCTTGGAAACGAACACGTTTTTCCAAAACTAACGGAACTAATTTTTTATTTATTAATTGCTACAAAATCGGAATGGGAAACCAAAACATTCATGTATGTCATTGGTCTGTGCGATTAATTTGTTCTTTCATTTTAATTTCTTGGTTTCCTTCATTTTCAAAAAATTTATTTCATTGCACAATTAAATCAATTTATCTGTAAAAATAAAAATAAGTTGGCTTACTTATTCGATTAATTTAATCGATTAAGTATTCGAATAATATTTTAAACACTTTTATTAGCTGATTTTATTTATTCATACGTTTCAAATAATTTATTTGAATAAAAATTTCTTATTTTCACCATATAATTTATTCGATTCAAAAAAATTATACCCATTTATTTAATTCCTTCAATTTAATTTCCTTTACTTGACATTAGTCATATAAGAATATTCGATTAGTTTAATCGCCAGTGGACCTTAAAGTAGACCTTGCGGAGTGGCGCTTTTATAAATGTATGCCCACATTTCGGAATATATGAATTAAAATTAATTTATATTTATTTAAAAGTTTAACAATTTAATTTCTATCGCTTAATATTGTTGACCGATTAATCGCTTAATGTGCTTTTCGAATAACGTTGTGGAAACTAAAGAATAGAGGTTTTGCTCACACGCTGTTTTTTCTGGTATATTTGCTTAAGTTTTCTTTGCTTTGCGACCCACTGTTTTCGGTTTTATTAATATTTAATTTTACTTATTTTTGCTGAAAATTTGCTTGGCTCTGAATAATTGCTGCAATTTGTCTGTTTAGCATAAATATCTGAGGCAAATTTATTGAATGTCAGTAATGGGAAGTTGCGAATAATTAAAGCCAAATAAAATTATTGGGAATCTTGCCTGGCAGCAGAGTAAATGAAAATTAAAACATTTTACATATACACAACAGCCAATAACGACAATAAACAGAGAACCCAAAACCAAACTAATGAAACTTTACAAACAGGACGACCACAAAATTTGGTCGCATGAACACAGGAAGGAAGCCAAAAGGCCGGATACCAACCTACGAAATTTCAAATTTAAATATTAAGTCAGTATATTTTAAACTATTGTTATAAAATTAGCTGCAATTAAGCCACACGCTTATAAAAAAAAACAAGTTTTAAATAGTAAACAATTAGTTTATTAAACAAGATTTGGCATGAATTTTGTATGAAAATGTTTGCTGCTCCAGCGCAACGAATATGTTTCATTTTTTAACTCTTACTTGCAGAGAACAAACAAACAAACTTATTTGCTATTCAAAATTCGAAAGAAATAAAAACTTTGATAAAAAATAAAGTTAAATCTCAAGCATGTGTTATAAAACGCAGTTTACTCGCACCCTCAAACTAAATTTCATGCACTGGCACAGCTTAACACGTTCTCAAGAATTCCGTAACTCGAAAGCAGGCAAAAACTTCTGTCTAAAGAAAAAAAGAGAAAGAGAGGGCAGAAGAGATTGAAAATGCATGTGTGTTATTGGTACAACTGCAACAATTTTCCACTTCAACATGTCAGGATATCTTAGCAACAGAATTCAGCCAAGTTGCAGTATTATTTTCGCTTTATGTATTTTACAGCAAGAAACGCGCAGAAAACAAAAAGGAGAACAAGAATTCTTTAAATATTTAACACTATAATAAAGAAGTTTGTTGCGAAAAAGTTGTTATTTTCTACAAGGAATTTTTATACTCGTATATGGCATACTTTTGCATTAAACAAAAAGTAATGAAAAGTAAAACGTCCTAAGTAAAGTGTTAAAGGAAGGACAATAATGTAGCTTCACAGAAAAGAAAGTAAAATATGAAATGAAGCAGAAAGTTAAACAAGCAAAATTCTTTGCTTTTTGTCTGTTTTTCTAATAAAATTTGTCCTAAACTATTAGTTTAGCAGCTGAAAGTTTCGCTCATTTACTTAAATGTTTTCATGAAATATTAACACTTAAAGTGTTGGCTAGTTTCGGCTTTTGTTAGAAATTTAAAATATAGAGTTTTTTGGAAAATTTTCATTTAGTTAAAATCAATCATACGCAACCGCAGTTTTAAGAAAAAATTCATTAAAATCCCTATTTATAAATACAAAATTATTTATTAGTTTCCAATAATTTGTTCTATTGATTTAAAAATTTCTTTAATTCAGTGCCCTATTAATTTTTTGTTCATTTATATAATTAAATTAATAAAATATTTCCTAAACTATTATATTAAAGCTAAACATTGAATTCATTACTTTATTCTCTTAGTGAATAATTTTAAGCCTTAAAGTGTTGGCTAATTTCGGTTTTTATTAGAAGTTTGTTTTTAGCTTAAAGAAATTTTTTTCCAAAATATTCACTTAATTGAAATCAATCATACGCAACAGAAGTTTTTAAAGAAAATAATATATTTAAGTTAAATTAGAAAACTGAATATATAAAACGGGTTTAAACAACTTTCAAGGTTTAATAAAAAAGGTTTTATTACAGTATTACCAAAAATTTGTTTTCTAAAATACTTTTGATTTAAATTTAAATATTTTTGTGGTTTTTAATCGCTGAAATTTTGTTCTGAATCAGTTTTCCAAAGAAAAATTATAAAAATAATTTTTTACGAGAAACAAAAGAGTTCGATCGAGAAATCTTTAAAAAAAAATTGTAAAAATTCCAGTTTTTAAGGCAAAATCAAACTGATCACATATTTCTTTGAATAATATTTCTTTGAATAATACCCAATTTTCAAACTCTCTTTGAGGTACGAGTATAAGTGCGAATAATCTTGATATAAGTATTTTTAAACACTGAATTATAAAAGGAATTTGTTTATTATTTAACAAAGTAAAAATTTGTTTCAAATTTCTGATTCTTAAAAAATGATTTGGACAGACTATATATATATATATATATATATATATATGTATTTAAATACGCTCTTGAGAAATGCTGAAAAATAATTATTTTGGAAAAAAAAAACTTGTCTAAAAAGAAAGCAGCTGCGCAAAACAGATTTTTTTTAGGAATTTTTCTTCAACAAAATGTCTTTTAACAAAGTTTTAGATTAGTTTACATTCTGGCCCAATTTCGGTTTTTCTTAGTTTTACAAAACGTTTATTCTAACTACTTTTAATTACATAATATTTTTAAGGCATCGAATTTATATCAATCATACGCCCGAGAGTATTTAATGGGAATGTTGCGCTTTTGCTGCAAAGTTGCTTTTATTTATTGATTTTTTCGTAATGTTTATGAAGTTCATTTAGTTAAATTTAATTGCTTTAAGTAGATTTTATACAATATATTTTTAATGATTTGAATAATTTTTAAAAAAGTTTTTTCTTAATGAAAATTTGGTCAAAAGCAACTCCTTTTAACAATTTATAAAGTTTTAACTAGAATAGCGTAGTAGCTTAATTTCTATTATTAAAAAAAAAAAAGGTTTTTGTTGGTTTTACTCTAAAAGTTGTGCGTTTAATTATATGTTGGAAAGAAGTTTTGCCAAAACTACGAGTATTACAATCACATGCCCGAGCGCACAAATTTAAATGCGAACTTTCCTAAAGTTGAAAATTTCCTTTGTCAAACATACACATGTATAAATATATAAAATTTATTTTGCTATTGCGTTTAATGACGTGAATTATTAATTGCCTTTATGTACGTTGATGTGAACTTTATTGAATAAAAGGATTTTCATCCTTGTTGCAGCATCAGTCGTAAGTGCCTTTCATTTATCTACCACCCACTTATTGCTACTCAGGCAACAAATGAATGATTATTTCCGTTTCCTGTTTGCTGCCTTAACAACTGTTTTTCTCCATAAAGAATTGTGGTTATAGTTACTGTTGTTCTTGTTGCTGTTGTTGCAGCTGTCTTGTTCGGCATCCTGTACAGGATCCCTATTGACTGAATGTAATAAAACCATTTACCCAGTTTTATTGTTAAATGCAATGATTAAAGAGCACTTCAAGTAAAAAAAATCAGAAACGCAAAAGCTGGAAAAAAGACGAGCGGGTGGGAGAGGGAGAGGGGTAGAGAGAAAAAACGCATCGACATTAAGGCAAAAACAAAGAGAAACAAAATGAACATTAAATTGCAATTTGCTGTCAGTTCAAACGCAAACAATTCAAATGAAGTGGAAAATGCTTAAATTTCTTCTTTTTTAGACTTTTTTGTGTGGAAAATTTCATGGCTCATTTTTCAATGGAAGGCGGGCACATGGCAAGTGGTGGCAAATGTTTTGGCTTAAAATTGAATTCAAGTGCAGCAAAGAAAGGATTAAAACCTTATAAAACTATTCTCAAGCTTTTTTTGTTTGTTTTGCTCATTCTGCAAAATTCAATTTAAAGGCGCCCTTTTAATTAATAATTTGTTTTTCTGGAAATAACTTTTGCTTTCTTCACCTTTTTCTGCTCCTTTGTTTTTTTACTTCAGCAAAAACTTTTCTTTCAAAGTATTTTTATTAATAAAACAAAAAAGTAACAGTTTTAGTTTCGTTTTTTTTTCATACACATAAAATTTTTAGCATTAAACAAATTATTGTGAATTTCTTTAATAAATTTCATTAAAAGTTTTGCAGCAAAAAGTTTTTTGTTTCTCTTTTAGTCTCTGCGAAAAGCACAACACATACATAAAGAGGGCTTTTGTTCGAGGCATGAAATAATTTCAGAAAAATTGTTTGTAAAAAGTGAAAGTTATGGCTCAGCTTAAGCTCGTATGCAGCAGTCAACTGCTTTTCAAACATGAATGAACATGATCTGAGCATGCCTTAACAAAACACAACAAATAACACTTCAGAAAAAGTTTCCCTACGAAAGAAAGAAAAACGAACCAAAAAAAAATTAAATGTTTGGCAAAGTTGAGTGATGTTTTTTTTTTGTTGTGGGGAAATTTCACAAAACATACGAGTATAAATTCATAAGGAAACAAAGGCGGGAAGGTTGGGGGGGGGGGACCCTGCAATGACAATTGTAACAGATTTTCGTTTTACAAAGAAATACAATTTATTACGGCCAAACAGCCTTTTAAAGGATTTACGGTGAAACTTGCCTTAACCGAACAACTTCACATTGTGACATTTTTGTCCGGTTACAAAACCACTCTTTTATTTTAATTTGGATCGATAAAACTTATCCGTTTATGTGCGGGGTAGGGTTTTGAGAGGTTTGACTGTTAAATATATTCAGAAACGGTGTCTGTCAAAACAACTGAAAACCGAAAAAAAACAAGGAAACATGATATATTTAAAAAGTGTTTTCCCCCAGAACAATAAATTCGCTGCTTTAATGAGCAAATCAATCAGCAAACGTTTGCAAAATGTATTTATTCAAAACGTTTCAGTTTTGTTTGCCACTTTTGTCTCCTCTATTTCTTTCCTTCTGTACGTTTAAATAAATTAAGCTGTTTTTGTATTCAAATCATATAAATTTAAATAGTTCAATTGTTGCCATTTTTCAAAATTCACTACTAATTAATTATGAAAGATAAAAAACAAAAGCAGAGTGAATCCTTTAAGCTCATCAGCTACACCGATGAAAAGTTCGACACCTGCCAAAGGCTCTAAGTGTTACTACAGACAAAAAGAACACTTTGCCGCTTTGTGTTCGCTTTAAAAAAACTTCGTTAAGTAAAATTGCAAGATTTCCAAAAACCCTCAAATACGAATTCTGCGGATTTAAAATGTTTCTAGTTTTCACATCGTCTCGGTTTACAGAACAAGACCGTTTATGGCCGCTAAAATCTCGTTTTGAGTTTCAAAAACCAATCGTTTGTTCAAAATAATGTCTTTTGTTTGGCCACGATAAGAGCTCAGATTTATTTATTTAAATTTTCTAAAAACTTTTAATCCAGCATAAATTAAAATTCCTACAAATTATTCATCAGACATTTAAAACAATTTTTTTTGTTAAATTTTAGTTTTGTTTGAGGTTTTATATCTTGTGAAAAAATCTCCGAATTGATTGCAACTGCGAGTTTTGTGTCTGGCAAAAGAAACGGAAGAAGCCAAATCGTACACACTTCAGCTGTGTGCAGCATTTGGTGGCATGCAGCACAATAACAACAGAACTGCTTTTCTGCCAGTCAAGGTTAATTGTAAGTCTAATTTATGCTTTTTGTCTAAACAACTCGCTAACAAATGTTCAGCATTTTTGACTTGAGTTTTTGGCGAGTCCGTCGCTTTTTCGCTGTTTAGTTAATTGAAAGACATGTTAAATGCGGCTTTATTACGGTGTGCGGTGCGGCCCACTAAAAGTGCCCCAAACACATCAAATGTACTCGTATTTGGAGTTTCTGTGTTATGGACGGACATGTTAAACGCTTGTTGCAGAAAATAGCCCAAGACTTTTTTTGTGTTCACTGTTGTTGTTGTTGTTGTTGTGTTTTGTTTAGCACAAGCAAAGGAAATCCAAAGTCTTACAACTGCTTAACAATGTTTAACATGATCTACAAGACTCTCGTTTTATTGTTGGCGTTTGTTGTTGCTGTAATCGCTCGATGCAACATTTTGCTTAAAAATACTCGGTCGTATGTGGCTTTTTTGAGTCTTGGTATTTTAGCCGGTATTTAAAAACATTTGCAGTTTGTGGTGGCAATAAATTGCCGCTGGCCTTTTTGGTCATAAATTTTATTCGATAATAAATTCGCTGAACAGCATTCGTTGTCTTTTGCTTCGATTCTAAAGAAATAAAACGTTTAATTCAAAAGAAAATCATATATGAAGAAAGTTTCTCTATTGAAATCTTTGTTAAAGAATATTTGTTTGTGTTGGTCTCAATTTGCAAAAGGGAGTTTTATTTAATACAAAATTTAATATTGAAAACTTTCGATACAAAAAAATTTTTTTTTTGATCAATTTTGCGATAATAATTTTCAAGAGAAAATATTTTTGTTAGCCCAAATTGTCGGTAACAACTTCCTAACAATTTTCTATATAAAATTTTTGGCGAATACTTCAGTTATCAATAACTATTTTTCTGTAGAAAATTATTTTAGAAAACTAACTAATCCCACAACTTCACATATCGTTAAAAACTTTCTACAGACGCCTCAAATTATCGATAACAATTTACTATAGAACATCTATGGATGATAGAAACGTTTTCTCGCAACGAAACATTTTTTTAATTCACAATTTTGTCGCTAACATTTGATGCATTTTGTCCACCAAAATTCCATGTTCGAAACTTTTTTCTCTCCCATACAAAAGGGCCAAAAATCGTTTTCCTTCTTGCGCATAAAAAGCAAAACAAAATCCTGCCAATAATTTAATTCTCACGTTTCTTGCTTTTATGTTTTCCAACAAAAGAAAAAAAAAAAAGAAACTAAAGAAAATAAATTAAAGTTCGTTTTTCTTGTCGATAGCAAAAAACAAAACAAAAAAGAGAAGTTCTGCAGTTTTCAAGCGAAGCGTTTATTGCTGAGTTGAGTTTTCTTTTTTTTTTTTTTGGCATTATTGACCTTTGGCGCGACTTAAAACGGTTCAAATCATGCCTTAAAGATCTGCCAACGTGTTGTGTGTCGGTGTGTTTGTGTGTGTTATTGTCTATTTCATTTATTTTTCAACAAAACATTTCAAAGGTGAAAAGACAGCGCATAATAAAGGAGATCTCTTTGTTTTGCAGAAACAAACAACGAACGATGTTGTTTTCGAAGGCGCAAATTAACGATGAATGGCTGAAAGCTTCGCTGCTGGGAACTGAAGGTACGAGTACCTACTTGAGGTGGCAGAGCAAGATGGCCTCACACTTTTGCCGAAAGAATATTTCAAGCTTGTAAAAGTTTGTAAAAAGTTTGTTGATGTAGAAATTTTAAAAGTGGAAAAATAATTCCAATAGAAAATTTTAACGGACAGCGGTTGGCTGGAATTTCTATCGCTAGTGTGACTGCACTGGCCTCTGGCTGCAGCGTTCTTAAATCTGAAGTTTGATCGTTCGCTTTGTTTTTTCATTTGTTGTGTTTGTTTTTATTGGCCAGTGAGTTGAGATATTTTCGTATTTCTTTTATTCTTCAGTTGGAAGTTCCCAAGTTTTGTATCAGAACGTGCAGTTTGTCTTTCTATCGCCCTCACAATATCTTTTCCCATCTACTTTGTGTGCAACACTCCTTTGCGGTGGCGCGTTCGTTTTGCTCCTCAGCCGTTGCTGGAACTCAAGTTCTAGTGAAACCACCAAATTTTCAAAAGTTGGTGGATTTTCTTATCTGCCGTTTTGTTGCAGTTCTTTTTGTTGCGCGGGCTGATGGACGCCAAGTCTTCTGTTTGCGTTTTCTTTGGAAAACTTCTTTGCAAATTTTTACACAAAATATAATGCGTCGATATACAATTTCAGTTTCTTTCTATCACGAAATTCTCTTAGTTCTACAACTAAATCTTCAAACAGTGTTCCTAATGTTGTGGGTTTCTTTGGGTCAATTTTGATTGGTTTTTATGGCAGTATTTTAACTGCGCTGTTGATTGTTTTCATTGACCTTTTTTGACATGGTGTTTTCTTTTAATTTTTATTTCCAGCGCGTTATTTTTGATGAACTTATTTCTTTCCCATTTAGTTTCTTTCTCTGCTGCGAACCTTAAATTTCCTTGTCCCAGATTCTTTGTTTTCATATAAAACCATTAAATCAAACGTCAAAGTTTTAGTAATAAAAAATAGAAGAAAAAGAATTGGTTTGACGTACCGAAGCTGAAGTTTTCCTTGATTTTTTGCATTTTTCTTTTTGTTTTTGCTGCCACGACTAGTTCTGCAATTGAACTTTAAAAACAACAACCTCAAAGACAACAGAAAGTTCTTTCGCCAGCCATCATATTCGAAAAGTTCCCTAATATTTCTTTTCGCAGAAAGATAATCAATTGTTGCACAATTGCAATTCTAACAACAGCGGCCCACTCTTTCCTCACCATCTTGCACTCCTGCCACACAAAAGCAGCTGTAAGATTATTTATTTTCCCTCGGCCGGTTTCTATTGTTTGTGGCTGCCATCAGTTGGCGGCCAGCAATTATGTTCTCCTCGCTGGGGCAACGTGCAATTTACCATCATTGTTCAGCTAAAAGTCTGTCTGTCTCTTTCTTTAGTCGTCATCGTCATCATCATCATCGTCATCGTCATCTTATGTAAATACAACCGACGGAATGACTGCAAAGTACGAATATTAATAATTTTGTTGCCGTTTCTAGGAAAATGAAACGATACAACAGCGTTTAAGTGGAATTTCAAGAGTTGAAGGCGTAGTTTTTGTTTGTTCAGCGATTTCGTTTTGTTCGTCTTGTTTTGGTTAATAAACTCCGATACTGTGAAGCTGTAGGTTGTCTTTGGCTTTGGCTTTGTGTTTGTTTTTGTTTTTCGATTCAGAGATATGGCGGGTGTAACATTCGAAGATGTGAATTAAAACACACATTCCTACATAAGTCATTCCTAAGACTAAGATTTGGCTTTTCGTATTGCATTCATTTGGACTTTCGTGATGTATTAAAAAAAATGAATAGAATAACGAAGAAATTTTACTGATGTGCAATTTTCTGTGAAAAACTATCGACAACTTTTGCCAACGGCCATCGTATTTTATAGAAAGATTTCGATAACAGTTCTTAAGAAAATTCTCAATAACTTTTATTATCGATTTCAGAAGTTTACAATTATAGAAATTTATCGATAACTTTTTTGTTTTGTTATCGATATTATTTTTCATAAAATATTTTGAATTTTTTATATAAACTGTTCGCTAACTATTTTATTATCGATATGTTCTATGGAAAATTTACTACAAATCTTGTTACCGACAGAAAATATTTTCTTAAATGAATTTCGATAACATTTTTAATAATCCATATCATTTATGAATGAAAATATATCTGTTAAGGAATTCGTTAAAAACTTTATTATCAAGAATATTTTGTTTAGAAATTTTGTTTACAACTTTTGCTGTCGATACAATTTTTAGTAGACAGCTTGTGATAACTCTTATTAACGCCACCGTCTTAAATAAAAGTTATTAAATAAATTTTGTTACCAACACTTTCGATAACATTTGTGATCCGTAATATATTTTAGAAAATTTGCGATTACCTATTTCATCTTCGTTCTTCTGAATAGCTTTTATTTTCGATATTTTTTAGATAAAAGAAACTGTGTTCGATACATTCCTTACAAAGTTTTTGATAAATCGTAATATCGTAAATATTTTCCTTAGTCAAATATCGTTAGCTTTTGTTATCGATACTTTTTTGATAAAGAAAAAGTTTCCCTACACTTTCATTGTCTTACATATTTTTTCATTTTTTGTTTTATAAAATTTTTTATGAATACTATTTTTTTTTATAAAATTTTTTTTTGATATTTTTTATCGATACCATTTTGATAGAAAAAACTTTGCCAACATTTTTTATCCTTAATGTTTTATTTATTTTTTTAGAACATTTTATTATCGATACCGAACATTTTCAATCTCTAGGTATTTTTTGGAAACAAGCTTCGATAACTCTTGTTATCGTTACCATTTTCTGTGTAAAATTTTCACTAACTTTAATTATCTATAATAATTGCTGTGTAGTTTGTTGCAGCACATCTATAACATCGTTAGTTTTTGTCACTGCAATTATCTTCATCAATCTTGGCTCTTACTCGTTTTCAAAAGTTATCGGTAATTGCTGTTGCTGCCCAACAATATTCTTGTGCATGTTTCAATTTCTTTACGAACAATTTTTATCGTCCGCTTTGAAACGTGCCTGATTCCATTTCTATTTCCTAAGAATTTTTATGCAGCGATTTATATAAATGGTTGCAACTGCAAGAGTATTCTTAACGTTTTCGACGGACGCGATTTCCATTTCACATTTTGTCTCAGCGAGTGCAACCAAGTGTGGCTGTTGTAACAACGTGCGCAAACATGTACTCGTACACTGATTTCCATCTATTAACTCTTCTCAGAGTTTTTTTTGTTTTTTTTTCTCGCCAGCCAAATCCTCTGGCACAAAATAGTAACGGCCTTTTCCTTAAGCGGTCCTGGCTGCTGTCGTTGTGCAATTGAGTGCAGCGTGTCTTGTTTTGCTGCTTCGTTCCTGGTACCATGAGAAGTTTCTTTTCGTGTTTTTTTTCATTTCTTTATGTAATTTCCATTTTTGGCCTTTAGGTTTTTAAGCTTAAAATATGTAAATGTGAAAAGTAAACTGGTAATTCTTAAAACCTTTTCCCATTCTTTTGTATTTTTTTGGTTGTTTTTATTTTTCTTTCTTCCAACCAACCTGGTTTCTTTGTGTCGTTTTGGTTGTACGTCTTAGAAAAAGGGAAGTCATTGGATTTAGGAAAGAATATTCTCCTTCAGGGTCTTTAGAAGAATCTGTTCTTTTTTATTGTTTCAAAAATAAAAGTTAGAATAAAAAACTGTTGGTTTTGAAAGCCTGGAAGTCAGCGAAGTGCATGAATTTCTAAAGCACTCCCTGACATTGTGGTTGGCATTAAGCAGAGATTTTCCTAAAAAAATGTTGTTTGTCTGCCAAGTGGCGGAGCACAAACATTCACACACAGAAAAAAAAAAACATTTTCAAAACATTTAAATCGTGCCCGAAAGATCGTTACTGAACAAAATAACTTGCTCACACACACACACACACACACATTCATACATACAATATATTAAATTTCTTTGTGAACAGAAGAAACATCTGAAGTGGTTCACCAAATTCTGTACAATTTTTATTCAATTGTATTGCGCAACAAAGTTATCGATAACATATATGAATTTAAAAGTTTCGCTGTAAAAATGCTTCTATGAAAACTTTTCGTTGCAAAATGTTTTTCTTTCTATAGAATTGTTTTTGTTATTTTCTATAAAAAATTGGTTGCTGAAAGCATTTTTTCATTTGCAGGACACTCGTCGCCATGAAACGTAGATTTAGCCCCACAAAAACATTTCCTTAGAAAAATTCTTGCAATAAAATTAGAACAAATTTTAAATAAATGTGGAATTTTTGCTATAAAAATGTATTTTTTTTATAAAAATCAAGAAAATTGTTCGCGGTCCGAATTTTCCCAAAGACCGAAGATTTTCTTTGGACAATTGTTTCGCTATAAAGATAGGAAACTTTTTTAAAAAACAATATTTGCTACAAAACTATAAGGATTTTTCCATAGACCATTTTTGCCTGATTTTCAAATTGTTTCCTACCAAAAAGTTTGTTATTAATTTTTTTTCTTTGCTATAAAATCTTTGTATGAAAATATATTTTCTATAAAAATCGTTCTTTAAAAAGGGTTTACTTTTATACAAAATTGTTTGCGTCCACAAGTTTCCCTATAAACCTTTTTTATCAATATTTTACTAAATAGAATTTTCTTCTATAAAAATTAATGAAAATTTCCTGCTATAAAAACAGGCAGTTCGATATAAAATTTTTATGGATTATATTTTTCCATAGAAAATTTATTTCTATAAAAATTTCGAATTTTCCTAAAGGAAATTTTTGCTGTAAAATGTTTTTTCTGTGGAGAATTTTTCCTCTTCGAACTTTTTCCAAGGAAAATTTTTAATCTAAAATTTTTTTATAGCAATTCCTTTTATAAAAATAGTTGACATTTATTCTAGATATATATTTTGCTATAAAAATTTCTTGCAGAACAAAATTTGTCAATAAAAAACTTTTGCAATAAACATTTTCTTTAATAAAATGAGTATTTTAAGCCAAGAAAACTAGTTTTCCAGGCAATTAATATTCTATAGGGTTTTTCTAGGCAATTAAAAATGAAGTCTATATCAATTTTGCTGCAGTAAATTTAGTATTTCCTTTCCTCTGGTCTGCTTATCAAACAACAACCTTTCAAATTTATATTCAATTGTTGTCCAAATGTGAATCCCTTATTTCTGTGTAGAGTTTTTCTCTATATATTTTGCTAGAAAACCAATAAATAACTAAAAGGAAGATGTTCTCTCCCTCAATTATTGACAGTTTCTTTTTCTTTGTTCTCTCAAGCCGTTTAATTTAGAAGCGATTTTGTTTTATTCGTTTTGAGGGCTTTTGAACGCAGGCTGCTTTCAAGTGCTTTTGTTAAGTTCGATGAGTCCCGGCTCCGATGTCAGTTTCAACTGACAATCAGTGATAAGGAGCAGAAGGGGTGGACGAAGAGTTTCGTTGTTTCGGGTGGTGTCAAGGGGTGGCTGAAGAGACAACTTTTTCTAATTAACTTTAATGACGGAGTAAAAGAAAATCCTAACACATTCGAAATCAAGTTGGCGAAAGACAATCGTTTAACATCTTCTTTCACAACAACATTGAAGCATCCAGGCTGTGTCTGCTGCTTTGTTCAGCCATGCGGGAACCTCTAATTCAGCAGCCAATTGATTTTAATGCCCATCAATTTAATGGGATTTAGTTCGAACAGGCCAATTGTGTGTTTGGATTTTCACATTTAATTAAAAATCTTTTTCTGTGCGCCGCTGGTTTTGGTTTCGGTTTAATTATCGTTTTGTGTTTGTTTATTAGCCGCTGCCGCCGCCGCTGCCATAATAAATTCATTTGCAGCTCTTCGACTCTAAACTGTTTCCGAAATATTTACAACTCTTCTGCTAAATTATTTGTCCTCATAAATATTTAATACGTTTCAGTTTTATTTGCTTTTTCTTTCAAAGAAAAACGAAGAAAACAAAAACAACCAGCAAAAATGCAATTTGTTCTGTCATCTGCAACTTCGTGCTCATCTTTTATGTACTTTTCGCTCTTGTTCGTCGAAATGAACAGCAACTGAAGTTGCGATTGTCGGAAAAACTCTCGTCCGCTCGTCGTAGTTGTTGTTCACTTTTTGTTTTAATTTACGCACCAGCTTTTAAGTTTGGCCCATTTCAAGCGTAACGGAGCCGCTGGCTTCACTCACTGGCGCAGAAGCCGATCTCCTTCAAAGAGTTGTTGAAATTAGTTGTTCGCGTTGTTAAAGTTTTTCCATTTTTTGGCTTATTCTATTGTTGTTGCTGTTTATTCTTGCCAGTTGTTGTTCTGTTTAAGAAGGAATAAAAACAATTTAATAAGTTCTTACTTAACACGCCTTTTAAACATAAAAATATAATTGGCTTTTTTTAACTGCGAAGCAACGAACATTAAATGATGGAGAAGGTAATTTTGCCTTAATTTATATTGAAGGCAAATAAAAAATATAAACGGGTTTTGTATAGGAAAAAATATAAATTTTAATAAAACAAATAAAAAAAAAATAATAAAATTGAATACTATTTCTTAGTTCTCATAAGAACTTGTTTTTAAGAAAGTTTTTATTTTCAATAAAAGGATTTTTATAATTAGTTTTTTATAACGAATTCTTTATTTTTTTTTTATACAAAATTTGTATGTCATAACATTTTTTATAAAAAATGTTAAATAAAAATATTTTTTTTAAATTTTATGCCATCAAAATTTTTTATAAAAAAAACTCATTAAAAAATTTGTTTAATAAAAAACTCATTATAAAAAATTAATAAAAAATTAAATTTGTAATAAAATAATTTTTAAAATATTATTGCTAATAAGTGTTAATTACAAAAAAAAATTATAATTGTTTTTATAAAAAAAATGTTTATTGAAAGTTCTTAGAAACGAAATATAAAAAATTTAATGCAAAAAATATTGGAAAATTTATTGTAGAACCTTTTTGACAAAAATCGTTGTTTTGATGATTTTTTTGAGGAATATTTTTTTTAAGTTCCTGATGAAAAGAATATATAATTTTTAATTTTTTATAAAAAAGTTTTTTTTTGTTTCGTTTTATTTATAATCTATCCCAGGATAATAACAAAAAAAGTTAAAAAATTTAATACTTTAGAAAAGTTTTTCCATTAACATTTTTTTTGTTAAGATTTATTTTAATTAAATATGTTTTATAAAAATTATTAATAAACTTTTCCAATAAAAAATTGTAAATACCACATCAATATTTTTCGCAATAAAACTTGTTTTCGGGAAAATTTCCCAGTTTAATTTTTTTTCGGCTGAAATTTATGAAAGTTGTTGTTGCTACAAAACATTTATTCCACATTTCGCCTTTTGTTTGTAGGTTTTCCGGTCAAAACGTTGCAAAAATAGTTAATTGTTTTCTTTTTGGTTTTTTTAATTTTGTTGTAAAAATTTTGTTATTAAATAGTAAAACAACTGAAATACAATAACAACAACAAGTAGTGGATTGTAAAGTTATTAAAACAGAACTACTGCAATAAAATAGTTGCTAGAAACTCCTGCTGCGCTTAAACAAATATGGCTTTAATTTTCCTCTTTGGAGGGGAATAATTGCAAACAAAAACACTTGTTGATCTCGACGACGAACAGGGCAGTTGGTGTACGTACATGTGTTTCTCGTTTTTTCATCTTTATTTAATTGCAGCTTTTTCAATTGTATGTTTTTGGTGTTTAATTAAAACCAAAAAGGAGCAATAACGAACAAGACATTAAACTGTTTACCAGGACTTTTTTTAAAGTTAAACTAAAGCGGAATTTGAGAGGAAAACTTTTGCAGCGCTTAAAGCGAAAGATTTAATTTTTTATTATTTATTTTATGGTGAATATTTCCATGATGATTTTAATTGCGGCAATTTGTTTGGGCCCAGCGATGTGTCATAAATCCTGTCAATTAAACTTTGAGCTTAAAGCTTCTGTACGAGTATGCAAAACAACAGGCCACCGTTGCCGGCAAAAGGGCTTCCCTGGAGATCAGACATTAAAATTCCGCCACAATTTGTGCCAGCTACTCCGGCTGCCGCATACAAAAATCTCTACCTGCAATTTAATTGTTTGCGTGTTTGGGCCACGATTGCAGCAGGCAGGCAGCAGGCGGCAGGCAGGCAAACACTTGTGACACTCTGGGGACTTAATACAGCACACATACACTCGCACACACGCACGTGAGTCTGCTGCACACAAAGTGTCCTCGTAACCACACATCGATTTATGGTCGACTTGCAGGCCACATATAATAAGGATTTTTTTAAGCTTAATATTTTATATTTTTCTCAGTTTTAATCTCTGGGAAAACATGAAAAAGTCCACAACACAGACCGACTAGTGTTTTTAAAGCGATTACAGGCCACTGGAAGCAGGAGAGGAAACATGAAATATAAACTGCACTACAGCAGGTGGTATCAGTTGCAGTTTCAATTAAAATGGGATAATAAAATTTTATGTATAGCAGAGAAAAAAAACAGAAGGAAAGCAGCCAGTGACTTAATAAAAAAAAGCCAGAACTTAAGGGACTCATGCCGAAGATACGAGTAAAATCTGTTAGCAAGAGAACGCATTTAAGCAAAATATCCAGATACTATTTCAAAGAGTTGGCAGTCAACAGTTTGTGGCGCAGCTTCAAAACCAGGAAACGGCACTGAGAAAGGCCTTGAAGGGGCTTTTTGGGGCCTGTTGTTTCGCTGCTTTATGTTTTATTCAGTTTTCTTAAATATTTGAAATAATTGATGCACTGTTTTTAATAGGACAGTGACAGCGGAAAGTGGCCGCTCAGGCTCATTAGAGCTGAGCTGCGCTCCATAAAATGCACATTCCTCGATCGCTGTGTTTCAATGTAATTTTTATTCCACTTTTTTATGTCTTGGCGATGATTTTTCTAGGAATTTTCTTACATCGTTTTGAAGGTTTTAATATTCTGCTTTTCGTAACCACAAACCTGCTTCAAGGTTCAGCAAATTTGTTTGACCATCAAACGATCCACAGTTTTTCGTTTCAATTTCGAGCTGAGAATTCCCTAAAATACCACAAAATATGTTTTAGGTAAAATGAAACACAATCGCTTTTTTTTGTTAATTTTTTCAGTCTTTAACAATAAAAGTTTTTTTTTGTTTTATTTTATTTACGATTAAATATTTTGCTGTTTGATTTTGTTGAATGCTTTTTTCCAATGAATGAAACATGCCTTAAAAGTTAGAAAAAGTATTTTTTAAATTTACAGTTATTTGTTTTGTTGGTTTGTTTTTATGCAACTAAATATTTGAGTTTTAGTTTTTGTATTTTTAAATGGCAGTATTTTCTGTTTTTGCTTTTTAAATTTTAAACAATTTATTGTTAAAAGTTTTCTGGTTAAATAATAAAAATAAATCCTTTTGCTTTTACTTTATACAGTACAAAAATTATTTGTTAAACAGTTTAATTTATACAATTATTTATAATTAATTAGTTTCATAAATTTATTTGTAGTTTCTTAAAAATAATTTATAATAAATGACTACAACGTCATAAAATCATTAAGGGATTTGTTTTTTTGATTTAAAACAAGCGAACAGCATGAACACCAAAACAAAAAAATATTTTATCTTTAACAAAAAAAAATTAACTTTTCGAAAATTTTTTTTTTAATTTCTTTAAATATTTAAATAAAATCTTTTTTTAATTTATCATAAAATGTTTATAAAAGCTTTTTATATATATATTTTATAAAATTAAAAAAGATTTTTTTATAAACATTTTTTTTAGATGAAAAATATTGCAGAGAAAATAATATAAACAAAATTTCTTACAAGAAAACATTTTTATAGAAAAAATTTCAAAAAAAAATTCTTTTGTGTCACTAATGAAATAAGGAATTTTATTTTTCATTCCATCAGTTTTCAATAATTTTTTCTTTCAACAAAATTTCTATAAAACAAATTGTTCATAAGAAAATTCTGTTGGCCAACCTTTTCTGTAGAATCTTTAAAAAAAAATTACTAAAACAAAATTTATGGAAAAAATTCTTCAAAAGAGATTTTTTTAATTTCTTTAATGGAATAAATTTTTTATAAATATTTTTTTTTTTTGAAAACGTGTTTTTATTAGTTTTTGTTTTAGTGCTGCCCGCGACAAATTTTACGATCTCTTAAAAAAGCTTCTTATTAAATAAACTTATAAAATAGGTTTCAATTTTTTTGTTTGTTTATTTTTTTAGTAAAAAGAAAACTATCCAGTAATAAATTTTAAAAGCCGAATGTTTCTTAATTTTTTTTAGCACAAGGAAGAAATTGTGAATCTTAAAAATTTACAAATCAAACTAAGACAAGCGAAATTGAATTCTTAAAACTTATTTGCAAATTGTTGCTTCGTTGAAGTTTCTTTTATACTATTGTTTTGTTTTGCTTTTTTGTTTGTTTGTTAAACTATTTGGAACTTAAAATTTAGGGCACATGTAAAGCTTTTATACTTAGAAACTAAATTATAAAAAAAATATTATACAATAAAATAATTCAACATTCGTTCATCATTCTGTTAAAAAGTGCAAAGTTTTTTAAATTCCCAAAAGTGAAATTGACGTCAGAATTAAAAAAAAAAAGAAAAAAAGGATTTTCTGTCGGTTTTCGGTTTTTACAAAATTATGTTTTCTTTTTCTTATTCCATCGAACATGTTTGATGGAATTTTTGTTGAAGTTCGTCATTCAAACTCTTACAACTACAATTAAAATCTTAAGAAGGGTTGAGGACTTCCGGCTCAAAAGGAGTGCGATTCAAAGACAATTTTAAATTTTCAAATTCTAGTTTCAATGTTTCTGATTTAGATTTTATTTGTCATTTTGACTTTTTTGTAACTCAGTTTCCTCTGGAGCTTTTTCTTTGATCTTCAAACCCTCAATTTGGTTTGTGGAAACTTACAAATTCACTCACCATCTCCAAACTTTTTTTTAGGCTTAAAAAAAGATTTTTTCTTGAGCAATTATTCAATTTGTGTTTTTCTTATAGACAATTTTTCTGTTTTTTTTTTATACAATTATTTTATAAACATCACACTTTAAACTGCTACCGAAAAAATTCTTAGTTTAATAGTTTGCCATCGTTACACACACACATACATACACGCACGCACACACACCCTCATGCACTCAACGTCGTCGCTTGGTTTTTTCCTGGTAGAACTAAATGGAGCGGGAAAACTTACACATATGCCTGCCCACGTGTTCGCGTCTCTTTGCCCTGCAGTCGTTCGACGAAGTTGCGCCAACTCACCACCGTCTTGCTCGAATACAGCCACACGCTGGAGGTCACGCCCACCAGCATCGAGCACAAATATTTGACCATGTAAATCTGAAATATCGGCCTCGACTCGGAGCCGTCCGACCTCGGCGGTGGACAGGGTATCGAAAACGGCTTGCAGATATCGCGGTGCCACTGTATCATCCACTCGTCGAAGTTGTAGTACTCGTAGAACAGGCAGCCGAGGTAGCCGAGTGCCGGGAGGATGAAGAGACCTGAAAAGAAGCCGATGCGCATCATCAGTCTCTCGAGTTTGTCGGTTCTTTTGCCGTCCGTTTTCATCACGGTGCGTATGCGAAACAGGGAGACGAAGCCGGCCAGCAAGAAGAGGGCGCCAATCGACAGGTAAATGCAGAGCGGTATGATGAGAAACACGCCCAGTGAGTGGGTGTCCAGTTGACCCACAAAACAGACGCCGGACAGAATGTCACCTGGAAGAAGAGAATTTCACAAGAATTATTTGTTAATATTTTTTATGACTGTCTAAAGAAAATTTATTTCATTATGCAAATTTTTGGGCAGAAAATTTCTTTCAAGAAAATCTTTCCTCAGCGAAAATTTTGTTTCCATAAAACATGTTTTCTATAGAAAATTTCTCTTCACAAAATTTTACTAAAAACATCTTTCTTTAAAGCAAATTTATCTAGAGGCCCTCTCATCTATAGTTTTTTTTTTTTTTATAAAGCAAATTTTTGCATAAAAACATTTCTTTTGTTTAACAAATTATTTTCGTAGAAACAATTTGATTAGTCTTTAACAGTTTCCATCTCTGTAGGGCGATGTTTTATTTCTGGCCGCTTTTTGTGTGAAACTTAAGAGAACCTGTTTTGAATTTAACGAAATCCAATTTAACTAATCAAAATAAATTAGAAAACTAAATGGCTGAACTGTCGCTTTGTTTTGAGTTATTGACTTTTAATTAATTCAAATTCATTTCAAGCGACGCCTGTCATTTTTATTTAAAAGGTTCGTTCTCCGACAAATGACAATTAAATTTGTGATTTAAATAGGAATTTCTCGAGTCATTTAGATGCAGATAAACGAAAATGTTTTATTACAGTCTGTTAAAAAAAAAAAACACCGAACGAGCTGAATGATCAACAAGCCGCTGAATTGCGGCGTGCGGGCTGAGGACGCACACGTTGAGGCCGACATCTTTGCGTTGGACATGACTCGAATTACATCGACTGGAGATCATCACCGGCTCCAGCTTCAGCTCCAGCTCCAGCTCCATCATCATTATTGTTGTTATTGTTATTTTAATGCTTCGTTGTGTTTGTTTTTATTGGTTTTTAAGTTTCCCAACTTTTTATTGCGCCGTCTTCATTTTGTTTTCAAATCGTTTAAAGACTAAAATTAAGTCATTTTTTTAAACAAAATTTTCTTGCGTTGGCTTTATGTTGTTTTTGTTGCTTTTGCTGTTGGTCTATTTGTCTGCCTTCCCAAAACTAGTTCTAATGCTTGGCCATAAACATAATTCTTTTCCAACAATTGTCATGGTTAATGAAGAGCTTTCAACTTGTAGATTAGAGATCTTACAAACTTGATAATGACCGCAACATATTTCCATTGGAGTCGAACGTACAAGAAAACGGACAGGAACATAAATTTTTAATTTCTGTTCTAGGAAATTTGAAAAATTTACAGAATTTTTCGTTTCAAAAGTTGCTTGAAACGGGTCTGTCCGTTTTGCAGCAATTTTGCCACTAAAAATTTTAATTTTTAAGCATTTTTTATGTTCAGAATTTTGGCTAAGAAATGAGGATACACTTTAGTCACGTCTGGAAGATTTGTCAAGAAATTTGTAGTATTTTTGGAATTGAAAAGGCACAAAAAGGGTTGATCCAATTGAAACTGATTCAAATAAAAGAAATTGTTGAATTGTTGTTAAACTTTCGAATGTTTAGAAATTTAAACGGCCGTCCCACAATGTCGAACGTGGCCATTCAGCAGCAGCTTGAAACTGATTAAGTTCTCTTCTCTGCCAGTGACAGACTCCAAGTTTTTAGTTCTTAAGCCGCGACCAAACAGGCTTAAAAGTTTTTCTTTTCTCTGAACTTAAATTGAAAATATATTTGTTTTAAATAAATTTCAAATCAATTTCAATTTAATTTTTGGCATAAACAACTTTTTTACTTCTTTTGCTAAAACACAATTTTTGTGTTATTTTTTTTTTGCCTCTTTTAAATAAAACGGCAGGATAATTATGCAGGTATATGACAGAATTGTTGCTTTGAACAGTCGTTACTCGGGCCAGGGTTTTGTTGTTAACAACTCTGCACCTCCTTCACTTTATTAAGATTGCCACAAAAAACTAACCATCCACTTTTTCCCCAGTCAATTTAGTTGTTGTTTTTGTTGCTGCTGCTGCTGCTGCTGTTGACAAACCCTTCAGGCCAACATTTTGCACAAAAAAAAAAAAACAAACAAAAATAGAAAAGAAGTAGAAAGCCACGCTCAGAACGGTACAAAGAAAACAGTAACAAAAACACCCGGCCAACAAAAGCAATAACTACAATTACAACAACTACTTGCTGAAAACATACATACCCTCAAGGTATGCTGTGCACCAAACAACCTCACCAAACGTCAAACGCATTAATTACACGGGGCAACACCAAAAAGAAACAAACATTAAAAGCATCCGTTGGCAGAACAACATCTACCTGATGAAAGTTTGATTGTACACGGAGAAAATGAACTGAAAGTTGGCCAAAACTTTTTCGATTTTTATCTTAAACTGACAAAATGAAATCTATTTGTAGGTTTTATATTTAAAGAAAAATCTCGCTTCGATTCAACAAAATCTTTTATTGAAATGATGTTTGAAAAAGTGTTTGTTCAGGAAAATAAGAAAATATTTTTGTTTAATGTAAAATAGTTGCCGCCGAAGTTGTTGCCTATAAAAGTTATTATGATCGAAGGCAAAGAAAAATCTGCATTCACCGAAAATTGTAATTAAAACCACATAAAACAGGCATGATTTCTTCTAAGTGTAGTTTGGTGGGAGGCTTCTGTCCGCGCGCTTGTCTCTTAGTCTATTATTTTAATTCCAATTTTTTTTTTTTTTGGAATATGACGGCCCTGCAGTCTTTTATATAATATAAATTACGTAATTTTTTCGTAAAGTTGATATAAAACGCGTATTTCAATTGAGGAGCCAAATTATTTAAATAATTTTTGCAAGTTGCAAAGATGACACATATTTTGGCCGCTGGCATTAAATCTTGTCCTACGCCAAATTAAGGGCGACGACGGCGCATACATACATTGGGATTCTGCCTTTTTGGGACTGATATCTGTAGGCTTCGGAGCTGAACACAAGCCTAAAACTATAAGTGAGTGATTTCCTACGCCAACATTCCATCAGAGTCAGCCTAAACGAGGGTAAACTTTAGGCCTCCCGACAACAGTTTCGCGCAATTCTGTGCTACAACCTTCAATCATTTTCGTTTTGTGTTGCCTAGTGTCGTCATGTACTCCTACAATGAATGTATGCACGTCTCAGAAGGACTTTTCTATGTACGAGAGAGTAACGAAGTGTTACGGTGGGTGTATATATGCATGTGTGTGTGTGTGTGTGTGTGTGTGTGTGTGTGTGTGTGTGTGTGTGTGTGTGTGGTATGACACTGTTGATGTAGTACAATACTTGAACAAAAGCATCCACTTGTTTGAAGGCACGTACACATGTTTGTATGTTAACACATACAAATAACCATGAACATTATTAGTTAAGTGTCCCCCCCCCCCCCCCCCCATTAAAAAAAAGTGGAAAGAAAGCAGAACACGAGAGGGAAAAGCATAAAAAATATATGCGAACAACACACGGGTATAGAATAAAGTGTTCACACTGTAAATTCATCTTCAGTGCTGGAATACTTTTAAGTACAAACTGAAAAATATATAGAGTGTGATTAAATAAATTTTTTTTTTGTTTGTTTGTGTACGAGTTGGGTTTTCAGTAGATGTCCTGCGAAGGATACAAACAAAAAGTGTGAGGTAACAGCATGTGGATTTAGAAATTTAGTTGGGTGCTTTCGTGAGAGTATGTTGTTAACAAACTGTTGTAATTTGCGCAAAACTTCTTAATTACTCACGGAAAAAGACTTCCGAAAGTGGTTCGTCCATAAGCAGCAACGACACTGTCCGCTGAATAATTCTGAAGTCTTGTAAAATACTATTTTGAGGGCAGTTGAAGGTGAAAGTGGTAGATGCAATTTACAGCCAAAAGGCCTTTGATGGGTTACACGCATTCCAAATGTCTAGGCGCTTAAATCGATGGCTTGTATTAAGTTCTATTGAGGTTTTCTAATTTGCTTTCAATACTGCGTCCACTGCAGCAGTTTTATTGCAGCTAAACAAGCGTTTCAGCTGCTCAGCCTGAAGAAATCAGATTTTAAAAGAGTCCGCCCCTAATTTGCACAGATATGCGACTCCAGAGATAGAGCTTCAAAGGAAAAAGTATAAAGGATTCAAATCGTACGATATGAGTAGATATTCCATATCTACTACACCGCAAATTGTTCGTACAGAATGTCCAACGTGTCAGGATGGTGTTGTCATTATTATCTAGTTGAGATCACAAACGTAATTGATAGTCAGTGAGCTAAAGCATTGGCCGTTGTCCTTCCCAGAGATGGGAGGCCTATGCCATCGATATTGCGAGATCTACAACCAAACAGTTAATTTTACGGGATACTTTGCAGGCTTTTGTATGTTCTACGATTTCATAGGAAATGGCATCGTTTCAAACTGAACTAGTTCGTTGGTTGACGTTCCCATTCACACAAAGATGAGCCTCACTGATGGTATGTTCAGCATTTAGTCCGCTTCCAACTGTTCCAGAAAGCAGTTTCCGTACACAAAAAAAAATTGCATTAATTTGTGGTTTGTGATTTCAGACAACGGACTGGCGACCGTCTTTTGCACGTGCTGTGAAGTGCTATATCGGGTGAAGGTGTTGTGTGAATAAATGACGGACAATTCGAGCGACTTGGCGTCACCACTGGTTCAGCCCTACTGGAATACCCGGCTTTTTGACTCCCCAAAAGACGAGTATTAAATGCAAAAGGCCACATATGTAAGTGGTTCTTTTTGCCCTTACCCGCTTGCAAGACCTATTGCTGCATTTGCCTGTTGCCGGCTTAATGATGTTGCTGTATGACTGCATGATGTTGCAAATGCATGTTTACATTAAGTACTTATTTCTGTTAGTTTTTGCTTCAGGAATTTCAAAGTATTTCTGTTCAACTTACAAATAACATGTAAATATATTTAAGTATTTCTTTTGCTGGCAGTAACTATAAACAATTTAATTCTTACCTGGTATGTGGTATGTTTCATTGAAATCTCAGTTTACATGAGTTACTTGCAACACACACACACACACACACACACATACACATGTGAAAGAAAAACATGCACTTGTATAATAAATTACATTCGAGTACAAAGTTCATTTCATAAATACTATGAGACGGACAAAACAAGATACTTGTATTTGCAGACTTTAAAGTCGAACACACAAACAAACTCGTTTGCCTGCAATTAAAGGATTTCCAATGTACAAAACGAAGAAGTCAAGTGAGAGTGAGTGAAAGAGAGAGAGAGACAAAACAGACAGAGTAACAGGAGATTTTGTTCCAGGCTCTAGTTGGTCCTGTCTTCATATTGTGTTTGCCTGGTTTCATGTCAGGCTTTCGTTAGCGATACCACCTTGAACTACTACTATTTGTATAGATGATATTTTTGTTTGTTTGTTTTTGTTTTTGTGAGAAAAGTACATTTTTCAAATAGAAAAGAAAATTCTTTAGAATACAATTTTGACAAAGAGCAAAATAACTCTAGAACATTTTATATAAAATGGAAAATATTTAGTTATGAGTTTCAGTTTTGAAACAAATTAATGCATCGAGAAGGAAACTACTGCATCAACAACAACATAATTGTTAAGATTTTCTGAAATGAAACGAAAACAATATTATTTAAAAGCATTTCTCATATTATATCGTAAAAAGGTAGACTGACTTGACTTCCTTCTACGCAGCAGTGAAAATTGAAAAGAATTTATAAAAGAAACATTTGTTTTTGTTTGTCTTCCATGAAGAAAAAACGCTCGTATTTAAGAAGTTTGAAGGAAAAGTTTGGTTCAGAAACTGATAAAATCATGAACACGAATTTAAAGGATATTTCATAAAGGAGAACATGTGAAAAAGAAACTTTAATACTGACACTTGAAGTTACTCACACGCACACACTCACGCATACTCGCACTACTTCACATTCTGTTTTCCGCTCAGTTATCATTTACTTCTTGTTTTTTTTTTTTTTTTAATTCTCATAATGTCAAGCTTCTTTTTGCTCACAAAATAAAAGTTTTTTGTTCCGGGGAACTGTTTTTGGCTCATAAATATTTTATACATGTGAGACAGAAAACTGGTGTGACATGTTGACAACTTGATAAGAATTACTGGCAGAAACAAAAATCAGGCAAGACTTTTTCATTTTGTTTGCAACTACAGAACTTGCAGTTAATTTGATAAAAAAAAAGGAGAAAATTCATATCTCGAAGAATTTCAATTCTTGGCATTAAATAATTTAAGCCCTGAATATCCTTTTTGTTGAGAAGCTTAAAAGTTTTCCTCTCGCTTCCACGTTTTGTGTAAGAAAATTTATTTCATAAATCTGCAACAAATAAAAGCAGTTGCTTTAAATAAAGTGTAAAACTTTAATTTTATGAGTTTGCGGTTTAATGAAAAAACTTAAGCCGCCAGGAATAGGACCTGTGATTAAAAATTTCGCAATAAAGTTATAAAAATATTCTTTCTTAGTTTAAGGAAAGATAAAAAAGGTAGAGAAAATAATAATTGAAAAAAAGATTCATTCAAAAATATAGCCTCGTTCGGTTGCTTTGGAAGTATAAAAATAGTAGTAAAATTACTGCAACAAAAAAGTGAATTAAAAAAAATGTCATTTATGTTCTAGTTGCCAGTAAAAATCCAAAAAAAAACTGCAAAACTAAAAATATTGTATAATAATTAGTTTCGGGGAAAAAGTACTAAAAATACTACTAATTTTCCAAGCTTATATTTTGGGGCCTAAAATAACTTTCCTTCTTTTCACATAAATAAATTAATAACCACGATTAGAGTACAATGTTTCGCTTTTCAGCATGAATGCGGTATTTTGATTGATAATATTCGTTAAAATTTTAAATTTCCCCGATCCCCGATTAACTCTATTACAGATTTTGCCTGAATCAAGCAATTTACACGACGAATTCCCCAAGAATATTTACAAACCCCTTTGATTGATTGCAGCACATTTTTCTCTGGCCTTTCGCTTAAGATACAGAAATTAATTACTTTGTTTGTTTTCTTAATACCTCAAACTGATTAAGAGTTGTCCGCTTTAACATTGAAATGCTTTTGGAAAAAATGTTTTTAGCGCTCAGCTTATCACATTTTTGTTTTCACCTCAGCCGTGCGCTGCGCTTAATCCCTCAAACTCATTAAGTGTTTAAATGAAAATGAAATTAACGAAACGAAAAAAAAAGGAGAAAAAACCACTTCTTTTTTTTTCGTTCAAACCTTTAAAAAGGCATTTGCGGCTGTCTGCACTTCATCAGCGCAACCAACCAACTCATCATCGTACCCTGGACACGACGACAAACACATCAAACAATCTGCTGTAGTTGCACATAATTTGGTTTTTTTCTTGCCTCCTATGAAATCTCGTCATGAGTTTGCTAAAACTGTGGCAAATTGTTAAAAAGAGTCTTTTCTTCATATTGAAGAAGTTGGCAAAAAGCAACTATTGTGGCAATTTCTTAAAGAAAATGAAACATAAAAGCAGCATTGCAACACGCATATGCAACAGACCATTTATTGTCATCGTTGTTGCAGCAGCAACGGCAGCAGTTGCAGTGAACTGATGTAAAAACGAGAAATGGAGGCAGGCAGGCAACAACAACAACAACAATAAGAACAACACTTTTAAGTGAGTCGGTGCAAAAGACATGCGGCCAGCAGGACCGTCCCTCCGTTCGTTCGGCCGTCAGACGGTGAGAAAACCCCCCCACGAGAGTCATGGCAAACAATTGACATCGAATGTGTGTTGCAGTAAGTTTGTGGCAGTAGCAGAAGCAGAACCAGAAAACTTTTAACTGTTGCATACAAGCATTTTTTGTTGTTTTTGTTCGCCAGTCAGTGTCTTGGCCAGTCAGTGGTGGTTGACACAAAATTGGCCACGAAATTGTAAACTAGTTTCTGTCTTGTGCAGTTTGTCTTTCCTGGCACTCTTGTTTTGTTTCTTTTCTTCTCTTCTGGATTTATTTATTTATTCTTTTTTTCGTTGATTTTTGCATTATCTTGTCGTTTTTTGCATTTAAAAACCATTTTTTTCCTATAATTTTCATTTGAATTGCTTTTCTCTGCTTGGGGATGGCTGCAGCTTTTCTTTTTTGCGCCATTATTACTGAAAATGATTGTTTTCTGTTCTTAAGTTTCGAACTTATAGTTTCTTTGAATCACGTAGAAGAGCAACAGAAAAGAAAAACACAATATTTTGTATTCAAAATCGTTTTTTCCGCTTATTTTCCTGCATTTTTTAAATATTGTATTTGTTATTGAGAAATAAGCAGGTGCAAGCTGTTGATTTTTATATTTTTTTCTCTTCTTACAAATAAATTCAGACTTTAAGATGAGTAAAGCCAGATAAGAAACATCTGAAACAAAATCAGGAATTATTTGCAAAATGCGCACTGAAAAATAAATTATTGGGAAAGGTACGAAGGAAATGCTTAAACTAAAATAGTACTAAACGGTAAAGGAGGCCACCTTGTGGAAACTATTCGCTCCATCAAGCCTCTTCATCAAGGTACTCTTGCTGAAGAAGTGGTGTTAATTAAAACCTCGTGCGTAGGATTTCCTAAAAGTCAAGGCAGTTGAAATTGATGGTCCTTAAACCAACTCGGCCGAAGTTTCTTGCCATCCAGTTTCTTACTGAAGCTGGAATCTGTCTGTGAAAAGGAATTTGTAACTCGATAAACAAGAAATTACGGCCCTAACCTGATGATGGATTAATTCCACGGATGAACTGGGACAATGGCTCATCGCGGCCCTCCTTCTGTGGCTTTTAAGGCAACTTTTTGCGGTATGTGAGGAACCTTCTGCCCTTTGCCTCCTAACTAGAAATTCCAGAGCAACACCATGACTTAACCAGACTCACAAGACGGTTCCACCTCTTTGGGAAAGCAGCAATAGCACCTTGTGGATACTTGGATTCCCAAAAGTGGCATCATGAAACTCCGCTTAAAACACAACTAGAATGACCAACACTAAGATCCCTCTAAGAAGGCAACCCGTGAGGAAAAACTTTGGTAAAGGTTTGCGAAGAAGAGGAGCTTTCAGGAATTTCGGTCACCGCGCCACAAGACAAGGTGTCCTAGTTAGAAAGACAATACCTCAAGGCATTTTAACCCCTTAAAGCGAGTCCTCCGACCACCATCATCTCTAGGATTGCCAATGCTCTCTCTCCGTGGCTTTTAGTTTAAACTAAAGCCATAATATTCCACTACAACTACGGCCAGCATTAGGATGGTGTGCAAGCACGATATTCTGGCAGCTTATTGCTCTACGTTCTACTAATTATGCTTTGGCAGAGGCTACGGCAACTTTTGCAGAAACTCCTCCTGGTTCTGAATGCCTAGGACTAGGGAGCGAGTGCTCTCCTGGAGAGCAAAGTGTCCAGGTTGCGGTAGAGTTAAGAAACTGATTAAAGTGTGAAACCTGCATTTAAGCCCAACCTGACGGTGCAGCAGCACTGCAATAATATGATACTCGTAATAACATTAATTATTAATTGATTTATTGATTTTTTCTGCCGTTTCGAATGAAAATCGAGCGCATTTCGATAATTCCCTCTTTATGAAACTGTTGATGAACTTTTATCGGCTTATTTTCATTATGTTTGCACTTATTTTTATTAATCAAACATAAACAATAAATTTATTTGCTGTTGATTTTTCTAATTATGAAAATTGTATTTCGAATTCACTTTTCGATTAAAACAACTTTTATGTGTTTCAATAAAAAATAAATTATTGAAATATTGATGGCTTTCATGCCCTTAATTTGCTTCATTTATGACTTTTTGTTTTCGTTTTCGTTTTTGTTTCAATAATTTATGTCCGACAGACTTTTATAATCGTTTTATATTTTTTTCATATATATATTTTTTTTTTGAAAATGATTTCAATCAGTTTTCTTTTTCTGTTTTTTTATGGGCTGTGGTGGCTGGTGCCATTAGAACGCCGAATAGTTTTCTAGTTGGGAATTTTTATCAACAGTAAAACAAACAGCGGAAAAACGAGGAAAAAGAGTGAAGTTTGAAGTGATAATGTGGATGTTGAAAAAAGTGCCGCTTTTGATGTGTTTAACCGTGTTAAACCGACCGTCTGTTTTATGAGTTTTTGTTGCAGCAACGGACGTGGTGTGTGTGTGTTGTTTATTTCGGCTCTGGCCGGCTGACTGACAGACAGAGTGTGGCAGTCAGGTTTGATTGTTTTTTTCTTTTTGGTATGAAAATATTTAGAAAATTGAACTCGATTGTAAATGTTTATTATTTAATGTTTACGTTTGATAGTTTAAATATTTGCTTTAAATAGAAATACAATTTTTCTGTTTTAATTTAGCCATAAAACAAACTGTACAAAATAATGAGATTAAAATTTGATATGGTGAAGCTGTTTTGACATATTGTTTTTTTCAAAGGAGCCACAAAATATTTTAATTTGCTGAGTGTATTATCGAGTGTAAAAGCAGCGACCGCCAAGTAGCCTGCTGTCCCCCCCGCCCTAATATCTGCTTATTTCTAAGCAGAAAAACAGTATTTACACTAGTAATTTATGACATTTTTTGGCCATCTAAGAGTAAGTTATGGGGATGTGTGGATTGTAGGGCGAAGGAACGGCCGGAATTATTATTAATTCATTAATGGCTTTAACCTGAATTCAATTATTTGTTCCGAGCAAAATTTTTGGCCCGAAATTTAAACCAATTGTAGTTTAAAATGTTCCCAACAAATTATTTAACTTAATTTCACGCTTTCTATGGGTGTTCCGGGCGCTCGCGAAGAGAAGCCTCACTGAATAAATCCTGCCTTAAATTCAAGATAAGGCGTAAATTCCTACATCTATAACGTGCCACAGCTGGAGCATACATTTTTAAATACAGCAGAAAATTATTCTGCTTGTCAAAAATTATTAACCATAAAGATATTGTGTCGATGCTAATTTCCCTCTAGAATAAGAGTGGCAATAGTCCGGTATTCGATAAGAATAAACAATTACAAAAGGTTGTATTCAACTCCCAGGCGAATCCAAAACTGATGATTGTGCAAATTGGCTACACAGCACAAACACATTTTTGCCCACCAAACGCCATAAATTTCTTAAAACGCGGTAACGCGTTTCTACCTCTTATAATTTCCACATTAAAGCCAGCAACTAAAAGCCCTTTTAACACGATACCCGCCAAATGATTGGCTCTTTAATTACGATTAACCTTAAAGCAGGCCGTGTTGTTTGAGGGCCTACTGCTTAGGGTTAAATATCGTGGCCAGTACCGTCATAATGAGTTTTAATTAAGCCTTTCAAACCATTTATAAGCCCATTAAGAGGCATGAAAAAATACAACTTATCATTAATAATAACTAAATAATAAATGCAGAATCTAATTTTAATCTAATTCGTAAAGAAAGAAAAAACCAGACCATTAACAAAATAGAAGCTTTTTTTTGGAACTTTTCAAAGAAACACTAGACCACAACATGAGAAAACAAATTTTGTTTAATCTCTAACCAGGTGGCAAGTGAAACTTTGTGGTCGCAACAAACGCGATAATGAGGCTGTTGATGAGTCTTTGTGGAGCGCGAGGTAGAGCAAATAGTGAGATTCGAATAAGTAACAAATTTTAAAGAAAAAGAAAAGAAAACAACACACCGGGTTACATGTTTTGTAATACTCGTGTTTGACAAAAAGCGTTCAAGGAATTCTCTTTCATATTCACCATTAACATTAAGGAGGAGTTGCGTTAAAAACACTTCAAAGTTTAAGATCTATTTGTTCTCGAGTTAGGAAAATGTGTCATGCACTTTGACGTCCAGGGTTGTTTGTCTAATTGTAAGCAAAAGTTTAAATCATTGCGAAATGCTGGTGGGCAGAGTTTTATGACCTTTCCTTTTCTCCTCGAAGCTGTTGATTTGTGTTCGTCTTTCTTTGAAGTTTCCTTTTTAAGTTGCAGTGCTCTTCCCCCAACTAGAGATAATATTTATTTAATATTTGCCTTTTTTTTCTAATTTTTTCTACTCTTCTCGTTTGAAGGTTTATCAAGCAATCAAGTGGTTTTTCCTTCTTCTTCTTTTTTTTTATTACTGAGTTGGCAGCATCGAACAAGAAAGAACAACATGTTGTGTTGACAATTACTTGGTATTTTTCATCATCAATGTTTTTCTGGCTCTTACTGTTTGTTCCTGTTGCTATTTTCATTTAAAAATGTTAATGTTGCATTGTTGTTGTTGTTGTTGTTGTTGTTGTTGTCAGTGTGTTCAACATGAGTAGTTATCAAGCCAACAAACAACAAGCTGCAACAAGAAAAGCCAAAAAAGACAGTTTACATTCCTTTTTTTATGGCTCTTTGCTAAATTTTTTGATTCCTTTTCTGTAATAGTTTTCGTTTATATGAATTTTTTTATGTTTATTTTGTTAATAACGCTTGTGTGCAAACGTGAGCGAATATGTTTCTATTTTGGAGGGTAGCAATCAGGGGCCGTAACACTCTTTCGTCGCAATGAATTTTAATCTGATTTCGTAGTACTTATTTGAATTAAAAATTATTTTGATTGACTCTCTTTTCTGCGATTAGAAGTTATTGTATTTTTTCTTTTTTATAGAAACACCTTTCAATTTGGATTTAAAATTTTTCACTTCAGTAACCGTTTAAGTCTGTTCTGGGGGCTTCGAAACGCAACAGCTGATTGTCTGTTAATAATTTTATCAGGATTTGTTTCGCTCCCTGTTGAAAATATACAAAATTTTCAACAGAACTTAAAGCACAGAACTTATGTTCGGAATTTTATTGCACATTTTTGAATTTTAAATAGACAGTGGTTGGAGCAGATGAAAATAAGCTCAAAATTTCAATTAATAAAATAAAAGTATTAATAAATTGTAATTCATACAAAACTTCGGCCTGATCCACTAACAGTTTTCAAAATGCAGGCGTTTGAAATTGGAAGTTGAGATCCGCAAATTGTGACATTAGCTGCCAATTAATACTTTAATTGAGCTTAATTAGACATATTAAATTATTAATAAAATTATGTCGGCAAGACAGTGCATATAAAAAGTTTATGTTTTTTGTTTAAAAAAGTTTTAATTAATAAAATTTATTAATTATGGCAAAATTTTTAATCAATTCAAAATAAAAAATTGAACTGCTATATTTTTCCATGCAGCTGTAAATTTAGTGTTTAGTGAATGTAGTATAAAAACTTATTTAAAAAATGTAGTTTTTCTAAAAAAATTATTAAAAGTTTAATAAGAACGATTAAGTTTTTATTCAAACAAAATAAACTGCTGTGTAACGTGTAACGTGTGATTGGTTGTACAATAGAATTTCTTTCGAAATTTTAAAATCAAATTTTTCTCTCTCCTGCCCCACTGTTTTATGTCTTTAACCTTCTGACTCCTACGAAAATGTTTATACTTAAAAAATTCTTTGGTAATGTTTTGCTTTAATAAACAAATTTTTCTAGATTTTTTGTTGCTTTTTTCTGAAATGCTTACGATCATTAAAGTTGTTGCAGTTGTAGTTGTTGTTGTTGTTGTTGGCAACGTAAGTTGTTGCAAAAATCTTATAGATTTGTGTAATTTTTTCTGCCATTAATGTTGTTGACATTTTTCGTTGTAGTTGTCAAAATCGCAAAATGTTGTTAGTTGTTATTGTGTTGTCGTTACTTATGTTGTTGCTGTCATTGTTGCTGTTGTTGTTGGCTTAGGTTGTTTTAGTCGCTGTCTCTGGCACAAAGTTAATAGTGCGTATGTAATAAAATGTTGAAAACGAACGACGCCGGCAACGATAACAACAAACTGTTTAGAGCGCTGTTTTATTTAGCTTTTTTGGTGGTTTGTAGCAAGAAATATGGTTTGTTGTTTCAGACAATGACAGCAGGCCCGGCAACAGAATATGGGAATGACAAAAGCAAATTAAAGGCAAATGAAAAATATGAATATGACTTTTGCGCAATTCTGTGTGTAATATTTTTTGGTTCGTTTAACTGGCATGTGGCCACCAACAAAGTTTCAGACGAGTAAAAATTGTTTTGGGCTTCCTGTTTTACTATTTTGGGCCATCCAAACACTGTGTTGGAACAACATGCCCATATTTTCCCAACTCTGGTTGCGAATGTTTCACAAAACACACATACATACATACATACCTACATACATACTTGCATAAATGCATTTAAGACAGCCAGAGCTGCTGACAGCGTTGAAAATGTATGTATGTGTTTTGAATAAAAAAAGAAGATAAAAAACAACATTAAATGTTAATCTCGAAGTAAAGTAGTCATACATTAGACGAATACAAATTAAAAAATGCTCCCTTGGGAACCATTTGAAAACTATTTGTTACACTACTGTTTAAGGCCGAACAAAAAACCAACAAACACACACACACACACACACACGCAGCCACAGACCCGAATAGAAATCGACATTAAGTCATGATTTTCTTTGAATTTTTATACTTTTCCCAAGCAAATCTCTGGGGCATTTAGAATGGCTTTCAAATAAATGGCTTTAAATGACAGATGAAAATTGCATATAATCAAAAAGGGTTGCCAGCAGCATTTTTTTTTTTTTTTGTCCAATTATTCATTTGATTTCCCCCAAAAGCACAACAAAAGGAATGTAATAAAGTATTAAGTCTAACAATTTTGTTTTTTGAAATTAATTTTTTTTTTTAATTAAAAACTTTGTTTTTCCAAAATTTTAAACTGACAACTTAAGAGTTGCTCTACTGTTTCGAAAAATATTAGTAAATAAACTGTTGAAGGGCGGAGGCTTCAAGAAACTGTATCGCCTGTACCACGATATCGAACGTTAAACTTCGTCAGTGTTTTGCAGCATGAAAAGACTGAATGGGTGAACCTTTTGTTTTGCAGTTCATCTATAACTCGCATTAATGAGGTGCCATGTGCTGGTAATCAGTTGTCTGTTGGTGAATGTCCAATGATTTCTTACGATTACAATTCTTTTGTGTTGGAATTTTTGTTGCATTAATATAAATAATTAATGCTGCTTGAGCACAAAACCTAAACTTTTTTCCCCCTTACCCGTTAGATCAATATTTTACCTGCCTTGGGGTTTATGTACCTATTTTCTAACCCCTTCAAGTTTCCCTTTTTACACTCTTTCGGAGTCAATTTTCCATTTTTACCCCCTCTCGGTCTTAAGTCCAAACTTCCTTCCTTCCATCCTTCCAGACAAATATTTTAGGAAGATCGTTGCAAAATATTTCTAAAACAGCATAAATTTCTCCAGAAATTTAAAATATGTTTAAGGACATCCTGTTGGGTGAACCAAAACCCTTGCGTGAACCGTATTTGATCACTTGAAATGCCACTAATTTAATTCTAATTTTGCTTGGTTTGGTTTTCTTCAATTGCTATTCATGTGCGAAAAATAATCATAATGTAAGTACCCTCATTACCTTCTAAGCCATGAAAAACAAAAAGGAAAGGAGGAACCACATTCTTCGTACTTAAACAATTTCTAAGTTCTGTGCCAGAAGACAAGAAAAAAAGTAAATTTGAAAACTTGGGCTTTTGTTCTTTTCGCATTCAACAATGAACTTTATCTGCAATTTGGTTTTTTCATTTTCATTTTGCCGAACAAATAGTACAGCTTTAGATCTGTCTTATAAAGTACAACGAAATTATCCCCAAAAAGTGCTTTTCAACTTGTTTCAAGGAGAATAACAAAAATCACTGCTAGAACAACTTCTAACAAAAGCAACAACTTTTAGTTGCCATTAAACCGAACAACAAAACCAAGTACAATTATGGCTGTAAATAATAAGAAAACGAATGGCTGCAAAGACTCCAGGGAAATGCACGAATAGCCAAATACGCTGAAGCGTTGCTGTACTTACAGTTTTTTTTCTACTGGTCTTTGGTAATTGTAGGTTTTGTGGGAGTGTAGGCGAAGTGAACAGTGCCTGAGAAAGAAGCACCATACAAGCGCTACAGGCGGCATGTTAGACAGGGCGTTTGGTTTGGCCACGCTGGCAAGCAACAGCTTGGAATCGCTTTACGATTAAGGACTCCGCACTCCGCCAGACATTTTGAATTTTGATACCGTAATTAATGAAATATCATCATTCGAGATTAAAGCTTTCGATAATGACGTAATTAAAGAAATGATAATACTTGATGTTATGACAGTTTTGATGTTACGACCGTCCGTCGATATGACAATTTTTGTTGTGTGGAGGAAAAAGACTGTTAATCTATTTTTAAATCTAAAAATGAAACGATAATGAATTAGACGGATGCCACTCACTAACCTGCTTGCTAATAATTTTCAAAGGTGACGAGGCCTTTTAAAAGAATCAACACAGATGCACGGTTTTTACTTCTTCTTCTTCTTTTGACGCTACAGTCCGTGGTGAACCTGGGCCTCAACGGTTTTTACACAAAATGTTATTTAGCCGAAATTTGCTTAATTTTCTTTTTCCCATTACGAATTGTTTACATTAAGCAACAATTTCTTTAAATTAAAGCTACAAATGAAATATGTCTTATAAGAAAAGTAGCTGACGCGACACATATCGAAATGTTATTCGCTACGACAGGAGATGAGGCGACTAAATTACCGTCGTTAAAGAGCTTCATATGGCTTCCGTAGCAGTGAAGCTTTTATCAATAAAACTTTCAAATAGCAAAACGAATCTTGGAACCCGAAAGTGGATTTTTGATCTCTTGCTTAAGACTTGACGGCATTCGAGCTTCAATAAGTCCGACTACCAGCCAAAATTGATGATTATTTATACAAAACAAAAAATATGGCCAAAACTGTTAAATTAAATTAAGCCTCAATGGCACGACGCAAAAAAAACGAAGCAGCCTTTGAATTTGTGACATCCTTTTCGCGAGAACAAGAAAAATATTGTAATAAACTAAATTATTGAACATAAAATGGCGCAAGCTTTGGCCAAAGCTTGGGAGTTTTAAGAAAAACACTTTCATCAGCTTTAGCAGAGTGAAATCTCTTTTATTATAAATTTTTTAAAACTGAAAAGTTCGCTTAAAACTTCAAGCCCCACAAAAGAACTTGCGTTTTTATTAAAGCCTTTTTTTAGGTTTTACTGTATGATTTCTTTAAACTCAGCTTTAACTTGTACTCCGAGAAGCCAAAAAAACAAAAGCGTTTTGTTTATACTTAATTTTGTACGCCTAAAACCACAAAATTTAAAATAACTTTGAAATGTGTTTTTTGTTTAAAATTTTCCATATGAAATTTTCTTAAAGAAGATTTCAAATAGATTTTATTTTTGCCTTAAATTTTTGCTGCTGCTTCAACTTATTAAACTTTTTCTTGCATTTAATTATAGAGCCTCCAATAGTTGCGTTTATTCTACCTATAGAAATCAACTCTGCGGTTAATGTCAGTTCACATCATTTACATAAAATAAAGTTGGCTCTACTTACAGTTTTCTTTGTCTTTTTGCGAACATAACGAAACCTATAACATAAACAAGTTGACTTTTAAAAGTTTTACTTTAAAGAAAACCCCCCAAAAAAAAAACTATAACATTCAGTTTGTGTTAGAAAAAAAAAGGAAATCTTTTCAGTTCTGTTTTGCGGTTAATGATGCCTTAAGACCATAAAAGACCAAGAACAAATTGGCGTACACGAAAAATCATCAGTTTATTAAAGCTTTTTTGGGGGGTTGAACAAAAGTTTGATTAAAAGCGAACAAAAATGTTGAAATAAGTCAAAACGGCAAAAAGTCAGATGCCAACCAAAAGAACCAAAAATGTTTTTTTTAATCACGTTCCCTGGAAAGTTTTTTTTAGCAACGAAACAAAAATGAAGAAGTAATTTTTTTGTTGTTGTAAATTTGGCTGGTTAGAGGCGTTAGTACCTCTGATGACGAGTTTGATCCAAAAAGGGGCGATATGTTGGGGGTGGGGAGGGGTTGGTTTTGTTGAAGAGCTGGCAGCAATTATATCTGTTTCTTTTTGTATAGTTCTAAAATTTTAATAAAACAAACTTTGTTCTTACAAAAGTTCCCCCCTTCTTTTTTTGTCACAGTCAGTCAACCAGCCACTTCAAAATAATGCTATTAATTATTAAAGCTGTCAAGTTTATTAAACCTCTCTTTAAGTCCTTAAAGTCATTATTAACTGTTTAACAGCTATAATTTTTTTCTTCATTTCTCGTTTTCGTTTCACTACTTAACAGTTGGGGCACTGGGCAGCGAAAGTTAATCAGCAAAATGCTGCTCTATAAAACTTATAAAAAAAACGCGTTTTATAATTTTCAACATTTTTAAACCCGCCACAAGAACAACATAAAGAAAAAAACCTTAAACCGCAGGTTAATTCAAGCGAAATAATAAGTAAAGAATATTAATTGTTACAAAATGGAAGCATTTAATAGATAAAATGAAATTAGAAGTGAAAAGAGAGCAAAGAAGAAAATTGTTTAAGTATGGAAAAGGGGATTACCACAAAAAGCTGCATCAAAGAGCGAAGAAAAAAATTAGACAAAAACATTAATTTGTTTTGGAAACGGAATACAATACAAGCAAACCCCGAATCTTGTTGTTGTAAAGCCGGCAGAGTCTCTGATAGGAATCGAAGCTGCAACCGATGGAATGTTGGTCAAAGCACTGACCCAACTCGGCTCTTAACAGCAATTTGCAATTGTTTTGCAAATATGTACCAAAATCAATTCCATCTCAAACATTTTATCATTTTAATAAAAAAAAAAATATACACAAACCGTATCAAATTACTATATTTGCAAAAAGGGGAGTTGAACAAGAATTATTATTGCTGTACTGACGACACCGCACATAACTTTAACACCAGGAAATTGTGTTTTAATTATATCAAAGAATAAACAGAAACACAAACGAAACGAAAAGCAAATGAAAAATGTTGGCGTTTAATTAACTCCTCAGATCATTAACCTGCAGAACCAGAAGGGTTTTTGTCTTTCTTTCCGACATCTTTGTACAATATCTAAAGCATGTTCAACATTACAGCGAATCAGTGGAAATTATTTCGAAAGCTTGACAAAACTGGCAAAAAAAAAGAAAAGAAAACCTGCACAACAAGTCAGCGATTGCCATGAAACAGTTCTGCAATTTTTCTTGGTATTCTTTCTGTGGATTTAACGTGTCTCATAAGGTCTGGCTGGCAGCCTCAAAAGGACGTCTCTTTTTCTTAATGACGGCTGTCTCCTTCTGTCTATTTTTAAATGCTACTTGCAGCAGAGCCTTCAAGCCCCCCTGTCTGCTGCTGCCTACCCCGCGTCAGAGACGTTGCTCTGTCATTCTGTTGGTTCCCGTTGATATAAATCTTTAGAAACATGATAAAATTTATTTAACTACAAATAACGAATACGAGCACAAAATTGAGGCTGTTTTAATGCAACAAGAAAGTGAAAAAAAGAAGAAGACAAAATTAACCAGAAAGTTGCTGGTCTTATTTGCTTTGAATTAAAAAAAATATTATAATTGTATTTCTTGGCCACGATAAAAATCTTTTAATGTTTTAGTTTAAACATTGTTGAGGAAAAAATTCAATAAAAAACAATCCAATCATGTTCTGCAAACGAGAGAGAGAGAGAGAAAGAAAAAATAATGTTTCAAAATAAATTTTCATTAAAATATGGCCATAAATTATGGATTTATTTGCTCAACTTTGTCATTGTTATGGCTTGATTTTTAGAAATAAATCTCGAGTTGAAATTTTAAATAAATTTTTAATGATTTTAAAGTTTGCGTTTGATATTGTACTTTTGCGGCGGCTGTTAAACCCACACAGTTAATAAAATTAACCCACTGGGGGGCAGCTCAAAGCAAATCGAGTCAACACTGGCTCCTATTTGATTCGAAGGACCAAAATCTTGGTGGTAAAAGTCTTATTTTCTTAATTTTTGTTAAGTACTTTTACTGTGTTCTTTAGCGTTAATTTCTTAAAATCCTTAATATTTAGCGGAGAGTCAGCAGCACCATTTCCCGGATCTAGTACTTCCAATGGCTACTCAAAAACTTAAAGCTTTTCGAATTTCAAATAAAAGAATTCATGCGATACTTTTGCACCAGGCAACCATCAAGTAAAAGACTAGTATTTTCAGCAGTCCTTCAAAGCTAAAAGCTTCAAGGCATTTTTAAGAAGGTGTCAAAATATGTTAATTACGTTCCACATTTTGTTCTAGACGTGTTTTAAGCAAACAAATTATTGAAAATGAAAAAAGCCAGATTACTTGTTCTAAAACAAGTTAAAAAAAAAACCTACTGAATTGTCATATTTGAGTGTTTAAATATCAATGAGGGACTGTTTGTTGGAGCCGACTTAATAGCCTTGCCTGGAGGGGTATGTATCGCATAAGCGGCAGCATAAGGCCAGCCAGAAACTCTAGAAATATCGTGCGCATATTTTTTATGTCACGCGCAAAATATTGTAGTTTTTAAGACGATATTATTTTTCCAACTCCCCCAAAAAGGTTTAAGTTTGAAACTCGTACATTTCTCAAAACTTTAGGCGACAATCGTGATTGTGAAACAAAACCAGTCTAGTCTTTGCACCACATATGCACCAGTGAAAAAAAGTTGGTTCAGTTCAGTTCAGTTCAGTTCACCTCTAATTTCCTCTAGTCGAAAGTGTGCATGACATTTTGCTGGCTGGTTGGCTGCTTTAGTTGGCTGACAGATTATTTGCTCCTCTTTCGAGTTTCATATAAACATATTCTGGATTACAAAATATCAAACACTTTTTGCTCCAAATAACTAATGTTCTTTTTATTTTTTCCTCCGCTTCGTCTTCTTCTTCTTCCACCAACCGTCACAATTGCTTTTTTAGAGTTTAGTTTTCTTCTTGTGGTTCTTGACAAAACCTTGAGGTTCTATTTCTATTTCTATTTGTATTTCTATTTTTTTTTGTCGCTTCCAACAGCATTAAACTGCAAATTCATGGCTGAGCTGCGGTGTGTGTATGTGGATTCGAGATTTTTTTTTGCTGCACTGGAAATTATACTGGTTTTCGAGCTGATCTGATCGTTGTTGTGTTTTCCAAAGAGATTTCTTTTCTATTTTTGTTTCTTTGTGTTTTTTTTTTTTTTTTTTTTTGGTGGAGATGCTTGTCTTGGCTTTGTATGGCTTAAGTCGCATTGTGGTGGCTGGCTGGTGGAGCACAATCTTGAAAAATATCCAAGTAAACAAACAAACAAACACTTGAGACTGGTTTTATGTACATATTTAATTTTTTCGTTTTTGGTGTCGCTCGGCAAATGATTTGTGGTGAAGACAATAATAAAAGTCGCCCAGAATTTCAAGTGTTTAACTATGACACTGTCAATAACTTAATTTTTGTTCCTTTAATGGATCTGTGTGTGTGTGTGTTTTTTTTTCTTCTTCTGGATTTACTTTTATTCAAGTTCAGCCATTAAAAGATAAAAGCACATGGAAAAATAACAATCAAATTGTGGTTATTATTTTGTGAAAGACGACATGATTGGTTGGAATTATTTTTGTGAACAACATCGCGATATCGATATTAATAAGCCTTAATGATGACATCAGCGATGATGAATAATAAGAGCTTTAATTAGCAGTAAAATCCATATTTTATAACGAAAATAGTAGTAACTGTTTAACCGCCAACAAGATTCAAACAAAGTAGTGGTTTATTTATTGTTTTTAGTACTCTTTACTAAATGTTCTTAAAGAGTAGCAGTTGTAATGAAAAAAAAAAAGTAATTTTAGTACTTCTTCCGGTATTTTTGCCGATAGTTTCAAAAGAGTAGTTCATTTTTATAAATTAATAATATTTTACAGGATAAAAAGTATTTGGAAAAGTTTTTGGAAAAAGGTAGTATTTTACTTGTTTTTTTAAACTAAATCCTTGAAAGAAAATCGTGTTTAATACAACAAAATACGGCTAAGCATTTCCCAAACAAAATAAAAATAGTAGTATTTTACTACTACTTTTTTAAAAATTTATATTTTTAAATACTACTACTTTAATTCAGTTTGGTTGAGCTTAAAATAAAATATTCTTAAAGAAATAACATTTTCAATAATTTAGTATTTTACAAAATTTTGCAACTCTGTTACTTTTCCAAATTTAGGCTGTCAAAAATAACTTGAAATTTTTTAAGCAACTTTGCCTTAATGCAATATTTGAACAATGCAAAATAGTAGTTAAAAAGTGTAAAAGTACTATTATGGTACGACTTCTTTGTGGCTTTTGGAAAATTATATTTCTAAAATTTAGTTCGTTTTAACTTAAAAGAAAATTACATTACAGTTATAAGTAGTTTTTTACTACTTTTTTAAACGCAATGCCTACCAGCTTTCATTCGCAAAACTTAGATTTACTTTGACTTTAAATAAGAAAAATTGTTTTAATTTCCTCTGCCTGCCTTAAATAAATTTCATTTTATTGGCAGCTGAATAAAATTTGGTTCAACTAGATTTCCACTTCTCACGCACGGTTGGCGTGTGCAGCAAATTATTTGAAATTATTGCTCAATATCATGTCTTTCATTGGCTGCCGATGTAAGTTTGGAGTACATAAGTCAACTAATTAAGAAAAACCCACCTTCGTTTAAGGTTTTCTGTTACACAGTGGTGGCATAGATTTTGTGATATTGCGAGCGGCAATTATTCAAAAATTATCGTAAAACAGAAATCAAATTGAACGTGTTTCTTAATAGTTTTTGTTTCATGCAAATTTGTTGTTCAAAGCGATTTTTTTTCGAAACTTATTTATTTGCAATTTATAAACAGAAAACATGATATTTTATTAATAAATCATTTTTAATGATTTATAAAAAACAAAAAATAAAAAATTGGTTACAAATCTTTCGGAAACAACATACTCAAAAAACAACTTCAATTAAGGCTGGAAAATACATATAAAAAAAAAAAGAACTAAATTTGTAATTGTTGAAACTACTTTTATTTGCAGCACATAAATCAGTGTTTCAGTATTTTACGATTATTTATTTAGTGTTTTTTATGGTTTTCAATTGAGGTTTGGGGTCTTAAACTCTTAAATTATTGCTGTGATTTGATTTGTAACTAAAACTTTTGCAGCTCTTGTTTATAAAAAGATTTGACTACAATTTATAAAGTTTTTCATAAAATGTTTATCGTAAGAATTAAATAAACTTGTAAAAAATGTTGGCTATAAGACATAAATGAGTCGTAGGAATTACAGAGACACAGGGACGGACAAGTCACACATGTAACGAAATCTAACAAATGTGTGCGCAAACGTAAAATAAAGTTGTAAACAGTGCAAGACAGCGGCATAAGGATGCCTCAAATAGAACGACAGCAGGAAACCCACAAAATCGATTTAGTAGCATCGAAAAAAGTAGTTAATCATCTGTTTTAGTGGAAAATTTTTTTGCTTCTAGGATTTAGAAGATTTCGGGATGTTGTAATGGAAAGTATGAAACATTTTGGATTTTTTTAAATGCTAAAATATACAGCCCCAAAATAGTAGTAAAATATTACCTTTTTTGCAATCACAAAGGCCTTGGCATACGTTATGAATTAAACTTTTCAAGAAAATAATGTCTTGCTTCAAAAACGTTTAAAATTTTAGCATTATGTTTTGAAACATAAAGATATGTTGATAGGCAAGTTAGTAGTAGAAATTGTATGGTACTTTTTTGTAATAAGGAGTTTTCTAACTGTGAAATTTTTGTTTAGGAAAAGTGATATCGTATTACTCTTTTACTAAACACAAAACAGGAACCTACATAAAACTAGTGCTAAATTTTACAGTTTTGCATTTTTTCTTACATAATGGAAATTAAAAAAAGTACTTAAATATCTACTACTTTTTTGGAAACTTAAAAATAGGCATAGAGTTCATATAAAAAATATATGAAATATGTTACTTCTTTGCAGTTTCTGTATAAATTAGGGAATTTAAAAAATAGTAGTAAAATACTACTATCTTGTGTACTTAAAAAAAAAAAAAACTCTCCTAAAGCAAAATAAGCGAAGTATTTAAACAATTTAAAAAAGAGTAGTAAAAATACTACTTTTTTAAAATACACATTTTTTCCCCATATTTTTTGTAAATTAAAAACCGCCTTTGACAACTTTTTATATAGATTTTTTTGAAGTTTTGGAAAAAAGTAGTATTTCTGTGGTATGCCTTTTGCCAGCTATTTTAATTGTCTTGACAACGTTCATGTATTTGACCGTAGACTGTTGTGCTGTTGTGATATGAATTTGTGTGCGTGTGTGTTTGTGTGTTTTGTAGCATTAGTCTTTATTTTAGCAATTGATACGGTCTTTAAATATAAATTTGTAGGCCATTCAATGCCTGAATAGCGATGCCAAAAAAAATGTTTTTTTTTTCTGGCACACATGATCAGTTTACACGACCGGGTGTTTGCATCCTCTTAGTGCTGGTACCCGTTTGTTTAATTTGCATCTCCTGGCAAAAGGAGATTTCTATCTACGAGCCGCAAACATCGCATGCGTGAGTGCGTGTCCGTGTTATTAAAAGAGGTGGAAATGTTTAGCATTTTCTTTCTGGCGATTGTTTAGTGTTCGATGCCAACAATTTTTCCTTACTCCAACATGACACTATAAATCCTTACCGCGTTTTTGGTGTTTGTTGTTTTGCCCGTTATTGAATAAAAGAGATTCCATGAGTTAAAAATAGATAATTTTCGAATATATTTATATGTAAAATTATATGATTTCTTTTTTTTTTGCTTCAGGAGTTAAACAATTTAACGGTTAAAAATAAATATCAAATAGCGGCCGGCAAGAATTTCGTCTTTTGACCGGCTTTCTCGAAAGAGAGCAAATAAAATTTGGGTTCTATGTGTAAAACTATGTGATTTGTGTTTAGGAAATACGAGATATAGGAAATTATTATTTTTTATTTTACTTGATTAGTGCGGAAACGATTGCAACCTTTTTGAAATTTAAAAGTGGTGTGTGTTACAAATTGTGTGTCCGATTGCCATCAACAGCTGAATAAACGGCAAATAGTTTTAATTGAAACGCAGCTTTAATTGTCGCTTTAAATCCTTAAAAATTAAGCGGTTTAACGATTTATCAGGCAGTTCTTCCGCTTGAGTTATTGTAAATTATGCAATAGAAAAAGTATAATTTGTAACGATCACATTAAATTCTAGAATGAAAAAGCTTCTCGGCCATGATTTGATAAAAAGAAAGAACTCTGTATTATGGAATAGTTTTTTTTTGTTTTAGAAAAGGTCTTTTTAATTTTCTGGCATAAAATGTACGAGGAAAGGCTCCTGTCAAAGGCAGTTGGACTGCACTACCCTTTGAACAAAATTATGTTTTTTTTTTTTGGCAAATTGAACTATTGGAATATAAATTTTCTTTTGCTTTTTGTTTTCCCTTAGAAAAACTTTAATATGGTATATTTTTTATTGTTCAAAGTTGAACAATTTTCATTTTTGTTCGGTCTTAATTTTAATTAAATTTGCAAATTGTTGGTTTTTAATTTTCGTTAGGCAGTAGGAAACGGTTGGAAGAGCTTTGGCCAATAATCAGCTTAAAGGTAACTTAATATTTGTGCTCCAACATACATTCCTGCTGACTTGGGCTTAAATATGAAATCTTACACACCCAAAAATAAAAATAAAAGAGACAAACATCATCATGTCTTGAGCAATTTTTTGTAGACGAAAGACAGATACTCGTACAGGTTTGGAAAAATTGCTTATTTGTTGGCATAAATATATAAGACTTTTAGGATTTTTAATTAAATTTTGTGTTGACAAAAGCTAAACACAGGCCATACAATTTGATAAACAGGCCAGAGTCTGCTGTTGGTTGGTCGGCCCGTCAGCCAGCCAGCCAGCCAGCCAGCCAGCCAGTTTGCAACTCAGTTACTCACATTATTGCTGGCCATAAAATCAGGTCACATTTGACTTAAATTGGCTAAGAAGCTTATAAAGTGACAGAGTGTTAGACAAATGGAGACATACCACGACGAACAGCTCAGCTCAGCTCAGATCATACCTGGCTGAAAAAACACGGACCAACCGTACCACAACATAAGATTTGATAATAAATTATTGAATCATAAATAAGTTTCAGAAATAGAGAGACAAAAAACAAGGTGACAACTGCTTTTTGTGGGTCCCTAAGTGTTAGAAAAGAAAAGAAATCACTTTGAAATGGCAATAAATACAAAACGGACTGAACATTAGGAAATTGTTGCTGTTGTTGTTGTTGCTGTTGTTCGGTTGCTTTTGCTCTGGCTGAACATGTTTCTGGGACGTATTTCCTTAAGCATCTCTACTAGACAGCAGAATGTGTTCAACTCATTACGACTTCAACATTCGATAATTTGTCTTGATTTTCTTGACAAACCTACAAACACTTCACTTGTAGTGAAATATTGAAACACTAATTATTTCATGTTTCTTTCGCAGTTGCGACTCGCCGTCGTATCCAAACTCCTGTTGCAAATGATTATGATGTATGTAGTACATACACACATACATATGTAGTATGTACGAGTATGTTAATATGTTCATGTGGAGCATTCAACGTACGTCTTAAATGCCTGCTCAGGTAACGGAATACTTTGTCGTTTCTTTCTTGTTCTTTTTGCTTAATTTTTCTTTGGCTTTTCTTGGGCCGTGCGATGCCATATTTGTGGTTTCTTTTCATAAGATTCTTGCCATAATTAATATGTTCATGTTGAAGCTGTTGTCTGTCTGTTCATTCGTCTGCTCGTCTTAAGCTGCTTTGAGAGGCAGTCGTTGTGGACTAACAAGAACAAGAAGAACAACACACACAAGTCACATGTGGGTTTTTTCTTTGTTGGGAAAGTTTTTCTAATTTGTATGTTTTCCTCGAAACACAAATATATCAAAGGGAAGGAAGTGTAAGACAAGAATGGTTATTGAAGGCATTGCGGACTCAATGAGCAATTAATTAACAACTGAAATAATTTTTATCTTACCAAAAGTGCAGGCGATTTATTCTAAAAATATTTAATAAAATTTTCTGCCACATACCTGAAACGAGAATGAAGTAAAAAAAAATTTTTTTAAATATTTATGATTATACTTATAGAATTCCCAAGCAAAAATATAAAATTCCCAAAAATGTGCACATAAAATAAGATATTGAGAAAACTTAATTACAAAACATTTAATAGTATTAAATAATCGCAATCAAAATAGATTGGAATATATCAAAAGCATAAATTTCTAAAAGCATTTTCAGAATTTCCAAAGTTTTCAAATTGTTTTGTAACTATTTTTCTTAAATAATAATTCAAAACCACAATAGAAAAAATTCCCAAAAAAATTTTCTAACAATTCCCAAAATACCCAGACATGAAAACTTTTTTGTAGTAGTCAGTTAATACTTTCACTTAAATAAACATATGTGAGCTTTTTTTATGAATAATATTATAAAATTGCGGCAAAAGTATTTAAATTGTATTCCAAAAAAAATTTCCTGAAAGTTCCCAAATTACTCGAACATAAACATTTTCCTAAACTTGTACACTATTATTTTGCTAATACTTTAAAATAAATAAAACGTATAAATTGTATAAATTTCTAAAAACAATTTTAAGAATTTCCAACCATGAAATTACTTTAAACACACATAAATGTTTAATTTCCAATATACCCGACACAAAATTTTGGCAACTCTTTTTATATTAGCAAATTATATATGTAAATAGTATTTTTAAATGAAAACAAAAGCTGATTTTCGTTCCCAAAAAAAAAAAAAAAACAACAGAACAGAAACATTTTTTTAAGCTTTTTGTTTCAGTTCTTTTGCATTATTACAATGTTTTATTCCACGATTTGATTTTTTCATACCAGTGAGTTTAAGGATGGTACAAATTCCTGTAACCAATTGCTAAAACACACGTCTTCTGCGCTTCATTTTTTATCAACAACATTTTCCAAACGGCATCTACCGCTCGAAACTTCGTACCGGTTTCTTACGGATTGTCTGGCATCTTTAGAGGCGAACTTAAAATTAAGCCCAACTTGAACTAATTTATTTCAGTCATGTGAAAAATTTTAAGCACAAAAATAACACGCGTCATTGTAATCTTTTGCATAAAGACTTCTGAAAAGCCAAGCAGATAAATTGAACATTAGAAAAGCTTTAGATAACAACAAAAGAACCATCACCATCACCATCACCGTCATCATCATGATACTGTAATTTCTTCTTCTTTTTTTAGTTGGCTGGTGGGATGTTACGTTTATGATTCTCGTCTTGAAACAAATTTATTACAGTGAATCAAATGCAATGAAAGTTGGCGTGCGAAAACACGAGCAGAACGCGTTCAGTTTTTCTTCTCTTCTTCCAGCACTCCGTGCAACATTCTTTTTCTTTTCTATTTCTGAGCGTTTGTTTTAGTGTTTGAACATGACTTTCCATAATAAAATGATTAATAATTAAATGTTTAAATAACATGCGGATCATCCATTAGCTGACGCTGTAGTGTCAAGCTGTCAGTGCTGGGGTTTTTCATAATTTTATTGGAAAGCAAAAATACAGCGAAGCGCATTGTTCTAGATCGCCTTGAGTTAACCATCAAAAATGATGCGATTTGGTACGTAATCCGATTCTGTTATGAACCGTCGTGCTCTGTGCACTTAATCAAACTAGAGAAGTTGGATAAAACCAGGGAAACACAAGAAAGCTTTATTATGTGCTTGATAATAATAAATGAGTTTTTAAAGATGATAAACTTAATTGAAAAGTGGAGGCAACTTTGAGAAAAATAGCAAATAAGAACGAAAGAATCAGAATCCCATTTTTGTAAAAACAAATCCCAGAAAAACCTTTTTCCAAAGAGATATACTTTTTTTTACGTAATACACATTTTCCAAAAAAATTCCGAAATTCGTGTTTCGTTAAACACTAAATTTATTTAAATTCATACCTGGAACAAAAAAAAAATTAATTCCTAGATATATTTCAAAAATCTCCAAAACGCCCACTGTCTGAAAATTAACATTTTAGTAAACCTAAACCTCAAATTAAAAACTACTGATTATGATCAAAAAGCAAAAACTTATTTTTTATTTTTATAAAGTTTTTCTTGCTTTGCGAGGAAGTAGAAACCCTGATTTCAAAAATTATTAGAAAAAATTTCTCTAATTCTCTGATAAAAGAAATATTTGCCTTTAATTTTATTTAAAAAATTTGTAACAGTTATTTTATATGCAATTTTTTAAATCCTTCATTAAAATTTAAAATGCCCAAAATTTCCAAATTGAATATTCGTTTGAAATAAAGGCAAAATCTTCGTTAAGGCAAATTTTTTTGCAAAACTCTCAAGAATTCCCTGAAACACTCCAATCATAACATTGAACAAGCTGCCAAACGAAAAGGTTTCCAGCTTCCAAAACGCCCATTTGTCTTATTTAATTTTGCTACAAATTTTATGCTCTCCGTTGCAATTTTTTGTGGGCAGAAAACAACAGCAAATATTTCTCGAGCTCTCATCTGTTTGTGCAAACTAAGTTTGCAACGGAACAAAAGTAGAAAATGCTTTTCGCTTAAAGCTCCAAATTTGCTTAAATTTATTTTGCCTTGCAGCAAAATACATTTTTAATGCCTCCAATGACCCATTTCTTGACCATTGACATTAATTTCAAGCAGCGCCTATGAAAGTTTAATGAGCGTTTGTGATGGCTGGCACATGTGTTTGATTGTACTTGTATTATAGTATAAAATTTGCATGTGTGTGTCAATAAATTGCCGGTAATTGCTTTAATAAATGCTTCAAAAACGCCCATTCAAACAACAAATTAACGATGGCCCGACTACCGACTTAATCGAAAGCCTGAAGTTGTGTCTTACAAAAATAAATGAAAATAATGTCCACTGCTTAAACAAACGCCAGGACAAAATTCAAATTGGTAATTAAATTTTTTCTACTTTTGTTTTAATAATGAGTGTTTTGTTTTTATTTTCCTTTATAGAGATTTCATTTCGTCAGTTTTAATTAAAAATTTATTTATAAAATATTGATGAAGTTTTTTAATCAATTGACAATCAATCATTTTTAATTAAAAATCATGCAAGACTTTAAAACAATAAACAGCTTTGTGATAAAAGATGGTACTTGCAAAAAGGACTTTTAAAAAAGTATTCGCATTCCGAGCAACAAATAAAATCTTTAAACAAAAAGTACTTTCCTCGGCATTTCCATATTCGTTGTCTCCCCAATAAGTACCATTTTTATCTCTGCTTCATCAAATACCGGTATTTGTTTGATTGTTTCGAACTTTAAGCACAAAAATACAGCACCAGCGCACAACATGTTGTGTCTTCATTCAAAAGCCAACAACATCTCGAACAAAGAATGGAATAAATATAAAGTACAGAAAATAAGTTTAAACAAGTTTTTCAGGTTCAATTGATGCTGTTTTCATCTCCTTCGCCAGCATGAATAGTTGCCAAAGAAATAGAAAAAAACGCAAAAGAAGAGGAGTTTTAATGTTTGTGCTGGATGCAACCATCGTCCAGCCAGCAAACGCAACAAACAACAACAGCAGCAGGAGCATTATTGTTCAACTTAAGCAACAACAACTAATACAACTTCTTTAACGGCTTCTCTAACATGTCTTGGATAATTTAAGTACACAATTCTAAGTCTTCCATCAAAAAACCTGACGTTTACATCTTGGAAATCATCGTCATCATCATCTTCATCGTCATCGTTTTCATCATGGTCGTTCGTTATATCTGAACACGTTTGCAAATGTGTCGTCAATCAATTTGTTGCTTGGGCTGTTGTACACACAATAGATTATTGAAAGCGGATAATCGTCAATGTTTGCAATTCAGCTTAAATATTAAACAAATGTTTCTGAGAAATAACTAAATTCGGATGCAAAAAAATAGCAACAACAAAAACTAATGCTAAGGACCAATTTGGGAAAGTTCAGGTTATGAACTTAAAAGTTTAACAATAAGAAACAAAAATTCTTTAACTCGATTGTAAATCGCATTTGATAGTAAGTCGGCATATTTTATTCGGAAAACCGATTATTCGATTAAACAGTTATGCGAATATTGGATTAAGCAAAAGACAAATTGCCCATAATTCCAAAAAGAAGCTCCAATTTAGTCAATTGATGGAAAAAAAAATCAAGCAATTTGGTTAACTCGAGTAACCGATTACTCGAAAATTTTAATCGGTTTGTAAGTTTTTCGAAAAAAGGAACGTAAGCACAAAAGAAATACATATATAAAAATCATAATAAAAGAATCAACTTTCGAAGATTTTCTTCCAATATTGAAATATTCGGATACACAAATATTCAAATAATTTTTTTAATCCGAATGCATGTGATAATTTTTAAGGAAATGTACTACAATAAATTTTACAAAAACAGGCGATAAGAACTTGAAAATAGTATAACAAGTCGATTCATCGACTAAAAGAATCGGTAAACGAATGTATTTGATATTTTTTAAAATTTAATTCAATTTGTACCAGCAGTTATGTTTCGATTCGGACAACCGTTCATGCGAAAAAAGAATTATCGGGTAATCGAGTAATCAGAAAATTATGAACTTATGCTGGAAAAATACAATAACTAATTTAGAATTATATATTTTTTTATATTTGTTGCGTTGATCAAGATTTAATCAATTATTTAAACTTGTTGAATTTGACTTTTTTGCCAAGTTTTCTTTCTCATTCTTAAAGTTTTACAAGATTTATTTTTGAAATCTTTGATGGCGAACTTTCAATTTCTCCATATTTTCGAAATGGGAGCATTCGAATCTTTCGGAATTTCTATTTTTATGCTTTAATTTCGATTTTATCGCTTTTTATTCTCGTTAATGTTTCACTCTTTTTGTTCCATCATTCTATGGCAATTTTGAAAAGCTCAACCAACAGACAGGAAAATGACTTCTTTTCTTTTCAATACAATTTTTACGCTTTTCGAATCAATTTGCTGCGCTTAATTTTTTATAATTCACGAAATAGAAGGGATAATATCAGGTGTGATATTTTCATTCAGGGGCTGTAAAGATTTAACATCTTAAAACTTCGCCGAAAGAAAAATAATAATAATAACAATAATAAGAAATTGGATACGCTGGCTGTTAAAGTCAAATTGAAAAAAAGATATGAGTAAAAATTAAACCCTTTTTGATTGAAAATTTACTGCAGTTTTCTTTTTTGCATTTCAAATTAACCAGCCAACATTTAAGCTACAAATTACCACCAACAATAGAAAGTTATTGCAATAGTTTGGCTTAAACTGCACTGATGGTGAGTTCGGTGGAATTTGGTTAATCCAAGTTATAACATTTTCTAAACAGATGTTTAACTGATTATTGGGGTAATCGATTATTCGATAATCTGTTGCCAAAGATGTTACTAAAATTTATTAGTTTGGTCATAACCGGCTACAGTTCGAAATTTATTTGATTTAAAAAAAAAATTATTGTTTTGAAATACAAGTTTGTGTCCAGAGTGGTCATTAAATGTTTATTATTTTGGTAACCGGTTGTTCGAATTACTGATTATTCGGTTATCCGGTTATACGGTTTCTTGTTGTTAAAAAGTTTGCTTAAATCAATCAATTTTATGGGACTTAAGAATTTTTCATCGTTTTAAGTTTAATTTATTTGCGTTTGCAACAATTTCTATTCGCTGGGTTATTGCGTTTTCATACTCGTTCGTTAACAATTTGTTGTTCATTGATATTGTATCTCATAAAATAATGATGTATGGTTATGTCTTCACTTTTGTTTTGTTTTTTTTTTGTCTTTGCTTTTTTATATTTTGTCCAACTATTTTTGTATAATAATTTCCAACAGATTTATGATTTTATTGCAGATGTTATGGATTTTTATTATTTTATTTCTGTGTTTCGGCTTGATTTTTTTCTACTGTCTCTCTCTCTGTAGAATTTCTTTCATAATTCATGGCCAGATACCGTCGTTTACTGGTTGAAGTTTAATTCACTATTTTTTTCCTGTTATTGGTGAATTAAAAGTACAAATGGGAAAAACTGATGATGAAAATGATGGAAAAAAAGGAGAAAAAACCAGCAGAAGAAGTGCATTCAATATTTTATGGTTTATTGGCATAAATGTCTGTTGGCTTGAATGACGGTCTTTAAGCAGGAGGAAGGGACAAAAGCCTTAATGCTGCTTTTTATGTGCTCTTTTTTTTCTGTTTTGTTTTGTGTGCTGTTTTTTAATATTTCATTTGTATATTTAGTGCAAAGTGGTTATGACCATATTTTTGTGTTTGACTTCATTTTTGCCGTTTGTTCCTTTTTAGTGTTTCGCTGCACAGGCTGGTTTTGGTAGGTAAAAAGTATGAAAAAATCAACTTCTTAATATTGAAATATGGCAAACAGAAATTTACATTATTTATGGCCAAAAGTTTTAATTTTTTACGAGTTCCCTTCTTCAATATGTTTCGGTTAGCGTTGAAAAAAAGGATATTTTCAGTGGAATACAATCACACAGTGAATTCTTTGAATTAAATTTTTAAAAGAGAAGGAAAAATAAATGGCGTTTTTAAAATTTAATTGGTGTTTCTTTCGCTAGCAACAAAAATCATTTAAAATCTTTTGCAAGCCTTTAATGCCCTAAAAAGAAACAACAACAACAAAACCAGAACCCAAAACACAACAAAACAACTTCAACCTAATTTATAATGTTTAAATTGCATGACAATCGTAAATCAACATCATCCTTCATTTTATTATCAATGAATTTAGTTTTAAAAAACAAATTTGAACTTTTAACAAAAAGCGCTCGAAAGAATACAAAACGCAAAGATTAAATAAAAAGCACCGCCTTCGGAACAATAAAAAGGAAAATTGTAAACAACAAGACCGTTAACCCTCTAGAGGATCCAAGAAAAGAAAAGAATTTTGATCAGAATAGAAATATATATTTATTTTAAAATATAAACAAAAATCAGCGAATTAAATATAAAATTGCCTTAAAATGATGAGTTGCTAAAGAAGAAATATGAAAAAATATAAAAAGCCTTTCTACAAAATCTTTTTAGCCAGAAACATGCATTTAGATTAACTGGTTATCGAGTATATTTATATTTAGGGCAGAAAACACTAAAGTTGTTTTTTACACAAATCTAATCGAGTTCGAAAATTAACAAATAACAACTTATCCAAGAATAATAACTTATCAATAAAGGAATCAAACAGAAAAATATATAAATTTTAAATATCTTCCGATTAGACGGTGTTTTTGCCAACGAATAATTGGATGAAAAGGTTAAGTTTTCTTGTTTTATCTAACAAATAAGCATTTGGTATAAAATATTCGGCTAAAAAATTATTCGCTTAATACATACATACAAATTTGCCTGCCTTTGATATTTTTCAGAACAATAATACATTTAAAATATATGTATATATTTTGTGATTAATTCTTCTTTTAATCGATTATACGATTAAAAGATCCTTAAAATTTGTTTGCATTTAAAAGTTTGTAAAAAATTAAATTAGATTTAAGAGAACATTTTAAATTTTGGACTTTCTTCAAAGTTTTTTTGGCGATTAATTGGTCGATTAGGCGAACATTGGATGTAAAATTTTTTCAAATTTTCCTAAATATAAAACTTTATTAAATTGAAGAAAAAAATTTAAATTTTAGATTTTTGTGAGTTTTGTATGCGACTAATTATTCGATTAATAATTATTCGATTAATTTTTCATGCAAACTTTTTCATATTTAAAATCTAGTAAAAAGTTTTATTTTATTTAGTAAAAAAATTAATGTGTGTCCATTGACGAGAAAACTTGTTAAATGTGAATAACAAACGGTTATTAAATATTTAAAAAAAAATTTAAAAAACTTTCGCCATTTCCATAAACAACAAAATATTAACCCTTCTACTATATCTACTTGAATACGCGACTCTTCTGGTTGCAATTATTCGGTTAACCGATTATGCAAAGTTGTTAACAATGCAACAAAAAACCCTAATAGATAACTAATTTATTTTTTTGTAGCTGTGCCGCTCGTTATTCGTTTAATCAATTATACGAGAAATTCCGTTTTCAAATTTCTTGGACGTGGCAAAATTTCCACACCACATTTCAAGCGATTAATCGTATTATTCGTTTGTTATCTCAAGCGTTTGAGGTTTAATGTTTTATTAAGATTAAGAATTCTCATCATATCAATTCCGTTTGTAGATGTTTGCCATAAATAATTTTTGTCGCTCTGTGCCCCAACATAGAAACCCGATCTGTGGTGGAACGCGAGTCTGTTTTGCTGAATGTGTACATGTGTGTGTGTGTGTGTGGTTGCAGTTTAACTAAATTGCAAAAACAAAAACAAAACACATATAATAAAACAATACAAAATTGAAAAACAATCTCAAATAAATAAATGAAATACAGTACAACAAAAAATTAAAAAATAAAAACAAATGAAATGCAGTAGGAACGAGTGTGCAATAAATACTAAATAATAACTTTTTCACAATATTTCTTTTTTGTATAAATATTTTTTGAACAACTGCCATTCACACATAAAAATTTATGATGATGATTTATTATTTAATAGTGGGGAGAAAAAAATATGAACAGAAATACAAATAAATTGGAAAAAAATCTGCCACAGATCTGGCACTCGGAGTCTGCTGCACACCAGGCAATTGTTATTCGAATAAAATGAAACGATTTGAAGCAGAATTGTAATGAAAAAACGAATTGTATTGATAGTTTTGCATGACTGCGATTGGAAAACATGCTGGGTTGTTGCATCAACGACGTAATACAATCTTGTAATTAATACATTGAAAGCGAATTTGTGTTGAGTTTTTCCGTTCATCTCTTTGTTTTGGTTCCTGATGAATTGCAGATTGAAAAGTTTGTAATTCGCAAAAACTGCTGCAATTCACAATTGCAAATCATCAGATTTTTTTTAAGCGGATTGTCATTATTTATAGTTTTAGTGGAGTGAAAACCATAAATTTATAAACAATAAATTTCATCTCGCCTTTATTGGCGAATTAAATGAAGTGCAGTAACACGTTATGGACGCTAATTGGTGTTAAAATTAAAATTTAAAATGTCATAAATTAACAAAATGGGAAAAATGTTTTATGCTGTTAAACGAATACACCAAAACAAAAAAGAAAATTCGCCAAATTGCGTTGAAAGTCACGACTTCATTTTAATTGAAAGAAAAACCTTTCAAGTTTTTGTAATTAAAAAATATTTCCAGTTTCTTTGATGTTTCTTTTTTCGACTTCTGCACAATAAAATAAAACTATTAGAGAGTTTTTCATTATCACTCGCCAGATGCAGCGAAAACTATTTTTAAAAACTAATTAAATTTAACTATAAAATTTATGCGTTTCTTTATGTCTGTCTATTTCAATTACGAATCATATTTGAAATGCAAATCAGTTGCACGTCTTGCTAGAACCGATTCTTGAAGAAACACACAAAATAAATTGAGTTCTTCGGCGAAAAGGAAAAAGCGGTAAAATGTTTTCTGGCCACACACAAACAAAAACAAAAAAGGGGCAGGGGAGGTGCAGTAATTTTTAGATTTTTAATGGCACATAATGTATTATAAAATTGGCTTTGATGTTTTAAAAGCGCTTCATTAAAAGAACACAAACACACACACACACACACACACACATGTAACACTTGCAAAATTAAGGCAAACATATTTATGAAATAAAACAATCATGAAAAGTGATGAAATTTAGAAATACACATCCAGTAGCAATATTTTATTGCCATTCCTGATAAACGGGCAGCAACCACCTCTGAACTGTTGGATAGAGACTCTACCAACTCGCCCGCCCGAATGGCAGAAAAGTGATTTTTGAAGACCATCTACGAACTTTATTTTGACAAGTTCATCTCTCCATCTAACATATTATAATTGTAACCATTTTGGGACAAGTTTTGTCCACATAAACGATGTTTGGATACACAAATTTGCGTTTACACTATAAATCTTAATATTTTTCAAATTTTCCTTAAATGCAATAAACAAAATTTGTCACAAAATTTTTGGGACAAATTTTCATGTTTATAAAAATGGTCTAAATCCAGACAATATATGTAAATAAGATGATTAGTTTAGCATTCACTAGCAATTAGCTTTGGTTTTGCTCCGAAAGATGGCCCAAAAATGTTTGTGCCAGTTAAAAGGCTAAAACTTTTCAGAAATTTGGATTTCCATTTAAACTAATTATGTGCCAGTGCTGAAGACTTTAGACATAAAAGTTGAGTTCACAATTTTAAAAAAAAATTATACTTTCCGTATTCAGGTTTAATGTTTTTCCCCGCCTTTTGAACGGAACAACCATTTGAACTCTGAAACGCTCATGTGTCTATATAAAATTATTGTAAAATAATTAAAGCGAAAAATGAATAAAAAATGATATATAGAAAACAATCACCAAGCAAAAAAATTATCACAAACACAAGTTTTATTCCATATCGAATTAAAAACCAAAAAAAGAAAATCTTTTTCAATTTCCATTAGACTGGTCTGTCTGTCAGCCTTAACAAACAGCGCAACACAACAATGAATGAAGAAAAGAAAGAAAAAGAAAGAGAAAAAAGAAATTATAAAAATATGTTTTTTATTTATTGCATTTATGGGCATAATTGATGATACTCTTTGGTGAACTTTACACCAAATGAATGGCTGGTTCGAATCAGTCAGTCACTCAGTCATTTAATACGGTTTCAATAAAAACAAAACTGCAAAAAAATAAGCAAATTTCACTGCAATGAAAAAGACGAAATCGAAAGCAAAGCAAAAAAAGTAGTAAATATCTGGGAAAACTTACACAGTGGTAGAGTAGAGTTTTCCATGAAATGGAAATCGAGACAAAGAAAGGAAATTACAAATAATAAAGGAAATGCATGAAAAAGAAAACAAGCAAAATTAACAAGAGAAAATCAAAAGCAAAAAGAAAGTGCCAGTTGATTAACAGTCTGTATAACGACTGATAAACGAACTTCTTATTAAGTTCAGAAAGAACCTGAACGAAAATCCATGTGATGAACTGGTGTTTCCTAATTAAAAAAAAGCCATAATAAAACTGCATGGCAACAATGTTAAAACACAATATTGTAAAGCAACTGCCTACATGGCACATTACCAGGCAATGAGTCTCTTTATGTCTCAAAACAGGCAGTATTTCAATATGCATTTCAATACTTTTGAGAGACCCAACGATTAAGTTCGAAAATGTTTCTTTTATCTGCCTTAAACCGAAGTAATGAAGGGGAACGCCTGTATTCCACGTTTTTATAAAACAAGCAGTGTGATGAGTTAATTTCTGAGACATTAAAGAAAAGCACAGAACTAAATCAAGCCTTAATCAAATCATACTTTGAGTGACTGTAAAGTTAAATTTTTACTCCCCACCTCCAGCCAAAACCTCTATGAACCGCAAAAAAATATATTTTAAGATCTTCTGAAGCGTTAAAAGCTTTTTAAACGTTTTCTTTACACTTTCCAAAATAACTTTAAATACGTTTGTGGCAGCCAGGCTGCCTGCCAGCCTGCTGCTCGAACTTAAGCACTAGAGTAGAATACACGACTGCGAGAAGTTCCATTTAAATTGTTTTCTACTTTTTGTTTTGTTGTTGCAGCAAATAATGTCGCATTGCGTTCCTGTGTCCAAGAACGAATAAAACACAAACTTCTTTATTTCGTTCCTGGCAACCTCTTAATGTTGAAGTAATAAGAAACGAATGGTGGCTGCCACACCAGAAAGACGAAAAATAAAACACAACCATTAAATTTGCATGAAACGAAATGCATTTACAGCCAAATGCTGCTGCTGCTGCTGCTACTGCTGCTGCTTCTGCAACAACAACAAATACTTGAGCTAAATTTTAGTTGAAGAGAAGAATTTGCGTTTAAGTGATTTTCATTGTATGAATAAAATTTAAGGTTGTTTCCAGAAGCCTGTTTTTGATGCAAAAAAGTGGCCGCAAGTAAAACAAAATTACCCGAAGACAACAGACAAAAAGTTGGAAACGGGGAAAAAATTAATTATCGAAAATTTTGTATAGAAAATTACCATTAATTTGCTGTCGAGAATTTTCGAAACAAAATTATTATTATCGAAGAAAAACTTTGGTAAATTACCGATAACTGATATCGAAATTCATCGATCATTGTTAGCGCAAATTTTCCAAGGAAAACTATCGGCAATTGTTATCGAACATTTTCTGACAAATCTGATCTAAAATTTTTATTGCAAATGATCGATGAATGTTATAAAAAATGTTTAAACAAAGTTATCGGTAATTGCTATCGAGAGTTTTCTAAAGAAATTTTTTTCCATTTATGGTTTTTGTTGTACTACACAGAAGTTTTCTTAATATCAGGCTTTGAATAAATCGTACATTAAACTCTCTTTGTGTGGCTGAACTCTGGTTTTATGTCGTTCTATGTAAAAACGGAAAAAAACTACTAACATTGTTTTTGTTGTTGACAAGATTTTTGCATATTTTCATAATGTTTTGCACATTTTTTTTCCTGGTATTATTCGTTGAGCCTTTTTATTTCTGAGTAGGTTTTTTTTTCTTGAAGACAAAAGCTTCACATTTACAGGAGCGCAAACAAATCTCATCCTTAAAACAGGCCGTTTTCTGGTGGAAAGAAACCATTAAAATGGCATTGTTCGTTTGAGATTTTTTTGCTGAGGAATTTTAACGATGTTAGAGAACCGAAAAATTGTACATTATTAAGGAAAGCAAGAGGCAGTCAAAGCGCGAAACTTATAAAACATGTGGAAGGTCTTTTTGATTCTGGTTTTAGGGGATTTAAATTGGTTGGTGTTTGTGTTTTTGCCAGAAATTTAAAAGGAACGCTTTTATGCACAAAGCCAGTGTTGTTTCAACTGAAGATTTATGACTTCATTGTTTCAACACTTGGATAAAATGGACATCATTAGAAGTGAGAAACAGTTGTTTTTTTGTTTAAAGGGAAAGCAAATTAAAGTCTGTTCCACAGCGTCGAATGTTAACGTTCGTATACATTTTCAGTAACAGAAAATTATTTAAAAACGAACTAATCACTGCATGTGGTCAGCGATAGACGAACTTTTCAGAATAAATTTCATAAATATTCAGTTTTTGGTTTTCCAATTTACTGGCAAACGTGAACGTTCGATATAGTGGGTCACCTGTCTCGGTTGGCTTTAAAACTTTTAAGGCAGCTTAATGAAAATATGGCTAAGAAAAGGGTGTTTTTTTTTTGTCATTAATTGTTTCAAAATAATTTTTGACTCGCTCTTTTAATTCAAGTTAAGTTTTTCTTATTTAAATTTATGTATTTACCTGTAACTTGCAATTAAAAATAAACAAAGAGAAATTAGTGTTTGAAAGCATTTTTTCCTTTAACAGTATTAGCACATGACACAGCAACTTCTGACATTCAGGAATAGCCAACCCTCCCTCCCGGCCTCCAAAAATAAAAAATAAAAACATTTCTTAAGAAATAAAAATTATGGGCTTCAGTAGAAAACGACTTGTTTAACAAACCAATAGGACACATAGAGACTCAATACAAGAAGTCTGTTCGAATTATGTATTTGATCTGGTGCAAACAGCAGATCAAGCCACAACAATCATTAATTAAAGAACAAACAAACAAAAATACCCCAACACGCAACTTTTTACACACAAATTTTCATGTTGGCCAAAGAAAAATAAACTGAACACAAATAAATAAGAAAAAATGCGATAAAAACAGATCAAACAAGATCAAGAACATAAAACGAAACAGAAAATAATTTTTAATAGTCAATCGATAAACAACAAACTGCTAGAAAATTTATTATATTTTGTTAAAAACACACACTCACTTAAATAATTGCTTTGAGGCAATACCGCCGGCGTCTAACGAGACCCATTCAGTTTTCTTCTTAAAACATAAACAAATAACCAACGGAATACTTTGTTTGAACATAAAATTAACAAGTTGAGAAAAGAAAAAAAGAAAAGAAATAAGAAATAAAAATAATACTTTTCTTTAAGACAAATACAGTTTCATTTGTTAAATAAATATTAAAATTTTTTACCAGTTTCTTTTAGGGAAAAATCTTTATAAATAGATTTTTAAATTAAAAAAATAAAACTCAGCTTTTAATTTCAATTATTTCAAATGAAATGTTTGTTTTGTGACCTTTAAATGTATTGGTTTTACCAGCCCAGGCCACTCACCACTCACTCTCTTGGCTGGCACTTATTAATTAAAAAAAGCCAATAATTCACTTCGCCCAAATTAACCGGATGTGAAACAAGAACATAAAATTAAGAGAAGAACAAAAATCACGAAACCAAATTCAGCACCCGCATGTTCCAACCCCCACACAAACTGATCAGGAAACGTGTTACTGCCAAGCGAAGTTTTAAAACTTATTATTTCGTTTCTTTTTTGAACAACCACTCAAAATATCAACTTGCCAGATTTTACTTAAGAAAGTTTTGCCAGCGATACATTTTGTTTGCCAACTGTTCTGGACAAATGTACTACGATGTATATATATCGTTAGCTGAAATGTCAAATCACGTAATAACTACTATTTATTTTATTTGTTGTTATTTCAATGTCCCATACAAAAGACCTTAAGTCTCATATTGCAGTATGGAACCCAGTACAAATACATACAGATATAAATGGATTTGGATATATATATAGTCAAGAAATATCCAAAACTACTTAACAGACACAATAGATACATAATTAACGTTTAGGAAAGTTCACATATAATAAAAAAAAACATGTGTAAGAGTCGAATAGGATTAACTCAATAACTGGCAGATCCAACAACAGCAACAACAACAACAACAATAACAATAATTTTAATAACACCCTCATAAAATAAAGTAAAAACAAATTTCCTTAGAATAAACAAATCAAGCGTCTATTGAACAGAAGCCCAGCAGCTCTTCATGGACATGAACACAAGGTCCCATTACAACAAAATAAAAAACAAATTTCTTGCAATATTATGGAAACAAGAAACCCCCCCCCCCCACCCCACCCCCCACACAAAATACATTCAGAGAAAAAGTTAAATAAACCAGAATATATTTTTTTCGAGGAGTTCCACAATTTTGAACAGCCGTCCAACACACAACTCCTTATTTTAAATGATTCCTTTCATCGTAGAGAGCAATTTTACTCTGCTCCTTTAAGAAAGATCAATAACGTTAAGATTTGAGTTAATTATTTTTGAAGTGTATACAAGTTTATTTCTGCAATTTTAAGAGAAACTGATATGCTTTTGGGAAAACTCCAATACACACTTCAATAATTTATTAAGGGTTTTCATCCTGCTTAATAGATTAACTCTCTGGTAGACTTATTTTATATACAAGATCTGGTTAAAATAGTATTTAAGTTTCTCCAGCAACGACATCTGCTCAATTTTTCTTTACTACACTGTGGCTAAAAAATAGTACAGACAACCATAGTAAGCACTTGTGTTAAATATACCAGACTAAACGACCGATTTGGTTTGGTTTTATACATTGTACATACTTATACATAAACATACATACCTACAGCAAATGTTCAACAAAATAATAAAAATACCTGAAGAAAAAAAAATGTGCAATCAAAATGGTCAGACAAAGAAATTCAAATTGACAAAAGATGAACAAAAGGGCAATTTTCGACCCTTGCCAGAGTTGTAAATATTACTTGAGGGGTAAGAATCCTGTTAAATAAAACCGAGCGGTAAAAGTCATTGCGTATATAAAAGAATTGTAAATACAAGTTGAAGGGTAAAGAGCGTCTTGTGCTAAAAATCGTAGTAAATATAATAGAGTTGTAAATACACTTTACGAAGCAAACACCGCTATTATTGGCTTCACAAGCATTTTATTACTTGTGTTAAGAGTTCGTTCGAGTAGTTTTATACATTTAAGATAACTTTTTCTTAGTTATTGAATAAAATTGTTGTCTAAACTTATTTTTTATCTCTAGTTTATTGAAGCTATTTTGAATAATTCATAGTGTTTTCTGGCTAAAAGATTGTTATGCAAATCTTAGTAATTTCAGTTGTTTTTTCTTTAGTTTTTTTATTATTACTTTTCATTCAATACGATTTTCAGAGCAAACGACCGACCATAAAACTATTTGCTGATAGATTTTCTTGCTGTTGTGGTGTTCAACTTTTAATCAGAAATTAATGCAAAACAATAACATCTATTATTATAAAACTGGAAATAAAATCTATAAAATATTTATTCATTTCTTTACTTCGAACAATAGACACGACAAAAGACTGCCATCATAAATTTTAAATTAAAAATATAAAAAAAAAAGTTGGCTAAAAAGTTCTTTTGCCAAATGAATGGATGATGGCATACGAGCAGTGTGAGTACATGTGTATGCGGATATACAAACATTTGTACATGCGGACATGTGTAGACGTTTGTGTATGAATTTACAAAGGGTCTGCCGAACTGTGACATCTGATAGAAGCTACATCTAACGAACTGGCTGCCATTGAGCCAGTCTCTTTTGTCAACTCATCATGCATGAATAATAGAGCTGTCAATATTTTTGCCAGTATCTTCAAAATACGGCCACCACAAAATACAGTCCGAGTCCACCGAGAGAACCTTTTGCAATATGGAAAAGAAAATTCTCTTAAACATTGAACCAACAGTAGTTTCGAAACCAAACGCCAAATGTGCCGCAGGAATCTGCTCTGTTCATGTCTTTATCTGATCACAGTTGGCCGATTTCTGTGCCTTGATTTTTGGCGAACATATTTACCCTTTTACCAGCCTATTGAGCTGTTGTATATGGGATATATACAGCGCTTAAGAGAATACCCTTTATAAAGTTTTGCCATATATTAAAAAAATATATTGTATAAGATTTTTTTAGCTGCTCTTTTAGGTTGTTAGAAAACCTTTAAAATCTCTTTCTTTAAACCCAAGTAATTCGAAAAGATTTGAAGCCATTTAAATTTAGGAAACCCATTGGATGTGGGCTGGTATCTAGTTTGTGCAAACTTTGCGCAAATCTAACTCAGTTCTGGCATGGTACATTCGATATTCATACATACATACATACATACGTGTGTTTAAACTTTATAGAAGTTTTAAAATATTTTCTATTTGATGTATAAACTGGCCTTTTTCCATGTGGCCGCCCTGCCACTGGCCGCTGTATATTGTTTGTGGCACGAGTTTCGTTCGCCAGCAGAAAGGAAAAATAAATAATTTTGTCTCTTAATAAACGTTTCCTCAATAGATATTCGTTTCAGCCATTAAGTTGTGATAATGAGCTTTAAGCAATTTAAAACATTTTTTCTACCGCGTTGGCATTTTTTCTAATCTAATCTAATCTAATGTTTGTACGACTCATAAATAAATGACGATTTTCTGACTTTGGACAAAATGCGTATAACTGCTGAAGCAGTCGGCCAGAGGATACCAACTCCGGCTGTTTGAACACAAAACAAACAGGAAAAAATTATATTAAATAATTGGCAGAAGGGTCACATCAAATTATTTAACTCCCAGACCTTTTTTCCAAACATTAAACAAGTAAAATAAGGGGGAAATCTACGTTTTGTTTGTCTAAAATAACCCTGTAAAATATTTTTAAATACCAGCAAAACTTTCTAAAATCTTCTTTGAACATTGAAAATAAATTTTTTTCTAATTACTTGCCGATATGGCTTCCTTTAATTTTCGTATGAATGTTGTGCTCCTAAGAGCAAGTTATTCTTCTACAACAAAATCCACTCAAACAAATATTTTGAAATTTGTTCAAAAAGAAAAGAAAGTTGATTTTTTGCACTAAGACAGCAGCTCTTTGGGGTTCTCTTAAAGGCTGCAACAAAAAGCGTTTTATGGCTTTAAGCAACTGCCAACGTTTCTTCCGCCCTGTCAAAAGTGTTAAATGCCAAATAGTTTTATAAAAAAAAAATGGAAAAGAAGGATAGAAAAAACAAAAACGAAAATAAATTAAAAAAAAAAAAACATATTTGGCAGGAATATTAGTTCTTTAAAAATATACTTTAAAGAATTATAAAGAAACAAGAAATTAAGAAATTTTCTATAACTGTTTTGGACATTGTCGATAGATGTTAACGGTAAATTTCGTTGTCAAAAGTTCGCCAAGTATTATCGATAAATTTCTTAAAGAAATTTATTAAGGATTTTTATTTAATATATTTCTTTATCTCGACAATTCTCTTCATAAAAACATTTCTTTATGTAGAATTTATAAGATTGTTTATATATTACAAGAGCTTGTAGTCTGTCTCGCTCATCCTCGTTTTCTCTCTTTCTTGCAATTAAGACGTAATTGCTAAAGAAATAAATACTGTTGCTTAAAAATTCACAAATTTATTGCAAGTTTTCTTCGGACGAGTGTCTGACACTTACAAACTTGTTCAATAAAATGTTGTTGTAGAGTCGGTTTCGACAGCGTTACAAACGTAATTTTTTAATTAGTCTGTCGCTTTTTAAGCAATTTTAAAAACAGGAATTCACTCAACGTCGAAAGGGATGGCGGGAGGGGGGTTTCAAGTTATCAAAGTCTTGTAAAACAACATAATTAAATGACACCTTCAGAAAATGTTTGTATTGTGGCAACAAAAACAAACAAAACTACAGCAAACGACACAAAGTGACACTAGTCAACAGAAAAACCAATAACTTTATTGACCATAAATGAAATAAATCAATAATATACGAGTATTTTGATGGAACAAATTTAATCGAATTCTTAGACAAATGGCAGCCAAACACTTTCGAAATTTTATCATGTGGTGTCGAGTCAATTAAACAACTGCTTCCTTGCTGTTTCCGAAATTGCTGTTAAAAGTGTGTTAAACTATAAAGTGCTTTTGTGTAATAAACATGATATTTTCACTGCTAATTTTTATTAGGATTATTAAGAAAATATTCTTCATTAAGCTGAGTTCTGGAAGCTTCAGCTATTCAAAATGCTTCTATTCACATGCAAAAAAACACACACCTTAATGGCCTGGAGTATTTAAGTTTCACTGTCATCGTCAGCAACAGCAACAGCAATATCATCAGCATCATCATCATCATCATCTCTGAACACATTCTAAGACACTTTAAAACTTAATGAAAGATATTGTTGTTCTATAAAAATGAATAGATTTTAATTTTATCTTAATAGACTCTCGAAAACTTTAAGACAGTTTAAAACAAGAAAGTTTATTGACTAGACTGGCAACTTATTTGTTTTTGCATTCTATTATACGAGCATAAAAGTTTTTGCTGATTATTTTTGAATACAGTGGGTGATTTTGGGGCTTAAACTTTGGAAAGTTATTAAGTGTCAAGTACGAAGAAAAAATTAAAACTAAAAATCGCAGAAGCAGAGTAGCAAGAAGTTGAAAAGGAATCCACAGCAAAGTGAGATTGACTATTAAAACTAGAGTATTCTTTTGTATTTAAGAAACCAATTATTGTGTTGAGTCCTGTTGACAACTGGAACGAAGAAACAGTTTACGAACGGCTGCATTGAGGTAATGGCGACATGTCGGAAAAGAAAGTTCATAACTAGTTTCCAACTTAGTCCTTTGAACTGGTGATCGAACTGAAGATATCGTCCCTAATTTTGGCTTTTGTTTTGGTGCAAGAATTATTATCCCTTTAAATTGTGACAAACTTCAGAGATAAAGAAAACATGTATTGTAAAATCAAACCTACTCTGTATTACTGTTCTTGTTCCCTAGAAGCAGATCGTAAGTTTTGCTAGTTTGTAGGTAGTCAGAGCAGAGCATTTCTAAGATCGAAAACATTTGTATTCAGTGCTATCGTGGAGCAAGTAAAAATTATACCGATATTTATAAATCCCAGCACACTCAATCTTGCACAGACAGAATCATGCATGCATGACGTGTACATATGACCGTGTGCACCACGTCTAGCGCACAACAGCATGTTTGAATTTATCTTTTCCTGTTCTTCGTCACTCTCTAATGGAGTGTTTAGCATTTTTTTGTGCTTGTGAATCATGACAATTTCTTAGAGACACAAACAATATCCTTTAGCCATCCTTGATGGTCTGTTAAATTTTATGTCTGGCAGACGTCTGACGCCAGAAAAAGATTTCTTGAAAAAAAAAAATTGTTTTCTTTTGTCACACATGAGAGCAAAAAGGGTATTTTCAAGATGATGCTCATGAAAGAAAACTCTAATGTTTTTGCTTTTTTAAGTGAAAAAAATGCAAGCTCGAGGCAACGAAAAACCAAAACCGATAAAAACGCACGAAAATGATTTTCGTGTTTTTATTAAAATAATGCCTCTATTGGGAATATTTACATAAAAAATCAAATTTTTCAGGCAATTTGGTTGACAAAAGATTTAAAAGTTTCCAGATTGATGTGATTGCGAAAGTTAGGCAAAGTAGAGGGTGGATTTTTGCAACCACTTTTGCTGCGAGTTTCAGATGCAAACAGATAAAACAGAATTACAGAACAAGCAGACGTTAAAATCTTCTCAATCAAACTGAAGCCGTTAAATGAAACAGCTTTTAGCTTTTATGTACCACAGCCAGGCTTCTCTTGAATGCAACTAATGAAATAAAACCTTTACGATTGAGCTCACAGGCGGCCTACTATTTTTGCGACTCTGGTGTCTGCTATTCAGTTGTTCAGCATTTTTGGCACTCTGTAAGAAATCTTGTTGTTGATTGGACAAATAAATTTGTGAACTAAAAAGCCACCCTTAATAGCATTTTTGCTGTAGAATAATAGTCTTTACAAAACGTTAGTTTCTGTTTTGAAAATATTGTTAGAAATATAAATCATGTAACACTCAAGGCAAGATTTTGGTCATTTCATCATTTCTATCATCATTATGGCCATTTGTTTGTGAGAAGTATTGATTTCATTTTCATATAAGAAATTAAAATCTATGACTATTTGTTTTCTTGCCACCCATTGTGCAGAATGAATATATTGTATAATCTCTCTTTGGCATGATATTGATAAATTAAAATTATTACTTGAGGATTTAACGAAAGCCATAATGTGAAATTAATAGCAACAATTTGTAATTTGATATTAATACAATTAGTTTGAAAATAAAACAAAATAATGTTGCAACAATTTCATGACACTGATGGCCTCAATAAAATAGAAGCAAGAAATATTTAATAAAATAGATACAAAATTAAATTTCTTAGAAAAGTTTTCAGAAATTTGCATGTCATGTAATAATTTAATATGCCATAACAAAAAAGAAGCCGAAATATTCTTCATTACATTCAAAAAATATATAAAATCCTAAAAACAAGTAGTGAAAATCTAATTTTGAAATATTTTCAAAACTAATATGCGCAAAATGTCAGGTCCCAAAATACTTGAGGCGCAAGAAAATCCTCCGCAAACACTTAAAGTTCAATGCAAAGTTCTTAAAGCTTAAAAAATTACACTAAACAGTTTCACTAATTTGGGACAAAATTCTGTGGGAAAAATTAAAATATATGGATATTAAAAGACCCATAATATTTGAGGCGCAATCAATTTTGGTACAAAAGTGTATTTTTTGGTACAAACATTTAGTATGAGATTGCAATTTGAAAGTGAAAGAGTTTGCGATTTTGTTATTTCAATTTAAATAGCTGAATAAGTGAAGTCCCAAATTTTTGTTTGGGCTACAAAAAAATAATGAAAAAAATCTTAGAAGCTTTGATTTTTCTTACAGGAACATTTCATATTTGTATAATGAATTGAATTGTTATGCATATAAAAAAGTTTAATTGTTTCATATTTTTTTCAGTTCATGTTTTAAACTGCACAAAAAAATTATTAACAATATTTTTATGACGCTAAATAAATGAAAACTGTTTCCAAATTGTTCAACCATTATTTTAAGATTAGAAAATTATACTTTTTTTGTATTTATTTTAATTAACGTCATTATTTAGATGTTTGTTTTCGGCTGATCAGATTTTTAGCTCCCCATTTAACGAACTCCAACATTAATTGTGGTTTTTCTCACTCTTGAAAATGAACAGGCGCTTTAAACGGCTGATTATTATCTCTTTTGTTACGAGTAATTAAAAAAATAGTTTTCCAAAACACACATTTAATAAATATTTACTAAAAGCTTTCAAGCAAAACACTGTAAGATTTTGAATCAAGCCATTTTGTTTCGGTTGCCAGTTGCTTTTCTGCCGCCATGAATGAGACCCCACGATTTCATTTTCATGCTCAATTAAATGTTTAAATCCAAGATTGTAAAGAAACTTTGCAAATTGTTATCGAAACTAGCGGAAGAGGGGAGGGGGCAAAAAACAAATTAACAAATAACAACTTTGTGACAAAATTATGACTTGAAGTCATAAAATGTGTAAAATACACAACAATTTGACTAAAAGCAACTGAAAAGTGTTGACTGAAATGAACTGAAAGCAAAACATTTACAAACTAAACAACATTAAATCAACACCCATATAAAGTCTTTATTAAGACATTAATTGTCTTTTTTAAGTCAATAAAATGTTTTTCTTTATATTCAAACACTTAATTGCTGGTATTTTAATGAAAATCAAACATTTTTCAGTGTCAGACACAACAGATCGATTTTTCTTCTTCTTGTGTTTGAAAAATGTTTTGAAAATATTAATTAACAAATACAATTATTTATGAATGTAAAAATACCAGACGAGCTCAAGCAAAATTGCTTTAAAGCGGTGAATTAAGCAGACATTTTCGTAAGAACAATTTATTAAATAGCAAATAATAATTTGCTAATAAAATAATGTGGGCTTTGGAAATATTAAGATGAATAATTGGCCGATTAAAATGCGTTTGGAATAGGAAATTGTTGTATAGAAAGGAGATTTGTGATAAACCAAAAAATTGCTACAAAAGCTCTTCTACTATTAGAAAGTACAAAATATGCCATTTGTCAAAGTGAAAAATTGGGATAGAAACGCTTCTGCTGGCCCAAAAATTACTACAACTTTAAGATAATTAAACAAGTTTTGTGGCAGACAGAAAGTGACAAATCATTTTTGTTTGCACGATGCCGATTTGGTAAATTTTATACCATTAGCGTTTGTCGCCGCAGTCTATCCTGATTCATTGTTGTCAACATATAATTTTGCCAAATATTTGACTCAATACAAAACATCTATATTAGATATTTACATACCTGTACACTTAAGTATTCAGCCATCTTCCCGCAAACTACTTTCACCTCAATGTCATCTTTGCTTTCCGCGTACTAAATAGAGCCGGCACCCAATATTTCACTGACTATAATCTCTGCTCTGCACCAATATTTACTATTAAACAGTCCTTTAACTGCTTAAAGCTCTATTTTTTCGGCAGAACATATTTCTGCTATTTATCAATCAGCTGTTAAATTCATCACTCCCAATTGACAGACAAATATTCACAATTGCCTCAGTTTGCCAGCACAAATACACCATCAAATTGTGAACAGAACTATTATTTGTTTGATTTTGATTTCAGCAATTTATTTTTCTTTTTTGTCGGAAATTTACAGCTGTTAAGATTCCTTTTCTTTGATTCACTTTCATTTTCCATTAGAATTTCTTCTTCTCTGCAAAGTTGATTGTTGTTTTTGTTCTTGAGTTCATTAAATTAACTCCCTTTAAATACACTTTTGATACTTTTTGTGTGCCCTAGCAAAATAACAATCATTAGCCTGCCATGCCTGCCACATGTTGCAAAATAAGAAGAAATAAAAGACATGATGATGGAAAAGTCTCTTATCTAAAACTCACTCACCCTCATGCCACCACCAAAAACATACCTCAGATAGAATATTATGAGAGAACCTCAAAGGAAACGTTTAAAGACCTGAACACACATCGTTTGGTTGGATATAAGTTTTAGTAAAAATGTTGGCGGTGGCATATAAAACACGCTTTAAAGACATAATATTTATGATATTTTACACACATTTATGTTTGGCAAACGCCTACAACGAAAAATAGATAAAGCACTCAGCTAAAATGTGCGAGCGAACAGGATATTACAAAGAAAAACAGTTGGCGACAAAAGTAAGCAACATTTATCTAAGATGGCAAAAAAGTAGAGCCTCCAAGTTGTTGTGTTTCATATAAAAAATTGTATGGGAGTGTTAATGAAATGCTTTTCCTATTCGAAGGACACCTGTCTGCCATAATGGAGTATCTCCGCCGCGAGTGCTTACGTTGGCGCAGATCCTAGTGGTTCAATTTACAATCCCGCACACATCCGGCTGAATTTTATGTTGACTTTAAGGTCATCACTCATTTGCACTCATTGGCATAGACCTGAGACGTTAGAACACCGCACATTATACAGTCTAGCGCAGTCCAATTGCACGATCTGGGTGTCAGGTGAATTAACCTGTGCAAGCGATAACCATATTGTCAAATCGTTGATACAGAATGTGCGTCTGCTGTGTGTCACGTAACGCTATCTATTTGAAATCATAGGAAACACGTCCATATCGCTAAGGAAATCGGTTATCATTATTCTGTGGCACTCGCTGTTGTCAGTAATGGACTGACCAACGTGGTTTCCAAGAAAGTACCGACCAAAAACGCCACCGGCGCCGAATCCGCACTAAACAGCAATTTTGTGTGTATGAAGTGCCACCTACTGAACTTCTCGTGGGTTTGTAATCGTCCCATTAAGGGCAATTTTAGCTTGTGACGATAGTCATTCATCCTCTTTGCTAAAAATTATTCAAAATTGAGATCCTTCTCCAAAAGTTTCAAAGGCGCCTTAATTTTATCAGTTGACAGCCGAAACGGAATAATAAGCAACAGCGTAGAGGGACGTCACTGTGACATGGATGTCACAGGGCGCCAACATCTACTTGCGCTAACTGAAAACAACTCCATTTGTCACTTTTGAGTAGCATTGAATTATTCCCTTCCGGTCATTTTACTTTTAAAAAATTAATCAAACGTTTTTAAGACGCAAAATTTTAATTTCGTTTTTACTTTTACAGTTTCTACGCATCTTTTTGCTGTACTCACTTCAAACGTGAATCCCCCCCCAGGCTCATCAAAAACTGTGTACAATTTGTATTACAAAAACATTGCATTCACTCTGTCCCTTCTTTGACGGCTGGGGGTTATTAAACTTAAAGCTTTTGATTTCACTTATGGCAAAGAGAGTGGAGAAAAACACTTAAATTATGTTTCTTTGGCAAAGAAAAATTACAATGGCCTCATTTCCTGTAAAATCAATTGCAACAAATTGTTTTTCTTATTTCATATCGTTATTCAACTCGCGCCCCAAACCGCCCGCCATAAAGACTTACAACTATTTTGAAGCTGTAAACTTCTGTATATCTTTTGCAATAAAGCCATTTCTGCCTCTTAATAAAATAAAATTGATCCAATAACCTTCTAGGCTCAATCAAGTTGCCTTTGTAAAGTCTGTCAGGAACGTGTAAGGGAAAAAAAGTCACCCTTTTGTTCAATTTTTCATAAATTGATTCGCAATTGAAGTCAGTCATAGAAAATTTCGCTTTAACCTTTCGATGGGGATGATGTTGCACACACCGACATCGTCTGTCAATTTTCTCAGACGGTGGTGGTTACAAAAATGAAATGAAAAGTATCTGTCAAGGCTTTAAAAAGTGATGAAAATAATGTAGAATAGGAAAGCGAAATCGTAAATCGTAAATAATATTGATAAAATTAGCTAAAAGTTGGTTGTCCCAAATATTTGTGACTTTGGCTGCCTTCAGAGCATTAAAACCCGGCAGAAAATTTTTGTCGCCAAATTTTGGGACACTCAAAATTAAAAATAAAATGGAAATATTGTACTTTAATAGGCGATGAGAAATCGAAGAAGAATTCTCTTTAACAAAAGCACAATAGAAAAACTGTCACAAATCGAATGAAAATGTTTTGTTTGTGAACAAAATGTTAAACACTTTAAAGTTGATTTTGTCTTAAATTTGAAGTAAAAAAACACAATATGTTTTATTATTTTTTGCTTCAAGTCGAAATCTTCATTAACAAAATTGTTATTCAAATCACATATTCAGACAATATTAAAATTCTGGTTAATTTTTGCTCTTTTCTTTTTTTTTCTGCAACGTTTTCGATTAAAAAAACAAAGAATCTTGTTGTGGAAAAGTCTCAACGTTTGTTTGTTCGAAGAGCTTTAAAATGTTTTGTACAGGCGACAGACAATAGCAGTTGTCATACACCCACTGTCCGCCTAAGACGTCGGGAGGGACAAAGAAGTTGTTTTCACGAAAAAGTGATAAAATATGCAAAAATATGTTTTTTGTTGTTGCACCGAGTTAAAATTTAGTAAAACAAAACAAAGTGGAGAAGAAAACAGACGAAGAATCAATATTTAAAATTCGTCACGCTTTTACTCACGAAATATTGGGAATTAATAACGAATGATTGTTTGTCGCAGTCAATAAGCAAAAGCCACAACGATGTGTTATTTAAGCAAAAAGACTTTAGGAGGGTTCGGAAGGAGCGGAATTCGTCGAAAGCCTTGACTAACATTCGTGCACACTTACATAGATACATACATACATACATAAATGTATGTACAAATATGTACAAGTATTCCTGGGAAACAAATTTGAGCAAATTTTCCCAGCAATTTGTGGGCTTAAGAAATCTGTTCAAATATTAAATTTTTTTAGAACAGAATTTAAAAAATTCGATTAGAAACAAAATGGTTTAAAATGTTTATGTTAAATTTAAACTCAAAAACACTTAAAACTCAATTGGGACAAATTTCCGCCAACTTTTTATTATTCGAAGAATTTTTCGTGCAGTTTTCAGTTCAGTGCCAAAAGTTTAAAAGTGTTAAAGTAAATAATTGTACTTCGTTCTAAAGTAAAACTCTTTACTTTGTTGTCCTAAAAAATTTGGGACATTCACATTAGCTTAAAATTTGTGAGAAGAGAGAAAATAAATAGTTTTACTTTGACATTGTTTTAAAAATTTGGAACAAATTATATATTTAAAAAGTTGCTCTATTAATTTTGTACAATTTTTTAGTTCAAATTATTACACTTATTTTAATCTCTTTAATTATACTGGTTTCAACTATTTATAAATTTCAACGAAGTTCTTAATCGGCTGGTAAGAAAAAGGGTATGACACAAAATATGTGGGACAATTTGAGACACAAGCCAAAATCAAGTTCTACTGAAACATTTCTTTGACATATTTTATGACATGTATTTGGGCTGTCACAAAATTGTTGGGACAATCAGGAACGTATTAAAAAAAGGTTTAAATTACAATAAATAACATAATAATTTCCATACATTTTCAATATTTCTTGCAATAATTTTACAGATTTGAACAGTCCCAAAGCTTTTGGCTCAACTTAGAGCATTTTTAAAAGGGTCTACAATACATTAAACACTCTTTAGTGTTTGGATATTTCTTATGAAAATTGTCAAAGTATCAAATCTTACGTTTTTGGATAATTCTGGTGAGATTTTTAAAGTTCTTATAAGTCGTTTATGTAAGTTTCTTACATTTTGATTGCTTTTACTTAATAGAAATAATGTTCAATCATCCTGAATATCTAAAAATTACGTAATGTGGTGTTTTTTTATCTTTTTTTTACATTATCTTGCAACAGTGAGTCACTTCAAGAGATATTTGTACACAACTTCCCTGCATGCCCTTTTAACAAATAATTTCCTGTTTAGAATTCTTAAAACAAATTTGACCATTTGCTTTAAATGGAAACTGAAAACAAACAAGAAACAAACATGAGAATTTAAAAAATTCTTGTCACGTTTTCCATAGTTTTCAAATGTTTTGCCTGACAATGTAGTTGTTGCTTAGATTTCGTAGCTTGTTCGAGTCACGTTGGCTGGAATCTTTTATGAAGAAAAGTGTTAACAATTTTTTCCCGTTCCTGTTATTCTGTGTGGCTCAAATGTCAGTTAAAATTTATGGTTTTTATTTACTATTTAAAAGATGTTTAATTATGAGTTCTACAGCTTTAGCCACTCACCTTCAACTTTTGCTAATGCCAGCACCGATATGGTCTGCAGAGCTGGTATGGCCCAGGCAACGAGATGAAATAGATGTGATTTATTTTCAATGGCTTCGTGACCCCATTTCAGCCCGGCAGCCAAAAACCAAGCAAACGCCAAACACGACCACCAGGCAAATGCAGCCATACAACAAAAATACAAAGCCATGAACAGAACCGTACAAGCTGTTGACTGTCGATGACCCTAAAATAATAAAAACGAAAAATAATAAAATAAAAAACAAGCAAAAGTAATAAACAAATTTCGTTTAATGTAAAATTATTGCGAATTCTTTTTGTTTCTCTTCTTTCCACTGCAAAAGCAGGATGCTGCAACGTTGCAACTTACCTGAGTTATAGTCGACATCATCTGTAGTCTGCCCAAGCGGACGGGTGGCGGAAAAGGTTCACGGCACGAAACAGAGTCGCCGGCACCCAAACCAGCCACATAAGCACAGCCAACAACCAAATAGCAGACGGCCAAAAAGACTATGGCTCTTTCGGGATAACGAAAGCGCGACGAGTCAATGAGGAATGTGAGCACCTAAAAAACGAAATTAAGAAGGAGAACAATCAATTAATTTGATTAAATTCAAAATGTTCAATGAATAATTTTCCCAAAAAAAAAGTTTCAAGCCTAAAAAGTTCCAGTTCAAACCATTAGAGATGTGAAGGACTAGTTGCCTCTTGTTGCTTAAGCAACAATTTCACGGCCCACCTGTCCAGAGTTCGTTGTTTCTACAAAATCAAATGATTTGCCTCTAAACTTGGGCCAAAGACAAATGACGATTGTCCGAATGTCTATTGTTAGGGAAGCGTATATCAGAGCGCTTTTAAAGACAGCAATTTAAAAATAAAATACCAATTAGCATAATTTCGACAAATTGTTGAATATTTTTCATAGAGGCACAAGAAAGAAAAATTATAATTTTGCACACAAAAAAAATATATGTTTGTTCGGCTGTTTTTCAACTCCCACAACAGTTTCGTACGGAAAACCTCCGCATGATGAAAATAATTTAAAAAACACACATGTTAAAAAAAAAAGAAATACACACAGTGTAAGTTTTTGTTAAAGGCGGTCTGAACAGAAACAGAAACGTGAAAAAGAGGTGGTCGAAAATAAATTTGAAACAAATTTGTTAAGAAAAAAAATATTCAACACACTTGTATTTTAACAACAATCAGCCGACAATAGAAAAAATTTAAATAAATACTACAAAAAGTATATACAGCAACTTTTGCATTAAAATTAACCCTTTGAACCGCTGCCAGGCAAACAAATTGTCACTACAATAATTTTCCTATAAAAAATATTTTCTATGAGAAATGTTTTATTGGGATAAAATATTTTTTTTATGGAAAAATTTTCTGTACAAAAATTTCGTGTAGAAAATTTATACAAAAAAAAAAAATTTTCCAATAAAAAATATTTCTCTACGAAAATAAGTGAAAAACTTTTCTTTAGAAAATAATTCTACAAAAAAGTTTTGCAAAAAAAAATAATTAAAAAACAAGTTACGAATATTTTTCAGAAAAAGGATATACAAAATTTTTTTTATCGAAATTTATATAAAAAGTATTCTTTATAGAAAATACTTTTAATGAAAAATTATTCTAAAATTAAAAAATTTTTGGTGTAAATTTATATTCTGTTTGATTGTGAATTTTTATTTTCCTCAGTTATTTTTGTGGCCGGCGAACATTTTTATTTACTACAGGAATTTGTTATGCGGCGCGGTGCGTACGGCAGGATGTGTTTATTTATCTATTGTATGAAATGGTTTTACTATTTACTAGTTCATATAAATTTCTTTTCGAAACAGTTTTTGCTTTCATGGCGTCTCCTCATTAAGGGGTTAATCTTTTACAACGCAACTCTTCGTATGTCGGTGCTTTTTTGGGGCGTCAAAACAAACAAAATCAAATGATTTCGGCTCCAGTCAATTTTCTTCATGTAAACTCCAAAGCGAAAATTTATTTGGGGCTGGTGCGTTTTATTGTTTTTTAAATTGAACATCTAAGAAACATTTAAAACTCGGCACCAGCCCATATATACATTTAACGCACTATAATTTATACTTTCAGCTGTGGAGGAATGGAAAAACAAATTCAAATATTTTGCGTCAAGTAAATTTTCTTAATAACTCTTTTTTTTAAACGTTTCGTTTATTGCTTTTATGTAAATAAAATTCATTCTTTTTTTTCGTGTTTTGCTCTTTAAAGTGGGTGTAGTTTTCTGTTGCAATACTTCTATTCATTTTTCATTTTATTTGTGTTAAAAAGTAAAATAAAATAAAATAAGAGAAAAAATTAGCATAAATGCGTAGTTTAAATAAATTATGCACAACGCAAAAGTTGCTCGAAAAAATCTATTCGCTCAGAACTAGAACTGAGAAGTGAGAAGAAGGTAGGTGGGTACCCTTTTATTGCTGTAACGAAGAAAGAGACAGACAGACAAAAAGACACTAAAAACTTAAGCTTAAATAAATGAGCTTTCAAGAGATGTTATGACAGCTGTCACAGTTTGAGATTTAATTATCATTTAACCATAAATTAACAGGGAAACAACACCTACGCTTGACATTTGAAATTGTCACGAAAATGATTTAGCAACAACTGCAGCATAAAAATAGTTTGCAGTGGAATTAAAATGCGAACAGAAAAAGTCTAAAATTTAAAGTGACAACGAAATATTGGCTTTATCTAAAAAAAAGAAACGAGCAAAAATAAAGTTTTTATAAAAGTTAAAAGAGCTCGTTCTTTTCAAATTCGAAAAGAAAATGTTGTTGGACGAAAACAAGATGTTTTCAAAACCACTCCATTAAGAGAAATTGAGGTCAATTGGTTTGTTTTGGAGAATTTCCATTTTTGGCCAAAACTTAAAAGGCCGCCGAAACGTTGAGAATTCCAGTTTTTCACTTGTTCCTGTATATGCCACTACACGATGTTTTTGGGGCAACATGTTGAAAATGCGGAAACCAAACAGATTTTGACATAAACCATTATAGTGACTGGCATCAACACCAGATATTCATTTATCAAAACGAAGATTAAACCAGGAAAAAACTTAAAGTTGATGTGGATGTTATTTATGCCTTTAACCTTTAAAAGGATAACAAACTGTTTCAAGTTTTCGGTCCCGGTCCCCGTGTCCCTAAACACATGTGAAGTTTTTCAAAAGAGTTTACGCCCATTTTGACACAATACGAACTGTGCAAACAAGTTTTAGCGTTAGTAGGAAAAACAGCAGGAAAAACATAAAGAATCCCGTTAGAGAAAAACTAGAACTTTAAATTGAAAGGAAAATACGGTATGACTCATCTATTAACCGATTTATCTAGTAAAATAAAAAGATGTCGCCGCCTCATAATGGGTTAAAAGGTTTACCCAGACACTTTATCACCATCTGCCAGTTCTAGAACGAAAATATTTCTTCTCATTTATTAACAAGCATAAAAATCAAATCACCGGCTCTCATTGGGTTAAAGTTTGACCGCCCACTGATAGTAATTTTCACCAGCTATTCAGCGATATTTGTTCATGTACTCGTATAATGAACCAGTATAACGAATCACCAGCTTGTACAATATTTAAACTTCAGTGCCGAAAAGCTCGAAAAGTTTTTAGGAATTTTTTTCCCCCAGAGTTCAATATTCTATTACTTTCATAGACGAGATTTAGGCGAAAATTGAATTCACTCCTGCTTTTTTTTTTTTTTTTCTTTGAACTTTTTTTGAACTTTCATATCAAACGTGTGTATAAAAAACAAAACTTTTATTTCGCCGGGTTTGACATCACAATCCCAGTATTTGTCCTCTACAAATGCAGTTTTTTAAACCGAGCTGAGCTGAAAAGTTTTTGCTCTGCGGGATAAATAACAACAAAAACTATTGCATGTTTGACTTTTTGGTGCAACAAGAACAATTGATGCTGTTGACAAATGAAGTTTTAATGATGTGATGTGTTGAGCTGTTGCGGTTTTATCTGGTGTGAAATGATAAAACTGCAAGCAATTTAAACAATTTTAAATAAATATATCAGCCAACAGAACAACAAATAAATTTTGCGAGAAACATGAGCAGGAAAAGGGAATAGCGAATAGTTAATGTGATTAATTTTAAATATTAAAATGACATCTTTTTGGTTACAGAATTTAATAAAATAAAAAACTATAATAAACTTTAAGAAAATTTTAGTAATTTATCGCCAAAAAATCAAAAGATCAGTTATGAAACATATTACTGCTCTTTCATTAACACGACGCTGACAAGGAAATCATTGTGATTCTTGGCATTTCACACCCGTAAAAAGCGCTCTAAGTGGCCGCAATATTGGACCAGGTTTTCGTTCGTTTGTTTTTGATTTCGTACGTTTGTGTGGAGTGTAAAATTTAAAAAATTAGCAATTTTGTTTCACAAATTTTTCTGTGCTTTTTCGGAATTTTTGCAATTACTTTTTGTAACATTTAAAAAATTTATATTGAAAATAAAAACATAGTTTGAAAAATGTTTTGGCTCTTATTCTAAGCGGCTGTTTTACGATCTTCAAAGTTAATGTTCGCTGGCAATTTAGGCGACGAATACATCAACTCGTGACTGGCTTTAAGGCTTAAATATGGAAATTGACGGCTGGCGTGACAACAGACAGGCCATTTGGTTATAAGAAGGTTTATTATAGGCTCATGAATTTGTTTTGTACCAATTTAATTGTAGGCGAACGAAGCAACAAAAAATGTAATAGAAACAGGAGATGTTTTTTTTCAATAATTTTTTTATTTCTATATAAACAACTTACCGTAAATAGGCAACTAGCCACGCAAACAGCTGCCCAGGAACCAACCCAATATCTAAGAACAGTGCGCTCCTTTTCGGGGAAAAACATGGCATGACAGGGAGCACCACAATCTCTTTTATCCTGAAAAAAAATATATAAAATATAATTTACTTTGCTTGTTAATTAATAACAATTTAAATTTTTTTTACGAAATCAACAACTTCCGAAAACTTCTTTTCTTAGTAAAATGCATCTAATAAAAATTTCATAGAGTACAAACCATCAAATAAAGTGTAAATAGTAAAACCATTTCATACAATAGATAAATAAACACATCCTGCCGTACGCACCGCACCGCATAACAAATTCCTGTAGTAAATAAAAATGTTCGCCGGCCACAAAAATAACTGAGGAAAATAAAAATTCACAATCAAACTGAATCTAAATTTTTATTACTTTTCTCCGCAGACAAAGCGACGAGAAGCCAAAGCAGCTCTTACACATTCATACAAGTATGAAGTCAACCCCACAGCCAAATTCTGCTACGGAATTCTGTGCACATGTGATTCGATTGTATGCACATGGGTATGTGCGCCTTAATGTATGCTACAATTGTTCAAAATTCAAGAAAACATCGACTTCTTGAATGTGCGTGATGAATGTGTAAGTAACGGTAAGCTTAAAATATCCCCGTGCCGGCACTCACCCACCTCTCTCCCCCTTTCACCCACTCACTCTCTCTCTCTCTCGCCCGCATACAAAAACTCGCTTCGCTCAGAAAATTTCAATCTACCTCTAGAAAAGAAAACAAACAAAAACCGTATGAAAAGTTTTTTAAAAGGAAAGGAGCTCATTAAAATTTAAAATTTTCGCATTCATTCTGAAATCAAAAGAAATAAGAGGAAGATGTTTTAAGTCAAATAACAATATAAAAGAGATACGATAAAAGAGAAGAAAAGCAATGAATTAAACGACAAAGGAGGAGAGTGTGAGTTAATAAAAATTTAATTTCTTTTTTTTCACGAAAATTCGCCCACAAATTTTTCAATTTAAATCATTCACTAACGACTTGAAAGGCTTAAAAAAAATCTAAAATTGTAAAAAATACAAAAACTTTCTTTAACGCTGGCAATACTACAAGTTTTCTTTTATAAAATTCAATTAAAAATTCTACAGCATTAAAATTTGTGGTCAATATTTTTATATGCTTTAAAAAAGACTATGAAGTATTATGTTTTGTAAAAACGATCAATATTTAATGTCTGTCCCACGATATCGAACACTAACGTTCGCCAGTATTTTGAGGAGCAAAAAACGGAACAGTTAGTTGGCCCTTAATCAGTTTTCCACTATTCAGAACTTTCGATATCGCGGGACAGGCTCTTCCTTATTTCTAATTAAATACGAAGAAGGACTATCATAAAAATAAGTTCAATACAACATTCCAATCGAAAGGATACATTTTGAAACCAACTGTCCAACAATTCTTCGATAATCTGTTGAAGCCGCTCTTCAGTGTCCATTTAATCGAAAATATGTTGTGATGCCGAAAAAAATACCTGGGCAGTGTTAAGCAGCCTTAATTCAGAACTGACAGCTTCAAAGCGTGTTATAGAAGATTTGAAAACAAAAAGCTGGTATAACACTTATTTATCCAACGAGTATACAATTGATTTGTTGGTTCCCCAACGGGTTAGTTGAACACAAGTCAAAGCAAAAGTTGTCATGGGTGCCGAACGGTTCAATTCAATTCAACGGAAATTCTAGTTTGTATTGAGCAAATTGCGAATAAAATCAAAGTTCGTGCCATTTTTAAAATCGAAGTGACGATTTTTGAAATTTATTTCGGGCAAATTCTAGTTCGTTCCACACATCGCAAGTAATTCTGCGAAAAACAAATAAAATATAAGATATACGGGTATGAAAAGGAATAGTATTCCACAAGCTTTTAAAGTTTGTTGGGAGCAGGAAAAGATTTCAGACGGCCACTTAAATACGAGTAGTTCTTATGCTCTACATTTCCCATATGGACATATTTCATTAACGATTAACACCAGCGCCGGAATTAGTGGGCCAAAGTAAAAACAAAAATGTTAAAAAGGTGTTGCGTACAACTGACGATAAATATTTATTTTTTCTCGTTTTTATTTTATGCAAATTTTGTTTGAGGAAATTTATGAATTTTTTAACTTTATCCCAACCAGCAGTTGTCACTTTTTTCACTTTCCTTTCACAAGAGTGCATAATGACCCTAAAAGTGCCATGAATGCATTTAAGCGTGCTGTTGTTGTCATTTATTTTGCTATCAAACAAAAACAACAAGAGGACATGAATAAAAAATAAAAGCAGTGCGAAAAAGTGCTCCAGAGCATAAATAAACAGAGAGCAAAATACGAGGATAATACTCGAGGTTTGGAAATCGAAATGAACATAGACATTCAAATGCCCCGTATAGTTGGGAATGCTTAGCATGTGTAGTAGCAACTGAGTTAAAGATAAAGGGGTCACATTTTACCCCCGTCTTAAGTTCAAAACTAGCGGCTTATCACTACGAGTATGAGCAAAAAGATGAAGAATTGGCCGGTCACTCTCCTGCGCGCTCCTCTTTAGGAGTCGTTTGAGTTGCTATACGCAGTGTAAGAATCGAAAGACGTTTAAATATGGACAGAAAAAGGCTGTGAACCATAAGAAGACTAGATACTGGCCTTTCCATGTTTCGGACCAGAGCCAGTAGATGGGAGGCAAGCACTTCAGATAGTAAATAATATGATACTATGCCATTCCACTTTGTTTAAATGCTTAAAGTAACACTGAAGTACGCCTAAAGGTATATTGTTGTATCCTTAAGGAACTCTGTCTCCTTTCTGAGTGGAGTCAAATTGTTTGTAGCAGGGAACACCAAGACGCCAGCGAAGCAAAACTGTATTTCTTTCGTTGTCATTCCCCTTTTTTAATTTTCATTTCTTGCGAAGGAATCCACAATGCATCCGTTTGGCACTCCAGTTGGATGAATGAGCTGAGCCACCTGTTTCACTGCAACCCATTTTTAGTTATGGGAACGCACATTATTTTGCTAAAATTTAAAATTCTCTTAAACAAATTAAGGGGGCAGCGGACGCGTAATATGATTGAATTGTTTAAGAAAGCTGGAAATCGTGTTCATCAGCAGCTGCAGTGGGAATAAAAGCGATTTAAGCGTGGAAATGTTTCCTAGTTTTAACCACCCTCGTTCTTATACAATAACACTTAAGAATACGAACATCCAGCCTTTTGCATGTTCGTTGATGTGTGATGAAACTTAAATGGGCCTGTTGGTTTTTATTTTGTTGTTGTTTATTTATTATTATTGTTGTTGTTGTTGCTGGTTTTGCTTTGCACTAAAACAATCACTTTGGCTCTCATTTTGTTCTTAGCCCCAAAGTTGTCGTCTTTTTTTTCTTTTCCTGAAAGCTTTCGTATGTGCGACTGTATCTGTGCGGATTTGTTTTGGCAGTGGTGTCGGTCGGTTTTTGTGTCTTCACAGCAAGTGAGTTCTGATACATATTATTTGACAAGTTGTTTTTAGTGTTTTTTTTTTCTTCAGCTGCTTGCTTTACTTCTGCCTTAATAGTGTTGTTTTTGGAGCTTTTAACAATACAAAAAACAAAACAAAAAAACAAAAAAGACGCACTATAAAATAGAAGAGGAATTCAAGTCCCCAAAGGGACTTGTTATTGTTGGGGTTTATCTCTTTTTTATATGTATGTGTGTATGTATGATGACTGTCGATTGTGATGTGTAGAATGTTAAACGTGCGTGCTGCATAACAAAAATTTGTTGCTGCCACATTTAAAGCCTTAAAGCGGGGTTGCTGGTTGGTTGTGTTTTCCTGGACATGCACAAACTCACACAGACACAAAACACACACACACACACTCACACACGTGCATTTGCACCATCATTAAATTGAGTACTTCTGTTTGAATTTGCCATGTTGCCGAATTTCAGTTTGCGCGGCGTAAAACAACAGATTTTGTGACGAAAGGAAATTACGGGCAAATTTATAATAAAACAACATGCTTCTTCTTTTTTTTTTTTTTTGAAAGTGTAAATATGTCTTTTGGCGCAATTTATTAACAAGTGTCAATAAACAGGATTTTTCATATTAATTGAAATATGTACAAGCGAAGAAGCATGAAAAAAAGGTCATAATGAAGGTACTGCTGGTTGGCTTTGGCGAACAGGATAATAAAATGAAATTTTCAAAAGTGATAACTGATAAAAGCAGCTGTGTTTCGACCTGGCTTTAAACCGCTTTACACTAATATTAATTTTAGCGGAGTAAAAAAGTTTTCCAGCCACTATATTAAAAAGAATTTCGGCTAAAAACCTGTTAAGGCTGGAATTCGATAAAACCTAAACTTATTGCTAAGCACAATGTTTGCTTCCCCCACTTAAAGTAGGAGTACGAGTGTTACCGCCACTCATAAATCGCTAATATGACATTACTGTTATCGATATGTAGAGAGATGAGCATGGCAAAATGTTCAATTATTCCTTTTAATTTTCCACGCGGTATAATTATGAGGCCATATTTAATCGAGACCACATACATAAGTATATAAAACACCTACATAGATTTAAGAGATTCATTCGTTCAGGTCATAAGGATTACGAAGCTTCGCTTGGAGTAGCCATACATAAAAGTTAGTATATCAGCAGTTTAGTATGTAAGTTTGTATAATGAATTTATTTATAATTTTAGGAATTTTAACATATTAAAGAGTAAGAATAAAGAATTAAAGTTTTCTAAAATTCTTACACTTGTTGTGTTTATAATCTACATTGGCTATCTTGAGCTTGGGCCGCTTCACCCGCAACAACGAGTACTTCAACACACTTTGTTTCATTTTTAGGGCACTTAAATTAAAAGAAAATTAAAATTTCGAACATAAATTAGAACAAAGTTCGAACTTTGAAAATCTAAAATTTAATCATTTATAACTATTTATAGTTAGTGTTTTGTTTTCTTATATTTAAAACTTAGTTTCGAATTTGCGAAGTTAGATAAAATATTTCGAACATCAGACAAACTATAACGCAAATAATGTATGAAGGAATTTTGTGTTCTTTTTAAAATCGAAGTTTCCAACTTTAAGAAAAGAGAATTTGTTTTCTCTAATCTCTAATCAAGTGTAGATATTTTTTAACATACCTTTTAGAGAAATGGTTATATATTTTTCATAACTATAGCAAAACCATTCAAAAAAAAAAAAGAAATAACTCGAATTTCCACAAAAAAAAAATAGAATTCCGAGCTTTAATTGTTTTTCCTATATTATTAGACAGAATTTGTTAACATTCCTGACCCTATAAGACAACACGACTTATGATTATTTACTAACAATCATGTCGAGTATTGGAAAATCACATCATGCACATGAACTTTGATGAGGGATGAGTTGTGGTTTCCTCTTGCTCGTCCGTAACAAATACAAATTTTAATTTTGTTTTAAGCATTCAATAATAGCAAATAAATAATATTTCATTTCTAGTAGGAAACTGGAAAATATTATTCTTTGGTTTTCTGTAAATTTGTTTTTTTTTTTTTTGTCAGTGAACAATTTGTTCTATTTGAAGTTCTTTCTCAATCTAAATTTGCTTAGAAATCTTGTTTGCAAATTTATGTATGTTTTATAAAAACTTTTTATTATAAACAATATTTTCACATGTTTAAATAAATTGAAAAAAAAGAAAACAGACAACTAATTTATATAGAGATCGAGAGAATTTATGTTTGTATGCTTTTCTGTTTTTTTATTATTTGCATAAATTATTTTTATTTGTGTTAAACAAAAAACCAAATTATAGAAAATTATTATGTCAAATTGTTTTCCAAAGTTAACAAATGATAAATTGTTTAACTTCAAGACACGCAAAACTTTCTCAAGCATTTAATCACGTAACCAACGTCATTATCATCATCTCCAGCAACCTCATTATCCACTTAACCAACAAGAAAAGACTTATCAACGGAAATATAGCAGAAAATATTTCTCTAGCCGCTCACTTGGCATAATTTTGCATACGATTCCATTGCGAATATGTGGCAAGGCTGCTACTTTAAAGTCGCTAAGTTTTAAAAATGTTTTGTTTTTTTGTTTTAGCTAAATATCGTTGAGATTCTCTCTAGTAGCCAACCCATATCACTTCTGTGATCTAAACTAAACAGACAAAATGTAAAAAAAAACACCGTTAAAACGACTGGTCTTAACGGCCCAAAAAAAAAAAAACTGAGCAGCAAATTTTCCTTATTTTCTGTCAAAGTTGCTAAAAGCAAAACAGAACGAAAACTGTTGCTAAATTTGGTAGACAGTGATTTTTTGTTTAGACAATTTATTTCTTAAAACTTAAAATTAAAATGTTGTTTGTGAAATTCAAATGGACAGCCATGTGTTTGAAAAATCCTACTCGACACAAAATCTCCACTTGTTGTTTAAACAAAAAATCATAGAAAAAATGAACAAGAACTGAGAGCAACAAATGTTGCTCGAGTCAACATTTTTCTTGGCAATTTAGCTGTCTGTAGATTTTTTATTTTATTTAACAGAATTAATTTAAAAAACAAAAATGCATTCAAATACGCGCCCATTTCTTTCACTTTTTCAAGCGAATTTTCCATACTTTTGTGCCAAAATGTCTGTCTGCTTTTAAAGTTTTTTGTTTGTCAAGAATTTGGAAATTAATTTTAATTCTGTGATTTGTTTTTCTCTTTTTCTTTTCAATACTTCCGTTTGGCTTAAACATTAAATTTTAATTAGGATTTTTCGGTTGATTGTGTCCTTTTTTAAATTGTGTTGTTGTTCGTCTTAAAGCTGGCATTGAAACCTGCTGCGACAGAGCACTGTGGACAGTTATTTGATCTTAAGGTCAATGAAATGAATGGAAAATTTTGTCTAACGCAAGTGTTTGAGGGCTAAATTTAAAAAAGAACACAAAACAAATTTCATTTAATTAAACGGTAAAAATGTAAATAATAAATGAGACAAAATGGCCAAATGTAGCAGAGGCCTGTACAGCCTGCCTGCAGTTGTTGAAAAAGTTCTAGACTCTAAAATAAAATCGCTATAACGTTTTGGAAGATTTGTTTTCGAAATTTCAAATGAAAGAAATATAACAAAATTATGGACTGACTGACTGACTACAGCTGGTCCTTCACGAATACAATTTTTGTTCAAAACCTCTAATGAGAAATTAGCTGAGAATTTTCGAACATTCTAAAAGTTTCTTAATACATTTTAGTTTGAAGAATTTCGGAGGTGTAAAAATTAAATTTTCATAATCAATCAAAAAAAAAACCTTTCGAACTTGAGAAAAAATAAATTTTTCCATATACAATATAAGTGAATTTTTTCCCTAATTTAATTTCAGAGTACAAAAGAAACGTCATTTTCAAACCCTTGTCAAAGTTGTTTTTTTTCTCTTTGTAAATTTTACAAGAGTTTTACGTTTATTAAACATCAGCGGTTGCTGGGATTTGTGGTTGTTTTTAGGCTTTTATGATTTATAGGGCTGTGCCATTCGTTTCCAATCCTTAAGCAAATTTTCATTTTCTTTTTAATAAATCATATTGATAAGACAAATATTTAAATGGTTTTGCTGCAACAAAACCATTTATGGTTGGTTACCAATTCATCTTAACGTTTTATTGAAGCCTTCTTACGGGTTAAGTTAAAACCTACAAAAGAAAACTTGCAAATACTTTTCTGTCTTATGGCCTAAATGAAAACACATTTAAACAATTCTGTTTTTGTGTGCTTTTGTGGCAAATGGTTTGTTATTTTATAAAAAGATTTGCGGCTTTTGCTGTTTGAAGCACAAGAATTTTTTGGTTTCAATTTCAGAATATAAAACAATAGAGTTTTAGTTCAGCAACAAGACTAAACAACAGACCATTTCTAACCACATCAATGGCAGAGGAGATAAAAATCCATTGTTTCTGTTGCCACAAGTGGTTTGTAGAAGAAGAGGGCAAAAGAACTGCACACAATAATAAAATAAAATGAAAACCAAACGATAAATAATTGTGCCCAAAGGCCGACAATATAAAAAACTGATTTTTTGCGCTCCCTGCCAACAACAAAATCTTAAATGAATGAATGAATGAATAACTGATGGACAGCCAGAAGAAACAGAACGCTCTAAAAAAATTGAAAATAAAAAACTAAATATTGACTTTAAAACTGATTTTTAATGCAGAGAAAGGCCAGCACTTAAACACCAGCTTAGACAGATTTCAAACTATGGGTTTTAAGCAGTTTTTGGTTTGGCGTGCCAACAATGTGTGGCATTCTTAAAGATTTTCCAATTTTAATGATAATTTTGCTTTGGAAATTATTTCGTTAGTTGCTTCCTCCTCTTCGAACCAGCCAAAGCATTTATTGATGTTTTCTAAACTGATTTAATTTATTAAACATAAATTCTGCCAACCTTCAAACTCTTTGGCAACAAGCGGACGGCCGCCGGCCGTCCGACAATACAGCCGAGATAAAATGGCCATTGTTGCAAGCAACATCAGCATCGTAAAGATAAAACTTTAGTGTTGTTGTCGCCCAAAATGATGGCTGGTTCCTTTGTGTTGTGAATGGCTTTTGATTTTTACGTTTCGTTTTTATCTCTCTTGGGGGAGTCACTCCACATCATTGTTATCATCAGCTGCGGCAAGTTAAGGCCACGATATACAACTAACAATTTTATGATATGCCTTTAAGTGTCCAGCAGACACAAACGAAAGTTAAATTTGCACATCCTTACAGCCCAGACATGTTGCAACATCTCTCAGGGGTTGTTATTTTAACCATGAAATTTTCCGTTTATTTTTTGTTTTTTTCTCTCTCGCTAAACTGGATTGTTGCCTTTGGGGTTGGTCCAACGTACCAACAATAAACTCGCTCGCAGACACTTACAATCGCAAGACAGATGCAACTAACAGCTCGCTGTATTTCATCTGCCTCAAAATACTGGTAATGTGGCAGGTCTGGTTTCTCTAAACACGACTGTATGTCTTGCATTTCATAAGGCCCTTTCGACAAAAACTGAGAATGAGGATAATGCGGATGCTGATGATGATGATGATGATGACGATGACGATGATGATGGGAGGTGGGACTGTGCTGTCCTTGCGCATCCTACACTGCTGCCTTGAAATTAATGCTGGTACTTAAATTATGAAATGATTAAATAATGAAGCAGGTTTTAAGAGCTTAAAAAATACGACCATAAACAACGATAAATTTCAACAATAAAGGAACTAAGCCAGATAAGAACATTTCAAGTAGGTTTCGAACTACAAAAAAAAAAAAACAGCTTTAAAAAAAAAACTCAAAACTAAAAATTTAATTTGAAAAATTTGCAAGTCACTGGAATTTCTACACCCAAAATTTTGACATTCAAGTCTTTTTTAACAAACAAACGGACGGAAATTCACACAAATTTACGAAGAGACTGAAATAGAGTTGTTTTCTCGAAAAATCCCACCATTTTGAATCTTTAAGGCAAAACTTAATTCATTAGCGAATTAAAAAATAATTTGCTGCAAAAATGTGCTGCTCTCACATTCAGAAAGCGAATATTTTTAAGTATTTCTTTAACTATTCTTCTGTTGCTTTGCAAAAAAAAATACTTTAAAAATTTATAAAACTCCAAAGTAAACGCCTCCCGTAGAAGCAATTCCCTGCAGCAGTCTTTGAAAAACTGTCAACACTTTTTAAGCGTTTAAAACCAGAATTTCGAAACGTTCACAAACATGTATTTAAACTGCAAAAACATAACAAATTTATAAAACAAACGAAAAAAACACTCACTATATCAAGAGAAAAATGTAAAAAGAGAAATAAAAAATTAAGAAATTATAGAGCTGCCATTGCATGAACAATTTTATTGCCACCACATTTAACAATAAAATTGCAGAGCACGTTAGTTAATAAACTAGAAACGGAGGATATTTCTATTTTTTGCTTCTCCATTCTTGATGAGAAATTGAAATGATTAATCAAATAGAAACAAGGAATTAAAGAAAACAGGATGTTGGAAATAATTCGCTGAAGCAACTGCACTCGTATTGAACAAACTAATAGTTTAATTAAGAGCCGAGAGAAGAGAATGTTGGCAGCGACTATAAATAATAAAGGAATTTTAAGCAACTCTCTCCCCCCCCCCCCCCCTCTTTTAACACGGTTAGACTCTTCTACAGCCATGAAAAACAAGCAATTGATTTGTGACAATTACGTGTCTTCAAATTATTGCTGCTACCGTAAGCGCACATGCCTTCTTGGAGGTTCTAATGAGTAACAAAGAAAACTGAAACTTGTTAAACATGGAGACATAATTGCCAAACACTTGAAAATAAATGTATCTATAACAAACAATGGGTAATAGTTTATTTAGCAAAATTGGTTAAACAAAAATTGTAGCAGGAAATTATATTATTATTTCCCGGGATAAGCGTTGTCGCTGCTTGTGCTGCTGTTTTAGTTCCCAGGGTAAGTTTTCGCATATTTTTTTTTTTTTTGGTTTTGAATAAATTTTATATTTTTTATTTGGGGAATACTTATTGTTTATAAATTGTTCTTTTTTAGAGTTGCGCAATCTATCAGTGAAATGGACATTCTGGGATAGACTGTTTTATGGAATTGATGCTTAAATATTATTGGCGCGTGGGAGGCACAATCTGGAGCACCAAGTAACATCCTGACCGTCACAGTTTTCGAAGACATGTGGACCAAAGACTACGCCAGTCCCTAAAGCGCACCAAGCAGTAGTTTTCTGTGGATATAATGATGTTTCGACAAAAGCTTGTGGAATGCAACAATTCTGCTTGTTTACAAACCCATTCAATGAAAAATGGATTCAATAGGAGAATATAATTTTGAATGGAAATTCTATATCCACTTGGGCTGCAGCCCAATTTCAACAATTTGCAAGCGTTGCCCTGGTGTAAGTCTTTTTTTTGAACTTAACAAAATCCCACCGTCAGCTGTCAGAAGGGTGGTTAAATAAAACAAACAGTGTTGCCAACTCAAGCCAATATCTTTTGTTTTATTATTTCCCCGCCCCCCAAATAAGTTTCCACCAAATAAAGTACAATTTCTGAGAGATATTTTTCGTACTTATTGATTGCCATCCTGTTGGTTGCTTTTGTCAGATATTATTTCGGTAAGACTTTTGGAACAACTTTTATTAACATTTTCTGGCCTTTATCTCAATAACTAAACAAATAGCTGGTCCATAAATAAGGAAGAAAATAAGAAATAAATAAAAATAAACTGAAGTGGATCAGAAACAAATGCCTCATGCTGTGCAGATAAACACAAAGAAGAAGAAAATCTCTCAAAGTCGTCTATAAACGACAATCTTTAAGAGATGCTACGAGATACCGTTTAAATACTCCAGCGCACGTAGACAAACAAACCAATAGATACAGTTGCTAACAGTTGGGTACATGCGCTTAGAACACACGTACAAACGCAGATATTTTGCTGGTAATTTATATTATTTGCCTTTATTGGAACTTGTTCTTGAAATTGTATCACAGTGTGTTTTTTGCTCAAACAAACCATTAGACGGTGGGCCACAATCGAGAAAGAAGTTGATATGAAAATTATTTAAGGGAGAAACAGGCCTGTTTTTAGAAAGTTAAATTAAAGAAGTATTTAGCTGCAAGTTAAGGGCAGCAAAATATAACTTATTTCATAAGTTAATATAAAAACTTGATTGCCACAAGCCGGCAAGAACAGACTGTGAGAATATCAAATTTCAATAAAAGAAGGAAAACTAAAAATTTTGGAATATTGGCTCAAGTTCTTTTAGAACTTTAAACAGAATTTTGTAAATGCCCCAGTGCAATTTCCTCTTTATAAAAAGGCAAAAAAAAACTTCCACTGTTGTGGGCAAAACAGGGTTTATTTGAAGAAACCCATGAACTTTTCTTACATTTAATAATATCTGTAAATGGAATGCCCATTACTTTAAAGTTTTTGGTCATAAATTTGAAGTTTTTGGCTGGAAGAGAATGAGAAGCAAAATATATAGCATTTCCGTATTTGTTAATACATACATCAAACTTTAAATAAAAGTGGCCACCAACAGGGATTCAGTTAAGAAAGATTTATGAACAAAAATTAACTTTTAGACATTAGATTTAATGAGAGAAATAAAAAATGTATCGGAATTAATATAATATAAATACTTTAGCAAAAAAAAAACCATAATGATTTTTAACTTGTTTTTTATAAAGACACAGGCGGTATTATGTAAAATAAATTATTGGATAATTATTATTAGAAATGGTCGCTTTTATTGCGTGTCAGTCTTGCTGCCACCTATTTATGAGTTATGAAATGTCGTTTCACTATAAAAAAAACTGTTCATTTACTCGATTAACTTATATGAAAGCGCTAAATATTCCTTTAAATTCAAACTAAGACATAGAAATATTATTATCGTGAAGAAGTAATAAAATAAAAGAAGATTAAAATCATTAAATATCACAAAATGGTCCTTCGCACCAAACGAGACACAAAACGTAACAAATGAAATAGGACTTGTAAAAATTATGTAAATGACAATTTTATTCTTCTGGGTTTCAAAACTTGTCTTTTTCTTTCATTTTTAAACAAATTTAACCTTTAAACTTTAAATGCCTAACGTTTCCTTAACCTAAAAGCTGCACAATAAAGCAAAAGATAAACCACAAAATGCTCTATGCTAAAAGCGCTTTGTATAAATTTCATATTAATTTTACAAAGAATATTTAAAGAAAATAACAGGGTGGCATTATTCAGGCGCTTAAAGCCAGAAAAGAATAAATTACAAGTACAGAGATTTCTTTGCTTCAATTCTTACGGTTGTAAGACTTCTTTGGAAGACATTTGAATCGTTTGTTTTGAACAGAATTATTAAAGTTAATCTTAAAGAGATTATTTAGGTAGATTTAAGAAACAAACACATAATTTTTTTGAATTAAATTACTACTAATTTGTTAAGGGTCCATCGAGCCCGAGAATCAGACAAGGAAGAGCTCGTAAATGCTTTAGTTAAGTTTGCAGTTGCGAGTCCGGGGATATTTTTGGACAACTTTAACAGTTTTTCAGTGTCATCACAATGGCTGTCTCAATGACAGCAAGAAACAAACCTTAAGCAGACGTAAGTGATTGACTTCATCATTACAAATTGACTAAAATTAAAATTTTAAATTCATTTTTAAAACAATATTTAAAAAGCACTGCATTATTAAACTAAAACATTAATCTCTGGTAAACTTTGAGTTCAAAAAAAAAAAACATTTATCAAAAAATATTTGCTACGAAAGACTTGTGGTAACAAAAGATTAAAAGAACATATTGTAATTTGTAAACAAAACAAAAAATAAAAAAAAACAAAAACTTTAAATAATGACCTTATTTATATTATTTTTTCCTTTCTTTGAACAAAATAGCAGGAAAAGACTAGAGCTTATCTCGGTTTGGAAAAAAACAATAAAACTGAAATTATAAAGCACTAAAACTAAAAGTCTGCACTCCACACACACACACTCACACGCGTACACACATTCACACACACTTTTGGCGCAATTATCAGTAGTTTAATGTGCAACAAACCCTTGTGTGCAACACACAATTTGCTCGTATTTATATTTATTTGTATTTTAAAGAATTTGCTTTGTCACGCGTGTGTGTGTGTGTGTGTGTGTGTGTGTGTGTGTGTGTGTGTGTGTGTGTGTGTGTGTGTGTGTGTGTGTGTCTGTCTGTGCGCGTGTTTTTTTTTCCCAGCTGTAATAAATGCAAAACCATTTGTAAATTTCATAGCAAAAGTTGTTTTCTGTGCTCTGCTGCGCTGTGCGAGAATTCTTCTTCTGCTTAACATGGTTGAATGCATCCATAGTTTGGTTTCGCTTTCCTGTTTGTTGTTGTGTTGTTGTTTTTTGTGTTTCTTTGGTAAGCGAGTGCAAATGCAACATTTATCGCTGTATTTAACTCTTGTACTCGTATGTGGTAACAGCAATAATAAAATTGCTGTACTCAAAACCATACACTACACTACAAATACACAATTTAGCGGGTTTTGTGCAGCAAAATATCGCATAAAAGTAGAAAAAAAAATGGTCCTACGAACCAATACAGCAAGCAGAATACGACAAAATGTAGTAAAACTATAAAGATAAGTTGGTAAACTTCAAAAATGATCTGATTAAAACATATTGGAAATCGGTAAAGTCAGCGGAGAATGAATCTGGTTCATAAATAGTTTAGAAAACAGCTTTTTAGGCCTCAAAATGCGGGCGAATTTTAATTTTCGGACAGGCTATAACTTTTATACGAAAAGATTGTACATATGTACACAGACAGATGACAGAAATTGGTGCTTCGAACCTTTGGCTTAATAAATAGATACTTATTTTGCAACAACAAAAAATCAAGAAATAGTGCCGCAGTAATCACATTATTTTTTCGAAAACCAGTATTTCTAGCGTTCCTTATAACGACAATAATACAATAAAAAAAGTATAACATAATTAAACAAAAATATATAAATTTTTGTTAAAGAAAACTGTAGGTAAAGGTAAAGAAGAAGGCTATTGGTAAAATAAGTCCACTTCAGTTATGGTTGAACATGTGGCTGTTAACCACTTCAAAATAGACGTTTGTTATAGAAACCAAATCGAACTTCGGTTCGAGGAACCAACAAAACTATTAAGCACATCTGGCAAGTATGTTCTTTCCAAACAAAAAAGAAGAAGAGAACAAGTTGTAAAACAAAATCTTATGATTTAAGAATTGTATGGCAATTTATTATTTCGAACAAATTTTTTACTTGGCAGCATTTTAACACCCAACACTAGTTCTGTTGCTGCTTAATTTTGACGAACAGGAAAAAAAAAAAACAAACGAAAATTAAACACTCACACTGAGACTATTGAAATGTTTTATTTAAGACCAAAAACAGAACTGCACTACACTTACGGCGCACCAAGCGGAAGATAAATATGTGGCAATATTTTATCTTTCAGTTGTGCGCATTTCACAGGGTGAAGACTTTAAAAGCACATCATCGTCTTCTTATGGCTGATTTAAACGGGTTTGTTGCTAAAATATGGCTGTAGGAAAATTTGCTAAAATGTTAAATTTGTTCGCACCGTTAACGGCGGAGTCCAAACACATGTTGTAAATTTTCCAATGAAATATTATGTGTTTAATGAAGTAGGGAGTAAAGCAGAGGGAATTTGTAGAGCAATTATATTAAAAACAAAAACTCATTAGAAAAAACTATCTTGGAGAGCAAAAAGCGTTTTGTGTGCACTGCCACGTACAGTAAACTTCACTAGTTCATGGCGTTTGTGAATAATATTGTAGGAAAATAAATTATTATTGCACTTGTTTTAATGTTAATGGTGGGTCAAGTTTAATGTAAGAGTGTGTAGTTTTTCTTTTTTCTTTTTAAGAGAACACGCGGTCCAGCTTTACTTGAACCACAACAAAATAATTTTCCTTAAAAAAATTAAATTTTTTTTTTTGTACAGGACACTCGGTAGGCAAAGTTTAAACTTTGCTGCGCCTAGTGTTAAAAATACTAGTTTAGGTTTTCTTTAATGAAAAAAATTTGAAATTTTTTTTTTTTTTTTGCTTCAGAGAAAGATTTTTTTATAGAGAACAGTTGGTACAAGTATAAACTTTACTTTCTTCAGCATTTTTTTAATGATAAAATTTATGTATATATTTGCATTAATGTAAAAAGTTTCAAATTTTCCTTCCGGTGCAAAATGTTCTTTGCGAAAGACAACAACCAAATTGCGTTGCTTATGGAACACTCGGTGCAAAAGTAAACTTATGCTTGTTTTAGCTTTAGGAAGATGTTTTATTTTTAAATGATTAAATTTAAATTTTGTTAAATGCTAAAACTCTGGAAAATTTCCTTCTTTTAAAAAGTTCTATGCGCCACATAAAATAGTATATTGCTGCGTCTGTCTCTCTTTTTTTTGGAATCGGCGTTACTTTAAATTTGTTAACCATTTTTTTGCAAGTTCCTTTTTTCCAGCTGCCTGGTAAACAAATGTTTTTTTCTTGGCTTGTTCAATGGTTCGAAAATTCAGCTTAGACGACAAAATAAACCATTAGATTTTATGTTCTGATTTCGGCGGATGGAAACAATTTTTAGAAGTAAAATTTCAAAAAAAAAAAAAAAACGCAAACACACAAATAACGACAAACTGGTTGCAAAAAAACTTAGACAGCCAAAAATGGAAATTAAGCCATCAGTTTTAGACACTTAAACTTCCTATTGAAAGGCACAAAAATGGATTCTACGGTGGATTGGGGAAAAAATATTGTTCACAAAACCAGTGATTTTCTTTGTTTTATTTTTATCTCTTAAATGCTTATTCTTCCATAAAAAATGAATGAATGCGCCCACCGAAATATTCTGATGACAGCAAATGGAAAAATGTTTATGATGGCATTGTGACGCATCAGGAGAGTAGGGAAGAAATTGAATGCAATGAAAGGGCAGAGAAGACCAATTTCTCAGCCCTTCAATTTTTATATGACAAGCAATACGATTAGTCGATCACGTCCAGCTCTTACTAATGGAAAAACAAATTCCAAATATCGCTTCAAAATATCTCGCCAACCTCCCACCAACAAACTAATCCAGTTCCTTTCAACGACTTTTTTTTTTTGTATTCGCTTGAAAAATCGTTTTCTCTTGTGCATTTTAGCTGAAGAAAATGGTGTGGCTTTATTAGTCTGCCATTTAATTTTAACGAATATGAAATTGATTTTCACATTAAAATCAGCAATGAAATTAATTAATACATCATGTAACCAGTTAAATATCTATCATCTATTGTGTGCAACACAAAACCACGACTTCAACAAAGTAGAAAGTATGAGCCATCCATTCAAAGACATTTTCACTCAGCGCACTTCACTCGCTCCTAAGACATTAACGAACACTCGCTAAACGTGTACTCAAACGTAAACCTTAAATGCCACAATCCATACAAAAGATTTGCAGCCATGTACGTGCATTCAGTACTCGAATGCAATAGGTAAATATGTAACATTTTGTACGTCTACTCTAAGAAATCTGAAGCGGAGATTGTAAAGGTCTTGTGATTTTCCTTTCCTCTTCTTTGGGATGCAGCAACAACCACGTACATCAATACATGTGTCGATCCACTGTACACATTGTACAAGAGTTTCTCCGATACATGTGTTATCGAAGACAAAGAAATATGTACACACTCTTATATTGGCTTAAGCAAGTTATTAGTTTATGAGGGAATAACCCAGCAAGATGTTTTAGTTTAGTTTCGAGGCAGAAGTCCAGTTCCTCACTCCACTTGAATGAAATGCAGTCATTGAATTCATACAAATCGTACAATCTTGCTATTCTGAAAATTGGACTAATGAACAATTTTTATTCTCCAGCTTTCTCTTGCAAGACAGTTTATAAATATAATTGTCTTACTTGATGAAGAGAAACTGCAAATGATATTGGTCACTCGAACTCAGCTGTAAAGCTTTGAATAAGTTTTCTATAGTTTTAAAAATTAGGTTGTACTTCAATTAATAAAACCAGTTTTTTCATGCGATTTAGTGTTTTTAGGCTGTTGTTTAATTGCCTTTTTGCAATCATATAAAGTTTCTCTTCTAAAACATTATCTAACTACAGCTGTTGTATGGCACAAGTGGCGGCCAGGTTAGAATTGTTCTGGCCCTTCTTTTATATTCCTAATCCAGCTCGTATTTTAGATGCCTTATTTTGGTCCTTTGAACCGTATTATAATTGATGATGTTGCAAATTGAGTGTCTGTACTTGTTTTGGTGCTTACAACCGCACAATAATTGCTGATTCTCTCGTTTCTCTTGAGTGGCTGTCAATATCAATCAATAAGTGTATCCTTCGTAGAGCAGAGTACGTACTGTTTTTGTCAAGTTTTGCAGATAATTCTGGAGGAAGTAAAAGAAACTTTTAAAACTTTTTTTTCCTTCATTTAATGTGTCTCCTCCTGTTCTGCTCCTGCAATATTTCACTGGTTCATTCTTCCCCCTTCTGTTATTTAATTTAACTTACATATGTTAAATAATAAAAATATAAAACCCGATATCAATAACAAATAAGGCGTTACCAATACTCCACATTAAAACAAAAGGAAACACTTTATCTCTTACATGTTTGAAGCATGAGCGTAACAGAAGCTTTACTTTAGTAAAATTGTAGCAAATGAAAAAAAAAACCTAAAAATATGAGGCAAAAGTTATATTGTTTATAAGAAGAAAAAAAATCTAAAAATAAACTTAACAATGTGTCTTGAAATGTGGTCAATCGAAAGGCATTGGAAGAGAAGAGACAACAAGGAAACTTGATGTTTTTGCACACAGCTTGAGGTCTGGTTTTTTAACGCTGCAAACAGTCGTGGTTTTTTTTTTGTTTTGTTTGTTTGTTTCTGCAATTGTACTTCTTTGCTGTGGAAGGAAGCCCTTTTTGTGCTCGACTCTTTTCTTTTTTATTGCTTCTTGTAGGACAAGAAACAATTGTGTGGCATTTATTATAAACGATATAAATATTTTTGTGTGGTACGCTATTGTGGGTATTTTATAGCCCGGTTGTGTGTCCGTTAACCTCAAAGGAATCTGCATTTCAAATGAAGTGAAGTTTAGCTGAACGCAAATAGCTGTAGATTTAGAGCTGACTTGGCTGTTTGTGGGGAACTTTTGGCAAGCGATAAAGCGAGTCTTGTTGAGAACAAAACTAGATTGTTCGTTGACTTGTTGCTGTTAAATTCAGAAAAATTTCACAATTTGGTTTTAATTTAATGCTGGTTAATGATTTTTTAATCTGCTTGATAATTCCATTTTTGAGTGCAACGAGTTGTTTCAATAAGAAATAACCGAAATTCAAGGTTCATTTACTGACGCTCAAGTGTAGTCCCACATCCAAATGTAGGACTACACACGTGGTAATAGTCCTTCGTAACAAATTACGATAATTATATTACCAACAGCACTACCAAACTATATCAGCAGTTTAACTGAACTTCATTACAAGCGAAGAAAAATAAAACACACGCGTTAATGGTCCTTCGAACCACAAGATGACAGTGGTACCCACAAACAGCCAATTAAATTATATATCAATTTGTTTTAATTGGAACTCTAATTCATTCCATTTAGGATATAATGAATTATTTGAAAGCTGGCAGCTTTTATCGCAATTAAAAAGTTCGTAGAGAAGAAACGCATTCACTACCTTTTTATTTTGCTCCCTGGGCGAGTTAATTCCGCACTATCCTCAAACATTTTGTACTTCTTCTGCCAACTATTTTGTTTGCCAATATTTTCAATTCCTTTAGACTGGCCAAATTCGAATAATTTTTTCTTTCTCTTTTTTCCATACGACCAACGAAGATTATGAGTGAAGAAGAAATGAATGCATTAATATTATTTCCATGTTGACTACTTTAAATCGCCAACTTAACAATTTAGCATTTAAGTTTCGCAAGAAACCCAATGAATTTTGTTAAATCTTCTTGAAACGGTCCTTCCTGTTCAAAAGAACAAAAAAAACAAACTTGGCGTTTTTATTTTAATACGAATGAATGAACACAGTCTTTGGTTTGGTTCGGTTGCTTCGTTGGTTTGTGTTGTCTGTCGTCTTGTCCATCATCAGTTTAAAAGGCATTTTGCTTTAGTTAAAATGTGTATGGATGTGTGTGTGTGTGTGTGTGTGTGTGTGTACAGCTGGTAATCAAAACATTTTCCTCATACTCGGCAGTATCATTGCGGACATGTTGTTGTTTTTGGTTCTCAGTTCTCTGGCTTTGTTTTGCTTGCTTCCTTTGGATCTGCCTGTGCAGAAGGTTCGTAAGGGGAAAGTGTTTGACGATTTGGAATCAAAGCGACAGGCGACGGCTAACAAAGGTTGGTTGCTGTTGTGTTGCTTAGACGGTGGCGGCGCCGGTTATAATATTATAGCGGCTCCAGGACTCTGGTGTATGAGATTTGAAAACAAGTCTTAATTATTTGAGTATAAGACAAATGAACGAAAATTGCGATCACCAATCGCAGGAAAGAAATTTTAGCGGCGGCTTTTTTACTTGATTAATCGGTCTCAATCAATTTGCCCTTTTCAATTCCTTTCTTGTCTTGTTTTCAAATCTTTTTGTTTTTTTTCTGTTGTTGTTTGACGTTTTTTCAAGAGCTGCACATTTAAATATGTACGTATGAATGTGTGTCTGTAGGCATAAGATGGCTGCTGCATTTGCAACAGCTAAACACAAACCGTAAATGCAAAAACAAAAACAAAAACAACACACATACATAAATGTACAAGATGAGTTGCAAAGTTAAGGAGAGCAGAAATGTTTAAGCCAGTGCAGAAAAGAGAGTTATGCCGGTTCAAATATGCGTGTACGTCGTGTTGCCAAAGTAATTATTGTTTTTCTGTTTTTTGTCTGTCTGGCCATGTTTTTTTTTTTTTTTTGGAGTTGTTCAAATGTTGATGGTGCTTTGGCTCTTTATAGACAATTTTATCGTTTATGATTTTTTTTGTTTTTGTGTAATTTGTTGCTGCTGTTACGTTGTGCCAGCAGAGCTGTGCATGTGCCATCTTCGATTTTATCATTTACTTGTAAATTGTAAAAATTTCAATTAAATTAAAGATTTTTCCCCATGTCTGTCATTTATATACATATATACCTTTTTTGCAATTTAAACTTGTTTTTTTCTTTCTCTTGTAAATTATATTGTTGGATTTTGTTTTCATTCAAGCCATTTCCCATAAATTTCAGAAAAGTTGCAGATAATTAGAGGCTGGTTGTTTATGTTTTTATAAGCTGGACAAGGTTCTGATGTTGTCAATCATTTCTTTTAATAGGTTAAATAATAATATAGTGGTTTTCCACAATAACATGTAAGTGTTGAAAATGACTTCTTTCTGCCAACAATTGAGAAGGTTTAAGGAATTTTTTCAGTTAAAATTTATTAAGTCATACTTTTTTGTGTTTCGTTTTATTCTTATCTTATCTTTTCTTGATTGTACTGAATTTTAACGACTTGATGTTGTTTTGGAAATATTTGCCGCCACCAGGCAGCTAAATTTAAATGGTGAGAGGTCCTCAACTCTTGGTTTTACTGGAATGTGCTGCTTGTGAAACCTTATGGGAATGATTTTATGTTTCTGCTCTTGCCCCAGCTGTAGATTGATGGGTAATAAATGAAAATATTGGCATCATATTGATTTTGCGCATAAGCTAGTATCTCGTATTACTACAGTTTCAGCTTAAATTGCTCATGCTGTGCTCTTCATTGATTCCACATGATCAGTAAAGTTGTACATCCCACTACTTTTGTTCGCTCACCTGCACTTGTTTAAAACTTATTATTTATGTTCACAAAAGTAATACCGTCTAATTAAACTCGTTGTTAGCTTGAATTAAATATTTAATTGAAGTAATTAACTTTTTAATAATTTCAATTAAAAACTTACTTGACACTGTGTAACTTTAATTGGACTTTTAGAGAACATAACGAGAATTGTTTAGTTTCATTTCTTAATATTTGTAGAAAATTTTTATTTAGAATTTTATTTATAAAAAATGTTTATATTTATTTTATTTCTTTTTATTGAAACTGAATTTAAACAAGACTTAATGTCTTCGCTTGATTGTTTTGAATTAATACTTTGTTTGCCACAATACATCTGCACAAAAATGTATTTTGTGGCAAATTTATGTGTCAAAATTTATGCATGCCACGTCAAAGCAAAATATGATTGACAAAAAAATTGTTGCATATAAATACATACATATTTACTCTTTGTACATTTTTGAGATCTTTGCCAGAAAAGTGGTTGACGTATTTAAAAACGTGTTCTCTTCGAAAAATGTTGCTTACGAGGGAATTGTAACAGGTTATACCCGTAAATTTATGTTACTTCTTTGTAACTGAACGTGTGCAACAATTTGGCCATTTTTGTTCCGCTGGGCTTAAGAAAAGTGTAACATGTGATTAAAATAAGATAATTTATTTTGCATTTTGTTTACGCCAAAACTAAATACTTTCTAGAATTCTGCCAAACTGAAAAGTGAGCTTTTTTAGGATGCCATCAATTGTGACAGCAACTCTCATATGAGTTTCCAGTTATCTAGTTAACAGTGTCTGCCAAAAACTGTCAGCCAAAAAAAAACTATTTGAATATACTTCAAGTCCTTGATTTGCGCAGGAAATTGAAACAATTACAATTTTCAATTAATTTTTTTTTATTTTATTTAAATCTCCCCTGATTTTTAGATTTGTTATATTTGGCCAGATTTCCTGCTTTTTGTACGACTAGAACACAGATTATTTAAGTTTTAATGCTAAACACAAATGCAAATAAAAAAGTATCATGCTGTTAATATGTTCTCAACTTTTACCAGGCATTCACTGGCTTCTTATTATCCAAACATCTTAACAGAGATATTCAATAGAAACACACAAACCTGCAGAGTCTCTTCTCTGTCAGAGACCACAGCTGTAAGAGGGAAATAAAATTTTTAATGTGACCTAGTGAAGCAAAGCTTCCATCTAACTGTTGAGTTTAATAAATAAAAAAAAAATGGGGAAAAAAATAGTTGTTAATAACGAAAGTCATTCCTTGGAACAGTTATAAAAACTACAACGAGAAAACTTTACCACCCGATAATGAACCATGACAACGATACTGAGCGCGTCTCAAGTTAACAACACCGTTTGCCCAGTTACGGCCACAAAATACATTAGAATGACTTGCCAGTGTTGTTTTGAGTTTTTTGTGTATTTTTCATTAGCAATGCTCGTTTGTTTGGATGTGTGTGCATGTATGTATGTCGATTCTATAAGTTTTTAATAAATGAAAGAATAAGAATTTATTGTCACATCTCCGCAGCATCTGCAGCAGCTACTGGTTGTTTTTCCCCCATTTTTCTTACTTGACCCCGGCTCCTCTCGTTCTCACAGTTTTTGAGTTAAACAAACTAATTAAGAAGATTGTGTAAATCTTGCTGTTTTAACATAATCCAATAAGAATAAAATTAAACATTTAAATAAAACGAATAGGCGACGACAAAGGAAAGAGATTTTCAGTTTTCTAGTGAAACACTGGAAAAGGTCAGCAGTCCAAATGCTGCTCGGAACAACGCACAAGAAACGGATTTTTTTTTCTTGACTTCAACAAAAATATTGCATATATATGTGAATAAAATCGCAAAATAAGTAAGAATATAATATTAAAGGTAAATAACAAAATATGTATGTATGTGAGATTCGAAATGGTGAAAGTTCGGAAATCGTATATAGTTTATGAGAAAAATTTTGCAGCCGAACTTTTTGTGAAGTAAAATAAAGCTAACGATAACTTTTCTACAAAAAAGTCAAATAGTGCAACAATTTTCTAAAGAAACTTAAGGTTATCGAAAACTGTGTTAAATTATCAACAGCAACTCTTTAGAAACATTAAGCAATCGACAGCTTTTCTGGATGAAAGTAAAGAAAAGGAAAAGTTAAGTTATCGTTATAACACTTATCGTTAACTTAATAACTAGATTCGCGATAACATTTCCATATAAAAGTAAATTTCTCCATCTCTCTACGTTCAAAGTTCACTTATCGATAACTTGCTTGTAGACTTTTGCGTAAGAAGGTTAAATAATAATGATAAGTTGTCTGCAGAAAAACTAAGTTATTGACAATTTTTCTATAGAAAACCCAAATTAAAGATGGGGTTATAGCTGAAAAAAAAACTGAAAACAAGTTTATTTATCGATAACTTTGTTACAGAGAAAACTAGTTATCGATAAATGTTTTGCAAGCACGTAATTTTATCGATTATTTTTGTATAGAAAAATTAACTTTCCTGTGAAAAAATTTAATTATCGATTAGTTCTTTGTAAAAAAATCGCTAAATTAGTAACTTGTCTTTGAAAAAACAAAGTTATTGAAAACTAAACTAAATTATCGATAACATTCTTGTAAAGACAAAAAGTTATCGACAACAATTTTAGAAGAAAATAAATTCATTAATTCACCACCGACTAGTTTTTGTGCAAAAAGTAAAGCTACAAGAATCAAGAACTTTTCTTTGCATTAGCAAAGTTATCGATAACTTTTTTTGAGACAAGTAAAGTTCTTGCTAACCTTTCTTTACACGATTAAGGTGAGCGATATTAGTTTTGCAGAAAATTAAAGTAATCGAAAACATTGTCAGTAGACTGATCATTTTTATACAAACATATAAAACATCGAATACTTTTTTTTTTTACGGAAATATAAACCAATTAATAATTGTTCTGAAGTAAAAACAAAAATAAAGCTCTCGATTGGTCGTCAATAAAGTGTTTTAAGATGTCTGAAAGCCATAGACAACTGGGTGAGTATAAAAAATTTTGCATCTGTATATTGCACATATGGGTGGAACTTTTAATTATTGTACAATTTAACTTAAAACACTTTACACTTAATCTCAACACATCGTATCACGTTTCAAGCACATGTTGAAGTCTCCGTGTTACAAATTAAAACAACTTTTTGTTCCAACACCTCACATTTTTCGCTTTGATCTCAAATCCGTCAGATTGCAACGCCACTTTGATGACGTATGAAGCATCCAGTTAAACCGAATAGTTTTCACACCTTGTTTTCGGCGATTCGTTTTTGTCACAAAAATGTTAGATGACAGCATTAAGCGTCTAAAGAAATTAGAAAAAAAAAATTATACGTGAACCGAATAGGAGACAACATTGAACGAAGAAAACAAACAACTTTTTTCATCACTGACAATTTTATAGCTGAGAAAAAATCAACTTGTTCATAATTATGACAAAAAACAGGCTCGAGCTATAACTGCATTTTGTTTTTTTTTTCTTCTTCTTCTTCTTCTTCTTCTTCGATTGGCTGCATTAGAGGTGTTAGTAACACTTGTCTTTATGGCTTAATGATTATTTTAGGTTTGTGCATTTTCTGTTTTTCTGCAAACTTACGAGCATTTGCTTGAAGATTTGGCGTGACATGAGTAAAGAAAACGTAATTGAATTAATATCACCTGAGTCTTCTTCACCCAACAACAACATTGACATATATCTTAAGAACTCTTGGGTGACTCTTAAAGTTGCGCTGCAATTTTTCTGGCGTTTGATCTGAAATTAATTTCATAAATATATTACAGTAGACTCGAAACATCTCGGCTATTATGAAGTCATTTGGAAATGTTTGCGTGCAAATTTTTCAAACAAATCTCTGCTTAATTGACACTTTAAGAAAACATTAAATTACACACAAATTCGTCGTCTAAAAGAATATAATTCATGCGAAGACGAAGAGAACATTCAACAGAATACACAATTATTTCTCACATTTCGCTGAGAAGGTAGAAAACAGAATTGTTTAATAAATCCACGCTTTGCAGAGATGACTCATTTTCCGCTATTAAATTTTCTCAATGACGTTTTTCTTTAACATACTTTAGTTTCCAGCCAGTTTCCACAAGAGCATCGTCCCCTAAAAATGGCTGTTGCAGTAATTAAACAAGAACGAAAACAAACGGCAATTAGAAGCGACAGCAAGAAAAAAATTCAAAGATTAATAACAATTTAAATTAGATTATCATAAACTGTAAATAACGTTAATGGCACCCATCGCCGCCATCATGCGAAAAGTAGAGGCAGATAATAATAGCCAGCAGCTTTTTCTTAGCCAAAGTCTTGACTGAAGTTCTCCTTGGAATGAGAAGGCCATTAGCCGACTTTGGAGATGAAAACAAAAATGTGAAATTAATCAAATGCTGCAAACAATCACATATACAAAATGCTGGCCTCCATAAAACATGAGTATCCTGTTAGATAAAACTAAAACTTGGATAAAAGAGGGAAGTATGGCCAAAGCGGGCATGGAAACGGTGACAATATTATGAACGAGATATTCTATAATTAAGAATCGATATAGCAAAAATAATTTTAACAGTTTCGATCAAATTCCTTTTTTATGAAAAGAAAAAACTGTTGCTAACACTAATTTTCTGTACTTCTCCAAATAAGAGTTATCGATAGCTTTTTACAGAAAAACGATAGTTCTAGTTTTCAATCCAGAAAATATCGATAAGTTTACTTTACTATAAAACTTTAATTTTCAAACGATTATCGATAACTTTACTTTTCTATGGAAAAATTATTGACGACTTTTCTATGGAAAAGTTATCGAAAAATTATTGACGACTTTTCTATGGAAAAGTTATCGATAATTTTACCTTTCGATAGAAAAGTTATCGATAAATTTACTTTTCTACTTAACCTTTTTTTCTCCACAAAAGTTATTTACTAATAGAGCAATTTGTATTGCATTTTCTGTTATAATAATGGATAGAAATTACTTTTTTGTTTTATGGCATTCCTTCCCTTCGCCAAAGCATTAAGTGCGTGTTCAAATTGGGACTCTTTGAGGCCATGAACAAACAACTACATGCCATCGTAAAACTCATTTTAAATATTAATAACGCAACTACGACGCACGTTTGTTACTTCTTGAAGAAATTAAAGACGCACAAAATTCTCTAAGATGCTCCAAGATACGAAGACTTTCTTTTCCTTTCTGCCGTTTGCCGTTTTGTACCTGGCCGTAACTTCAATAAATCATTTTTTGAGAAACCATAAAGAAACCCAAAGAACTATTAACAGGGATAGAGCCAAACGAAACACTTTGAAATGGCAGAAGAAGTCATGCAATCAAATTTTAGTAAAAAGAATTATGATTATTATTTAGGTTAAAAATGATGAAAGCGACGATGTTTGAAAATAAACTTAAAAGTCAAACTTTCCAAATGAAGTCCTCTTCTGGCGGTAACGTAACTAGTTGGCCTAGTTTCGGTTTTGGCAAATATTTTCCATACGACTTTAATAAACAAGCGGAAAATGCGAAAATTTTACTTAAAGCCGAAATTCTTTTACTTGCAAAACCTTTTCTGATGCCACATTCCAGCCTGCTAATGTTTAGCATTTGACATTTTAACCATTTGCTGATGCTGCTATTAAATTGCATACTTTATGAGACATAATAAATATCATGTTGCGCCACTCCACCATTCCCCCACTCCAACCCCAACCAAACACGTTCCCCCGCAGCCGATACATTTCAGCTTGAGGTCTGCTCCCAACGAAATAAAGTGTTCAGCATCACTGTTGTACATTTAAGTCTTTGTTTTGTGGTTTTATTGTATTCTATTTTCAAAAGAAACATGAAAGACTCATAGAATAAAAATTAATAACAAAAACAAGAAGAAAATTTGTGCGGACCATTTTTTACTGTTTTGAGAACTCCAGAACTTTGTCTGACATTTATGACGGTTTTAGTCGTAAAAAAATGAAAAAAACTGTTAAAATTAATAATGAAGGAAAAGTTTCCGAAACCCCGTTAAACAACGAAACAAATTTACGCCCAAGTTTATTCGAAAGCGTGGGTCTGGTGTAAGTTACTCCAGGCCGCTAATAAGCATTTTCTTAAATCTTTAACAAAAATACAAAGTTTTTAATGGAAATGCAGAAAATGTTTTAGTTGGTAATAAATTACGGTCCGGTGGGTGGTCACAAAATTGTGACAGCTTTCGGAAAAACATATAGTCAGCTTGAACTTTCTTCAGAAAAGATATCGATAACTTTATTTTGAGTGGCCGCTTGCAGGTGAAAACGAATGCCCTAAATATTTTTGAATTGCCATTTTGCACTTTATGAGTATGAAACTTAAATGAAACCATCAATCGTTGATTGAATCTAATCGAAAAAGTGGAAGTGTAGGATTTTTCTGTGCGCCGCCATAAATTAATAATTAAACAACCCAAATGTAAATACAGTAGTTGCTCAAGCTGACAACATTTCGTTTAAAATATTTATTATTTAATTATCCAGCATTTAATGTCGTTTAAATTTAAGAAACATATTTTTTATTTTCATTGAAACTTTGGCAAGTTTCAAGCAGAAAATTAATAGCTGCACCCTAAACTCAAATGCTGTGTGTGCGCACTTATAGTCATACTATTTCTTACACTGTTTTCATTAAACGGTGCCATGTGACTCTGCATTAAGTGTTGCAAATTGTCACAGTAATCGTAAGTGGGTATAAGTATATTTTTTGCTCAACAAACTACTTCTTGTTGGGGTTAAAAAATGACTTAAAATCTGCCTCAGCCCAACAGCAGAACTTAAAAGTAAAAGAAACACACACAAAAAATAAGAGAAAAAACACAAGACATATCGATATTTCGAGTAACAAACTTGTAGACATTTATCAACGAGCTACTTAAACATTGAAACATGATTGTTTGAAATTTACAAAATAAAAAATTAAGCAAATCGCGACTGTACGGAATGTTTCGAAATAGAGTTGTCACAATATAATATTTGTAAATGTCGTTTGAATGGTAATAAAGGAGGGGAACTTGTCTGAAAGGATTGTGTTACCAATTAAATAAATTGAGAGGAATTAAGTACTTGACTACTACTACTGGCAAAAACGAACAAACAAACAAATAAAAGCTTTAAGCAGAAAAGCTATAAAAAATAAAACGATTAATGTTGTTAAGCAGCATAATAAATAAATGCAAAAAATAAATTGACATTTGCAAAAGATACATTAAACACAATTTTTGAGTCAAGGACACGGCAGCTTAAGCTCAATCGCGGAAATATTTGTTCAAGAATTTGTAGGAAAATATAAAAGAATGTTTGTTGAAAACTAAAGATATTAATATTTATGAAGTAGAAATTAAAGCTATCAATAACTTTTGATAAGACAGGCAAAATCTTTGCATAGAAAAGTAAAGCTATCGATAACGCAAACTAGAACTATTGACCACTTTTGTGGTCTTGGTTTTTCTAGTTGAAAATTTTTCTCCAAAAAAATTATCAACGATTTTATTATAGAAAAGTAAAATTATGGATATTTTTTTTACGGAAAATTAATGTGATCCTTATGGTTTCTTATGAAAAGCAAAATTATCGATAACTTTTTCAACGAAAAATATAGTTTTTGTTTACTTTTCTTAGGAAAACAGGACTTTTCGATAATTTTTCTATAAAGTAAAGTAAAGGTATCGCTAATTTGTCGTGAGGAAGTTTAATAACAGATAAATTGGTTTAAAGGACGATGAAGTTATCGAAACTTTCTTAAATATAAACATTGTTGTCGATAACATTTTCTATATAAACGCAAAGTTACCGAAAGTTTTTCGATATAATAGTAATGATATCGACAGCTTTTCGGCATAATGGTAAAGTTATCGATAGCTTTTCTATGGAAGAGTTAAGTTATCGATAAGTTTTCTATAGCCGAGTAGATTCTTTCATATACTTTTAAATGAAAAGATACAGTTACCGATAAATTTTTCAAAGAAAAATATAGTTGTCGATAACTTTTCTATTAAAAAGCAAGTTTTTTTATGAAAAATGGAAGCTAACAAAAACTGGTCTTCAGAAATATAATTATCGGCAGCTGTTTTATGGATTGGCTAAATTTATTTTGTTTTTAGCAGCAGAGAAAATGATGCAAGCAAAGTAAGTAATCAATTATTTTCTTGAAAAAAAGAAACTTCAAGTTAATTTGTTATTAACTTTTTTTTTGCCATTATGTACAATGTTTTTCACAAAATTATAATTATAACTTTTTTGTGGCTGTCGAGCCTCAAAAACATACAAAATTTTCTCAAACTCATAAATTTTCCTCAAAGCCTGCGTGCGCACTACAAAGTAACTCAACAATATTAATTAAAATTAACATTTTTCTGAACAGAAAACATGCTTAAGAGTCTTGTTAAACCCTTTTTCGCACAAGAGACACAAAAAACGTTACGTAGAAGACCAAACGATGACAATTTATTGCAGGAAAAAATAATATTGAAGGAGCAAGAGAATAACGAACAAGACATATTTGGCGCATGCGTGCAATGCTTTGCACATTAGCCCGAAATTGTTCTTCTCCAGAAATAATAACGAAAAAGAAAAGAAAAGAAGAAAACATGTTATACGAGTACCGAGTACTCGCACTTTAATGTGGTTGATATTTGAGCCAGTTTTAGCAGCCCTTTTGCGAGCAGAGAACTTCAATGCGAAACATTTTTTAAGCCACACATTAAATGACTGACTGGCTCTTTGGGTTCAGTTCGTTTGGGCTCCGTGGGCTGGTCAGTACAAGTTGCACTCTTGTTTTGCGCCGCTCAACTCAGCTCCTTATTTAGTATTTATGGCTGTGTTTTAGCTTAAAGGGGGGAACAAGTTTAGTTTTTGTTTTTCATTTTAATTTTGCTTTCTTTAGCTGCTACATGGCAATCTTGAAATTATAAAGAAGAGCCGGGCTTGAGTGTGTTTTTGTGCCTTTATTTGTTTCTTTATTTCTTTATGTTTAGCATATTCTGCCATGTCTTTGCAATCTTTGTTGCAGCGGAATTTTATAAGAAAATACTCTTGTAATTCCAAATTAAGACCGTGCAGCACATTTTAGTTCAAGAATGGAGACAGAGAAGAAGCCATAAATTATACTAAGTCATGTTTGATACTTTAAGTTTATTAAGTAAGTAACAGATCCTGTGTCATTTTGTTCAAATTTCTGTTCGAAACTGTCATGTCAGCGCCTGGCTTTAAAGTGGTTGTTGTTTTATTGGAGATTTTAATTAAAAGTGATATTCGCATAAAAAAATAAATTTATTGTTATGAAATATCTGTTTGCTATCAACATCATGCGGAAATAGTAAAAGTAGTAACAAAGCGGTTTAAATTTGTATGGTCACTACTCTAATGAAGGTTTATTACGGATCTTAAAATTAAGGAAGAAAATGCATAAAATTAGGGGCAAAAACTAAGCCAGCAACTTTTAAAATATACAATATTTTCCCAGTTAACCAATCAGTTTAATAGATAGAACTACAATTAATTTATCTTGAATATGGAAAAAGTGTCCCCACCGGTCTGCTTTAATCAGGTTTGATTTGTTTTATAAATGTCATAAATGTAATGAACTAATAACTTAAATTTACATTGGCATCTTATATAACAGGTTCCATCTGCTGGCAATTTATTTTATTTTAAAGCCAACTCATTTTAAATTATATTTTCTTAATTGTAATTTAGGAACAAATAGTTCCGTTGAGAATCAGTGTCATAACTTACATATGCGGAGCAGAATAGCGTTGTTTTTGAAGGCGAACAAAATGCCTCCTCATCGGAGTTCATGTGTATGAACTGTTCTTGTGTGGTGTTGATTGATTTTAAAGTGTTTTCATACTTTATTTCGGGCTATAATTTCCTGATTGGCTTTTTGTTTTATTCCACTATGGCAGAATTCAACATCGAAATAAAACCCCATTTTAAACGTCTTGTTTGTTAAGTGAAAAATCTAACGCTCTCAGACAGGCAAAAGCGGCAAAGCCGTTTAGTTATTTACTCCTTTGCTAAGTATCACCTCTGGCTTTAATTATAATAAACAACTTGGAGTATAATTTCATTATTTTGGTCTCAAACTTTTCATATGAAATAACCAAATATATGCACGGCACATATTTAGTCGTGTGTATCTCCCCTGGTATCTTGGGAAATAGTCAAAAATCTAAATTCTTTGATATTTGGCCAACTTCATTAAAATCATAGATATTTAGCCACAAATGGTAATAATATGAGTTGTGTATGTCTATTTAATCAACGATGTATTTTTGCTTTACTTCGTCTCTCCTTGCTAAGGAGACTAACTTTTGTACTACTCTGCTCCCTCCCTTTACAGGTTATGAAACTTTCTCCTTCTGACACTCTGCCTGCTTTCCGAAAACCCAAGAATAAATTAAATGCTTTGATACATAAAAATAATATGCTACAAAAACAAAACAATATTTCTATTGCATCGCGTTTCTCAGCACACCAAATGCCCACTATTGATTCATATTCATCTCTTCTCCGGCCCAATTAATTTTTTTTTATTATTACCCGCTATTGCATTATTTTCTCATAATTAAATATACAATGTTATTTTTTTTTTGCCACTTAAACGTGCCTAATTCATACCTGTTTTAACAATCAATTCACTTTTGTCGAATAAATGCCATAATCCCTGCACTTTGCCATCTGCATAATTTAAACAGCAGGTTTTGTGCTCGTCGTTTGATATCGAGTCTGGCCTTGTGGGCAAACAAAAATTTAATTGATAATAAACACACACAGGAATCAAATGAAATTGTAATCTAAAAACCATTAATGGATTATGGTGATGGATTTGTGATGTTCGAAACGACAATGATAGCGATCAAGTGATGATGGTTACACAAAATCTCTGCATGTGTCTGTTTCACACACAGGAGCCCCTAAAAGTAGAAAGTTGGATTAAGCAGGAAGTTTTCGCTGCTTTGTGGCGAGCGATTAGAATTTCAAATATTCTCTTTAGCTGAGAAATTGTTCTGTTAAGCCCGCCAACAGTTGTGTCGACATGAAAAATGTGTTCAATAATAAATTCTATTTTTTAATATTCTTTTATTTGCTTAACACTTAATGGCAACATGTTGCACAAAATACATAAATTATTTTAGTTGTTGTGTTTTGTTTAACCCTTGACACGTTTTTTAATGCTTCCCTCTGCGACCAGACGCAAAAATAATCTGTGAGTGAACATTTTTATGGAATTAATGTGGCAAGTTGATATTTTTGGCTGTTTTAGGGATGAAATACTTTTAGCAGGAGGTGCCCAAAAAAATTAATTACTGTCTGGATTTGTTAATACTTTGCCTATCTGTCTGTCTGTCTATTTTCATATTTTTAATCTACTTTAACACATTATCAACCCATAGCAAAAAAATGTGTCCTGGATTGTGAATAGCCGAACATGAGTTTCGATTCTTTTCTTTTTTATTGTTGTTAAATTTCAAGCATAGAGGCCAAAATTTTAAGGAAGTTTGTTGGCAGCCTTAAAAGGATCAGTTATCTTAGCACATGTTGAACAATAACAATTGTAGGATTATAAGAAGCAAGGAAAGAAAATTAGTATTACAAGGTGAAATGGCGAAAAAAGGACATACACCTCGAATCTCTCTGACAGGAATCGAACCAACAATCTCTGCACTGTGGGTCCAATACTCTAAATCAAGTCATTGGAGACAAAGTTTACTTTGGTTATACACGTTATACATCTATTAGATGAAGCAGTGATTACTGTTTGCAAAGGAAATAAAAAGATGCAGGGGCCAAAGTACATTCCTTTATTATCAGTTAAAATATATTGCCATTATTTTTTAAACAAGATTTCATTAATTGATATTCTGTGGAATGTCCACAACAGCTTCCACAAGAAGATAGTCTTATTGTTCAAAACTTTGTTGAATTTTTAGAATGAAGTGAATGGGATTATCACTTCAACGAATTCTTTAAATCGATGCTCATAACCTAAAGCGAAAAGATATTATCATATATCTTTGGGTATCCTCTGCACCGAATTATACCAAATTATTCAATGGAAAATATGCAAGAAATATACAAGAAAACCACTCACCTTGCCGCCAACTTTCAGGTCATAACCCATACCATGCGGAGTTTTCAACTGAACGGGACACACGAAACCGATATCACGATGTGGACTATCGAGGCCTGCATAATTCTTACGCGTTGTCACTTTTGGTGCCACACGGGTCGGCGAGGGTGTCGACGATGTGGTATTCTCAGCCACGCACAAGGCCTCGCCGCCGTGTATGGGAAATTTGGAACATTCTAAGTTCTCAGGCCAATTAAAATTATAAGTTTTCATAAGAGTCTCACAAATGCGAGCCGATTCGCACAACGAACGACACGGTGGTATGGGTTGTTCGAGAATTGTGCACACTGGCACATACAGAGAGCACAAAAAGAGCTGCAAGTCGGGCGAACAGCCAATTTTCACCAGCGGCGCAAATTGATGAACCTCAAGACCGGCCTCCTCTTGTTTAGTATGGCCTATAAGATTCGGCATAATGGTCATATTGTAGGGTATATTTTTGCAAATGGAAATTGTTATGGCTTCACAGCGATTGTGGTGGGGAAACCCGTCCGCCGACAAGGAAGAAGAGGCTGAGAATACCTCGCCCGAACTGGAAGTGCGATAATAGGGATTACTAGTTTCTAGGGAGGAGGACTGATCATAGCGATGCACCGCCAAACAGAAATTGATTAATATGATCATGGCACACACTTGAAACAGCAGGGAACAAGTAATTTTTACACACGCAGCCATTTTAAAACACTTTTCTCTTTTTATTTAAAAATTTCGTATTTCTTTAGCTTTTATTTTATTGGGAAAAATTCTAACACTTGTTTGATATGATTTTCTTCGGCTAATAAAACGGCTTCATGTTGCCTTCTTCTATTTCTTTATGACTTCTTTGCACTCTTTCTTTTATTCACTTGATTTTCTTTTACCTTTTTAATTTGTGGTAAAATTTCTGATTTACTATTTGCTTACAAAGTTTTTTCTTTGTAAATGGGTATAACACGTTTGTTTTCTCTCAATTATTTCCTTAGTTTATTTAATACCGACGGCATTTTTATAGATATATTTAATTTTTTTTTTATTTCTTATTTTTGTTTACTTAGAAGCACCGTAATCCATATAGTGTAGGTAGGCAGAAGTATTAAAAAAAAACGACCGCAAAATTAATTCGTTTGTGTGTTTGATTTAACAGAAATTCGCCAGAAAAAACTTTAGCCGTGTAATAATTTAAGCATCCACACGCATTGAAACCCGCTGACAAACTAAACACACCGCTGAAATTATCAACAACGAAACAAGTTTCAATACTCCTCTACATTTGCACAACACTGAATACAACAAGAAAGCAACAACAACAAGCACTACAACGCCAACTGCAACAACATCTGAAACAGCATGTGTTTACTAAAGCCTCACTTGTTTTTTCCTACAAATGTGTTGGTGTTTAATGTTTGTTTACTAAAATTTATGCAGCTGAATAAAGAGCTAGAGAGGACTTAAAAGAAACAGAGAGAACCCTCAGTACATCATTATGAGTGTGTAGTTAATGTGGGGTTAACAGTGTCCGTTACTGTTTCTGTTCACACAACATAACATTTTTGAATGGCATTGTAACAGATAACAGTTTTTTCAAAGAGAACATAATATTTATAAAAGTTATAAAACAGATAACAGAGTGTTTATAATGTTAATAGTCAAATAACATGAAATTTTCGTGTTAATTTATAATAGCATAGGAAATTAAAATAATTAGGCAGTCGAATCAAGGAAATGAGGAATATGCACGTTAATTTTCGATTTTAAGACAAAATTGATCAATTTATATTGAAAAATTGTCAATAAAAAAAAATTAATGGAATAATATTAAATAAAATATGCCAACAAAATTAAATAGTTGTAAAAGGTCCATAACTCCCACCTTAACAATTAACATTCTGCTACATGAATAGATACAATAAAAAGAGCGAAAAGAGAGCGATGTGCATATTCAGCAGCAGGGGTGATAAATAAAACGCAACTAATTGTATTGTAATCAAGGACAAATTGCAAAATTTTACAGCGTTTAACTTTGATAGTGATTTACGTCTAGTGCAGTGCTTTTGAAAATCTAATTACTGAATACACCTAAATCCATGTATTGGCTAGTCGTTCGGAGCTTCACAGAACTGAGTTTATTAATAGTGCAGTGAGCTATAGGCTCTAATTTTAGGCTCATAAAATATTTCCTTCATAAATTAAATAATTTAAAGTATGTAATTATTATTATTTTAGGACAAGAACTATCCTTCCTTTACTAAAAGCACCAACTGAAAATAGTAGTATTTTATTTCGCAGTGTTCAATGTATCAAAAACATCGGTTTGAAGTTCTCAACGACGAACAGCGCAAAGTGCTGGTAATTTAATTGGTAACTTTTTGGTATACTGGAGTACTTTTCAATGTTTTATTTGTACTTGCAAAAGATCAAATGTACGGAAAGAATCATCCCTGTTCAGCACTCTTGTTAAATGAAAAACAAGAAGAGAAAACTTGAACATCTTGTTTTGCCGGCTTTTGTTTTCTTTTTTCTTCCTCCATTGCACAAATGCCAAGATTGTTTTTGAATTTTCTTTTTTCAATTTTCATTGTCGTGCAGAATAAGAAAAGAAAAACAAAAACATGTTCACACAAACATAAATGCGTAAGTATGTACATGTGTATGTATGTATGTATCGTACAAATACATATCGGCTGCAAAAAGGCAAAAGGAATAATTTTAAAAGTCATTAAAACTATTAAAACTCTTCTATTTATACAAAAAACCCATCCCAGAGTTCATTTCCCCAGGATTGTTGTCCAATCGTTAAACTTATTTATTGTCCTTCTGATTTTTGTTTGCTTGCTAAATGTCTGAATGTTTTTTCGCTCAGCTCTCAATGTCTTTTTTTAAAAGTACAATATAAAAAAATATTAAGAAACTGTTATATCAAAATTGCTGGCAAAAAAAACTTTTCAGTACAGAAAATGTATCGCTGGCAAATATATATCGTAAAAAATTTAAGACAGCACAATTTTTCTGTAGAAAATTTACCGCTTTTAAAAATTTGCTATTTAAAAATTATCCCAATATTCACTATCGTTTATAATTTTTGATCAAAAAATCGTTTCGTCAATTTGTTTTCAATATTTTCCGTCTAAAATTCATTCTGATATCCAGCCTTTAAGTTCCTCCTAGAAATTAAATTTAGTTTATATTCATTTTATGTGTTTTTGTTTAATTTCATTAAAGCACCATTTGCTTTCTAGTTATCTTAATTATTCTAATAAAGACGTTCGTCGTTCGAAATGTGGAAAGAAGGTGGTATAATTTTGTAGGCTCGAGAGTTTTAGTCGCCACCTTTGGCAGCTCAATAAAACGGTAGCGCTCAACTTTTCTAATTATTCTGCTGCATTAATTTCGTATTTATATTCATGATTAGACTTTGATACTCTCATCCACTCACCCACTCACTCAGTCACACACATACCCAGCCATCAACTATACTTTAACACATTAATAGCCAGCAGAACGAATTGCTGTGCAAAAGACATCCTGTTCCTTTAATTTTCATGGCAAGTAGGGAATGGAAAAAGTTCTTAAAAATTCATGGCAAATTATTTTTGGCTGCTATTTCGATTTCACACACATTTCTTCCCCAATCGCATCTCATTAGAGGTATTCCCTCGAACAGCGAAACTGCTTGAGCCCATTTGGGCTGAAAAGCACCACATCCTTGCTTGTGCGACTTTCAATGCGTGTGTGTGTGTGTTTGCGTGCGTTCATGTCCCTGTGCGTGTCTGCAATGCTTTTGCGCCGTGTTTGTGTATTCTTTTGTAATCAGGCGTTAATTAGTAACCATTAACGCCAGGATGTGATTAAGGATGTGCTCAAGGATGTGTCAATGTTTGAGTATAAAAATAGTTCAACATCCGCTTCACATCAAACTTTTTCCATCCATTAATTTTATGTTCAGGAGGCTTAAAACGGTAATACTCATACACACACGCACACAAACACACACCCACAATGGTTTTCAATTCTCTAAAATGTTTGATTTATTGCAGCAATAACTTGAAAGATTGAATAAAAAAACGGAACTTAAAAAATTTTGACATAAAGTGTCATTCGAATTGATTCATATGGGTCAATATAAATCAATATCAGTCATTCTTTATTGCCAAAATGCACAATGAGTATGCAAACAATGCAGCCGCAGCCGGGCCAATACACTCGTTTCGCCGTTACATAAATTTTGTGCTCAAGCAAAATTCTGTTCTCGACACTTTAAAACAAATAACGTGTAATAAAAAATCTATTTGTCCATAAATCATGCTAATGAAAAGTTCTTTACGGGCTTCATTATTTTGACTCTGTACAAAATTTATTTATTGTGGTTATTTTGTTGGCGAAATTCCCATCTTTTTCCATAGAAAGAGAAAAAAGTTGAAAAGATCCTGAATTTTTGCACAGCTTTTTTATAACCATAATTTATGACAATTTTTAAAGATTTAAAACACATTAAAGAGCTTTAAAGTTTGAATGGTAGAAAAGAAAAAAAAAACCCAGGGAAGAAGTATCTTAAAAACTTTGTATGCAGTAAACTTTAAATTACACTCGAGAAAAATTTTAGTCGCACCTTAAAGCAGCAAGAAAAACTATGCTTTACAAAAATTTTCTTTTGAAAATTTACCACTGCCAAAACGTTTTCATAAAAATTTTTAACAAAATTAATTTATCAGTATCAAGATTTTGTTTCTTAAATTTTATGACTAAAACTTGTTTCTGTAAAAAATTCTCTTAAGAAATCTTTTTGCGCTGTAAAAAATGCAATTTTATCACTAAAAAATGTCAATCAAATAAAAATTGTAACCGACAATTTTCTCGAGTGTATTGTTCTGGGTTTGTGTGGTTGTTCGTAAAGAGGCGTTTGTTTGTCGTTCTCATGTGGAGTAGTAAAATAGTTACTAATTCTAATTTATGACGCCTATAAACGGAATAATCTTGTGGCTTTTATTCGACCACTTTAAACGAAATAGAAAAATTTTTTATAAAGAAAAAATTCAATTTCCTTTCTTCACTTTTGTGACGCTTCAATCGATTTGTTTATCAAGCAAAAGAGCTTTAAATTTACTCAATTTTATTTTGTGGTTCTCGAACGTGCCACAGCAATTAAAGACGAGAATATTTTAAGTTCTAGGGCCCTAGAGATGCGTAAACGGTGCAATGAATGGCGAAACGGAAAGCGTTTTTCCTGCAAATTTGTTCAAATTTTAACGAATATCCTTGATACCAATTAACAGCTGCTGCGTTAAGGGCACAAAAATAAAAATATATTTGATTTCCAAGCCCATGTTGGCAAACACTTTTTATAAATTTACACAACAAATGAATAATAAACATGAAAAAATTAACACAAACAACTTTTAACGCCCTCATTATCCCTTTTCCGACACCCAAAAAGTTAATGGTCAAATCCTGTTTATGTCCAGGCATTAAACGAAAAAGGTCAAATCTCTAAATGGCAGCCAAAAGGGCTTTGTGCAGCTTTTTAAGTTGAAAACACTCACACAACAGCAAAATCGATATTCATAATTCTAAAAAGGACTAAAAAGGACTTGTCTGATGTGCGTCGCACCCCCACCAACGCCGGTATTTCCATAAATATCAACTAAACGCCAGAGTGTAAAGTTATTTCTGTGAATTTTTCTAAAGCTCAAAGAGCGCTCTACATGTTTATTAAGAACCGGGCATGAAATGAATACCAAAAAAAAAAAACCGGAAAAACAAGCAAAACCAAAAAGCCATCCCGCCATAAAATTCATAGAGAGCTTAAAATACACATCTGAAATGCCAACGCTCGTAAACTCATACGTACCGTCAGGACCAAATGACTTTAAGTTAGGGGAGAGGGAAACACATAATCAGAGCGGTATTGAAGCAGAAAAGCGTTTTACCCAGCGGTAAAAATACGCCAACGAAAGTCAGCAAAAATTCTGTGGCCCTATTCGAAATTAAAGTTGATTGAAAACAAACGTCATAGAGGAATTGTGCTGCTTTTTTTTTAAATTATCATTAACAAAAATTTTCTAAAACTTTTTCTATTAAAACTTTACGGCTGTCAAAAATTTTCTACAGAAAAATCGTTCTTAAAAATTTTGGATAAAAAACTTATCGCTATTTTATTTAGAAAATTTGTTGCTCTAAAAAGTTTGCTATAGCGAATTTACGACCCTATATAGCGTTTTTTTGTTAATAAAATTGTTGCTATAAAAACTTTTTTATATAAAACGTTTTCCATTAAAAAAAACTCGCTATAAAAAGTGTTAACGTCAAAAACTAATATTTTGGCAAAAAAAATTAATTACCATGAAACTTTTTCTATAGAATTTTGAGGGCTTCAAAATATTTTAACATTTAAAACTTTTTTAGCATAAAAAAAATTTATATCAATGAAAATTTTCATGGCTATAAAAAAATATTCTGTAAAATAATTTACAATATTCAAAATTTTCTATAGAAAATTTATTGCTATAGAAATATTTTCTATTGAAAACTTATCGCTGCAAAAACTCGCAAATGTATCGGTCAAGAAAAATCTTTAATAAAACTTATTTGTTTAGAAAATTTTCATTCGAAAATGTATTTAAATAAAAAAAATTTGTCGCTGAAAAAATTTTCTAAAAAGATATATTTTTGTATAATAGAAAATATATTTCATGGAAAATATTTCGCAGTAAAAGTTTTTCTAATTTTCTAAGAAGAATTTGTCGCTCTGAGGAAATCCTTTCGCGAGTGTATTATTTCCAGCGAAACTCCATCCAAAATTGAAAACATATAAAAAACATTTTCTGACTTGTGCGTAGTGGGAAGGGGCAGGAATTTTTTTTTTTTTGCAGTTCAAACAATAACTTTTTAAATGTTATTCCTTTAATGCACAAACACCGTCCCACCGGCTGCAAATGTTTCTTCAATATTCTGGAACATTGAAACCCAAATCTTGTTATTTCATTATAAAAAATAAGATGAAAGAATAAGCCCGTTGTGTAGGGGTAGGGATAAGGGTGGGGGAGTCGTTATCGCGTTCATATTCAATGCACGTTTCGATACGATGTTTTTGCGACTTTTTTCAAGTCATTTCTTTCTTTCTTCTGCTTTCTGTTTTGCTACTTTTGAAAAGCAGACAAATAAAAGAAATCAGCATCAACAAAGTAGCAATCACGCGTGCAAATAAATCTCAGCTCGTGCCTCAGCTTTCGTTTAGCATATCGTTTCGCTTCTGTCAGGCCGGAAATGAATGTCAGGATATAATTAAGACATATTTGTTTGTTTCCCTGTCCGTTAACGGCATTTCTAGCTTTATTCGAGCCAATTTTGTTGAATATCTTCAGTTGGCTCTCCCCTACTCCGAAACTAAAGGACGAAATTACTCTACGAGTCATGTACTAAATTAGAAAATGATGTTGGCTTTTATCGGAAACAAATAAAACGTAATGAGGAGTAGTTTTCAAAAAGCGCATGAAATGTTCTTGTGATATGAAAAAGCATAAACCAAAAGCCATAAAAATTATAAAGTTTCGCAATTTGGCCATAGGCGTAGTCAGTTTTTCTTTTGAAAGGGAGTTTAAAACACTACCCGGATTTTGTTTTGTTGTGAAATCAACTAACAAATTCTAAAAATTAGTGCCTTAAGTCTTTGCCATAAATTCCTACGCCTCTGGCTGCTCTAAATACTTGGTCCCACGTGTCAGATTTTACCGTTTGTTTTGTTCTGTTTTGCCCCTTTTCAATCTAAATCCCCTCTTTATTTATTTGCATTTTCTTTAAGGACATGACACGGCTAAAGGATAACTTAAACAAAACTCGTCAAGCCATGAGCAGCAACAACAACAAAACGAACAGAAAAAGGGTTCCTTGAGTTGTTCAATATTTTTTCAATTCTTTGGTCGTAGAACTGTTGCGAAAAGGGGTGTTCAACAAATCAAATTGATTGTTCGCCCGACACTCGTGCAGGCAAACAATTCTGCTCCAATAATCAGCCAAATGATGCCAGAATGGAAAGCAGCTACCAAATGGCCCTCCGACTGTCTGACTGTCTCAGTGTCTTTCTAATTTTCTTCTGCTCTTGTTTAGAATCATATCAGCAACTCATTAAGTAAAAGGGTAAATAAGAGGAAACGAACGTTTCTCTACTTATCACGCAATAGCAACAACAATAAAAAAGGTAAGATGTTTCATCAGCACAAAGAAAATTGTTGATTTCGGAAATTTATAACAAAAACTATGTCTGTATGTACAATATGAGTGGAAGTTCTGCTCTAATTGGAACACAAACAGAGTGTGAAAATTATAATCAACAATTTGTACACAACTAATTACTTGCCAAACATTTATTTAACTTCGAATGCTTGACACGTAACAGACGGCGAGTGAAACTATTTCGTTTTTTGCAAGAAAATCAGTAAAAGAGGAAGAGGCTAAAAAAATTACGAGTTATCGACAACTGTTCCAAGGAAAAATAAAGTTATAACTAAATTTTCTTATAAAAAAGTAACCTTCCATATAGAAAAGTTAAATTTTCCGCACCTCCTTTATAGAAAACTAGAGTAATCGATAAATTTTCCACTAAAAATTAAGTTATCGATTGGCTTTCTATAGAAAAAGTAAAGTCATCGATAACTCTTCTATATAAAAGTAAAATTATTGTTAATATTGTTGTCGAAAAATGGTGTTCGCGATAATTTCTCTGGAAAAAACAAAGTTATCGACAATATTTCCATAGAAAAATTAAACTTTTCCCATATATAAAAACTTTATTTTCGACGAGTTGTCGGGAAAAAAGTGAAGTTATCGATAACTTTAATATAAAAAAATTAAAGGTATCGAAAACTCTTATATATAGAAAAGTAAAGTTATGGATAACTTTTACATGGAAAAGCAAAGTTATCGATAATTTTTCTACAGAGAAATAGTCTTTCAAAACTTTCCTCTAGAAAAGTAAAGTTATGGACAACTTTTCGTTAAAAACTAAGATTGTCGATAAGTTTTGCCGAAAAGAAAACACTTTTATGTAAGGGAATTATTGATGCTATTTGTTAGGCGAGTATAAGTTATCGGTTTCTATGAAACTAAACATTTTCGGTTGGGCCTTCTGCAGAATAATACAAATACAATTCTTTTTTAAAGCTATTTATTGGCCTTTGTATTGGTTCATCTTTTTCCTGCCTCTTCAAAAAAATTCTTTTCTCTTCTAATTGTCTCTGAAGAATTGAACTTTAAATTTCTTTAACATCATCAATAAATCACATGTTTAGACTTCGCTTTGAAACACAATTAAATAATTTATGTAAAAATGTTTATTTTGTATTTGGTTTTGCTCGCTGCTGCTTTTTTATTATTTATTTACACAAGTATTTTATTATTTTTAATTTCCCCCAAGATAAAAAAAATGCTGTACATAATTTATGCATTATTTACATACTGGCAATTAATTCTTTTTTCTTTCCTTTTTTGCAGTTGCACGATAAAAAGTTACACACTCTCACCCGTACAAAAGCACCGAGATTCCTACATTCAAACGTACGAACGCCATGACTGAGAACAAAAGAATCCACCTGTACAGTGAAGAGTTTGATTCTTTAATAAAATTACAAGACAAAAAACCACCAGAACAAATCAGTTTACAGAATAAAGTTATTATTAAGTTTTTTGTTAATGCAAAAATGTATATTTACAAGGCCACTGATCTCTGCAACCTGCAACTCCCCTTGCTGGCTTTCCTTCCACTCCCGGTGCGCACCGTTCTCACTCTCCAGTCTATCAATCAATTGTAACGAGTACTCAGAACCAGAAACAACAAGATTTAAGCATTAGAATGCAACCGTACCAATTGCATGCATGAGGCAGAGCAAAAGCAACAGAAACGACGGCTGCATGAACAACTTATTAGATTCAAAACAACCCATCAAATCCAACCCCAAAGCCAAAGCAACAACAACAACAACATCGAGAACAAAACAACTGCATCGACAGCAGCAAAAGTGGAATGTTGGAATCATCTGCACACAAATACAGGCGAGAAAACGCAAAACAATTGAAGTTTAACTTTAATTTATGGCGAAATGACTCGCAATGGAGTTTTGTGCCTGCCGAAACAACTCAGGAAATGGTGGTTGGTTTCAATGCCTGAACATGTGTGCACGTGCTTGTTTGTGCGTGTGTGCTGCTGTGCTGGCTGCAGATGCCCCGAACAGTCTGGTAACTCCATTTAGCAGGTGTTTGCTCTGAAGTGTAACCTTTTCTTGTGCATGTTTGCCCTCTGGCTTGCGGATATAAAAGCGTAATTTTGTGGATATTGGACAATTTCAAATGGATGACGGACGTTGCCATTTGGTCACACAGCCACGAGCATGGCTGTGTGTGTTTTGGAATTTTCACTTTAATTTTACGTTGACTACAGGATGAGTTTGATGTCGGTTAAATAACACAATAAAAAAAGGGTTTTTTGTCAAATCCCCACAGATGCGTAAATCACTGCCATCGCAACACATTTAATCGAAACACTAGAACACGTCACGTCACTCTGCCCAGAAAACTATACGAGTATTTGAAAATGTGTTTGGGCCGACACACAACCTTTTGTTTTGCAGCGACTTAAAATAGTTCATGGTATAGATTTTCCTTTTCATTGAATACAACGCATGATTGAAACAATTTTTTATGCAACGTATGCAAAAAATAAACACAAATAAAATTGCGATGCGAACAAAATCAGGAGAGGGAAACAACAATGAAACAAGTGTAAACAACTGTGGCAGCAACTTTCAATATGTTTAAAAATTGATGAGAAAGTTTTTTTTAGCGTCAAATCCCTCAAGAAAAATGGATGTATGTACATTCGTAAATACGTCAAATCATTTTAATTAAAAGAAAGAAATGAATGTTTCCAGCACCGATTGTTTTATTCTTTGTTAAGGAAAGTTTTCGTTTGTATTACTGTTATATAGAAAATCTGGCGGTAACTTTGATTTTCTGGACAAAAGCGAGACGAAAACTTTATTTGTTATGCGAAAAGTTTCGGATAATATTAATTTTCTAAGGAAAAAGTTATCGATAACTTTACTTTTCTACAGAAAAGTTATCGATAACTTAAATTTTTTGCACAATGGATACCGATAACTTTATTGTTCAATAGAAAAGCTTTGAATAACTTTACTTTGCTGTGAAAAGTTATCGATAACTTTACTTATCTATGGGAAAATTATCGATAACTTTACTTTCTATAGGAAAATTATTGGTATCTTAATTTTTTTTATTAAAACATTACCGATAACTTTACTTTTTCATGAAATATTTATCGATAGCTTTATTGTTATATTTAAAATTCTTCGATGACCAGTTTTACAACAGAAAAACTGTCGATAATTTTAATTTTATATACAAGTCTTATTAGTCATTTGAATTTTTCATAGAATAATTATTGATAGCTTTATTGTTCCATACAACAGTTATCGATAACTCTACTTTTCCATATTGTAGAAAAATATCAATAATTTTACTGATTTTATAGGCAACTTAATGACAATTTTAATTTCACATAGAAATGTTGCCAGACGCTTTAATTGCACGTAAAATAGTTGTCAATAGTTTTATTTTTGTATAGAAAAGTTATCGATAATTTTACTTTTTAATCAAAAAATCATGAATAACTAAATTTTTCTATAGAATGCTTGTCGGCAACTTCCGTTTTTCATAGAATAACTATCGATAACTTTTTTTGATAATCGATAACGATTGTTCTAAAAATAATTTATGGAATTGTTCTACACAAAATTCAGCAATAACTTTATTTTCGTTTAAAATAATCTGTTACTTTTCAATAGTTCTTCAACATTTGTTTAATTTTTTTTGTAAAAATTTGTTTCAACGTATTTTTATTAAAATGTTAACAAAACTCAAAGTCTGTTTCAACTACATGTTTGTAGATTTCATTTGAATTTTCCCACACCCTTGTAAAATAAATCATGCAAATACTTTTTTTTGCCCGCAACAATTTAAATAAATTAAATCACACACAAACTCGTACAGGCTTCTGCAAGGTGCGCAGCACCTACCAGCCATATTTTATCCCCAGTACTTTGTCATGCCGCATCTGACATCCAACAATGAATTATTTAATGTACACCAGTGGACAAACACTTTCACCCACACACAGCAGCATATTTACGACCTCAACACGGTGAAACATGAGTCGTTGTACAGATTTTTATTGTCATTTAAGGGATTCCTTTGCTTTTTCCATGCTCCTTTAAGTCCTGCTTAATTCAATCGCTTGGCAACCAACCATTTTCACAGGTACGACGGCTAAGCGATACTGCAGAAGGAGATGAACAAAATTTAATCAAAAATATATTTCACTTTAATGCCCGGTCGTCTTATGGATAATTTCGCTTTTTCATTCTTTTCCTTGACTTGTTTATCGGTATTCTGTTGTTGTTGGCTTTTTTAATTTTTTGTCATCATTATTATCGTTATTACACATTCTTGCCTTTTTTATTGCCATTATGCCATCTAATCATGGTTTTAATCTTTATTAACTCAAGTGCTCAAGTTGGTTTTGTTCCTGTGGTTGGGGTTCACATACGGTTTTAGAACAAGAAGAGGAAGAAGCACCGCATGAGTTGAATCTGCGTCTGTTTGTGGTGTCATTTAGTTTGCGACCGGCCAACAGACCGACCATTA